>CM060926.1:162640828-164006453 GCA_030737875.1 Allium sativum
CTTCTCTTATATAAGTTGTACATCATGTTTCCACTCCAATTTGAATTTAGAAATCTCACACTGGGTTCCACTCCTTCAAAAATTGTAGGAAGCTCAATAAAATATCTGGTCTCTTCTAGAATGTAGAGGACGACGCCACGAGTCCAATGTTTTTCGTTTCATCGAATTTCGTCAACATAGAAAAAAGATACGTTTTTTTATTTGAAAATCAAGATTTGCAACCCTTAAGAGTGTTATTTTCTATTTAGAAAAACACTGCCGTATACCTCAGTTGAATCTTCAAAACTAGGTCACAAGTTATCTTCAAATCCATAACACGATAACCAAATCGGGTAGCACCACCTGAAAGGGCGTGGAACGACGCTCAGGCACGTGGTGGCGTTGATGAACTTGACGGCCTGTATCAGAGGCGGCGGCGCTGCGAAGTGTGCAACTTCGTGTAGCTCAAACTCGAGAAATATGACACGATAGGGGGCGAGGCTGGTATTGATTTGAAGAGGAGGAGAAGGTCTTCAAAAAGTTGAACGCGGGCAGTGGGTTTTTGCGAAAGGAATCGCCATAAATTTGCTGGGAAGCTCCGAACGTGTTTCCGTCGCCGCCTTGGTTGAATTTACGGGGAGAGAGAAAGTGAATCGTGAATTTTGATTGGCCATGGAATTTTATATTTATTTTAAATTCTTTAAATCCAAAAATACCCTTTACTCCATACGAACACCAAATCAAACCCAACGACTATCGCCCCTAGCTAAATACGCCCATTCTGAACACAATGGAATATGTTTCGTAAGCCCATTCGACTATTTCAGTCAGTTATTCTTCAAATTAAAATATAAAACATTCACTTTCAGATTTGAACATACCTTTTAATTTGTCGGGGCCACATATTGATTATAAAAATTCCCGAAAAATCAATCTAGCTATGTTGGGTTGATACGGTCCCAACAAAACAGATTTCGTCGAATTCTAAGATCATTTAAAAAATGGCCATTTTCTGGTCGATCCAATTTGACTGAAACCGTCAAAACACGTTTTCCTTTGCCACGCTCACATATTGATTCAGAAAATTTTGAAATTTGGAACCAAGCAATGATTCGACATCCGGGATCCAACAAAAGTGGTTTTGTTGAAAAGGGAGGTCATTTGCAAAATGACTATTTTCAAGGCCTTTATATATATATTAAAATATATATAAATTCCACAACAACTTTTCTGAATTTCAAACTAGACATGTCTTTCAACTTTTAAAGTGACATCTCAGTTTCTTAGCTTTGTTAGTAAGATATGATTAAACAGATTCAAATATTTCTTGTTTCGTTCAATTCTGACTTATATTGAATTCTGTATATTCATTTGAAATTCGAAATCGAATTTTCGAACTGCCGCACCATTTCAGGCTCGTTATATAATTAAAATAAATTTATTCTTTTTAACTTCATTGAAAATAAATTGGTCATCGTTATTATTTAAAATAATTCATTTTAAATAATCAAAATCCATTGAAATTGCCAAAATAAAAATTTTAAATTGGTTCTGATTTTTCGGGTTGTTACACCAGCAGTACCTCTGTACTATGGAAAAGGTCCCTGTCGCTAATTTTGCCCCAACGGCTCCTGCAGCTCCTACCGCTAAGGTAGCCTTTGACTTTCCACGCTACTGTAAGACCTTTACGAATATTGGAGGGAAATCGTTTTATGGGAAAGAAAATATTACTATTGCCCAGTCTTGGCTAATGGACTATGAAAGAATCTTTGAAGCTACTAGCTGACCTGATGAGGTAAAGAGAAGAATAGCGGCCTTGCACTTGATGGATGAGGCCCTTGAATGGTGGAACTTAGTATCAGTAGAAAACGAGGGCCGGATTTTTACATGGGCCGAATTCAAAACCCATTTTAAAGCGAAATTTTTCCCAATGGTAGAAATGAGTATCCAGCTAGAGAAATTCATCCACCTCAAGCCAGGAAGCTTGAGCTTGCAAGTGTATGTATCCAAATTTAATGAACTATGTAAGTTTGGAAGTGGATTGGTAGACACCCTCATGAACAGAGCCCTTAGATTTGTTAAAGTATTGAACTCTCTGTTCAAAGACACCTTATTAGCTCAAGTAACGTTTGGGGAAACTTTTGAGACTCTAGTTGAGACAGCTATTTTATGTACAATGGAAGGCGCCGAGGAGTATAAAGAATGAGAGAAAGTAGAAGGAAGTTCCAATAAAAATAAGAAGAAGGAATGGTGGAAGAACAAGAAGAATAACAAATTCAAAAAGGACGCAAGGACTTGTACGATGTGCAGCAGCAACGAAAATGAGGCTAAGCATTGTAGGACCTCGTTGGAGAAAAAGAAGTTCAAAGAAAATGTTACAACTTCCATGAAGAAGGACACATGTCTGAGGACTGCCCAAAGCCCAAAGTTGTCAAGAGTGGCCAGAACTATGCAATAGAGGTAGCACCAATTCAAAACCGACACTCAAAAGACCAGAGGCAATTCGCACTAGAAGGTATAACCTCTATTTTAGGAAATTCATTATACACCTCGTTTGATTGCAGAGCAACCCATTCTTTTATCTCCAAGCGATTAGTAATTCTGTTGAACCTTCCCATATCTATCTCGGGTAGTCTGATAGTGGTTGCCCACCCTTTGGAGGGTCTAAGTATCTTGATTTGTTGTGCAAAGACCTAGTATTGGAGGTCTAAAATGTCGAGTTCCTTTGTGAAGCGTATGCGTTGGATTTTATGGGTTATGACCTTATGCTAGGTATGGAATATATATCGTTTTATGAGGTCATCCTAAATTGTGATAAAAGAATCATTCATCTTAGGAGCCGAGGAGGACGTAGCCTAGCATTCCTAATAATTTTAGAAACAAGGATAAAGCCTTATTATATTCCTTATCTCTTAGTTCTGAAGGACCATTTTTGGTCCCTATAGTTTTTGAGATCTAGGATGTTTTTGAGGAAGTCACGGGACTTCCACCCATAGAGAAATCTCTTTTCGTATTGACCTAGAGAAGGACGCTAGACCTGTACCACTACCCTTGAGGCATATGGGGCCTAAAGAAAGATGGGAGTTAGATAAGCAGATTTCAGAGTTATTGCAAAATGGTTTCATTCATCAAAGTATCTTAGAATGGGGACCACCAGTTGTATTTTCCACCAAAGCAGATGGGTCATTAAGACTTTGTGTGGACAATAGGGAACTTAATAATATGACAAAGAATAATAGGTACCCTTTGCTAAGAATCGATGACCTTTTTGACCACTTGGGAGGAGCCTGAGTTTTTTCCCAACTATACCTTGCTACCAGATTTCACCAGTTAAGAATTGCGGAGGACAAGAAGGACAAAACTATGTTTAGGACGCCAAATAGATTGTTCCAATGGGAAGTTATGCCCTTTGGACTAATGAATGCACCTACCTTCTTTGTTGACCTCATGAGTAGAGTGTTTAGGGCAATCTAAATAAAATTGTGGCAATCCTCGTAGATGATATCCTTATATTTTCAAAAGATCATAAAGAGCATGAGAATCACATGAGTCAAATGTTTGTGATATTAAGAAATAACCAATTGAAAGAAAAATTCTCGAAGTCCCATTTCTGGTAAGAAAAAGTAAGATTTTTAGGACATATTGTGTCAAGCGAAGCCTCAGCGGTAGATCGCACGAAGATCGAGGAAATCAAGGAATGGAGAATATCTCGAAATTCTACAGAAGAAAGAATCTTCCTTTGATTGGCCGGGTACTATAGAAATATCATTAAAGACTTCGCAAAGATTTCTACTCCATTAATCCAATTGACGAGAAAGAATTTGGTGTTTTCTTCGAGTAATAAATGTGATTAAGCCTTTAAGAAATTAAAGGAGGCATTAACTCGCGCACCAGTCCTAATTATACCTGACTGTTCAAAATTGTTACCATTTCCACCAATACTTGTGGAACCGATTTAGGAGCGGTCCTTATGCAAGAAGGAAGAGTAGTTGCTTACGCTAGTAGACAACTCAAGGAACGAGAGAAGAGATACCCAGTCCATGACCTTGAGTTAGCCGCAGTAGTGTTCGCCTTTAAAGTGTGAAGGCATTATCTTTTAGGGGAGAAATTTGAACTTTTTACTAACCATAAATCCCATATGTTCTTATTTTCCCAATATGACCTAAACTTGGGAAAACAAAGGTGGATTAAATATATTGTCTTATTTGACTTCACGATCCAGTTTACCCTGGGCAAAGGGAATGTTATAGCGGATGCTTTAAGTAGGAAACATGCGACATTGAACGCGATGACAGAATGGAAGCAATTAGAGTTTCTCTCTAATTTTAAATTGAAACCATCACTAACCACTTCTAATGGTTTTCTTGGGGCTATGATAATTAGACCTACCCAAAGAAAAAGGATCCATAGCGCATAAGACCTTGATGAGGAATCTTGAAGCATAAGGGAAAAAGTGGAAAAGAAAGAGACCTTTCCTCGTTCGGTTAGGTATTTGATCGGTGATGATGGAAGTTTACTTTGGGATGAATGACTTTACATCAGGACGAAGGGTTGACGAAAGAAATCCTATGGGTCAAAATTGACCATACACCCCTGTGAGGATAAAATGTACAGTGATACGAAGAGGGATCTCCATTAAGAAGGAATGAAGAGAGATGTAGCCGAGTTCGTGCCCAAATATTTAACGTTCCAAAATGTTAAAGCGGAGCAAGGGAAGCCCGGAGGATTGTTGTTACCTTTAGAGATCCCCACATGGAAGTGGGAACATATTTCCATGGACTTTGTAGATGGACTTCCTAGAAGCGAAAAGGGTAACGAAGCCATTTGGCTTGTGGTATATCGTTTAATTAAAAGCGCCCATTTTATACCAGTCAAGAAGAGAAGGACTGCGGCCTCATTAGCCCAATTGTATGTCAAAGACATTGTCAGATTACATGGTATCCGATCAAGTATTTTGAGTGATAGAGAGCCCTTGATCACAAGTGAATTTCGGAGAAGCTGACAAGCAACATTGGGAACGACTTTTAACTTAAGCACAGCATATCATCCACAGACCGACAGACAGACAAAAAGAGAAAACCGAATGTTGGAAGACTTACTTAGTGCTTGCATCATTGGCTTTGGAGGGATTTGGGAGCAGCACCTACCGCTCGTAGAATTCACGTATAATAATAGTTTTCAAATCATGATTGGTATGGCCCCTTTCAAAGCGCAAATGGGAGTCTATGCAAATCGCCAACTTGTTGGTGGGAAACTACCGACAAGGTTATACTCGGACCAGACTTTGTCCGTGATTCCACGGAGAAGATATCTCTGACTAGGCAGAGAATGAAGGCAGCCCAAGGCCGTCAGGAATCGTATGCCGATAAGGAAAGGAGGGAACTTGAGTTTAATGTTGGAGACTTAGTATTCGTAAAAGTATCCCCTCTTAAGAAGACTGTTCGATTTGGAAAGACTTGGAAGTTGGCTCCCAGATTTATCGGGCTTTTTAATATCATCAAAAAGATAGGATCTTTGGCTTATCAAGTGGATCTCCCAGAGCGCCTATCAAGAATCCATTCTGTTTTTCATGTATCTCATCTAAGAAAATGCATTCATTATTCTGCTATCAGACTCGAGTTTGAAGAAATTGGAGACATAGAAAAGCTCGAGTTGGAGTCTAGAGTGCCTCGTGCCACTACAAGGATTATAGAGCACGAAATCAAGAGACTTCACAACAAAACCGTTCGCATTGTCCGAGTACCATGGAGAAACGATCCTGTCGAAAGCACATAGGAGACTGACGATAAGAAGAGACAGTCTCACCCAGAGCTTTTGAAGGGTAATTTTTCCTCAATATAACGTTTATGGATGCATCGTGATCGCCCCGTAAACAGATTTCAAGACGAAATCTATTTTAAGGCGGGGAGAGTGTAACACCCCATAAAATTTGCAAGTATTAATAATAAATAAATAAATAAAAATAAGAAATTAAATAGTAAGGCTGTAAAATGAGATTTTGCTACTTTAGTAATTTAACTATGAAATTCTTTTATATGGATTCCGAGCAAAATACTGAATTGTTTTCATATATATTATGCTAAAAATGGTCAATGTATGGAGAAGTTATAAACAAATGAATTTGTACAATAAACGCATAATATATATACATAATTAAGTGGATAATATATAAATATATATGTGTTCAAAATATATTCAAAATAAAGAGGGAGATTTTGAATTTTTAATTGAAGATAAGATCATGGGGACAAGGTATATTGTATATAAGGAATAAGATTAAGAGATTAAGTAACATATTAATTAAAACAAAAACTCGGCAACGCTCCTTTATTGGCATTCCAGCCTCCAAGGGGTCAACCACCCACCTTAAGGGGTGACGACCACTCCGGTCGATCGCTTGGTGGATGGACAACCCAATAAATCTATGTGGTTAGGTTCTTTTAGGGATATATATATAAATGGCCTGGATTAAATCAAACTAATCCAATGGTCTACGCTCACACGGGCAAATATATATAGCCCCTCATATCACACTATGAAACCCGAACCATTCTATACCCCTGCCTCTATGCTGGCTCTCTGCCATTGCTAAATTCCAAAGAAAATAAAGGTTAAGGATTTCTTCGAATTCTCCAACCTAAATTCTTATCTCCTTTCTATTCAAATTCGTATAGGTTTTTCGAATGAACTTTGGAACTTGGTATAAATATGTATATATAAGATTCTAATACATGTTGCTTGTGTGTGTGTATATGTATATATACATATATATATATATATATATGTATATAAATATTAAGAGGATTATTGGAGCACGTTTGACGCAAAGATTAAAGCGCAGATCTAGACCAACTATAGATTTCTCTCTATTCTTCCTAGATCCGTGAGTGGAATATCATTTACTTAGGCATATTTGTATTTCTGTTCGATTGTCATGTGGATAGATATGCCTAGGAGGATTTGGAAATCGATAATATAAGTGCCAAAACCTCCAATCCCCTATTCTATGAATGCATATGAATTGTCATGATTATTTTGGTTTTGTGGACTTTTAATTTTTATATTGGGTTTAGGATGAAAGTGGGCGTTGTTACTATTATTTCTATTTTGCGTAATTCACCATATTAAACAATTGATTGTAACCTAAAAGGGTATAAATTTGGGTATTTCATGATTTAATTAGGTTTGGGTTCTATTTTGAGTCAAAACAAATTCATACTCGAAATATGTCAAATGTAACAAAAGAGGTGAATTAGATAAAAATGAATATTATAAACATACATATACAAATGTATGTAAACTCTATTTCTAATCCAGTATTGAGATCATTCCATTAAGCCTAGGATGCAAGTTGAAATTTGTAATTATGTATATTTTCCATTCACTTCTATCTGTTATATTATTATTATGTCATCATGTCTAAGTTGTAGCGGTAAAAGTATGGAAAATTTTACTTACGTACCTTGATTTAGACATATTTGGTAATTACCATCTCCTTAGAACGTTTCCTCATTCATACGAATATTCACGTTGTTTAAACGATATAAATATTTTACTTATATGAATGTAATCAACGTAGTTAACGTTTTATTTGCATAATAAATGAAATTAGGATAGAAATCGAATTTGAACTGTCCCCATATATGTCAATAAACATTGATTGCTTGTTTGTGCATATATAGATTGACTTTATATATATATTAATTGTGACACATAGACATGAGGTTAGTTGCCATTTGTGGTTGATGTCTGCCCGGAATCGACAAGCAAATCCAACAGCCACAAGTAGGCCCAACTAATGTGAGAGATATCTGCCGTGGGCCCTTTAGAAACTTAGCATACTAGACATTAGGTTAAACCAACCTGTAGTAGAAGCCTGCCCGGAACCGACCGGCATAACCGGCATCTACAGGTATATGGTTTAATGTGAGAGGTCGAGTGTGTGTGTATATATAACTATGTATATAAGTCTATTGCGTGTGAAAATAGGTAGGTTTACTAACCCTTGAGAAGGTCTTAAGTGCCTGACTCCCTTTTTATCTTGTTTGGTTCTTAAGTGGTTAGGACTAGGATCCCTCCAAAGGTTTACTCCTTGGAGAGGAACCCAAGTCATGAGACCCACCCTTATTTGATTTAAAGTTAAGTCTTTGGGTCCTCCTTCTCTAAAAGTAGTTAGACATAAAATGGTAATGGAGTATGATAGTTCATGGGGATTTCCACTTCCTCAAGAAGTTTGTAAGGGCTCAACTGGGGACAGACTTGGTATGTATAAGATATGTGGCAATTGCATGCTAAGCAACTGTCTAAGTGAAGTCTTAAGCGACATTGGTGTCATACCGTAATATCAGTTAAATAGTATCATTCCCAATACTACTTCTCATATTACAAATGAAAATATAGACTTTAAGAAAGTTGACGTATTACGACGGGGTTTTAAGGGGTTAGGGATCCGCCTTAGGGTTATAAGAGTTCATAAGGATCCACCTTAGGTAAGGGCTAAAAGTGACTGAGAATGCCCACCACATTGGGTCTTTACACTAAAAAACTAATGAGTGTCTGACTTGGATATCCACCTCATTGGTTAGATATTTGGTGTTTGTATAAATTTTGTGTGCTGCGTAGACATACCTTGACATATGTAACCTGCTAAAATTATAGGGTATGAACATTAAGTGTTGACATCAAAAGTTGGTCTTATGACGATCAACCCCCAATGTTTGTTGTATGCGCACAAGAAACAGTAATAAAGAAGTAAAAACAGGGAACGCGCACAAGATTTTTATTGTGTTTCGGTAAGGTCAGTGCCTACGTCCACATTATATATTGATTTGCTTTTAATTACAATTACAATCTAATTTCTCTTTTTTTGAAGAAAATAGAGAGAGAGGAAAAATGTTTTGCTATTTTTGGAGATAGCCATGGGAGATTTTAGAGTTCAAGAGAAAGTCCGAAATAAGCTCTCTTCCCACTTTGAGGAGGAGTCTATTCATAGGCAGAGATGTGGGCCGCTTTTGGTGGAATCGTGGCATGCTACTTCCGGTGGGCTTGACACATGGAGCTCGATCAGTGGAAAGAAAAGGTAGGCGGTAGGGCCAGCCATTACTACTGATTAATAGTATCTTCGTAAATGATGGTTGACATGGCACTCGAGCTATGGGGTATTAAAAGTTGTGCTTCAGATGGATGCGTTGACCGCCTTTATCGCATTGAGAATCGGGCTTCTCGAGACTAACTCATTTGGATATTTCCAAATGGATCTAATCGATCCTATTTTTGAGGAAGTGGTTGACTTAGTCGGTCGAGAGAGCTATAATGACGGGATATATTTTAAGTCAAGCTTCTTTCGGGCCACCTGAAATAATGGGTCGACCGTTGGGATCGATCGGGCTTGACTGCGGGCCTTCTGATATTGGGCTTTGATCTGTTGAGCCGCGATAGCCTGGGCCAAAAATTTAGTCAGCACTTTTCCTCTTAGAGAATATTTCTCTTAGGAAGGGAGGTGTGCTCTGGATAATATGTAGCATCCAAGTCCAACAGGTAGAGTCCGATGGTTGCGCCGAACCATATTAAGGCCAGAAAACCGACGATCCCAATGGTTGTATTAAGGCCGGGAAAACGACAATCGACATAGATCGTATTTAGGCCAGAATATCGACAACTATTGAGGACCGTATTAAGGCAAAAGGTAGTATGAAAGTGGTAGATCACACATCCTGCTATAATATCTGATACTTGCAAAGTGTGAAGATTGCGAGCGCACACCGGTCCCGACTTGGTGGTTGGCGAACATTTGGCATGTTCGGCTTAGGCGTTCCGAGCATTGGCCATACGTGTATGGCAGCGAGCTCTGTTGCGAGGAAGGCACCTCCATTAAGTTCACTCACAAGGGGAATGCCTTAACTTTGATGGAGCATTTATTGTGTATAGAACAGAAAAGTAAACAAGACAGATAAATATATTGGTACTTGGAAAATTAAAAACAACTTTTATTGCAGCGGAGAAATAGTTTGGTTACATCACACCAAAAACCAACTACAAAACCAAATACACTTATTATCCATCTGGACAAATAAGTTTTCTGAGTACATAAAATAGAAAGCAAACCCCAACATAAATAGCCATAAATAAGATAGGCTGAGCTTTACTTCAGCAATCCAAGCAACTTCCAAAAGAGAGAGATAAAGCGGTCCAAGTCAAGTTCTACTAGTACTAGGCCCACCCTGAGAACATGGTTGAGGGGGGGGGGGGGAGGAAGAAAAGAGGTGCAAACAAAGGGGGTCAGACATAAAGTCTGGCGAGTCCAATAGCTTTAACAATATAATCATTAAAGTAATCAGGATAAGGCATAAACTGGTAAATAAGGAAATGACTGTGAATAACTTGCATGACCAAGAAACCAAAGGAAATAAGATGAACAAAGATAACGTTAAAGGCGCACCTAATCACTACAGGATAATTACTACACTGCACCACACCAGTCACCCTAAAAGTTGATCCCACCTACTAGACTTAGTAATCATAGTAGTTTCGTGTAACCCTAGCTAACTACATAGGTGCCGCCTGCCCCTATCTCCACTAGTGGTACCCACTACCCCCATGCGATCGGCTCCCTAACTCGTAGACACCTGTGCTGGCCCCACAGTGGGGTGCATCATTCCCCAAGTGGCAACCCGATACCACTAAAGATGCACGGCTTATACCTACACGATGCAACAACGTCTTACCTACCAGCCCGGGCCCACGCACGTACATAACCTCGTTGGACTTGCGTTGCAACCGCTAACCCGTTTTGACCTCTTATAATCAAACCCAATATGCGTGTCCTGTCCTCGACTTGGGTCGAGCTCACAAAGATACTTAATGGGATACTGGTCTAAAAAGGGCCCCCATGCCTGACACAAGCTTTCCACCTATGCTTGGTCCCGTCTAGGTTTCCCACTTAACCCCTTCTTATTCATGACCTCTTACATGTTTAAATTTGGTTAAGTGTCTCTATTCGTATTTCCACATCACACCCACATGTCGCCCACTTAACCCCCATGTCCCACCCCATGTTTACTTTGGTTAAGTGTTACTTAGTTTATTCAAACCGTAACCCTGTAGGACCTCTCACGTTAGGCTACCCTTTGTGGTTGTTGGATTTTCCGGGCGGGTCCGGGCAGTCTTACACCACAAATGAGCCTGTCCTCGTGTCCATACAATTGTTACGCATTTAATTTGGGCCTATGACATCTCATATTAGTCTGCCATTTGTGGTTGCTGGATTTGCCGGGTGGGTCCGGGCAGTCTTACACCACAAATGAGTCTAACCTCGTGTCCTAGGCATTGATTATTATGCATAATCTTTTCACCCAAATTTGAATTATTAACCCTATTCAAATTTGTCAATAAATTCGAAATTTACTTATGTCCATAATTGTCACCTAAATTATGTCCATTTATTTCAGGTATACAAATTATACCAATTCTTGCCTCAAATGAATTATATGCCTTTTTAAGGCCATGTTATGCCAATTCACAATTTGTACATTTAATATTATCCCATCGCCCCACCTCGTTCGTTCGCTTAACACGAAATATATATACTAGACTAGCAAAATAGTGTAATACATAAAAAGGGAAGAAAACATCACAACTTGCATAACACATAAAAATAGACATAAACTTTGCAAATAAGAATTACAACATAAAACTTGCATAGCCTATAACTTGCACAAATTATGTACTGTCATGGGTCTAAATATAGATCTAAACATAAAGGTGTGAACTTACATGTATGAATATGGTTTTCACCCAAACTTGCATAGGTAATGGTCACAAACTTGCATAAACTATGTATGTCATACAACTAGCATAAACATAAATGTGTGAACTTGCATATATGTGAATCCAGTTATTACCTAAACTTACATATGAACATAATCCTCATACAACTAGCGTATGTTTCACATCCATACTTGCATACAAACTGATGTCATAAACATAGGTGATTGGGCATATGAAAGGGATTCACTAACACAAGTTAAAAAAACTAGTATATGAGCCAACATCATGAACAACTAGCATATATTCACAAAATTGACAATATCACATTTTTTTCCAATGTTTCACAAACATAGTCTTATCACACAAATTACAACTCAACCTAATTAACTTGTTAATTATCTTGTTAAAGAAATCGAACTCACAACTTAAAGAAGGTCTTGAGTTTTGAGATCTGTATTCTGTAGTTGAATTAGCTCACCTTTGAAGTAGACAAATTCGTTGTGGTTATAGATTTGAGTTGAATTGAATTGAGTTGCTTTACTTTGCTTCTAGTTGGTGGCGGCTACTCTAGGTTGTGGAGTGACAGCACGGTGGCCATGGATTTAATTTTTGATTAGGTTTAGTGTTTCAGTCTACATGTGTTTATATAGAGTTTAGGATTAATTTAGGCCATCCAATCAACACAAGAGCAACCAGAACCATCCAAATAGTCACCTCAACCCTAGTGACTCAGTAGCAGGTCTAAACTGGGCTTTAATCAGATCTGCCCAAGGGGGTAGGTCGCCCCCAGGTCGACCCCCAGTTTGACCTATAGGGTAGGTCGACACTAAGGTCGACCCCTTGGTCGACCTGGCCTGGGGCGGGAAATTTCCCACCCTGCCCGGTTTTGAGTTTGAACTCGAATTTGAACTGTTTTTATATTTAAATTTCCTGGAAACTTCTGACAGCCATAATTTCTTCATACGAAGTCCAATTCACGCAAACTCGGACTCTATCACAACTAGAATTCCGAGACGAACGCAATGGCGTAACCCGTTTCCCTTAATTCTCACATTTAAAATTCAATATTCTTTAATTCGTTAGTTTAATGTTAATAGAAAATACGGGGTGTTACATTCTCCCCTCCTTAAAGGATTTCGTCCCCGAAATCTTCAAGTCAAGAAGAATGCATATCCTACCATCCAATCGTCCATCTACTCAACGATCAAACACATGCACCCATTGTCCTTAAAAGACTTCTAATGCTTTCATTATCGTATGCACAGTGTGTGTACATGTCCTTATCTAATGCAAAATCAGGCGGTCTACTAATTCAGTTGACCTTGTTAATGCAAATCATGATAGTTCCATGCGTCCATTATGTATGCAAAAGATTCCTAATGATACATATTATTTCTATATGTGTGCCCAACCATTCATCTGAATGTAGCATCCATATGATAACACAACCATTATTCATCCATTAACCTAAATAAGCACACATATTTATATGAAATATGAAGGTGATTGAGCCGATCTAGTGACTAAGGTGTGCGTACATGCATCCACAAGCAACCACTAGCAAACACTTGCATCCACTAGCATCCATCAATCATAACATGATTCAAACACATGTTTACATACATTGGTTTCTACCTAAGGATAAAGAATGTGACCGCGGAGATATACTAAAAGGGTAGATACAAGCTAGAATAAACTTAAGGAAAAAGAGAACAAAGATGAACCCTAAAAAAGAAAAGGATAAGCCGCACGTATTTTAGCCTCAGTCTCCCAAGTCGCGTCTTCCTCGGCGTCACTCCATTGAACTTTAACAAGCTTGACTTCTCGGTTGCGTAGCTTTTTGACTTATGTCACTAAGATATGAGTTGGAACTCTTCTCACAGTCGTTTCTCGTTCCACTTCGACTTCCTCTAGCATGTGTGACACCCCACGTCCATTAAGGTCACTCACAAAAGGAATGCCTTAACTTTGGTGGAGTGTCTATTGTGTATAGAACAGAAAAGTAAACAAGACAGGTCAATATATTGGTACTTGGAAAATTAAAAACAACTTTTATTCCAGCGGAGAAATAGTTTGTTTACATCACATCAAAAACCAACTACAAAACCAAATACACTTATTATCCATCTTGACAAATAATTTTTCTGAGTACATAAAATAAAAG
The DNA here is from genome assembly GCA_030737875.1 of Allium sativum. NCBI lineage: Eukaryota > Viridiplantae > Streptophyta > Magnoliopsida > Asparagales > Amaryllidaceae > Allium > Allium sativum. The sequence continues at coordinate 162,654,738 of CM060926.1, forward strand.
GCATAACCCCAACATAAATAGCCATAAATAAGATAGGCTGAACTTTACTTCAGCAATCCAAGCAACTTCCAGAGAGAGAGATAAAGCGATCCAAATCAAGCTCCGCTAGTACTAGTCCCACCTTGAGCACTTGGGGGGGAAAGGAAGAAAAGAGGTGGAAAAAAGGGGGTCAGACATAAAGTTTGGTGAATCCAATAACTTTAACAATATAATCATTAAATCAATTAGGATAAGGCATAAACTGGTAAATAAGGAAATTACGGTGAACAAATGGCAAGACCAAGCAAACAAAGGAAATAAGATGAACAAAGATAACGTTAATTGTGCATCTAATCACTATAGGATAATTACTACACTGCACCACACCATTCACCCTAAAAGTTGATCTCACCTACTAAACTTATCATAATAGTAGTTTCGTGTACCCCTAGCTGTCTACATAGGTGCCGCCTGCCCCTATCTCCACTAGGTATACCCACTACCCCCATGCGATCGGCTCCCTAACACGTAGATACCCGTGCTGGTCCCACAGTGGGGTGTATCATTCCCCAAAGTGGCAACCCGATACCACAAAAGATGCACGACTTATACCTACATGATGCAACAACGTCTTACCTACCAGCCCGGGCCCACGCATGCACGTGACCCCGTTGGACTTGCATTGCCACCGTTTAACCCGTTTGGACCTCTTACAGTCAAACCCAGTATGCGTGTCCCGTCCTCGACTTGGGTCGAGCCCACAAAGATACATAATGGGTTACTGGTCTGAAAAGGGCACCCATTCATGACACAAGCTTTCCACCTATGTTTGGTCCCCTTTAGTACATCCCACTTAACCCCTTCTAATTCATGTCCACTTACATGTTTTAATTTGGTTAAGTGTTTCTATTCGTATTTCCACATGTCACCCACATGTCACCCGCTTAACCCCCATGTCCCACCACATGTTTTCTTTGGTTAAGTGTAGTTTATTACTACCGTAACCTTGTAGGACCTCTCACATTAGGCCACCCTTTGTGGTTGCTGGATTTGCCGGGCGGGTCCGGGTAGTCTTACACCACAAACAAGCCCAACCTCGTGTCCATACAATTGTCACGCATTTAATTTGGGCCTATGACATTTCACATTGGACTACCATTTGTGGTTGCTGTATTTGTCGGGTGGGTTCGGGCAGTCTTACACTACAAATGAGCCCAACCTCGTGTCTTAGGCATTGATTATTACACATAATCTTTTACCCCAATTTGAATTAATATCCCTATATTACATACCATATTTACTTATGTGCATAATTGTCACCTAAATTATGTCCATATATTTCAAGTATACAAATTATACCAATAAATGTCTCAAATTGGTTATATGCCGTTTAAGGCCATTCTATGCCAATTCGTAATATGTGTATATTCAATATTTCCCCATATCCCCGCGTTGTTGGCTTAACATGAAATATATATATTAGACTAGTAAATAGTCTAACACATAAAAAAAGGAAGAAAACACCACAACTTGCATAACACATAAAGATAGATCTAACTTGCAAATAAGAATTACAACATGAGTTTGCAAACCAACAGCTTGCATAAACGGTGTACTTATCATGGATCTAATTATAGACCCAAACATAAAGGTGTGAACTTGCATGTATGAATATAATTTTCACCCAAACTTGCATAGGCAATAGTCACAAACTTGCATAAACTATGTATGTCATAGATCTAAACATAAATGTGTGAACTTGCATATATGTGAATCCAATTATTACCTAAACTTGCATATGAACATAATCCTCATACAAACTAGCATATGTTTCACATCCATACTTGCATACAAACTGATGTCATAAACATTGGTGATTGGGCATATGAAAGGGATTCACTAACACAAGTTAACAAAAACTAGCATATGAGCCAACGTCATGAACAACTAGCATATATTCACAAAATAGACAATATCACATTTTTCCAACGATTCACAAACATAGTCGTATAACCCAAATTACAACTCAACATTATTAACTTGTAAATTATCTCGTTAAAGAAATCGAACTCATAGCTCAAAGAAGGTCTTGAGTTCTGGGATCTATATTCTGTAGTTGAATTAGCTCGCCTTTGATGTAGACAAATTCGTTGTTGTTGTTGTTGTTATAGACTTGAGTTGAATTGAATTGAGTTGCTTTACTTTGCTTTTAGTTGGTGGTGGCTACTCTAGGTTTTGGAGTGACAGCATGACGACCATTGATTTAATTTTGGTTAGGTTTAGGGTTTGAATCTACATGTGTTTATATAGAGTTTAGGATTAATTTAGGCCATCCGATAAACCTAGAAGCACCTGAACCATCCAAACAGCCAACTCGGCCCTAGTGACTCAGCAGCAAGTCAGATTGGGCCTTAATTCAAATCTGCCCGAGCGGGGTAGGTCGACCCCTAGGTCGACCCCCATGTCGACCTGTAGGGGAGGTCGACACTAGGGTCAACCCCCTGGTCGACCTGGGTTAGGGCGAGAATTTTCCTGCCCTGCCCGGTTCTGAGTCTGAATTCGATTTTGAATTTAAATTTGAATTTCTGAAACTTCCGACAGCCATAACTTCTTCATACGAAGTCCAATTCACGCAAAGTCGGACTCTATCTCAACCAGAATTCCGAGTCGAGCACAATGGCGTAACCTGTTACCCTTAATTCCCACATTTAAAATTAATTATTCTTTAATTTGTTACTTTAATGTTAACAGAAAATACGGGGTGTTACATTCTCCCCTCCTTAAAGGATTTCGACCCCGAAATCTTCAAGTCAAGAAGAATGTATATCCTACCATTCAATCGTCCATCTACTGAACCATCAAACACAGGCATCCATTGTCCTCAAAATACTTCTAATTCTTTCATGTTTATATGCACATTGTGTGTACATGTCAGTATCTAATGCAAAAATCAGGTGGTCTACCGATTCAGTTGACCTCCTCAATGCAAATCATGATAGTGCCATGCCTCCATTATGTATGCAAAAGAATCCTAATTATACATATTATTTCTACGTGCGTTCACAACCATTCATCTGAATGCAACATCCATATGATAACAAAACCATTATACATCCAATAACCTAAATAAGCACACATATTTATATGCAATAAGAAAGTGATTGAGCCGATCTAGTGCCTAACGTGCGTGTATATGCATCCACGAGCAACCACTAGCAAACACTTGCATCCACTAGCATCCATCAATCATAACATGTTTCAAATACATGTTTACATCCATTGGTTTCTACCTAAGGATACCGAATGTGACCGAGGAGATACACTAAAAGGTAGATAAAAGCATGCAAAAACTTAAGCAGAAAAAGAGATCAAAGATGTACCCTCAAAAAGAAAAGGGTAGGCTGCGCGTATTTTGACCTCAGTCTCCCAAGTCGCGTCTTCCTCGGTGTTGCTCCATTGAACTTTAACGCTTGACTTCATGGTTGCGTAGCTTTTTGACTTCTTTCCCCAAAATGCGAGTTGGAACTCTCCTCACAGTCGCTTCTCGTTCCACTTCGACTTCCTCTAGAATGTTTGGCTCCACAACTTCTGCAGACTCATGTAAGCACTTTCGTAGCTGAGAGACATGAAAAACATTATGAACTCCAGCCAGTCTTTCGGGTAGCTCTAATCTGTAAGCCATCGTCCCAATCCTTTCAATGATAGGAAATGGTCCTACAAATCATGGTGCCAACTTTCCTACAGACCCAAAGCGAATGACATTCCTCAAAGGAGGTACCTTAAGGAACACCTTGTCTCCAACCTCAAACTCAAGGTCGGTCCTTCTTTTGTCTGCGTAGGATTACTGTCTGTCTTGGGCGGTCTTCATTCTTCTTCGTATCAAATCCACTTTCTCTGAAATCTCGTTAATCATGTCTGGTCCAAGTATGAGCTTATCTGCAGACTCCCACCAACAAGTTGGTGATCGACTTGGTCTTCCATATAAAGCTTCGAAGGGTGCCATGCCTATAGTGGCTTGGTAGATATTGTTGTATGCGGATTCCAACAAAGGGAGATGAGCCTCCCAAGTTCCTCCAAAGTCAAGAATGCACAATCTCAAAAGATCTTCTAGTACTTTGTTTACTCTTTCCTTCTAACCATTAGTTTGAGGGTGATAGGCCGTGCTTAAACATAACTGTGTGCCTACACCCTCTTGCAAACTCCTCCGAAACTCGCTCGTACAGATACGGTCTCGATCACTCACTATGCTGGAGGGTATCCCATGGAGTCGAACTATCTCCTTAAGATAAATAGATGCTAACGATGAGGCAGTCCTCCTACTCTTGACAGGTATAAAGTGAGCGCTTTTGGTGAGCCTGTCGACTATTACCCAAATACCGGTATTGCCCCTTCTTGACCTAGGCAACCCATCAACAAAGTCCATCGAGATTCTGTCCTACTTCCATTGTGGGACTTCTAGACGGTGAAGCAGACCACCAGGCTTCTTCTGCTCCGCCTTGACTTGCTGGCATATCATGCACTTAGAAACGAATTCAGCTACATCCCTCTTCATGCCATTCCAAAAGAAAACTCGTTTGATGTCTTTATACATCTTGTCTCCACCAGGGTGTATGGTCAACTTGGAATGATGTGCTTCTTCGAGAACCATCTTCACCAAATCCCTTGCTTGTGGGATTCATTGCCTTCCATCCCATCTTAACCAACCCTTATCATCGATGGAGTATCTATCGAGGTGACTAGAAGTCTCACCCCTAATCAACTTATTTATCACATCAACTAGCTGAGGGTCTTCACGTTGCGTGATTCCTATTGAGTCCAACAAAGTAGGCCGCACCTCTAGCATTGCCATCAAACCAGTCACATAATCAACAGAGGGTCTAAAATCAAAATTTGCTATGTACTCCAAGCTTTGTCTTTTTACAAAGAGAGGACTTAAGGTCAGCTTCTTTCTACTCAAGGTGTCAGCTACTACAATGCTCTTTCCCGGAGTATAGGAGATCTCAAAATCATATGAGGCGAGAAACTCCATCCATCTTTGTTGCCTTAGATTGAGGTCTTTCTACGAGAAAAGGTACTTCAACGATTTATGGTCAGTATATAATTCAAATTTCTCACCCAGGAGATAATGGCGCCAAGACTTAAGAGCAAAAACGATAGCAGCCAATTCTAGATCGTGGGTTGGGTAGTTTTTCTCATGTACTTTCAACTTCCTTCCACCATAAGCTATTACCTTCCATTCTTGCATCAGAATAGAGCCTAGTCCCGTATCGCATGCATCCGTGTATACTGTAAACATCTTACTCCCATCAGGCAATGTCAAAACTGGGGCTGTTGTCAGAGCCCTCTTCAAACGTTGGAAAGCGGCTTCGCAATCCCAATCCCAAATCAGGTTCTTCTTCGTTAACGTTGTAAGTGGAGCTGAGAATTTCGCAAAGTCTTTAATGAACTTGCGATAAAAGCCTGCTAGCCCAAGAAAGCTTCGGACTTCGGTTGCATTCCGCGGAACCTTCCAATCTTATACCACGACTACCTTTGCGGAGTCCACAGCTAACCCCTCTTTGGACACCACATGTCCAAGAAATCTCACTTCTTCTCTCCAAAAATGGCACATGAAGAACTTAGCTTTCAACTGATGTGCATGGAGAGTATCCTTGACTTCCCTTAAATGTAAAGCATGCTATTCCTCATTCTTCGAGAAAATCAGAATGTCATCTACGAAGACGACCACAAACTTATTAAGGAATTCCCGTAATACCCTACTCGTCAAATCGATGAAATAAGCAGGAGCGTTTGTCAAGCCGAAAGGCATGACAAGCCATTCAAAGAAACCATCCGGGGTTCTGAACGTGGTCTTATCAATACTATCTTCAGCATCTCTTAGTTGAAGAAACCCGGTAGCCAGATCTAATTGGGAGAAAACTGTTGCACCTACAAGCTGATCGAACAAATCGTCCATTCTTGGCAGTGGGTGCCTATTCTTCTTGGTCAGCTTGTTTAGCTCCCTATAATCAAGACATAGGCGAAGTGAACCGTCTGCTTTAGTTGCGAACACCACTGGAGCACCCCACTCAGAAATACTCCTCCTTATAAACCCCTTTTCTAGCAGCTCCTTAAGTTGCTTGCTGAGCTCCTTTCTCTCCCTTGTAGCCATGTGTCTAACGGGTAAAGCAACGGATTTTGCGTTATCAACTAGATATATGCGGAAGTCTATCTCCCGCTTCGGAGGCAAGCCCTCTACTTCCTCAAAGACATCCGAATATTCACGGACCACTCTAACAGACTACAAATTCTCAACAGACGCGTTAAGCGATTCTAGATAACTTAGCATAACATAATTCATGGGATTACAAGAGATTTCTAGAGTGTTATCGAGACGAGCCAAGAGCCTAACCACTCTCCTTTCACAATCTAGGACGGCAGCATTACTGGATAACCAATCCATGCCTAGAATTAGCCCATAGCCCGTGAAGCCCAAAACATAAGCATCACATTGAAATCCAAAGATAAGTATAGAAATTTTCAAATCCAAACAAATCATCGATAAATAAGCTGAGCCCCCAATTGGATTTGAAACAACTAAGGGATCCTCTACTATACTGGTGTCTAGGTGCAGTGATTCAACTAAAGCAGTAGATATAAACGAGTGCGATGCGACGGAATCAAAGTGTGTGCGAACAGGATGATCAAAAAGATAAACTAAACTTTCAACGGAAATAGTTCTACCTCATTCTTGTGGCGGTGGGGCCATGAGAGCCTGAACCCGCCCTCTTGCCTGCCCTGGTGCCATGAGAGCCTGAACCTACCCTCCAGAAGTAGACCCTGCCCTCTGTCATTTCCTCGGGCAGTCCTTAATCAGATGTCCCGCTTCGCCACAGTGGGAACAACCAGTCTTCTTTTTCTTCCTACAGTCTTTGGTCAGATGGCCTGGTGTCCCATAGTTAAAGCATCTTTTTGTTCCGTCTCCATTGTTGTCTTTACCACCCTTCTTGTTCTGCTGTTGCTGTTGTGGTTTCTTTTGATCCTCTTTCTTCTCAGGTGCCTTATTAGCATTGGCGCCTTTCTCCTCTTCATGCATAAGCACCATGTCAACCAGTCTCTCAAAGGTGGCCCCCATAGGGATGTGGGTCATAACCAACCCATGTAGCGGCTCATTCAAACCCTTAACAAACCTCAGAGCCTTCTTTTCAGGAGTGTTCACCAAGTCTAAGCCAAACCTTGCCAACTGATTGAACTTGTTGATGTACTCCTTCACCGATAGATTTCCCTGCTTCAACGCCAAGAACCTTTCCATGTATAAATTTTCTTCAGCACTTGAGAGAAATTTAGCCTCGAACCTAAGCCTGAAATCAGCCCATGTCTCAACTGGACGCTATCCATTAGTAATCTCCCACCAAACCGAGGCTTCGTCCTTCATTAACCAAGCAGCCAATTGGACCTTTCTTCCATCTTCTACCTCAAAGATTCTAAATAACTCTTCTACCTACTTAATCCAATTTCGAGCTTCAACAAACGTCTCTGACCCGTGAAAAGGTTTTTCGCCCATTGCCCGAAAGTCCTTGCATATATTTGCGAAACTATCAACTCGAGGAGGGGGAGGAGGAGGAGCGGGCGCAACTACGGGAGGAGGAACGTCTGCTGGGCCTGCAGTGTTAGACCTAGCCTCAAGGAACCTTCTGAACCGGCCAGGTACCGGCACGCCCTCAGGAAGGTTAAGATCCCCAGACATACTGAAACGAAAAAGGAAAGATTCAAAACAAAGAATCGAAGGAAAGATATATGGCTCTTAGGGATTATGGTTATTTTTAAAATAAACTTTTCTCTTGAAAATACTCTACTTAAAACATATTTTTGGAAGTATTCTTTATAAAATGCTTTTTGAAAAATAGTTTTTCAAAATCTCTTATCTGTTCTGGTAACCTTCAGTTCTGATACCACGTGTGACACCCCACGTCCATTAAGGTCACTCACAAAGGGAATGCCTTAACTTTGGTGGAGCGTCTATTGTGTATCGAACAGAAAAGTAAACAAGACAGATCAATATATTGGTACTCGGAAAATTAATAACAACTTTTATTGCAGTGGAGAAATAGTTTGGTTACATCACATCAAAAACCAACTACAAAACCAAATACACTTAATATCCATCTTAACAAATAAGTTTTCGGAGTACATAAAATAAAAAGCATAACCCCAACATAAATAGCCATAAATAAGATAGGCCAAACTTTATTCTGCAATCCAAGCAACTTCCAAAAGAAGGAGATAAAGCGATCCAAATCAAGCTCCACTATTACTAGTCCCACCCTGAGCACCTGGGGGGAAAAGGAAGAAAAGAGGTGGAAACAAAGGGGGTCAGACATAAAGTCTGGCGAGTCCAATAACTTTAACAATATAATCATTAATGTAATTAGGATAAGGCATAAACTGGTAAACAAGGAAATGACTGTGAATAAATGGCAAGACCAAGCAAACAAAGGAACTAAGATGAACAAAGATAACGTTAACTGCACATCTAATCACTATAGGATAATTACTACACTGCACCACACCATTCACCATAAAAGTTGATCCCACCTACTAAACTTAGTAATCATAATAGTAGTTTAGTGTACCCCTAGCTGTCTACATAGGTGCCGCCTACCCCTATCTGCACTAGGTGTACCCACTGTCCTCATGCGATCGACTACCTAACACGTAGATAGCTGTGCTGGTCCCACAGTGGGGTGTATCATTCCCCAAAGTGGCAACCCAATACCAAAAAAGATGTACGGCTTATATCTACATGATGCAACAATGTCTTACCTACCAGCCCGGGGCCACGCTCGCACATGACCCCGTTGGACTTGCGTTGCCACCGTTTAACCCATTTAGACCTCTTACAGTCAAACCCACTATGCGTGTCCCGTCCTCGACTTGGGTCGAGCCCACAAAGATACTTAATGGGTTACTGGTCTGAAAAGGTCCCCCATTCTTGACACAAGCTTTCCACCTATCCTTGGTCCCCTCTAGTACATCCCACTTAACCCCTTCTTATTCATGTCCACTTACATGTTTCAATTTGGTTAAGTGTTTCTATTTGTATTCCCACATGTCACCCACATGTCACCCACTTAACCCTCATGTCCTACCACATGTTTACCTTGGTTAAGTGTTACTTAGTTTATTACTACCGTAACCTTGTAGGACCTCTCACATTAGGCCACCCTTTGTGGTTGCTGGATTTGCCGGGCGGGTCCGGGCAGTCTTACACAACAAACGAGCGTTACCTCGTGTTGATACAACTGTCACACATTTAATTTAGGCCTATGACATCTCACATTAGACCACCATTTGTGGTTGCTGGATTTGTCGGGCGGGTCCAGGCAGTTTTACACCACAAATTAGACCAACCTCGTGTCTTAGGCATTGATTATTGCACATAATCTTTTAACCCAATTTGAATTAATATCCCTATATTACATTCCAAATTTACTTATGTCCATAATTTTCAACTAAATTATGTCCGTATATTTCAGGTATACAAATTATACCAATAAATGACTCAAGTTGATTATATGCCTTTTAAGGCCATTCTATGCCAATTCACAATATGTGTATATTCAATATTTCCCCATATCCTCGCGTTGTTTGCCTAACGTGATATATATATATATATATTAGACTAGAAAATAGTCTAACACATAAAAAAGGAAGAAAAAACCACAACTTGCACATAAAGATAGATCTAACTTGCAGATAAGAATTATAACATGAGTTTGCATAGCCAAAAACTTGCATAAATGGTGTTCTTGTCATGGATCTAATTATAGACCCAAACATAAAGGTGTGAACTTGCATGTATGAATAAGGTTTTCACCCAAACTTGCATAGGCAATAGGTACAAACTTGCATAAACTATGTATGTCGCAGATCTAGACATAAAGGTGTGAACTTGCATATATGTGAATCCAGTTATTACCTAAACTTGCATATGAAAATAATCCTCATACAAACTAGCATATGTTTCACATCCATACTTGCATACAAACTAATGTCGTAAACATTGGTGATTGGGCATATGAAAGGGATTCACTAACACAAGTTATCAAAAACTAGCATATGAGCCAACATCATGAACAACTAGCATATATTCACAAAATAGACAATATCACATTTTTCCAATGATTCATAAACATAGCCTTATAACCCAAATTAAAACTCAACCTATTTAACTTGTTAATTATCTTGTTAAAGAAATCGAACTCACAACTCAAAGAAGGTCTTGAGTTCTGGGATCTGTATTCTGTAGTTGAATTAGCTTGCCTTTGATGTAGACAAATTCGTTGTTGTTGTTGTTGTTGTTGTTGTTATACACTTGAGTTGAATTGAATTGAGTTGCTTTACTTTGTTTTTAGTTAATGGCGGCTACTCTAGGTTTTGGAGTGACAGCATGACGGCCATTGATTTAATTTTGATTAGGTTTAGGGTTTGAGTCTACATGTGTTTATATAGAGTTTAGGATTAATTTAGGCCATCCGATCAACCTAGAAGCAACCTGAACCATCCAAACATCCAAGTCAGCTCTAGTGACTCAACAGCAAGTTAGATTGGGCCTTAATTCAAATCTGCCCGAGGGGGGCAGGTTGACCCCTAGGTCGACCCCTAGGTTGACCCCCAGGTCGACCTGTAGGGGAGGTCGACACTAGGGTCGACCCCCTGGTCGACCCGACCTAGGGCGGGAATTTTCCCTCCCTTCCCGGTTCTGAGTCTGAATTCAATTTTGAATTTGAATTTGAATTTCTGAAACTTCCGACAGCCATAACTCTTTATACGAAGTCCAATTCATGCAAACTCGAACTTTATCTCAACCAGAATTTCGAGACGAACACAATGGCATAACCCATTTCCCTTAATTCTCACATTTAAAATTAATTATTCTTTAATTTGTCAATTTAGTGTTAACAGAAAATACGGGGTGTTACAGTATGCTTGGCTCCACAACTTCTGCCGACTCATGTAAGCACTTTTGTAGCTGAGAGACATGAAAAACATTATGAACTCCAGCCAATCTTTCGGGTAGCTCTATTATGTATGCCATCGTCCCAATCCTTTCAATGATAGGAAATGGTCCTACAAATCGTGGTGCCAACTTTCCTACGGATCCAAAGCGAATGACATTCCTCAAAGTTGATACTTTAAGGAACACCTTGTCTCCAACCTCAAACTCAAGGCCGATCCTTCTTTTGTCAGCCTAGGATTTCTATCTATCTTGGGCAGTCTTCATTCTTCTTCGTATCAAGTCCACTTTCTTTGAAGTCTCTCTAATCATGTCTGGCCCAAGTAAAAGCTTATCTGTGGACTCCACCAACAAGTTGGTGATCGACATGGTCTTCCATATAAAGCTTTGAAGGGTGCCATGCCTATAGTGGCGTGGTAGCTATTGTTGTAAGCGAATTCCACCAAAGGAAGATGATCCTCCCAAGTTCCTCCAAAGTCGAGAATGCACAATCTCGAAAGATCTTCCAACACTCTGTTCACCCTTTCCGTCTGACCATGGGTTTGAGGGTGATAAGTCGTGCTTAAACATAGCTGCGTTCCTACAGCCTCTTGCAAACTCCTCCAAAACTCGCTCGTAAAGATAGGGTCTCGATCACTCACTTTGCTGGAGGGTATCACATGGAGTCGAACTATCTCCTTAAGATAAATAGATGCTAATGATGAGGCAGTCCTCCTACTCTTGACAGATATAAAGTGAGCGCTTTTTGTGAGCCTGTCCACTATTACCTAAATACCGGTATTTCCCCTTCTTGACCCAGGCAACCCATCAACAAAGTCCATCGAGATGCTATACAATTTCCATTGCGGGACCTCTAGAGGATGAAGCAGACCACTAGGCTTCTTCGGCTCTGCCTCGACTTGCTGGCATATCATGCACTTTGAAACAAATTCAGCTACATCCCTCTTTATGCCATTCCAAAAGAAAACCCTTTTAATATCTTTATACATCTTGTCCCCACCTAGGTGTAAGGTAGTCTTGGAATGATGCGCCTCTTCGGGAACCATCTTCACCAACTCCCTTGCTTTTGGAACGCATAGTCTTCCATCCCGTCTCAACCAACCATTATCATCTATGGTGTATCTATCGAGGTGACTAAAAGTCTCACCCCTGATTAGCTTATCTATCACATCAACTAGCTGACGGTCTTCACGTTGCACGGTTCCTATTGAGTCCAACAAAGTAGGCCGCACCTCTAGCATTGCCGTCATACCAGTCACATAGTCAACAGAGGGTCTAAAGTCAAAATTCGCTATGTATTCCAAGCTTTGCCTTTCTACAAAGATAGGACTTAAGGTCAGCTTCTTTCTACTCAAGGCATCTGCTACTACATTGCCCTTGCCAGGAGTATAGGAGATCTCAAATCGTATGAGGCAAGAAACTCCATCCATCTTTGCTGCCTTAGATTGAGGTCTTTGTACAAGAAAAGGTACTTCAATGATTTATGGTTAGTATACAATTCAAATTTCTCACCTAAGAGATAATGGCGCCAAGATTTAAGCGCAAAAACGATGGCTGCCAACTCTAGATCGTGGGTTGTGTAGTTTTTTTGATGTACTTTCAACTGTCTTCCACCATAAGCTACTACCTTCCATTCTGGCATCAAGACAGCGCCTAGTCCCGTACCGCATGCATCGGTATATACTGTAAACATCTTGCTCCCATCAGGCAATGTCAAAACTGGGGCTATTGTAAGAGCCCTCTTAAACCGTTGGAAAGCGATATTGCAATCCAAATCCCAAGCGAAAGTCAGGTTCTTCTTCGTTAACCTTGTAAGTGGAGCTGAGATTTTAGCAAAGTCATTAATGAACTTGCGATAAAAGCCTTCTAGCCTAAGAAAGCTTCGGACTTCGGTTGCATTCCGTGGAACCTTCTAATCTTGTACCGCTACTACTTTTGCGGGTTCCACAACTAACCCCTCTTTGGACACCACATGTCCAAGAAATCTTACTTCTTCTCTCCACAAATGGCACTTGGAGAATTTTTCTTTCAACTGATGTGCACGAAGAGTATCCATAACTTCCCTTAAATGCATATCATGTTCTTCCTCATTCTTCGAGAAAATCAGAATGTCGTCCATATAGACCACCACAAATTTATTGAGGAATGTAACAACCCGTATTTTAGTAACATGTTATAACCATAAATCAAGGCAGAATTAAATTTTAAAATAATAATCAGGGGAAACGGGTTGCGCCCTTACGGTCTTCTCGAAATTCTGCTTGGAAACGAGTCCGAGTTCTCGAAAAACGGACTCTGTATGAGAGAGATATGACCCTCGAAAGTTTCAGGAATTTTCAGAAATAGAAATAGCTCGAAATTCGAATTCAAATTTTGAATTCAAACCCCAGGGCAGACTGGGCGGGAATTTTCCCTCCCAAGACCAGGTCGACCTGGGGGTCGACACTATAGTCGACCTCCAGAGGCCAGGTCGACCCTATGGTCGACCTGGGGGTCGACCTGGTGCTAGAACCCATTTTTGAGTCCAGGTTCACTCTGATGTTTCTCGTCTCGTTTTCTGTCTAGATTCGTTGGCCTAACCCTATATAAACAACCCCCTAGCCCCATTCTCTCTACACTAATTCTCCTTAGCCTTATGCTGCTCAAATTCTGGTTGAAAAGTTAGAGAAAAAGGGACTACTTCTTCTTCGTCAAGACTACGTAGGGATTTGCAAATTGGGGAATTTCTATTTGGACTCGACTAATCAAATACAGATTCAACATTGCCTCTTTTGTTTTCTAATTCTCGAACCACGCTCTGTAAGCCCCAGTTACTTATAGATTAAAACTTTAAACTTAATATGGACATGATATAAATTGGAATTGGACCTATTTATGATAATTATCTCATATCTATTCTTATTCATCTTGGTTCTTGACTTGTGGGAATATTGCTATGAAATTGATTTGGGGCCTATTCATGTTGTAAACCTAAACCCCTATGTCCATAATATTATCATGCCTGTGATGTTGAATCAGTTATTATTCACAAGTTTGGGACTATTACTTTATGTCAAATGTTACTATGACTATCACCTTATTTTGTTAGATTTAAAATCCTAATGTTTGAGGCCGATATTCCATATGCCAGTAATGTTGTAATCATTTATCTCAAGTTATACCATGCTAGACTTGTAATCACTTTTGCCACCTTATGCCCATCCTTTTTATGTTATTCCCTAATTAGATTTAATTGTAATTTGGATCGATTCGAATTTACGTGCGATGGGAATACGATTTGGGTAGATTAGGCAAAACATGAATTGGTTATGAACTTGAAACATGAACGTTGTTATAACATGAACCTGGATATGGACACGAAGTTGACATGATTTTGACATGAAACCTGACATGAATCTTGACATGAAATTTGACACAAAATTTGAACATGGACATGACACTTAGAATAAACTTGAACATCGCCAACTCGAGGTTGGGTTGAGTTTGCAGTATAAACCTGCCCGGAACCGCCCGGTGAATCCAGTAACTGCAAACAATAGGATCCAATGTGGGTAGTTGGCCATATCACGCTTAAAATCCGAGGTTAGACTAAGTTGTGGTGTAAATCTGACCGGAACCGCCCGGCACATCCAGTAACCACAACCACAAGTCTAATGTGAGAGGTTGGGGCGCATTAATTCATTTAATGCCACATGATAGGGTTAAGTCGTGAACTTGAAAGACAACACTTAATCAACTTGACACATGATTTGATAGGGTTAAGTCACGAATTTAAATGACAACACTTAACCCATTAGAAACCCTAGTTACGCGGTCCATTTCAGCAGTAACCCACTTAGACGTATCATGATACCCTGGGACTAGGCAGGGTGGGGCACGATTACTGGGCTGATTGTAAGCGACCAGAACGACGGCTGAGTTGGTGCACCATTGTAGGTTCAGGCGGAATATGGTCGTGCACGTAGTCCGGAGTTGAAAAAGTATGCATTGGGCACCAGTAGGTTTACACTGTGCGTGCTTGATTCGTGTCAGTGGTTGGAACCCTAAGGCTTTATACACCCTATGGTGGACCTAGCACAGGTGACTACTTTCGTGATAGGGCCGTATGACAGAGACACATGACGAGCAAGAACTTGTAGGGAGCCTATCGATTAGTGGATCGTTCTGTAGGACCCCGAAATGGGTCATTTCATGATATTGGGCCAAGGGATCATTTCACGGTTAATATTTGATATGGGTTGGGATACTAGTACAGTTGGTGCAGCGAATCTTGAACATGCGATGCTATACTTGATTTATCTTGTTATCTTAGTTTATCATGCCAGTCTTGTCATCATCCTTATTTTAATTTCAGTTTTTACATGTCATGTTACCTTTACTAGTTTTTATGCTTAAAGTCACTAGGATTTACCAGACTTTATGACTGACCCGTGTTCTTTCGCCTTATTTTCTTTTGTTTCTCCCCCCAGGTTCTCAGGGGGGAAACTCTAGCTCTTAGCTTGGACTTGGCTTGCTTTCTATTTAGCTCATGTATGTTTTGATCTTGAGCTATGCTATGGCTACTTTTCTGCTATCTTTGGGGAATAAGACTACTTTTGTTATTTTAAGTTTATGCTTCTTTATTTAGAACTTGTTATAATGGAAAATGACAATTGTTACTTTGGATGTAAGAGGATTTGACTCTATTTTGGAATAATGAAATTTGGCTTTTGATTTCTTCTGCTGTTTTAAATATGTTCTGTCTTGTGATATTTCTGTGTTCGTTTACCTTGATAGCGCTCCTACAAAACTAGTGCATTCCCTTTGTGAGTGACACTAGCGGAGGTGGGGTGTTACATTTGGTATTAGAGCAAAAGGTTACTAGACTGGGCAAAAGTTTTAAATACCTTCTGAAACTATTTTCAAAACCATTTATAAAGAAGCTTTTTCAAGAAAAATTTTATATTTGAAAAGGCTATTCCCCAAAAAGCCATTAGCACTTTCCTTTGTTTCCTCATTTGAATTCTTTTCCTTTTCGTTTTTCAGTTTGTTTGGGGATCTCAACTTGCCCGAAGGCGTGCAAATACTCGGTTTGTTTCGTAGATACTTAGAGGCTACAAAACCAGCCGCGGGGCTAGCTAATGTTGTTCCCCCAGCCGAGGATGCTCCTCCTCCTCCTCCTCAACCTCCACGAGTAGACCCTTTCGCTAAGATATGCAAAGACTTTAAAGCTATGGGCGGCAAGAATTTCATTGGGACTGAAACCTTCGTTGAAGCGAGAAACTGGCTAAAAGAGACTGAAGACTTATTTGTTATCTTTGATATAGAGGATCATAGAAAGGTTCATTTGGCAGCATGGTTGTTGAAAGAGGAAGCTGCATTTTGGTGGGAAGTCACCAACGCTACCAGGCCAGTTGAGACTTGGGCTGACTTGAGAGGGAGGTTTGGGCTTAAGTTTTTATCGCCAGCAGAAGAGAGTCTTCAGATGGAAATGTTCCTAGCACTCAAGCAAAGGGACATGTATATTAGGGAGTACATGAATAGGTTTAATCAGCTTGCTCGGTTCGGTTTGGACTTGGTTAACACGGCCCAGAAGAGGGCTCTATGCTTTGCTCGAGGATTGAAAGAGCCACTCCACAGTTTGGCCATGGCTCATATACCCATGGGGGAGACCTTTAAAAGCTTGGTGGATATGTCCCTACTTTATAAGGAAAACAAGAGTGGCAAGAAAAAGGTTAAGCCTAATGAGACTCAGAATAAGAAGGTGGACTTCAAGAGGGGAGGAAACAAGAATAACAAGAATAACAAGATCAACAACAACAATAATAACAAGGCACGTGAGACAAGTAAGTGCAACTTTTATGGTATTACCGAGCATATAGCCAAGGACTGTAGAAGGAAGAAGAGAAAGTTGGGTGAATGCTTTTACCGTGGGGATACTAGACACATCAGTAAGGATTGCCCTAAGAAGCAAGGACAGGGGCAAGGGCAGGCCCAGCGAGCACGACCTTCTGGAGGGCAGTTGCATGCTCTCAACACCACTCCAGCTCTTGACCGAGGTAGTTCTATTTCTGTAGAAAGCTATGTTTACATTTCTGACTTTCCTGTTCGAACCTTATTTGATTCTGGAGCATCACATACTTTTATTTCTTCTGATATTGTTGAAAATCTACACCGAAGTACTAGTCTAGTTGAGGATCCCGTTATAGTTTCAAATCCAATTGGGGGCTCCGCTCATTTATCTATGATTTGTGTGGATTTGAGGATTTCTATCTTAAGCGTAGAATTCACATGTAATGCTTATGTTCTCGGATTTATGGGATACGGTTTGATTCTGGGCATGGATTGGCTGTCCAATTATGGAGCCATTCTTGATTGTGAGCAAAGGGTAGTGAGACTCATGACTCGTCTTGGTAATACCCTTGAAATTTCTTGCAACCCTATGGGTCCGGTCATGTTGTGTTATCTAGAATCTCTTGACTCGTCCATCGATAATCTGCCATCTGTAAGAGTGGTCCGAGAATATCCCGGTGTCTTTGATGAGGTGAAGGGGTTACCCCCTAAACGCGAGATAGATTTCCGTATTTATCTTGTTGATAATGCCAAGCCAGTTTCATTGCCCGTTAGACACATGGCTCCGCGAGAGAGAAGAGAGCTTAGTAAGCAAGTTAAGGAGTTGCTTGAGAAAAATTTCATAAGGCGAAGCATTTCAGAATGGGGTGCTTCGGTGGTATTCGCTACTAAGGCGGATGGTTCGCTTCGTCTGTGCATAGATTATCGTGAATTAAACAAGCTGACGAAGAAAAATAGGCACCCACTACCAAGAATTGACGATTTGTTTGACCAGCTTGTAGGAGCATCTGTTTTCTCTCAACTCGATCTAGCCACAGGATTCCATCAGCTTAGAGTGGCTGGGGATAGCATTGACAAGACTGCGTTTAGGACTCCAGATGGTTTCTTCGAATGGCTCGTCATGCCGTTTGGTTTAACAAATGCACCCGCATGTTTTTGTTGATTTGATGAGTAGGGTGTTTAGGGAGTTCCTTAACAAGTTTGTGGTGGTTTTCGTGGATGATATTTTGATCTTCTCAAAGGATAAGGAAGAACATGCTAGACACCTCAAGGAAGTTATGAATACGCTTAGAGCACACAAGTTAAAGGCTAAGTTCTCCAAATGCCATTTTTGGATGAAGGAAGTTCGGTTTCTTGGACATGTAGTTTCTAAGCAAGGCATAGCCGTGGACCCCGCAAAGGTAGTTGCGGTGGAAGACTGGAAAGTTCCTAAGAACGCAACTGAAGTGAGAAGCTTTCTCAGTTTGGCAGGCTACTATAGGAAGTTCATTAAGGACTTCGCTAAAATTTCAGCTCCTCTTACTAGGTTAACGAGGAAACACCTGGCTTTTGCATGGGACATAGAATGTGAGATTGCTTATCAAAGACTTAAGAGAGCCCTTACCCCAGCTCCGGTTTTGGCATTACCCGACGGAGGTAAGATGTTTACGGTGTACACAGATGCGTGTGGCACGGGATTAGGCGCTGTCCTAATGCAAGAAGGGAAAGTGATATGCTACGGGGGTAGATAGCTTAAAGTTCATGAGAAGAACTATCCCACACATGACTTGTAGTTGGCTGCGATCTTTTTTGCGCTTAAATCCTGGCGCCATTATCTTCTAGGTGATAAGTTCGAGTTGTATACCGATCACAAATCGCTTAAGTACCTCTTCTCACAAAAAGATTTGAATCTAAGGCAAAAGAGGTGGATGGAATTCTTGGCATCGTATGACTTCGATATAGCTTATACCCCTGGCAAGGGTAACGTGGTGAAGATGAGCTAAGTAGGAAACGGTTGACTTTGAGCCCCTTGTTTGTTGAAAGGAAAAGTCTAAAGTTTATAGCAACCTTTGATTTTACACCTGCTGTTGATTCATTGATTGTTACGTTAGCATCTCTTGAGTTAACACCTACACTTCTAGACCAAGTAGGGACTTCACAGAAGGAAGACCCACAGATAGTCGAGATCATGGACAAGTTGATTAGTGGTGAGATGTCAAGTCACCTCGGTAGGTATGCCATAGATGACAAGGGATGACTAAGGCGCGACGGAAGGATATGTGTCCCACAAGTGGGTGACTTAGTGAATAAAGTTCTCGAAGAGGCGCATCACTCGAAGATGACCATACATCCCGGAGGGGATAAGATGTACAGAGATATGAAATGCATTTTCTTTTGGGCCGGAATGAAAAAGGACGTGGCGTAGTTCGTTTCAAAGTGCATGGTGTGCCAAAAAGTAAAGGCCGAGCCGATGAAGCCCGCTGGGCTATTACATCCTTTGGAAGTTCCGCAATGGAAGTGGGAGATTATCTCGATGGATTTTGTGGATGGATTGCCTAATTCAAGGAAGGGAAATACTAGCATATGGGTCATAGTAGATAGACTCACGAAAAGTGCTCACTTCATTCCCGTGAAAAGCAAGAGGACCGCATCATGGCTAGCGTCTATTTACCTTCGAGAGATAGTACGGCTGCACGGGGTTCCTTCTAGTATAGTAAGTGATCGTGACCCGATTTTCTCTAGCCAGTTTTGGAATAGTCTACAAGAAGCAATGGGTGCACGACTGAGTTTAAGCACGGCCTATCACCCACAGACGGATGGACAAACCAAAAGGGTAAATAGGGTACTAGAGGATCTTTTGAGACTATGCATTCTTGACTTCGGTGGTACTTGGGAAGATCATCTTCCTCTCGTAGAGTTTGGATATAATAATAGTTACCAAGCTAGCATAGGAATGGCACTGTTCGAGGTCTTGTATGGAAGACCGTGCAAGTCACCAACTTGTTGGTGGGAGACGACCGACAAGCTTATACTTGGGCCCGACATGATAAGGGACACTTCCGAGAAGGTTGAGTTGATACGAAGACGGATGAAAACGGCCCAAGATAGACATAAATCATATGCGGACAAGAGAAGGACTGACCGAAAATTCGAAGTTGGAGATATGGTCTTTATAAAAGTCTCTCCTTTACGCAATGTGGTTCGTTTTGGAGCGGTTGGAAAGTTAGCAACGAGGTTCGTAGGACCGTTCCCTATCACTGAGAGGATTAGACAGAGGGCCTATAAGGTAGAGTTACCCGAGAGGCTGGCCGGAGTGCACAACGTCTTTCACGTCTCGCATCTCCGAATGTGCTTACATGAGTCTGCCGAAGTTGTTGAGCCAAGCATCCTTGAGGCTATCGAGTGGAAAAAGAAGCAACATTGTGGCGAGTTCCGATTCGTATCTTAGGAACGGAGATCAAGAAGCTAAGGAATCGAGAAGTCAAGCTAGTTAAAGTACAGTGGAGTGAAGCCCAAGAAGACGCAACTTGGGAAACCAAAGAGAAGATACGCGCGCTATACCCATTTCTTTTTTAGGATACATTCTCGATCTCTTTTCCTATAAGTTTGCATACCATTCATATCATGCTTTTGCTAGCCATGTTTGTCTTGTTATCTTCTCGATCCTATCTTGAGAACCTTAGGTAGAACCCTATGGATGTAAACATGTGATTGAAACATGTTATGGTTGATGTTTGCAATTGGTTGCAAGTGTTTGCAAGCGGTTGCTAGTGGTTGCATGACACACATTAGGCACTAGATCGGCTCAGTCACATTTTTCATATTGCATATGCATGAGTGCTTATACTTGTACATGGATGGAAACTTGATATGCTATCACTTGGATGTTGCATATGAATGAATGTTTGTGCACTCATGTAGAGATTATAAAGTATGTTAGGAATTTGCATACATGTTGGACTCATTACACTAACATATTTTACATTAAGGAGGTCTACTGAATCAGTAACCGTCTGATCTTTTGCAATAGATAAGTACATATACACACACTTTCTGCATATGTTCATATAGCACTAGAAATCTTTTAAGGACAATGGTTGCTTTTGAATGGTGGTTGAGTAGATGGATGATTGGATGGTAGGATACATTCTTCCTAACTTAGAGATTTTGGGGACGAAATCCTTTAAGGAGGGGAGAATGTAACAACCCGTATTTTAATAACATGTTATAACCATAAATCAAGGCAGAATTAAATTTTAAGATAAGAATACGGGGAAATGGATTGCGCTATTATGTTCGTCTCGAAATTCTGCTTGGAAACGAGTCCGAGTTTTCGAAAAACGGACTACGTATGAGAGAGATATGACCCTCCAAAGTTTCAGGAATTTTCAGAAACAGCTCGAAATTCGAATTCAAATTTTGAAATCAAACCCCAGGGCAGACTGGGCGGGAATTTTCCCGCCTAGGACCAGGTCGACCCGGGGGTCGACACTATGGTCGACCTCCAGAGGCCAGGTCGACCCTATGGTCGACCTTGGGGTCGACCTGGTGCCAGAACCCATTTTTGAGTCTAGGTTCACTCTGATGTTTCTGGTCTCGTTTACTGTCTAGATTCGTTGGCCTAACCCTATATAAACAGCCCCCTAGCCCCATTCACTCTACACTAATTCTCCTTAGCCTTATGCTGCTCAAATTCAGGTTTAA
Source organism: Allium sativum (assembly GCA_030737875.1). Taxonomy (NCBI): domain Eukaryota; kingdom Viridiplantae; phylum Streptophyta; class Magnoliopsida; order Asparagales; family Amaryllidaceae; genus Allium; species Allium sativum. The sequence continues at coordinate 162,676,228 of CM060926.1, forward strand.
AATTTAGAGAAAAAGGGACTACTTCTTCTTTGTCAAGACTACGTAGGGATTTGCAAATTGGGGAATTTCTATTTGGACTCGACTAATCAAATACAGATTCAACATTGCCTCTTTTGTTTTCTAATTCTCGAACCACGCTCTGTAAGCCCCAGTTACTTATAGATTAAAACTTTAAACTTAATATGGACATGTTATAAATTGGAATTGGACCTATGTATGATAATTATCTCATATCTATTCTTATTCATCTTGGATCTTGACTTGTGGGAATATTTCTATGAAATTGATTTGGGGCCTATTCATGTTGTAAACCTAAACCCCTATGTCCATAATATTATCATGCCTGTGATGTTGAATCAGTTATTATTCACAAGTTTGGGACTATTACTTTATGTCAACTGTTACTATGACTATCACCTTATTTTGTTAGATTTAAAATCCTAATGTTTGAGGCCGATATTCCATATGCCAGTAATGTTGTAATCATTTATCTCAAGTTATACCATGCTAGACTTGTAATCACTTTTGCCACCTTATGCCCGTCCTTTTTTATGTTATTCCCTAATTATATTTAATTGTAATTTGGATCGATTCGAATTTACGTGCGATGGGAATACGATTTGGGTATATTAGGCAAAACATGAATTGGTTATGAACTTGAAACATGAACGTTGTTATAACTTGAACCTGTATATGGACACGAACTTGACATGAATTTGACATGAAACCTGACATGAAACTTGACATGAAATTTGACACAAAATTTGAACATGGACATGTCACTTAGAATAAACTTGAACATGGCCAACTCGAGGTTGGGTTGAGTTTGCAGTATAAACCTGCCCGGAACCGCTCGGCAAATCCAGTATCTGCGAACAATAGGATCCAATGTGGGTAGTTGGTTATATCGCGTTTAAAACCCAAGGTTAGACTAGGTTGTGGTGTAAATCTGTCCGGAACCGCCCGGCACATCCAGTAACCACAACCACAAGTCTAATGTGAGAGGTTAGGGTGCATTAATTTATTTAATGCCACATGATAGCGTTAAGTCATGAACTTGGAAGACAACACTTAACCAACTTGACATATGATTTGATAGGGTTAAGTCATGAATTTAAATGACAACACTTAACCCATTACAAACCCTAGTTACGCGGTCCATTTCAGCAGTAACCCACTTAGACATATCATGATACCCTGGGACTAAACAGGGTGGGGCACGATTACTGGGCTGATTGTAAGCGACCAGAACGACGGCTGAGTTGGTGTGCCAATATAGGTTCAGGTGGACTATGGTCATGCACGTAGTCCGGAGTTGAAAAAGCAGGCATTGGGCACCAATAGGTTTACACTGTGCGTGCTTGATTCGTGTTAGTGGTTGGCACCCTAGGGCTTGATACACCCTATGGTGGACCTAGCACAGGTGACTACATTCGTGATAGGGCCGTATGACACAGACACATGACGAGCTAGAACTTGTAGGGAGCCGATCGATTAGTGGATCGTTCTGTAGGACCCCGAAATGGGTCATTTCATGATATTGGGCCAAGGGATCATTTCATGGTTAATATTTGACATGGGTTGGGATACTAGTATAGTTGGTGCCGCGAATCTTGAACATGCGATGCTATACTTGATTTATCTTGTTTTCTTAGTTTATCATGCCAGTCTTGTAATCATCCTTATGTTTAATTTCAGTTTTTACATGTCATGTTACCTTTACTAGTTTTTATGCTGAAAGTCACTAGGACTTACCAGTCTTTATGACTGACCCGTTTTCTTTCGCCTCTTTTTCTTGCGTTTCTCCCCCCAGGTTCTCAGGGAGGAAACTCTAGCTCTTAGCTTGGACTTCGCTTGCTTTCTGTTCAGCTCATGTATGGTTTGATCTTGAGCTATGCTATGGCTACTTTTTTGCTATCTTTGGGGAATAAGACTAATTTTGTTATTTTAAGTTTATGCTTCTTTATTTAGAACTTGTTATAATGGAAAATGACAATTGTTACTTTGGATGTAAGAGGTTTTGACTCTATTTTGGAATAGTGAAATTTGGCTTTTGATTTCTTCCACTGTTTTAAATATGTTCTGTCTTGTGATATTTCTGTGTTCGTTTACCTAGATAGCGCTCCTCCAAAACTAGTGCATTCCCTTTGTGAGTGACACTAGCGGAGGTGGGGTGTTACAAGGAATTCCCCGAACACCCTACTCATCAAATCAACGAAATAAGCAGGTGCGTTTGTCAAGCCGAAAGGCATGACAATCCATTCGAAGAAACCATATGGGGTTCTGAACGCATTCTTATCAATACTGTCTTCAGCTGCTCTTAGTTGATGAAACTCGGTAGCGAGATCTAATTGGGAGAAAACTGATGCACCTACAAGTTGATCGAACAAATCGCCTATTCTTGGAAGTGGGGGCCTATTCTTCTTGGTCAACTTTTTTAGCACCCTATAATCAACGCATAGGCGAAGTGAACCGTCCGTTTTGGTTGCGAACACTACTGGAGCACCCCATTCAGAAATACTATGCCTTATAAACCCCTTTTCTAGCTGCTCTTTAACTTGCTTGCTGAGCACTTTTCTCTCCCGTGGAGCCATGTGTCTAACGGGTAAAGCAATGGGTTTTACGTTATCAACGAGATATATGCGGAAGTCTATCTCCCGCTTTGGAGGCAAGCCCTCTACCTCCTCAAACTCATCCGAGTATTCATGGACCACTCTAACAGACTGCAAATTCTCAACAGATGCGTCAAGTGATTCTAGATAAGTCAGCATAACAGAATTCATGGGATTATAAGAGATTTCGAGTGTGTTACAAAAGCGTGTCATGAGTCTAACCTCTCTCTTTTCACAATCAAGGACGGCACCATTACTGGATAACGAATCCATGCCTAGAATCAACCCATAGCCCGTGAAGCCCAAAACATAAGCATCACATCTAAACCCAACACTAAGTATAGAAATTTTCAAATCCAAACAAATCATCGACAAATAAGCTGAGCCTCCAATTGGATTTGAAACCACTAAGGGATCCTCTACTATACTGGTGTCTAGGTGCAGTGATTCAACTAAAGCAGCAGATATAAAAGAGTGCGATGCGCCAGAATCAAAGAGTACGTGAACAGGATGATCGAAAAGATAAACTAAACTTTCAACAGAAATAGTTTTACTAGTTCTTGCAGCGGGGCCATAAGAGCCTGAGCCTGCCCTCTCGCCTGCCCTGGTGCTATGAGAGCCTGAACCTGCCATCCAGAAGTATACCCTGCTCTCTGCCCTTTCATCGGGCAGTCGTTAATTGGATGTCCTGCCTCGCCACAGTGGAAACAACCAGTCTTCTTTTTCTTCCTACAGTCTTTGCTTAGATGGCCTGGTGTCCCACAGTTAAAGCATCTTTTCTTTCCCTTGCCATTGTTGTGTTTACCACCCTTCTTGTTTTGCTGTTGCTGTTGTGGTTTCTTTTGATCCCCTTTCATCTCAGGTGCCTTGTTAGCATTGGCGCCTTTCTCCTCTACATGCATAAGAGCCATGTCAACCAGTCTCTCAAAGGTGGCCCCCATAGGAATGTGGGTCATAGCCAACCCATGGAGTGGCTCATTCAAACCCTTAACAAACCTCAGAGCCTTCTTTTCGGGTGTATTCACCAAGTCCAAGCCAAACCTCGCCAACTGATTGAACTTGTTGACGTACTCTTTCACTGACAGATTCCCCTGCTTCAACGACAAAAACCTTTCCATGTATAGATTCTCTTCAGCCCTTGAGAGAAGTTTAGCTTCGAACCTAAGCCAGAAATCAGTCCATGTCTCAACTGGACGCTCTCCATTAGTAACCTCCCACCAAAACGAGGCTTCGTCTTTCATTAACCAAGCAGCTAATTGGACCTTTCTTCCATCTTCTACCTCAAAGATTCCAAACAATTCTTCCACCACCTTAAGCCAGTTTCGAGCTTCAACAAATGTCTCTGACCCGTGAAAAGGTTTTCCTCCCATTGCACGAAAGTCCTTGCATATCTTTGCAAAAGTATCAATGCGAGGAGGGAGGGGGGAAGAGGAGAGGGTGCAGCTGGGGGAGGAGGAACATCTGCTGGGCCTGCAGTGTTGGCCCTAGACTCAAGGTTCCTTCTGAATCAGCTAGGTACTGGCACACCCTCAAGAAGGTTAAGATCCCTAGACATACTAAAACAAAAAAGGAAATATTCAAAACAAGGAATCGGAGGAAAGATATATGGCTCTTAGGGGTTATGTTTTTAAAATAAACTTTTCTCTTAAAAATACTCTCCTTAAAACATATCTTTGAAAATATTCTTTTTAAAATGCTTTTTGAAAAATAGTTTTTCAAATCTCTTATCTGTTTTGGTAAGCTTCAGCTCCGATACCACGTGGACACCCCACCTCCATTAATGTCACTCACAAAGGGAATGCCTTAACTTTGATGGAGGGTTTATTGTGTATAGGACAGAAAAGTAAACAAGACAGATAAGTATATTGGTACTTGGAAAATTAAAAACAACTTTTATTGCAGCGGAGGAATAGTTTGGTTACATCACATCAAGAATCAACTGCAAAACCAAATACACTTATTATCCATCTTGACAAATAAGTTTTCTGAGTACATAAAACAAAAAGCATAACCCCAACATAAATAGCCATAAATAAGATATGCTGAGCTTTACTTCAGCAATCCAAGCAACGTCCAAAAGAGAGAGATAAAGCGGTCCAAATCAAGCTCCACTAGTACTAGGCCCACCCTAAGAACTTGGGAGAGGAAGGAAGAAAAGAGGTGTAAACAAAGGGGGTCAGACATAAAGTCTGGCGAGTCCGATAACTTTAACAATATAATCAATAAGTAATCAGGATAAGGCATAAACTGGTAAATAAGGAAACGACTGTGAATAACTGGCATGACCAAGCAACCAAAGGAAATAAGATGAACAAAGATAATGTTAAAGGCGCACCTAATCTCTACAGGATAATTACTACACTACACCACACAAGTCACCCTAAAAGCTGATCCCACCTACTGAACTTAGAAATCATTGTAGTTTTGTGTACCCCTAGCTGACTACATAGGTGCCGCCTGCCCCTATCTCCACTAGTGGTTCCCACTATCCCCATGCGATTGGCTACTTAACTCGTAGATATCCGTGCTGGCCCCACAGTGGGGTGTATCATTACCCAAAGTGGCAACCCAATACCACTAAAGATGCACAGCTTATACCTACGCAATGCAACAACGTCTTACCTACCAGCCCGGACCCACGCACGCACATGACCCCGTTGGACTTGCGTTGCCACCGCTAACTCGTTTTGACCTCTTACAATCAAACCCAGTAAGCGTGTCCCGTCCTTGAATTGGGTCGAGCTCACAGAGATACTTAATGGGCTACTGGTCTGAAAAGGGCCCCTATGCCTGACACAAGCTTTCCACCTATGCTTGGTCCCCTCTAGGTTTCCGGCTTAACCCCTTCTTATTCATGTCCTCTTACATGTTTAAATTTGGTTAAGTGTCTCTATTCGTATTTCCACATGTCACCCACTTAACCCTCATGTCCCACCACATGTTTACTTTGGTTAAGTGTTACTTAGTTTATTCAAACCGTAACCCTGTAGGAACTCTCGCATTAGGCTACCCTTTGTGGTTGCTGGATTTGCCGGGCGGGTCCGGGCAGTCTTACAACACAAATAGGCCTAACCTCGTGTCCATACAATTGTTACGCATTTAATTTGGGCCTATGACATCTCACATTAGACTACCATTTGTGGTTGCTGGATTTGCTGGGCGGGTCCGGGCAGTCTTACACCACAAATGAGTCTAACCTCGTGTCCTAGGTATTGATTATTATGCATAATCTTTTCGCCCCAATTTGAATTATTATCTTTATTCAATTTTGTCAATAAATTACAAATTTACTTTTGTCCATAATTGTCACCTAAATTATGTCCATTTATTACAGGTATACAAATTATACCAATTCCCGCCTCAAATTAATTATATGCCTTTTTAAGGCCATGTTATGTGAATTCACAATTTGTACATTTTATATTATCCCATCGCCCCCACGTCGTTCGTTTAACATGAAATATATATACTAGACTAGCAAAATAGTCTAATACATAAAAATGGAAGAAAACATCACAACTTGCATAACACATAAAAATAGACATAAACTTTGCAAATAAGAATTACAACATAAAACTTGCATAGCCTATAACTTGCACAAATTATGTACTGTCATGGATCTAAATATAGACCTAAACATAAAGGTGTGAACTTGCATGGATGAATATGGTTTTCACCCAAACTTGCATAGGCAATGGTCACAAACTTGAATAAACTTTGTATGTCATAGATCTAAACATAAAGGTGTGAAATTGCATATATGTGAATCCAATTATTACCTAAACTTACATATGAACATAATCCTCATACAACTAGCATATGTTTCACATTCATACTTGCATACAAACTACTGTCATAATCAAAGGTGATTGGGCATATGAAAGGGATTCACTAACACAGTTAACAAAAACTACCATATGAGCCAACATCATGAACAACTAGCATATATTCACAAAATAGACAATATCACATTTTTTTTCCAATGATTCACAAACATAGTCTTATCACCCAAATTACGACTCAACCTAATTAACATGTTAATTATCTTGTTAAAGAAATCGAACTCACAACTTAAAGAAGGACTTGAGTTCTGGGATCTGTATTTTGTAGTTGAATTAGTTCGCCTTTGAAGTAGACAAATTCGTTGTTGTTGTTATAGACTTGAGTTGAATTGAATTGAGTTTCTTTACTTTGCTTCTAGTTGGTGGCGGCTACTCTAGGTTGCGGAATGACAGCATGATGGCCATGGATTTAATTTTTGATTAGGTTTAGGGTTTGAGTCTACATGTGTTTATATAGAGTTAGGATTAATTTAGGCCATCCGATCAACACAAAAGCAACCAGAACCATCCAAACTGCCACCTCAGCCCTAGTGATGCAGCAGCAGGTCAAAACTCGGCTTTAATCAGATCTTCCCGAGGGGGTAGGTCGGCCCCCTGGTCGACCTATAGGGTAGGTCGACACTAAGGGCGACCCCCTGGTCGACCTGGCCTGGGGCGGGAAATTTCCCGCCCTGCCCGGTTTTGAGTTTGAATTCGAATTTAAACTTTTTTTATATTTAAATTTCCTGGAAACTTCCGACAGCCAAAACTTCTTCGTACGAAGTCCAATTCACGCAAACTCGAACTCTATCTCAACCAGAATTCTGAGGCAATGGAGTAAACTGTTTCCCTTAATTATCACATTTAAAATTAGATATTCTTTAATTTGTTAGTTTAATGTTAACAGAAAATACGGGGTGTTACAGTTCGACTTGGTAGGTGCGAGTACTGAGCTCGGCTTGGGAATTGTGAGCGCAAAGCTCTTCTTCGAGGTGCGAGCACTGAGCTTGGCTTGGGTGTGCGAGTACTGAGCTCGGCTTGGGAGTTGCAAGCGAAGAGCTCGGCTTGGAGGTGCAAGCACTGAGCTTGGCTTGGGAGTGCGAGCACTGAGCTCGGATAGGGAGTTGCAAGCGCAGAGCTCGGGTTAGAGGTGCGAGCACTGAGCTGGGCTTGAAGGTGCGAGCGTGGAGCTTGGCTTAGGATTTTGTAATCTCGCTATATTGTATCATAGCAAGACATAGGAAATAAAGACTTTTGTTTATTGTAAAGGCCCATAAATTCGTACCCTTTGAGCTGACACATTACAACCCATGTCCAACCCAAATTGCACAAAACTTACGAATTTTTAATAGAATGAAATTAGAGGATGAGAAGTAGGAAGAAAGAAATGTTAGAATAAAAGAGATAGAAGATCAACACATCAGAATCTCACAGCGGAACGAATAAAATATAATACGTCAAATCTCTTTACACAAAAAGAAATTATATGTATATACCAATCATCAAAATATAACTTGTATCAACACAGTACATATAAACTTTATATAACAAATGGTGAAGCCTCGTGCTTCCAGCTCCTGGACTCCAAGCGGAACCTAACCTGGAAATATACTCAGTCTAACCCAAGTACATTTGAAGTAAAGAAAAATTCACTCGGATCAGTCTGGAATACTTTTCAGTGATAAATTCTCAACAAACAACTTGCTTAACTTTTAAAATTCTTTTGAAAGAAAAGGATAATAGTAAGACCAACTCACACAAAAACACGGACGTTTTTTACCTTACTATAACCCAAAACATTTTTGATATATAAAAATCCAGTGATATTATAATAGTGTGTATCAAACCACAAATAAATAACCATCTACTAGAACGCTTGCATCTCATGCTCTACGTATTAATTATAAAATCAAAAACCGCATGGCGCCTATTGGAGAATGGATTCCAGCTATGAAAGGTATGGGACCACCTTCTGATCAGTGTAATCTAGAGGTTTGCACTGGGGTTCAACAAGAACGTCTTGAAACCCGGCCACACATGACCGCACACTAATTTAGCTTGAGTGTAGCGAATATATGGTCACCCACGGTTTCCAGTCCATTAAATTTCTTATTAACTGTTATTAAATTCTATTCAACCAAACAAACATCCAATCAATTACAATACATAAGTAACTTAATAATTCAAATTAAATTTAACATGTTTGGTTAAATTCAATTTCTTAATTCCATTTAACCTTGTTAAATTTCTTTTCCAGATTCAATTAACTAATTGGTTCAATTTTATTTCATAATTCAATTTGAATTCCAACCTAATCAAGTAAACAATCAAACACCTAGTATTACTATATTATAGAAAATTTATTTGTTTTTATATAGAAATATAATTTGGGCAAAATTATTTCATTTATCCACTTTACAAAACAATTTAAATCAATTTTATATTCAAATTTCAAATACGCACTCTCGTATATATATTCAAACTCAATCTAGGGTATTACTAACCCCATCTCTATTGAGTTATGCCACAGAGCCAAGGTTACTACTTAACCAATAGCTCTGATACCAACTGTAAAGGCTCGTAAATCCGTACCCTTTGAGCTGACGCATTACAACCCACGTCCAAACCAAATTTCACAGAACTTATGAATCTTTAAGGGAAAGAAATTAAAGGATGAGTAGTAAAAAGAAAGAAATGTTAGAATAGAAGAGAAATAAGTTCAACACATCAAAATCTCATAGTGGAACGAATAAAATATAATATATCAAATCTCCTTACACAAAAAGAAACTGTATATACATAACAATCATCAGAATATATCATGTATCAACATAGCGGAGATAAACTTTATATAACTAACAGTGAAGCCTCTGGCTTCCAGCTCCTGGACTCTAAGCGGAACCTAACCTGGAAATATACTCGATCTGACCCAAGCACATTTGAAGCACATCAAAATTCACCTGGATCAGTCTGGAATACTTTTTCAGTGATAAATTCACAACAAACAACTTACTTAACTTTAAAAATCCTTTTGAAAGAAAAGGATAATAGTAAGACCAGCCCACACATAAACACGGAGGGTTTTACCTTACTATAACCCAAAACATTTTTGATATATCAAAATCCATTGATATTATAATAGTGTCTATCAAACCACAAATAAATAACTATCTAGTAGAACGCTTGCATCTCACGCTCTACATATTTATTATAAAATCGAAAAAACACATGGCGATTATTGGAGATTGGATTCCAACTATGACATGGTATGGGACCACCTTCTAATCATTGTAATCTAGAGGGTATACACTGGGGTTCAACAAGAATGTCTTGCAACCCGGCCACATATAATCGCTCGTCATTTTGCTTGAGTGTAGCGAATATATTGTCACCCACGGTTGTCGGCCGTCCAACCATAATCCGTGAGATACAGAATCAAAAAGAAGAACAAAATGATTTTACTCTAGATCAGTGACAAATATACCCTTCTTGGTAATGAGCCACCTAGCCATGCCGCCTGCCTGATTTCTGTCATTTCCCGGTTGTGAGGCTTGAAGCTACGTTTATCTTCTAGATTAGTACACCATCAATCACTTTGAATGCCACATCATCAAACCTGCCAAACCACCAATTTTTCTTCTTCTTACGTTGGTGTATATACATTTTCGTTCTTGCGCTGTACATGTATGATCTCACAACTCCCACTTCCTTCTCCCCATGTTTGCACTGTCATCTCCATCCTGAACACGCACTCCACTGCATAATCACACTTCTTCACGTAAATCCAATTTGGGTTCACCAGTGCACTGCTCACTCCCCCTTCACGTCCCTTCTATGTTCTTCACGTTTCAGAATTACGTAACACTACGGTTTCTCAAAAAGATTAACCTATATCCATAATATTAAATCTGTCACCGGTTCACCTTGCTCTCGCCGGTGTACCAACCCCTCCATCAAACGCCCGCCTTCCATCGCCAAATTTCTGACCGGCTTGACCACTCTGGCCACTGATCCCCCATAATCTGGCCTCCTTCATCGTCGCCAGCCTCAGCAGTACGGAGATGGCCCAAAAACCTTTAAACTTAATTGAAGGATTAGCGTTTTTATTATAAAATGGAGCTGGTCTTTTACTTGTTTTCCAAAGGAAGAAGAGAGGCGTATTGAATTGTTTTAGTGTTCAAAGGAGGATGCAACATACATTTATATATAGATGAAAAGAATAGGAGATAAGGTCAATGTGAAATCGTCCAGCATAAGCTATTGTCTGTGGCCTAGAAAAGTAGCTGCATGGTTGAGGGAGACGTGGGTATGGTGATAGTTGCTTGTTCGTGCATTGAAAATAAATTGAATTTTTTTTTAATTTTGTTTTGACGTTTTGTTTTATTTGATATGGTAATGGTTATTAATTCTACCGCTAATTTACACCACCGTTAAATACACGCACCATCAAATGCCAGCTCCAATCTCAATGAAAATAAGCACATTGCTATGTCTTGACGCCCTGATACCAACAATCAAATAGATCCAAGCGGTTCTTGTTTCACAGAAATCTGAGTTATATCAGACTCTGTATAATCAGTTAAAGTTCAAAATTCAATATTACGAACTACTACGTCGTTTCGGGCTCGTTTTAATTAATTTATAAATATTTAAATTTGAAGTCCATTTTCTGATAAATAAATTCGATATAGAGTCAATTAATATCACCAAATCAATATTATAAACAGATTTAAATAGCCGTAATTAATGTTCACAAATCTGGGACGTTACATTTATGCAAAACTATTATTACAAAAAGTAAAAACTAGTTCGATCTAAGTTGAATCCAAAGCATGCCAAGACATTACATCTCGTACATGTGTACTCCAACTAGATCACTCTATTAAAAAACAAAAAATCTAAAAAACTTAAAAAGAAAAGTCGATCTGCTTCGGATCAGTTGATTATGATGCCATGGTTGCTCGGTCCTGGGTCCCTCCTGTTTCAAGGAGCATGGGAACCGTTTGGAGGAGCAATAGAGGGTGGATGAGGTGCTGCAAATGATGCAGGATGTTTGACAAACTTAGATAACTCTCCGTGTCTTACCCGAGCTTCGATGATATCGCGTAAGTGTCGGCAATCATTGGTGCTATGACCGAGCATATCATGGAACATGCAGTGCTTACCTTACTCACTTTCGCTTTGGGTTAGTTCCCTTCAGAAAGGCTTGGTAAAATGCAGGGAACCTCGGACATCAAGGAATATGTCTAGGAGGGAGGAGTTAAGCTAGATGTACTATTCGTACTTGGATTCTCTTCAAGACTGCATATTTTAGTTGTTCTTTTCTGGAGCTTTGCCCTTCCTTTGTGTTCTATTTGGACATTGGTATTCGGTGGATTGTCTCTTGTAGCGAGTACCTTGAGACTGTACATTTCGATGTTGGCGTCTTCTCCCTGGAGGAATCGGTTGGTTTCGCAGTAGAAGTCCTCTATATCTCTAGGAGGATCTCTTGTTTGAGAAATCCAAAATTCTGGTTAGGTTCAGACACTGGCTATGGCGGCAATAAGCACCATCGATGATTCAGGCCGATCGACTGATGCGACGACCGCGTTGAACCGCTCTAAGAAGGATCAGAGGGTCTCGCCTGACCTTTGCTTGATGGAGGTGAGGAACATAACACCTATTGGTCGAGCGATGTGGACTCTGAATTGCTCGATGCAGCAGGTGACCAACATGTTCCAGTTGTTGATCCACTCGGTCGTTAGCTGTCGGAACAACATATAAGTTATGTATGTGAAGAAGAGCTGGAAACATTTGGCCATGATGTTGGTCGAGGCTGATAACACTTGCATGTGGCGAATGTATCGCATGAGGTGAATTGTCGATTATGTCCTGCTGTTCTAGGGCTTCAAGATCGGAAGCTTGAAGTTGGGAGGATTTCAAGAATTCCTGATCTCTCGAACGAAAGGACTTCGGTGGATGTCATCTACATCCTGTTGAGATGAAACTCCTCTATGAAGCATTTGATGATACTTGCAAGCTGGCTTCCATCTCCGAGAAGTTGATGCCAATGGTTTAACTCAGCCTTAGGGTTGTTCGGAAGTACTCCAGTGCTAGGATCCAACGAAATCATGATCGAAAGGGGAACGGTCGGGTTATTCTTCCCCCGAAGAGTCGAGAGGAGTTGGAGGTGGTTCGCAGCCGCGGTTGTTGATTCTGGGTAGGCGCTTGGGCAGAATGAGAATTGGACCGAGTCGTGCCCATCATGGTGGGATTCGATCGATCCAGCATAGCAATGGATGTTCGGGGATCTGTGTTGCTCCGGGCTAGGGCGATATATTGATGGTCTTCGGTAGCGTTACTCTCCCTTCTACCGCGAGCTGTCATGCTAGAGTGGTCTTGCTGGTTTCGAAGGGTTTGTGTCACCCGCTCTTCATTGGAGGAGAGGCTGCATAAGACGAGTCTTCCATAAGATGTTGGGTTGTAATGGAAATGACAACGTTCCTGGTTCTGTCGAACCAGCACTTATTTGGTTGGTCCAGGTAGTTAGATCTGTCCTTGCAGTGGAGGCAAAGTGGTTGAACAACCTAGATCTTAATTGTGTGCCTCCTTATAATCTGGAGCTACTACTGCTCTGGTTGTTGCAAGTGACATCCCTGGAATAGGTCGGTCAGGAGGTGGAGTCGGTCCAGGAAGAAGCGAATGTATGGTCTGATCTATGGCCGCAGACCTTAGATTAGTTGTTGCCCCTGCTTCGCCCGGTGTAGGAGATGGTACTAGAATGTGAGGAAGGGTCTCGACCCGACCGAGGAAGTTATTCATCAACTACTATTGATGTTTGAGAAGTTCACCCTGAGATGTCATCTATTTTCTGAACTTGGAAATGACTTTGCCCTCATCGTCCCTAGTGAGATATCGGGACGTGTCTTCATGGGAGGAAGCCTCATTGCTCACCTCCGTTGTTGCTTCTCCTGGTGGTCGGGCAGGTGAAGGTTGTGAAGATGAAGCACCCTTCTTTCGTTTTACGGTCATATTGAGCTCAGGAAGTGCTGGGTGCAACTGAAGGTCGATAACGTGCGCCCCCTACCTGGCGAGCCAAAGTGTTGACGTCAAAAGTTGTTCTTATGATGATCAACCTCCAACGTGTGTTGTATACACACGAGAAACAGTGATAAAGAAGTAAAAACAGTGAGAACACACAAGATTTCTATAGTGGTTCGACAAAGTCAGTGCCTACAACCACTTTATATATTGATTTGCTTTTGATTACAAGTACAATCTGATTTCTCTTTTTTGAAGAAAATAGAGAGAGAGGAAGAATGTTAGCTATTTTGGGAGATAACCATGGGAGATTTATATTTCGGGAGAAAGTCAAAAAAAATCTCCCTTCCCACTTTGAGGAGGAGTTTATTTGTAGGCATAAATGTGGCCGCTTTTGGAGGAGTCGTGGCATGGTACTTACGGGAGGCTTGACACATGGAGCTCGATCGTTGGAAGGAAAAAGTAGGCGGTAGGGCCCGGTATTACTACCGATTAACAGTATCTTCACGAATGATGGTTGAAGTGGCACTAGAGCCGTGGAGTACTAAAAGTTGTGCTTCGGCTGGATGCGTTGACCACCTTTATCGCCTTGAGAATCCGGCTTCTCGAGATTGACTGTGACACCCCACGTCTGCTAATGTCACTCACTAAGTAATGCATTAAGTTTCGTGAAGCGTTGTAGGTAAACAGACACGGAATAATTAAAAGACAGATATAAATAAGATAGTAGCGGAAATTTCAAAAATTTATTTCAGACATAATCATAATATCGTGGTTCACAATACCATAAGTCATAAAACCATTACAACAAAATACTACTGTCTTGCACCATTAGGGTACATAAGTATAAAAGAAAAACATAATTCCTCAATTAAAACAGTAAGCCATAGTAGAGACAAAAACTCGAGCCATACTTCAGAAATAGCTCCTAGCAAGATGATATCTGGGTGCTGACTAAGCCTAAGTGTTTTCTCCATGAGAACCTAGGGGGAACGGAAGAGAGAAGGAAAAACATAAGGGTCAGACATAAAGTCTGGTGAGTCTAGTTACTTTTAGCCAGTAAATAAATAAAGGTAATCATGACAGGCATAAAGTGGATAAGAGAGATCACTATATAAATGGAAGGTGTGACAAGGCATATATGGCAAGGTGTATACATGCTTCACTAATGACTGCTCTTCACTATTCCTAGTATAATTTAAAATGAGATGGTCCCTTCCACTATAAGTTGGTAGACTTAGGGCATACGTTCGAGTATACCCTAACCACTACCGTAATTGATCGGCTCCCTACTCTGTTGATACCCTATGTCGGCGCCAAAGTAAGGGGTATCACTTCCCTAAAGTGACAACCCAAGATGTTCAAAACCATATCTACGAGTGTCGTGGTCATCTTTTCCCACTCTGCCCGGCCCATGCACGCACAAGTCCCCGGTCGGTTTGCGTCATCTACACCACCCGTCACGTTTTGGATCTCTTATAATCAATCAGTGAGTGTGTCCCTTCTCCGCCTAGTACGAAGTTCTCTACTCCGATATCGACTGCGGGTTACTGACTGAAATGGGTCCCACACAATATGATACATGCTCTTCCCTTTGTCTTGTATCCCCACTAGGCTTTCCACTGAATATGTATACCCTAAAAGGTGATCTTTAATTACGTAGCCCTATACTAGTTATGCTTACCCTAAAAGGGTGATCTTTAATTACATAACTATTTTGGGTTAAGTTCGTGGGCCTCTATTTGAATATTACCCACCCATTCTAACTCACTTAACCCACCCACTGTCCATCCAATTTTACTTAACCCTATCTTAAGTTCATGTAATGACCCACATTTTCAACGATATAATAATTTATGTATTTAAATAGTGATTCAGAGAATATAATGGTCGTTGAATTAAATAAGGGTGAATATTTAATTAAAATAATAATTAAATAATATATATAATTCTGAAATAATCAGAATTGACTGAAATGACAATATGGTATGAATTGGGGAATTCAAAATATATAATTCAGTTTAGAATTGAATTACGATAACGAATATATTTAAATAACGACAGTTTGAACGTATAATTATATTATAATTATAATCGAGCTCGAAATGGCATGGCAGTTCGCGATTTGGCGATTTGAACTTTAAACGAGTATACAGAAACCGTTTTAAATCGGATTTCTGTGAAACAAGAAACGTTAGGAGCTGGTGAAGTATATTTTTCTAGTGGAAGAGAAAAATTGAGATTTCGTCGTATAGATTTTGATTTATGTCCAAATCAAATTTTAGAAAAGTCGCTGTGGAGTTCCTTTATAATTTATAACAATTTATTTATATTTAAAATGGAATTTCATTATAAATCGAATGTCTATTTATATCAGATTTGAAATATCGAGCTAGAAATTCATATAGGAATATTCTATAGCTGTATGATATTCTGTTGTGAATATATACGATAATATTTAATTATAAATATTTAATTTAATTATTTTTAAATATATTTATATATTTAAAAGGGTTATTTAGAGCTTCAAAAATAGCCAGTTCTGCAAACGACCTCAGAATTCGACGAAACTAATTTTGTTGAATCCGCAATGTCAAATTATTGTTAGATTTCCAGTTCCGTGATTTTTAGAGTTAGTATGTGGCTGTACCGAATTTTAATGTGAAAAACAGCCGATAAATTGACCTTTAAAATACGTTGTGTGAGCATACGAAACCGGAATTCGACGAAACCAGTTTTGTTCGGACCGTAATGTCAAATCTAGCTACATGTCCAGTTTCGTGATTTTTAGGCATCGTGTGTGATCACACAGATTTTAGGAAATCAAATGTTCGATCCTCACAAAAATAGAAAACAAATTGAAGAAAATCCTAAATTCATGGGATAAATCTCGTTGGACTCAGCATCAAGGAAGCTTCGATTTCGTATGCGTTTTACAGGGTTCGATCATCTCTTGGTGTCGCTGGTTTCTTTTCAGCGTACCTAGGGTTTTGGTATTAGGGATTTCTGAGCGTCAAGTGGTGAAATGGATGTCTTAGTTGGTCTTAGCATGGATTTTAACATCGCTCCTGAAATTCTGGTGGACATCTAGGTGGAAAAGTGTCGATGGTTGTCCTGATGTTTGCGTTCTGGGATGGAGAACGGACGGCGATTGGGGGTGTCGAATGGCAATATATTGTGATGGAGATGTAGAGGATGGGGTGAGAAGTTCATCAGGGATCTTGGTTTGATTTTTAGTGAGATGGTGAAGGAGTATGGCATTGATAAAGGTTCGGTAATGGCAAATAAAGGAGCAGCACATCTATTTCTTTGAACGGGGAAGAAGAACAAAGGGGTGGGCTTTAAACGATAGTGTATGGGCCAAGGAGTATAGGTAAAGGCCCAATGGTTTAATTAAATTGGAAATTTAATTTTTAATCGAAATAAAGTACTTACTTGTATTGGTAATATCTTGGCCATATGAAATCAGAATCACGAACCGTAAGTTGCGTTGGGACCGTATGGACGAGAGCTTCACAACGAAACTGACTGGAAGTGGATTGGGACCCCTAGGAATTTATGGCGAAATAAACTGTTTGATTCAAATCAAAACAAACAGTTTATCGTTCTTTAACGATGAACTGCCATTGTGAGTATAACTCACCAACTCTGAACAGTTCTATTTTTAACGTATATTTAGAACTGATAAATGATGATTGGTTTCTGTGTGTTAACTGTTTGGTTGAATTGTGTATGTATTGGTTGAAAATATAGATAACGATATATATTTATATATAAATCGTTAATCGAATATTGATTCTGTTTATCAGAATATTTTATATTCGTCTTGTTTAACATCTATGATGCAGGAAAACAGGTTGGAGGGGTCCAACTGGACTCCTCAATATTTATGATACTGTTCTGTTCATATATTGTAATATATGATGTGATATATAATCTGTTTGATTATGTGTGTTTTAAATGATATCGATCATTGTGGGTTGCTATTTTAAAATATCATAGGAGACCCTGGTATGTAAAAAGAAATAATTCTATGTCTATTGAAATAAAGGAATTTTATAAAATCAACCGATTTTATAAAAGGAAATATTTTGAAATTTAAGTATTTATAAAATCATAGGATTTTATAAAGAGGAATATTTATTGGGAAAATAAACAGAATAATTATAAAAGGAAATTTTCAATGTTATATTGAAAAGGAAATATTTATAAAATCAAAGGATTTTATAAAGAGAAAAGATTTATAAAATCAAAGAAGATTTTATAAAAGGAATTTATTTATAAATGGAATATTTATAAATAGGAAATCTTTTTAAAGTCGAATTATAAATAAAGGAAAAATTCTTTATAAAGTGGAATCTTTATAAAGGGATTATTTATAAAACAAATAGAGTTTTATAAAGGGATTATTTATAAAAACTCTATTTATAAAACAAATAGAGTTATATAAAGGGATTATTTATAAAACAAATATAGTTTTATAAAGGGATTATTTGTAAAACAAATATGAAGGAATATTTATTGATTAAATAAATAGGATTAAATCAAAAGAATGTTTAGGAAATGAATAAAAAATGGAAATCTGTTTTTAACAGATAAAAAGGGAAAAGATTAATTTATAAATAACAGTTTATAAATTAAATTAAATATTTATCATTCGATAAATGAAATATATAAGTCTGAACTTATATAGAGAAGAGATATTGGTTTTAACATCGATAGTTTTAAATAGAATGGGTACACAACACTTGTATAAGTGAAGTAACGTTATCAAACAGAACATTTATAAAGTGAAGAACCGTTACTAAAAGTAAATCTTTATAAATGAATAAACGTTATCAAATGGGAGTTATTCGATTAAAGAGTTAACCAGATCGAGTTAATCCGAGTGAGTTAAGTTAATTAAGATAAGTTAAGTCAAGTGAATCGATAAGTGAATCAAGTTAGTTAATCGATGAAAGTGAATCGAGTTAAGATAATCGATGAGAGTTATCGAGTTAAGAGTTATTGAGTTAGATTATCGAGTTAAGATTATCGAGTTAAGTTATTGAGTTAGATTATCGAGTTAAGATAATCGAGTTAAGTTAATCGAGTTAAGATAATCGAGTTAAGTTAATCGAGTTAAGATAATCGAGTTAAGTTAATCGAGTTTAGATAATCGAGTAAGTGAATCGAGTTAAGTAAATCGAGTAAGGGAATCAAGTTGAGTTAATTGAGTATGGTTTGTCAAACCAAGTTAATCGAATCGAGTGGGTCAAACCAAGTTAGTCGAGCCTAGTTAATCAAATCGAATTGGTCGAACCAAGTAAGTCGAGTTAGTCGAGGCGAGTTAATCGAGTCGAGTTAAGTTAATCGAGTCGCGTTAAGTTCGTCGAGTCAATCGAATTTAGTTATTCGAGAGAAGTTAATCGGATCTAGTTATTCGAAAGTGAGACTATCGAATATAGTTATTCGGAAGGATTTATCGATCATGGTTTATTCAAAAGGAGTTAATCGAATATAGTTATTCGAAAGTGAAACTATCGAATATAGTTATTCGAAAGGAGAAATCGAATATAGTGTATTCGGAAGGAAAGAGTAAATCGAATATAGGTTATTCGAAGAAGAGTTAATCAAATAGAGATTACTCGAAAGGGAGTTATACATCGAATTCGATTATATCGAATTCGGGAAAGTACTTATACTTTCAAGTGTTTAAATCAAGATTTATTTATTTACAAATAAATTAGTTGTTAGGTTAATTATTCACATTAAAGAATAAAAGTTAAAATCAAAGTTAGATAATTCGAAAGTAGGGTTTATAACGTTATCGTTATAACCAATGTTTTAAATATAAAAGTGGATTCGTAAATTGAATCCGAGAAAGACGTAAAGAAGTTGTTAAAGATTTAAAAGAATAAAGTTTGACCATTTCGAAGTTAAAACGTTGTTCAGTTAAGGTATGAGAGGTAATTATACCCCAACTTGATTGACTTTCTTTTTAACTAAGGAATGGTAAGGTTTGTTCGTGAAGGAGATTTGGAAATGGTTTCCAAACGAGAATTAGAAATGTTTTCTGATAACAGAGAATAAGAATTTAGAATATATGGAAAACAGGAGATAAGTAAATTAATGAACTAAAGAGATAAATGTTAAATGATGATTGATCGATATAATTTCCACTTGGAATTAATATCGTTGTTTGAACACGTGTTTTTCTTTGATAGTTAAATCACAGACTATCAAAGTTTTGACCATTTTAACATTGTTAATATGGAGAGACCGGTTGGATTATTATCCAAAGAACCACTTCGTATTGGCATAAGCGTTGCGAATCACATATGCCAAAGATAATTGAAGACGGAGTAAAGTGCAAGGGCTATTGTATAAGTCTTAGATAACAGTGCCTAAGATGGATGTACTGAATAGTGCCTTCGGTTCATCCTGTTCCTGGATGACTTTTATGGATGAATGTCTGACAGAGTATTTCCAGAAAGGTCACGTACATTTATTTCTTCAACCGTACCAAGAGTGGAAGCGGAGAAGGAAACTTCTTTTAGCTAACACGTAATGTATGGTTGTAGACGTCAAATTAGTGATTTTGATGGATCTGACAATGTGGCATTCGAAGTGAATCTGATGTGATGATAAAGCGTAACCTCAAGCCTCATCAACCGGTAAATGACAGAAATCGGGCAGGTAGCATGGCTATGTAGGTCGCACCTATTAGGGTGTATAATCACCTGATCTAGAGTTTCATTTACTTCTATAATCTATTGTCAATGCCGTCCCATTCGGGAAACGGTTGCTGATCCCAATCGTTGGTGATATACATTCGATACACTCAAGCGAAATGAGTGGTCGGTCATGTGTGGCCGGGTTGGAAGATGTTCTTGTTGAACCCAGTGTATTCCTCTCTCGAGGTACACTAGCGAAAGGTGGTTCCATACCTTGTCATAGTTGGAAATCCATTACCCAATACGTTCTTGCGGTTTTGATTGTATACTATATATGTAGAACGTGGGATGAAAGCGTTTCTGCTAGATAATTATTATATTGTGGTTGATAGACATTATTATAATATCAAAAGGTTTTTGATATAAAGATAATTTGGATTCTCATAAGGGAAAAACCCATTCCGTTATACGGCGTGGTCTTATGTGATATATTTTGCTTGTTCGAACTATTTTAAACTGTTTTACTCATACCAGTCCCATGACTGACCCGGAGTTTATTTTGTTTTGTTTTCCCTAAACTCTTGGGTGCTCAATTTTGTACGAGCAGTCAAGTAGTCGGGATTTACAGATACTTGAAGAGCTGGAGCAGGAGGCTTTAGGATTATATAGCTATTATTATTCCGTTGTGTTGTAAGTGCTGTACTTGATAATGATATGTATATTCAAGTACGATCTTTTATTTCAAAGTTATGTTATATTTTATTCGTTCCGCTGTGAGGTTCATGTTACTCTGATGTTGTTGTTGTCTTCTTCTTCTTCCATTCTAAGTTTCTATCTTATCTATTCTCACCCTCTAATTTCTTTCATTAACTATTCAGTTATTTTCGATCCTTGGATGTTCGATATGTGATGTATATTGGATAACCAAAATCGCAAATTTCCGGGTCGTTACAGTTAGTATCAGAGCTTAAGGTTAAGTGAATTACCGCGGCTCTGTGGCGTGACTCGGTAGAGATAGGGTTAGTAATACCCTAGATTGAGTTTGAGTGTATATATAAGAGTGAACGTATTTGTTATTCAATATAAAATTTGTTTTATATTGTGGAGATTTATTGGTCGAGTTGTTTATAAGTTCTGATCGATCAGTTTGATCCACTATATCGATAGGAGTTTCTGAACACTCGAATACGATGAACCGTCATGGTATGTTTTTAAAAGAGGGTAAACAAAATAATTTACCCAAGTTATATTTTTGCTATAAAGGATTTATAGTGGAATGATTATAATATATTGGATATATTGGTTGTTATTATAATCGAGTAAGGTTATAAATTTGAAATGGTTATATAAATAACCAATCAGAATTCGTGTAAGTGTTACGAAATGAATTAAATCTGAAATTTAAATCAAAATTGAAAACACTGGAAATTTGAATAAGTGTTTGTAATTGGAATTGGATTGAATATATGATAATTTTAAAATCCTGGGAGATTTTAAATTATTTACAAGATTTCAAAAGATATTTTGAATTGATTTCAAAAGGAAAGTGTTCTAGAAATGGTTTTGAAAAGTGATATAGTATTGAACTCACTTCGGTCGCTGGAAAATAATTCTGATAATGACTGCGCAGCATCATCAGTGTTCATTTTCTAGTTTTTAAGTGATGGATTACTACCAAAGATTTTATTTTCGAATTGTTTTGGGGAAAATGAGTTAGTTTGAATCCTGAAAAGAGAAGTTTGATTTTTAATGAGGTAAACTGTTTAAAACTCCTAAGAAAGATTGTTTGAGTTAAAACCAATTTTGAATTAGAATTTGTGAAAGCATATTGGAATTAAAATAATGTCTGTTAAGTGGTAACTGAATTTGAATATGAGTTTGATTGATATCGAGAAAAATTGGATTTTTTGAGATTCGAATTTGAAGTGTGAATTGATAATCAAGTTAAGAGTTTGAAATCGAGAATGAAACTCGAGTTTGAAATGATATTTGACTGGGGCATAAGCCTATGATTTGGTTTGAGGATTAAAATTGATTAGAGTTTGATTGGGATAACATTGGTATATGCTGAGTTGATAGCATATGGAAGTGATAAAGTTGATATGCCCGACAGAAAGGTACAAGTTTATATTTCGTATGGTTTGGTGATTTATGAGCCGATTTGGCATGCCGCTTGGCTGTTTGATTTTCTTTTGGGTTGGAGAAGGCCTAGAGAGGTGAGTTGTGGTTTTACCGATAGGGCTGTACAAAGGAGGTTATGGCGAAATTTTTCGAAAAGTTAAGGCATTATAAAATTTTCAGGATTTTTGAAAATTTTCGTTGATAAGAATTAATTAATATTTAATTGAAATTAAATTGGTTAAGCTGAAACTGAAATTAAGAAGTGAACAAATAAGTTCTAACCAGTCGAATAGAGACATTTTGTAACACCCCACCTCCGCTAGGGTCACTCACAAAGGGAATGCACTAGTTTTGGTGGAGCATTATCCAGGTAAACATACACAGAAATATTACAAGACAGAACGTAAATAAAACAGCGGAAGAAAAACAAAACCAAATTTCATTACTTTAAAATCTAGTAAGGTCTAAAGCCTTTTACATCAAAATGTCATTAAATCATTTACATCAAAATCTGTCTTGCAATAGTAAAGAAGCATAAAACCATAATCATAAATCATTCCCCAATAAAGCAGTAAAGCAAGCCATAGCCAAGAGAAATCCAAGCCGTACAAGAAAGAGCCTTGGAGCTTGGTAAGATCCGAACTAAGCTGTATTCCCACCCTGCGAACCTGGGGGGAAACGGAAGAAAAAGAGGCGAAACAAAACGGGTCAGTCATAAAGACTAAGTAAGTCCTAGTGACTTTCAGCATAAAAACAGGTAAGGATAACATGGCATGAATAAACTGAAAGTAAACATAAGCATGATGACAAGGTAGGCAAGATAAACTAAGATAACAAGATAAACTAAGGTAACAAGATAAACTTTGGGCACGATGAATCAAGTATAGCATCCCATAAGTAGCATCACAAGGTTGCTACCAAGTATCACATCGCAAGGTTTCTATCAAGTATAGGATATTTCTGTGATATCTATTTGCTCTGCACCACCCGTACTAGTATCCCAAACCGTGTCATGTGTTGACTATAAAATGTCCCTTGCCAAAAATCATGAAATGGTCCACTTACTAGTAGACCGACCTAATATACCGTATATGTAGGTTTTTCCCAACTCGTATAATCCTTTCCATGTATATGTACAGTCCCTTGCCGTAAATCGTACGGGCTTCATCACGTAATTCTATACTACTACAATGTAGTGCCATCAGTCTTGAAATCGTTTGGACTGCCACCTTTGATCTGGCTAGGTTTCCCTATCATGAACTATCGCGTGTCCAACTAGGATTTATGCCACCTAGGACCACTAGGGATTATGCTACCTATTGAACCTTTTCTAGATTCGATTAGGGTTTATGCCACCTAGGACCACTTAGGATTATGCTACCTATCTACGTAACGATTTATTAATCGATCGGCTCCCTACAAGTCCTAGCTCGTTCATGTGTCTGTGTCATACGGCCCTATCACGAATGTAGTCACCTGCGCTAGGTCCACCATAAGGTGTATCAAGCCCTAGGGTGCCAACCACCGACATGAATCAAGCACGCACAGTGTAAGCCTACTGGTGCCCATGCCTACTTTTTCAACTCCGGACTAAGTGCACGACCATAGTCCGCCTGAACCTACAATAGCGCACCTACTCAGCCGTTGTTCTGGTCGCTTACAATCAACCCAGTAATCGTGCCCCACCCTGCCTAGTTCCAGGGTACCGTGATACGTCTAGTGGGTTACTACTGAAAAGGACCGCATAACTAGGGTTTCCGTCCAGAAGGTTAAGTGTTGTCATTTAAATTCGAGACTTAAGCTTATCAGTCTAGCATGTCTAGTTGGTTAAGTGTGGTCATTCAAGTTCGTGACTTAACCCGTCTATGTGTCATGTCAAATTAGCTAAGTGTTATCGTTCAAGTTCAAGACTTAGCCCTACGAATCATGTGTCAAGTTGGTTAAGTATACTCAAGCGGTTCATGACTTGACCCTACCAAATCATCATGTCAAATTGGTTAAGTTTATTCAAGTGGTTCAAGACTTAACCCTATCAAATCATCGTGTCAAATTGGTTAAGTTTATTCAAGTTGTTTAAGACTTAACCCTATCAAATCATCGTGTCAAATTGGTTAAGTATTATCTATATATTCAAGTTGACTTAACCCTGCCACACGTCATATTATATTGGTTAAGTGTCATTAGCCTAGTCATATTGCTTAACCCATCCACTAGTCATATTATAACGGTTAAGTGTTATCAACTTATTCAAGTTAACTTAACCCCACCGCTTGTCATGTTATGTTGGTTAAGTGTTATTACTTAACCGCAACCACTTGTCCAATTAACCCGTTGTATTAGTTAAGCGTTCTCACTTTACTTAACCCAACTCACTTACCTCATTAACGTGTTATATTGGTTAAGTGTTCTCTATTTACTTAACCCCACCTACTTGTCTGATTAACACGTTATCTTGGGTAAACATTCTTGATTTACTTAACCTTACCCACTGGTCTAATTACTAAGTTATGTTGGTTAAGTATTTCTATTCACATTTCCACATGTCACCCACATGTTACCCACTTAACCCCCATGTCCCACCACATGTTCTCTTTGGTTAAGTGTCACTTAATTTATTACTACCGCACCCTTGTAGAACCTCTCACATTAGGCCACCATTTTGTGGTTGCTGGATTTGTCGGGCGGGTCCGGGCAGTCTTACACCACAAACGGGCCTAACCTCGTGTCCATACAGTTGTCACGCATTTAATTTGGGCCTATGACCTTTCACATTGGGCTACCATTTATGGTTGCTGGATTTGCCGGGTGGGTCCGGGCAGTCTTATACCATAAATGAGTCCAACCTCGTGTCATAGACACTTATTATTATACATAATATTTTCACCCCATATTTGGATTAATTATCCCTAATCAAATATGTCAATATATTCCAATTATCTTTATGTCCATAATTTACATTAATTATGTCCATATATCAACTTTACCAATAATGTCTCAATTAACATATATGCCCAAGTACTAATTTCTCATGCCGATTTACATATGGCCAAATTCTAGCCAATTTACATATGTTCAACTTATGCCGATTTACAAAAATCAAGTTTTATATCCAAATTTACCTGTATACCCCGTTACACCAATTTACCCATATTAAGTTTCATGACATATATCAAGTTCTCGCCCAATTTACATAACCCGAAATCCATGTCAAATTATATATGCTAATCCAAATTTAGCAATTGCCATTATAATGACGATGCCCAATTATCCAATTTCATGTTAATGGTAGTAATACCCAAATATCCAATTTTTATGTTATGCCATCAATTCCACCAAAATACATATATCCAAATAGGCAATATCCCAATATTCCCCCATATTCAATCGCACGCAAATCGCGGTTTAGGCCTAGGTCCGAAATTGACCAAGGTTCATCAAAAGAAAATAAATAGGGGAAGATAGAATTTTGCATAAAAATGAGAACAGAGAGAAAAACATCATCACAGGCATGAAGATTACAACTTGATTATAACATTAACATGAATCAAGAAAACTGATTTACAATAGGCTGAATAGATTATGAATGTAACACCCCACCTCCGCTAGGGTCACTCACAAAGGGAATGCACTAGGTTTGGTGAAGCATTATCGAGGTAAACATGCACAGAAATATTACAAGACAGAACATATACAAAACAGCGGAAGCAAAACGGATTTCATTACCTTATAAAATAAGGTCTAAAGCCTTTTACATCAGAATACATCAAAACTTGTCTTGCAATAGTAAAGAAGCATAAAACCTTTTCACAAATTATTCCCCAAAATAAAGCGGTGAAGCAGCCATAGCCAAGAGAAGACCAAGCTATACATGATGACCTTCAAGCATAAGAGGTCCGAACTAAACAACATCATTTCCTCCCTGAAAACCTTTGGGGGGGAACGAAAGACAAAGAGGTGAAAGAAAACGGGGTCAGTCATGAAGACTGGTAAGTCCTATCTACTTCCAGTATAAAAACAGGTAAAGGTAACATGACATGCATAAACTGAAAGTAAACATAAGGATGTCGACAAGATAGATAAGCTAAACCAAGATAACTGGATGAACTACTGTAGCAAGATAAACTAAGGTATCATGATAAACTATGGTGTCAAGATAAATCAAGGTATCACATCGTCAGGTTTCTATCAGGTACACTATCCCAAGGTGTCTATCATGTATAACATCCCCCGGTATTTATCATGTATATTTACTCTGCACCTCTCGTACTAGTATCCCAACCCGTGTCATGTGTTAACTATGAATATCCCTTTCCCAATGTCATGTAATGGTCCATGTCAACCTAATATATAGCATATGTAGGTTTTCCCAACTCATACGTTTCTTTCCATGTATAAGTTCAGTCCTTTGCCGTAGACCGTACGGGCTTTCCCATGTAAATCTATACCACCTCAACGTAGTAGCATTTTATCCTTGAAGTTATTTTGGACTGCTACCCTTGATCTAGTTATGTTTTCTTACCATGAACTATCGCGTGTTCACTTAGGATTTATGCCACCTAGGACCACTAGGGATTATGCTACCCAATGAACGTTTCCGCGTCTCGGTTTGGGTTTTAGCCACCTAGGACCACTAGGGATTATGCCACCCGTCAACCATGCCCTTTGTCCCACGTATATATCGTGAATCGTTTTCCATGTCTAGATGCACATGTATCTCAATGTGCCATCCGAGTTCCATGCCAGGGCAAATCAAGAAATACGGAACTCGGTCAGGAGCTTTAAATCGTCTGCTGATGCAGATATCAAGGTCTGTTTTTGTATCCGTGGCTATGGTCCCACGTGACCCCTCCCTCAACTACTGAAAGGCAATCCAAGAAAAATCATGTATGAGAACTACATCCCGGCCCCACTATAACCCCACTTTCCTATGGGCTAACCTCACCCATGACTCGATAGCAAGAACATGATTTGTTGGGAGTTCTCTGCCTTTCCGTTCGTACATGATTGACTAAAGATGGTAGGTAGTCGGCGACGTGCTATCCAGGGCAAAACCAAGTATCGTCGACTCCATGCAAATCCATCCCAGTCTTTAGGTCGCTCGCATAAAAACCAAGGCATACTCTTGGCTCTTCTACCGTAGACCTTAACCTCTGTGAGGCCAAGTTTCATGGACCATCTTCCACCTCACAGAGGGATACCAAGAGTACCCTCACGTCCCCCGAAGCTACCGCTTCGTCACCCAGTTAGTTGGAGCCTTTATGCAAGTCAGATAATTTGCTCCTCCTCATGTGTTCAAGCGATGACCTACCGTATCGGGTTACTCATCTATCTGTGAACTGGTCCAAACCTCTTGACTAAGAATTATTACTTAGTTTCCTAAACTAAGGTTTACCACTTAGTCTCCTTTCCCGTTATCCTTGTTAATCCCGGTTTTCCACCTAGTTCCCTGAACTAGGGTTTTGTCTAATGGGTTAAGTATTGTCATTTAAGTTCATGACTTAACCTGCCTACGAATCATGTCAAGATTTGGCTAAGTATTCAAGTCCAAGACCTAGCCCTACAAGTTGGTTAAGTATACCAAGAAGCTCATGACTTAACCCTATTCAATCTTCAAGTCAAATTGGTTAAGTATTTTTTTATCTTAACCCTATTAGATTATCGTGTTAGATTGGTTAAGCATAGATTACCTTAACCTCATCGGATTATCGAGTTGGATTGGTTAAGTATAGGTTAACTTAACTTCATCCACTAATCGTATTATAATGGTTAATTATATTTAAAAGGTCTTATGACTTAACCCTATCAGGTCCGCATATTAGATTGGTTAAGTATATGTTACTTAATCTCATCAAATCATCATGTATAATTGGTTAAGTATAAGTTACTTAACCCCATTAAATTATCTTGTTAAGTTGGTTAAGTATTGGTTACTTAACCTCATTGAGTTACCAAGTTTAGATTGGTTAAGTGTTTAACTTAACCCCATCGAATTACCGTGTTTAGTTTAGTTAAGTGTAGGTTACCTAACCCCATCTAATTACCGTGTTTAGATTAGTTAAGTCTAAGTTACTTAACCCCATCTAATTACCGTGTTTAGATTAGTTAAGTCTAAGTTACTTAACCCCATCTAATTACCAAGTCGGATTAGTTAAGTGTAAATTACTTAACCCCATTCCCTAATTGTCTTGTTTGGTTAAGTGACATTAAGAAATCAAGTCCGGTTCCACTTAACATACCCATTCGTGTCATATTGGTTAAGTGTCATTAGTCAAAATTACTTAACCTTTTCATGTAGCATTAATTAGGTTAATGCACCCCAACCTCTCACATTAGACTTTGTTGTGGTTACTAGTTAAGCCGGGCGGGTCCGGGTAGATTTACACCACAAACTAGTCTAACCTCGGGTTTTAAGTGCTATATGACCAACTACTCACATTGGGTCCTATTGTTTGTAGCCACTAGTTAAGCCGGGTGGGTCCGGGTAGATTTATGCTACAAACTCAACCCAACCTCGAGTTGGCCACTTTCATGTTTGGTCTAGTGTCATATTACACTTACAACGCATACGTGTCTAGTTTCAAGTCCCATGTTTACCTCACATGTCACGTCCCCATTTAGGTGTATCATGAGTGTCATATTTTCATGAAATCCCATGTCAAATTATCATGTCATAATCACGCTCGTCTATCCTACCCCAAATCGTGTTTCCAACACAAGTAAAAGCGAGTCAACATAGTAAGGATACTATGCTACATATTGGCCTCAAAACATGCACGATGTCAAAAAGGGATTGGCCACCAACATGCATGGTATCATAAGGGGTTTGGCCTCAAAATATGCATAACATCATAAGGGGTTTTTGGCCACAAACATGCATAGTATCATAAGGGAATTTGGCCACAAACATGCATAGTATCATAAGGGAATTTGGCCACAAACATGCATGATAACATAAGGGGTTTGGGTTCATTTACATGCATAAGCCCCAAAGTCAAGTCTTTGCCAATGTTTCACAAGTCAAATGGTTCCCAAAGGTTCATGCTAACATTCCATAAAGATTCAAACTTGCAAGATAAACTAGGTTAATCATAACATGAATAGCATGATTTAGTCACTAAGCATAGCCAAAAGTCATAGGTTCAAGCAAAAGTGGCATGACAAGGTTCATATAGGCTAGCATACTTAGTTTAATCTCGTTTTATTCCATGCCATCATTAAAACTACCGTTTAGATCTAGAAGTAGCTAGAACATACATAGCGAGGCTTAGGGAAAGATCATGAATCGTCTTGACCAAGAAAGGTGGCTCCTTTGTTGAAGAATCATCATGAAATTTGCGTAGCAACGTTGATCTCTCCTCGATTTGGTGTAGAAAGCTTGCACCTTTTTATTTGAACCCGATTTGAATGCATAAGCCCTTGGAGTTGGAGATGGAGGCCATGATCAAGATTGATTTTGGTGGCACTTCGTGGCATGAGTGATTTGTGAGGGTTTAGGGTAGGCTTAGGGGTCTTTTTATAGAGATTAGGAGTAGTTTAGGCCATAGGATAAACCCTAGGATAGATCTGAGCCCTCAAAATCCGTCACAAACCTCCAAACATGTCTTGAGGAACAAGTCAGGTGCACCCAGGCCAAACTGGCCGACCACCCAAGTCGACAGGGGTGTCGACTGGGCAGTCGACACCACCTGGGGTGTGTCGACTCCCAAGTCGACTCCCCAGTCGACTTGGGGGTGGAGGGAATTTTTCCCGCCTCTTCTGCTTGGCTGAATTTGAAATCTGAACTCAAATTTGAACTGTTTTTGAACTTGAAATTTTCTGAAAACTTTGACGGGCCATAACTTGGTAATACGGACTCCGATTCTCGAAAACTCGGACTCTATTTCGCGTATTTTTCCGAGACGAACGCAATGGCACAGCCCGTTTCCCTTGATTCAGATTTTATAATTGAATTCTGCCTTGATTCTTGTCTTAGCATGTTGTAAAAATCCGGGTTGTCACATCCTCCCCAACTTAAAGGATTTCGTCCCCGAAATCTCCAAGTTAGGATGAACGTATCCTACCATCCATCATCCATCTACTCAAAACATCAACCGCATGCAACCATGGTCCTTAAAAGACTCCTAATTCTTTATGAACACATGCAGAAAGTGTGTGTATATGTTCCTTGGCTAATGCTAATGATCAGGCCTGAATGATCTTTCTAATGCAAGATATGTCTAGTGCCATGAGTCCAATATGTATGCAAATAGTCCTAGTCATATAAACACTACATGTGTGCACAAACATTCATTCATATGCAACATCCGCATGACAACACATTGACTTTCAAACAAGTATAAATACTCGTGCATATGCAATGCAAAATGTGAGTGCGTCAATCTAGTATCTAACGTGTATTCGCGCATCCACGAGCAACCATTTGCAACCATATCAATCATAACATGTTTCAAATACATGTTTACATCCATAGAGTTCTACCTAAGGTTCCCAAGATAGGATCGAGGAGATAAACAAGACAAACTCCTTATGGGGTTTGCAACAGAAACAGGACCGAGAGGTTATCCACCAAGCGATAGCATGTAAGCAAGCTCTATAGGAGAACCAGGGATCAACGATATACTCTTAAAAGAGACATGATGCGCGCGTCTAAGCCGCATTTCCTTGAGCTTAATTCCATTGTGCCTTGACCGCCTTTGACTTCATGATTTCCTAGCTCCTTGATTCCTATTTCCAAGGTTTGAGTTGGAACTCATTTCACTATCGCCTCTCGTTCCATTTTCACTTATTCTTTCCCTAGTATACTTGGCTCAACCATATCTGCGTACTCATGCAAGCTCTCCAAAATTCACTAGTGAATTCTGGATCTCGTTTACCGATGCCAATCCATGTTACCACGTGCACTTACTAGGGTGATTCCTATAACCCATGCTTAAGCGGAATGTACCATCCGCCTTGTTGGCAAACGTTACTCGATCGGATCAGAGATTTCCGATAAATACATCAAGAGATTCTAGGTAACTAACCATGACAGAACTCATAAGGTTACACGAGACTTCGAGGGTATTACCAAGGCAATTTAAGAGTTTAACTACCCTCCTTTCAAACCCGAGAATGGCTTCCCTTACTGGATAACCACTTCATCCCTAGAATCCATCCATAGCTCAACAATAGAAGCATTGCTTCTAATCTCAACACTTGGCATTTACACTCTCAATTCCAAACAAGTCATGAATAAATGGACCAATCCTTCAACAAGATTTGGGACAAAAAATGGGATCCTCTACCATGCTAGTACTAAGGTGCAGAGACTTAACTATCGAGGCAGACTTAAATGATGCGATGATCAAAACAAAGTCTAGACGGGACGATAGAAGAGAAAGGCTAAGCCTTTAATAGGAACGGTACCATTCCCCTTAGGTACGCTAGAAATGAGAGCATACAATTGCCCTCTCGCTGATCTTGTCCTTATCTTCCTTTGTGGATCTTGCTATACCAACAAGTTGCTTATTCTTAAACCCGTGTCCTTTATCCTTGCTCTTATTATCCCTTCTTATAACTTCGGTAACAGGTCTCTCGAGAACTTCCTTCATCGCACGGGAAAACACTTACGTAGCTAGACAAGGATTAGTTGCAGTTAAAACTACTGTGACTACAGATGGAGGAAAGAAAGGAAAAGAGATTCGATCAAGGAAACAAAGGATAGTGCTAATGGCTTTTGGGGAATAGCATTTAAAAACTTTTCTTGAAAAATGCTTCTTTGTAAACGGTTTCTCAAATAGTTTTCAGAAGGTTTTAAAAACTTTTGCCTAGTCTGGTAACCTTCTGCTCTGATACCAAATGTAACACCCCACCTCCGCTAGGGTCACTCACAAAGGGAATGCACTAGGTTTGGTGAAGCATTATCGAGGTAAACATGCACAGAAATATTACAAGACAGAACATATACAAAACAGCGGAAGTAAAACAGATTTCATTACCTTATAAAATAATGTCTAAAGCCTATTACATCAGAATACATCAAAACCTGTCTTGCAATAGTAAAGAAGCATAAAACCTTTTCACAAATTATTCCCCAAAATAAAGCGGTGAAGCAGCCATAGCCAAGAGAAGACCAAGCTATACATGATGACCTTCAAGTATAAGAGGTCCAAACTAAACAACATCATTTCCTCCCTGAAAACCTGGGGGGGGGGAACGGAAGACAAAGAGGTGAAAGAAAATGGGGTCAGTCATGAAGACTGGTAAGTCCTATCTACTTCCAGTATAAAAACAGGTAAAGGTAACATGACATGCATAAACTAAAAGTAAACATAAGGATGTCGACAAGATAGATAAGCTAAACCAAGATAACTGGATGAACTACTGTAGCAAGATAAACTAAGGTATCATGATAAACTACGGTGTCAAGATAAATCAAGGTATCACATCGTCAGGTTTCTATCAAGTATACTATCCCAAGGTGTCTATCATGTATAACATCCCCCAGTATTTATCATGTATATTTACTCTGCACCTCTCGTACTAGTATCCCAACCCGCGTCATATGTTAACTATGAATGTCCCTTTCCCAATGTCATGTAATGGTCCATGTCAACGTAATATATAGCATATGTAGGTTTTCCCAACTCGTATGTTTCTTTCCATGTATAAGTTCAGTCCTTTGCCGTAGGCCGTACGGGCTTTCCCATGTAAATCTATACCACCTCAACATAGTACCATTTTATCCTTGAAGTTATTTTGGACTGCTACCCTTGATCTAGTTATGTTTTCTTACCATGAACTATTGCGTGTTCACTTAGGATTTATGCCACCTAGGACCACTAGGGATTATGCTACCTAATGAACGTTTTCGTGTCTCGGTTTGGGTTTTAGCCACCTAGGACCACTAGGGATTATGCCACCCGTCAACCACGCCCTTTGTCCCACGTATATATCGTGAATCGTTTTCCATGTCTAGACTCACATGTATCTCAATGTGCCATCCGATTTCCGTGCCAGGGCAAATCAAGAAATACGGAACTTGGTCGGGAGCTTTAAGTCGTCTGCTGATGCATATATCAAGGTCTGTTTTTGTATCTGTGGCTATGGTCCCACGTGACCCCTCCCTCAACTACTGAAAGGCAATCCAAGAAAAATCATGTATGAGAACTACATCCCGACCCCACTATAGCCCCACTTTCCTACGGGCCAACCTCACCCATGACTCGATAGCAAGAACATGGTCTGTTTGGAGTTCTCTGCCTTTCCGTTCATACACGATTGACTAAAGATGGTAGGTAGTCGGCGACGTGCTATCCAGGGCAAAAACAAGTATCGTCGACTCCACGCTAATCCATCCCAGTCTTTAGGTCGCTCGCATAGCAACCAAGGCATACTCTTGGCTCTTCTACCGCAGACCTTAACCTCTGTGAGGCCATGTTTCATGGACCATCTGCCACCTCATAGAGGGATACCAAGAGTAACCTCACGTCCCCCGAAGCTACCGCTTCATCACCCAGTTCGTTGGAGCCTTTATCTAAGTCAGATAATTTGCTCCTCCTCGTGTGTTTAAGCGATGACCTAACGTATCGTGTTACTCATCTATCTGTGAACTGGTCCATACCTCTTGACTAAGAATTATTACTTAGTTTCCTAAACTAAGGTTTACCACTTAGTCTCCTTTCCCGTTATCCTTGTTAATCCCGGTTTTCCGCCTAGTCCCCTGAACTAGGGTTTTGTCTAATGGGTTAAGTATTGTCATTTAAGTTCATGACATAACCTGCCTATGAATCATGTCAAGATTTGGCTAAGTATTCAAGTCCAAGACCTAGCCCTACAAGTTGGTTAAGTATACCAAGAAGCTCATGACTTAACCCTATTCAATCATCAAGTTAAATTGGTTAAGTATTTGTTTATCTTAACCCTATCAGATCATCGTGTTAGATTGGTTAAGCATAGATTACCTTAACCTCATCGGATTATCGAGTTGGATTGGTTAAGTATAGGTTAACTTAACCTCATCCACTAATCGTATTAGAATGGTTAAGTATATTCAAAAGGTCTTGTGACTTAACCCTATCAGGTCCGCATATTAGATTGGTTAAGTATAGGTTACTTAACCTCATCAAATCATCATGTATAATTGGTTAAGTATAAGTTACTTAACCCCATTAAATTATCTTGTTAAGTTGGTTAAGTATTGGTTACTTAACCTCATTGAGTTACCAAGTTTAGATTGGTTAAGTGTTTAACTTAACCCCATCGAATTACTGTGTTTAGATTAGTTAAGTGTAGGTTACCTAACCCCATCTAATTACCGTGTTTAGATTAGTTAAGTCTAAGTTACTTAACCCCATCTAATTACCGTGTTTAGATTAGTTAAGTCTAAGTTACTTAACCCCATCTAATTACTAAGTCGGATTAGTTAAGTGTAAATTACTTAACCCCATTCCCTAATTGTCTTGTTTGGTTAAGTGTCATTAAGAAATCAAGTCCGGTTCCACTTAACCTACCCATTCGTTTCATATCGGTTAAGTGTCATTAGTCAAAATTACTTAACCTTTTCATGTAGCATTAATTAGATTAATGCACCCCAACCTCTCACATTAGACTTTGTTGTGGTTACTAGTTAAGTCGGGCGGGTCCGGGTAGATTTACACCACAACCTAGTCTAACCTCGGGTTTTAAGTGCTATATGACCAACTACTCAAATTGGGTCCTATTGTTTGTAGCCACTAGTTAAGCCGGGCGGGTCCGGGTAGATTTATGCTACAAACTCAACCCAACCTCGAGTTGGCCACTTTCATGTTTGGTCTAGTGTCATATTACACTTACAACCCATACGTGTCTAGTTTCATGTCCCATGTTTACCCCACATGTCACGTCCCCATTTAGGTGTATCATGAGTGTCATATTTTCATGAAATCCCATGTCAAATTATCATGTCATAATCACGCTCGTCTATCCTACCACAAATCGTGTTTCCAACCCAAGTAAAAGCGAGTCAACATAGTAAGGATACTATGCTACATATTGGCCTCAAAACATGCACGATGTCAAAAAGGGATTGGCCACCAACATGCATGGTATCATAAGGGGTTTGGCCTCAAAATATGCATAGCATCATAAGGGGTTTTTGGCCACAAACATGCATAGTATCATAAGGGAATTTGGCCACAAACATGCATAGTATCATAAGGGAATTTGGCCACAAAATTGCATGATAACATAAGGGGTTTGGGTTCATTTACATGCATAAGCCCCAAAGTCAAGTCTTTGCCAATGTTTCACAAGTCAAATGGTTCCCAAAGGTTCATGCTAACATTCCATAGATAAAGATTCAAACTTGCAAGATAAACTAGGTTAATCATAACATGAATAGCATGATTTAGTCACTAAGCATAGCGAAAAGTCATAGGTTCAAGCAAAAGAGGCATGACAAGGTTCATATAGGCTAGCATACTTAGTTTAATCTCGTTTTATTCCATGCCATCATTAAAACTACCGTTTAGATCTAGAAGTAGCTAGAACATACATAGCGAGGCTTAGGGAAAGATCATGAATCGTCTTGACCAAGAAAGGTGGCTCCTTTGTTGAAGAATCGTCATGAAATTTACGTAGCAACGTTGATCTCTCCTCGATTTTGTGTAGAAAGCTTGCACCTTTTGATTTGAACCCGATTTGAATGCATAAGCCCTTGGAGTTGGAGATGGAGGCCATGATCAAGAATGATTTTGGCGGCACTTCGTGGCATGAGTGATTTGTGAGGGTTTAGGGTAGGCTTAGGGGTCTTTTTATAGAGATTAGGAGTAGTTTAGGCCATAGGATAAACCCTAGGATAGATCTGAGCCCTCAAAATCCGTCACAAACCTCCAAACATGTCTTGAGGAACAAGTCAGGTGCACCCAGGCCAAACTGGCCGACCACCCAAGTCGACAGGGGTGTCGACTGGGCAGTCGACACCACCTGGGGTGTGTCGACTCCCCAGCCGACTTGGGGGTGGCGGGAATTTCTCCCGCCTCTTCTGCTTGGCTGAATTTGAAATCTGAATTCAAATTTGAACTGTTTTTGAACTTGAAATTTTCTGAAAACTTTGACGGGCCATAACTTGGTCATACGAACTCCAATTCTCGAAAACTCGGGCTCTATTTCGCATATTTTTCCGAGACTAACGCAATGGCACAGCCCGTTTCCCTTGATTCAGATTTTATAATTAAATTCTGCCTTGATTCTTGTCTTAGCATGTTGTAAAAATCCGAGTTGTCACAATGAACTTGCCATGAGAATAAAGATAGACAAGTCTCAAAAACTCAAGATTCAAGAAACTACAGAAATAGATCTGAATCGATAAACATACTTAGATCCAATTTCACTTTAATTCATGGCCATATTACAATTAAATATTTAAATCGGAAAGTAACTAGAACTTACAGAGCATGGCTAGCGAATTAAGAAGTGAATTTGTCGTAGAAAGTTGCAGTATCATTGATCTTTTCTCTTGAATTTGTTGTAGAAGCGTTGATCTTTGATTTGAATCGAGTTTGGATGCTTAAGCTTTAATTTGGAGGTGGCGGCCATGGTCAAGGGAGATTCCAGCAGCATTTAGGTGTAAGAATGATTTGTTATGAATTAGGTTAGGCCTTAGGTTGTATTTATAGGTGTAGGAACCATTTAGGGCCTTTAGATCAACCCTAAAGTCAATCTGTACCATCAAAACTCATCCTGGGCCTCAAAAATAGGTTCTGGGCCACACCAGGCCGACCAGGTCGACCTGTACAGGGGGGAGGTCGACACTACAGTCGACTTTGGGGGGGGGGGGGGGCAGTTCGACTATGCAGTCGACACTACAGTCGACCGGTGATTAGTCTGCCTGAAAGTCTGCTGAATCTTGTTTAGGCCATATCTTGGTCATACGGACTCCGATTTTCGAAAACTTGGACTCTATTTCATATAGAATTCCGAGACGAACGCAATGGCGCAAGCCGTTTTCCCTGATTATTATTTTAAAATTTTATTCTGCCTTGATTTCTTGTTTTAACGTGTTGTTAAACATTCAGGTTGTTACATTCTCCCCTCCTTAAAGGATTTCGTCCCCGAAATCTTCAAGTTAGGAAGAACATATCCTACCATCCGTCACCTATCTACTCAAACCATCATCCACAAGCAACCATTGTCCTTAAGAGATTTCTAATGCTGTATGATCATATGCAGAAAGTGTGTGTATATGTACTTTATCTAAT
Source organism: Allium sativum (assembly GCA_030737875.1). NCBI lineage: Eukaryota > Viridiplantae > Streptophyta > Magnoliopsida > Asparagales > Amaryllidaceae > Allium > Allium sativum. The sequence goes on from CM060926.1 coordinate 162,713,676, forward strand.
GCAAATGATCAGGCCTGATTGATCTTTCTAATGCAAAATATGTTAAGTTCCATGAATCCACATGTATGTAAATAATCCTAGTCACGTAAACACTATATGTGTGCACAAACATTCATCCATATGCAACATTCACATGATAACACATTCAATTTCATCCATGAATAAGTATAAACACTCATGTATATGCAATATGAAAGGTGACTGAGTTGATCTAGTGCCTAACATGTGTAAATGCATCCATGAGCAACCACTTGCAACCATCAATCATAACATGTCTCAAACACATGTTTACACCCAGTTGATTCTACCTAAAGATATAGTCGAATGATAGAAGCAAGTAAAAACTTTGTACACATTAGGCAATGTCACAACTGGAAGTCTATGTTACATATATACTGATTAGGAGAAGAACTCCCTATGGGGTTTGCAAAAGAAATAGGATCGAGAATAGGACCGAGAGGACACACTTAAAAGATTGCATGCAAGTAAGCTCTACAGGAAAAGAGGGATCAAGGATATACTCTTATAAAGAGATATAATGTGCATATCTAGTCTTAAATCTTCTAAGCCGCATTTCCTTGAGCTTAACTCCATTGTGCTTTGACTGTCTTTAACTTCACAATTTCGAAGCTTCTTAATTCATGTTTCCAAAATATGAGTTGGAACTCATTTCACTATTGCCTCTCGTTCCACTTTTACTTATTCTCTTTCTAGTATACTCGGCTTAAACATAACTGCGTACTCATGGTTTCATGCAAGCTCTCCAAAATTCACTAGTGAATCTTGGATCTCGCTCACTTACTAGAATGTATTTCACATAGAAGATTTGTCTCTTGAAAATAAACAGATGTCAACCATGTTACCAAATGTATTACTTGTGATTTCTATAACTCATGCGTAAGCGAAATGAACCATCCGCCTTAGTGGCAAACACTATTCGAGCGGGTCAACACATGTATCAAGAGATTCTAGGTAACTAATCATGACAGAGCCCTAAAGGTTACATGAGACTTCGAGGGTATTACTGAGGCAAGTCAAGAGTCTAACAACTCTCCTTTCAAAACCGAGAATGGCACCCTTTCTGGATAACCACTCCGTCCCTAGAATCAACCCTTAGCCCTGAAACATAAGCATTACTTCATAGACATTCTCAAATCCAAACAAGCCATGAATAAATGAGCCGATTTCCCAACAGTATTTGAGACAAAAGGAAAATTGGATCCTTTACTAGTACTAAGGTGCAGAGACTCAGCTATCGAAGCAGAATTAAAAGGATGCGATGTACAAAAACAAAGTCCTAACGGGATGATAGAAAAGAAAAGCTAAACCTTTAACAGAAACGTTACCACTCTCTTAGGTACGCTAGTAGCGAGAGCATACAATTGCCCTCTCGATGATCTTGTCCTTTGCCCTTGTGCTTGTCCTATAACACTTAACTACATGTCCCTTTTTACCATACTAACGACACTCTTTCTTGTCATGGGTTTTATTATTCTTTCACTTTGGCCTTTTTCCTTTCACCTTTTTCCTCCTTAGTGGATTAAACCATTTCAATAAGTTTCTCATTCTTAGGCTTGTGTTCTTTATGTTCTTACTATCCTTGTATAGCTTGTTGACAAGTCTCTCGAAAGCTATCTCCATCGCACGGCAACCCTACAAAGCTTGAAATAAAATTAGACGCAGATGGAACTACTACGACTACAGATGGAGGTTGGGAACAACTCTGCCCTCCGACATAAGTTGGATGCCTACGAAACTATGGTGAAAAGACAGAGAAGAGATTTTGAGAGAAAATCAAAAGATAGTGCATATGGCTTTAGGGAATATGCCTTTTAATCAAAACAAAATTTTCTTGAAAATTTGCTTCTTTGTAAATATTTTGAAAACTAGTTCAGAAGGTTTTTGAAAACTTTTGCCCAGTCTAGTAACCTTCTGCTCTGATACCAAATGTTACACCCCACCTCCGCTAGGGTCACTCACAAAGGGAATGCACTAGCTTTTGTGGAGCATTATCCAGGTAAACATACACAGAAATATTACAAGACAGAACGTAAATAAAACAGCAGAAGAAAAACAAAACCAAATTTCATTACTTTAACATCTAGTAAGGTCTAAATCCTTTTACATCAAAATGTCATTAAATCATTTACATCAAAATCTGTCTTGCAATAGTAAAGAAGCATAAAACCACAATCATAAATCATTCCCCAATAAAGCAGTAAAGCAAGCCATAGCCAAGAGAAATCCAATCCGTACAAGAAAGAGCCTTGGAGCTTGGTAAGATCCGAACTAAGCTGTATTCCCACCCTGCGAACCTGGGGGGGGGGAATGGAAGAAAAAGAGGCGAAACAAAATGGGTCTGTCATAAAGACTGAGTAAGTCCTAGTGACTTTCAGCATAAAAACAGGTAAAGATAACATGGCATGAATAAACTGAAAGTAAACATAAGCATGATGACAAGGTAGGTAAGATAAACTAAGATAACAAGATAAATTAACGTAACAAGATAAACTTCGGGCACGATGAATCAAGTATAGCATTCCATAAGTTGCATCACAAGGTTGCTAACAAGTATCACATCACAAGGTTTCTATCAAGTATAGGATATTTCTATGATATCTATTTGCTCTGCACCACCCATACTAGTATCCCAACCCATGTCATGTGTTGACTATAAAATGTCCCTTGCCAAAAATCATGAAATGGTCCACTTACTAGTAGACCAACCTAATATACCGTATATGTAGGTTTTTCCCAACTCGTATAATCCTTTCCATGTATATGTACAGTCCCTTGCCGTAAATCATACGGGCTTCATCACGTAATTCTATACTACTACAACGTAGTGCCATCAGTCTTGAAATCATTTGGACTGCCACCTTTGATCTGGCTAGGTTTCCTTATCATGAACTATCGCGTGTCCAACTAGGATTTATGCCACCTAGGACCACTAGGGATTATGCTACATATTGAACCTTTTCTAGATTCGATTAGGGTTTATGCCACCTAGGACCACTAGGGATTATGCTACCTATCTGTGTAACGATTTATTAATCGATCGGCTCCCTACAAGTCCTAGCTCGTTCATGTGTCTATGTCATACGGCCCTATCACGAATGTAGTCACCTGTGCTAGGTCCACAATAGGGTGTATCAAGCCCTAGGGTGCCAACCACCAACACAAATCAAGCACGCACAGTGTAAGCCTACTAGTGCCCATGCCTACTTTTTCAACTCCGGACTAAGTGCACGACCATAGTCCGCCTGAACCTACAATGGCGCACCTACTCAGCCGTTGTTCTGGTCGCTTACAATCAGCCCAGTAATCGTGCCCCACCCTGCCTAGTTCCAGGGTACCGTGATACATCTAGTTGGTCACTGCTGAAAAGAACCGCGTAACTAGGGTTTCCGTCCAGAAGGTTAAGTGTTGTCATTTAAATTCGAGACTTAACCTTATCAGTCTAGCATGTCTAGTTGGTTAAGTGTGGTCATTCAAGTTCGTGACTTAACCCGTCTATGTGTCATGTCAAATTAGCTAAGTGTTATCGTTCAAGTTCATGACTTAGCCCTACGAATCATGTGTCAAGTTGGTTAAGTATACTCAAGCGGTTCATGACTTGACCCTACCAAATCATCATGTCAAATTGGTTAAGTTTATTCAAGTGGTTCAAGACTTAACCCTATCAAATCATCGTGTCAAATTGGTTAAGTTTATTCAAGTGGTTTAAAACTTAACCCTATCAAATCATTGTGTCGAATTGGTTAAGTGTTATCTATATGTTAAAGTTGACTTAACCCTACCACACGTCATATTATATTGGTTAAGTGTCATTAGCCTAGTCATATTGCTTAACCCATCCACTAGTCATATTATAATGGTTAAGTGTTATCAACTTATTCAAGTTAACTTAACCCCACTGCTTGTCATGTTATGTTGGTTAAGTGTTATTACTTAACCGCAACCACTTGTCTAATTAACCCGTTGTATTAGTTAAGCATTCTCACTTTACTTAACCCAACCCACTTACCTCATTAACGTGTTATATTGGTTAAGTGTTCTCTATTTACTTAACCCCACCTACTTGTCTGATTAACACGTTATCTTGGGTAAACGTTCTTGGTTTACTTAACCCTACCCAGTGGTGTAATTACCATGTTATGTTGGTTAAGTATTTCTATTCACATTTCCACATGTCACCCACATATCACCCACTTAACCCCCATGTCCCACCACATGTTGTCTTTGGTTAAGTGTCACTTAATTTATTACTACCGCACCCCTGTAGGACCTCTCACATTAGGCCACCCTTTTGTGGTTGTTGGATTTGTCGGGCGGGTCCGGGCAGTCTTACACCACAAACGGGCCTAACCTTGTGTCCATACAGTTGTCACGCATTTAATTTGGGCCTATGACCTCTCACATTGGGCTACCATTTATGGTTGCTGGATTTGCCGGGCGGGTCCGGAAAGTCTTATACCATAAATGAGTCCAACCTCGTGTCATAGACATTTATTATTATACATAATATTTTCACCCATATTTGGATTAATTATCCCTAATCAAATATGTCAATATATTCCAATTATCTTTATGTCCATAATTTACATTAATTATGTCCATATATCAACTTTACCAATAATGTCTCAATTAACATATATGCCCAAGTAATAATTTCTCATGCCGATTTACATATGCCCAAATTCTAGCCAATTTACATATGTTCAACTTATGCCGATTTACATAAATCAAGTTTTATATCCAAATTTACCTGTATACCCCGTTACACCAATTTACCCATATTAAGTTTCATGACATATATCAAGTTCTCGCCCAATTTACATAACCCAAAATCCATGTCAAATTATATATGCTAATTCAAATTTAGCAATTGCCATTATAATGACGATACTCAATTATCCAATTTCATGTTAATGGTAATAATACCCAAATATCCAATTTTTATGTTATGCCATCAATTCCACCAAAATACATATATCCAAATAGGCAATATCCCAATATTCCCCCGTATTCAATCGCACGCAAATCGCGGTTTAGGCCTAGGTCCGAAATTGACCTAGGTTCATCAAAAGAAAATAAATAGGGGAAGATAGAATTTTGCATAAAAATGAGATCAGAGAGGAAAACATCATCACAGGCATGAAGATTACAACTTGATAATAACATTAACATGAATCAAGAAAGCTGATTTACAACAGGCTGAATAGATTATGAACTTGCCATGAGAATAAAGATAGACAAGTCTCAAAAACTCAAGATTCAAGAAACAACAGAAATAGATCTGAATCGATAAACATACTTAGATCCAATTTCACTTTAATTCATGGCCATATTACAATTAAATATTTAAATCGGAAAGTAAATAGAACTTACAGAGCATGGCTAGCGAATTAAGAAGTGAATTTGTCGTAGAAAGTTGCAGTGTCATTGATCTTTTCTCTTGAATTTGTTGTAGAAGCGTTGATCTTTGATTTGAATCGAGTTTGGATGCTTAAGCTTTAATTTGGAGGCGGCGGCCATGGTCAAGGGAGATTCCAGTAGCATTTAGGTGTAAGAATGATTTGTTATGAATTAGGTTAGGCCTTATGCTGTATTTATAGGTGTAGGAACCATTTAGGGCCTTTAGATCAACCCTAGAGTCAATCCGGACCATCAAAACTCATCCCGGGCCTCAAAAATGCGTTCTGGGCGACACCAGGCCGACCAGGTCGACCTGTACAGGGGATAGGTCAACACTACAGTCGAACTGGGGGGGGGGGGGGGGCAGGTCGACTATGCAGTCGACACTACAGTCGACCTGGGGTCAGTCTGCCTGAAAGTCTGCTGAATCTTGTTTAGGCCATATCTTGGTCATACAGACTCAGATTTTCGAAAACTTGGACTCTATTTCATGTAGAATTCTGAGATGAACGCAATGGCGCAACCCGTTTTCCCTGATTCTTATTTTAAAATTTAATTCTGCCTTGATTTCTTGTTTTAACGTGTTGTTAAAAATTCGGGTTGTTACACGTTTTCTACCTTAGCAATTTCGAGGACGAAATTATTTGAAGTGGGGAAGAATGTAATGACCCGCATTTTCAGCGATATAATAGTTTATTTATTTAATTATTTAAATAGTGATTCAGAGAATATAATGGTCGTTGAATTAAATAAGGGTGAATATTTAATTAAAATAATAATTAAATTATATATATAATTCTTAAATAATCAGAATTGGCTGAAATGACAATATGGTATGAATTGGGGAATTCAAAATATATAATTCAGTTTAGAATTGAATTACGATAACGAATATATTTAAATAATGACAGTTTGAACGTATAATTATATTATAATTATAATCGAGCTCGAAATGGTGCGGTAGTTCGCGATTTGGCGATTCGAACTTTAAACGAGTATACAGAAGCCGTTTTAAATCGGATTCCTGTGAAACAAGAAACGTTAGGAGATGGTGAAGTATATTTTTCTAGTGGAAGAGAAAATTTGAGATTTCGTCATATAGATTTTGATTTATGTCCAAATAAAATTTTAGAAAAGTCGTTGTGGAATTCCTTTATAATTTATAACGATTTATTTATATTTAAAAAGGAATTTCATTATAAATCGAATATCGATTTATATCAGATTTGAAATATCGAGCTAGACATTCATATAGGAATATTCTAGAGCTGCATGATATTCTGTTATGAATATATACGATAATATTTAATTAAAATATTTAATTTAATTATTTTTAAATATATTTATATATTTAAAAGGGTTATTTAGAGCTTTAAAAATAGCCAGTTCTGCAAACGACCACATAATTCGACGAAAACTAATTTTGTAGAATTCGCAATGTCAAATTATTGTTAGATGTCCAGTTTCGTGATTTTTAGAGTCAGTATGTGGCCGTACCGAATTTTAATGTGAAAAACAGTCGATAAATTGTCCTTTAAAAATACGCTGTGTGAGCATACGGAGTCGGAATTCGACGAAACCAGTTTCGTTGGGACCGTAATGTCAAACTCTAGCTACATGTCCAGTTTCATGATTTTTAGGCATCGTGTGTGATCACACGGATTTTTAGAAGTCAGAAATGAATATAAAATGATTAAAATAAAATATCTGAAATATCCTAAATATTGTTTGGACCTAAACAAGGCCACCCACACATCGTTACAGCCACACAAAAAGTTGGTTCCTATTATAAAACATCCTTGGAGCCGCCGTATTCATTTTTTTGAGCAAATCAAATGTTCGATCCTCACAAAAATAGAAAACAAATTGAAGAAAAATCCTAAATTCATGGGATAAATCTCGTTGGACTCAGCATCAAGGAAGCTTCGATTTCGTATGCGTTTTTCAGGGTTCGATCATCTCTTGGTGTCGGTGGTTTCTTTTCAGATTACCTAGGGTTTTGGTATTAGGGATTTCTGAGCGTCGAGTGGTGAAATGGAGGTCTTAGTTGGTCTTAGCATGGATTTTAACATCGCTCCTGAAATTCTGGTGGACATCTAGGTGGAAAAGTGTCGATGGTTGTCCCGATGTTTGCGTTCAGGTCTGGAGAACGGACGGCGATTGGGGGTGTCGAATGGCAATATACTGTGATGGAGATGTAGAGGATGGGGTGAGAAGTTCATCAGGGATCTTGGTTTGATTTTTAGTGAGATGGTGAAGGAATATGGCATTGATAATGGATCAGTAATGGCAAATAAAGGAGCAGCACGTCTATTTCTTTGAACAGGAAAGAAGAACAAAGGGGTGGGCTTTAAACGATAGTGTATGGGCCAAGGAGTATAGGTAAAGGCCCAATGGTTTAATTAAATTAGAAATTTAATTTTTAATCGAAATAAAGTACTAACTTGTATTGGTAATATCTTGGCTAAATGAAATCAGAATCACGAACCGTATGCTGCGTTGGGACCGTATGGACGAGAGCTTCACAATGAAGCTGACTGGAAGTGGATTGGGACCCGTAGGAATTTATTGCGAAATAAACTGTTTGATTCAAATCAAAACAAACAGTTTATCATTCTTTAACGATGAACTGCCAATGTGAGTAAAACTCACCAACTCTGAACAGTTCTATTTTCATAACATATATTTAGAACTGATAAATGATGATTGCTTTCTATGTGTTAACTGTTTGGTTGAATTGTGTATGTATTGGTTGAAAATATAGATAACGATATATATATAAATCGTTAATCGAATATTGATTCTGTTTATCAGAATATTTTATATTCGTGTTGTTTAACATCTGTGATGCAGGGAAACAGGTTGGAGGGGTCCAACTGGGCTCCTCAATATTTATGATACTGTTCTGTTCATATATTGTAATATATGATGTGATATATAATTTGTTTGATTATGTGTGTTTTAAATGATATCGATCATTGTGGGTTGCTATTTTAAAATATCATAAGAGACCCTAGGATGTAAAAAGAAATCTTTCAATGTATATTGAAATAAAGGAATTTTATAAAATCAACCGATTTTATAAAAGGAAATATTTTGAAATTTAAGTATTTATAAAATCATAGGATTTTATAAAGAGGAATATTTATTGGGAAAATAAATAGAATAATTATAAAAGGAAATTTTCAATGTTATATTGAAAAGGAAATATTTATAAAATCAAAGGATTTTATAAAGAGAAAAGATTTATAAAATCAAAGAAGATTTTATAAAAGGAATTTATTTATGAATGGAATATTTATAAATAGGAAATCTTTTTAAAGTGCAATTATAAATAAAGGAAATATTCTTTATAAAGTGTAATCTTTATAAAGGGATTATTTATAAAACAAATAGAGTTTTATAAAGGGATTATTTATAAAAACTCTATTTATAAAACAAATAGAGTTTTATAAAGGGATTATTTATAAAACAAATAGAGTTTTATAAAGGGATTATTTGTAAAACAAATATAAAAGAATATTTATTGACTAAATAAATAGGATTAATTCAAAAGAATGTTTAGGAAATGAATAGAAAATGGAAATCTGTTTTTAACAGATAAAAAGGGAAAAGATTAATTTATAAATAACAGTTTATAAATTAAATTAAATATTTATCATTCGATAAATGAAATATATAAGTCTGAACTTATATAGAGAAGAGATATTGGTTTTAACACCGATAGTTTTAAATAGAATGGGTACACAACACTTGTATAAGTGAAGTAACGTTATCAAACAGAACATTTATAAAGTGAAGAACCGTTACTAAAAGTAAATCTTTATAAATGAATAAACGTTATCAAATGGGAGTTATTCGATTAAAGAGTTAACCAGATCGAGTTAATCCGAGTGAGTTAAGTTAATTAAGATAAGTTAAGTCAAGTGAATCGATAAGTGAATCAAGTTAGTTAATCGATGAAAGTGAATCGAGTTAAGATAATCGATGAGAGTTATCGAGTTAAGAGTTATTGAGTTAGATTATCGAGCTAAGATTACCGAGTTAAGTTATTGAGTTAGATTATCGATTTAAGATAATCGAGTTAAGTTAATCGAGTTAAGATAATCGAGTTAAGTTAATCGAGTTAAGATAATCGAGTAAGTGAATCGAGTTAAGTAAATCGAGTAAGGGAATCAAGTTGAGTTAATTGAGTATGGTTAGTCAAACCAAGTTAATCGAATCGAGTGGGTCGAACCAAGTTAGTCGAGCCTAGTTAATCAAATCGAATTGGTCGAACCAAGTAAGTCGAGTTAGTCGAGGCGAGTTAATCGAGTCGAGTTAAGTTAATCGAGTCGAGTTAAGTTCGTCGAGTTGAGTTAATCGAATTTAGTTATTCGAGAGAAGTTAATCGGATATAGTTATTCAAAAGTGAGACTATCGAATATAGTTATTCGAAAGGAGTTATTGATCATGGTTTAATCAAAAGGAGTTAATCGAATATAGTTATTCGAAAGTGAGACTGTCAAATATAGTTATTCGAAAGGAGAAATCGAACATAGTGTATTCGAAAGGAAAGAGTAAATCGAATATAGGTTATTCGAAGAAGAGTTAATCAAATAGAGATTACTCGAAAGGGAGTTATATGTCGAATTCGATTATATCAAATTCGGGAAAGTACTTATACTTTCCAGTGTTTAAATCAAGATTTATTTATTTACAAATAAATTAGTTGTTAGGATAATTATTCACATTAAAGAATAAAAGTTAAAATCAAAGTTAGATAATTTGAAAGTAGGGTTTATAACGTTATCGCTATAACCAATGTTTTAAATATAGAAGTGGATTCGTAAATTGAATCCGAGAAAGACGTAAAGAAGTAGTTAAAGATTTAAAAGATAAACTTTGACCATTTCGAAGTTAAAACGTTGTTCAGTTAAGGTCCGAGAGGTAATTATACCCCAAACTTGATTGACTTTCTTTTTAACTAAGGAATGGTAAGGTTTGATCGTGAAGGCGATTTGGAAATGGTTTCTAAATGAGAATCAAAAATGTTTTCTGATAACAGAGAATAAGAATTTAGAATATATGGAAAACAGGAGATAAGTAAATTAATGAACTAAAGAGATAAATATTAAATGATGATTGATCGATATAATTTCCACTTGGGATTAAAATCGTTGTTTGCACACATGTTTTTCTTTGATAGTTAAATCACTGACTATCAAAGTTTTGACCATTTTAACGTTGTTAATATGGAGAGACCGGTTGGATTATTATCCAAAGAACCACTCCGTATTGGCATAAGCATTGTGAATCATATATGCCAAAGATAATTGAAGATAGAGTAAAGTGCAAGGGCTATTGTATAAGTCTTAGATAACAGTGCCTAAGATGGATGTACTAAATAGTGCCTTCGGTTCATCCTGTTCCTGGATGACTTGTACAGATGAATGTATGACAGAGTATTTCCAGAAAGGTCACGTACATTGATTTCTTCAACCGTACCAAGAGTGGAAGCGGAGAAGGAAACTTCTTTTAGCTGACACGTAATGTATGGTTGTAGACGTCAAATTAGTGATTTTGATGGATCTGACAATGTGGCATTCGAAGTGAATCTGATGTGATGATAAAGCGTAACCTCAAGCCTCATCAACAGGCAAATGATAGAAATCGGGCATGTAGCATGGCTATGTAGGTCGCACCTATTAGGGTGTATAATCACCTGATCTAGAGTTTCATTTACTTCTATAATCTATTGTCAATGTCGTCCAATTCGGGAAACGGTTGCTGATCCCAACCGTTGGTGTTATACATTCGATACACTCAAGCGAAATGAGTGGTCGGTCATGTGTGGCCGGGTTGCAAGATGTTCTTGTTGAACCCAGTGTATTCCTCTCTAGAGGTACACTAGCGAAAGGTGGTTCCATACCTTGTCATAGTTGGAAATCCATTACCTAATACGTGATTGCGGTTTTCATTGTATACTATATATGTAGAACGTGAGATGAAAGTGTTTCTGCAAGATAATTATTATATTGTGGTTGATAGACATTATTATAATATCAAAAGGTTTTTGATATAAAGATAATTTGGATTCTCATAAGGGAAAAAACCGTTCCATTATACGGTGTGGTCTTATGAGATATCGTTTGCTTGTTCGAACTGTTTTAAACTGTTTTCCTCATACCAGTCCCATGACTGACCCGGAGTTTATTTTGTTTTGTTTTCCCTAAACTCTTGGGTGCTCAATTTTGTACAAGCAGTCAAGTAGTCGGGATTTACAGATACTTGAAGAGCTGGAGCAGGAGGCTTCAGGATTATATAGCTATTATTATTCTGCTTTGTTGTAAGTGTTGTACTTGATAATGATATGTATATTCAAGTACAATCTTTTATTTCAAAGCTATGTTATGTTTTATTCATTCCTCTGTGAGGTTCGTGTTACTCTGATGTTATTGTTGTCTTCTTCTTCTTCTATTCTATGTTTCTATCTTATCTATTCTCACCCTCTAATTTCTTTCATTAACTATTCAGTTATTTTCGATCCTTGGATGTTCGATATGTGTTGTATATCGGATAACCAAGATCGCACTTTTCCGGGTCGTTACAGTTCATAACCATACAATTCTTATGGATTAACTTAGGTTAAGTAGTCTAATTCATTACCATGTCCAACTATGGTTATAATGGTCTAGAACTCCCACATTAGGCCTACAAAATGTGGATGCTGGACATGCCAGGCGGGTCTAGGCAATCTTATTCCGTAGTTGGGTCTAACCTCGTGTCTTAGCCCGATTCGTATTTGCGTACATAGACCTCCCACATTAGGCTCAACATTAGTGGCTGCTGGATATGCCGGTCGGGTCTGGGCAGACTTCCACCACTAATGTAACCTAACCTCATGTCATAAATACAATCATAATTCGTAATTGTAATTACTAAATATTTCATTTTTATCCAAATTTTCCTATGTAATTATAGGTGATTATTTCTGTGTTTCCCCATTTGAATTATATGTCCAATTTATATAAATATTATATAAATTATGCCAATTATAAATCCCCTTTTTCACCGTTTCCTAACTAACGTATTCGCATGTATTTTGGCGGCATCGAGGCTACAAAGTAGCCTCGTCATAACAATAAAAAGGGAGTATGACAAAGGTGATGGTTTCAACATATTTTGGCATAACTATCATGATAACAAGGTGAATGGACATGTAATTATCATCATGACATAGTGAACATAAAACTAATGAACTTGTGGCAACTACAGTGTCAAAGCAAACATAATGAGATCTAAATTGATCTTTAAGATGTCCAACTATTAAGATCTAGCATAACTCGGGTGACATAGTAGCATGTTTAGATCTAAAGGAAACTTCGCACGTTAAGTTTACAACATATCATAATTGACTGCAACACGACAGATGAAAGGTGATGTACATAAATGATTAGATCTAAATTAACAAGTTCATATTTACCACAATATGGTTGCAAGTCAAGATCCACATAGGTAACATAGTAGAATTCCCATAATTATATTAGATCTAGTGAAAATGACGTAGTATACCTGCATTGGTTCATGATTTACAACATATACCCAATTCATAGTCTTTCATAATTCACATTTATCTATTTAAACCTAAAAGTGACAAGAAACTTGCAGCGTTAGGTTTAGAGAATTGAGAGACAATAGATTTGATTCTGAATTCTAAATTTGATTAGCTAAACAGTTGTTGTAGAATTTGATTTCGTTTCAGTTTGCAACCCGACACCATATGGCCTCCATGATCTCCAATGAAGAAAATAGGAGAATAGGGGACCATATTTATAACCTAGAACCAATGAACTAGACCCAGAATCAAGTCCAGGTACGTAAAACGAATTCTGCCCAGATCTACCCGGGGGAGTGGGTGACCCTCCCCGTGGGGGGTCGACCCATGGGTCGACACCCCCGTTGAGGGGTCAACCATGGGGTCGACATCCCTCTTAAGGGGTTGACTCCCCTGGGCGCCAAATCTCCCGCCCACGGATTTTCGAGTTTCAAACCTGTTTTTCGATTTTCTAATTAATTATATACATATATAATTATCTTGTGCGTATAAAACTTCAAACCCCCATAACTTCTTCATACGATGTCCGTTTTACGCAAACCAAATGTCCATTTTGACCAAAATTTCGATACAGACGAAATGGCGTAGTACATTTCCTCTAATTCTGAATATTAAATTAATTATTTTTAATTCATCCTCTTTTAATGTCGTTAAAATTTGGGGTGTTACATTCTCCCCTACTCAATGGATTTCGCCCCAAAATCTCCAAGTTGAGAATAACGCATATCCTACCATCCATCATCCATCTACTCATCCGACATCCACTGGCATCCATTGTCCTTAAAGACCTCTAATGCTTGTATGAATATATGAAGAAGTGTGTGTATATGTCCCAACACTAATGCCAAAATCAGGCTGTCTACTGCTTCAGTTGACCTCCTTAATGCAATGTATCTTAGTGCCATGAATCCAATATGTATGCAAACAAACCATTTACATCATATAAGTTCTATATGTGTAAACATATATTTGTCCAAATGCAACATCCATATTCTAGCTCATCCATTTCCATCCATAAAATAAAAGAAAATGCACACACATCTATATGCAGTATGAGGGTGATTGAGCCGATCTAGTGCCTAATGTGTGTGTATATGCGTCCACAGGAAAGCACTATCAAACACTTGCATCCACTAACATACGTCAAACATAACATGTTTCAAACACATGATTTCATCCATAGGACTCCTATCTAAAGGTCGAAAACACTAGGGATAGGATATGCTCAATTGACAAAAACAGGAACATATAAAGCTTTGGAAAAGGAGTTAAGAACATACCCTCGAAAAGGAAAGGGTACGAAGCACGAATTCTATCTTCGGTTTCCCAAATTGCGTCTTCTGGGTTGTCTCCCCATTGAACCTTCACCAACTTGATTTCTTTGTAGCGCAGCTTCTTAACTTTCGATCCATGAATACAGGAAGGAACTCGCCTAACTATTATCTCTCGTTCTACCTCCACTTCCTCCAATAACTTGGCCCAACAACTTCCACGGTGTCATGCAGGCACTTCCGTAGATGAGAAACATGGAAAACATTATGAACACTAGATAAATTCTCTAGGAGTTTTACTTAATAGGCCATTTGGCCATTCCTCTCAATTATGGGAAATGGTTCCATAAACCTAGGTGCCAACTTCCCTATTGACCTGAAGCGAACCACATTTCTCAAAGGCGATACTTTGATGAAAACTAAGTCTCCCACTTCAAACTCTATGTCGGTTCTCCTCTTGTCAACATAGGACTTCTGCCTATCTTGAGCTGTTTTCATTCGCTGTCGAATAAGGTCAATCTTTTCGGACGTTTCTCTAACCATATCAGGTCCACGTAATAATCTTTCTGTAGATTCCCACCAAAAAGTTGGGAACCTATAGGGTCACCCATACAATTCTTCGAAGGGTGCCATGCCGATGCTAGCTTGATAGCTGTTATTATAGGAAAACTCTACCAAAGGAAGATGCTCTTCCGAAGTCTCTCTGAAGTCAAGGATACACAGCCTCAAAATATCTTCAAGAATCTTGTTCACCCTCTCTGTCTGTCCATCGATCTGAGGATGATAACCTGTTCTCAAACACAACTGTGTACCCAATGCTTCTTGCAAACTGCTCCAAAATCGCTGGTAAAGACAGAATCACAATCGCTAACGATGCTAGAAGGTACTCCATGGAAGAAAACTATTTCCCGAACATAAATTATTGCTAACCATGATGTCTTCCCCTTACTCTTAACTGGAATAAAGTGAGCGCTCTTGGTGAGTCAATCTACCAACACCCAAATACTGGTATTGCCTTTCTTTGACCTAGGCAAACCATCTATGAAATCCATAGAAACGCTTTCCGATTTCCACTAAGGAACCTCCAACAGATGAAGTAAACCACGGGCTTCTTTTACTCAGCTTTGACTTGCTGGCAAACTAAACAATGAGATACAAATTCGGCAATATCTTTCTTCATCCCAGCCCAAAAGAAAACCCTTTCCATATCTATGTACATCTTGTCACTGCCTGGATGAATGGACATATTATAATGGTGGACTTCCTCTAGGACTGCCTTTATCAAGCTTCAAGTTTTAGGAAACAAAGCCTTCCGTGTCGTCGCAACCACCCCTTTTCATCTATGGCATATCTACTAAGGTGAGTAGAAGTCTCTCCTCCTCTAAGTTTTTCCATGATGTCCAAAACCTGTTGGTCACCTTGTTGTGTAGCTCTTATCTGGTCCATAAGAGTTGGCCGTATCTCCAAGGATGCAAACAAACTTGGAAAAATCTCAATGGAGGGTCTAAAATCAAAACCCATATGAACTCCAAGTTCTTTCTTTCCACATACAGAGGACTCAGGGCCATCCCCTGCCTACTTAGTGCATATGCCACCACATTACCCTTGCCAGGGGTATAAGTAATCTCGAGATCATAAGAATCTAGAAACTCCATCCACTGTTGTTGCCTTAAATAAAGATCCTTCTATGAGAATATATACTTGAGAGATTTATGGTCGGTGTACCGCTCGCACCTTTCTCCAAGCAAATAATGATGCCACGTCTTTAACGCGAATACTATGGAAGCTTGCTCTAGATCATGGGTGCGGTAGTTCTTTTCATGAACTCTCAACTATCTACCCCCATAACATACTACTTTCCCTTCTTGCATCAGGACCACACCATGCCCTATCCCGCACGCATCAGTGTAGACAGTAAACACTTTACTCCCATCCGGTAAGGTCAAGACTAGGGCTGTTGTCAGAGCCCTCTTGATTCGCTGGAAAGCAACATCACAGTCTATGTCCCATGAAAACGCCAAGTTCTTCTTTGTCTTCCTAGTCAGTGGGGCTGATATCTTCGCGAAGTCCTTAATGAACATCCTATAGTAACCTGCCAACCCAAGAAAGCTTCTCACCTCGGTTGCATTTTTAGGAATCTGCCAATCTTGCACTACAACCACCTTCATGGGATCTACAGCTATCCCTTCATTGGAGACTACATGCCCCAAGAATCTCACCTCCTTTCTCCAAAAGTGGCATTAGGAGAACTTTGCTTTAAGCTGATGGTCACGAAGAGTTTTCAAGACTTCTCTCAGATGTTGGGCATGCTCTTCTTCGTTCTTGGAGAAGACCAAAATATCATCAACGAAGACTATGACAATTTTTTTTAGGAATTCCCGAAATACCCTACTCATTAGATCAACAAAATAGGCGGGTGCATTTGTCAGCCCAAAAAGCATCACTGGCCGTTCAAAGAAACCGTCCGGAGTTTTAAAAGTAGTCTTATCTATGTTGTCCTCAGTCAGCCTCAGCTGATGGAACCTCGTAGACAATTCTAACTGAGAAAATACTGAGGCACCAACAAGCTGAGAAAATAAATCATCAATCCTTGGAAGCGGGTGCCTATTCTTCTTGGTGAGTTTATTTTACTCTCTGTAGTTAACACACAAACGAAGCGAACCATCCGTCTTAGTTGTGAATACTACCAGAGCACCCCATTCAGATATGCTTCGTCTAATAAACCCTTTCTCAAGTAGCTCCCCTACTTGCTTACTCTGCTCCCTCCTTTCCCTTGGATCCATGTAGCGCATAGGCAATGCAACTGGTTTTGCATTGTCCACCAGATATATACGAAAGTCGATCTCGCACCTCGGAGATAAACCCCGTACCTCATCAATAACATCAGAAAAATCTTGTACTACTGGGAAAGATTGCAAATCCTCTATAGATGCATCAAGATATTCTAAGAAACTGAGAATAATAGACCCTTGTGGGTCACAAGAAACTTCGAGGGTCCTCCCATGACAAATCAGGAGCCTAACAACCCTCCTCTCACAATCCTGAACAACCCATACGTAGTTAGCCAGTCCATTCCTAGAATCAACCCATAGCCCATAAACCCGAGAACATAAGCGTCACATTCTAATTCGATGCCTAACACAGAAAATTTCAAACCCCCACAAATCATCGATAAATGAGCCGAACCACCAATAGGGCTTGAAACAACTACGGGATCTACTACCATACCAGTAATTAAGTGCAGAGATTCAGCTACAGAACTAGATATAAACGAGTGTGAAGCACCAGAATCAAAAAGTGATCTAAGTGGATGATTTGAAAGAGAAACTAAACTTTCTACGGAATTCTTTCTACCTCTTACCAATAATTAAGTGCAGAGATTCAGCTACAGAACTAGATATAAATGAGTGTGAAGCACCAGAATCAAAAAGTGTTCTAAGTGGATGATTTGAAAGAGAAACTAAACTTTCTATGGAAATCTTTCTACCTCTTTCAGGAGCACTGATCGTGAGAGCTTGCACCTGCCCTTCAGAAGTTCCAGCTCTTTGACCTTGTCCCTACGGTCCCCGTTTCTTTGGGCACTCTTCAGAGTAGTGTTCGACCACTCCACAATTAAAGCGACCGATTTTCCTTTTCTTATAATCTCTAACCAAGTTACCTTCCTTCCCACAATGGTGACATTTTCTCTTATCCCTGCCTTTGTCATTCTTTCCTACTTTCTTCTGCTGTTGGTGTTGTTGTTGTTGCTGTTGCTACTTTCCCTTCTTGGGCCACATCTTCTTATTTTGCGATGACTCAGCCATTACTTTGTTCTTTTCTCCCTTGTCCTCCTCATGCATTGGGGCCATATCAACAAGATTTTCAAACGTGGCCCCCATTAGAATATGGGACATCGCTAGCCTATGTAGAGGCTCATTCAGCCCTTTAGCAAACCGCAAAACCCTTTTGTGCGGCATATCCACCAACTCTAGACCGAACCTTGCCAACTGGTTGAACTTATTCACATTCTCCTTCACCATCAAGTTTCCTTGTTTGAGTGCCAAGAACCTCTCCATCTAAATGCTTCTCTCAGCTTGGGAAAGGAATTTCATTTCGACCCTCTGCCTAAAATCTCCCCAAGTTTCTACCAGTCGTCCAGCTTGGGTAATTTCCCACCAAAAAGAGGCGTCATCCTTCAGTAGCCAAGCGGCTAACAGAACCTTCCTTCTATCCTCTACTTCAAAGATCACGAACAAGTCCTCATACCTTGAGCCAATTCCGTGCTTCTACGAATGTCTCATTCCCATGGAATGGCTTCCCATCCATAGCACGGAAGTCCTTGCAGATTTTAGCGAAGTTATCTGCTCTTGGAGGGAGAGGAGGAAAGATTGGCACATATGGGGAAGGAACGTCTCTTTGGCCTTCGGTAGGTGCCGTGGCCTCAAATTACCTACGGAGCCATCCAGGTATTGTAATACCCTCTGGGATATCAAGAATGTTTTGATCCCCAGCCATGGTGAAAAGAAAAAAGAGGAAGAGATTTAGACAAAGGACCGAAGGATATTACATATGGCTTTTTGGGGAATATTTTCAAAATGGACTTTTCTTTCTGAAAATACTTTCTTTTAAAACTCATTTTGAAAATATTTTTCAAAAACTCTAATCTAATCTGGTAACCTTCAGCTCTGATACCAAGAGTGACACCTCACATCCGTTAATATCCCTCACTAAAGGAAGGCATTAAGTTCCGTGAAGCGTTGTAGGTAAACAAACACAGAATAATTACAAGACAGATATAAATAAGATAGCAAAGGAAATTTCAAAAATTTATTTCAGACATAATCATAATATCGTGGTCCACAATACCATAAGTCATAAAACCATTACAAAAAAATACTACTGTCTTGCACCATCAGAGTACATAAGTATAAAAGAAAAACATAATTCCCCAATTAAAACAGTAAGCCATAGTAGAGACAAAAACTCGAGTCATACTTCTGAAATAGCTCCTAGCAAGATGATATCTGGGTCCTGACTAAGCCTGAGTGTTTCCTCCTTGAGAACTTGGGGGGGGGGGGGAAACGGAAGAGAGAAGGGAAAATAAAAGGGTCAGACATAAAGTCTGGCGAGTCTAGTTACTTTTAGCTAGTAAATAAATAAAGATAATCAAAACAGGCATAAAGTGGATAAGAGAGATCACTATATAAATGGAAGGTGTGACAAGGCAGATATGGTAAGGTGTATACGTACTTCACTAATGACTACTCTACACTATTACTAGTATAATTTAAAATGAGATGATCGCTTCCACTATAAGTTAGTAGACTTAGGGCATACGTCCGAGTATACCCTAACCACTACCCTAATTGATCGGCTCCTTACTCTGTAGATATCCTGTGCTGACCCCACAGTAGGGGGTATCACTTCCCTAAAGTGGCAACCCAAGATGTGCACAGCCATTTCTACTAGTGTCATGGTCATCTTATCTCCCTCTTCCCAGCCCATGCACGCACATGTCTCCGGTCGGTTTGCGCCGTCTACACCACCCGTCATGTTTTTGAACTCTTACAATCAATCAGTTAGCGTGTCCCTTCTCCGCCTAGTACGGAGTTCTCTACTCTGATACCGACTACGGATTACTAAATGAAATGGGTCCCACAAAATATGATAAAAGCTCTCCCCTTTGTCTTGTATCCCCACTAGGCTTTCCACTGACTATGTATACCCTAAAGGATGATCTTTAATTACGTAGCCCTATACCAGTTATGCATACCCTAAAAGGGTGATCTTTAATTACGTAACTCTATTGGGTTAAGTTCGTGGGCCTATATTTGAATATTACCTACCCCTTTTAACTTACTTAACCCACCCAATGTCCGTCCAATTTTACTTAACCCTATCTTAAGTTCATAACCATACAATTAATATGGATTAACTTGGGTTAAGTAGTCTAATTCATTACCTTGTCCAATTATGGTTATAATGGGCTAGACCTCCCACATTAGGCCTACAAAATGTGGATGCTGGATTTGCTGGTCGGGTCCAGGCAATCTTATTCCATAGTTGGATCTAACCTCATGTCTTATCCCGATTCGCATTTGCATACATAGACCTCCCACATTAGGTTCAACATTAGTGGTTGCTGGATATGCCGGTCGGGTCTGGGCAGACTTCCACCACTAATGTAACCTAGCCTCATGTCATAAGTACAATCACAATTCCTAATTGTAATTACTAAATATTCCATTTTTATCCAAATTTACCTATGTCATTATATGTGATTATTTCTATGTTTCCCCATTTCAATTATATGTCCAATTTATATAAATATTATTTAAATTATGCCAATTATAAATCCCCTTTTTCCCTGTTTCCTAACTAACGTATTCGCATGTATTTTGGCGGCATCGAGGCTATATAGTAGCCTCGTCATAACAATAAAAAGGGAGTATGACAAAGGTGATAGTTTGAACATATTTTCGCATAACTATCATGATAACAAGGTGAATGGAGATGTAATTATCATCATGACAAGGTGAACATAAAACTGATGAATTGGGGCAACTACGGTATCAAAGCAAACACAATGGGATCTAAATTGATCATTAAGATGTTCAACTATTTAGATCTATCATAACTAGGGTGACATAGTGGCATGTTTAGATCTAAAGGTGACTTCACACGTCAAGTTTACAACATATCATAATTGACTGCCACATGACAGGTGAAAGGTGATGTACATAATGGATTAGATCTAAATTAAGAAGTTCACATTTACCACCATATGGTTTCAAGTCAAGATCCACATAGGTAATAAAGTAGAATTCCCATAATTATATTAGACTAGGTAAAATGACATAGTATACTTGCATAGGTTCATGATTTACATCATATACCCCATTCATAGTATTTCATAATTCACATTTATCTATTTAAACCAAAAAGAAACTAGAAACTCACAACGTTTGGTCCAGAGAACTGAGAGAGAATAGATTTGAATTCATAATTCAGAATTTGATTAGCTAAACCATTGTTGTAGAATTTTATTTCGTTTCAGTTTGCAACCTGACAACATTTCCAATGAAGATAATAGGAGAATAGTGGACCGTATTTATAGCCTAAAACCAATGAACCAGACCAGAATCAAGTCCAGGTACGTAAAAAGAATTCTTCCCAGATCTTGCCTGGGGGGTGGGTGGGTGACCCCCCTTGGGGGTTCGACCCATGGGTCGACACCCCCCTTGAGGAGTCAACACCGCGGTCGATACCCCCTTAAGTGGTCGAATCCCCATGGTGCCAAATCTCCTACCTAGGGATTTTCGAATTTCAGCCCTATTTTCTGATTTTTATAATTAATTATATACATATATTATTATATTGTGCGTATACAAACTTCAAACCCCCATAACTTCTTCATACGGTGTCCGTTTTATGCAAACCGATTGTCTATTTTGACAAGAATTTCGAGACAGACGAAATGGCACAGTCGGTTTCCTGTAATTTGGAATATTAAATTAATTATTATTTAATTAATCATCTTTTAATGTCATTAAAATTTTGGGTGTTACATTGACTCATCTGGGTATTTCCATGTGGACCTAATCAATCCTATTTTTGAGGAAGCGGTTGACTCGGTCGGTTGAGAGAGCAATAATGCCAGGATATATTTTTAGTCGAGCTTCTTCTGAGCCAACTGGAATAGTGGGCCAATCATTGGGATCGATAGGGCTTGACTGTTGAACCTTCTAATGTGGGGCTTTGATCTATTGAGCTGCGATAGCCTTGGCCAAAAATTTGGTCAACATTAAGTAACAAAATATTTCCATAACCTAGAACTTTATGTTCTTGCCCCTCTCCTTAACATATCCAACAGGTCAGTAGATGGGGTAAAGTTATGGACGAAGTTATGATTGGAGCTTGTTTACACCAAAATTGGTATAAGCATCCAAAGGTACTAAGAATGTACTTCACCGATTCGGTAGGAAAAATATGAAGCCGTGTTTAGTAAGTAAGCGTAAAAAACAGAAGATGCAAGTAAAGTAAATAGAGACAAGATTTATAGTGGTTCGGCCGTTAACGAGGCCTACGTCCACTATGCCAGCGATTTCCATTCAGATAGTCAGAGTTACAAAGTACATCAGATCTCTCTTTCATTCACCTCACTATTCACTCAATATACCCTCAATTATATATTTCAATCTAGGAATTATACATGAGAATGGTATAGTTTGAAGAGGAAAGTGGTGGATGGATGATTGAGGAGAAGAGTGTTTTGGTCATTCAGAAACTAGGCTTGACACCATGGCCAGATCTGGTTGAAGGTGGAGTTTAGCAACACTTCGTGATTTCGAAAGATTTAATCCCTTTCCTGTTGATGGTCCTTGTCTATTTATAGGCGAGATTCTCTGGGGATGATATCGGATCCGCTTTTACCCACTAAGATCGTCCATTCCATTAATTACCGGGTGTGCCATTGGCCAGCTGTCGCCGGCTGTTATGAGTCGTATTTAGCTACTGTGGGCGAGCGGCTCGACGGAGCGAGCATCCTGATTGGCTTGTGAGCGGCATACTTGGTTGAAGTTCTTTCGCTAAGGTTTCTCCTGCCGGTTGATGAGCAGGAATGATGTTGACTCATCAATGGTTCTGGTGGAATGATCGCCCCTTGTGCTGTAGTAATGCCCTGCTTGTTGTGAGCGGGCGAATGGAGGCCTTTATGCCCTTCGGGAGGGTCGGCCAGTGTCTTGTGGCCGCAATATGTTACGGTGCCTCTCTTAGGAGGTGCGCGGGTATTTGTTCTATGGACTTGAGTGCTGAGCGACCGGCTTGGCGGGCGGTCCTCACGTGTGCGTGCAATTCTATCTTCGAGGTTTTCAGGTATGTATGTGACCGGGCTTTGGTCCCTGGATTGTGCACCCTTCATCTGCTTTGTGCGGGCTTCTGGATCATGCGGTCCTTATCTTTACTTTGTCACACATTCCAAGGTTAGCTGTTTGGTTGTAGTCGGTCCTTCTGGACGACCGCGCCATCTAGGTCTTTATGCTCGATCTCACTCCGTGTGTTTATCTGGATGCTCAGGATGGTACTGTATCCCACCGACCCTGAAGGCTTTCGTTTGGAATCCTTTGGAAAATGTGCGAGTGGATTTTTAGGGATTAACACATGCCCCTCGAAGTTTGTGATTTCCTTTTAATAGAGAATCGCGGGCTTCGATGTATTGAATAGTCGCACATTATCCGATAGTTTTGCCTGCTCTTATGCGAATGAATGTTTTTGTAGGCCAGTTGGAAT
This sequence comes from Allium sativum, assembly GCA_030737875.1. Classification (NCBI taxonomy): domain Eukaryota; kingdom Viridiplantae; phylum Streptophyta; class Magnoliopsida; order Asparagales; family Amaryllidaceae; genus Allium; species Allium sativum. The sequence goes on from CM060926.1 coordinate 162,737,229, forward strand.
ACGACGAGGCGCTTGGACCTATTCTGTTTTTATCACAAAAGATTATGTCCTGGGGAAGTGGACCAGCCGACTGAGTTTTGACAAGACATTTGTTTCAGTACTTGAGTGCTGAGCAGATGTGATGGGAGACGTCCTGCAGAACATGTATTTTCATACATAATTTATTTCCTGAATTTTGAATTTTCAATATTTGCTGATCCACGAATGCTTGGCGGGATGTTCTCTAGGTATGTCTAGATGAACCGCCGTATTTTTAACTGAATTGCCACATTACTAAAAAGCAGGGGGCCCAACCTTTCCTTGGTATTGCTTTTTCATTTTCCTGCCTTCATATCTTTTTAGCGGAAATTCTTTAATGATGGCTTCTCTATAAAAAAGGGGAAGCTCTGCCATCGCCGCTCAAAGTTTCGATCTTCCTTTGCTCGGTTGGCTGCTTTTGGCTGCAATCCTTTCTCCTTCTTGTCGCACCTCCGTTGTAAGTGATTCTTCTTCTTGTGATTCTAGATTACTTTCCTTATTCGTGCAAAGGAGGGTTCCTAGGTGGTCCTCCTGAATCGCTTGGGTTCGCCCGACTACGATGTCAGCGAGGTGTTGATCTTTATTTAAGGTGTATTTGATCACTTCCCTGGGGGCTCTCCGGTGATCTCGATACGTGGTGGTCTTCCCGGTTATTTGTTCGTTGAAATGTCCGTGAAACGACCTTTTCTTGATTTCCCATGCCCCCATGGGATGGCTAGCAGGATCTTTGAACTCCATTGATATCTCTGTTTTGATTACTAGCCTCCTGACTTGCAAAATATGTATACGTATGCATATTTTGTGTAGATTACTTGCATTTTCATGCAAACAATTGCTAGAGTGCCTTAATTTCCAGCTTGCTATGTCCGAGGAACGGGAAGGCTTGGACCGGGAAGCCGAGGCTGCCCCAGCTGCTAATTCCGAGTTGATCATCAGACCTGATTATCCCCAGCCCCTCTTCTTTAATGGGGTGGCGCTTGGCAGCCGCAAATCAAAACTTCCCTTCGATGAGTATGAACGGATGTGCGCTCGTTTTGGGTTTTTGGGAGATGAAACCAGATTCCCTAGGAAGGGAGAACAGACTGATTGGCCGCCTGCTGGGTATGTGGCGGTTAATCGCCATATGTTGCTTAGTGGAGCGATTCCCCCTTTTAACCCCTTCTTAGAATCAGTTCTGCGACACCTAGCCATTGCTCCATTCCAGCTGCATCCTAGTGGCTACAAAATTCAGCTTGGGCTGTACGTGCTTTTCATGAAAGTCCGAGAACGGGAGCCCTCGTTCGCGGAGATTTGTTCCTTGTATAATTTTAAGAAGAGGGAAGAGTATGGTCCTTCCTTCTTCTTTATGGAGAACATTCACGGCAGGATCATTACCGGTTTGACAGATGCTGCTACCAACTTCCGGGATCATTATTTCTTTGTTTAGTGCCCCAAATTCTATGGAAAATGTGCAATGGGAGGTAATTGCATTACAGAGCCTTTCTTTTATTCTACTTGACCTTTCAGATCCCTCTCTTTCTTTTTACAGTAATCCCTTCTGTCGTGGGTCTCACTTTTGATCAGTCTCTCCTCACCTCTTTGCTCTCCGTCGATATAAGAGAAAGGAGCGGAGACGCGTTGCTCTCCGAGGAGAACCTCCTCAAGTATCAGTTGGTTCATCACACATGACTTTTTAGGGGGCGCCCGGTTCGTCCTCAGCGTTCCATTGGTGAGGGTTCTTCCAGATGGAGGAGCCCAATACTGGATAATGGTGGTCGATGATCGTCTCCAGCGGTCGAGGGGGATGGTGAAGGAGTTGATAAGACCATCTTGGAGGTTGACGCCGCTTCCGAGACGGCCTTAAAAAATTTCGCTTATGTTGCGAACTAGGTGGAAGGATCCTCGGGAACTCTTGAAGATTTGAGAGATTTGGATTCTGCCCGATATTTGAACCAAAAGGATGCTATGACGTCGAGTCTTGTTGCGTCTGACACGGGAAGAGGTCAGGAGCTTGCTCTATATCCTGAGGAGGTCTCGGCCTCCACGGCTATGCCTGAGAAAGGTTTCGGTGTTTGGGTTTTCTTTTTACAACATGTCTTCTCTTACGAACCCAATAATTTTCGAATGTTCTTTAAATCTTTGCTTCATTTTCTAGGTCTGCCGGCAACCTATTCGTTATTAGATAGCTTTTCTCAGCAGGCCTACTTAACCGATCCATGGAGCCTTCTACGGTCCTATATTTCTTGCTATGTGAAGCGTCCTCAGCCATCTTCAAGTTCTCAGGAACGCCGTGCTTCTGACTCCCAAATGAATGACGTTCTGAGACGCAGGGCATTTGCTCGAGCCAAGATGCTTGCATCGATCGATTCCTCTGCAACATCGGTTGTTCCGACCCCTACTCAAGTCCAAGCAATACGTGATCGCCCACCTTACGAGGTTTCCCCTGGAAATTTGCCACTCAGGGATCGCTTCATTGGTTGAGATTTAAGAGGGATGCAAGCTGACCTGGATTTAGGTCCTTTTGATAGAGAAAATGTTGTGAGGAGTTTGGATGTTGTAAAGAGTGGCGTGACCAATCAGCTTGGCATTGTGAGAGATCAATTTGAAACACAACTGAACATGGTCATAAGGGATGTCGATAGGCGGCTGGAACATTGGGCCAAGTTCGAGGATGAATTTCAGAAGTTGAACACCCGACATCTTGATCATATCGAAGTCTTGGTGAGCGATAAGGCTAGCCTGGTTCACTTGATTAAATCTCAGGGCTCTGAGATTGCTGCTTTAAAGGACCGGAGCGCTCGAGTAAATAGCTTAGAGATCATGAATGATGAGCTTAAGAACAAACTGGAGGGTGTGCGAATGCAGCTTTCGGAGGCTCAGTCTTCCCATGAACTGGCTGAGCGTGATTTGGCTTTAGGTAAGCAGGCTTTAACTTCCTTGCGGAAAGAAAATGTAGCCCTCGAAGGTATGGTCGCTTTTCAGAACAAAGCTCTTGAGGCTCTTGAAGGGGAGAGAATCCGTTTGCAAAGGGATCTCGAGGGATCCAAGGTAAAAACTGACGAAACTCTGTTCCATTTCTACGTCTGCAGTGTTATGAGTCATGGAAGTCTAAGTTATATGAACAAGGATTTCGCGCGGACCCTGGCGCTTGTTTGGGAGCAGATACTCTTGTACTCCAATGGTGGTGATGACCGGTATATTCAGGAACAGCTTTTGGAAGAAAAAGATCGTAAAGCTCTAGCTGAAGGTAGGAGAGTGCTAGAAAATGAGCGAGCTCAACTGTTGAGGAGGGATTGTTCGGAGCCTTCCCCTCCTCGTTCCCATCATGATTTAAATGTTGCCTGGGATCGACCCATCGTCGAATATTCAGTTCAAGAAAATGTCGCTGATCGACATTTGGGTCCGGGTAATGCTCTTCTCGATGCAGCTAATTCTGGCTTTGGCTGCGTGGAGGCCCTAAGTACATCCGATATTCGTTGTCTTGCTCTTGACTAAGATGTCCTCATTCCTTTGTCTCTTCCGTCCACCTGCGGCACTACCACCCGGCCTTGCGTCTCCGATTCTGTCTTGGTAGCTATCAGCACTAATCCCTACTTGGTTTCTTCATCGAGCTACCCGTTCTTTGTGGATGTGTCTGATCTGGAGGAGGGGGGTGAGCTTTGGAGTACAAAGGATGTATCTGCTTTGGTGCACAAGAGAAAGTTAGATGGTTAACAGTTCCCCGTTTATGAGCTTCCTTTTGATGGCTTTTGTGTTGATCATGTCGGCATAGTTAACCCACCTTTTGTCTGTATAAAAAAGAAAACATTTGTGGTCTTTATGACCTAATCCCGGCGTATTCGTTTTGCTACGCTTTCAGACCGGTTGTTTATGCGAGTGCCAGTCCTCGCTTAGTATTTCACATTTGCATACTTTACGTCTGTATCGTTTAAGTATTCATTATGGCTTTCATCGTTTCATTCTTGTGAGTTGGCATTTTTAATTTGTTGTTCGCAAGAGTCTTATCATTCGCATAGTCCTTGCGATAAGGTTATAATAGGCATATAGTATGTTTTGAGTGGGCATTGGTGGTTTTTACCAATGGTGACATCCCCATACCAAAGCTCTTTTTAGTTTCGTGGACTCCGTTGATCTGAGTCATAATTACATTTAACCAATTCATGGTTCCTTTTTAAAGATAGCGCGTGATTATTAGGTGTTTTCTTTTGGGTGCCTCCTTGGGAGGTCTTTGGTTCCAATTTCGACGCAAGCTCGGTCTTACCAGCCCTCGTTTTTTAGGACTGAAAAACCTCGTTGGGTACCTCGCATTGGCTAGGATTTCTGACACCTCCTTTCGGCTAGGACTTCTGATTAGTGCTGGTCTTTCAAGCTTGTTTTGTCGGTCCTTCTGACCCCAGGACTGATGTTTCCAGCCCTGGCGTTAATCCGTGGGACATTTTTTTTCCCTTTGTACTGTGGTTCTTTCTTTTAAAAGCCTGACACCTGTCTTTCCAGCTAATATTTGCTTGGGGAAGTAACACTGCCCTGCTTGTATTTTGCATAGGAACCGCATGCCCTGTTGAGGCGATGTGCTTGTGCATTTGATTAGGTTCGCGTGCTTTTAAGTAATGCTTTCTAGCTTTCTCCTTTGTTTTCTTTTCAAAATGTGCTCCAAGGATCCTCCCCGGATGATTAGGGCGGGCATGGCCAATTGGTTCCATCATGCCTACATTTCAGAAAATCGGTTTTAGCAAACAAAATTGTAGACGTGATAGCTGCACAAGCATACAATTATTCCCACCATGTTTAGGCATTCATATGTAAACTATTCAAGGGACAGTAACATGGATATAGTAGGTAGCAAGACAAGTCTAAACAGATATCCTCGGTTAATTAAATGAAGCTAAAGGTAATAGATAGAGCAGAGTGACAAAAATTCCAGTTTAGGGTTTCAAAATTCCGGAGCACCAGTTGTCAATCCTTTAGCCCCAACACCTGCCATTGGCTGTTTTAGATCCTACTTCGAGGGATATGTTGCTCCCTGGCCTGCCTAGGAGCAGGACAGTGACCTCGCACATACTGTCGCAAGCAGTTCTGCCTAACCAGCCTCTCAGTGAATGACTTTAAGTGCCTGCATTCATTAGTATCATGCCCCGGTTGGTTGTGGAATTGACAGAATCTCTCTGATTTAAGGATAGTGTCACTTAGTTGTATTTGCTCTGGGACCGGATATGCTTCCGTGCTCTTAGTGGCCTTGAAGATATTACCTATGGTATCATTAAGGGAGGTGAGTTTGTAATCCCTGAAGAAGCGCGGTCTCTTTTGAGGTCGTTCAGTTTTTACTTCGTCACTTTTTCCCGAGACTCCCCTTTTCGCACCTGTGATGCCCCTTTGTCTTTTATTTTGATCTATACGGCGGGCGCCTTTTCCCTTATCGTGTCTCCGACATGGGCCACAATCATGACATGTAGTTTTCAAGATGGAAGCCTGGGTGTCGAATGCTGATTCGATCTTCTTGATCACCGCGTCATGTGCAAGGGCTATCTGGCTTGTCAAGCCTTCGACTGCTTCTCCCAACTCTTTCTTGGTTATGGCTGCATCGGTCTCCATCAGCCTTCCAACACTGGGGACGTCGGCAGGCGGCATGATATCGTTGACTCTGTCAGCAACTTCTTGCGATGTGCCAATGATTCTGGGCATAGCGTTCCCCGAAAACCTGGTCAAATTCAGATGAAAGTAGTATTTTAACACGGCCCCATGGTGGGCGCCAAAATGTTTACACCAAAAATGGCATAAGCATCCAAAGGTACTAAGAATGTACTTCACCGATTCGGTAGGAAAAATATGAAGCTGTGTTTAGTAAGTAAGCGTAAAAAACAGAAGATGCAAGTAAAGTAAAAAAGAGACAAGATTTAGAGTGGTTCGGCCATTAACAAGGCCTACGTCCACTATGCTAGCAATTTCCGTTCAAATAGTTAGAGTTACAAAGTACATCAGATCTCTCTTTCATTTACCTCACTATTCACTCAATATACCCTCAATTATATATTTCAATCTAGGAATTATACATGAGAATGGTATAGTTTGAAGAGGAAGGTGGCGGATGGATGATTGAGGAGAAGAGTGTTTTGGTCATTCGGAAACTAGGCTTGACGCCATGGCCAGATCTGGTTGAAGGTGGAGTTTAGCAGCACTTCGTGATTTCGAAAGATTCGATCCCTTTCCTATTGATGGTCCTTGTCTATTTATAGGCGAGATTCTCTGGGGATGATATCAGCTCCGCTTTTACCCACTAAGATCGTCCATTCCATTAATTACTAGGTGTGCCATTGGCTAGCTGTCGCCGGCTGTAATGAGTCATATTTAGCAACTATGGGCGAGCGGCTCGATGGAGCGAGTGTCCTGATTAGCTTGTGAGCGGCTTCCTTGGTTGAAGTTCTTTTGCTAAGGTCGCTCCTGCCGGTTGATGAGCGGGAATGATGTTGACTCATCAATGGTTCTGGTGGAATGATCGGCCCTTGTGCTGTAGTAATGCCCCGCTTATTCCGAGCGGGCGAATGGAGGCCTTTATGCCCTTCGGGAGGGTCGGCCGGTGTCTTGCGGCCGCGTTATGTTATAGTGCCTCTCTTAGGAGGTGCGTAGGTTTTTGTTCCATGGACTTGAGTGCTGAGCGAAAGGCGTTGTAGTTGGCGGGCGGTCCTCACGTGTGCGTGCAATTCTATCTTCGAGGTTTTGAGGTATGTATGTGACCGGGCTTTGGTCCCTGGATTGTGCGCCCTTCGTCCGCTTTGTGTAGGCTTCTGGATCATGCGTTTCTTATCTTTACTTGGTCGCACTTTCCAAGGTTAGCTTTATGGTTGTAGTCGGTTCTTCTAGACGACTGCGCCATCTTGGTCTTTATGCTCCATCTCAATCCGTGTGTTTATCTGAATGCTCTGGATGGTACTGTATCCGACCGACCCGGAAGGCTTTCGTTTGGAATCCTTTGGAAAATGTGCGAGTGGATTTTTAGGGATTAACAGAGCTGAAGACGAAGACGAAGTTATTATGCTATTTTTAGTAGTTATTTCCTGTGACATCCCACTTTTCTGTATCCTTTTGAGTTGACTAATTACATTTATGTCCAACCCAAAGTGCACAAAAAAGCGGAAAGTTAAAAGGAAGTAGTTAGAGGGTGAGAGGGAGAAAGAAATATTAGAATAGAAGAAAAGAAGAAGAAATCAGAATCTTGCAGCGGAACGAATAAATATATCAAATCTCTATACTATAATGAAATGCATATACATACCAATCATCAGAGTACAACATATATATGTCGTAAGGGAAAACAACTTTAAATAACTAATGATGAAGCCTTCTGCTTCCAGCTCCTGAAAACTCCAAGTGAAACCTAGCCTGGAAATTGACCTAAGCACATTTGAAGTAAAGCAAAATTCACCCTGATCAGTCTGGAATACTTTCACTGATAAATTCACACATGACAAACAAATTAATTAACTTATAAATCCTTTTTGAAAGAAAAGGATAATAGTAAGTCCAGCCCACACATAAACATGTATGGTTTTTACCTTACTATAACCCAAAACATTTTTGGAATCAATATTATTCTGATATTATAATAGTGTCTATCAAATCACAAATTATAATCAATCTAGTAGAACGCTTGCAACTCATGCTCTACATACATAGTATACAAACAAAACCGTGGGCGCTTATTGGGGAATGGATTCCAACTATGGAAATGTATGGGACCATCTTCCAATCAGTTTAATCTAGAGGGTATACATTAGGGTTCAATAAGAACATCTTGCAACCCGGCCACACATGACCTCCTTCTCAATTAGCTTAAGTGTAGCGAATCCATTATCACCCTACGGTTTTAAGGGCCCACTGTACATCCATGGAAATATAGAAGTGAAAATAAGAATAAATAAGGAATTTTTCTAGATTGATGACTATATACCTTGGTTGGGTGCAACCCAACTAGCCATGCTGTCTGCCCGATTTCTGTTATTCCCTGGTTGTGAGGCTTGAGGTCACGTTTACCATCTAGAACAACACGCCATAATTTACTTTGAATGCCTCATTTTCAAATCCGTCAAATCACTAATTGTGTCAACAAAATACACTGGGTACGTTTGAAAAAATCAACGTACGTGACCCTCAGGAAATACTCTATCAGACATTCATCTGTACAAGTCATCTAGGAACAGGATGAGCCAAAGGTACCCTCCTACTGCATCTTATATGGGAATCGCTCCAAGGATCAGTAACGAGAAGACCTTGCAAATCTATGGATTTTAATCACGACAGAATCACAATCCAAATAACTCTTGTTGCAATTTAGAGAAATTTGTCAAGTAGTTCTTCCGCTCATGCAGATCAATGGTCTTCAACGCTCCATCTTTAAGCCTGCAAGTTAGTCGCGTTTGCAAGTTGATTCGAAGTGGTTTTGGGTCTAGTTCCCATCCCGTTCTCTTCGAAACAACACATCAAAATGTCTAATAGAATAATTCATTTGATAATCGGTTGTTTAACTATCAAATCTTAATAGTAAAGTTAAGTAAATTGGCAACTCAGGTCCTTTGTATAAAAATATTTCATTAAACTATTTCATCGATTCTTATAATCGAAATCACAAATTTAATCTCATCAAAACTCTTCTATTTTCATTATTTCAAAAATATCAACCATAACTTATATCTTTAGGACGAATACATTCAGCAAATTCTTCGCTTAAATTTCTTACTCCGAACATATTGATGTAATTTTCCCAATCCCCTTTCATTTCCATTAATTTTGGAAATATTGTTACATATACTTAACCTCGCAGTATAAGCTTAAATACCAATCTTATATGGTCAAAATAATGTCAATGACGTATTCCTTAATAATATAATCCTAAATGGTTTGCCAATTTTCTATCTTTGGAAAACGTTCAATTTATTATTTGATTAAAATACGTTTTTAAAACTTCCCCATTCTTTCACATACATTAGTCCCCAACGGTAAACTAGTAAGAGGACAACCTCCCTATGTATTAACCCCGAAGGCCGAAACCAACATCTGATCGACACTCAGAAAGCTATTCCAATTGAATAATCTCTAGTTGGTTTCTGATTCCTTAACTCTATTCCTTAACTTCTTTTTTTATCAAATCATTTCATTTATTTAACCCAACGTTTGTAATACGTTCATTAGTAACAAAACCTTTTATAAATTCTTTTTAAAACTCTTACTAGACTTTAATCAAATCTTATTACTACTTGCACTTCTTAATTGGATCCCATAAAAAGTAATCGCTTTAATTTTTATTAATTAAAATAATAATTAACTTCAACATTAACTACATTAAAAGTAGTTTCCTTCGTTATTAACTAAGGATAGAAAAATAAATCATTTTAAAAGTTTTTTAAATAATTATTTACTTTATTAATAATGAACAATTCGAAAAATCACTTAAAAATACAATTCGAAAAATCACTTAAAATACAGTTTATAAAAGATTAACTAACTTTTAACATCATTCATTAAGTTTAACGAATATTCAGAAAACTATAGATTAGATAAATTTAAAATCAATTTAACCCAATCGTCAATTTCAATTAAAACAGTCGACTAGGTAACCTGTAGACATCAGTTAAACTGTTAACTGATTTCCATTCATCTTTCTTAAATTAATTAATAACTTAATTAATATAAGAACATTATTTAATTGTTTTATAAAAACAATTATTCAAATTTACTAACCCGTAGGATAGTTTCTTACTTCTTGTTCATAAAACAATTTAATAATTTGTTATGCATAACTTTAATAAATTCTTTTGTAAAACACGATTTTAAATATTTAAATGTATTCATAAACTTATAATTTAATTAACTTATAAAATATCTGGAAACTTGAATTCAGTTATAAAATAAATTTATAACTTAAAATTTTGTCAATTTGCCTGTTGGAAAAACGACGTCTTAAAACAATAGATTTTAGGTCGTTGCTGTCGACCACTTAATCAATATTGTCGACCGATTAAAATCACAACAAAGACTAACATCAATTCAATCATTAACATCCAGCAGGTTTAATGTCATTTTGGCGTAAACAATTCATATATATGGATAATATGCACAACAAATAACAAATAATTTATTTGAGGAATCCGGCTGGATTCCTCCAACCTATTCTTCCCAGCATCACATATCACAATAACATTTGATAATAATATATGAAATGAATTTCAATAATATAATGCATTTAAATGATGAAGTATAAATAACACAACCATCAATAATAAACAATCATTAACATCCATAACATTCAACCATCCAATTTTATACTTGTTTACATCAAAAATGGCACAAACATCCAAGGTACTAAGATTGTACTTCACCGATTCGGTAAGGAAAATATGAATCCATGTTTAATAAGTAATCAAAAAACAGAAAATGCAAATAAAGTAAATAGAAGCGAGATTTAGAGCGGTTCGGTCATCAACGAGGCCTACGTCCACTGTGATGGCGGTTTCCATTTAAACAATTAAGATTACAAGTACATCGGTTCTCTATTTCATTCATCTCTCTGTACAAACAATATACCCGCATTTATATATTTCAATCTAGGAATTATACATGAGAATGATATAGTTTGAAAAGGGAGAAGATTGATGGATGATTAAGTAAGAGTGTCTTCATTATTGGAAAGTTGGGATTGACGCCATGGCCAGATTTGATTGAGGATGGAATTTAGCAGCACTTCGTGATTTCGAAAGATTCGCCCCCTTCTGGTTGATGGTCATCGTGTGTTTATAGGCCAGAGGTATGAGGTTGCCTTTGCGGATTTTAGCTGCTTGATTCGTTAATTACTAATTTTCCATTGGCTATCTGTTGCCAGCTATCTAAATTTGTAGTTTGACTATTGCGGGCGAGCGATTCTATGGAGCGAGCGCCTTGGTCCGCTTGTGCATGACTCCTTCAGTTGAAGTGCCTTTGTTATGGTTGTCTCTATCATCTGACGAGCGGGTGTGCGATTTACTTAATGGTGACCAGATGGAGCGATAGACCATTGTACTCGTTATAAGGTTGCGCTTGTCCTGAGCGTGCGAGCGAGGGTCCTCCGTAATCTTTGTAGGATGATTAATCGATATTGCATAGTTTTGAGATGCGGTGGCGCCCTTCTCTAGGAGATCGCTATACAAATGCTTTGCGGTTCGCTAGTCTGAATGCAGAGAGATTGGCGTTGTAATTATTGGGCGGTTGACAAGGGGATGTACGACCATGTATCTTGTCCTTTGATATGTACGATCGATCCTCGGTATTTGGATTGTATCATTTCCTGCTGTCATGTATGAGCTTCCAAGGTACACAGTCTTTTAATCCTATCCGACAGTACTTTCCGAGGTGTACTGTATCCTTGTGGTCCGTCGTACCGGTTGATTGCTCTGCTCTGGGTTTGATGCTCGGATCTACCTTTGGGTGCCTGAGATGATGTTGTGATAGACTGACTCGGGGGATGTTCGCTCGGGATCCCTTAAATGATGTGCGTAAGGATTTTTTTTAGGGATTAACACTTGCCCCTCGAAGCTAGTGATTTCTTTTGGTGAAGAGTTGCTGGCTTCGATATATTTGACCGCACATCGTTTGGAAGATTCGTTGATGGGTATACCTTGAGCGAGATGCTTGGACTCATCTCGTCATTATTGCAAAGGGTTACTTTATGGGGCAGTGAGCAAGCCAACTGGAACTTGATAGGACATTTGTTTCAGTACATGATTAATCGGTTGACGTGGCGGAGATTCCTTTGAATGTCTTCTAGTCTTCCCTTTTTATTTATTTCTAGTTTGGTTTTCGTTGAGATTGCTTTCGTTTCGAATGACCTCCCACTTTTCTGACTGTAAGTCCCACTGTCTTGAATACTGGGCTTGTTTGGACGGTTGGATGAGATTGTTATCATAGTTCGACGGTCCTTTCGTTTGCTTCTTCTATACATTGCTTTGTTGTTCCTCTTTTTTTTATAAAAGCAGGGTTTCGACGGCGGTGTTGCTCTGAATAATCCACTTGATCCTTTCATGCAATTCTCGATTAATCCATCCTCTTTTCCTTTACTTTGCCCTGATTTGCACTTGACCGTCGCACTATTATTAGGGTCTCTGCAATCCCTGGATTGGTTCTAATGGACTTTCCAAACAGATTTATGGTTGTTCGTTCGTCCGTAAGTAAGTTCCTTCTTTTTCCTTTGTTTTAGCCCTATTTTGAAGTATGGATTTGATTGTGCACTTTGATGGGTTTCTAAGTAGGGCTTCTTCCTCTTATGATCTCACAGTTCCTGGAAGTGACTGATGTCTGACCAAGCCGAGAAGCCTGATCATGTTGAAAGTTCTGTTCAAGCCATTCCTATGCCTGATGTCGCTCCTCCACCCGGCGCTACTTAGGTTTTTCCTTAGCCTCGCGCACTCTCCGAAGTGCCTAGTGAGAGGTGTGCGTCGTAGATTTCTCCCGGCTTGTTCTACCAACTGTGCAGACAGTTCGGCTTCTCTGAGGAGGAAGAAGCTAAATTACCTGGGGCAAAAGAGTTTGCGGATGCCCCTCTTGAGGGACATGTTGTCGTTTACCGTGGTATGTTAAAAAGTGGAGCGGTCCCTCCTTTTAACCCGTATATAGAAATGGTCCTTCGTAACTTGGACATTGCCCCATTTCAGCTACATCCTAATGGTTATGCGATCTTGACGAGCCTCTACGTTCTTTTTATGACGGAGAAGCATCGGGCCCCCTCGTTTCAGTATATATGCTCATTGTATGCCTTCAGGACAAGGCGTTCGCGTTCTTCGTTCATCTGTGTAGAGTGCCGAGGCCCGAAAATAATTATTGGTTTAGTGGAAAGTGTGCGAGGGTTCCTTGATCAATACTTTTTCGTCCGCTGTCCTGATGCTTTTTGTGGCTCTTGGACGAAGGCCAGCAAGTGATTTTACTCTTTGATCCTTAGTTTTGTTTTGTTTTCTTTTCCTTTCTTCTTCCCTAAAGTTCATTGGTATATTGCAGCGTTTCCCAATCAAAGTATTCCTTTTGATCAAGATTTGTGCAACTCTTTGTTAGCCGTTGATGAGGGTAAGAGAGTTAGGAAATTTCTGATCGCCGAAGGGTTCCCGAGACAGTACAATTTTCTTTCTCCTTCTCGCACTTTTGTGGCGGATATTTCTGGTAAGAGGGATGCTATCAACAAATCCCCTGCTAAGAAATCTTTAAAAAAAGGTGTGCTCTGAAATGACCGGGGGTACTGAGGTGCCTCCTAAGGGCAAAGTGGTCCTGGTCAAGAAAGTAGTGTCTAAACGTCCAAGGCACAAAGGTCCCAAAACTTCAGCGGTCTCGTGTGAAGAAGACCCCTCCTAAGAGAGGAGTGTTGAAGGGGACGCGAATGTGGGTCCTTTGAATGTTTCTTCTGGTCATATGCAGGGAACGCCGCAGTTTGACAGACTCGTAACGACTTCTGAGGAGAATCCTGGAGGTGGAGAGGACTTTTGCAAAGCTGGCCAAGAGGAAGATGACTTGAGGACCTTTAGAGGTCCTGATCCTCTTGGACCAGCTAATGATATTGTCCAAGGTGAGCTTATTACTTCAAAGCTTTGACTATGAGAATTTTACCAAAAAAGACCTTTTACTACTTTTTGTTTGGGTTAAAGTGACGCCTCATGGAGCCTGGGGCTGTTTTAATCTTGTTGTTTTCGTATACCTCCTCTCTGATTCTCTTTATTCCTTTTTTTATTATTCTAGATCCAGGAATGGACTCGTCTATATCAGACAGTTTTTCTCGGCAATTTGCTTTCGTGGATCCTCAGGACATCTTGCAGTCCAGTCTTTCTCGCTGTCTCAAACGTCCTTGTCCATCCGGCTCTTTTACCCAAGATGCCCTTGACGCGCCACTGTCAAGCTTGAAAAGGAAGAAATATGACCACCCTCATGTAATGGGTGGAGAGAACCAGGACGTCAAGAGGGAAGAAGGTATCCATGGTCAAGATAAGGACGAGCTTTGCGGGCCCCTTGGGTCAACTGGACTTTCGTGTCCCAGTTATTTGGTCCCGATGGAACCGCTGCATGAATCCTCCATACCTATTGTGCCCGCTCTTAGTCAAATTCAGGAGAATCTCGACAGGCCTCCTTACAGAGTAGCCCCTAGTAATACTGGATTAAAGGATAGGTTCGGAGATTGGGATTTGAGGGGAATAGATCTCGACTTAGGTCTGTCTCCCCACGATGACCAAAGCACCATTGGGGAGTTAAGCGCCATAAAAAATCATGTGACTTCTCAGCTTGCTGCTATTATAAACCAGCTTGAAACTCACCTGAACGAGGACAAGGATATTTCTGGTAAGCTCTTTGAGTCTTGGGGCAGGTTCTGTTTTGAATTCCAGAAGTCGAATACTCAGCATCTCGAACGTATCGAGCTTTTGGAGAATGATAAGACTGAACTGATTCGCATGATCGAGAGTCAATCGGCTGAGATTGCGTTTCTCAAGGAGGGGAGTAGTAGGATGATTGGCTTCAAGGCTAGTAATAGAGAGCTTCAGGAAGAGATTGAAGTTGTCAGGAAGCAACTTAGCGCAGCTCGTGCTGACCATGATCTTGCCAAATCTCAACTGTCTTCTGCTCAACAGGCGGTGATTTCTTGTCGCTGTGAAAAAGTCGTGCTCAAAGGTAAACTTGCTTCTCAGGATAAGGCCCTTGAAACTCTGGAGGAGGACAAAGCAAGGTTGTCTGGAGATCTTGAGCGGGTTAGGGCCAAGACTGATAAGACTCTGTTCCGGTTTTTTACTTTCAGTGTTTTGACCTGTGGGAGTTTAAGATATCTGAATAAGAATTTTCCTCATACACTAGCTCTTGTCTGGGAACGAGTGCTTAGCCATTCTGAAGGCGCGGAAGACAATGCTTTGCAAGAAGCTCTACTCGAGGCAAGCGACCGCAAGGCCTTAGAAAAGGGGAGGAAGTTGTTGGTTGAAGAGCGAGCCCGATCTCTTGGGAAAGAAGTCCAGAACGATGTTCCAGCTCATGTTCCCACTCTTGTAGGTGAGGGAGTTTCAGAGTACCAAGTTCTCCCGACCGAACCTCCTACTGCTTGTGAAGGTACTCCTGAGGCTGGTCTAGTTGGTGATCATGCTTTACCTGGAAATATTGTCAAATGATGTGCTATTTGTTTTGTGTTTTGCAATATCAGTTTTGTAATGAATAGTTAGCGTTTGCATGCTGTAACTCATTATGACTTTTAATTCTCCATATCATGGTGTGTTTTTGTGATTCGTGCGATGGTTACGCCATTACGTCTTTCGTTGTTAACACCGTCGACTTGCTTTGACTTTCTAGGACGGACTATTCCCTTTTTTTGCCCCTCGTTAAAGGGGTTTAAGTTTCATTTCGTGCGCACTTACATTTTAATTGGTTTGAACTTTCAAGGTTTGCTTTCCGGTTGTATATCTGCATGATCATGTGGGTATTTGTTATACATTCAATCCTAGTCCTTAATATTTTGGCATCCCAGACCTTTCGGAAACTCGATTGAATGCATTTTTTAATTTATGTACCTGGTTCATATCTCACTGACTCAGTGACCAGAGCCCTTCGGAGACTGCATCAAGTACGTTCTTATGTTCTTTAAAGAGCTTTTAATTAATGTACCTAACTCATATCTCACTGACTTGGTTACCCGAGCCCTTCGGAAAGTGGATTAAGTACGCGCCCCCTTGGGAGGACTTGGGCTATAGATTTTCGGCCCATTTTGGATCTTTATTTGACCCGGCTATTATGATCAAATAGAAACCCAAATCGGACACCCCGATACGGCTAGGATTTCTGACACCCCCTTTCGGCTAGGATTTCTGATTGGTGCTGGTCCTTTCAACATGTTTTTTTAATCCTTCCCCTTTTTTATGCTCCCGAGGGGCAGATGTTAATCCATCTCGTCAAGCCTTGACTCAGAAGGGATAAACTTCACGTCCTTTACCTAAGAAGGTGCCCCCTAGGATTAGCATTTTTCCGTTTCGGGATATGTCGGTTCTTCCGACTTTGCACCTTGCACTATGAAACAGACACGGGCTCACCTTCTTGAGGATTTCTCAAATCGAAGAGCTCGCATCTTGCACCTAAGAAGGTGTTCTTTTAGTGGGCACGGTGTTTTTAATCCATGGGACATATCGAGTTGCTTTTGGAATGAATTCTCCTTTTGAGCTTTACAAGATGACAAGTCTGACAATCCTGCCCGGTTTAACCAGTGCCCTTACTGTGTGCCGCTCAAGTGGTCCTGTAACAGAGACCAATTTTCAACATTAGTTCGTGAGCTATTTTTCCTTTTATGGGATCATAATCCGTGAGTAAACACTCTTTAAGATGCATAGTTTTTTTTAGAAAACACAATAAAGGTGGATCGTGGATTGTTCTCACGGAAATACAACTAAAAAAAAGAAAAACTAAAGAAATATTAAGATAAGGATTATGGGGTAGGTGAGCTTCCAGTTCTAGACGCTGGATCGCACCCAACGGTCATTAGTCAATGATTGGGCGTAAGTCCTCGGGCGCTTGGGCTGTCTCGTGCGACCTGGACTGATCGACCAACTTACCTTGCTTCTGACCTTCTGATGTGTTTTGAGGGCTTTTAACATATTGTTGTAACTGGTTCTTGCGGATAAGCTCCTCAATTAGATTTCTCAAGTGTCGACACTCGTTAGTGTAATGCCCAGGTTGGTTATGAAATCGGCAGAATTTCCCAGAATTTTCCTGCTGTTCTGTGATTCTTTGTGGCTTTACTTAGGGGAACATGCCTGAATCCTTTGTGGCCGAGTAGATTTTGTTGGGAGTCTCATTCAAGGGAGTCAATTCTGTTGGCTTAAAGAATTTTGACTTCTTATGGGTTTTACTGTCCCTTCCATCAAACCCTCTCTTGTACCCTGAGTCATTTCTTTGAATTATCTGAGGAGATTCGTGACTTCTCTCTTCCTTAGTGGATTCAGTCTTCGCGTTCTTTTGAAGACCTAAGGTGTCAGTTTCTATGCTCATGTATTCTTCAGCTTTTTTATAAAACTTCTTCAGGGTCTTTGGTTTCTTCATCTTAAGACATTTCCCGAATTCTGACTTTTTATCGACAGCCCCTTTCAGGGCTACCAGTAAGTAACAAGGCTCTGGTTCTATAACTTCTGCTGCTGCAGCTTGGAAATGTGTAAGAAAAGCTTTGATGGTCTCTCCGGGCATCTACTCCATTTCGCTAAGCGACATCACATTCTCGCCTTCGTGGTCTGTAATCGGAATTAGTCCTAAAACCTTCTCGCCTAATCGGCGAATTGATCGATGCATTTAGGTGTAAGTCGAGTGAACCATAGCGAAGCCTCACTTTCTAGACACACAGGAAAGTATAAGCATTTGATTCCGCTGGTGGCTCTGGCTCCGTTCATGTGCTGGTCGTACTTGAACAGGAAAATGGTTGGATCACCGACTCCGCTATAAGGTGTGATTGTTGGGGGAATGAACTTCTTCGGGAACCTCGCTTGTCGGATTTCCTTCGTGAATGGGTTTTGGGAAACTCCCATTCCTTCTCCTCATCTTCTAGGGTCGCGTTTTCTTTCATTACTCGCCGGATCATGTTCGCGATGTGTCTCTCGTCACTTATTTGTTCATCGGGATCAACCCTGTTGTGTTTATCGGTGAGACCACGATGTGAGACTCGGCACCTTGTTTCTCGGTTGAGGGACACTTATTTGGTTGGACTTGTGACAATCCGAGTTGAGTGTTCTTCTTTACGCTGTGGGGATCTAGCCTTGGGATCCTCACTGTTGGCCTCTCCACTATCTCCTGGCAGATCATGAGATCGTCTAGGATCTGAGGCTGATGAGTCCCCTTTGTCGCCTGCATCAGCCACAGTATTAGGCTATAACAAACTGGCTTGAGCGTTACTCAAGACGTCAAATCTTTCCATTATCATCTTCGTTGTATTATCCATTCTTTCGTTTAAGCCAGTTACAACTTCATTCATTTCGTCATGTGTTATCGACGGCCTAGGGATTTCCCCAGCCTCTCAATTCAAAACATGAGGTGTGGTCTCATGAGCATTATCATCCTCGCTAATCGTAGCAACCTTAGCAGATTTACTGCCTTTCTTCGACCCAGCCATGGCTTCAAGAGAGAAAATGATTTTCGATCAAAAGGCTTCTAGATTACTGAATTATGAAAGGGAATTATGTACATGAGCCCCACGGTGGGTGCCAAAATGTTTACACCAAAAATGGCACAAACATCCAAGGTACTAAGATTGTACTTCGCCGTTTCGGTAAGGAAAGTGTAACAACCCGGATTTCTACAACATGCTAAGACGAGAATCAAGACAGAATTTAATTATAAAATCTGAATCAAGGGAAACGGGCTATTCCATTGCGTTCATCTCGGAAAAATACGCGAAATAGAGTCCGAGTTTTCGAGAATCGGAGTCCGTATGACCAAGATATGGTCCGTTGAAGTTTTCAGAATTTTCAGAGTTCAAAACAGATTCGAATTCAAATCAGGAATTCAAAAGGTCAACACAGGCTAAGTCAAACGGGGTGTCGACTGCCAAGTCGACACCCCCCCCCCCAAGTCGACTGCCAAGTCGACTGGGGAGTCGATACAGGTGGCCTGGCCAGTTTGGCCTGGTGCACCTGACTTCTTCCCCAAGACATGCTTTTGGTCTGGTTTGTTAGCTTGTGACGAATTTCAGTGCCTAGGATCTAAACTAGGGTTAATCCAATGGCCTAAACTATCCTAATCTTCTATAAAAAGACCCCTAACCTAATCTAAAACCTTCATAAATTGATCCTACAACTAAACTATGCCAAAAAAAATTAGTCATGGCCTCCATCCTCTTGTAATAAATTCTATCTTCATTCACATGAGAGATTACATGATCATATGAGTGATTTCAAGTTTGTATGAGAGTTCTTAAGTTGCATTCTAGCCAAAGTTGCAACCTTTCTACTTCAAGGCAAGGATTTCTATTGATATTTGCTCAAGGGTTTCATTTGGAGCTTATCATTTGGGGTTTTTGGTGTTGCTTGAGTGGCTTCGTCTCAATCTTTGTATTATATGTCGTTTTATTGCCTTCATAGCATTGTAAGCCATTTTCTACTTTCTTTTTAGACTACGAAGTTAAATGAATGTTGCAAGTTGGGTTTGAACATTAAGTATCGTACATGCTATCATGTTATGTATCCCATCATGTTTGTAAAGACATTATCTTGATCTTGTGGGCTAAAAGCTATAAGCTTTATGTTGAATGTTGCATTATGCAACATGAGAGCTATCATATCCCTTATGATAACTTGCATATAATGCTATATGCGCACTTTTAGTCATCTTTCTATGTCACCTATCATCATGATTCGCCTATGTGCTAAGTATGGGGTTATGCAAGTTTTTGAGGCTTAATAATGTAACATGCAAGTTAATGAACACATTTATGCCTCATATGCCACCATGATTAACTTGTGGCCTTATACCCTTTTTGTCATGCCCTTGCCAAGTTCCTTCTTAAATCCATTATGGGTTGTTGCGAATGTATATGCGAGTTTAAAAGCGTTGGGGTTACATTATGGGTAAACTTTAATGACATGAAACATGACTTGGGGTAAATTGGTATAAACATGACAACATGTAATTTTGGCTATGAACATGGAACTTGAAAACTTAACATGTATGGGTTGTAAGTGTAATAAGACACTAGACCAAACATGAAAGTGGCCAACTCGAGGTTGGGTTGAGTTTGTAGCATAAATCTACCCGGACCCGCCCGGCTTAACTAGTGGCTACAAACAATAGGACCCAATGTGAGTAGTTGGTCACATAGCACTTAAAACCCGAGGTTAGACTAGGTTGTGGTATAAATCTACCCGGACCCGCCCGGCTTAACTAGTAACCACAACGAAGTCTAATGTGAGTGGTTGGGGTGCATTAATCTAATTAATGCAACATGAAAATGTTAAGTAATTTTGACTAATGCCACTTAACCGATATGACACGAATGGGTAGGTTAAGTGAAACCGGACTTGGTTTCTTAATGACACTTAACCATATACGACAATTAGGGGATGGGGTTAAGTAATTTACACTTAACTAATACGACTTGGTAATTAGATGGGGTTAAGTAACCTACACTTAACTAATCTAAACACGGTAATTAGACGGGGTTAAGTAATCCATACTTAACTAATCTAACACAGTAAATTCGATGGGGTTAAGTAATTTACACTTAACTAATTCGACTTGGTAATTCTATGGGGTTAAGTAATCCATACTTAACTAATCTAACACGGTAAATTCGATGGGTTAAGTAATTTACACTTAACTAATCCGACTTGGTAATTAGATGGGGTTAAGTAACCTACACTTAACTTATCTAAACACGGTAATTTGATGAAGTTAAGTTAACCTAGACTTAACTAATCTAAACACGGTAATTAGATAAGGTTAAGTTAAACACTTAACCAATCTAAACTTGATAATTCAATGAGGTTAAGTAACTAATACTTAACCAACTTAACATGATAATTTAATGGGGTGGAGGAACTTATACTTAACCAATTATTCATGATGATTTGATGAGGTTAAGCAACCTATACTTAACCAATCTAATATACGGACCTGATAGGGTTAAGTCACAAGACCTTTTTAAATATACTTAACCATTGTAATACGATTAGTGGATGGGGTTAAGCTAACCCATACTTAACCAATCCGACTTGACAATTTGATGGGATTAAGATAATCTATGCTTAATCAATCTAACACGATAATCTGATAGGGTTAAGACAAACAAATACTTAACCAACTTGATATACGAGTTATGGGGCTAAGCCTTGAACTTGAACACTTAGCCGATTATGACATGGTTGGTAGGCGGGTTAAGTCATGGGCTTGAATAATAACACTTAACCCAATAGACAAAACCCTAGTTAGAGGAACTAGGTAGAAAATCGTAGTTAACCAAGGATAACGGGAAAAGAAGCTAAGTGGTAAACCTTAGTTAAGAATAACTAAGTAATAATTCTTAGCCAAGGACATGGGACTAGTTCATAAATAGATGAGTAACCTGATACGGTAGGTCATCACTTAGTATATGAGGAGGAGCAACTTATCTGACTTGGATAAAAAGCTCCAGCGAACTGGGTGACGAAGCGGTAGCTTCGGGGGACGTGAGGGTACTCTTGGTATCCCTCTGTGAGGTGGCGAATGGTCCATGAAACCTGGCCTCACAGAGGTTAAGGTCTGCGGTAGAAGAGCCAAGAGTATGCCTTGGTTGCTATGCGAGCGACCTAAAGACTGGGATGGATTAGCGTGGAGTCGACGATACTTGTTTTTGCCCTGGATAGCACGTCGCCGACTATCTACCATTCTTAGTCAATCGTGTACGAACGGAAAGGCAGAGAACTCCGAACAGACCATGTTCTTACTATCGAGTCATGGGTGAGGTTGGCCCTTAGGAAAGTGGGGCTATAGTGGGGCCGGGATGTAGTTCTCATACATGATTTTTCTTGGATTGCCTTTCAGTAGTTGAGGGAGGGGTCACGTGGGACCATAGCCACGGATACAAAAACAGACCTTGATATCTGCATCAGTAGACGACTTAAAGCTCCCGACCGAGTTCCGTATTTCTCGATTTGCCCTTGCACGGAACTCGGATGGCACATTGGGATACATGTGCATCTTGACATGGAAAACGATTCACGATACATACGTGGGATAAAGGGCGTGGTTGACGGGTGGCATAATCCCTAGTGGCCCTAGGTGGCTTGAACCCAAACCGAGACACGGAAACGTTCATTAGGTAGCATAATCCCTAGTGGTCCTAGGTGGAATAAATCCTAAGTGGACACGCGATAGTTCATGGTAAGAAAATATAACCAGATCATGGGTAGCAGTCCAAAACAACTCCAAGGATAAAATGGCACTACGTTGAGGTGGTATAGATTTACATGGGAAAGCCCGTACAGCCTACGGCAAAGGACTGAACTTATACATGGAAAGAAAACATACGAGTTGGGAAAACCTACATATGTTATATATTAGGTTGACATGGACCATTACATGACATTGGGCAAGGGACATTCATAGTTAATACATGACGCGGGTTGGGATACTAGTACGAGAGGTGCAGAGCAAATATACATGGTATACTTGATGGATACCTGACGATGTGATACCTTGATTTATCATGACACCGTAGTTTATCATGATATCTTAGTTTATCTGGGTACTGTAGTTCATCCTGTTGTTTTGGTTTAGCTTATCTGTCTTGTCTTCATACTTGTGTTTCATCTCAGTTTCTCATGTTAGTTAACTTTATTAGTCTTTACACTGGAAGTAGATAGGACTTACCAGTCTTTGTGACTGACCCCGTTTTGTTTCGCCTCTTTGTCTTCCATTTTCCCCCCAGGTTACAGGGAGGAAATGGTATTGTTAGTTCGGACTTCTTCTGTTTGAAGGTCATCATGAATGGCTTGGACTTTTCTTGGCTATGGCTACTTTACTGTTTCACTTGGGGAATAATTTATGAAAAGGTTTTTATGCTTCTTTACTATTGCAAGACAAGTTTTCATGTAAGAAATTCTCTGATGTAAAAGGCTTTAGACCTTATTTATTAATAATATGAAAGTTGGTTTTACTTCCGCTATTTTATATGTTCTGTCTTGTAATATTTCTATACATGTTTACCAATAATACCCCTCTAAAGCTAGTGCATTCCTTTACGAGTGACCCTAGCGGAGTTGGGGTGTTACATTTGGTATCAGAGCAGAAGGTTACCAGGCTGGGCAAAAGTTTTTAAAACCTTCTGAAAACTATTTGACAAATCGGTTACAAAGAAGCATTTTTCAAGAAAATTTTGTTTTTAAAGGCTATTCCCCAAAAGCTATTAGCACTATCCTTTGTTTCCTTGATTGAACCTCTTTTCCTTTCTTTCCTCCATCTGTAGTCACAGTAGTTTTAACTGCGACTAATCCTTGTCTAGCTACGTAAGTGTTTTCCCATGCGATGGAGAAAGTTCTCGAGAGACCTGTTACCGAAGTTATAAAAAGGGATAATAAGAGTAAGGATAAAGGACACGAGCTTAAGAATAAGCAACTTGTTGGTATGGCTTGATCCATAGAGGAAGATAAGGAAAAGATCAGCGAGAGGGCAATTGTATGCTCTCATTTCTAGCGTACCTAAGAGGAATGGTACCGTTTCTGTTAAAAGCTTAGCCTTTCTTTTCTATCACCCTGTCCAGACTTTGTTTTGATCATCGCATCATTTAAGTCTACTTCGATAGTTAATTCTCTGCACCTCAGTACTAGCATGGTAGAAGATCCCACTTTAGCCCCAAAATCTGTTTGGAGAGTCGGTCCATTTATTCATGACTTGTTTGGATTTGAGAACGTCTATGCTAAGTGTTGAGATTAGAAGCAATGCTTCTATTGTTGAGCTATGGATGGATTCTAGGGATGAAGTGGTTATCCAGTAAGGGGTGCCATTCTCGGTTTTGAAAAGAGGGTAGTCAGACTCTTGGCTTGCTTTGGTAATACCCTCGAAGCCTCGTGTAACCTTTTGGGCTTTGTCATGGTTAGTTACCTAGAATCACTTGATGTATTTATCGGAAATCTCTGATCCGATCAAGTAACGGTCGCCAATAAGACGGATGGTTCATTCTGCTTGGGCATGGGTTATAGGAATCACCCTAGTAAGTGCACGTGGTAACATGGATTGGCATCGGTAAACGAGATCCAGAATTCACTAGTGAATTTTGGAGAGCTTGCATGAGTACGCAGATATGGTTGAGCCAATTATACTGGGGAAAGAATAAGTGAAAGTGGAACGAGGGGCGATAGTGGAATGAGTTCCAACTCATGCCTTGGGAATAGGAATCAAGGAGCTACGAAATCATGAAGTCAAAGGCGGTCAAGGCACAATGGAATTAAGCTCAAGGAAATGCGGCTTAGACGCGCGCATCATGTCTCTTTTTTAGAGTATATCGTTGATCCCTGGTTCTCCTGTAGAGCTTGCTTGCATGCTGTCGCTTGGTGGATATCCTCTCGGTCCTGTTTCTATTGCAAACCCCGTAAGGAGTTTGTCTTGTTTATCTTCTCAATCCTATCTTGGGAACCTTAGATAGAACTCTATGGATGTAAACATGTAGTTGAAACATGTTATGATTGATATGGTTGCAAATGGTTGCAAGTGGTTGCTCGTGGATGCGCGAATACACATTAGATACTAGATTGACGCGGTCACGTTTCGTGTTGCATATGCACGAATATTTATACTTGTTTATGGATGAAATTGAATGTGTTGTCATGCGGATGTTGAATATGGATGAATGTTGGTGCACACATATAGTACTTATATGACTAGGACTATTTGCATACATGTTGGACTCATGGCACTAAACATATTTTGCATTAGAGAGATCATTCAGGCCTGATCGATAGCATTAGCTAAGGAGCATATACACACACGTTCTGCATATGTTCATATGGCATTAGAAATCGTCTAAGGACAATGGTTGCCCGTGGATGATGTTTTGAGTAGATGGATGATGGATGGTAGGATACGTTCTTCCTAACTTGGAGATTTCGGGGACGAAATCCTTTAAGTTGGGGAGGATGTAATAACCCGGATTTCTACAACATGCTAAGACGAGAATCAAGGCAGAATTTAATTATAAAATCTGAATCAAGGGAAACGGGATATGCCATTGCGTTCGTCTCGGAAAAATACGCGAAATAGAGTCCGAGTTTTCGAGAATCGGAGTCCGTATGACCAAGATATGGTCCGTCGAAGTTTTCAGGATTTTCAGAGTCCAAAACAGATTCGAATTCAAATCAGGATTCAAAAAGTCAACACAGGATGAGTCAAAGGGGGTGTCGACTGCCAAGTCGACACCACCCCCCCCCAAGTCGACTGCCAAGTCGACTGGGGAGTCGACACAGGTGGCCTGGCCAGTTTGGCCTGGTGCACCTGACTTCTTCCCCAAGACATGCTTTTGGTCTGGTTTGTAAGCTTGTGACGAATTTCAGTGGCTAGGATCTAAACTAGGGTTAATCCTATGGCCTAAACTATCATAATCTTCTATAAAAAGACCCCTATCCTAATCTAAAACCTTCATAAATTGATCCTACAACTAAACTATGCCAAAATGTTTAGTCATGGCCTCCATCCTCTTGTCATAAATTCTATCTTCATTCACATGAGAGATTACATGATCATATGAGTGATTTCAAGTTTGTATGAGAGTTCATAAGTTGCATTCTAGCCAAAGTTGCAACCTTTCTACTTCAAGGCAAGGATTTCTATTGATATTTGCTCAAGGGTTTCATTTGGAGCTTATCATTTGGGGTTTTGGTGTTGCTTGAGTGGCTTCATCTCAATATTTGTATTATATGTCGTTTTATTGCCTTCATAGCATTGTAAGCCCTTTTCTACTTTCTTTTTAGACTATGAAGTTAAATGAATGTTGCAAGTTGGGTTTGTACATTAAGTATCATACATGCTATCATGTTATGTATCCCATCATGTTTGTAAAGACATTATCTTGATCTTGTGGGCTAAAAGCTATAAGCTTTATGTTGAATGTTGCATTATGCAACATGAGAGCTATCACATCCCTTATGATAACTTGCATATAATGCTATATGCGAACTTCTAGTCATCTTTCTATGTCACCTATCATCATGATTCGCCTATGTGCTAAGTTTGGAGTTATGCATGTTTTTGAGGCTTAATAATGTGACATGCAAGTTGATGAACACGTTTATGCCTCATATGCCACCATGATTAACTTGTGGCCTTATACCCTTTTTGTCATGCCTTTGCCAAGTTCCTTCTTAAATCCATTATGCGTTGTTGCGAATGTATATGCGAGTTTAAAAGCGTTGGGGTTACATTATTGGTAAACTTTAATGACATGAAACACGACTTGGGGTAAATTGGTATAAACATGACAATATGTAATTTTGGCTATGAACATGGAACTTGAAAACTTGACATGTATGGGTTGTAAGTGTAATAAGACACTAGACCAAACATGAAAGTGGCCAATTCGAGGTTGGGTTGAGTTTGTAGCATAAATCTACCCGGACCCGCCCGGCTTAACTAGTGGCTACAAACAATAGGACCCAATGTGAGCAGTTGGTCACATAGCACTTAAAACCCGAGGTCAGACTAGGTAGTGGTATAAATCTACCCAGACCCGCCTGGCTTAACTAGTAACCACAACGAAGTCTAATGTGAGAGGTTGGGGTGCATTAATCTAATTAATGCCACAAGAAAAGGTTAAGTAATTTTGACTAATGACACTTAACCGATATGACACGAATGGGTAGGTTAAGTGAAACCGGACTTGGTTTCTTAATGACACTTAACCATATAAGACAATTAGGGGATGGGGTTAAGTAATTTACACTTAACTAATCGGACTTGGTAATTACATGGGGTTAAGTAACCTACACTTAACTAATCTGAACCCGGTAATTAGACGGGGTTAAGTAATCCATACTTAACTAATCTAACACGGTAAATTCGATGGGGTTAAGTAATTTACACTTAACTAATCCGACTTGGTAATTAGATGGGGTTAAGTAATCCATACCTAACTAATCTAACACGGTAAATTCGATGGGGTTAAGTAATTTACACTTAACTAATCCGATTTGGTAATTAGATGGGGTTAAGTAACCTACACTTAACTTATCTAAACACAGTAATTTGATGAAGTTAAGTTAACCTAGACTTAACTAATCTAAACACGGTAATTCGATAAGGTTAAGTTAAACACTTAACCAATCTAAACTTGATAATTCAATGAGGTTAAGTAACTAATACTTAACCAACTTAACATGATAATTTAATGGGGTTGAGTAACTTATACTTAACCAATTATACATGATGATTTGATGAGGTTAAGCAACCTATACTTAACCAATCTAATATACGGACCTGATAGGGTTAAGTCACAAGACCTTTTTAAATATACTTAACTATTGTTATACGATTAGTGGATGGGGTTAAGCTAACCCATACTTAACCAATCCGACTCGACAATCTGATGGGATTAAGATAATCTATGCTTAATCAATCTAACACGATAATCTGATAGGGTTAAGACAAACAAATACTTAACCAACTTGACATACGAGTTGTGGGGCTAAGCCTTGAACTTGAACACGTAGCCGATTATGACATGGTTGGTAGGCGGGTTAAGTCATGGGCTTGAATAATAACACTTAACCCAATAGACAAAACCCTAGTTAGAGGAACTAGGTAGAAAATCGTAGTTAACCAAGGATAACGGGAAAAGAAGCTAAGTGGTAAACCTTAGTTAAGAATAACTAAGTAATAATTCTTAGCCAAGGACATGGGACTAGTTCATAAATAGATGAGTAACCTGATACGGTAGGTCATCGCTTAGTATACGAGGAGGAGCAACTTATCTGACTTGGATAAAAAGCTCCAGCGAACTGGGTAACGAAGCGGTAGCTTCGGAGGACGTGACGGTACTCTTGGTATCCCTCTGTGAGGTGGCGAATGGTCCATGAAACCTGGCCTCACAGAGGTTAAGGTCTGCGGTAGAAGAGCCAAGAGTATGCCTTGGTTGCTATGCGAGCGACCTAAAGACTGGGATGGATTAGCGTGGAGTCGACGATACTTGTTTTTGCCCTGGATAGCACGTCGCCGACTACCTACCATCCTTAGTCAATCGTGTACGAACGGAAAGGCAGAGAACTCCCAACAGACCATGTTCTTGCTATCGAGTCATGGGTGAGGTTGGCCAATAGGAAAGTGGGGCTATAGTGGGGCCGGGATGTAGTTCTCATACATGATTTTTCTTGGATTGCCTTTCAGTAGTTGAGGGAGGGATCACGTGGGCCCATAGCCGCGGATACAAAAACAGTCCTTGATATCTGCATCAGCAGACGACTTAAAGCTCCCGACCGAGCTCCGTATTTCTCGATTTGCCCTGGCACGGAACTCGGATGGCACATTGGGATACATGTGCGTCTAGACATGGAAAACAATTCACGATACATACGTGGGATAAAGGGCGTGGTTGACGGGTGGCATAATCCCTAGTGGCCCTAGGTGGCTTGAACCCAAACCGAGACACAGAAACGTTCATTAGGTAGCATAATCCCTAGTGGTCCTAGGTGGCATAAATCCTAAGTGGACACGCGATAGTTCATGGTAAGAAAACATAACCAGATCAAGGGTAGCAGTCCAAAACAACTCCAAGGATAAAATGGTACTACGTTGAGGTGGTATAGATTTACATGGGAAAGCCCGTACAGCCTACGGCAAAGGACTGAACTTATACTTGGAAAGAAAACATACGATTTGGGAAAACCTACATATGTTATATATTAGGTTGACATGGACCATTACATGACATTGGGCAAGGGACATTCATAGTTAATACATGACGCGGGTTGGGATACTAGTACGAGAGGTGCAGAGCAAATATACATGGTATACTTGATGGAAACCTGACGATGTGATACCTTGATTTATCATGACACCGTAGTTTATCATGATATCTTAGTTTATCTGGGTACTGTAGTTCATCCTGTTGTTTTGGTTTAGCTTATCTATCTTGTCTTCATACTTCTGTTCCATCTCAATTTCTCATGTCAGTTAACTTTATTAGTCTTTACACTGGAAGTAGATAGGACTTACCAGTCTTTGTGACTGACCCCGTTTTGTTTCGCCTCTTTGTCTTCCGTTTCCCCCCAGGTTACAGGGAGGAAATGCTATTGTTAGTTCGGACTTCTTCTGTTTGAAGGTCATCATGTATGGCTTGGACTTTTCTTGGCTATGGCTACTTTACTGTTTCACTTGGGGAATAATTTATGAAAAGGTTTTTATGCTTCTTTACTATTGCAAGGCTGGTTTTCATGTAAGAAATTCTCTGATGTAAAAGGCTTTAGACCTTATTTATTAATAATATGAAAGTTGGTTTTACTTCCGCTATTTTATATGTTCTGTCTTGTAATATTTCTGTACATGTTTACCAGTAATACCCCTCTAAAGCTAGTACATTCCTTTGTGAGTGACCCTAGCGGTGTTGGGGTGTTACAGAAAGTATGAAGCCGTATTTAATAAGTAATCAAAAAGCAGAAAATGCAAATAAAGTAAATAGAAGAGAGATTTAGAGTGGTTCGGCCGTTAACGAGGCCTACGTCCACTGTGATGGCGGTTTCCGTTTAAACGATCAAGATTACAAGTACATCGGTTCTCTCTTTCATTCATCTCTCTGTACACTCAATATACCCTCATTTATATATTTCAATCTAGAAATTATACATGAGAATGGTATAGATTGAAGAGGGAGAAGATTGATGGATGATTGAGTAGAAGAGTGTCTTCATTATTGGAAAGCTGGGATTGACGCCATGGCCAGATTTGATTGAGGATGGATTTTAGCAGCACTTCGTGATTTCGAAAGATTCGCCCCCTTCTGGTTGATGTCATCGTTTATTTATAGGCCAGAGGTATGAGGTTGCCTTTGCGGATTTTAGCTGCTTGATTCGTTAATTACTAATTTGCCATTGGCTATCTGTTCCTGGCTGTCTAAAGTTGTAGTTTGACTATTGCGGGTGAGCGACTCTATGGAGTGAGCGCCTTGGTCCGCTTGTGCATGACTCCTTCAGTTGAAGTGCCTTTGTTATGGTTGTCTCTATCATCTGACGAGCGGGTGTGCGATTTACTTGATGGTGAACAGATGGAGCGATCGACTATTGTACTAGTTATCAAGTTGCGCTTGTCCTGAGTGGGCGAGCGAAGGACCTCCGTAATCTTTTTAGGCTGAGTGATCGATATTACATAGTTTTGACATGCGATGGCGCCATTCTCTAGGAGGTCGCTATACAGATGCTTTACGGTTCGCTAGTCTAAATGCTAAGAGATTGGCATTGTAATTATTGGGTAGTTGAAAAGGGGATGTACGACCATGTATCTTGTCCTTTGATGTGTACGATCGGTCCTTAGTATTTGGATTGTACGATTTCCTGCTGTCATGTATGAGCTTCCAAGGTACACGGTCTTTTAATCCTATCCGACAGTACTTTCCGAGGTGTACTGTATCCTTGTGGTCAGTCGTACCGGTTGATTGCTCTGCCCTGGGTTTGATGCTTGGATCTAACTTTGGGTGCCTGAGATGATGTTGTGATCGACTGACTCAGGGGATGTTCGCTCGAGGTCCCTTAAATGATGTGCGTAAGGATTTTTGTTAGGGATTAACAATATTATCAAAGATAAGTAATGATTATATAAATTTTGCACATCACAGTATTCCAGAAAAGTATGAGAATTAACTCACCATTTATTTTGATTGATTGTTGTTGTGTTGTTCCATATAATTTTAAACAACATTTAAAATTACATGAAATTCCAATCGCATCCAATTTTGATTAAACCTGCTTGTATGCGTAGCCTCCGTTGCCATGATTCCAACGATTCCTTTTTCATGCAATTCTGATATCGTATGTAAAAGATATGGTTATTACAAGTTTAGACTTATAAATTAAAATAATTACTTTAATTAACTAAACTAATTAACCTTAATTACTGTTTTATACTAATCCATTTTAACCCCGGTTAATATTGATATGCGTTTTCACCAAACCAATCTTCTGAAGCCCAACATATCTCCTTCTTAGAAAATCGACCACCCCCAAACCCTGCCACAACCGCCAATGCTTGACCTGGTACCCCACGATTTTTCCTACGCCACCCCTAACCCAGACGCTGCTTCGCCGGAAACGACGACGTTCCCAGCGCCTCTGACAGTCCAGAAACCCTATTCAACTAATTACCGTTTATGTGCTTACCATGGTCGCCACAAGCCACGAGCTTCGACCAAACCACTGCCAACGGCCTCACAACCAACCGACACACACTTTTCCCTCTGTCGCCATCACCAATAAGTTCACCAATCACCTGAAATAAGTCGATTTCTGATCGTCACCTCCAAGAAAACATGGAAACAACAGTCTCCGATCAACCACTGATCACGACCGCCATGGTCTCTGATAGATGAAACCCCCAACAACAAAGATGAAGGCCTGGCTCCCCTCTGCAAATTCCCTTTAGACACCAACAGCTAATACTGACCCTAGCTCCTACAAAATACCAAAGAAATCAATTTCTTGCGAATATTTGCAATTTCCGGTCGACTCAACCGACGTTTGGCCACCAAATTTTAGCTCAGGATACTCCTCGACATGCTCTACAACATTGTTGTTGATTAACTCCTCCAATTCTTGCCAGATCTTTAGATATAGATTATTCAGTGGTTAAGGACTTATTTGCAAAATTGTTGGGCGGAAATGAGTTTGGGTTTGGGAAAATTCTTATTTGGGGTGCTTATATAATAAGAAATAATATTATTTTAAGTTAACGTAACTAACGATATTTTATTTCATGCCTATCGCCATTTTCAAATGATGTTTATTGATTCGTGCACTCACATACAAACTCCTTTTACTACATAAATGGACATCATGGTATAATTTAACGTTACAGTCCTAACGAAACTTGTTTCGTCGAATTCCGAGTCCGTTTGCAAAAAGGGCACTCATTCACGTCCAAACGATTGATTTATTTGCATTCAATTTTGCTGCGCTCACAAAATAACCCCAATTGGCGTGAAACTTCAAATCTAGCAATAATTAGCTATTATGGTCTTAAAAAAATTGTTTCGTTGAAAATGGAGATTGTTTGAATAAAATCCCTTTTTAACGGTCCAATTTAAATTAAAATAAGTTTTTAAAAATACCATAATATAATATAAAAATATTACAATCGGTAATACATGAGCAGAATTTCGTATGGTATCAAAATAAAATTGTTTGGGTTGAGTTTCAAGGCAAATCGATATTCAATATTTCAAAAACCTTTCATTTTCTATAATAAATCGTTATATTTTATTAACAAATTCCATAGCGACTTTTTGAAAAATTGATTTGGACATAAAACAAAATCTATCACATGAAAACTTGATTTATAGTTAATTAGATCCTAACGTTTCTTATTTCAAAGAAATCCAACTTATTTTGGATCCAGTACATCCAATTAAAGTTCAAACCATAAATTACGAACTACCGCGACATTCCGAGCTCGTTTATAATTTAAATATAAAATTAACTTTCAAACGTCAATTTAGTTAAATAAATTTCTTACAAATTTCCATTTATAATTCCAGTACTACATTTAAAACCATTTTTAAGTATTAAATCAAATGATTAAAAAATCTGGGTCGTTACATTACCTTACTTCTTTTTGAAACTTGTGATAATGAGTTATTTGATGTACCCGTTGAACAGATGTAACTTTGACTGTTGTAATTCTTTGGTTTTAAATAGGTGGTATATCATATTTCAATATTGTATTTTCTCTTTTCGATGTGTGAGATTTCCATTCGAAGTATCTGTATATATATATATATATATATATATATATATATATATTTTATGAAATGAAATCCTTATAGGAACCAATGACCCATTTAGAATGGCTCTATGTTTCGATGGGCCTTTTCTGTGTCGAAATTTAGGCCCATTCCGGGCGGATTGTTACATGGACAAACCGAAGGCACCCTCCTATGGTATTCTAGGAATCACCCTATAGATCAATAGCTAATTGTCCTTGCAATCCGCAAATTCCATTCACGACTGAATTACCATCAAAACCCTCTAGTTGAAAATTAGAGAAATTTATCAAGTAGCCCTTCCGCTTATGAAGATCTATAGTCTTCAATTGCTCCATCTTCAATCAACATCCTTCACGTATTCGCTAGTTCGGAATGGTTTTTGAATATAAAATTCGATCTTGGTCTTTTCGTGCCAACAACTATATAGGTCAGATTTGATAGTTGGTTATTTAACTATCAAATAAACAATCATGAAAATAAAATTGAGTTCACTGATTCAATACTTAGCATTTTAAAATAATTAACGAATGGTTAATCTAATTTCTAAATCATCCAATATTTCTAAACACAATATTTACTTCTTATTTTATTATAAGAGTATTCTCCAAACTATTTTAAATACTTTAGAATTTAATCATATATATATATATATATATATATGTATATATATATAACTTCCCAGCTTTGGCTTTAACATATCCCATGTAAAATGTAACATCCAGTACTTTTATAACGCACTAAAGATGATAAATTAAATAATACTTAATTAAATATTCAGAATTAACGAAACAGACTGCGCCATTGTGTTCATCTCGCAATTCTGCTTAAGATAGACTCCGAGTTTGCGTAAAAAGGACACCATATGAAGAAGTTATTCAGGTTTGAAGTTTATACACGCGCAAGAGAAATATATATAAATAAACACTTCCAGAATTCAAAATAATTCAAATTATCCCAAAACCATAGGTGGGAAAATTCCCGCTCTCATTGTCGCCCAGGGGTCGACCCCATAAGGGTGGTGTCGACCAATGACCCCGTTGCCAGATTCGAGGCAGAATTCATTTTTCTAAATGTAAACTCCTTTCTTGACCAGATTCGTTGATTCTAGGCTATAAATAAGACCCTATACCCATTGTTTTATTCATTCTAAATCAATGGAGAAGTAGATGCTGCATCTGCCTAGATTGAGAATAGCCTATTCTTCTTCAACAATCAAGTTATTCAAGTTTAGAGACTTGTGATTCAACATCTGCAATTATTCTTCTGTTTCTTAGATCCATTCACTGTGAGTCTATGTAATTTTTAGATTTAAATACTTAAAAGATAATCTTAACATGTTTATGAACTGGATCTAAGCATGTGGCTGATTGAATCATATCAGATCTGCCTGTATCTAAATTATTTTGACATGACTATGAATAGGATCTAAGCCTATGCCTATTTATCATGTCAGATCTTCCATTGTTTGTATATCTAATTTACTGATTAGATCTCATCATGCCTGTTTATGACCATGACATTATGCCTAATCAGTTTTATTATCACGTGTTCATCAGATCTGTTACTATATGCCTATCTTGTCATTAAGCCCAATGTTGTCACTATATGTTGCTATGCCTATTTCTGCAAGCATATGTCAATCTTGTTATTATGTTATTTCTGTTCTCTTCCCTTCTATTTTCCCTTTTTATTTTTATAGTCAGGCTACCTTCGAGCCTAGGCATACCGCTGAAATATGCAAACGCGTTAAATAGGAAACAAGGGGAAAACGTTAAAATTGGGTCATAACTTGAATTAGGGAGTTTGGGCATAACTTGAATTGTATACATGAATATGGATTTGGGGCATAAACCAAATTGTGATTTAGACCTTAAATTAGGGCATATGGTAAATGATAAATATGACTTGGAAAAGGGGCATGAAAACCTATAATGAAATAGGATTAACTGTTTAAGAATGACCATGCCTAGATTTACAATAACTTGAAATTGTAATCGTGCTTAGACACGAGGTTAGATTACATTTGTGGTGGAAGTCTACCCGGAACCGCCCGGCATATCCAGCGACCAAAATGGTGAATCTTATGTGATGGGTCTAACTGCATAAACACGTGACGTGCTAAGAAACGAGGTTAAGTCCGATTGTGGAAGAAGTATGTCAGGACCCGACCGACATATCCAACATCCACAAGTTGTAGGCTTAATGTGGGAGGTCTAGCATATTATAACCATAAAAGAATATATGTAATGAACT
This sequence comes from Allium sativum, assembly GCA_030737875.1. Lineage (NCBI taxonomy): Eukaryota > Viridiplantae > Streptophyta > Magnoliopsida > Asparagales > Amaryllidaceae > Allium > Allium sativum. The sequence continues at coordinate 162,771,910 of CM060926.1, forward strand.
TGAATACTTAACCTAGATGAATCGATATGGATTGCTTGAACATGTTAAACTGAGTAAGGGTTAATTAAACTTGGTTGAAACAGTGGGAGGGTTAAGTATATCTTAGGGTGGTGGGTAATATTTATATATATAGGCCCACAAACTTTACTTGTGGGGTTATGTAATCTTTTTTATTCTGGTATGATAACCTAAGGAAATCCTAGTAGTGGGGATACAAGCGTAAGGGTAAACTTGTATCATCTTGAGTGTGGAAACTGTTTCAGTCAATAACCCGTATATAGGTATCAAACGAGTACTCCAAACTAGGTCGGAATCGGGACACGCTTACTGGGCTGATTGTAAGAGATCCAAAAGTGGAGGACCGTGTGGGCGGCGTATTCCGACGGGGTCATGTTCGTGCATAGGTCTGACAGAGGAGGTTAAGACACAGTGACACCTGTAGATGTAGTTGTGCACATCCTGAAAATAAAGGGTTGCCATTTTATGAAGTGATACATCCTACTATGGGGCCAGCACAGGGTATCTGTGTAGTAGTGAGTCAATCGATTGAGGTTGTAATTAGGGTACATCTAGACTCCGGTATGTTTAGAAGCCCGTTATTATCCTTAAGGATAAGCTCTAATATGTTCAGTTGGGCTAACTGTTATTGTATAGGGTTAAAATCTCTCACTAGAAGTACACCTAAGTCTACCATCTTGTAGTTGTTTGGGATCATCTTGTTCATATGATACTAGTATTGGTGCAATGAGAAAAGGAAAGTGTTAGAGAAGCGCTATCTATTTATTATATCCTGCTTGTCCTGTTAACTTTTTCATACTTGCCTTATATGTTTATATCTCTCTCATCCAGTTTATATGCCTCTCATGATTGTTTTACTTATTTATATGCTAAAAGTAACTGGACTCGCTAGACTTATGTCTGACCTATTTTGTTTCCTCTTCTTTCTCTTCCGTTTCCCCCCAGGTTCTCAGGGGGAGAATGCTCAAGCTTGATCAGAATTCTGCTTAGTTTCGCTTGGAGCTGCTTAGATGTACTGCTTGATTTCGTATCTTCTCTACCATGGCTATGTTTTCGGGGATTATGCTTCTTTTATTATTGTACTCTGATGATTTTAGCACAAGAAAGAAGTTTTTAGTTGATGTACTGGGTTATATGTATTTCAGACTTATGATGTAACCATGTTCTGAACAAAGATGTTTTCTGTTTAAATAAAATTTTAAATTCCGATGCTATTTTATATCTGTCTTATAATGTTCCTGTTTCTATTTACCTATAATGCTTCACGAAATTTAATGCATTCTCTTAATGAGTGACATTAACGGACGTGGTGTGTCACACTTGGTATTAGAGCTCAAGATTACCAAATCGAATAAAAGATTTTGAAAATTGTTTGCAAAAAGGTTTAAAAAGGAAGCATTTTCAAAAGAAAAAAAAAATATGTTTTGAAAAACATATTCCCCAAAACCATAGAAATTATCTTTTCGTTCTCTGTTTGAATCCCCTTTTCTTTTTCTTTTCTGCATGTCAGGGGAACCTAATATTCCTTAGGGAATTATGATACAGGCTGGTTCTGTAGGTATCTTGAGGCCACGGCTCCTGCCGGTGGTCAAGGAGACGTTCCTCCCCCAGTTGCGGCTGTTTTTCCTCCTCCTCCCCCACTGCATGCTGATAATTTCTCTAAGATCTGCAAAGATTTATCTGCCATCGGAGGAAAGCCATTCCGAGGAACTGTGTAACATCCCAGAATTTTAGCGATTTAATAATTAATTAATTAAATTATTAAATATATTGGTTTAATAATTTAAATGGTTTGAATTTAAATAATATTGAATATTTAATTATTTTAAATAATGGAATAATAGATATTTACTTCCGAAATAGTTAGAAATAGCTGAATTGGCAACATTGCGTAAATTGGATAATTTAAAGGATACAATTCAGTTTTAAATTGAATTATAATAACAAATACATTATTTAAACAGTAGTTTGAATGTATTAATTGTATATAATTTAAATCGAGCCCGTAACGTCACGGTAGTTCGTAATGTGAAGTTTCGAACTTCAAACGACTATACAGGACCTGTTATTAATTGGATTTCTTCAAAACAAGAAACGTTTGAAGCTATTGAACTCTATCTTCTTAGTGGAAGTGAAAAATGGAGATTTCGCGTTATAGATTCTGAGTTATATCTAAATCAAATTTTCAAATAGTCGTTGTAGAATCGTTTATCGACCGTAACAGTTTAATCGATATAACTACATACTGGTTTCGATTTTGGACAAGCCCTTTGAGACGTAGTGATAATTTAATTTTTAGAATTTTACTGTAATTTTTATTTTGGAAAATAAGTAACTTTTTATTTGAAGTGTTTTACACCCTATATCAGCATTTTGGGGTTTCACAGAATAAGCCAATTTGTCTATATTATTATATTTTTGGGATCCTAACACGTTACTCGTCTCAACGGTATCTTTATTATTGTCAAAAGCGATCCAAAAATGAATGTAATGATATTTTTCTTACTTGTGTAATTCTATAAGAATATTATAGATATATGGTACAATTGGAATCACTAAGTCGAACCTAATATATTTACATACGTATTAATATACGATCATAGGTGAAACAGTAATATTTTAAAAAGGTTTGGACGTATACTATAAACAATAAGAAAATTCATGTGTAAGGCTACACCACCATGCCTAAAGAGCTAAAGCATCATACCAAGGACCTACGCGCACATGCTTCCACGTAAACCCCATACTTTGCATAACTATTCACCCTGCAGACATTGTTTCAAAGCAAGGTCGCCCATTCTAGTGTTGTACAAATGGAAAGAAAGCTAAAAACTACGAAGTATTATACCTACTTACCCACGCAATAGTCTGGCAAATCTCTTTTCACGAAATGGCGCTCCATAATTCATACCATACTTAGAGCATCTCCAACAATGGTCCATGATTATGTTTTTGTAATAATTGCACTCAAACAAGCCTCAAACGGAGCTCAACATTCTAAATTGTTCCAGAATTTAGCATTTTTTATTACAAAAATGTATCAAGCTGGGCAGCCGTCCAATACGCGCCCAGCATTGTAGCGCCTTTTGAATAGGCACCTCAAACTAGGCGCCTGTTTGATAGACGCTTAACATTGAGGCGCCTGCTCAACAGGCGCCCTAATGCTAGGCGACTGTTGAACAGCTGCCCAGCTTGATATATCCGTTGCACAATGGTTACATTTCCAACAACTATATTTGGTTTGAAATCTCTACAAATACACTATACCCTCACACTCGATTTTCCATACTCATCATCTTCTAACTCTCCACATACTAATTACATAATGTATTCTGAATTCGATATCGACTCGACAAGATGCAGTTTTGAGAATTTCAATTTTGAAAATGCAACAGTTCCAATTGGTGGTGCATTCTCTTCCAGTGCTTGGTCGGCGGCTGAGGACTATCATTTATGCTTTATTTGGGCGGCGGTGTTGGCTTTATGGATTTTCGTGAAGGCTGAAGCACGTTTCCCAACAAGGATGCGCGTGTGAAGAACATGGATGAAACGGAACGTGCAAGTTCAAGATTTGTAATTGCATGGAGTTGCGGTGAAAACATAATGGGAAAAGGAGGAGCTATGGTGGTGAAAACATTGAGGAGTTTGCAGTATTTGTTGATACAGTGGGTATGATTTGCGATGGAAGAAAAGTTTGGGGCGGAAGACATGTTGATTGGAGTTTGTGTTGAAATTTATTACTGGAGTTTTCTTTTTGTTCGGGTTCAAGTTGAGACATGAGGCGGCTTTCCATGTTCAGCGAAGAAGAAAGATTTAATCTGAGGGGGGTTTAAATTTTAAATACAATTAAGGGTAATAAATTTTAAAGGGTTATAAACAAAGGTCACTGTAATTAAGAATATAAGGTGGGCAGGCTTTCATTTTTGTACACACATCTGGTGATGTCGGCGCCAAGGAGAGGTGAACCGTGATGGGAATAAGGGGGCGGAAGTACACAGCAAGTGTAGGAAGGGTGGTGGAATGCATTTTACATACAAATGCTAGTAATGGAAGAGTCACGTGGAAATGGTGGAGAATAGTTGATAGGCGCATGCGGCTATAAGTTCTCATGCATGGGACTAACGTATAAGTGGTTTTGAAGACAGTTATGAAAGAAGCTTACGTATAAAAATGGTGAAGATCGATGTCTAGGGTTGGCGTGTGAGTGGCTCGCGGGAAGAAAAACCTGTGGCTTGAACGAAGACTTTGAATGGTGTAGTTGGGTTAGTATCATGGTATGGTGACATTTGTACAGTAATTAGTTGGATGTAGTAAAGGGGTGTTGAGTTTGCGTCCGGTGTGTTGATAAGCGAAGACGCAGGACATTAGTGAAGAAAAAGTTGTCACATTTATTTACAGCAAGCTAGAGTCAGAGTTTTCGACATGTCGTGCAGATTTGAGGTGGCGGTGGCTAACTGGCTGCTGAGTAGGGGTACAAGTGCATGGAGGAATTTAGGAACGGGGAGGTTATTACAGGGGATAGTCGAAGAAGTGAAAGCAGGGAGTTCGAATGAAAATAATAATAATAATATACCTATATAACTTGAAGGGTGGTAATATAGAAGAACATGCATGAAATAGGAAAGTTGCGTGGACTATATGGGTGGAGCACAATGCGTGTACCAATGTATACGTTAATGGCAAGTAGGGAGAGCACGGGAATTTTAAAAGGGTGAAGGCCATCAGAAAATAAAAGGAAATAAAAATATTGGAAAAGCAGCGAAACTTTTATCCAAAGCTTGAAGGGGGATCGTCGGTCACGTTGTAATTGCGCGGACGTAGACTACTCTATGACATTGGTTTGGAACGATTTGAAGCTCGTTACAGTCTATGGCAAAATACAATGTCTGATCCGGTATGCTAATCGTTAATCGTTACTTCACTATTAACGATCAAGGTAAGTAAACTCACTAACTCAATTCATTTTTATAATATTATAAGTGTTATTTTTTTTTTTGGCAAAGCTGACCGGTTTTATAGTGATCCATAACACTATTTATTAAAGAAAAACAACAAGTACATCAGGTGATATACCATATGTATTTCAACTATTTGCTCCACGCAGGAAGCACACATAGCCATTTCAAATACGTTCCAAACTATAATAACATATTAACAATTGCTTTCCCGATACGAGTTTCCTATTTCTTTGACTTTCAAGAACGAAGATCCTTGCAAAATACGACTACACTATATCAAGCCTTTTTCTTGTTCTTTCATGCTCCTCAACATTTCGTTTTTCATGTTGCGTGTAACTGGAGACTTCGCACCCTCCTTTTCACTAGCTGTTGAATTAACCTGATCATTAAGAAAGTCGGGGGGCCTCTCTTTATACCCCGGAGGCGGAGCTATATGAGCATACGGAGACGTTGTACTTTGAGGCTGTGTCGCTATGTGGTTCTTCCAGAGGTGGAAATTTGCCGTTTTCATCTTTTTCATCATTGAGGATAAGGCTGTTTTACTAGAATCATTGAACTCTTTGTTATCCACTTTGACATGAATGGTGGCGCATTCTTTTAGCAACTGCTGTAGCATAGCTGTCCTATCAACACTATTGCCCTCACTAGCCAGAGCAGATCGCAACCTATCAGCAACAATATCAGCATCTGCAAGAAGCTCTTCGTCTATTGCAGAGCTACCCGTACCCATGTTGCCACGGTTTTGAAGAGACTCATGCGTACCATTGTCATTATTTATCACCTCACCTAAGATTCCTCTTTGAATTTTTGTTGCATCTTTAGTTTGCTTGCTGGGACCTGCTTGCTGTGTCTCAATGGTGTCGAGGTTGACAGCTGCGTTATCAACTTGCTTTTGGTCATTCTGTTTTTCATACTGAAAACCATCCACTAGAGTATTATCATGCCCTTTATCATGCTGACTTTCCTTTAAGCTTTTAGCTTGATCCTTATCAGCTGCGTTACGTGTTTGTTGTTGATCATCCTGTTGGTCATACTGAACACCATCCACTAGTGGAATCACTTTCCCTTCTTCATACTCATTTTCCTTCAAGCATTTATCTGTTTCCTTAACAGCATCATCAGTTACTACATTATTCCAAATAGGAATTCTTGTACTAACTAAAACTGGCCCAATATATGTGTCATTCATGTCAAAGTTTGGCATGGAAATATCATCACACGAATAGTCTATATCCTCTTGTGATTCACTCGCAGCTACATCACTGATATTGCTAACGGCCTTGTCTAACCTTAAATGATTTCTTTTTTGCATGAAATTAACTTTACTCTAGACCTGGATTTTCCTGTTGTATGAAGGTCTTCCTTGACGTTTGTTGGTAACCTTAGCGAGGGTTGGTTCCATTGGGTTATTCACTTCATTTCTCAGAGCAGTGTTGTCTTTAGGGGGTTATGTCCGAAAGAGTTATGAATATTGGAGCATTTTTCTCACAAGCAACAGTACTATGACCGAAGGCATTACACTCAGTACATAAAAGAGGTTTCCAAAGGTAGCACACCTTAACGGAATGCTCGTCTCCATTAGGAAGAAGCACGTCAAATTCCTCCTGTAGCTTCTGGTTAGGAGTCACCTCAACCATACATTTAGCATATTCTAGCCGTTCTAACTTCTCAGTGTTTTCGTCCATGCATAGAAACCTCCCGACTCTCGTGCCAAGATAACTTATACCAACTTTAGACCAAGCCAAAGGAAGAATATTGTACATTTTAATCCAAACTGGAACATTTCGTATCATAGAGCACTTATTACTTGTGTCTCAAGCTTTGACAATGAACACCTAATCTCGCATGACAATTGGATCAGAATTTAGGATTTTTTCCTATCCTTGGCCAACACAAAGCGAAAAAATAAAAGAGTACCATTTGATTGAACAGAAAACTTACCCTTAGTTTTCCATCGATTCAGCAGTATGTTGATAACAGTAGAATACGGAAGGGGCTCATCCAAGAAGAAACCAACCAAATCCTGTTCCCAAATGATCCATGTCACATCAAGTACCTCGGCAGAAGGTACAAGCTTGTTTCTTGAGAAAATTAACTTGATGGGCTGCGGGGCAAAGGAGCCAGCATTCCTAAGTTTAGTTGCAATGAGATCTGACCATTTCCCGATTTGGGGCGGGTCTTCGGGTTGAGCTGGAAAAAAAGGAGGAGGTGGATCTGGAGGAGGAGGGACAGGGGTTGGAGGCGGGTTGGAGGACGGCGGAAATGGAGGGGAGACAAAGCTAGATTAAGGTGGGAAGGAGGAAAAAGTTGTTTCCTCCATTAAAATGTTTGATTGGATGGAGAAGTGATTTTAATTTATACTATAAGTGTTATTTAATATTGATAAATGATGATTGGATGATGTGTGTTGGTAGTTTTGGTTGAATTTATAGATATAGTCATACATACAAATCCTTCATTAAATATTAATTCCGACTGCTATGATATTTGATATTGATACGAAATTAATACTATTCATGTTGACTGACATCTGTGAATGTAGGGAAACAGGTCGGAGGGATCCAACTGGACTCCTCAACAATTATATTTTTATTTTATTTCATATATTGCAATTTCTGATATAAACGATAGTATGTGATTGATTATTGTGTGCATGAAATTCGTGAATAACAAGGGCCCTGAAATAATCAGTACTTAAATGCCATAAAATACATTGGAAAAGAAATCGGGTTTAAAAAGAGGAAATATATTATTATCATAATAGAAATTTAATCTGGATTCGGCCGGGATACCATAACTTGTTTTAATCTTATTTGAACAAGTAATTTGATTCTTAAATAATATTTAGAGATGAAATGAGATAATTATTATCAATAATAATTTAGATATATATATATATTCAAGAATGATTTTGAGAACTTGGATATTGGTTAAAAAGTGAAGGGTGAAATTCATTTCAATGTTCGAAATAAGAGTAGGATTGAATAAATCTATAATTTATTTATAAGGAGAATTCGACTATGTCGAATCGGTTAAAAATAATTTACTTTTAGAAATTATATATATTATATAATTTAGAATTTGATAAGATATTAAAGAATTTGTTTAAAACCAGTATGAAACACCCCACCTCCGTTAGGGTCACTCTCAAAGGGAATGCCCTAATTTTGGTGGAGGTTTATAAGTATAAGTCACAGATATACAAGACATATATAAGAACACATATTTGTAAACAGCGGAAAAACAACGACTTTTATTTCATAAAAGCAAATACGTGTTACAAAACATCACCATGATTGTCTTACATCTTTTTTCCAAAAACATAACATAACACTTTCATAATCTGTCTTGAGTACATTATTTAAAGAAGCATAAATAAAGCATAGATAAACTGCAAAAGTCCCCATAGTGGATTGTCCAAAGCCATAGTTCAAAGTGAAAAGTTCCAAGCAATACATTTCTCTTCTTCAAGCTGGATGTTAAGATGGTCAAGCTGCAGTGTTCCCTCCCTGTGGACCTGGGGAGGGGGGGGGGGAAACGGAAGAAAAGAAGACGAAAGAAAAGTAGAGTCAGACATAAAGCCTGAGTAAGTCTAGTACTATTTTGTCTATGAATAAAGAACTGGGTATGATAAGTATAAACAAGAAGTGGGAAAGCACTAAAAACTTGGTTAAGTTGTCTAGGGTCGAATATACTATCGTACCTCATGTTAATCTCTGAACCCGTATAAATTAGTTTCCAACTGGCACCCCATAATCAGGGTGATGTGATCCATTCAATGATGATCGGCTCCTACTCGCATAGTTACATGTGTCTTACGGCCCCCGATGTTGTAGTTACCTATGCTGGTCCCACCATGGGGTGTATCAAGTCCCATGGCGGCGGCCCGACACAATCCTAGAATGCACAGGTATGCTACTGTTGTCCAGTGCCTTGTTTTTCTGCGCCGGAGTGTGTGCACGCCCGCACCCCGTTAGAACCTACACTGCTACACCACCGCCGTCGATTTGACCTCTTACAATCAGCCCAGTAATCGTGCCCCACCCTGCCTAGTTTCAGGGTATCCTGATACATCTTCTAGGGTTACTGCTGAAAAGGGTCCCCCGTTACTAGGTTTTCTATCTCTAGCCAACATGCCAAGTTGGTTAAGTGTTTTCTAACCTAACCCCCACCAGTCCGTTCAGTTTAGCATGTTCCATTTTGATTAAGTCTTTAGTTCACTTAATCCTAACAATCCCGACTCAGCCTTAATTGTCTTATTAAGGCCCTGACCTCTCACATTAGACAGGTATTGTTGTGGCTGCCTGTTGCCGGTTGGTTCCGGGCAGTCTTACGCCACAACTCAGTCTAACCTCGGGTCCTTATTGGGCTCCATGTTTAACCTCCCACATTGGATAGGTATTATTGTGACTACTGGACAGCCGGGCGGTTCCGGGCAGGTTTACATCACAACTCAATCCAACCTCGGGTTAAACACATCGTATTTTCTACACTTACATATTTTGTCTTTCTTCTTTATTTTCTTATATGTAAATATTTGCGGCCAATTATTAAGTTAATGGTGTAAAGGTTACACCAATCATGGGCCCAACCCATACTTGAACTTGGGCCCTCTTACTTTATATTTTCATTCATTTGTAATTTTAACCCAACGTTATTTCCCCCCGTTTTACACGTCCGTTTATTACATATATATTGGGCTTAGCCTTTTAAAGCCCAATTTAGCCATGCTAAAAGGGGAGGCTTAAAGCGTGATTACATACACAAAAAAGGGGAAGGTGAGCGCATGAACTTGCAATATGACGTTGGAAATACAAAATAGAAACTGGTGTACTTGCATAGTGGTAACATATACTTTGGTCATAAAGCATAGGTGACATGAATCAAAGCATGTGAACTTGTAATTGAGATAAGAATCTAAATTGGGTATCATTATTGACACATGAACCTATATTTTTATTTAGGCATAATGTCAAACGTAAGCATGGCATAAATATCTCTAACATAAGCATGGCATAATGTCAAACATAAGCATGGCATAATATCAAACATAAGCATGGCATAAGTATAGTTAAATTTGTTCACATAACCATGGCATAAATATTTCTAACATGAAATCATGATTCTTAATTTAGTCATGTAAACTTACAAAAAGGGATTCTTGAGCCTAACCTAGCTATGTACCACATATGTCATCATAAAATTCTTGTAAACAAGATAGACTTAATCATGGATTTCAATTATGCCAAATATCATTCATAGCCTAGCCATATTCATAAGTTTGCAAATAGGTTTTCTAGTACAAAAGCATGGCCTAATACATGATGCCCAAATTTTCAACATAATTTCATATGGATTATGATAACCCAAACCTATTCCAATTACTTCATAAAAATGACGTTTGTATAAAAATACACATTATGATGGCATAGTAGCAAAGCCCCAAACTTGCATGAATTTAAATCAACTACATACATGTAGCTTCAACATGGATTACATAATTTGCGAAATATTCCAAACGTATACTTGCATAGAACTACCGCATGTAGTTCTTTATAACATAATTCAAGAATATCCAAACGTATATAATATTTCAAATTGATAAGAACGCACAAATATGAATTACTTTATTGCCACAATTCAAGCATACAAACCAACACAATTATTTGTTCATACCAAAGTAATACTCTACTTACAATGGTGTGGCGAATTCTCAAATTTAGGGTTTTGAAGATGCGGTTTGCTTTGATTGAGTTGCTTTATGCCTTAGAATTTTCCTCCTAATCTTCTCTCCAATTTGGTGGCTACCCCTAGTCGTTCCTCAGCAACATGGCGGCTTTGTTCTTATTTTGAATGAATAGATTAGGGTTAGTCTAGGGTTGTTTTTATAGAGGTTAGGAACTGATTAGGACCATTGATGTTGCTTGGATTGATCGTAGCCATTCATCCTAAGGAGAGACCAATTAGAGCCTGCCACTTAGCCCTAATGACAAAGCAGACCACAGAAAATCGACCAACATAGAATAGGCCAGCCAGGTTAGACTGGGTTCGACCTGGCTCTGGACCAGGTCGACACCCCTGTCGACAGCCCCGTCGACAGGCCTGTCGACCTGGTTAGACCAGGTCGACAGCCCAGTCGACCTGGGTGCGTCAGGCGGGCCTGGCCCATTGGGCCCCACTTCGGAATTTTTAATTGTTTTATTCTGTTTGAATTTTAAATTTAATTCAGAAACTTCCGAAGGCTATATCTTCTTCATACGGACTCCGTTTTTCGAAAACTCGGACTCTATTTCGCGTATTTTTCTGAGACGAACGCAATGGCGTATCCCGTTTCCCTTAGTTCTTTGATTTGAAATTAATTATACTTTAATTTATGGATTTCACAGTTATAGAATTCGCGGGGTGTTACATTCTCCCCCACTTAAAAGGATTTCGTCCCCGAAATCTTCAAGTTAGGAGGAATGTATATCCTAACATCCAATCATCCATCTACTCATCCATCAAACTCGAGCATCCATTGTCCTTAAAAGACTTCTAATGCTTCATGATCATATGCGAAGTGTGTGTGTACATGAACTTATCTAATGCAAAATCAGGCGGTCTACTGATTCAGTTGACCTCCTTAATGCGAATTATGTAAGTGCCATGAATCCATTATGTATGCAAATTTTCCTATTCATGATTCTACATGAGTGCACAATCATTCAATACAAATGCAACATCCACATGACAACACATTAACGTTCAACCACATATGAATGCAAACATATATGCATATGCTATATGAAGTGACTGAGCCGATCTAAGACCTAGATTGTGTGTGTATATGCAACCACGAGCAACCACTAGCAATCACTTGCAACCACTTGCAACCATCATCCATAACATGTTTCAATTACATGTTTCCATCCAAAGGGTTTCTACCTAAAAGATAAGGTCGAGGAAATATACCTAAAAAGATAGATAAAAGCGCAACTTAAGGAAAAGGAAAGATCAAGGATGTACCCTCGAACAGAAAAGGGTAGGCAGTACGTATTCTAGCTTCAGTTTCCCAAGTCGCGTCTCCCTTGGCGTCGCTCCACTGAACTTTGACGAGCTTGACTCCACGGTTGCGTAGCTTCTTCACTTCCGTTCCCAAGATGCGGGTTGGAACTTTCCTTATGGTTGCTTCGCGTTCCACTTCGACCTCTTCGAGAATATTTGGCTCTACCACTTCAGCAGACTCATGTAGACATTTCCGGAGATGTGAAACGTGAAAAACGTTGTGGACTCCAGCCAACTTCTCGGGTAGCTCTAATCTATAGGCCATTTTTCCCAATTGTTCCTATCTAAAGTTATAGTTGAAGTAAAAACTTTGTGCCCATTAGGCAATGTCAAAACTGAAAACCTATGCCACATATATATTGATTAGGAGAAGAACTCTCTAAGCATCAGCCCCGAAGACCGAAATCAACATCAGACTGACACCCAAAGAGTTACTCAACCCAACCACCATATATGATTCTAGGCAACTAAGCATGATGGACTCCTTTTAGGTCACAAGGGAGTCCCTTCCTAAGACCAATCTGTATCCTATAAAACCCAAAGACTTGAGTGCAAAGACGATGGCGGCTAACTCAAGATCGTGGGTTGGGTAGTTCTTTTCGTGCACTTTCAACTGCCTCCCGCCATAAGCTACAACCCTTCCTTCTTGCATTAAGACGGCGCCTAGCCCTGTCCCACATGCATCCGTATAAACAGTGAACATCTTGCTCCCATCTGGCAGCTTCAAAACTGGGGCTGTTGTAAGAGCCCTTTTCAGTCGTTGGAAAGCAAATTCGCAATCCAAATTCCAATTGAACACTAGATTCTTCTTAGTCAATTTCGTGAGTAGAGCTGAGATTTTCGCAAAATCCCTTATAAACTTTCGATAGAAACCTGCTAGTCCTAGAAAGCTTCGGATCTCAGTCGCATTCCTTGGTGTCTTCCAATCTTGTACCGCCACTACCTTAGCAGGGTCTACTGCTAACCCTTGTTTGGATACTATGTGCCCAAGGAATCTCACCTCTTCTCTCCAAAAGTGGCATTTGGAGAATTTGGCTTTTAGTTGATGGACTCGCAAAGTTTCCATGATTGCCCTTAAGTGCTGAGCATGTTCCTCTTCACTCTTTGAGAAGATAAGGATATCATCTACGAAGACCACTACGAATTTGTTGAGGAAATCTCTAAATACCCTACTCATCAGGTCCACGAAGTAAGCAGGTGCATTTGTCAAGCCGAAAGGCATGACAAGCCATTCAAAGAAGCCGTCTGGGGTTCTGAATGCCGTTTTATCGATGCTATCTTCAGCCACCCTTAGCTGATGAAAACCGGTTGCTAAATCGAGTTGGGAGAAAACAGACGCTCCTACAAGCTGGTCAAATAAATCGTCAATTCTAGGGAGAGGGTGCCTATTCTTTTTCGTTAGCTTGTTGAGCTCCCTATAGTCAACACATAGACGGAGTGAACCATCCGCCTTTGTAGCGAACACCACTGGAGCGCCCCATTCTGAAATGCTCCTCCTAATGAACCCCTTTTCTAGAAGCTCTTTAATCTGTTTACTGAGCTCTTTCCTTTCTCGTGGAGCCATGTGTCTAACGGGCAACGCAACGGGCTTTGCATTATCTACAAGATATATGCGGAAGTCTATTTCCCGCTTCGGAGGCAAGCCCTTCGCCTCTTCGAAGACATCCGGATATTCCCGGACCACTCTAACTGATTGCAAATTTTCAACAGAGGCATCTAGCGATTCAAGATAACTAAGCATAACCGCATACGAGGGATTACAAGAAATTTCCAAGGTATTACCGAGCTGGGTTAGGAGCCTAACAACCCTTTTCTCACAATCAAGGATGGCCCCATTACTGGATAGCCAATCCATACCCAAAATCAAACCATAACCCGAAAAGCCCAAAACAAAGGCACTACATTAAAATTCTACACTTAGAATAGAAATTTCCAATCCCACACAGATCATAGACAAATGAGCTGGGCCCCCAATTGGGTTTGAAACAATTAAGGGGTCCTTACCATACTAGTTTTTAGGTGCAGAGATTCTACTAAAGCAGACGAGATAAAGGAGTGTGATGCGCCAGAATCAAATAAAGTGCGAACGGGGTGATCATAAAGATAAACTACGCTTTCTACAGAAGTATTTATACCTCGCTGTTGCAGAGGTGGTGCTTCCAGCACATGAACCTGTGCCCCTGGGGTGGATCCAGCCCTCTGCCCCTGTCCTCGTTTCTTTGGGCAGTCCTTAGCCCTATGGCCTGTCTCACCGCAAGAAAAGCACCCACCATTCTCCTTGGCCTTCTTTTTCCGGCAGTCCTTTACTAAGTGCCCCACTTTGCCACAGAAATTGCACTTCCTCTTCTCTTTGTTGCCTTTCCCACCCTTCTTAAAGTCTGTCTTCTTAGGCTGCAAACCTTCTTTCTTCCCTTGAGAACTTTCCGCCTTTGTCTCCTTCTTGCCCTTATCCTCTTCATTCAGCAATGCCATTTGCACCAATCTTTCATACGTGGCTCCCATGGGTATATGGGTCATGGCCAAACTGTGTAATGGCTCATTCAACCCTTTGACGAAACGGAGAGCCTTCTTGTGAGGGGTGTTGACTAGGTCAAGCCCAAACCTAGCCAGCTCATCGAACTGATTCACATACTCTCTGACTGTCTTGTCCCCTTGCTTAAGAAATAAGAATTTTTCCAACTGCAAACTTCTTTCCGCATCCGAGAGAAATTTAGTCTCAAACCTTGCCCTAAAGTCCTCCCATGTCTCCACTGGTCTTTCAGCATTAGTGACTTCCCACCAGTAGGAAGCCTCGCCCTTCAATAGCCATACTGCCAATTGTACTTTTTGTCTATCCTCTACCTCAAAGATGATAAATAGGTCCTCCGTTTCTTTCAGCCAATTTCTAGCTGCCACGAAGGACTCAGTTCCATGGAAATCCCTTCCTCCCATAGCTTTAAAATCTTTACATATCTTAGCAAAAGTGTTTCCCCGAGGAGGAGGTGGAGGAAAAGGTGCCGCTGCAGCTGGACGATTTCCTTCAGCTGGGGGAGGAGGAATGGTAGGACCTGGCTGAGTGGCCCTTGCTTCTAAGAACAGTCTAAACCAACCAGGTATTGGCACCCCTTCCGGCAAGTTAAGTTCTTGGGACATGCTGAAACAAAAAGGATAGATTCAAAACGAAGGATAAGAGATAGTACCTATGGCTTTGGGGGGGGGACTTTGCTTTTTTTAAAATAATATTTTCCTTTTAAAAATGCTTCTTTAAATTTCCTTTTTGAAAACAATTTTTCAAAACTTTTTACCTTATCTGGTAAACCTCGCTCTGATACCAAGTGAAACACCCCACCTCCGTTAGGGTCACTCTCAAAGGGAATGCCCTAATTTTGGTGGAGGTTTATAAGTATAAGTCATAGATATACAAGACAGATATAAGAACACATATTTGTAAACAGCGGAAAAACAACAACTTTTATTTCATAAAAGCAAATACGTGTTACAAAACATCACCATGATTGTCTTACATCTCTTTTCCAAAAACATAACATAACACTTTCATAATCTGTCTTGAGTACATTATTTAAAGAAGCATAAATAAAGCATAGATAAACTGCAAAAGTCCCCATAGTGGATTGTCCAAAGCCATAGTTCAAAGTGAAAAGTTCCAAGCAATACATTTCTCTTCTTCAAGCTGGATGTTAAGCTGGTCAAGCTGCAGTGTTCCCTCCCTGTGGACCTAGGGGGGGAAACGGAAGAAAAGAAGACGAAAGAAAAGTAGAGTCAGACATAAAGCCTGAGTAAGTCTAGTACTATTTTGTCTATGAATAAAGAACTGGGTATGATAAGTATAAACAAGAAGTGGGAAAGCACTAAAAACTTGGTTAAGTTGTCTAGGGTCGAATATACTATCGTACCCCATGTTAATCTCTGAACCCGTATAAACTAGTTTCCAACTGGCACCCCATAATCAGGGTGATGTGATCCATTCAATGATGATCGGCTCCTACTCGCATAGTTACATGTGTCTTACGGCCCCCTATGTTGTAGTTACCTATGCTGGTCCCACCATGGGGTGTATCAAGTCCCATGGCGGCGGCCCGACACAATCCTAGAATGCACAGGTATGCTACTGGTGTCCAGTGCCTTGTTTTTCTGCGCCGGAGTGTGTGCACGCCCGCACCCCGTTAGAACCTACACTGCTACACCACCGCCGTCGATTTGACCTCTTACAATCAGCCCAGTAATCGTGCCCCACCCTGCCTAGTTTCAGGGTATCCTGATACACCTTCTAGGGTTACTGCTGAAAAGGGTCCCCCATTACTAGGTTTTCTATCTCTAGCCAACATGCCAAGTTGGTTAAGTGTTTTCTAACCTAACCCCCACCAGTCCGTTCAGTTTAGCATGTTCCATTTTGATTAAGTCTTTAGTTCACTTAATCCTAACAATCCTGACTCAGCCTTAATTGTCTTATTAAGGCCCTGACCTCTCACATTAGACAGGTATTGTTGTGGCTGCCTGTTGCCGGTTGGTTCCGGGCAGTCTTACGCCACAACTCAGTCTAACCTCGGGTCCTTATTGGGCTCCATGTTTAACCTCCCACATTGGATAGGTATTGTTGTGACTACTGGACAGCCGGGCGGTTCCGGGCAGGTTTACATCACAACTCAATCCAACCTCGGGTTAAACACATCGTATTTTCTACACTTACATATTTTGTCTTTCTTCTTTATTTTCTTATATGTAAATATTTGCGGCCAATTATTAAGTTAATGGTGTAAAGGTTACACCAATCATGGGCCCAACCCATACTTGAACTTGGGCCCTCTTACTTTATATTTTCATTCATTTGTAATTTTAACCCAACGTTATTTTCCCCCGTTTTACACGTCCGTTTATTACATATATATTGGGCTTATCCTTTTAAAGCCCAATTTAGCCATGCTAAAAGGGGAGGCTTAAAGCGTGATTACATACACAAAAAAGGGGAAGGTGAGCGCATGAACTTGCAATATGACGTTGGAAATACAAAATAGAAACTGGTGTACTTGCATAGTGGTAACATATACTTTGGTCATAAAGCATAGGTGACATGAATCAAAGCATGTGAACTTGTAATTGAGATAAGAATCTAAATTGGGTATCATTATTGACACATGAACCTATATTTTTATTTAGGCATAATGTCAAACGTAAGCATGGCATAAATATCTCTAACATAAGCATGGCATATTGTCAAACATAAGCATGGCATAATATCAAACATAAGCATGGCATAAGTATAGTTAAATTTGTTCACATAACCATGGCATAAATATTTCTAACATGAAATCATGATTCTTACTTTAGTCATGTAAACTTACAAAAAGGGATTCTTGAGCCTAACCTAGCTATGTACCACATATGTCATCATAAAATTCTTGTAAACAAGATAGACTTAATCATGGATTTCAATTATGCCAAATATCATTCATAGCCTAGCCATATTCATAAGTTTGCAAATAGGTTTTCTAGTACAAAAGCATGGCTTAATACATGATGCCCAAATTTTCAACATAATTTCATATGGATTATGATAACCCAAACCTATTCCAATTACTTCATAAAAATGACGTTTGTATAAAAATACACATTATGATGGCATAGTAGCAAAGCCCCAAACTTGCATGAATTTAAATCAACTACATACATGTAGCTTCAACATGGATTACATAATTTGCGAAATATTCCAAACGTATACTTGCATAGAACTACCGCATGTAGTTCTTTATAACATAATTCAAGAATATCCAAACGTATATAATATTTCAAATTGATAAGAACGCACAAATATGAATTATTTTATTGCCACAATTCAAGCATACAAACCAACACAATTATTTGTTCATACCAAAGTAATACTCTACTTACAATGGTGTGGCGAATTCTCAAATTTAGGGTTTTGAAGATGCGGTTTGCTTTGATTGAGTTGCTTTATGCCTTAGAATTTTCCTCCTAATCTTCTCTCCAATTTGGTGGCTACCCCTAGTCGTTCCTCAACAACATGGCGGCTTTGTTCTTATTTTGAATGAATAGATTAGGGTTAGTCTAGGGTTGTTTTTATAGAGGTTAGGAACTGATTAGGACCATTGATGTTGCTTGGATTGATCGTAGCCATTCATCCTAAGGAGAGACCAATTAGAGCCTGCCATCTAGCCCTAATGACAAAGCAGACCACAGAAAATCGACCAACATAGAATAGGCCAGCCAGGTTAGACTGGGTTCGACCTGGCTCTGGACCAGGTCGACACCCCTGTCGACAGCCCTGTCGACAGGCCTGTCGACCTGGTTAGACCAGGTCGACAGCCCAGTCGACCTGGGTGCGTCAGGCGGGCCTGGCCCATTGGGCCCCACTTCAGAATTTTTAATTGTTTTATTCTGTTTGAATTTTAAATTTAATTCAGAAACTTCCGAAGGCTATATCTTCTTCATACGGACTCCGTTTTTCGAAAACTCGGACTCTATTTCGCGTATTTTTCCGAGATGAACGCAATGGCGTATCCCGTTTCCCTTAGTTCTTTGATTTGAAATTAATTATACTTTAATTTATGGATTTCACAGTTATAGAATTCGCGGGGTGTTACACAGTAACTTATAATAAAGTACGGAATCAATATTTAATATAAACAAGATTTAGAATTAAGGAGAAATGGTCTTTTAAATGGAGTTAATGGAATGAAGTTGGGTTTTAAATTATGAGACTAACTTGATGAATAGGATTTTAATCGGTAATGATGTCTATTTTTAAATTTAACGAAATTAGATTTCTATGAGAAATAGTATTCACATTTAATTGTGAATAATGTTTTAAAAGGAAAATAATTGCATATTAAATAGTTACAATGAAAATTGGAAATGTTTTCCAATATATATATATATATATATATATATATGTATGTATTCTGAAATGCAGAAAAAAGAAATATGGAAAAGATGGAAGTGTTTTCCAAAAAGCATGAAGGGTTAGATGGGTTGTAGGAAATATCTGGAAAATATGAGATACTAGAAAATAAATGTTAAATAAAAAGGGCCAGTGATTGTGTGATGTTTAGTTGTACATTTGTATGGATGTTGTTTTTACTTCGATAGTCAAATGACCGACTATCGAAGTGTTTTGACCATCGTTGTCGATACGGAGAGACCGGTTGGATATATTATCCGAAAACCACTCCGCATAGGCATTAGCGCTGCGAATTAGATTATGTTGAAGATAATTGAGAACAGAGTGAAATGCAATGGTCGTTCTGTTCCAGAATAATATTTCTTTTTGTCTAGTCCCAGGACAACTTGTATGGACGAATGTCAGACAGAGTATTCTTGACAGATCACACAAGACGGACCCTTTAAGGTATTACGTCTGGAGGCAGAGGAATTAGTTTCTCTTAGCTTTTATACCCATAATATTTTTGGGAAGATCGACTAGTGATTTGATGGGTTAGACGATGTGGCATTCAAAGTGAATGGTGGCCAAAAGTTCTGAAAAGATAGACGTAGCCTCTAGCCTCACAACCAGGAAACAAAAAAATCGGGCAGGCAGCGTGGCTAGTTGGGTCATACCCAAGCCGGGTGTATTGTCACAGATCTAGAGTAAATTCATATTTGTTCTTCTTTCGTTTCTGTATCTTCGGATTACAGTTGGATGGCCACCAACCGTTTGTGGCAATATATTGCTACACTCAAGCTAAATGAGTGGGCGGTCATGTGTGACCATGTTGCAAGATGTTCCTGTTGAACCCCAGTGTATACCCTCTAGAATACACTGATCGGAAGGTTATCCCATACCTTGTCTACTGGAATCCAATCCACAATAAGCGCCCTGCGGTTTTTTTGATTTTTTTATTATATATGTGGTGTGTGAGATGCAAGCGTTCTGCTATTTGGTTATTTATGTGATTGGACATTATTATAATATCACTGGATTTTGATATTAAAATTGTTTGGGTTATAGTAAGGTAAAAACCGTCCGTGTTTGTGTGTGGACTAGTCTTACTATTACCCTTTCCTTTCAGAAGGATTTTCAACGTTAAACAATATGTTTGGAGTTTACTCACAGCAGTCCCATGACTGACCCAGAGTTTATTTTGTTGTGTTTTCCTAGACTCTTGGGTGCCCAAATTTCTACGGGCAGTCAAGTGTTTTAGGTTTTACAGATATACTACGAGCAGCTTAAAGAAGGAGGCTTCACCGCTAGTTTTTTTGAGATCATTTCTGCTGTGTTGTATATGTGTTACATTCTGATATGGTATGTGTATATAAATTTAGTTTTGTATTTCAAAGTTATGTTATATATTATATTTTATTCGTTCCGCTGTGAGATTTGTGTTACTCTGATTCTATTCTATTGTGTTCTTCTTCTTCTTCTATTCTAATTTTCTTTCTTTCTATTCTTAGCATCTAACTTCTATTTATTAATGACCCGATATTTTCGATACTTCGAATAGTCAACATTGTATTTATGTTGATTTTCAGGGTCTAAAATTCGCAGCCGTTACAAACTGAGACTTTCGTAGAGGTAAGGAATTGGCTTAAAGAGACGGAGGATTTGCTTGGAATTTTCGAAGTTGACGATCGTAGGAAGATTCAGTTGGCCGCATGGCTGCTGAAAGATGAGGCTTCATTCTAGTGGGAAATGACGCAAGCAGGGCGTCCAGTGGAGACTTAGGATGATTTCCGATAGAGGTTCAAAATGAAGTTTCTTTCTCAAGGTGAGAAAAGTATGCAAATGGAAAGGTTTCTGGAACTCAAGCAAGGAGGCATGACTGTCAAAGAATATGTTAACAAGTTCACCCAACTGGTGAGATTTGGGTCGGAGCTAGTAGATACCCCACATAAGAAAGCTTTGTGGTTTGCTAGAAGATTGAATGAACCCTTCAAGGGTTGGCTATATCCCATATTCCAATGGGAGCAACTTTTTGAGAAACTTGTTGATATGGCATTAATGAATGAGGAAGAGAAAGGTGAAAAGAAAGAAGATGAGGTTGAGGAAACACAAAACAAGAAAGTATGGCCAAAGAAAGGACAACAACAACAAAAGCAACAACAAAAGAAGGGAGGAAAGAATGACAAGGCTAAAGATAAGAGGAAGTGTCATAATTGCGGACGAGAGGGTCATTTGATTAAGGACTACAAAAGAAGGAAGAATGGTTGCTTCAGTTGTGGAGAGGTCGGACATTTTTCTAAGGAGTACGCGAAGAAGCAAGGACAAGGTCAAACAGCCGGATCTTCTGGAGGGCAGGTGCATGCTCTCGTGACCAGTGCTCCTGATAGAGGTAGGAAAGTTTCCGTTGAAGGTTTGATTTCACTTTCCAATCATCTAATTAGAACTCTTTTTTATTCTAGCGCTTCACATTCATTTATATCTGATTCTATGTTTGAGTCTCTACACCTTAGTACTAGTATGGTTGTGGATTCCGTTGTTGTCTAGAACCCCATTGGTTGCACGGCTCATTTTACTATGATTTGTCGGGGTTTGAGAATATCTGTGTTTGGCGTAGAGTTTGAGTGTGACGCATATATGCTCGGTTTTATGGGCTACGGTTTGATTCAAGGGATGGATTGGCTAGCCATGTATGATGCCAACTGGATTGCGAGAGGAGGGTCGTTAGACTTTTGACTTACCATTGGAGGACCCTTGAGATTTCTTATGACCCTAAGGGGTTTGTCATGCTTAGTTTTCTAGAATCAATTGATGCATCAATCGATGATCTACGATCTGTACCAGTAGTCCGGGAGTATCTTAATGTTTTTGATGAGGTTCGGGGTTTACCTCCGAGGTGAGAGATTGATTTTCGTATATACTTGGTGGACAATGCAAAGCTAGCTGCATTGCCTATGCACCATATGGCTCCAAGGGAAAGAAGAGAGCTCAACAAGCAAGTTGGGGAGCTAATTGAGAAAGGTTTTATTAGGCGTAGCATATCTGAATGGGGTGCTCTGGTAGTATTCACAACTATGGCGGATGGTTCGCTTCGCTTATGTGTGGATTATAGAGAGTTGAATAAACTCACTAAGAATAACATGCACCCACTCCTGAGGATAGATGATCTATTTGACCAGCTTGTTGGTGCATATATTTTCTCTCAGTTAGCCTTGGCTATGGGGTTTCATCAGTTGAGGATGGCTGAGGAAAGTATAGACAAGAATGCATTTAGAACTCCAGACGGTTTCTTCGAGTGGCTCATTATGCATTTTGGTTTGATGAATACACCCGCCTATTTTGTTGAACTGATGAGTAGGTTGTTTCGGGAGTTTCTAAATAATTTCGTGGTGGTCTTTGTTGATGTTGTCTTGATTTTCTCGAAGAGAGAGGAAGAGCATGCCCAACATTTGAGGGAGGTTATGGAAACTTATCGTGCACACTAGCTCAAAGCAAAGTTCTCCAAATGCCATTTTTGGAGAAAAGAAGTGAGATTTTTAGAGCATGCGGTCTCTAAAGATAGGATAGCAGTAGATCCCACAACAGTTTCTGCGGTTCAAGATTGGAAGATTCCAAAGAATGCAGCGGAGGTGAGAAGTTTTATTGGATTGGTAGGCTATTATAGGAAGTTCATTAAGGACTTCGCAAATATATCAGCCCGACTCACCAGGCCGACGAAGAAAAATCTGACATTCTCTTGGGATGTAGATTGTGACGGTGTTTTCCATCGATTGAAGAGGGCCCTGACAACAGCCCCACTCTTGACCTTGCTCGATGGGAACAAAATGTTCACAGTATACACTGATGCATGTGGTAAGGGCTTTGTGCGGTCCAGATGCAAGAGGGATGGGTAGTATGTTATGGGGGTAGACTACTAAGAGTTCATGAGAAGAACTACCCTACCCATGACTTAGAGCTAGCTGCCATAGTATTCACGCTTAAGAATGTGACACCATTATCTACTTGGAGAGAAGTTCGAGTTATACACCGATCATAAATCTCTCAAGTACTTATTCTTGCAGAAGGATCTCAATTTGAGACAATAGATATGGATGGAGTTCCTAGCATCCTATGACTTTGAGAATTCTTATACCCCTAGCAAGGGTAATGTGGTGGAAGATGCTTTGAGTAGGCAGAGGGTGACTTTTAGTCCTCTGTTTGTGGAGAGCAAAAGCTTGGAGTTTATATCGACTTTCGATTTTAGACCCTCCACTGAGTTTATACCTGGTTTATTGGCATCACTAAATGTGCGACCTACTCTTTTGGATAAGATAGGAACTTCACAGCGAGAGGATCCACATATTTCATACATCTTGGATAGACTCAGTAGAGGGGAGACTTCTAGTTACCTCAGTAGATACTCCACAGATAGCAGATGGTGGTTGCGACGAGATGGAAGGCTTTGTGTTCCTCGAGTTGGGAGTTTGTTGAAGACAGTCCTAGAAGAAGCCGATCATTGTAAGATGACTATTCATCTAGGCGGTGATAAGATGGACCGATATATGAAGAGGGTTTTCTTTTAGGATGGGATGAAGAAAGATGTGGCGGAGTTTGTTTCTCAGTGTTTGATTTGCCAGTAAGTCAAAGCTAAGAAAAGGAAGCCTGGTGGTTTACTTCATCCTTTCGAGGTTCCACAGTGGAAGTGAGAGAGCATCTCGATGGGTTTCATTGACGGTTTTCCCAGATCAAGGAAACCCAATACTAGTATTTGGGTTATAGTAGATAGGCTACTAAGGGTGCTCATTTCATTCCAGTTAAGAGTAAGAGGACAACAACATGGTTGGCAGCAATTTACATTCGTGAGATAGTCCGTCTTCATGGAGTACCTTCCAGTATTGTAAGTGATTGTGACCCCATTTTCATAAGTGAGTTTTGGAGGAGCTTACAAGAAGCATTAGGTACACAGTTATGTTTGAGCACCGCTTGTCATCCTCAGACCGATGGACAGACGGAGAGGGTGAACAGAATTCTAGATGATCTTTTGAGGATGTGTATCCTTGACTTTATAGGGACTTGGGAAGAGCATCTTCCTTTAGTAGAGTTCCCCTACAACAACAATTATCAAGCTAGTATTGGCATGGCACCCTCCGAAGCATTGTACGGGCGACCCTGTAGATCCCCGACTTGTTGGTGGGAATCTACATAAAGACTTTTGCTTGGACCGGATATGGTTAGAGAAATGTCTGAAAAGATTAATCTCATTAGACGGCGAATGAAGACAGCTCAGGATAGAAAAAAGTCTTATGCAGATAAGGGAAGGACTGGCATTGAGTTTGAAGTAAGAGACATGGTTTTCATTAAAGTATCTCCTTTGAGGAATGTTGTTCGCTTCGGACCTGTAGGGAAATTGGCGCCAAGTTTTGTTCGGTCGTTTCCCATAACAGAAAGGATTGGCCAAATGGCCTATAGATTAAAACTACTAGAGAGACTGTCTAGCATTCATGATGTTTTCCACGTTTCTCATTTAAGGAAGTGCTTGCATGATATTGCAGAAGTAGTTGAGCCGAGTATGCTTGAGGAAGCAGAGGTAGAACGAGATGCAACAATCAGACGAGTTCCTACTTGTGTTCTTGGATCAGAGGTTAAGAAGCTACACAACCTAGAAGTCAAGTTGATGAAAGTTCTGTAGGGAGATAATCAAGAGGATACAACTTAGGAGACCGAAGACAAGAATCATGCTACGTACCCTTTTCTTTTCAAGGGTATGTTCTTAACTTCTTTTTCCGAAGCTTTTATTCATGCTTGTTTGTATCATTCAAATATATACTATCGATTGAATCATCAACCTTTACGTAGGAATCCCCATGAATTTAAACATGTGTTTGAGACATGTTATGTTTGGTGGATGCAAGTGGATGCAAGTGTTTGCTAGTGGTTGCTTGTGGATGCGTATACACACACGTTAGGCACTAGATCGGCTCAATCACTCTCATACTGCATATGGATGTGTATGCATTTTTCTTCTTTTCATGGATAAAAGTGGGTGTATCACCATATGGATGTTGCATTTGGATGAATGATTCTTCACACATATAGAACCTACATGATATAATAGGATTATTTTCACACATGTTGGATTCATGGCACAAACATCCACTGCATTAAGGAGGTCGACTGAGTCAATAGACTGCCTGATCTTTCGCATTAGTATAGGGACATATACACACACCGTTGCATATGTTCATATAAGCATCAGAAATTTTTAAGGACAATGAATGCCTATGTGGTGGATGAGTATATGGGTGTTGGATGTTAGGATATACGTTCTTCTAAACTTGGGAATTTTGGGGACGAAATCCTTTAAGTAGAGGAGAATATAACACCCATAATTTTATAACACACTAAAGATGATAAATTAAAGAATTCTAAATTAATTATTCAGAATTAAGTGAAACGCACTGCGCCATTGTGTTCGTCTCGGAATTCTGCTTATGATAGACTTCGAGTTTGCGTAAAATGGACGCCATATGAAGAAGTTATTAAGGTTTGAAGTTTATATACCCACAAGAGAAATATATACAAATAAACCCTTCCTGAAGTTCAAAATAATTCGAATTATCCCAAAACCGTAGGTGGGAAAATTCCCGCTCTAGGTGTCGATCGAGGGGTTGATCCCATAAGGGGGGTGTCGACCCATAGGTCGACCCCATAAGGAATGGGTCGACCCCCTTGCCAGATCCGAGGCAGAATTCATTTTTCTGAACGTAGAATCCTTTCTTGACCATATTCCTTGATTCTAGGCTATAAATAAGACACTATACCCTTTGTTTTATTCGTTCTAAATCTATGGAGAACTAGATGCTTCCTCTTCCTAGATTGAAAGTAACCTATTCTTCTTCAACAATCAAGTTATTCAAGTTTAGAGATTTGTGATTCGACATCTGCAGTTATTCTTCTGTTTCTTGGATCCATTCACTATGAGTCTACATTATTTTTAGATCTAAATACTTAAAAGATGATATTAACATGTTTAAGAACTGGATATAAGCCTGTGACTAATTGAATCATATTAGATTTCCTGTATCTTAGATATTTTGATATGACTATGAGTTGGATCTAAGCCTATGCATGATTATCATGTCAGATCTTCCATTGTTTGTATATATAATTTACTGATTAGATCTCATCATGCCTGTTTATGACCATGACACTATGCCTAATTAGTTTTATTATCACATGTTCATCATATCTGTTCCTATATGTCTATCTTGTCATTATGCTCAATGTTGTCACTATACGTTGCTATGCCTATTTTTACCATCATATGTCAATCTTTTTATTATGTTATTTCTGTTCTCTTCCCTTCTTATTTTCCATTTTTATTTTTATAGCCAGGCTACCTTCGAGCCAAGGCATACCGCTGAAATATGCGAACGCGTTAAATTGGGAACAAGACGAAAACATTAAAATTATGGCATAACTTGAATCGGGGATTTTGGGCATGACTTGAATTGTATACATGAATATGGATTTGGGGCATAAACCAAATTGTGATTTAGACCCTAAATTGGGGCATATGATACATGATAAATATGAATTGGAAAAGGGGCATGAAAGCCTATAATGAAATGGGATTAACTGTTAAAGAATGACCATGCCTAGATTTATAATAACCTGAAATTGTAAACGCGCTTAGACACGAGGTTAGATTACACTTGTGGTGGAATTTTCCCTGGATCCGCCCGACATATCTGGCGACCACAAGCGGTGAATCTAATGTGAGGGGTCTAAGTGCATAAACACGTGACGTGCTAAGACACGAGGTTAAGTCCGACTTGTGGAAGAAGTCTGCCCGGACCTGACCGGCATATCCAACATCCACAAGTCGTAGGCTTAATGTGGGAGGTCTAGGCTATTATAACCATAAATGTATATATGGTAATGAACTTGAATACTTAACCTAGATGAATCCACATGGATTGCACGAACATGTTAATTTGAGTAGGAGTTAAGTAAACTTGGTTGAAACAGTGGGAGGGCTAAGTATATCTTGGGGTGGTGGGTAATAATTATATATATATATATATATATATATATATATATATATATATATAATCCCACAAACTTAACCTGTGGGGTTATGCAATCTTTTTTACTCTAGTATGGAATAATGTATGGAAATCCTAGTAGTGGGGATACAAGCGTGGGGGAAACTTGTGTCACCTAGAGTTTGGGACCCGTTTCAGTCAGTAACCCATACAAAGGTATCAAACGAGTACTCCAAACTAGGTCGGAGTAGGGCACGCTTACTGGGCTGATTATAAGAGATCCAAAAGTGGGGGATGGTGTGGGCGGCGCATTCTGACGGGGTCATGTTCGTGCATGGGTCCGATAGAGGAGGTTATGACGTCGTGACACCTGTAGATATGGTTGTGCACATCCTGAAAACGAAGGGTTTCCATTTTAGGAAGGGATACATCCTACTGTGGGTCAAGCACAGGGTACCTGCAGAGTAGGTAGTCGATCGATTGGGGTTGTAATTAGGGTACATCTAGACTCCTGTATGATTAGGAGCCCGTTTTTATCCTTAGGGGTAAACTCGTGTATTTTCAGTTGGGCTGCCTGTTATTGTACACTAGAAGTATACCTTAGTCTACCATCTTGTAGTTGTTGGGGATCATCTTGTTTATATGATACTAGTATTGGTGCAAAGAGAAAAGGAAAGTGTTAGATAAGAGCTATCTATTTATTATATCATGTTTGTCCTGTTTACTTTGTCATACCTGCCATATATGTTATTATCTCCCTCATTTAGTTTATATGCCTCTCATGATGCTTTTACTTATTTGTATGCTAAAAGTAACTGGACTCGCCAAACCCATGTCTGACATATTTTGTTTCCTCTTCTTTCTCTTCCTTTTCCCCTCAGGTTCTCAGGGTGAGAATACTCAAGCTTGATCAGGATTTTGTTTAGTTTCGGTTGGAGATGCTTAGATGTACTGCTTGATTTCTTATCTTCTCTACTATGGCTATGTTTTTGGGGATTATGCTTCTTTTATTATTGTACTTTGATGATTTTAGTACAAGATAGATGTTTTCTGTTGATGTACTACGTTTTATGTACTTCAGACTTATGATGTAACCATGTTTTGAACCATGATGTTTTCTATTTAAATAAAGTTTTGAATTCCACTGCTATTTTATATATGTCTTGTAATGTTTTTGTTTCTGTTTACCTATAACGCTTCACGAAACTTAATGCATTCCCTTAATGGGTGACGTTAGTGGACGTGGGGTGTCATGTAAAACATCGTTATGTAATCTCTTTTGTTTATTTTTAGAAAATAATAATTTCCATTTCCCTTTTGAATAAACTTATTCAAACTCATATCGTTATTTCCTTAAATCTCAAAAATATCGTTATATTTTCACAAAATCTCTTTTTATTTTCGTTATTTCGACATTCATTAGTCCTTGACCGTAAATTGGTAAGTGAATAACTCCCTAAGTATCAACCCGGAAGACCGAAATCAACATTAGATTAACACTCAAAAAATTACTTAACTCAGTCAATCTCTAGTTATGTTCCAATTCGTTAATTTTTATCTTAACTCCTTAGTAACTCATATTATTCCACTTCTAATCCATTCAACCATTTTCCAATTTGTAAATCTCGTTTCAATTGCACTCATTTCACTTAATTTCATTAATAAGTAACGCTACTTTAACATCAACGTTATAACTTCACATCTCTTTTACAACCCTTATTTGTAACTCAGGTTTAATATCAAACCCCTTTTTATCTCGCCTTCTTTTTAACTCGATTCAAATATTAAGCAAACATTTAATTTAGGCTATCGTGTTTTCTTAAAATATCTTTTTTAACTTCATTATAAAAACTCAGGTTTTATATAAAACTTGTTCATAACCACTTTACAAAATTCAACTAGATTTCATTTTAACTTCAATTACTTAATTTCAATAATTCCATTTCATCGTCTTTTGGAACAATTTATCCAACTCCTAACCCTTAAGTTAATTTCTGCTCATTTGCTTATAAAATTTGATTAAGATCAGCATTTTCTTTAAAAAACTAGTTAATAATTACTTAAAACTTAAATAATAAATAATTGTTTCCTTTTAGTAACTTTTATTCAAAATTGTTAACCGGCTTTTTGTTCTAGTTCCCAAGAGTGTATCAGACACGCTCAACCCAATGTATCGCGCAAAGCTGAGGCCGAGAAGGGATGCTTAGGAATGAAGGAAATAGGATCGGGAAGGGATCACACTGCTCACACCCTCACAGTAGCTAGAAAACATCCACAGGCCAAGGCCCCATACCTCGAAGGAGTCATAAGCCTTAAGAGCCAGGTGTCGAGATCCTCGCGCCCCTCGGAAGGACTTCGCACCCAGCAGACTGCACAATGCGATGCCCTACGCCATCGCTATACTCGGGTTTAACCCCGGACCACCCAAAACAACATTCGCACGGCCTGGTTTCACAAAATACGAGTTTCCTGAGTTGAGGGAGACTTACTGAAACCAGCGCTCTATCTCACCTCTCTGGAATAATTTACCCAGACATAGCCCCTAATCGTTGTTGTGACAAGTGTAACGATAAGTATGCTTATGCAAGTAAAAGACACTGGAAAACCTAAAAAGAACATCTGAACACTTGGCAAAAATAGCGATCTTTACTATTTCATATTTCATTTTCGCACACACACACTGAACAAACTACGTGTCTAACACTTTTACTTTCTAATGACAGGGTGTACATGAAAACCACATCGTGTCTTGAAAAACCAAAAGCGAGGGCCGTACTCGCGTAAACTATCGGCCTACACTACCAAAATAGCGGTGACCTCTACCTAGGCTACTAACACTAATCGGGCCTTTTCTTCTTTTCTCTGTGCTAGTGATTTTTTGCAGATTCAGCACTCGACGATTCGTCACCAGTACCGGACCTCTTACGACCAGATATCGTCCTGCTCGATCGGCCCTTTGGAGGAGTAACTGACTCATGTGTAACAAAACGACGACGCTCCCTAGCGCCATCAGTGTTGGAGAACTCCGTGACATCAGTAACAATGGTGCGCGGCGTAGGCACAGAGGCGCTCCCAGCAACCAGGCCTACCATGGCCTCGCTCTCCTTCGGGATCTCCTTTCCAACCCGCTCAGCCTTCTCCTTAGCCTCTCTAGTAGCTCGTCGCTCAGATAGCTCCTTGGACTTATGCGGTGTGATGTCAGCAGCTTTGGCTTCCTCAGGGATCTCAGTGACCCTCGGGCGGGCATCCTCATCTTCCCTTTTCTTCTGGGCCTTAGCAATAGCCCTCTCCGTCTCCTCCTCCTTCTCACACTTAGCCACCATTTTGTCCTTCTAAGTCGCCACCATAGCCGCCATCGAGGATACATCAGCGTCCACTGGGCTTGGGCTATGACACTCTGTCCATCGGCCACCTCCCCTTCCTCGTTAAGGATGTCCACCATGCTAGGAGTAACTGCTATATCAGAAAAATTATCGAGTTGGTCACCACCTTCTTCTGCCCGTGTTCCTATGAGGCCTGGTCCAGATTAAGTCACATGTGGGATCGTGGGGGCAGGGTCCACTGCCGTTGTAGACTCAAAAGGAGCTGCATAGCAAAGAGTCAACCTTTTTAGGCCGCAAATTCAGTAATCACTTCATCCTCAAGGATGCAGGGTAAAAGGAATTTACCTATGGGCTTGGATGGCGTAAGAATAATAGGAAGGGTGCTTGTGGCAGTAGGCAAGGTGAAACTGGTATCCCCCAACAACGGGAAGTCAGGGTTGTACTCGGCAGAGGCATGGGCCAAAGCCCCAGGACCGCTCGCCATGGGAGATTCGGGGGCCAAGGGAAGATGAGAACTCTCCCCTTCAAAGGATTCTGCGACAACAACGCCCTCGGTCATCACAAACTTCCCCGTCTCCTCAGTGAGTCTCGCCAACCTTTCATTCTCGGCATCCTCTCGCAGCAACCTCCTTCTTTCCTCCAGCTTCTCGCGTTCTCCATGGCCATCATCCAATGAAAATCACATTAGTTACATTTACATATTGAACGCAACCAATGAATGTAACCATATGTATGTTTTCTTGGATGGCCATCATCCAGCAGAACATTCGCAAGCTAGCGCTCATCCAAAGTACATACGTCAACTTGACGCAAGAAGGCCTCATAAGGGACAAGTCTCTCCCAAGCTATCAGTAACTCGCGGTGATAGTCCTCAACCAACGAAATTCCTCGGAATCTCAGAGCCTTAACATACATATTATGGATACTCTCCTCGAAGGAGGACCCGACTTGGAATTCCGCATCACTCAGCTGTCCCCTCAGCTACTCTATCTCCCTTTAATATTTGGCCTTTATACCCTCGGATGTACTCAACACATCCCTGTTGCTGGCCTCAGCATCCACCTTCGCTTTTTTCATCTCCTCAAGCTGCCTCTTCAGCTCAGCGACTTCAGCATTCTCAGCCCGCAGCCTTTCGTTTTCTGCCCTCAACGCTGTGTTGTCATTCTGGAGCTGAGTAACTTTCCCAAACTCCCTTCCTATGTCAGAGCATGCTTTAGACCAATCATCCTTATCCCTCTTGAGGGCTGTGTTTTCAAGGGTCAAGTGACTCACCGTGTCGCTAAAAGTCTTACGGTCATGCATGGCCTTCGTCTTTAAAATCGCATGGGCTTGCTTCAACACCGCTGCAACAACATGGTTACAAGTTAACACTGGAAAGCACACGAAATAGCGATTAATTTACCACGATGCAATGAACGGCCTTACCTATCTCAGTTTCCAAATGGGTAAACGAGGTCTTTTCGCTGTCAATAGCCAATTGTCGATTAAGGAGCTCTAGGTTCTTCCTCTTAATCAACTCAGAAAGGAGGAGTGAATACTTGGTAAGCTCGTTGTTTGTGTGACATGCAGCTTGTAAATGCATCCATATATCTCCGGATTCCCTACTGGGAGCAGGGAGGAGATCAGAGAGAGACTCCAGCTCATCAAAGTGATATTGGGGGAAGTATAACTTCAATAACGCTCTCCTCTCCTCTACAGAAAATGCTCGAATTTGAGAATCTGTGTGATTTTGCATTCCCGTCACGACCTCCATACCCGGTCATAACTGACCAAACAGTGACTCCCTCCTCTTAGCGGGCTGAACAGGAACCAGAGGAGTGATAGACGGGGGAACTCTCGAAGGCAAAGATCGGGAGCCACCTATGTTGAGCCGAGAGTCCCCCACATATACACGAATTGGGGGAGGAGGATGAGGTGTCGGAGATCGCCTAGATTGATCCCGATAACAATGACCGCTGCCATGTTCTGGCGGGGGTGGGGCACCATGTAGACTGGTAGATCGTCAAAAAATCTCGAACGAAGAAATCTAGGGATGTTGGTAGCCCCCGTGTCCATAAGCTTGTCCACCGCTCTCTCTTGCCATGTCACCTGCCAATGGAACAACCCAAAGTTAGTCAAGTCACGTACGTAGACAAGTATTTATGCTATGCAGTGTTGTGGATGTATGCCCTAAGTGTTCTCTCAACAAACTAGATTGTGGCCCGCTCAAGGGATTTAACCCCTCCACAACACAAGTAAGTTCCTCCAGGCTCATCGTATCAGGCCATGGAGCCATTACTAAATCAAGCCCTTCTAAGCCATCAAACTCGCCTATAGGTTCGAGCGAGGCGATGGCCCCTAAGCGAGTCGCAGGAGATTGCGATCTAACCGGCATTCCCTCCTTCTCCCCGGTCGGAGGTGAGAACGGAGTGCCCGGAAATCCCTCATCTCTGCTGACCTCCTTGGGGCCATGAGCCTCGACTTCGCACACATCCCTTTTAGGTTGAGAAGTCCCTTATGGCTCTCCTCCCACCGGGGGCATTTTACTCTTTCGCCCAGTAGTGGTTGGGCCTGTCGCACCTCCATCTTTTAGCGCACTAATAGCAACCGCAGGCCTGATCATAGCCTGGTTGTTAGGTAGCAACCCAGCGCGGCGGAGGCGATCCTGACTTATCACGGTACTAGTGTCGTGGAGATTCTCCGGTATCGCTCATAAAGCATTAAGGTGTTGCCGATACTGGTCACCAGTAGGCGCCTTTGGATTCCCTTCCATAACCCAATTAAAACCATCAATAAGGGGAGAAATCCAAGATGTTGCGGCAAGGAACAGGGTTAGAAAAATACGTACTTCTTTCAATCCACCTTCTGGAAAATCCGGGAGGGTAGTTAACGAAGAACCACTCACGCTTAAACACTGACAACCTAGGCCTCGTCCAGACAAAGAATTTTGTGGCAGCTGACGCTTCCAGTAACCATTGAGAGGGCGAGGCAGGCTCATTTTCCTTACGTGGAAGAAATATCGAATATCATCTCCGGTGTGTTCCCAATGCAAAAACTCTTGGAAGAGAACATAAGTGCCCAGAAGAGAAGCATAAGCATTAGGGTGTGGTTGTGATGGCGCAAGGCGAAAATAGAATAGCATGTCCCGAATAAAGTCATTAGCCGGGGGCACACACCTGGCAAAGCAAGCCTGTTGGTTCCAAGTAGTAAGACCCTCGGGCGAGGCATGGGCTCTGCCATCTCTCCCGGAGGCACGGGCATCATCCGTCGGAATGTTAAATCGCGCCTCCATTTTCCTGACTGCGGCAACAGCATCCATACTCGATGGTACCGAATCGATGGGGTTCTCCAAAATTACCTCATCTGGCAGCATGTCTGGAGCTATCGGAGGCGTAGGAGCGTCCTCTCCCATAATATCCACATTCCCGGCCTCCTCAGTCACGACCGGGTAATGTTGTCACTCAAAGTGTTCCCCGTGCTCAGATGCTTCGGGTGAGCTAGTCGTATGAGAAGGAGCCGGTCCTTCGGTAGTATCAAGCTCACTGCTGGACGGGCTCCCGCTAGTGGTAGAGTCAGATGTATATGATGAGGGTTGAGAAGCCTCAGCTTCCATGGTCTTTCCAGTCTTTGATCATGTCTGCATCTTTAGCTATACTTTAACGCATCAGTATTAGAATGGGAAGTATAGTGACCTGTATCCCTCATGTTGGTGACAACTAACTCGTGCGTGTAATGTTATGCAAAGAGAAAATACATAAAGAAAGTTCAGAATAGCGCAACAATTCGAGTCCCAGTCCGGTATTATGCTCTATCCTATGTGAAATATCCATAATCCTGCTCGCGCAACATCCATCATGGGTATCGACGCTCAATGCTAAGTTACACACTAAATATGCAAATCTGAAGACAGGTAGTCGGGAGGTCAAAGTCCAAACAGCAGCAAAGGATGAAAACTCGAGGCGCCAAGGGCCGAATCTCCAAAAACTCTCCAGGCTCAAAATTTTGAACCTGGGGGTTCTTAAATTCAAACCTAATCGGGTTCGAAAATCCAAACCCGCCCAGGTTCGAAAATTCAAACCCCTAAGGGTTCGGAATCTCGAACCTGGTAGGTTCGAAAATCCGAACCCATGGGTTCGAAGATTCGAACGCACAAGGGATTGAACTTTCGAACCCACAATGGTTTGAATTTTCAAACCCCCAGAGGTTTGAAAATTCGAACCCGCAAGGGTTCGAAACTGTGAGCCCAGCAGGGTTCGAACCTCGAGGTCACCACCATGGCCCTTCGACCTCTGTCCTCCTCACTCTCTTGACCCTAGGCCCTACCTATCTTAATATCAAAATTTACTGGTTTCGAAATTCATAGGTTCGAAGTTTTCAACAATGGCGGCTAGAGAAGGAAGAAAATAGAAGGGGGATATTTATAAAATAAAAACACGTTTCTTCGCATTCTGGTGCGGGTTCGAAATTTTCGAGCCCACTAGGTTCGAAAATTCGAACCTCCTGGGTTTGAAATTTCGAACCTCAAGTGGTTTGAAAATTCAAACCTCATGGGTTCGAAATTTCGAACCCCCAAAGGCTAGAAATTTCGAACTCCTCCGTGTTCGAAAATTTCCCACCCGAGTTAAAAAAAAATAAAAATCATGATCACACATCCTGGTCCGAAACATCGTACCACACTCTCTCGCATACGGACCTCGTGCATGTGCATATCGACTCCCGTGCATCCACGGAGGTCACGCACTGTGGATACTTAGTGATTCCAGTATGGCGCGTCCTATAGCGACGGCTCATCCGCACCACCAGGGGAAATGAGCCCAACAACTAATGCTTATTCACCTTTTAAATTACAGGAAGAATTAACAGCTTAGCTACTATCTCAACCAAAGCAAATCACATCATGTCAAAGAAAAGGCGTACTTTGGGGGAAAATGTTAACCGGCATTTTGGTTTGGTTCCCAAGAGTGCATCAGACAAGCTCAATCCAATGTATCGCGTGAAGCTGAGGCCGAGAAGGGATGCTCAGGAATGAAGGAAACATGATCGGGAAGGGACCGCCCCGCTCACAATCTAACAGTAGCCAGAAAACATCCACAGACCAAGGCCTCATACCTCGAAGGAGTCACAAGCCTCTAGCGCCCGGTCCCGAGATCCTAGTGCCCCTCGGAAGGACTTCGCACCCGGTAGGTGCGAAATTTCGCACCCAGCTAGGTGCGAAATTTCGCACCCATGCCCGAGTTCGAAATTTTGATGTGTGCGAGTAGCGGCTGCAAATTTCTGCTTGTGGTCCCCTATTCTAACCTAATCCTACCTATCCCCGCTCCTATAAATAGGCCATGGCCTCACACTTCAAAAGGGTTGGATTTTCTTCAATTGAGACCTTCCTAGAGCTGCATGAGCCTCATTAATGGCATCTCCCATTTGAGGAAGGAGAATTAAATATCTTTTTCTCTAATACTTAGCATATGACAATTATGGAAGTGAATCTAATGAGCATGGCTCAACCTTGTAATTCTTGAGTGATTAATAAAGTTCCAACACCTTCCCAAAGTGGACGTAGGCCTAATCCGTGGCCGAACCACTATAAATTTTTATGTCATGTAACACACCGTATTTTCTATGAACATAAAAGTAACAAAACAAAGTATACATTATTTTAAAAAGGAGAACTAAGGGAAACGGGTTGCTCCATTGCGTTCGGCTCGCAATTCTGCTTGAGATAGAGTCCGTGTTTACGTAAATCGTACTCCGTATGAAGAAGTTATGGCCTTCAGAAGTTTCAGAAAATTTAAATTAATTAAACAGCTTACAAAATTCGAATTCAAATGCTTAACAGGGTAGGCAGGATTTCTCCCACCCAGGGGCCAGGTCGATCAGTGTGTCGACCTGGGGGTCAACCTACCCTATACAAGTTGACCAAGGGGTCGACCTCCACCCTATAGGTCGACCTGTTTCAGATCCGAGGCAGATTCGGATTTTTGTATCTGGACTTGTTTTCTGGACAGATTCTTTGGCTTCTAAGCTATTTAAACACCCCCGCAAACCTCACTTTCTCTCCACACAAAACCATTGTAACGCTATGGTGCCTCAATTCCAATTAAAATAAATCAATGGGGTCGCTACTCTACTGAAACCTAAGCTAGAAATAGTGCTCCTTCTTCTTCCAATATGAATAGGATTAAAAGAGAACAACTACAACCCCTTTTTCTTTTAGAAACCAACCAAGGTGAGTACAGTTATTTTCAGATATGAAATTTAGTTATGATCTTGACATGGTTATAAATCTGAATTTGAGATTATGCATATTCTTGTTTATCAGATCTGTTTTTCTGAGTAGATCTATCATATTAATATTATAGTAACTATTCTGTATCTCTTCCTTCCTTCTATTTTATAGCCACGCTACCACGAGCCTGAGCCAAATTTCATAAGAGATTGACGCACGAGCGCTAAATTTTTGGGAAAATATTGAATGATGCATAATTGGTGTAACGACCCGGTAAATTGCGACCTTGGATATCGACACCAAACACGATATTGACTATTCAAGCATGAAAAATACTGGATAGTCCATGAAAGAAATTAGACGGTGAGGAAAGATAAGATAGAAACTTAGAATATAAGAAGAAGAAGAACATACCACATCAGAGTAAACACGAATCTCACAGCGGAATGAATAAAATATAACATAACTTGAATTAAAAGATTTTACTTGACATAACTTGAAATAAAAGATTTTACTTGCATATACAAATCATTATCAAGTACAACACTTACAACACAGTGGAAAAACAATAGTTATAAAAAGTCCTGAAACCTCCTGCTCCAGCTCTTCAATTATCTGTAAATCCCGACTACTTGACTGCCCGTACAAAATTGGGCAACTAAGAGTTTAGGGAAAACAAAACAAAATAAACTCCGGGTCAGTCATGGGACTGGTGTGAGTAAAACAGTTTAAAACATTTTAAGCCATTAAACGATATCTCATAAGACCATGCCGTATAACGGAACGGGTTTTTCCCTTATGAGAATCCAAACTAATCTTCATATCAAAACTCATTGATATTATAATAATGTCTGTCAACCACAATAATAATAATCATCTAGCAGAAATGTTTTCATCTCACGTTCTACATACATAGTATACAATCAAAATCGCAAGCACATATTGGGTAATGGATTTCCAACTATGACAAGGTATGGAACCACCTTTCGCTAGTGTACCTCTAGAGAGGAATACACTGGGTTCAACAAGAACATCTTGCAACCCTGCCACACATGATCAACCACTCATTTTGCTTGAGTGTATCGAATGTATATCACCAACGGTTGGGATCAGCAAACGTTTCCCGAATGGGACAACATCGAATTGATTATAGAATGAAATGAATATCTCTAGATAGGTGATTATACACCCTAATAGGAGCTACCCACATAGCCATGCTACCTGCCCGATTTTTGTCATTTACCGGATGTGAGACTAGAAGCTACGCTTATCTTTTACATGCCACATCTTCATTCACTTAGAATGTCACATCGTCATACCCACCAAATAATAAATTGATTTATCCAAAAATAACACGGGTATACAGCTAAGAGAAACGAATTCTTCCGCCACCAAACGTGAATACATTTCAAGAGATCAACTTACGCGATCTATTAGATATACTCTGTCAGACCTTCGTCCATACCAGTTGTCCTGGGACTGGACAAACCGAAGGCACTATTCAGTATATCCATCTTAGGAAATTGTTATCTAAGATTTATACAACAGCCCTTCCACTTTACTCCGTCTTCAACATATTCAGCATACTTGATTCGCAATGCTTATGCCAATACGGAGTGGTTTTTCGAATAGTAATCTAACCGGTCTTTCCATATTAACAACGTTAAAATGGCCAAAACATTGATAGGCTGTGATTTAACTATCAAAGAAAAACACGTGTGCAAACAACGATATTATTTCCAGATAGAAATTATATCGATCAATCATCATTTAACATTTATCTCTTTAGTTCATTAATTTACTTATCTCATGTTTCTATATATTCTACATTCTTATTTCCTATTATCAGAAAACATTTCTGATTCTTATTTGGAAAACATTTCCAAAACTCCTTCACTGGATTTCAACTGATGTTTTAAACAAAACATCACCATGCCAACTCAAACCATTTACTAAATTCACTTAACCACCATTCACTATCAAACCTTACCATTTCTTAGTTAAGAAGGAAGTCAATCAAGTTGAGGTATAATTACCTCCCAGACCTTAAATGAACAACGTTTTAACTTCAAAATAGTCAAAGTTAATCTTTTAAACCTTTTACAAACTTCTTTACGTCTCTCTCGGATTCAATTTATGAATCCACTTCTTTATTGAAAACATTGATTATAACGATAACGTTCTAATCCCTACTTCTGCAATATCTAACTTATAATTCTATCTTTTATTCTTACTTTGAATAATTAACCTAACGACTGATTTATTTATAAATAAATAAATCTTGATTTAAAAACTGGAAAGTAAATAATACTTTCCTGAATTCGATATAATCGAATTCGACGATTAACTCTCTTCGAGTAATCTCTAGTTGATTATCTCTTCTTTGAATAACCTATATTCGATTATCTCTCTTCGAATAACTTCTATTCGATTAACTCATTTCGAATAACTTATATTCGATTAACTCACTTCGAATATCTTATATTCGATTTCTTACTAATAAACGATATCCGATAATCTCTTTTTCGAATAAACTATAATCGATTACCCCTTTCGAATAACTTATTTCGATTAACTCCTTTCGATTAAACTAGAATCAATTAACTCCTTTCGATAAAACTAATCGATAAATTCCTTTCGATTTACTATAATCGATTAACTTCTTTAAATCTATTTGAATAACTAATATTCGACGAACTCTATTCGAATAACTAAATTCGATTAACTCCTCTCGAATAATTAAATTCGATTAACTTGACTCGAGAACCATATTCGATTAACTCGACTAACTTAACTCGACTCGACTAACTTGACTTGACTAACTTGACTCGACTAACTCGGCTCGACTAGCCATATTCGACTAACTCGACTGACTTGGTTCGACCAACTCGATTCGATTAACTAGGCTCGACTAACTTAACTCGATTCACTTAACTCGATAATCTTAACTCGATTCACTTAACTCGATTCACTCTCATCGATTAACTTAACTTGATTCACTTTCATCAATTAACTTAACTTGATTCGCTTTCATTGATTAACTTAACTTGATTCGCTTTCATTGATTAACTTGACTCGATAATCTAACTCGATAACTTAACTCGATTATCTTAACTCGATAATCTTAACTCGATTATCTTAACTTGATAATCTAACTCGATAACTTAACTCGATTATCTAATTCTAATCGATTTACTTACTTTAAATTGATTAACTCAATTTGGTTTACTCCTTTTCAATTTACTTATATTCAATTACTTTATTGATTTATAAAGATTTCCCTTTTTACAACATTTATTCATTTATAAAGATTTACTTTTAGTAACAGTTCTTCACTTTATAGATGTTCCTATTATAATGTTTATTCATTTTAGAAGTGTTGAGTTCACATTCTAAAAATATGGGTGTTAAAACCAACTTCTACTTCTCTATATAAGTTCAGACTTATATATTCTATTTATCCAAATGATAAATATCTAACTTAATTTATAAATGTTATTTATAAATTAATCTGCTCCATTTATCTGTTTACTTCTTCATATATAAGTTCAGACTAATATATCTTTATTTATCAAAAGTAAATATTTCCTTTATTTTATAAAATATTATTTATAAATTATTCTTCTTGATTCATCCATTAAAAACAGATTTCTATTTAATATTTTACTTAAATTAATCTTTTGAGAATCCTTTATATATCTCAACCATGTCCTTTAATTAATCCTATTTATTTCCTAATAAATATCTCTTATTTATTTCTTAATAAATATCCCTTTTAATAACTTATTTATTCTCCTAAATAAATATCCCTTTTTATTATATTTGTAAATGTTTTACAAATATCTCCCTTTCTATTTTATTTGTAAATGGTTTACAAATATTATCTCTTATATCTCTTTCACAATATGTCCTTATATATTTGGTTTCACGAATATTTCCTTGTATTTCTTTATTTATTTTCTAAATAAATAATTCTTTTATAATATCGAATTCATTTACTAAATAAATAATTCATTTAATATCTCCTATTTATTTAACAAATAAATATCTCATTTATAAAATCTTATGATTTTAGAAATATTTCCTTTTATAAATATTCCATTTATAAATAAATTCCTTTTTTATAAAATCTTCTTTGATTTTATAAATATTTTCTCTTTTATAAAATCCTTTGATTTTATAAACAATTTATTTTCAATATTCATTTTGAAAATTCCCTTTTTAACCTTTCCGTATTATGGTATTTACCATATCAAATCACGATGGACAATATCGTCCAAACACACAAATTCGACAACAGACTATATATATCACATCATATATTACAATATATGAACAGAACAATATTATAAATATTGAGCAACCCAGTTGGGTCCCTCCAACCTGTTTCCCTGCATCACAGATGTTAAACAATCGAATATAAAATATTCTTTTAAACAGAATCAATACTCGATTAACGATATATATATATATATCGTTGTCTATGATTTCAATCAATACACAAACAGTTCAACCAAACAGTTAACACACAACAATCAGTCATCATTTATCAGTTCTAAATATATGTTATAAAAATAGAATTGTTCAGAGTTGGTGAGTTTTACTCATATTACGCGTTAACCGTTAAATAACGATTTGCGTTAGTAGATTCAGACGGACAGTTTATTTTGATATAAATTGCGATGAGCTCGGATTCACTCCCAGTTAGCTCCATTGCGTAGCCCTCTTACATACGATCCCAATAGGTCTTGTTTCGCTGCAAACCGTTATCGTATGACACAGTTATTCAGTTTCAAAGTTTATGTATATTAAATATAAATAAAACTTAAACTATTTTTTCAATTAACGGGCTTAACCTTTATCCTAAGGCCCAAAACCATTTTCCACTACCAGACCCGTCGTTGTTTTTCTTCCCCAAACATAAACCCATCGCCTGCTCCTTAATCCCAAAGAAATTTCCTACGTTTCAAACCACCAACAATCCTCCATTTCACCATGAATCTTCAAACGGGAATCAACACCAAACTCTACTCTTCAATCTCCATCACACAATAACAATTTGATATCACTCGCACCCTAATTCTTTCTTGCGTCGAACTCCCGTTCACAGCAGCTCAACCAAATAGGATCGACATTTTTATTTTTTATAAAACCCCAAAAATTCACAACTTCATCTATTCTCCATCCTGAATCCAAATATCAACTCAAAGATCCAAATCCCTAAACAAAATTCACGAATTCGCGATCCCTAGCTGCTCTGTTGGTCCACGCTGCGAGCAAAATGGTGTTTGAACCCTTCGAAGGTTGTACCAAAATGAGAAGGAGAGTTCAAGGATCACTAATATACAAGTGTCTTGATTTATTGATTTCATTTTGATTTGTTCTTGATTTATGAACTTGAGTATTCACGTTTTTTATGGTTTCTGTGGTGGCGGCTGAAGAGAACTATTTATATAATGGAGTGAGATTTTTGTGTGGTTGTAAAAGGAGAGGTGTGGCTTGTTTTGGTTCACCAACTCTTAGGATATTTTAGTTTATAATAATCATTTCATCTTCTAAAAATTCGTGTTATCACAAACGATATTCAAAAATCAGGAAAATGGTCATGTAGCTACAATTCGACATTATGGTTCCATCGAAACTGGCTTGGTCGAATTCCGACTCCGTTTGCTCACACAGCGTATTTTTAACCATCAAAATACTTACTGTTTTTCACTTTAAGAATCGGTACAGCCACATATGGACTTCAAAAATCACGGAAATTGAAATCTAGCAATAATTTGATATTGAGGATCCAACAAAATTGGTTTCGTCGAATTCTGAGGTTGTTTGTAAAACTAGCTAGTTTTAAGGCTCTAAATAACCCTTTTAAATATATAAATATATTTAAAAACAATTAAATTAAATATTTATAAATAAATATTATCATGTATATTCACATACGATATCATACAGCTCTAGAATATTCCTATATGAATTTCTAACTCGATATTTCAAATCCCGCTTTAAATCGATATTTGATTTATAACGAAATTCCTTTTTAAAATATGAATAATTCCTTTATAAATTATAAAGGAATTCCATAGCGACTATTCTAAAATTTCCACTAGAAAAATATACTCCACCAGCTCGGAACGTTTCTTGTTTCACAGAAATCTGTTTTAAAACGGCTTCTGTATATTCGTTTAAAGTTCGAATCGCCAAATCGCGAACTGCCGCGCCATTTCGAGCTCGATTATAATTATATTATAATTTATACGTTCAACCATCGTTAATTAAATATATTCATCGTTCTAATTCAATACTGAACTGAATTACGTATATTGAATTTCCCAATTCACACCATATCGCCATTTCAGCCAATTCTGATTATTTCAGAATTAAATATATTATTTAATTATTATTTTAATTAAATATTCACTCTTATTTAATTAAACGACCATTATATTCTCTAAATCACTATTTTAAGTAATTAAATAAATTAATTATTATACCGCTGAAAAATGCGGGTCATTACATTCTTTCCCACTTAAAATAATTTCGTCCTCGAAATTTGCTAAGGTAGAAAACAAAACCCATCGACTGGTTAGAACTTATTTGTTCACTTCTTAACTTCAATTTTAACTGAACCAATTTAATTTCAATTAAATTATTAATTAATTCTTATCAATGAAAATTTTCAAAAATCCTGAAAATTTTCTAATGCCTTAACTTTTCGTAAAACTTCGCCAGCACCTCCTTTGTACGGCTCAATCGGTACAACCACAACTCGCCTCTCTAGGCCTTCTCCAACCCAAAAGAAAATCAAACAGCCAAGCGACTTGCCAATTCGGCTCATAAATCACCAAACTCGTATGAAATATAAACTTGTACCTTTTTGTCGGGCATATCATTATATCACTTTCACTTGCTACCAACTTAGCATATACCGACACATTTCCAACTTGATCTCAAAACAATTCATTTTCAAACCAAATCATCTATTTATACCCCAAACCAAATCCATTTGAAACTCAAGATCCATTCTTGATTCCAACTCTTAACTTAGTAATTCAATATACTTAACCAAATTAAGTTATCATCCACATATTTCATTAACTGGTAAATTCCTCAAATCATTTATCTTTATCACATGATTTAATTTTGATTTTTATTTCAAAAATCAACTCAATCCACATGGGTCCAAAGTTTATTCAAGAATCCAATTTTTCTTGATATCGTTCTTATTCAATTTCAGTTACCACTTAACTGTCTTTATTTTAATTCCAATTTGTTTTTACAAAATTCAATTCAAATTTGGTTTTAATTCAAATAGTCTTTCTTGGGTGTTTTAAACAGTTCACCTTATTAAAAATCAAACTTTCCTTTTTAGGATTCAAACACTTGCTTTTCCCAAATCAATTCGAAATCAATATCTTTGGTAGTAATCCATCACTTAGAACTCGGAAATGAACACCGATGATGTCATGATCATCATCGGAATCTATTTTCCAGCTATCGAAGTGAATTCAATACTATATCACTTTCAAAACCATATATAAA
This sequence comes from Allium sativum, assembly GCA_030737875.1. Taxonomy (NCBI): domain Eukaryota; kingdom Viridiplantae; phylum Streptophyta; class Magnoliopsida; order Asparagales; family Amaryllidaceae; genus Allium; species Allium sativum. Next base: position 162,815,916 of record CM060926.1, read on the forward strand.
CATTTCCACTTTGAAATACATTTCAAAATACCATTCTCAGTGCTTGTAAAACAATTTAAAACCTCCCAAGATTTTAAAATTCCCGTATATTAAATCTAAATCCATTTACAAACACTTTTCCAATTTCTAGGGTTTTAATTTAAATTATGATTTGAATTTCAGATTTAATTCGCTTCGTAATACTTATACGAATTTTATTTGGTTATATATATATATATATATATATATATATATGTATAACCATCTCCATTATAATCTTATTCGATTATAATAACAACCAATATATACCATATATTTTAATCATTTCAATATCAATCTTTTATATCAAAATATAATTTGGGTAAAATTATTTTGTTTACCCTCTTTCAAAACATACCATGACGGTTCATCGTATTCGAGTGTTTAGAAACTCCTACAAATACAGTGGATCAAACTGATCGACTAGAAATTCATAAGCCACTCAATCAATAAATCTCCACAATATAAAGCAATTTTTATATTGAATAACAAATACATTCACTCGTATATATACACTCAAACTCAATCTAGGGTATTACTAACCCTATCTCTACTGAGTCACACCACAGAGCCAAGGTAATTCACTTAACCTTAAGCTCTGATACCACGGTAATGACCCGGTAAATTGTGACCTTGGATATCGACACCAAACACGATGTCGACTATTCAAGCATCGAAAAATACCGGATAGTCCATGAAAGAAATTAGAGGGTGAGGAAATATAAGATAGAAACTTAGAATAGAAGAAGAACAAGAACATACTACATCAGAGTAAACACGAATCTCACAACGGAACGAATAAAAATATAACATAACTTGAAATAAAAGATTTTACTTGTATATACAAATCATTATCGGAATTAAGCAATTGCCAACGTACTTTTGATCATAGCAAACAAAAAATTGCAAAACAAACCCTAAGCTGACCCTACTTCACGACCTAGAAATGGCGGCAGCAGCAACATCCCGCTCTTCTCCTATCTCCTCCAACTTCGCCTCTGATGCCTTCCCACCTCTTCCATATCGTGCTCCTCCAAAACCCCCGACCCACCACCTCCTTCCTCAGCAAATCCCTCCACTTCCTTAGCAAATCCCACAAATCCATTCTCCTCGTCAGATCCCGATCTGAGTGATTCGAATCTCCCATCTGCTAAGGCTGATTATGCAACCCTCTTCAATTCTCCACCTAGGAACGCAGGTTTATACAAACCAATTGATTTCAACATACCCAGGAATGGTAAGAAGAAATTGGTTCCTGATCTTGTTAAACACAAGGGCCTAAACTACTAGAATGATTTTTTGATTGGTTTCTTCCTTGATGGTACGTTATCTTATTACGCTATTTCAAATTTTTTGCGAATGCGTTGGAAGCTTATTGGGGAGGTTGATATCAAAACCGATGGGTTTCATTTTTATTTTAAATTATCCAATGCCTCTGATAGGGAGAAAATCCTTAGATCAGACCCAGTCTTCATACGTGGTAGGATGTTTATCATCTCAATTTGGGATCCATCCATTGGCTGTGCCCAGTCTCAGGTTAAAAAGGTTCCTGTTTGGATCCAATTATACAATATTCCCATGGTGTTGTGGACCTTAATAGGCATCAATTGGCTTGTTAACCATATAGGGAGACTAATTTGTTATGATATCAGTATTGAAAGACTTGATCGGTTCAGATATGCGAAGGCTTTGGTTGAAGTTTCAGCCGAATATGAGTTACCTAATATTATTGAGTTTGACGGTTTGGGAGAAAATTGTCCAAGTGTTAAGGTTAAGTATGACTGGTAACCAAGGATACGTGTACATTGTAAAGTATTTGGACATGATTCAATCAATTGTGAGTTGCATGCTAATAAAAATATGGATACTGTTGTTGATAAGAATTTAAGGCCACCGCATTCAGAGGAGCACATTCACAGGCCTCACACTAATGTCCGAGTAAATGCAAATCAGGACCAGAGAAATAATGTCTACAATAAGCGGAAGAAGAATTGGAAAATGAAAGAAGTGCGAAATAATAAGGAAGGTGATAAAGATTCTGAGGTGCCAATGGTTAATGTCAATCCTTTTAGTGCACTAGAAACTGGTTTGCAGAGTAATGGCAATGAAGAGGGATCAAATACTCAAGTGCAGATTAATAGTGGAACACTTGACAGTGACGTTCGCAAGGAAGCGCAAGCTGATTTGCAAAGCTTTGGCAACGATAGGGGATCCAACGCTCAAATGCAAACTAATAGTGGAGCACTTGATAGTGCTGTTGACATTCAAGAGCAAGTGATAGGAAACACAGGAGAAACACATAATATTGAAGTTAATAATGGAGTGCAATTTGATGATGATGCACTGTTTGGCAATCTCTTTGAAGGTGATACAAATATGACAAGTCATTCAAGTATGTCTTCACCTGAATTATCAAGCCCAAACATCTCTAGACCTTGTCCACTGTCTGTTGGACTTGCTACTCCTTCCTCTGCTGTTGAAAATAATAACCCAATGACACGCTCCGCATTGGCAACCTCCCCTTATGCACACTTGAAGCCTCCTCAGAATATTATTCTTCCACCTCCAGTCTCTGGTTGTTCGCTACCGTCGTCTAAATCCAAGAAGCTTAAAGGAAAGTTCTGGGATGATACTGATTTAGATGATGGTATCGACTACAATCCAGAAGATGTGCTACCTCGCAACATGATGAAATCCTCTAAAAGACATACTAGGAAAAATCCTGGTCCTATGTTCGATCCTTGTCTACACTGACCTGTCGTTGACAAAGTGAACTATTATTGGGAAATTGTCTCCTGATTTTGGTAGCAAGCAATTTGGTCTTTAAGCTAGGTAGAAGAACTTTTGTGTTCTCATCTAGACAATTATAAAGTCAGAAATTTTTACTTTTTTCTTTTAGTAAGTACAAGGCTAGAAATGTCAAGAGTCTGTATTGCATTTGTTATTTTGTAACTCTTGAAGTGGTGAATAAAAACTTTCACTTGCCTTTCAATACAAATCATTATCAAGTACAATACTTACAACACAGCAGAAAAACAATAGCTATATAAAGTCCTGAAACCTCCTGCTCCAGCTCTTCAAGTATCTGTAAATCCCAACTACTTGACTGTCCGTACAAAATTAGACACCCAAGAGTTTAGGGAAAACAAAACAAAATATACTCCGGGTCAGTCATGGGACTGATGTGAGTAAAACAGTTTAAAACAGTTTGAGCCATTAAACGATATCTCATAAGACCACACAGTATAACGGAACGGGTTTTTCCCTTATGAGAATCCAAACTAATCTTTATATCAAAACTCATTGATATTATAATAATGTCTATCAACAACAATATAATAATCATCTAGCAGAAACGCTTTCATCTCACGTTTCTACATACATAGTATACGATCAAAACCACAAGCACGTATTGGGTAATGGATTTTTAACTATGACAAGGTATGGAACCACCATTCGCTAGTGTACCTCTAGAGAGGAATACACCGGGTTCAACAAGAACATCTTGCAACCCGGCCACACATAACCGACCACTTATTTCCCTTGAGTGTATCGAATGTATACCACCAACGGTTTGGATCAACAACCGTTTCCCGAATGGGACAACATCGAATGGATTATAAAATGAAATGAATATCTCTAGATAGGTGATTATACACCCTAATGGGAGCTACCCACATAGCCATGCTACCTACCCGATTTTTGTCATTTACCGGATGTGAGGCTAGAAGCTACGCTTATCTTTTACATGTCACATCTTCATTCACTTAGAATGTCACATCGTCATACCCGCCAAATCACAAATTGATTTATCCAAAAATAACACGGGTATACAGCTAAGAGAAACAAATTCTTCCGCCACCAAACGTGAATACGTTTGAAGAGATCAACTTAAGCGATCTATTAGATATACTCTGCCAGACGTTCGTCCATACCAGTTGTCCTGGGACTGGACAAACCGAAGGCACTATTCAGTATATCCATCTTAGGCAATTGTTGTCTAAGATTTATACAACAGCCCTTGCAGTTTACTCTGTCTTCAATATATTCAGCATACTTGATTCGCAACGCTTATGCCAATACGGAGTGGTTCTTCGGATAATAATCCAACCGTTCTTTCCATATTAACAATGTTAAAATGGTCAAAACATTGATAGTCTATGATTTAACTATCAAAGAAAAACACGTATGCAAACAACGATATTATTTCCAGATGAAAATTATATCGATCAATCATCATTTAACATTTATCTCTTTAGTTCATTAATTTACTTATCTCATGTTTCTATATATTCTAAATTCTTATTTCCTATTATCAGAAAACTTTTCTGATTCTTATTTGGAAAACATTTCCAAAACTCCTTCACTGGATTTAAACTGATGTTTTAAATCAAACATCGCCATGCCAACTCAAACCATTTACTAAATTCACTTAACCACCATTCACTATCAAACCTTACCATTTCTTAGTTAAGAAGGAAGTCAATCAAGTTGGGGTATAATTACCTCTCAGAACTTAACTAAACAACGTTTTAACTTCGAAATAGTCAAAGTTTATCTTTTAAACGTTTTACAAACTTCTTTACGTCTCTCTCGGATTTAATTTACGAATCCACTTCTTTCTTGAAAACATTGATTAAAACGATAACGTTCTAATCCCTACTTCTGCAATATCTAACTTATAATTCTAACTTTTATTCTTACTTTGAATAATTAACCTAATGACTAATTTATTTATAAATAAATAAATCTTGATTTAAAAACTAGAAAGTAAATAATACTTTCTCGAATTTGATATAATAGAGTTCGACGATTAACTCTCTTCGAGTAATCTCTAGTTGATTAACTCTTCTTCGAATAACCTATATTCGATTATCTCTCTTCGAATAACTTCTATTCGATTAACTCATTTCGAATAACTTATATTCGATTAACTCACTTCGAATAACTTATATTCGATTTCTTACTAATAAACGATATCTGATAATCTTTTTTCCGAATAAACTATATTCGTTTACTCCTTTCGAATAACTTATTTGGATTAACTCCTTTCGATTAAACTAGAATCAATTAACTCCTTTCGATTAAACTAATCAATAAATTCTTTTCGATTTACTATAATCGATTAACTTCTTTAACTCTATTCAAATAACTAATATTCGATGAACACTATTCGAATAACTAAATTCTTTTAACTCCTCTCGAATAAGTAAATTCGATTAACTCGAATCGAGAACCGTGTTCGATTAACTCGAGTAACTTAACTCGACTCGACTAACTCGACTTGACTAACTTGACTCGACTAACTCGGCTCGACTAGCCATATTCGACTAACTCGACTGACTTGGTTCGACCAACTCAATTCGATTAACTAGGCTCGACTAACTTAACTCTATTCACTTAACTCGATAATCTTAACTCGATTCACTCTCATCGATTAACTTAACTTGATTCACTTTCATCGATTAATTTAACTAGATTCGCTTTCATTGATTAATTTAACTTGATTCTCTTTCATTGATTAACTTGACTCGATAATCTAACTCGGTAACTTAACTCGATTATCTTAACTTGATAATCTAACTCGATAACTTAACTCCATTATCTAACTCTAATCGATTTACTTACTTTAAATCGATGAACTCAATTTGATTTACACCTTTTCAATTTACTTATATTCAATTACTTTATTAATTTATAAAGATTTCCCTTTTTACAACGTTTATTCATTTATAAAGATTTACGTTTAGTAACAGTTCTTCACTTTATAGATGTTCCTCTTATAACATTTATTCATTTTAGAAATGTTGAGTTCACATTCTAAAAATATTGGTGTTAAAACCAACTTCTACTTCTCTATATAAGTTCAGACTTATATATTCTATTTATCCAAATGATAAATATCTGACTTAATTTATAAATGTTATTTATAAATTAGCCTTCTCCATTTATCTGTTTACTTCTTCATACATAAGTTCAGACTTATATATCTTTATTTATCAATAGATAAATATTTCCTTTATTTTATAAAATATTATTTATAAATTATTCTTCTTGATTAATCTATTAAAAACAGATTCCTATTTAATATTTACTTAAATTAATCTTTTGAGAATCCTTTATATAACTCAACCATGTCCTTTAATTAATCCTATTTATTTCCTAATAAATATCTCTTATTTAATATCTTATTTATTTCTTAATAAATATCCCATTTAATAACTTATTTATTCTCCTAAATAAATATCCCTTTTTATTCTATTTGTAAATGTTTTACAAATATCTCCCTTTCTATTTTATTTGTAAATGGTTTACAAATATTATCTCTTATATTTGTTTCACAATATTATATCTTATATCGTTTATAATATCCTATTCATTTACTAAATAAATAATTCGTTTAATATCTCCTATTTATTTAACAAATAAATATCTCATTTATAAAATCTTATGATTTTATAAATATTTCCTTTTATAAATATTCCATTTTTAAATAAATTCCTTTTCTATAAAATCTTCTTTGATTTTATAAATCTTTTCTTTTTTATAAAATCCTTTGATTTTATAAATAATTTATTTTCAATATTCGCTTTGAAAATTCCCTTTTTAACCTTCCCGTATTATGGTATTTACCATATCAAATCAAGATGGCCAATATCGTCCAAACACACAAAATCGACAACAGACTATATATATCACATCATATATTACAATATATGAACAGAACAATATTATAAATATTGAGGAACCCAGTTGGGTCCCTCCAACCTGTTTTCCTGCATCGCAGATGTTAAACAACACGAATATAAAATATTCTGTTAAACAGAATCAATATTCGATTAACGATTTATATATATATATATATATCATTATCTATGATTTCAATCAATATACAAACAATTCAACCAAACAGTTAACACACAGCAATCAGTCATCATTTATCAGTTCTAAATATACGTTATAAAAATAGAACCGTTCAGAGTTGGTGAGTTTTACTCACATTACGCATTAACCGTTAAATAACGATTTGCGTTAGTTGATTCAGACGGACAATTTATTTTGCTATAAATTGTGACGAGCTTGGATTCACTCCCAATCAGCTCCATTGCGTAGCCCTCTCTTCCATACCATCCCAACGGATTTTATTTCGCTGAAAACCGATATCGTGTGACACAGTTATTCAGTTTCAAAGTTTATGTACATTAAATATAAATAAAACTTAAACTATTTTTTTAATTAACGGGCTTGACCTTTCTCCTAAGGCCCAAACCATTTTCCACTACCAGACCCGCCGTTGCTTTTCTTCGCCAAACATAAACCTGTTGCCTGCTCCTTAATCCCAAAGCCATTTCCAACGTTTCAAACCACCACCGATCCTCCATTTTCCCATGAATCTTCAAACGGAAATCAACACCAAACTCTACTCTTCAATCACCATCACACCATAACAATTTCATATCACTCGCACCCTAATTCTTCCTTGCGTCGAACTCCCGTTCACAGCAGCTCAACCCAATAGGATCGACATTTTTATTTTTTATAAAACACCAAAAATTCACAACTTCATCTATTCTCCATCCTGAATCCAAATATCAACTCAAAGATCCAAATCCCTAAACAAAATTCGCGAGCCCTAGGTGCTTTGTTGGTCCACGCTGCGAGCAAAATGGTGTTCCAACCCTTCGAAGGTTGTATCAAAATGAGAAGGAGAGTACAAGGATCACTAATATACAAGTGTCTTGATTTATTGATTTCATTTTGAATTGTTCTTGGTTTATGAACTTGAGTATTCATGTTTTTTTATGGTTTCTGTGGTGGCGGCTGAAGAGAACTATTTATATAATGGAGTGAGATTATTGTGTGGTTGTAAAAGGAGAGGTGTGGCTTGTTTTGGTCCACCAACTCTTAGGATATTTTAGTTTTTAATAATCATTTCGTCTTCTAAAAATTCATGTGATCACAAACGATATTCAAAAATCACAAAAATGGTCATGTAGCTACAGTTCGACATTACTGTCCCAACGAAACTGGTTTCGTCGAATTCCGACTCCGTTTGCCCACATAGCGTATTTTTAACCGTCAAAATACTGAATGTTTTTTCACTTTAAAAATCCGTACGGCACGTACCGACTTCAAAAATCACGAAAATTGAAATCTAGCAATAATTTAATATTTCGGATCCAACAAAATTGGTTTTGTCGAATTCTGAGGTCGTTTGCAAAACTGGCTATTTTTAAGGCTCTAAATAACCCTTTTAAATATATAAATATATTTAAAAACAATTAAATTAAATATTTATAAATAAATATTATCGTGTATATTCACGTACGATATCATATAGCTCTAGAATATTCCTATATGAATTTCTAACTCGATATTTCAAATCCCGCTTTAAATCGATATTCGATTTATAATGAAATTCCTTTTTAAAATATGAATAATTCCTTTATATTATAAAGGAATTCCATAGCGATTTTTCTAAAATTTGATTTGGACATAAATCAAAATCTACACGATGAAATTCGGATTTTTCTCTTCCACTAGAAAAATATACTCCACCAGTTCTGAACGTTTCTTGTTTCACAGAAATCCATTTTAAAATGGCCTCTGTATATTCATTTAAAGTTCGAATCGCCAAATCGCGAACTGCCGCGCCATTTCGAGCTCAATTATAATTATATTATAATTTATACGTTCAACCATCGTTAATTAAATATATTTGTCGTTCTAATTCAATACTGAACTGAATTACATATATTGATTTTCCCAATTCACACCATATCGCCATTTCAGCCAATTCTGATTATTTCATAATTAAATATATTATTTAATTATTATTTTAATTAAATATTCACTCTAATTTAATTAAACGACCATTATATTCTCTAAATCACTATTTTAAATAATTAAATTAATTAATTATTATACCGCTGAAAAATGCGGGTCATTACAATTGGACATGACTGATTTGTGACTAATTTGAGAAAAGAACATATGTTGTAATTTAAGATCTAGATCTGGGCATACTATATATGATAGTCTGTGATTTGGAAGAAGGAGAATTATTATGTATATGACTTAGGCGTAAAGATCTATATTATAATAGGATAACTATCAAATGCGAATACGTCTAAATGGGGATTTTTCGATATTTGGCATATGCTGAAATAAAAGGCTATAATTTGGCATAATTCGTATTGTATATCATGATTTGGGGATTTTGGAGAATATTCTGTACTATGTAAATTTAACTAAAATTTGGGGCATATGTTATATTGTGAATTATGACCATAATTTGGGCATGTAAAATTAGGCTTAATTTTATGATTAGGCGAGATATGTCAACGGAACTTTAGGGGATGATTAAATCTGTTAAATTTCCTAATCTGCTAAATCCGTTGAAACTAAATACGGCAATATGGGGTATGAAAATCTGTAGGCTCGATCTAAAATTAAGCAAAACATGTTAATAGAACTTTGGATAATCTATTGTAACTTGTAAAGAAGTTAATTTATTGAATTAGCATAATTAGTCTGATATTGGCATAATCTGTGAATGAATATTTTAGCTAAAATAAGAATGCTGAGACACGAGGTTAGACTCTGTTTGCGGTAGAAGCTTGCCCGGACCAAACCGGCTTAACCAGCAACCGCAAACTATCAGTCTACTGTGAGAGGTCGTAGGCATAACTAAAAGATGCTTAGACACGAGGTTAGGTCTGGCTTGTGGCAGAAGTCTAAGCGGAACCGCCCGGCACATCCAGCGGCCACAAGCTACCGACCTAATGTGAGAGGTCTGCGCATTAATATTTAATTAATGCAAATCTAAGATAAATATGATACCAAAAACGTGTTGGGTGGATAGGGTTAAATCAACTGGACGGATGAATCTAATAAACCCGTTTCGTAAATATGTAGGCCCAATACAAGGTTAGGTGAAACAATCTGTAAGTCTATTAATCTGTAAATCTTATTTGTTAGTCTGAAAACTTGTTAACCTATATGTCTGATCTTAGAACTAGTTAATTTGAATTTTGTACATCTGGAATCTGTAAGTAAGAAATCTGCTAGTCTGGGGACACAAGGTTAGGCGGGGTAATTACTTGTGTCATCTGTTGTGTGGGACCCATATTAGTCATTAACCCTTTTCTGGTATCAAAACTATGACCCAACACTAGGTAGGGGTTCGGGCACGCTTAGTGTACTGATTGTTAGAGGTTCATTCTGATAATGGCGAGGGGATTCCAACCGGGTCATGTGCGTGCATGGATTCGGACTGCCCTGGGGAAGTTAAGACGCCGTGACATCTGTAAATAGGTCTGTGTCTCCCCGTAGGTTGCCACTTTAGGGAGTGGTACACCCTACTATGGGATCGACACAGAATATTTATGTATTAGGGAGCCGATCGCTTGGGGTAGAACTTAGGGTACACCTAATTCTGTCTATTTCTGCATGGTACCGTCTGTTGGGGTGGTAAAGGCCCATTTCTAGCATTCTGTTTTGTTCCTTCTGTCTTTATTGGGGTGGTAAAGGCCCATTACCAGCATTCTGTTTCTATAGAGATTATTCTGTTTCCGTTTCTGTTTCAGTTTAGACATTAGGGTAACACCTAATCCTGTTATACTAGTATTAGTGCAGAGAAGTAAGATATAAGTAAGAAGCATAACTTGGTCTATATCATTCTGTTTCTTTTGTTTAACTTAAGCATACCTACTACTCCTGTTTCTGTTATCTCTCATCCAGTTTAACTTACATGTCATGATACTATTATCTTTTTATATGCTGAAAGTCACTGGGCTCGCCAGACTTTATGTCTAACCTCGTTTGTTTTCTCCCCTTTTCTTTCCATTCCCCCTCCCTCAAGGTGCTCAGGGTGGAAAGATAGGAGCTTGATTCAGATTTTCTCAGCTTGAAGTGCTTGAAGTATTGTTTGGCTTTGACTCTATCTTTTCATGGCAGTTTATGTTGGGGATTATGGCTTTAAAATTATGCATTCTGAAGGATTTTGTACAAGACTGATAATTGGGTACTTGGGTTTTGGTATTGTGATTTTGAAGGATGTAACCAAACTTATTTCTGTTTCTGCTGTAATAAAGTTATAAATTTTCCAAGTACTACTTTATGTATCTATCTTGTAATATTCTGTTCAGTTTACTTATAAAGCTTCATGGAAGTTAATGCATTCTCTTTTGTGAGTGACATTAACGGACATGGGGTGTTACACTTGGTATCAGAGCTGAGGGTTACCAGATTTGATAAAAAAAATTTGAAAACAATTTTCGAAAAAGGTTTTAAAAACGAAGTATTTTCAAAAGTAAAGTTTATTTTGAAAAACATAATCCCTAAAAGTCGTATATCTATCTTTCGATTCTCCGTTTTGAATCTCTTTTCTTTGTTTCAGCATGTCTGGAGAACAAAATATCCCTTATATCCCGGAGGGAGTCACCATACCCGGATGGTTTCGTAGATATTTGAAGGCCACGGCACCCGCCGAAGGCCAAGGAAACGTTCCTCCAGCTGTACCCATCGCCCCTACTCCTCCTCCTCCACGCGTGAATACTTTACCAAATACATGTAGAGACTTTCGTGCTATGGGCGGAAAGAACTTTAATGGGTCTGAATCAATCGTGGAAGCAAGAAACTGGCTCAAGGAAACAGAAGATTTGTTCGTTATCTTCGAAGTGGACGATAGGCGGAAGATATAGTTGGCTGTATGGTTACTTAAGGACGAAGCTCATTCTTGTGGGAGGTCACGAATGGAGAACAAGTGGTGGAGACATGGATGGACTTCAGGCGTAGGTTCGAGATGAAATTTCTCTCACGAGCAGAAGAGAATTTGTACATGGAGAGGTTCTTGGCATTGAAGCAAGGGAATTTGACAGTGAAGGAGTACGTCAACAAGTTCAATCAATTGGCGAGATTTGGCTTCGACTTGGTGAACACACCTACGAAGAAGACCCTGAGATTCGTTGAAGGTTCGAATGAGCCGCTACATGGGTTGGCTATGACCCACATTCCTATGGGGCCTACCTTCGAGAAATTGGTTGACATGGCGTTAATGTATGAAGAGGAAGCCAAAAGTGAGAAGAAAGAAGGAAAGCTCGAAGGACCACAAAACAAGAAAGCGTGGCCCAAAAAGGAAACACAAAAGAAGGATGAAAAGTCTGAAGATAAGAAGGAGAAAAGTGCTTTACTTGTGGGAGCTTGACTCATCTGAACAAGGATTGCAGAGAGAGGAAGGGCGCCTGATTCAACTGTGGTGAAATAGGACACTTCACTGGGGACTGCCCGAAGAAACGAAGGTAAGGGAAAAGGACAGGACCTACTTCCGGAGGGAAGGCGAATGCTCTCGTGGCTGATGGATAGGATATAGATAGGAAAATTTCTGTAGAAGGTTTAATTTCCTTATTTGATTATTGGTTTAAAACTCTTTTTGATTTTGGCATTTTGATTCTGTAATTGAGACTCTGCACTTTAATACTAGTCTTGTTTCTGATCTCGCTATTGTCTCGAACCCCATAAGGGTTATGACTCATCTGTTTGTGATAAGTTGGGGTTTTAGGGTATTTGTGTTAGGCGTTAAGTTGACTATGACGCATACATTCTTGGTTTTGTGGGATATGGTGGGGTTTTATCATGCTTAGTTTCCTAAGAATCATTTGATAATCTTATTTGTACCAGTAGTCTGTAAGTATCTGAATATTTCTAAAAAAGATAGTGGTTTTTACTCGAAGCTTCAAGTATATTTCCATTTTTTACATTGTTTAATGGGAGTAATTCTCTGAGAGTAAATCTGATGTTGATTTCGGTCTTCGAGGTTGATACTTAGAGAATTATTCTCTTAACCGATGCCTAATAGGAACAGAGCTTTTGTTTTAATTGTACTTGCTTCTATCGCTCGGTTGTATCCTATCGGTCGAGTCTTCGACCTTTAGGTAGAAATTAATGGGAGTAAACATGTGTTTGAGACATATTATGTTTGATGGTTGCAAGTGGATGCAAGTGGTTGCTAGTGGTTGCTCGTGGATGCATATACACACACTAGGCACTAGATCGGCTCAAAAACGCTCTCATACTGCATATGGATGTGTGTGCATTTTTCAATTTTTGTGGATGCAAAATGATGGACTCATCACATGGATGTTGCATTTGGATGAATGATTATGCACTCATATAGAAATGATGTGTATCAAATTGGATTTCTTGCATACATAATTGGACTCATGGCACTAACATAATTCGCATTGAGGAGATCAATTGAATCAGTAGACCGCCTGATCTTTTCATTAGATAAGAGACATATACACACACTTTTGCATATGTTCGTACAACATTAGAAGTCTTCCAAGTACGATGGATGCTTGTGGATGATAGTTTAGTAGATGGGTGATTGGATGGTAGGACACATTCTTCTTAACTTGAAGATTTCGGGGACGAAATCCTTTAAGGAAGGGATAATGTAACACCCCATATTTTCTATGAACATAAAAGTAACAAAACAAAGTATACATAATTTTAAAAAGAATAATAAAGGGAAATAGGTTGCGCCATTGCGTTCGGCTCGGAATTCTGCTTGAGATAGAGTCCGAGTTTGCGTAAATCGGGCTCCGTATGAAGAAGTTATGACCTTCAAAGGTTTCAGGAAATTTAAATTAATTAAAATAGCTCAGTTCTGAATTCAAAATTCGAATTCAAACGCAGAACAGGGTCGGCGGGATTTCTCCCGCCCAGGAGCCAGGTCGACCTGGGGGTTTACAACCCTATACAGGTGGACTAAGGGGTCAACATCCCCCCTACAGGTCGACCTGTTTCAGATCCGAGGCAGATTCAGATTTTTGTATCTGGACTTGTTTTTTGGACAGATTCTTTGGCTCCTAAGCTATTTAAACACCGCCCAAACCTCACTTTCTCTACACACAAAACCATTGTAATGCTATGCTGCCTCAATTCTAATTAAAATAAATCAATGGCGTCGCTACTCTGCTGAAACCTAAGCTAGAACTAGTGCTCCTTCTTCTTCCAATCTGAATAGGATTAAAAGAGAACAACTTCAACCCCTTTTTCTTTTAGAATCCAACCAAGGTTATTACAGTAATTTTTAGATATGAAATTTAATTATGATCTTGACATGGTTATAAATCTGAATTTGAGATTATGCATATTCTTGTTTATCATATCTGTCTTTCTGTGTAGATCTGTCTTATTAATATTATAGTAACTATTCTATATCTCTTACTTCCTTCTGTTCTATAGCCAGGCTACCACGAGACTGAGCCAAATCTCGTAAGAGATTGACGCACGAACGCTAAATTTTGGGGAAAATAGTGAATGATCCATAATTGGACATGACTGATTTGTGACTGATTTGAGAAAAGAACATATGTTGTAATTTAAGATCTAGATTTGGGCATACTATATATGATAGTCTGTGATTTGGAAGAAGGAGAATTATTGTGTATATGACTTAGGCGTAAAGATCTATATTGTAATAGGATAACTATCAAATGTGAATACGTCTAAATGGGGATTTTTGAATATTTGGCATACGCTGAAATCAAAGGCTATAATTTGGCATAATTTGTATTGTATATCATGATTTGGGGTTTTTGGAGAATATTCTGTACTATGTAAATTTAACTAAAATTTGGGGCATATGTTATATTGTGAATTATGACCATAATTTGGGCATGTAAAATTAGGCTTAATTTTATGATTAGGCGAGATATGTCAATGGAACTTTAGGGGATGATTGAAACTGTTAAATTTCCTAATCTGCTAAATTTGTTGAAACTAAATACGGTAATATGGGGTATGAAAATCTGTAGACTCGATCTAAAATTGAGAAAAACATGTTTATAAACTTTGGATAATCTATTGTAACTTGTAAAGAAGTTAATTTGTTGAATTAGCATAATTAGTCTGATATTGGCATAATCTGTCAATGAATACTTTAGCTAAAATAAGAATGCTGAGACACGAGGTTAGACTCTGTTTGCGATAGAAGCCTGCCCGGACCCAACCGGCTTAACCAGCAACCGCAAACTGTCAGTCTACTGTGAGAGGTCGTAAGCATAACTAAAAGATGCTTAGACACGAGGTTAGGTCTGGCTTGTGGAAGAAGTCTGACCAGAACCGCCCGACACATCCAGCGGCCATAAGCTACTGACCTAATGTGAGAGATCTGCGCATTAATATTAAATTAATGCAAATCTAAGATAAATATGATGCTTAAAACGTGTTGGGTGGATAGGGTTAAATCAACTGGGCAGATGAATCTAATAAACCCGTTTCGTAAATCTGTAGGCCCAATACAGGGTTAGGTGAAAATATCTGTAAGTCTGTTAACCTATACATCCGATCCATTAGTCTGATTTTTTTTAACCTGTATGTCTGATTTGTGAACTAGTTCATCTGAACTTTGTACATCTGGAATCTGTAAGTAAGAAATATGTTAGTCTGGGGACACAAGGTTAGGCGGGGTAATTAATTGTGTCATCTGTTGTGTGGGACCCATATTAGTCAGTAACCCTTTTCTGGTATCAAAACTATGACCCAACACTAGGTAGGGGTCCGGGCACGCTTATTGAACTAATTGTAAGAGGTTCATTCTGATAATGGCGAGGGGTGTTGATGGCGCATTCCAACGGGTCATGTGCGTGCATGGATCCGGACTGCTGTGGGGAAATTAAGACGCCATGACATCTGTAAATAGGTCTGTGTCTCTCCGTAGGTTTCCACTTTAGGGAGTGATACACCCTACTGTGGGGCCGACACAGGATATTTATTTATTAGGGAGTCGATCGCTTGGGGTAGAATTTAGGGTACACCTAGTTCTTTCTATTTCTGCGTGGTACCGTCTATTGGGGTGGTAAAGGCCCATTAGTTGGGGTGGTAAAGGCCCATTTTTAGCATTTTGTTTTGTTCCTTTTGTCTCTGTTGGGGTGGTAAAGGCCCATTACTAGCATTCTGTATCTGTAGATATTATTCTATTTCTGTTTCTGTTTCAGTTTAGGCATTAGGGTAACACCTATTCCTGTTATACTAGTATTAGTGAAGAGAAGTAAGATATAAGTAAGAAGCATAACTTGGTCTATATCATTCTGTTTCTTCTGTTTAACTTAAGCATACCTGCTACTCCTGTTTATGTTATCTCTCATCCAGATTTACTTACATGTCATGATACTATTATCTGTGTATATGCTGAAAGTCACTGGACTCGCCAGACTTCATGTCTTACCTCGTTTGTTTACGCCCCTTTTCTTTCCGTTCCCCCCAGGTGCTCAGGGTGGAAACATAGGGGCTTGATTCAGATTTTCTCTGCTTGAAGTATTGCTTGGCTTTGACTCTATCTTTTCATGGCAGTTTATGTTAGGGATTATGGCTTTAAAATTATGCATTCTGAAGGATTTCCTATAAGACGTTTAATTGTGTACTTGGGTTTTGGTATTGTGATTTTGAAGGATGTAACCAAACTTATTTCTGATTCTGCTGTAATAAAGTTATAAATTTTTCAAGTACTACTTTACGTATTTGTCTTGTAATATTTTGTTCTGTTTACTTATAACGCTTCATGGAAGTTAATGCATTCCCTTTTGTGAGTGACATTAATGGACATGGGGTGTTACATATCATTTACTGCTTTCTTCTACTTACTTGCCACCGAATTAACTATTCCTAGTAATAGGAATCTCTGGTATTTACGACATTTTTTGCCGTCAACAAAAATAATAGACCTAAAAATCTATCTTTAGTTATAAAATAAATTTTATAATTTCATTCATGTCGATTTACTTGACGGTAAGTTGATATTTATAAAATGTTTGATTTACAGGCCATATACTGCCAATTACTCAACCAATACTACCCATTGGTTAAAACAAAACAAACATTGAATTTCAGGTCAACAATCAACAACCAAGCCAGTCATCCCATCAGAACAATTCATATGATTTTAATATGAAAAATAAATAACAATTGAGGAATCTAGTTGGAACCCTCCAACTTGGTTTTCCCTTCATCGAAATATGTTATCTCAAATAAAATCGTTCAATTTATTATACAGATATAATTTCTAACAATCAACCAATAACAACAATCTAAGCATCAAATAATTAATTTTATAAGTTTATATTATTATAAACGTGACCAACAAGGTAAGTTACCTCAATTGGTTATAATCATTAAAAATAATAATTGAGTTTAAATGAACGTTTAATTTAATCAGTTTAATCATAATAGATGCATGCAATAATCATCCAACAATAACAACCATAAAAATCGAATATTTAACCGGACTAATATAAAATATAAGTGGAGATAACTGAGTCAGTTGTACTCACCTTGGGTTTCCATTCGTCATCAAAACGGTTTGTTTTAATGAAATTAAACAAGTGTCTAATTTAATTAAAAATCCCTATGGCTGCAAAATTCCGATCAAACCAGCTCCATAATGTTGTGCTTACTTGTACGGTTCCAACGTCTTAGATTTTGCTCAGTTCTTTAAATATATGAATGAGTTATACAAATGTTAAGTTACAGTTGAAATTTGAATTTAATTAACACTTAACTAAATCATAATTAAATGTTAATTATGTTATTAAAATAATAATCGGCCACGTTGATCTACTTTAGATTAGGCACGCTAAAATATACTTAAACCGGGTCATATATATCTACAGTTTTTAATCTTAACGGCCATTAAATTCTAGTTAGGCAGTTTACTACATGCCACGTGAACTACATGATTAGTTAATATATGGTTAGGCACTGATAATATGGGTTAGGAATATTGAATGAAGGGATGTGGCACATTAAAAGTTTGGGCATGCAACTACTTCTTCTCACCTACAAGTTTACATTATGGCCACGTTAAAATTTGATTAGGCATGTTTAATTAAAATTAGCCACATTGAACATGTATTAGGCACTTATAAACCAAACCACATTAACACAATACTAATCGTCCACATTTTACTGTCATATTTCATAAGTCACCGTATATCAAAATAACGTGATACGCTAAGGCATATTTAATAAATTTGCCACATATTGTATGCTTAGGCTTATATAAACTATTAGGCACTAGGCGCATTATCAATTACGAACTCGGCCAATACTAGTTACGAACTTATAAAAATGGATGTGGCTATGTTCTATATCTAACTGGGCACGTCAATTATATTAGAAAAAAACATATATTGGCCATGTCCCATGTTAAATAATATTAGTCCAGATATAATCTAAGTTAGGCATATTTTAATACCTCCTACTTTATTTAACTGGCCACATTAGTATGTAATATGGATTAGGCGCTTCTTATTAATAATTAGGCACAATTAATAACTTTCTTCATCACCTGCATTTTGTTCTCAAACTTGATATGTCCTCCTCAACCCTACACAACCACTTTCCGCCGTGCACCTCCCCACACCGACCTGTCACCTGACATCAGAGACCACTCCCAGCGTTGTAACGACCCGGATTTTCGGTCAATTTAAAATGTGATTTTAAATGTGTATGAGAGGATTATAAATATTTTGAATGAGAGATTTGAACCAAAAAGAAATTGAAAATAAGTTTTAAAGTTGAGTTATGTGTTAATAAAGTTAAAATGAGATTATTGGGTTTTTGAAATTGGTAATTAATAGGTATTAGTTGAAAATCAATAAAAACGAGATATTTTGGTCGCCTTAAAAATAGGCATTTTTCCAAAAATCACAGATTTTGATAATTTTAGTTTTGTTGGATCCATTACATCAAAATATAGTAATGGGTGAAGTTTCAAGTCAATCTACGTCAGTATGTGACCATGCAATAGGAAAATGTGTCATAAAGAGAGAAATTTGAACTAGAAATAACTTGTTTTTGAAATTAACCTATCTAGATGGATGAATTAATCTCTGAAACCTATTCCATTGAGTTTGAAATATGGGTAATTAGGTGGATACACTCTTCGTTGAGTCCAATTCTGAGTTCTGGATATTACGATAGGCATAAAACACTATTTTGAATCAAATTTAAATTATTTGAAAATTGAAACTAATTCAAATTCGAATTTTTTTATATATTATTGAAGAGAAAGAAAAATTGAACAACATTGTTTGAAAATATGTTGGATATGATATCAATAGGAAAGTCAAATTAACGTCCGAACGGAGCAGAGAAAACACACAAGTGGTTTTGTTTAGCGATTTGCGTCACCTGTGCCAATATATATACCCCTCCCCATCCTTATCACTTCCTCCCTCTCCATCCTTATCCTCATTCTCCACTTCTTCCTAAACAGGACATCCATGGCCGATCAAAAGAAAAAAATACAGAAAATAAAAGAATGAAAAGAAAGGAGAGAAAGGACAAAATCAAACTTCTCCGCTTCTCCTCTTCCTCCTCCTTTGTCCATGGCAGAATCCACACCATTAGCTCCACCGCACCACCTTTGTTCCAACCAGAGCTCCCCTCTCCTCAATAATTTTGGATCTACATAGATCTGAGGCCGATCCATCCATCTATCCAAACTATTTACACCTCCGATTGAAAATTATGCACCCTGATCTTTAAACAGACATAACTTTCTCATACGGAGACGAAATCGTGCATTTTTAGTGGGGTTGGAATCATGGGAACGAGTACTTCAATCTGAGAAGGATTTGGTAGCCTAAGAGTAGTTGAAACTTTCATATCCTGCAAATAAGATTTCGGATTTCATATAAATCGGAGAAAAATTGGATCTAGGAGCATCCGACCTTATAACGAGAGCTAGGACGTCACGGCTTGAGGAAACTATACTTCAAAGGGTTTAATTAGTGATTATATATCTATGTCTACGGGCTATCAGTGAGAAATTTAAAAGTAGGGAAAGGATAACCTATATGCACATAAGGTGTTCGATGAAATGCCTAAAAGAAAAATATTAAGTATATGGTCGGAACATGGTTGCTAATGGTTTCTAAGTAAATTCCTGAAGTAGAAATGACATCTTAGTCAAGTTGGTTGTTGGTGGTTTGTTAGTAAATAATTTGATGTGGTAAAAGATGATGAACCCCTAATGTTTTGATCTTCGTGTGTAACCATACATAAAGACAAAGTTTGTATGAGAAATCAATTTGTTAAAAGGGCTTTTCAGTTTGATTTAAAACATGCACATAACACGTTTGTTGAAATGTCCCAATGAAATCTAAAGGGATTTTGTGATGAAATATTCATGGATTAGGATTGAACCCTTATGTAGTATACATGTCACCATGTTTAGATTATGAGCCTAATTTTGAACGTTAGTAAGCTAATTCCTTGTTTTGTGATTAGTAAAATTTGTCGATAATATAGGTTGGTTTGGAGAAGGTTAGGAATGTAAAACATGGTCTAAATTTGGTTAACGACATAAAGAAGCTTTTTTATGTATGGATTCGTTTGAAATTTAGAAACTTCGTCTCATGAAGGTGTGTATGTGTGAAACATTAGCTAATGGGCATGAAATCATCTTTTGTGATTATTACTTAAGCATTATTCATGTGTGAACATTATTGGTTTGAGATGTCCATGTTTGGATATTTTGGTGGCTAGATTGGTTGTATTGGGAATGGTTATGAATCCCGTTTGGTTGTTAATTAATAAAATGGAACCCAATTATGACATTGACATCTAATCTTAAATAACTAATGAGTTTTTTTGTAACTCGTTAGACACATGACATCTTGTTTTTGTTTATTGGTTGTTTGTATATACCCATATTCTCAGGTTATACAGGAGTTTAATGTGTCACATTCTAGAAATTGGATTTTAAATGATTATTTTAACAATGAAATGATCGAGAAAAATAAAAGTTCGAATTTAAGTTCCAATCCTTTTCGGATTGAGTTCATAACAATGAACTTTTGCAAAAGAACGAACGGGTTTTAAAGAAGTTAAGAACAAGTTATGGCTTATCGAATATTGAAACGAATAGTAAATCGATTTTATGATAAATTGTAAATTGAAGTTGCGTTTTCCCAACAAACGGACTTGGTTTTGCGAAATTAAGGTTTCAATGTTCTTACTTATTTTTGGAATGGGTATCAGCCAACTTTGAGACTTTAATAATCATTTTTAAAGAATGATATTATTTTAATGATTCAAATATTAATTTAAATATTTAAATGTGGAATAATTGATCTAAAGGTCAAAAATGTGGAAATTGAGTTCCAAAGTTATTTAATATGGTTTGATTAATTATTGAACTTTATTTGAAGTTTTTTGACTTAGTTTTAATAAATAAGTCACTTTGGGTTCGAATAGGCCTCGTCGTGTAGCGACAGTTTGCGAATTTCGACCCGAAATTTGGAATTGAAATTCTGGGAGATATAACCGTCTGATTCTCTCAGAACTGAAAATGTTTTGTTCCAAATGATAAAAGTTTTCTAATGAAGGAAAAAGAAATAATTTTCAATTCTCAGATTTTCATTAAAGTCCAAATCTATTTCCCCAAAAAATCCAAATTTGGTAGTAAAAGTGCAATTTCGGTTTTTCACGATAGAGGCAAAATAGAAATTCTTAAAAATATAGAAAAATTATGATAAATGATAATAAATGATTTAAAGGGGTTTTGGAAAGAAAATATTAAGTTTTGGAAAAGTATAAACCCTTTGGGAAATCCGGATTTAACATTTAATAGAACCTTTATTTAAATATAAAGGAATTTGGACTTTTAATCAATAATTGGATTATTGATAATGATTAATGCGAATCAGAATCTTAAAATTAATTTAATTAATTTGGAATAGAATGGAAACCAAATTGTTTATTAACTGAGATAAGTTCCTATGGATGATGACTTAGACTACTCGAGGGATTTAAAAGGTTGTGTCGTTATCCCGCTGATAGTGTTTGTTGGTTATGTAGGTTTACGTCAATTATAAACCAATATGATTTCTGTAGAGATTCCATATAAAAGGAAATATGATTTTGGGTTTGTTGTGAATGATGCCTTCAATAACATTATTCTTTGGCCCATGAAAAGGTAAGATAATTTTCCAAGTTAAGAAAATGAAATCTTTATTTATAAAGATTTCTGGGAAAGGAATGAACATGTTTTTACGCGAGGCAAATGGCGAAAAATCGATAAGGATTATTGGGAAGATTTAACTTGGAATTTAAAGAAAAGAAATCAGAATATTCGATTTAGAGTTTTCTGAAATCTTTCAACAAGATTTGAAGGAATAAAATTTGAAAGATAATGGAAATTACCGAAACATAAGATGATCGAAATAGAGTATTACCAGTTGTTCCATGAGATAGAATTGAAGTATTTCGACAAATTAAAACTTAATATAGTTTTAATAAATCTTTGAATAAAAGATTGGAATGCATAAGGGCACTCGAATAAATGTGTATTCACGCATAGAGATGGCTAAATAGTCATAAAGTTTGATTGGATATTCATTGATGAATGATTTTGACATATTAAAGCTCATTACAGTTTTAATGAATGCATTGAGTAACATTCCAAAATGGAATGAGGTTCATGAGATCCTGTATATTGATTGGTTTTAAAGATGCACTAATTATTTGGAAAGGCCGGGTTTTTACCCATTCCGAATAATTATACTACGTATGTTCTCAATGACGATGATGAAGACCCAAATATCTTCACATTAGATGCATGGCTTGTTGATGTCTTGGGCGGCCACCCAGGTTAAAGTAGCGGCCAATCTGACCACACTTGAAGCGATTTGGTTTGTAAGGACTTGCACTCCCAGGCGGGGACATGGAATCAAGTGCCTTCGGGTTCGTTCCTATTCCCGGAAAGGACTTGTGGATGGATTGCATGTCTGACATGGAATGACCATGGGGCATGCTAAGTGCTAAGCAATGATCAAGGCTTTTGTTTAAAAGAAGAGATCTATGGTGATGATCAAAACATGGCTTAAATGCGTAGCTTTGTGTATGATGGGACCACGTGATAGACTCACACCCCGGTATGTTGGTATGCTGATGGTCAGATCAACATGACTTTATGTTTTTCACAGATTCGGTCGACCCAGTAGGTGAGGTGGCCTGCCTACTAATAGGTTGTAGGGATTAAGTTCCGCCAACCTGAGAAAATGGGTAGGGTGTTGTGTACAAACATGGCATCCGCTGAATGCTCGGGAGATCTTTCAAATTAGTAACCATTGTGGTGGAATCTAAACTCCAATATGAACCCTTTTATGATTTTCAGTTGTAAACCTATGTAGTCAACATAGTGGTATGGGACACTAAGCGAGTTAAGATTTATAAGTTTACTTTCGGAAGAGTTTTACACACCCTAGACATTATTATAATATTAAATGGTTTGGTTTTAAATAATATCAAGCATATTTTGCGATTATAAGGCAAACCCTTGCCCTCAGGTGTCCGCTTGCATTGTGTGATGGGACCTAGGGATTATAATCGTTCATTTTTCTAAAGTTATGTTTTTAAAATCAGGTTTATGGTTACTATGTTAGTTATGGTTGTTATGGTTGTCCACGTATCCTTGGGAGGAAACCCATACCGCGACATGCAACATGGTCCCGAGATACCTTATTCGAATTGAGGTTAAGTATAATATTAGTTTGAAAGGTCTTCTCACACCAGTCCCATGACTAACTCGTAGTTTATTTTTCCCTTGCAAAATGTGGGTACCGCCAATTTCCAGACGGGCAGTTTGTTAGTTTGTTTTTAATTTTTCAAGATCGAGTTTAAGCTTGAAGACTTGGAGTTCCAGAGAGTGCTGGAGTTTCATATGAAGGTCAGAAGTACTCTATTATCGATATAATATGTTAAGTCTACATGGAGTAATGGTATGTTAAATCAGATTTGTATTTAAAAATGTTTCCGCTGCAAAGATATATTCTGATTATATTTTATCTGTCCCGCTATGAGTTTTGTATTCCAGTTGTATTTGCTCTGATGAACCCTAACGAAACGTACTTTTGCTAGATTTGAATCGACATGGGTTTGGTTTTTTGTCAGTTTGAAGTGAGTGGATGTGCGGTTCATTACAGTTGGTATTAGAGCTGTTTGGAGACACATGATGTAACACCCAACGTCCGTTAAGGTCACTCACAAAGGGAATGCCTTAATTTCAGTGGAGTATTATGGGTACTAGAACAAATATATTACAAGACAGACATATAAAAACAGCGGATAAGAAATAAATTAAAATAACTTCAAATCATTTATAAATAGCAGCGGTAAAACCAAGTGGTACAATTGTTTTAAACAAAGAAAATAAAATATCTGTCTTGTTCGAAACAAAGAAGCATAAAAACAAACTATATTATTCCCCAATAAAGCAAAGCAAGCCATAGCCGAAAAGAGACTGAGTCCAAAGCAATACATGATGATCTTGAAGCAACAAGTAATCCAAGCTAAGCTGAAGTGTTTCCTCCCTGAGAACTTGAGGGGGGAAACGGAAGAAAAAGAGGCGAAACAAAACTAGGTCAGACATACGTCTTTTAAGTCTAGTTACTTTCGTCATATGAACAAGCAAGAACAACATGACATGAATTAAACTGAATAGAGAGATAAGCATGATGATAAGGAACATAGGATAAGCAACAGGCAAGATAAACTAAGTATAATATCGCATGATAACTATTCTCTGCACCACCTTACCCGTGTCCCAACATACGTTCTGTATTAACCATGAAACGATCCCTTGCTCGATCAGTTATCTAATGTACTAGCTCGCTTGTGTCTGTGTCAATCGGCCTAACCTTGCGTGTAGATACCCTGTGCTAGCCCCAACATAAGGTGTATCAATCCGTATGGTAGTGACCCGACGTGATTCAAGATGCACAATATAACTACTAGTACCCAGTGCCTGCTTTTTCCACATTCGTAATACGTGCACGACCGTAGTCCGCCGGAACCTACACTGATGTACCCCCTGCCGTTACTTTTGACCGCTTACAATCAGCCCAGTAATCGTGCCCCACCCTGCCTAGTTTCAGGGTACCTTGATACTTTATGTTGGTTACTGCTGACATGGGTCCCCGTTACTAGGGTTTCCCAGGGTCTACTCGTATACCCCATAAATTTGGTTAAGTGTTGTCTATCAGTTCATGTTGACTTAACCCACCCACGCATCATGTCAAATTGGTTATGTGTTATCTAGCGGTTCATGTTGATTTAACCATCCCATATATCAAGTCAAATTGGTTAAGTGTTGTTAACCTAACCTACCATACTTAGCATGTGTCATTAGCATTAATTAATTATTAATGCACCCCAACCTCTCACATTAGACCTGTTGTGGTGGTTAATGGACGTGTCGGTCGGTTCCGGGCAAGCTTACACCACCACTCAGTCTAACCTCGGGTTCAAGCACGCTATGACTAACTTCTCACATTGGACCTTATTGTTTGTGGTCTTTGGATGTGCCGGGAGGTTCCGTGCAGCCTTACACCACAAACTCAGTCCAACCTCGAGTTAGCCATATTTCAATTTTAGCCAATTAACCATTCATGTCAATTCTAGGTGTCATATGCTAATTACCAATTCATGTCAATTTTAGGTGTCAAATGGCAATTATCAACTATACAAGTATGTTCATGTTCAAGTTATGCCAATAATGTCAATTTCATGATTATGCCCCAATAACCCAAACTTTCCCCCGTATTCCCATCGTACATATAACGCGGTTTAACCTAAATTATAGGTAAATCTAGGTTCACGAATAAAAAGGGATAAATAGGAATAACATGACAAATGTTAGGCATAGGAGTAGGCATAAGATAATAGTCCCAAAACACAAGAATTACATATCTAATTAAATCACGGTATAACTAAATAAACTGATTTAGAACATCACAGGCATATAGATATGATTATGAACAATATTATGAGCATGAAAAGGCTTGAATAATAAACTAGATTCAATAACTTTTATACATTCGATCCAATAGAAACAACCCCAAAAGTCATAGATTCACAAAGGCTAAGAACAGATCCGAAGAGAAAGTCAAGCATGGGTCCAAGTTCATTTTAATTCATGTCCGTATTATGATTAGTTATTTATATCTGAAAATAATCGTGAACTTACAAAACAACGCAGATCTTGATTTCACGGATGTGTTTTCTGAAGCTGAATAGCTATCCCTTGATGTCGATTAATGATTTGATTCTTAGAAAATAGTTGTAGAAGTTGTTGAATTAGCCCTTGATTCTGTATTTGAATTCTAGCTTGACTCCACGAAGAACTTGAGCGGCATAACGACGTCTTTGACTTATTTTAATTAGGAGTGAGGCAGCATAGCAATGCAATGAAGTTGTGTGGAGAGAAAGTGGGTTTAGGGGGTGTTTAAATAGGTTAGAGCCAACGAATCCAGTCAGAAAGGCGTCCAGGTGCAGAAAAATGGATCTGTCTCCGGATCTGGAAACATGGGGAGGTTGACCCCCAGGTCGACCCCCTGGTCGACCTGGGTCCTGGGCAGGAATTTTCCCGCCCAGCCCGGATCTGCATTTGAATTTTGAGTTCGAATATGTTTTATTTTATTTAAATATTCTGAAACTTCTAAAGGCCATAACTTCTTCATACGAAGTCCGATTTTTGCAAACTTGGACTCTATTCCCAGCAGAATTTCGAGATGAATGCAATGGCGTAACCGGTTTCCCTTAATTCATCTTTTTAAAAATTAATTATTCTCTGATTTGTGACTTTAGCATGTTATTAAAATACAGGGTGTTACATTCTCCCCTCCTTAAAGGATTTCGTCCCCGAAATCTCCAAGTTAAGGAGAATGTATCCTACCAACCAATCATCCATCTACTCAGCCATCATGTACAAGCATCCATTGTCCTTAAATGATTTCTAATGTTGTATGAACATATGCAAAAGTGTGTGTATATGTTCCTTATCTAATGTTATGATCAGGCGGTCCACTGATTCAGTTGACCTCCTTAATGCAAATTATGTTTGTGTCATGAGTCCATTATGTATGCAATTTCCTAATGCACTTTATTACTTCTATATGAGTGCACAATCATTCACTCAAATGCAACATCCATATGATAACACATCAAGTTTTCAATCCATATCTAAGTACAAGCTCTCATGCATATGCAATATGAAAAGTGATTGAGCCGATCTAGTGCCTAATGTGCGTTTATGCATCCATGAGCAACCACTAGCAACCACTTGCAATCAAAAACCATAGCATGTTTCAAGTACATGTTTGCATACATTGGTTTCTACCTAAGGTTTAAGGATAGGATCGAGAAGATAAACTTAAGCATGGATGTCAAATGTATACCGAACGTAAACAAACTTACAGGAAAAAGAGATCAAAGAGAGTATGAACAGGATGCTCAAAAGAGAAACTAAACTTTCTATGGAAACATAACTACCTCTTTCCTGTGTCGATGCCCGCGGTCCTTGTCCTTGCCCTTGCTTCTTTGGGCAATCCCTCTCCATGTGTCTTGTCTCACCACACTGGAAGCAAGCACCTAATTTCCTTTTCTTGTTTCTGCAATCCTTAATCACATGCCCAACAATACCACAGAAATTACACTTCCTACGGTCACGGGGTTTGTCACTCTTATTCTGAGATTCTTCCGCTTTCTTATCATGAGGCTCTTCCTCCTTCTTTCAATCCTTGCCCACTTCTTGCAATAGTTCCATTTCAACCAAGCTCTCAAAGGTCGCGTTCATAGGTACATGGGACATAGTTAGGCTTCGTAGTGGCTCATTCAATCCTTTTGCGAAACATAGAGCCTTTTGTGCGAAGTATTCACCAAATCCAATCTGAACCTAGCTAGGTGGTTGAACTTGTTGACGTATTACTTGATTGACAGGTTTCCTTGTTTGAGCGGTAGGAATTTCTCCATCTGTAAGCTTTCCTCCACTTGCGATAGAAACTTTAATTCAAATCTTCCCCTAAAGTCCATCCAAGTGTCAATGGGCCTAGTAGCATTGGTGACTTCCCACCGATATGAAGCTTCCTCTTTTAGTAGCTATGCCGCCAACTGAACCTTTCTTCTGTCCTCTACTTCGAAGATGGCAAACAAGTCTTCGGTTTCTTTCAACCAATTTCGTGCTTCCACGAATGTCTCGATTTCAATGAAGTTCTTTCCTCCCATAGCACGGAACTCTTTACATATCTTTAAGAAAGCGTCAACTAGCGGAGATTGAGGAGGAGGAGGAGGATCTACGACTGGGGGAGGAGGAACGTTAGCTTGACTCTCGGCAGGTGTCGTGGCCTCTAAGTACCTACGGAACCAGCCTGGGACTTGCACGCCCTCCAGTAGATTGAGATCCCCAAACATGCTGAAACGGAAAGTAAAAGATTCAAACAAAGAAACGAAGGATAGTGTGTATGGCTTTGGGGAATATGCCTTTTCAAAACAAAAACTTTTCTCTTGAAAATTGCTTCTTTGTAAACAGCTTTGAAAATAATTTCAAAAGGATTTTAAAACTTTTGCCCAGTCTAGTAACCTGGCTCTGATACCAAGTGTAACACCCTTCGTCCGTTAAGGTCACTCACAAAGGAAATGCCTAAATTTCAGTGGAGTATTATGGATACTAGAAAAATATATTACAAGACAGACATATAAAAACAGCGGAGAAGAAACAAAGTAGAAGATCTACAAATCATTTATAAATAGCAGTGGTAAAACCAAGTAGTACAATTGTTTTAAGCCCATCAATATCCAATATCCAATACCCAATTACATAGAAAATAAATTATTTGTCTTGTTCAAAACAAAGAAGCTTAAAAACAAACTATATTATTCCCCAATAAAGCAAAGCAAGCCATAGCCAAAAAGAGACTGAGTCCAAAGCAATACATGATGATCTTGAAGCAACAAGTAACCCAAGCTAAGCAGAAGTGTTTCCTCTCTGAGAACCTGAGGAAGGAAACAGAAGAAAAAGAGGCGAAACAAAACTAGGTCAGACATACGTCTAGTAAGTCCAGTTACTTTCAGCATATGAACAAGCAAGAACAACATGACATGAATTAAACTGAATAGAGACATAAGCATGATGATAAGGAACATAGGATAAGCAACAGGCAAGATAAACTAAGTATAATATCGCATGATAACTATTCTCTGCACCACCTTACCCGTGTCCCAACATACGTTCTGTATTAACCATGAAACAATCCCTTACTCGATTGGCTATCTAATGTACTAGCTCGCTTGTGTTTGTGTCAATCGGCCTAACCTTGCGTGTAGATACCATGTGCTGGCCCCACTATAAGGTGTATCAATCCTTATGGCAGCGACCCAACGTGATTCAAGATGCACATTATAACTACTGGTACCCAGTGCCTGCTTTTTCCACATTCGGAATACGTTGACGACCGTAGTCCGCCGGAACCTACACTGACGTACCCCCTGCCTTTACTTTTGACCGCTTACAATCAGCCCAGTAATCGTGCCCCACCCTGCCTAGTTTCAGGGTACCTTGATACTTAATGTGAGTTACTACTGACATGGGTCCCCGTTACTAGGGTTTCCTAGGATCTACTCATATACCCCCATAAATTTGGTTAAGTGTTGTCTATCAGTTCATGTTGACTTAACCCACCCACGTATCATGTCAGATTGGTTAAGTGTTATCTAGCGGTTCACGTTGACTTAACCCACCCATATATCATGTCAAATTGGTTAAGTGTTGTTAACCTAACCCTACCATACTTAGCATGTATCATTAGCATTAATTAATTATTAATGCACCCCAACCTCTCACATTAGACCTGTTGTGGTGGTTGCTGGACGTGCCGGTCGATTCCGGGCAGGCTTACACCACCACTCAATCTAACCTCGGGTTCAAGCACGCTACGACTAACTTCTCACATTGGACCATATTGTTTGTTGTCGCTGGATGTGTCGGGCGGTTCCGGGCAGCCTTACACCACAAACTCGGTCCAACCTCGAGTTAGCCATATTTCAATTTTGGCTAATTAACCGTTCATGTCAATTCTATGTGTCATATGCCAACTACGAGCTCATGTCAATTTTTGTTGTCAAATGGCAAGTATCAACTGTACAAGTATGTTCATGTTCATGTTATGCCAATAATGTCAATTTCATGATTATGCCAAAATTACCCAAACTTTCCCCCGTATTCCCATCGTACGTATAATGCGGTTTAACCTAGATTATAGGTCAATCTAGGTTCACGAATAAAAAGGATAAATAGGAATAACATGACAAAAGATAGGCATAGGAGTAGGCATAAGGTAATAGTCCCAAAACACAAGAATTACAGATCTAATAGAATCATGGTATAACTAAATAAACTAATTTAGAGCATCATAGGCATATAGATCTGATTGTGAACAATATTATGAGCATGAAAAGGCTTGAATAATAAACTAGGTTCAACAACTTGTATACATTCGATCCAATAGAAACTACCCCAAAAGTCACAGATTCACAAAGGCTAAGAACAGATCCGAAGAGAAAGTCAAGCATAGGTCCAAGTTCATTTTAATTCATGTATGTATTATGATTAGTTATTTATATCTGAAAATAATCGCGAACTTACAAAACAAGGCAGATCTTGATTTCTGGGATCTGTTTTCTGAAGCTGAATAGCTATCCCTTCACGTAGATTAACGATTTGACTCTTAGAAAATAGTTGTAGAAGTTGTTGAATTAGCCTTTGATTCTCTATTTGAATTCTAGCTTGACTCCACGAAGAAGTTGAGCGACGTAACAACGACTTTGACTTATTTTAATTAGGATTGAGGCAACATAGCATTGCAATGAAGTTGTCTGGAGAGAAAGAGGGTTTAGGGGGGTGTTTAAATAGGTTAGAGCCAACGAATCCGGTCAGAAAGGCGTCCAGGTGCAGAAAAATGGATCTGTCTCGGGATCTGGAAACAGGGGGGAGGTCGACCCCCAGGTCAAGCTCCTGGTTGACCTGGGTGACCCAGGTCGACCCCCTGGTCGACCTGGGTCCTGAGCGGGGATTATCCCACCCAGCCCGGGTCTGCGTTTGAATTTTGAATTCGAATCTGTTTTATTTTATTTAAATATTCTGAAAGTTCTAAGGGCCATAACTTCTTCATACGATGTCCAATTTATGCAAACTTGGACTCTATTCCAAGCAGAATTTCGAGACGAACGCAATGACGTAACCC
This sequence comes from Allium sativum, assembly GCA_030737875.1. Taxonomy (NCBI): domain Eukaryota; kingdom Viridiplantae; phylum Streptophyta; class Magnoliopsida; order Asparagales; family Amaryllidaceae; genus Allium; species Allium sativum. Next base: position 162,847,025 of record CM060926.1, read on the forward strand.
TTTTCCCTTGATTCATCTTTTAAAAAAATAAATTATTCTCTGATTTGTGACTTTAGCATGTTATTAAAATACAGGGTGTTACACATGATAAGGGGTTCTCGCTTCGCGTTTAGTGGAGCACGAGAGACTCTTACCCCTACATGTCTGGACAATATGGGTTGGACGAGTCGAAAGGTTGGCCGTAAAAGTAGCTTTGAGGTTTCATTGTGGTTCCACGGTGGCGGGTTAGGCCACTGGTTAATGGTTGAAAGGCCTAGACCCATCACATTTGGTATCAGAGCTTTGGTTAGATAAACCTTGGCTCCGTGGGATACAGACTTGTCAGAGATAAGGTCAGTAGTATCCTAGGATAAGTAACTCATTAGAGATAGGGTTAGTAATACCCTAGAATGAGTTGTGTGTGAATAATATATATGAGAGATGTATTTGTAATTTGATATACAAATAGTTTTTTGTTAGATTAATCTATTGAGTGAGTTTTGAACATTGGTCGACACAGTAAGATCTCTCTGTATCTATAGGTGTTTCTAAACACTTGAACAGAGAAGTATAACCCAGGTTTTATGGATGAATGAAATAGTTTTGTCCAAAATATATTTTCGTAAAAATAGACATATGTTTTGATGAGAGATATAGAAAATTTAATTCACTAATTAATTGCTAGGTGTGCTAATTAATTTAACAAATTAAATTTTTTGAAATCTTAACGATTTTGGATAATCGAGGTATTTTCCAAAGAGATTATAAAACTTTTGGTAAAATATTAAATGTTGTAGGGTATGGATAACTGTGGTCTAACCTAAAATGATGAGTCGAAAACAAGCGAAAAGGATTTATGAGAAGATAAAGAAGGAAATAGGTTGGACCTAAGCAAGTATATTCATAGTTACTCTAGAAAGGATAAAATAAAGGAAAATTTGTGGGTGTTTCCTGTTATAAATGCCATAAAGAGGTACATTATGCAGTCATATGCCCAATGAATAAACAGATAAAGTTAAACAGTGGAGTTAACCAACAGAGCTTTACGGTTAATAATCAAGGTATTGGTTAATTATACGACCATTAGTTCTAACTTCTATTTCGTGGACGAAATCAATTTAAGTGGGGGTGAACGTAACGACCCAGATTTTCGGTCAATTTAAAATATGATTTTAAATGAGTATGAAAGGACTGCATATAATTTGAATGAGAGATTCGAACCCAAAAGCAATTGAAAATAAGTTTTAAAGTTGAATTATGTGTTAATAAAGTTAAAATGAGATTACTGGGTTTTTAAAATTGGTGATTAATAGGTATCAGTTGAAAATGGATAAAAACGCAATATTTTGGTCACCTTAAAAATAGTGATTTTTCGAAATATCACGGATTCCGATAATTTTGGTTTTGCTGGATCCATTACGATAAAATATAGCAATAGGTGATGTTTCAAGTCAATCCGTGTAAGTAGTGACTATGCGATGGGAAACAAAAAGAGTGAAATTTGAACTAGAAATAACTAATTTTTGAAATTAACCTATCTAGATGGATGAATTAATCTTTGAAACCTATTCCATTGAGTTTGGAATAGGGGTAATTAGGTTGGTACACTCTTCGTTGGGTCCAATTCTGAGTTCTGGATATTAAGATAGGTAGAAAATACTATTTTGAATCGAATTTAAATTACTTGAAAATTCAAACAAATTCGAATTGAAATATATATACATATTATTGAAGAGAAATAAAAATTTAACAGTATGGTTGGAAAAGATGTTGGATAAGATATCAATATGAGAGGCAAATTAACGTCCGAACGGAGCTGAGAAAACACACCTGTGGTTTTCTTTAGCGATCCGCGTCACATGTGCCTATATATATACCACCTCCCCATCCTTATCTCTTCCTCCCTCTCCATCCTTATCCTTATTCTCTCATTCTTCCCAAATAGTCCAGCCATAGCCGATCAAAAGAAAAAAATATAGAAAAAGAAAGAAAGGAGAAAATGGAGAAAATCAAACTCCTCCACTTCTCCTCTTCCTCCTCCTTCTTTCTCCATGGACGAATCCTCCACCACCAGCTCCACCGCTCCACCATCGTTCCAACCAGAGCTCCCCTCTCGTCAAAAATTTCGGATCTACATAGATCTGAGGCTGGTACATCCATCTATCCAAACTATTTACACCTCCGACTGAAAATTACGTACCCTGATCTTTAAACAGCCATAACTTTCTCATACGGAGGCGAAATCGTGCGTTCTCGGAGGTGATGGAATCTTGGGAACGAGTTCTTCAATATAGATAAGGATTTGGTAATCTAAGAGAAGTCAAAAATTTAAGATCTTGCAAAGAAGATTTCGGGTTTCATATAAATCGGAGAAAAATTGGATCTATGAGCATTTGACCTTACAACGAGAGCTAGGACGTCACGGGGTGAGGAAACTATACTTTAAAGGTTTTAATTAGTGATTATATATCTATGTTTATGGGTTATCGGTGAGAAATCTAATAGTAGGAGAATGATAACCTATACGTACATAAGGGGTTCGATGAAATGCCTAAAAGAAAAATATTAAGTAAATGGTCGAAAAATGGTTGCTTATGGTTTCTAAGTAAATTCATGAAGTAGACATGATATCTTAGTCAGGTTTGGGGATGAAACTCTTTAGTTTAGTTCATAAAATCTCACCTTTATGGGATATTAGGTGTATACATGCTTTGGTTAGTTGTTGGTGGTTTGTTAGTAAATTATTTGATGTGGTAAAAGATGATGAACCCCTAGTGATTTGAGCTTCATGTGTAACCATACATAAAGATAAAGTTTGTGTGGGAAATCAATTTATTAAAAGGGTTTTTAAGTTTGATTTAAAACATGCACACAACATGTTTATTGAAATTTCCCAGAGAAATCTAAAGGGATTTCGTGATGAAATCTTCATGGATTAGGATTGAATTTAGTTCCTTAACACGCTTATGTAGTATAGATGTCACCATGTTTCGATTATGAGCCTAATTTAGAAAGATAGTAAACTAATTCCTTGTTTTGTACTAGCATAATTTGTCGATAATATAGGTTGGTTTGGTGAAGGTTAGGAAAGTAAAACATGGTCTAAATTTGGTTAAAGACATAAAGAAACATTCTTTATGTTTGGATTCGTTTGAAATTTAGAGTTCCTAGTCTCATGAATGTGTATGTATGTAAAACATTAGCTAATGGGCATGAAATCATCTTTTATGATTATTACTTAAGCATTATTCATGTGTAAATATTATTGGTTTGAGATGTCCATGTTTGGATATTTTGGTGGCTAAATTGGTTGTATTGGGAATGGTTATGAATCCCGTTCGGTTGTTAATTAAGAAAATGGAACTCAATTATGACACCAACATCTGATCATAAATAACTAACGAGTTTTGTTGCAACTCATTAGACACAAGACGTATTTTTTATGTTTATTGGATGTTTGTATTTACCCAAATTCTCGGGTTATACAGGAGTTGAACGAGTCTCAATCCAGAAATTGGATTTTAAACGATTATTGTATTAATAAAATAATTGGGAAAAATGAAAGTTTGAATTTAAGTTTCAATACTTTTCGGAAATGAAATTGAGTTCATAACAATGAACTTTTGCAAAAGAATGAACGGGTTTTGAAGAACTTAAGAATAAGTTATGGCTTGTCGAATATTGAAACGAATAGTAAATTGATTTTACGATGAATTGTAAATTGAAGTTGCGTTTGCCGAACAATGGACTCGGTTTTGCAAAATTGTGGTTTCAATGTTCTTACTTATTTATATAATGGGCGTTAGCCAACTTTGAGACTTTAATAATCATTTTTAAAGAATGATATTATTTTAATGATTTAAATATTAATTTAAATATTTAAATGTGGAATAATATATCTAAAGGTCAAAAATATGGAAATTGAAGTTATTTAGTATGGTTTGAATAAGTATTAAATTTAATTTGAAGTACTTCGACTTAGTTTTAATAAATAAGTCACCTTTAGGCTCAAATAGGTCTCGTCGCGTTGCGATAGTTAGCGAATTTTGACCCAAAATTTGAAATTGAAATTCTAGGAGATATAACCGTCGGATTCTCTCGGAATTAAAAATGTTTTGTCCGAAACGATAAAAGTTTTCTAATGAAGGAAAAAGAAACAATTTTAAACGGTAGATTTTCATGAAAGCCTAAATATGTTTCCCCAAAAAATCCAAATTTGGCAGTAAAAGTGCAATTTTGGATTTTCTCGATAGAAGCGAAATAAAAATTCTTAAAAATATAGAAAAATTATGCTAAATCATAATAAATGATTTAAAGTGGTTTTGGAAAGAAAATATTAAGTTTTGGAAATGTATAAAGCCTTCGGGAAATCCGGATTTAATATCTAATCGAACCCTTATTTAAATATAAAGGAATTTGGACTTTTAATCAATAATTGGATTATTGAAAATGATTAATGAGAATTGTAATCTTCAAATTAATTTAATTAATTTGGAATAGAATGGAAATAAAATAGGTTATTAACTGAGTAAGTCTCCATGGATGATGATTAGACTATTCGAGGGATTTAAAAGGCTATGCCATTATCCCACTTACAATGTTTGTTGGATATGGAGGTTTGTATTGATTATAAACCAACATGATTTCTGTAGAGATTCTGTAACAACCCGCATTCTACGCATCGGAGGATCGTAGAATATTTATTTCTTTCCTATATGAAGTTGTATGGTCATGTAACTTTGGGAAACAACCCTTAGAGTCATTTCCAATGTTCATGATTTTTGTCGATTTTTAAATGACCGTTTTGCCCCTAACTGATCTTGTTTTGGCCATAACTTTTGATTGAAAAGGAATTTTGACCTGAAACTACTTCCATTAGATTCGTTTGATGGTTTACCTTTCCGTAGAGTGGTCACATGTGAAAAACGGACTTACCGTTTGGGAGATATGGCTGAAATAAGGTTTGGAAGGTGAAAAACTGCTTAACAGGGCCAAATAGGGTGATTAGTGAATGGGCCCATAACCCATTTCGGGATTAGGGTTATGGGGAGGCTGAAATGAGTTAGGGTTTCATTCCATTTCAGTTTTCTAGCCTCCACTTACCTCTTAGAAACCCTAAAAATGGCCTCCAACCTCTAAATCACCTCCAAATCACTTTCTACTTGAAGATTGGGCTTAGCAACATCAAATCAAGGGAGATCTACACCAAATCAACATTAGAGCTGCTGTTTAACATTGCGATTCACACCAAATCAGAGATTTATTTCAGTTCGAGGTTTTATTTGTGGCTAAGGTGAGTGATTTGCATAGTTCCTCACTAATTATGGTTGATTAAGGGTAATTAGTGAAGATTAGCGAATTTATACATTAATAAATTCTGGAAAAATGCTTATAAATTTTTAAATAATGTTTTAGATCTCTGATATGAATTTGGGTTAATTTGGTTTAGTTTTGCTAATCATATCATTAGTTTCACCTAAACATGCTTAAGGGTATGGGGTTTTGGCTATATTTGATCCATTTTAACCTATCATATAGATATTTTGGTGTTTGTGGATGTTTGTACATGTTGCTATGACTGTATGGTATGCTTTGTGATTGTCTAGAAGTGTTAGAATGGTCGAAAACGCCGTCGAATGGCGTAAAACAAGTCGTAGGGAAGCTGTGCAGGGACCGGATCACGGATTGCACCTATGTGCCATGACCCGGACCGGAGACCACGATCCGATGGTGGGAGGAGCTCGAACTCGAACCGCGTCACGCGCTGGAGCACCCGATCGCATGCCATCTCCGATCCGACCCGATCAGAACCTCACGATGGAGTACATGGCACGACCTGATTGCCTGGAGCATCACAAGACTCGACCACGATCCGAACCAACCTGGTGAGAGCAGGAAGACTGATCCGATCCAGAGCAGAAGAGGGAGTCGTGAACCGACCCATTGACACATCACGATCCGAACGACTGGGAGCTGTAGAAGCATGGATTACGAACCAAATGAAGACCGATCCAGTGATGACCAATAACCCGAGATGCAAAAGTAGTCCAAATGGAAGTTAGAGCTCAGGATCTAGTTGGGGATCAATGAGTTCACTTCAGGGTTGGGCTTTGCTGCGGGACGTGTGCTAAGGAGTTGTCGGTGTTCATAACTTTGATTCACCACTGAAAAGAAATGATGGGCTACTTATCAGTGCAGTAGAGTCAATATGACTCGAGGGGCAAGGTGATGGTAGCAAGACTACGTTATCAGTGCAGTAGAGTCATTATGACTCGACGGGCAAAGTGATCGTAGTAAGACTATGAGCCAGTGCAGTGGGGTCATTTGTGACTCCATGGGGCAAAGTGGACATAGTAAAGGATTAGTACGGCTATGAGCCAGTGCAGTGGGGTCATTGCGACTCCATGGGGCAAAGTGGACATAGCGAAGGATTAGTGGCTATGTATCAGTGCAGTGAAGCCATTTATGACTTCATGGGGCAAGGTGATCCTAGCAAGATGTTGAGGTGATCGAAGTGGTGAATATCGTATGCTTTACGCACTGAGTGAGAGATGTGAGGATGGTTGCTATGCTTGATTGTTTGCTATCACTATGACATACACACCCCACCCCCGTTATCTTTACACCATTTGAAATGTCACCTTAGAGTGTTGTACAGTATGTAGTGCTAACTCTTTGGTTGCAGGTCCAGGTTCACGTATGGTTTAGTCTAACTGTTATTGTTCTGTTTAGATGCTTATCGCTTATACCAGGCTTTATGTCTGACCCAGAGTTTTATGTCTCTTCTTATTACTCTGGGTGCTCACACGAGCAGACTAGAGACAGGTTAGCTGGTGATGTGCGAGTAGCTGATTCGGAGGCGAGCAAGAGGCTTTCACGTATGATACATAGATATTCTCCCTGTGTCGTTGGTGGTCGCTACTTGGGCATTAGTAGTGTACCTCCCTTATCTTGCTTTTGTTTTAAGACAGTTTGAAAAGTTGTAATAAGCTGTATTTTGGATTTCCACTGCTATGTTAGTTTGTTTTCAGCTTATGCACTGTCTCACCTGTTTTCTGTCAAGTATGTTGTTATTATATTTTGTTCCATGCGCTGTGAGACATTCTACAGGTTCTTTGTTGATTTTTCTTCTTCTTTCCTTTCTTTGGCGACCGTCCCGTGCTAACTGGACATGTGTACAGCGCACTTTTGGAGTAAATGTCGGTTGGTGCGGGGCGGGCCGTCACAGATTCCATATAAAAGGAAATATGATTTTGGGATTGTTGTGAATGATATCTTCAATAATATTGTTCTTGGGCCCATGAAAATTTAATATAATTTTCCAACTTAAGCAAACAAAATCTTTATTTATAACGGTTTTTAGGAAAGAATGAACACGTTTTTACGTGAGGCAACCGACGAATAATCGATAATGATTATCGGGAAGATTTAACTTGTAATTTGAAGTAAAGGGATCAGAATATTTGATTTAGAGTTTTCTGAAATCTTTCAACAAGATTTGAAGGAATGGAATTTGAAAGATAAAGGAAATTACCGAAACATAAGATGATTGAAATGAAGTATTACCAGTTTTGCTTCATGAGATAGAAATGAAGTATTTCAACATATTAAATCTTGATATAGTTTTAATAAATCTTTGAATAAAAGATTGGAATGGATAAAGGCGCTGGAATAAACGTGTATTCACGTTTAGAGATGGCTAAATAGTCATAAAGTTTGATTGGATAATCTTAAATTGGATTTCAAGTTACGTAATCATTGATGAATGATTTTGACATATTAAATCTCATTACAGTTTTAATAAATGGATTGAGTAATATTCCATTATGGAATGAGGTTCATGAGATCCTGTATACCGATTGGTTTTAAAGATGCGCTAATTATTTTGTGATGCCCCACCCCGAGACCTTCATTAGTAAAGAGAATTACTAAGTAATACTGTCTACTAATGCAAAGAATAGGGCTGGTTAAGGGCGACCATCATAGTAATATCTTAGTTAAGAGCTAAGCATGTCAATTATGTCTCAATTTTTATTCTTATTACCTCATAAGTAGTAGATACGCTTAGTCCCTAACTAATGCACTATATGGTGATTTCAGACCATTTTAGAATAATGTAATATACATCAGATAGAAAACATCAGTCATAGAACAACAAACTAGATCAGAGTTTATATATAAGTACATACATCACCATACATCGCTATAATAATACATCATACATGAGTAACAAGACTGCAGAATCACATATATACACATCTCATGGAAAAAATATCTTGATAACATAAGAGTAGACTATTCGTAAGGTAGGATATCAGAGCTATAAGATAAAGCACAACAAATCTAGTTCAAAGATCCAAGAGAAGCTGCAATCCCTACCTAACCTGCAACTCAGTCTAGCCCGAGTGAAAAGCTCACGGGTCAGGCAAGCAAAACTTATCAGTAGTAATGGTAGATGACTACAAGTGATAAGGGAAACATTCCGTTGTTGCCAATGGAACGAAATAGTTCATCAACTCATCTCTTAATAGGATGTCTCATAAGGTCTATCATGATTTCATAAAGGAATCAATTGGCATGTAAGATATGGTATAACATTCATACTTTATTTGACTATGAATAATTAAGAATACGAACCATAGGCATACATAATCTTCAAATAAAGGATAAACACATATAAATATGGCTAGTCTCTATTGGATCTAGGTTAACCCTAGAGGGGGGTGAATAGCGTTTATTACAAATTATCAGATTGTTTAAATATTATTGGATATTAAAATATTCAAAGATCACAGAATGCAGTAGATATAAAAATACAGAAAGTAAATAACACACAGAGATACCCAGCTTTGGCAAAATCCTGCCTACTGCTGCATTCCTAAAGTTTCTACTAGGTGTTATAAACAGACCCCGCTTACAATCCCATGTAAACTCACAACGCCTGCTCCTGTCCTAACCCTACGCTCAAAACCCTTGACTGACCGATATCCGCTCGACCAGATTTTCCCGAATTACAAACCCGTAATCCATAACCCTATATTTTACAGACTCTTGTAAACTGCAGTTAACACCCTAACTGGTTTCCTAGATTTTTACAGAATTCTGGAAACTGATTCAGACGATTACAAAAGAAATTAAAAAACAAAATAATAAAAAGAACTTTAAAAACCCTAGTTATAAAATGAATTTAAAACTCCCTTTTGAACCCTTCAACTAGAATAGGCCGGCCACTCTAAATTTGTTTAGCCCGTTCCTCTCTTCAATGAAAAATGAAGGTAGAAAAAAGAACTAGGGCTTTTCCCTTATAACTCCAAATCAAATCGACGGCTTCTGCGAATGATGAAAAGATTCAATCTCTGATGATATTCGAGTGTAGTTTTCCTTCGTCGATTGAATTTGCTGGCGATCGAAAATTAATTGTGAGTATTCGAATTTTATTTCTCTGACTGCTCTTGATTTTGTTGTTGATTTTCGATACACTTTGCCAGTGATGAAATGGTGTTATGTATAGGGTATAGAATCCCTATCATTAATCTCTGATTTCATATAGAATGACTTGGCCTGATTTTCCTATTTTGGTTTCCTCGGCTTTTAATTGAATTGCCATAACAAAATGAATCCCGACTTGTTTCTGTCCCTTTGAATGAATCCACACTTGATTTGTTGTTGAAAACTTTCCTTTTTGATTGACCTCGAAATTGATATTTACCTTGTTATAAAAACTGCCGTGAATGAAAATTAGAATGCCTTGCTAACAGAAATACTTTGTCCATTTTCTGATTGATTTTGGCCGAATAAAAACTTGCCAAACATGATTCTCTGATTTGTTGCATGGAGCATGTTCATACCATACTGCATTGTTTGTGATTTTCATTTTTGCTCTTGGTTGCCGAGTTTGATTATGCCTTGTCACTATGACAATCCATTGCTAAAAATTGATTGCTGATTCCTGTTTTGAAAAATCTTGATTGAAAGTCTTGCTAAAAACACTGCTTTATTTCTGGAAACTGATGAATTGATTCTTTGCCATGACTGTGTGATCCTTGTTGCCATGTATATATTTTATGATTTACTTGCATGTACATTATTGGTCTTGAAATCTTGGCTTGGAATGAATCCCTTAATTTCTGGAATATAATTTGCCAAAATATTTGAACATCATTTGTTAAAATCTGGAATGCTTTTAAGCTTTGATAAAAGGTTTCTGCATCATTATTCCTTTGACCATTTACATGAGTATTCTTTCTAGACCCTGTGTATATATGAGCTTCTTTGCCTTGACTTGATATTTGATGTTTTGAACCATTACTTCAGTTGCACTTATGTAGTCACTTTGAACCTGCATCTTTGAATTTAATGTTTCTTGGCTTTGAAACTTTGACTTGCCTTGTGCTCAACCATATAGCTTGCTCTATTGAACATACTTGTAGCTGCACCTATGTCTCATGCTATTCCATCATCCTTACACCTGTTCATGTTTATTTGGACTGCATAATCCATGCCTGTACATACAAATGTCACTTGAACTTGATCATCACTTTGTTGTTCCATGTTGTCCTTGTTTTGCTTGACAGTATGAAGTCTCCACATCACTTTTCATGTTTAATCAATGTTGTACCCATAGATTCTCTGATCATTTCACTTGCATGTTGAACCTTTTGCTTGTATGTATATTGGCACTGTTTCATTTGAGCATGCTGAAATGTTAATGCTTCACAACCACCTTGATATGTATTATTCACTGTGTGCACCACCATGTTATACTGTTTCACCCATGAATCATACAGTTGAGCTTGACCATTTTTGTGTTTACTGTTCCACCTTGTTTTAGCTGAATCCTTCATGTTGTTTTGACCATGATAGTTTGACCCTTGCACTTGAATATGTCTCGACCACTTGATGGACTTTACATTGAGTTGTTTTCATGTGTGCACTGAGTCGAGATAGTCCTCGTAGCTACTCCTCAGTTGCTCGCTGATTGGTGAGGTAGTGCACAAGTGTATATTTATACACGTGTGCATATGCAGTCATCAGACAAGATTTCCTATCCATGTACTATACATATACAAACTGACTAGACACAGATGAATCAGATCGTCATGAAAAATGATGAAAAACACACCGAAATTCTGAGGCATATAAAATTGTTTAAAATAAAAAATTATTTGCATGTGTTCAGTTCTTATTTCTATTGCAGTGTACTGTGTGGGTTTCTGTTTGTGACAGGTAAGAAGACTGGACTAACAGAAGGCTGTGAATTAAGAAGATAGAAGACTAAGAGACAGTGTCAGTGAATGTAAATGTATCACTGAATGTATATGGGTATGAAAAATGTAAAATGAGTGATTGTGTGTGTGTGTGTGTGTTATATATATATATATATATATATATATATATATATATATATATATATATATATATATATATATATATATACATAGATAGGGTGTTATAGTGAGGAGCTGTGTAACAACAGAATTTGTATTGATGTTTGTATTAAACAAATTTGTTTGAAATAAAATATTATTTAATTGTGCTCAAATTTGTGTTCAAGCAAATTTGTTTATCATATTCAGTTTATAAACAAGTACAATGTCATGTGAAAAATATATAAATAGTGGTTATAAATAGTTGTACTGTTTGAAAGTTTGAAATATAATATTCAATTTAAATAAAGTACTGTATGAATATATGAATGGCTGCACAGTCGTATTCTATTTAAACATAAATATTATATTCCCGTCTGTGATGTCTATATAGAATAGTACAATAACAAACACATTTAAAATAATATTTATTTGGTTGTTATCATCAAACAAAAATCGTATAATTGTGTATACAACTATGTCATATACAACAGTCTCATCGGCATGTAATAAACCCCATCACAATTCAATATATAATAAAGATCATCTAATAGAAACTTCTTAACTATTATACCTCATTTCATCGGTATAAATATAAATACATCTCATATCCTTTACAAAACTCATTATAGAAGAATTACCATAATCTATACCACATTTCGTCGGTATAATCATAAAAATTTCACAAATATATCTTGATAGCACCCGAAAATGGTTCAAAACATCATATTCGAAATCAGCATAAAACAAAATATAAACTTGGCCTTTTTCATACTCGAGGCCTTATTCGAACATCAACATTTAAAAGATAATTTCAAAACATAAAAACATCGTAGAAAACTGCACGTGCTTATCTTCTTGAGTAGTACTACATATTGGTACCATCCATCGTGATGACTGAGGCCATAAACATCATAAACATCTTAATGACTATAGCTGAAACATCGTGATGCCCTTGGTCACAAAATTCAAGTAAGAACATCGTAGTGATTGGAGTCATAGACATCGTGATCATTGTGATGGCTCTAACCAAAATCATCGTGATGACTCCAATCATGTACTCGGTAATAGTACTAGTAACATCTTGAATATGTCTCAACTTCTCGAACAGGAACCCAATAGGCGTTAACGTATGTCCCCATACATTTGGACCTATTGGTTTACTAATAATTATTCGATGCCACATTAGAAAATCCATCATAAAACATTAACCAATATGAACTGCCTCATATCATCGGCTAGTGTAGAAATGGCCAACTCGTCTCATCTCTCTCGACGAGACTGAATGACATCATGACTTGTCTCGTTTCGTCGACAAGTAAAATCCATTACGAATGTCAAAGAAACTATTAATTCATAATAAATAACTGGCTTTCTCCCCTTGGTAAGTATAAGAAACATCGTAGATGTTATTTCCAACCATAACCCCAAATTAGAGTTTCAACATCAAAACTGTCTCATATCATCGGCTAGTGTTTCGCTACGAAACCTAGCAGATACGATTTTTCAAAGATGACACATTTCAGCAACAAAACGAACACAAATACAGTAGTTTTTAGCAATAAAACATACGGATTATCATCAAAACTTGAAAAATACAACTATAACTTTCTGTAAGCTAAAAGCTTACCTCTCTAACCTGCTATGTAGCCCATTTTAGGCAGCAAGACATGAGCTTTGATAGGGAAAATACCTCTAGAAACCTGAAAGAAGTGATAAAAGCGGCATGCAAATAATAAAATAACAAAATTAGGGATTGTAGAAGAAAAAATTTGGATTTTTAATGGATTCTAGGGATTTGATAGGAAGGAGATTACCTCTTGATCTTAAATTAGCTAGGAATTAACTTGATTTGTATAGGAATTTCTAGAAAATTGATTTAGAGAGAAGTGGCCATTATAGGGTTTGTGGTTTAGAGAAGTTTCTGCTTTCTACGTTTGGGGAAGAGCGATACTATGGATTGTCGTACCTAGCATGATGTAGCCTCTTCTAGAGATGGCTAATGGGCTGAAGGGTATGCATTTATTTTCCTTAAAGCCCATTAGTGTACTTAGAGCTATTTTAGCTAAGTATATTTGACACTTTACACTAAATTATACATAACCTTCGTATAAAAAGTCCAATTCACATGAAAAGAATTGCATTTTTTTAAATGAATGAAATCTATTAGTGATGAAAAAGTGTAAAATTTTGAAATAAAAATATTATTTACACAATTTAATACCAATTATTTACCAATATTCACATTTTATGGTGGAAAATCACTATTTTCACCATTTTCCACAAAAAAAAAAACAAATTTAATTCTTCATCAGCTAAAGTGTATAAAAATGTTTTCAACATTTTTATAACTTTTAAAATATTATTTAAAACTTAATTATATATCAGAAATTATTTTCTTATTTGTTTTCCCCTTATTACAACATATTTGTCAATATTGTTATTTAAGAACAATATTTCAAATTTGACATATTTCACCAAATTAACTATTATTTCCCACTCCAAACATTTATAAAAAAGTGTTTACACACTTGTAAAATATTGAAACAACATTTCCCATAATATTTCCTCTATAGAAATTTATTTCCCTCATGTTTATCCTTTTATCTTCGAACAAAAAGGCTAATAACTTTCCATCTTTATTTTTACTCTATAACCCGCAAACACATTATCTCACACTTAATTTCCATTTGCTTACACCATAACCCAAATTTTTAATTACTATACATTGTTTATATTTAAAATAAACCATATTATCATCAATTTACTCCATCGATTAATTCTTAATCCCAAATTAAATCATAATTTAAATTATAATATAATACTTCGTTAATCTCCAAAATCCCGGGTTGTTACATATTTGGAAAGGTCGGGTTTTTATCCATTCCGAGTAATTATATGACGTAAGTTCTCAATGACGATGATGAAGATCCAAATTTCTTCACATCATATGGATGGCTCGTTGATGCCGTGGGCGGCCACCCAACATAAAGTAGCGGCCAATCTGATCGTACTTGAAGCGATTTAGTAGGGAGACTGGTGGATGATGGGCTTTGGAGTGGTGACTCCTGTATCCGTGGGCAGGACAGGCGGTGGGGTGTTGGATGATGGGCTTTGGAGTGGTGACTTCTGATCGGAGTCTGGTGGCCTATAGGGAGGAGCGACGGGATGTTTCCTTGGCGCAATAATGGGTTGCTCGGTTGACAGTTACAAGAAGTAGGGAGAAAGGTTAAGGAAGATTATTAACCTAATTAAATAATTTATTAATGTGAAATTTTTAAATTGCAATATCTTATTCGTATAAAATCAGAATCACATGAAACAAAATGCGTTGGAATCACCTTCCCGAGTCCTACGCGGTGGAACTGACTAGAGAGTAAACAGAGGACATTGGAAATTGATGAAAATTCGAATCTGAACTGTTCTGAATTACAAAGCTTGGTGAGATTTCTATTTTTAAATAAAAATTAATTATTTATTTTATTGTGGAATTTATGTTCATTCTCTATAAAATTTATGTGGTGTTATGTGTATATTTATTGAAATGTTGGTTGTATTGTATTGCGATGAATCAGTGGATGAATTGCGTGTATCATGTTTGTTACAACATAGAAATGTTATTTGTTGAATTAGAATCAACAAAAATAAAGATTTTCATTTTATTGTATTAGAACGGACAAAAAGAAAGAAAATCACACCGTTGATTAAAACATGATTATAAAATTAGAAAATCACACCGTTGATTAAAACATGATAATAAAATTAGAAAATTACACCGTTGATTAAAACATGATTATAGAATTAGAAAATCACACTGTTGATTAAAACATGATTATAGAATTAGAAATCACACGGTTGATTAAAACATTCCTTTTGGTGATTTTATAAGAATGAAATTAGAACATTCCTTTTTACTCATTTTATAAGAATGAAAATTCAAACATTCTTTTTGGTCTTTTCAGAAGAAATGAATTAAAACATACATTTTGGTCATTTTAAAAAGGATGAAGTAAATTCATTCATTTTTGTCTTTTTAGAAGAAATGAATTAAAACATTTTTATGTTAAATTAGAGTGAGATAAAATATCATTTTTGTTAAAAACATGTTAGTAAGATAAATCATCATTTTGTTTGCATTAAAAGTTATGAAACAAAATTCTCATTTTGTTTGCATTAGGAGTTAATAAACAAAATCATCATTTTGTTTGCATTAAAAGTTAATAAACAAAATTCTTATTTTGTTTGCATTAGGAGTTAATAAACAAAATCATCATTTTGTTTGCATTAGAAGTTAATAAAAAAATTCTCATTTTGTTTGCATTAGGAGTTAATAAACAAAATCATCATATTTGTTTACATTAAAAAGAATGGATTTGAAAATGTATATTTTTATACGTTAAAAAGAATGTTATTTTTGTTAAACTTGATTAGTGATAGAAATTAACATATTTTTGGTTAAACTTGATTAGTGAATTGAAATTAACATTTTTGTGTTAAACTAGATTAGTGAGTAAAATGACATTTTTGTCAAAAGAAAAGATTAGCGAACAGAAATAACATTTTTGGTCAAAAGAAAAATTTACATTTTTATCAAATGTAAAAGGATAAGAAAAATTTACATTTTTATCAAATGTAAAAGGATAAGAAAAATATGCATTTTTATCAAATGTAAAAGCATGATAAAATTATGCATTTTGTTCAAAATTAAAAGAATGACAAAAATATTCATTTTAGTCAGACGTAAAGAATGAAATAAAAACATTCTTTTTATCATTTAAAAAGAGTGAAGTAAAAAATACTCATTTTTGTTTATGTTGAAATGAATTAGAATTAAACATAATTTTTGTTAGAATAAAAGGAGTACATTTTGCTAGAAAATGAATATTAGAATAAAAAGTACACTTCTGTTAGAAAATGTAAATTAAAATAAAAAGGATCATTTTTGTCATATTACAAAGAATGAATTGGAAAATGTATATTTTTATACATTAAAGAGAATGAGTTAAAAATGTATATTTTCATACATTAAAAAGAATGAACTTGAAATGTATAATTTTTTTTTTACATTAAAAAGAATAAAGACAAAATTATCATATTTTGTTATGTTGAAAAGAATGAAGGCAAAATTATCATATTTTGTTATGTTGAAAAGAATGAAGACAAAATTATCATTTTTTGTTATGTTGAAAAGATTAAACAAAATTATCATATTGGTTATATTGAAAAGATTAAACAAAATTATCATATCTTGTACATTGAAAGGAATTTGACTAGAGTATCATATTTTGTACATTAGAATTGAATTTGACAAAATTATCATATTTTGTACATTAGAATGAATTCGACAAAATTTTCATGTTTTGTACACAAAAAGGAACTAGACAAAAATTACAATTTTTGTCACTTTAAAAGAATCAGAATAAAAGAGACATTTTGTCATTTTAAAAAGAATGAAGTAAAATATTCATTTTGTCATTTAAAAATGAATGAGGCCAAATATACATTTTGGTCAATAAATGAGAGTTATTATTTTTATTGTCATTTGTCAACAATAAAAAGAACGGAGATAAAAGACTAGAATTCTATTGCCATTTGTTCACAATAAAGAGAATTGAAATATATGTTTATGATGATGAAGTGTTTGACGTATCAAATATAATGTTAGTATATTCGAACTGAATATTACACTTCCATTTACAAGTCATCCGACTTGTTTATGTGATTCGGTCGATAATTTTTAGACATCGCCCAAGTGCACAAATAATTTATTATTTGTTTGTTGGATGAAACCCCACACGGGTGTTGCGATGATATTTGACCTACACTAGTCCCAATATTTAGTGTAGAATCAACTTTGGTTGATTAATTGGATGTTTGATAATTATTTATTATGCTTGTTGATTTCATGCAGTATATGGTTGTTGATTGAGTCACATTCCAATAAAGAATATTCTAGAAAAGGAATATTTTAGAAAATATCTTAGAAAAAGAATATGTGTTAGAAAAAGAATATAATTTAGAAAAATACATTTTTATTGATATAAACTAGTCATTAACTAGAATAAATCATTAAATTTAGATTTAATGAGGATGTCCAATTATTTAATATTTAATTCAAGTTAATTTAAATAAATTGGATTTGGGTTTGTCGTGAATGGTGTCTTCAATAACACCTTTCTTAAACCCAGTTGAGAAAAGTATAGATCTTTTAATTAAGATTATTAAAAGCTTTCAATTATATTTTGTAATTGAAATAAGATGAAATGTGAGTTGGGTTGATTGTGAACTGTGTTTTTAAGTGACATGTGTTCTTTAACCCAACTGACAGAGAAAATATATGATTTGGAATTTAAAATCTTTTATTAAGATTTGAATGGGAATTTTCCAAAAGTCAAGTTTTCCAATTTAATATATTAAATCGGAATTGAATGGAATTCGAATTAATAATAACCGAGATAAGCTTCTGTAAAAGAAGACCGATACTACATATGGAATTTAAGAGGCTTTGCCGTTATTCCATTTATATTATTGGTCGGATACAGAAATTTATAACGATTACATATATTGATTTGATTTCTGTGAAGATTCCATATTTTATGGAAGACGACTTTGGGTTTACCGTGAACTATGTTATAAATGACATTAGTTCTTTAACCCAGTTAAGAATAAGATTAATTTCTTAAATTTGAATAATCATTGAACAATGATTTTTGATATCTAAAACCAAATTGTGTTTTAATAAATCTTTAAAAAGAAAGATTTAAGAATAAAGTTAAAGAATTTATCTTTGATAAGATAATGTGAATATTTCATTAGAAGAATAATTCTGAATTGGTATGTGGCGTTGGATGTGTTTTATAGTACTTAATTTTTAATTATAAAAATACGTGAGTTATTCGGGAAGACCGGGTTTAACCCATTCCGAATAATTACTACGACGATGAAGAGTCGAAGATGAAGACGGTGGTTGAAGACCGATGATCTTCACATCAAATGGATGTGTTGCTACTGAGACCCTTGATGGGAGTAGCTACCTTGAAGGGGCTTCAGTGGTGGCCGTCCGGACTATTGTTGATTGTTCAGATTTGGTTTTCGCTCAGACCCAGAGCATAAGCTAGTAAATGGATGCGTGTCTGACATTGGACTTCGTTCCATGTGAATTAAATTAATTTTTATTAATGTATATCTGATTGGTGGTGGAGAATTTATTCTCTGCTTAACACCCTGGTATATATTAATAGTGATTTATCGCATGGCGTGAATTGTCAATGTGGCACGCCAAGATGCAATTGAACAAGGCTTTTGTTGAAAAGCAGGGCCTTGTGAAATGATCAAAGTATAGCCTATTACGTCATAGCTTTGTGTATATCGTGAGTTTGCGAGCCTCACACCCTGGTATGAGTCAAAAACGGGATTAGGACTGCAGGGAGTGCACACGTTTCTTTCTGGCTAGAGTGATGTCAGGGACCTACCAGCGCTGACATTTTACTTATGTGGATGATGGATTTTGAGGTGCCTCAGATTTTTATAGGCCATTAGTGGTCATACTATAGGTGCAAAGGGACCGGGAAGCGTGTGTACAGGCATAACTAATCCACTACCCTTAGGTAGGGACCGACCCTGAAGATCCAAGGGTTGCCCATAGGTGTGATCCCGAGGCATTTTGTAACGACCCGCATTCTACGTATCATAGGATCGTAGAATATTTATTTCTTTCACTCACGAAGTCGTATGGTCATGTAACTTTGGGAGACGCCTAATGGGGTCATTTCCCATGTTCATGATTTTTGTCGATTTTTAAATGACTATTTTACCCCTAGTTGGTACTGTTTTGGCCATAACTTTTGACTGGACATGAATTTTGACCTGATACCACTTCCGTTGGCTCCGGATGATGGTTTACAATTCCGTAGAGTGGTCATATTAGCCAAACGGACTCACCATTTGGGAGATATGGCTGAAACAAGTTTCAGATGGTGAAAAACCGCTTAATTGGGCTTAACCGGGTGATTAACAGCTAGGCCCAATGGGGGATTTCGGGATTAGAGTTATGAGGAAGCTGAAATCAGTTAGGGAACGATCTTATCCTCATTTTCCAGCCGCCTCTTTCATTCTTGAACCCTAACAATGGCTGCCAACATTTAGAAACATCCCCAAATCACTTTCTAATCAAGTTTTGGCTTAATCTACATCAAATTAAGGAGAGAAATCACGAAAGCAAGGTTGGAGCTGCTGCTAGACATCAGTATTCACCCAAATCAGCGAGGTTTTAGTTCTGAGAATTTTATTTGTGGCCAAAGTGAGTGATTAGCATTGTTTTGACACTAATTACAGTTAATTAAGGGTAATTAGTGAAGATTAGCGAATTTATACACTGATAAATTCTGGAAAAATATCTATAAATTTGAAAATAATATTTTATGCCTCTGGTACAAATTTGGTTTAATTTGATTAAGTTTTGTTAACCCTATGATTAGTTTTGCTTAAACATGCTTAAGGGAAAATATGGGGTTTTGGGTATATTTGATCCATTTTGACATGTAAATTCATTGTTTTGGTGTTTGTGGTTAGTTTGCTATGTTGCTATGACTATTTGACATGATTTGTGATTGATTAGTATAGTTAGATTTGTCGAAAACGTCATCGAATGGCGTAAACAAGTTGTTGGAAAAAGTTGCAGAAAGTTGTGCAGGGTTTCGGATCGGATCGGATATCGGATCGGATCGGATTGGAGACCTGGGCAAGGAACCCGACCCGAACTGGAGTCTGGCACAAAAGAGGCTTGGAAAAAAGGAAGGCCATGTTGGTTAAGCTGGGGATCGGATCGACTTAGGGACGAAGGGTTCGGATAGGAACTTGACACTTGGGAGAACTGGCAAGAAGGAAGGTCACGCTAATTGAACTGGGATCGGATCGGATAAAGAAGGAGGGATCGGATCGGAGCACGTGAAGAACGAGGGAGCGGATCAGAGCGGAAGCACGAACTGGAAGGGAGATGGCACCCGAACCGACCCGAGGTGGGACAACCGACCCGGAGGAGGACACCCGACCCGAACCGACGCGATGGAGTGGACCCGAACCGAACCGCAATCAGAGGAAGACCAAGCATCAACGCAACGCAGTGGACCCGACCCGAACCGATGGCTTGAAAGGAACCCGACCCGACCCAGTATTGACCAATAACCCGAGATGCAAAGGTAGTCCAATATGGGAAGTTAGAGCTCAGGATCCGGTTGGGAACTGATGAGTTCACTTCATGATTGGGCTTTGCTGCGGGACGTGTGCCAAGGGGCAGTCGATGTATATGACTTTGGATCACTATGTACGGGAAGTACGTGAACGGATTCAGGGCCACAGTGGCCTAGGTACGACTAAAGGGCTATAAACCAATGAAGTGGGGTCATTTGTAAAGATTTCGTCATGACTCCATGTGGTAAGCTTGGTAGTAGCAGTAGTTGTACAAGTCGAACTACGTCACTACTTCGATGGGTCTAGTGATTGACAGTGGTGGACATCGTACGCTTTACGCACTGAGTGAGAGATGTGAGGATGGTTTCTATGGTTGATTTGTTGCCATCATTTCGACATGCACACCCCACCCCCGTATTCTTTACACTATTTATTATGGCATCTTGGAGTACTGTACGATATGTGGTACTAACTCTTTGGTTGCAGGTCCAGGTTCAGGCATGGTTTAGTGTACCTGTTATTGTTCTGTTTAGATGCTTATCGCTCATACCAGGCTTTATGTCTGACCCAGAGTTTTATGTCTCCTCTTATTACTCTAGGTGCTCACACGAGCAGACTAGAGACAAGTTAGCTGGTGATGCACGGGTAGATGATCCAGAGACGAGCAGGAGGCTTCCACGTAATATATATAATATTCTCCCTGTGTTGTTGAAGATCACTGCTTGGGCATTAGTGGTGCATCTTATACTTTAGCTTTCTTTTGTTTAGAGACAGTAAATTTGGAAAGTTGTAATAAGCTGTATTTGGATTTCCGCTGCTCTGATGTTGATATTGATTTTAGTTATCAGCTTATGCACTGTCTCACCTGTTTTATGTCAAGTATGTTATTATTATTATATTTTATTCCATGCGTTGTGAGACATTCTACAGGTTCCTCGTTAGTTAATTTCCTTCTTTCCTTTCTTTGACGACCGTTCCGTGCTAGTCAGGCATGTGTACAGCGCACTTTAGGAGGAAAAGCAGGCTGGTGCGGGGCGGGCCGTCACACTTGGTATCAGAGCTCTAGGTTGCGTAGTTAACCTAGGGTAGTTATCAGGGAGATATAATATACGTATACGAGAGAGCGTATTTGTGATTATTTTGGTTTTTAAAAGCTATATATATATACTATTACTAGTATAAGGATGATGTCGTACTGCAGTTGTACCACTATGGGGTCGTTAATCGTTTCCTTTCACAGATTGACGATGAGCCGATATGTTAGAGGTACCGGTAGAGGGGCCAATAATGGGAATGCTGCTGACATGAGGAAGATGTTTACTGACCTCATGAGGGAGATGCTTAGGGATGTGCAGAGGGCAGCTCCCAATGGAGGAAATGGTGGTGGTCCAATAGAGCAGGCACCGAGGGTTGACTTTGCTAAGCTGAACAAGGATTATACTAGTCTTGGTGGGAAGCCGTTTCATGGAACGGAGTCGGCCACGGATGTTCAAGATTGGTTGGATAGTTGCGAACGTATCTTCGAGGATTTGGGCATCAGGGATGCGATGAAGAGAAAGCTAGCGTCCCGTCAGCTGCAAGGGCGGGCAATGAATTGGTGGAATGCTATAAAGGCAGCTACTCCCGAAGATCAGTTTACTTGGGAGCAGTTTAAGGTTCGCTTTAGCGAGAAGTTCATTCCAGCTGCTCAGAAGTCAGTGCTGTTTAAGAAATTCTTGGAGCTAAAGCAGAATGGCAGAGCTGTCTCGGAGTATATTGCTGAATTTGACACTTTGTCAAAATATGGGTTATCTCTTATTGATACTGCCGAGAAGAAGAATGAGAAATTCATAACTGGTTTGGATCAGTACTTGGGGGAAAGGCTTATTAACCACATCGATGAGACGTTTGAATCGATTGTGGGGAAAGCATTGAGATCAGAATGTCTCTACCTTAAGCCGAAGACTGAGGTTGCAACCGCAGATGAGCCAAAGCCACATGCAAGTGGTGGAGGCAAGGGTGGTTCCCAGAATAAGAGAAAGCAGAATCAGACTAAGAATGGCCAGAAGAAAAAGAATAAGCAAGATGTTGAGTGCTTCAGCTGTGGTAAGAAGGGCCATTATGCTAGTAATTGTTGGGCCAAGCCAGTAGATAGGAAGTGCTTGAACTGTGGCCAAATGGGACATCACAAGGACAAGTGTCCGCAACCCCCCAAAGAAAAGCAAATGGTGAAAGCCTACGCCCTTAATGCTATTCCTTCTTCGTCGAATGCCCCAACTGCGGCGGAGAAGGGAAAGAATGTTGTCATTCAAGGTATGCTTTCTGTTTATGATGTTCCTGTTAGAGTTTTGTTTGATACCGGAGCTTCCAGTTCTTTCATATCTAGTGACCTAGTAGATAGGTTGGGATTGGAGCCCGAGATTGTCGATAGACCTTTAGTATTGACGAACCTGATTGGTGGTTCGACTAGTCTTAGCATGATTTGTCGTAATGTGGTCTTATCGAGTCATGGATGCATGTTTGTTTGTGATTGCTTTGTTTTGGGCTTTACTGGGTTTGGCATTATTTTGGGAGTAGATTGGCTCCGAAGATACGGGGTGGTGGTAGACTGTGAGGGCTTTTTGGTGACAGCTAGAGCGGATGATGGGCAGAGGATAGTGTTTGGTGGTCTACCCAGTGAGGGGGTATTAGCTAGTTTTCTAAACTCCCTCAACATTCCGCATAGTGAGTTGTCAGGTTTGCCCGTGGTTGGCCAGTATCTGGATGTTTTCGAAGAAGTGACCGGGCTTCCACCACATCGAGAGATTGAGTTCCGTACTGATTTGGTGAAAGATGCCAGACCAATAGTGATGCCACTTCGTCGTATGGCACCAAGGGAGTAGCGAGAGCTCGAGGTGCAAGTCAACGATATTTTGAAGAAGGGATTTATCAGAAGGAGTGTTTCTAAATGGGGAGCACCAGTTGTGTTTGCTATCAAGGCGGATGGTTCCCTTCGTTTGTGTGTAGACTACCGCGAGTTGAATAAAGTGACGAGGAAGAACAAGTATCCTCTACCGCAGATAGATGATTTGTTCGATCAGTTGAGTGGCGCGAGAGTATTTTCTCAGTTGGATCTCGCGACAGGTTTTCATCAGCTTAGAGTAGAAGCTGAGAGTATAGCTAAAACGACATTTCGAACGCCGTCTGGGTTTTATGAGTGGTTGGTCATGCCATTCGGGCTGACCAATGCCCAAGCATATTTTGTGGATCTTATGAATAGGATATTCAGAGATCAGTTGAATAGGTTTGTCCTTGTGTTCGTTGATGATATTTTGGTCTGTTCGAAGACAGAGGAAGAACACAAGGAACATTTAAGAATAGTGATGGAGGTGTTGAGAAAACACCAATTGAAAGCAAAGTTTTCTAAGTGTCACTTCTGGAGGAGGGAAGTGAGGTTCTTGGGCCATGTTGTTTCAGAGAATGGTATTGCCATGGACCCGGCGAAGGTGGCTACGGTACAGGATTGGCCTACGCCCAAGAATGCAACAGATGTAAGAAGTTTCTTGGGGTTAGCTGGATATTATCGTAAGTTTATCCAAGGTTTCTCCAAGATAGCAGCACCATTGACCCAGTTGACCAAGAAGAATCAAGGTTTTGTCTGGGATGAAAGGTGCGAGAATGCATTCAAGAGTCTAAATGACAAGTTGACATGCGCACCAGTGTTAGTCATTCCTAAGGGGAATGAAGAGATGACGGTATACACGGATGCCTGTGGTACCGGACTAGGTGTTGTATTGATGCAAGGCGGTAGGGTTGTAGCTTATGCAAGTCGGCAATTGAAACCGCACGAGAGAAGATACCCTACCCATGATTTGGAATTGGCAGCGATTGTGTTCGCGTTAAAAATGTGGAGACATTATCTCTTGGGAGAAAGATTTGTGC
The DNA here is from genome assembly GCA_030737875.1 of Allium sativum. Lineage (NCBI taxonomy): Eukaryota > Viridiplantae > Streptophyta > Magnoliopsida > Asparagales > Amaryllidaceae > Allium > Allium sativum. The sequence continues at coordinate 162,871,459 of CM060926.1, forward strand.
TGTTTACAGATCATAAGTCGTTGAAGTATCTCTTCTCCCAGAAGGATTTAAATCTCCGACAACAAAGGTGGTTAGAATTCTTGGCTTCCTATGATTTTGACATCGCATATACACCGGAAAAGGGCAATGCGGTGGCTGATGCATTGAGTAGGAGACATGCCAGTTTAGGGGCTATGTTTCTAGAATGGAAGCAACTGGAGTACATCGCTAGGTATGATTTCAGACCAAAGTGCGAATTGAATTCAGAAATGTTAGCAAGTTTGACGGTCAGACCCACTTTGATTGAGAGGATCGGCTCTAGTCAGAGGGACGATCCTAACCTATTGGAAATCATCTCCAAGTTAGAGATGGGTATCGATGAGGAGATGAACAAGTATGGGCTTGATCGAGATGGATGGCTTAGAAAGAATGGAAATCTTGTTGTACCCAATGTCAATGGATTGAGAGATGAAGTGCTTAGAGAATGTCATCATTCAAAACTGACTATACACCCCGGTGGTAACAAGATGTATCGAGATATGAAGCAGACTTACTACTGGGAAGGGATGAAAAGAGACATTGGGAGGTTTATATCCAAATGCATGAATTGCCAGCTAGTTAAAGCTGAGCAAAAGAAGCCTAGGTGTTTGTTACAGCCATTAGAAATTCCCGAATGGAAATGGGAGCAAGTCTCGACGGATTTCATCGATGGTTTACCAAGGACTAGATCGGGACATGATAGCATTTGGGTAATCGTGGATCGATTGACTAAGAGTGCAAGATTCATACCAGTCAAATCAACCAGAACAGCAGCCAAGTTGGCAGAATTGTATATGAAGTGCGTAGTGAGATTTCATGGAGTACCTAAAAGCATTGTGAGTGACCGAGACCCGTTGTTCACTAGTGGGTTTTGGAAGAGCTTACAAGAGGCTCTAGGGTCAGAGTTACATCTCAGTACCGCATATCATCCTCAGACCGACGGTCAGACGGAGAGGGTGAATCGTATTTTGGAAGACCTCTTGAGAACTTGTGTACTGGATTTTGGCGGATCATGGGATGACCATTTGCATCTAGTAGAGTTTGCATATAATAATAGCTACCAATCCAGTATCGGGATGGCTCCGTTTGAAGCTTTGTATGGAAGACCGTGCAACTCACCATCATGTTGGATAGAGACTGGCGGGAAGTTTGTGCTTGGACCAGATGTGGTGAGGGAAACCTTAGGCAAGATCAAGATCATTCAACAACGAATGAAGGCTGCCCAAGATAGGCAGAAGAATTATGCTGATAACAGGAGAAGAGACCTAAAATTCTCCATTGGTGACTTGGTGTTTGTCAAGATTTCTCCGTTGAAGAGCGTGATACGATTTGGTAGGAGAGGCAAGTTAGCACCAAGATTTGTTGGCCCATTCCCTGTTCTTGAACTAGTCGGGAATTTGGCATATAGAATTGACTTACTAGAGAAGATGGCGGGAGTTCACAACGTATTTCATGTTTTCCAACTAAGGAAGTTCGTTCACGACCCAGATATCACTATTTCCCCTGATCAGTTAGAGGACTTCGAAGTAGAACCGGAGGCGGTTGGGAACCGCAAGACGACCCATATTGTCGAGCACGACATGAAGCGACTTCGAAGGAAGGCGGTGAAGCTAGTCAAGGTTCAGTGGGGCGAGGACGAGAATGATTGTACTTGGGAGACAGGGGAGAACATTAGGAAGACATATCCATAACTCTTTGCCTGGTAAGATTTTGACTTCGATTTAGTTTTTCGCATGCTAGGATAGGCATGTTTGCTTGTTTTGCATGTTTGATTGTTGTATGTGACTGTTACGCATGCGGGATCTTTTGTATGTTTTGGGTTAAGGAATTTCGGGGACGAAATTTCTTAAGGGGGGGAGAGTGTAACGACACGCATTCTACGTATCATAGGATCGTAGACTATTTATTTCTTTCACTCACGAAGTCGTATGGTCATGTAACTTTGGGAGACGACTATTGGGGTCATTTCCCATGTTCATGATTTTTGTCGATTTTTAAATAACCATTTTACCTCTAGTTGGTACTGTTTTGGCCATAACTTTTGACTGGAAAGGAATTTTGACCTAAAACCACTTCCATTGGCTCCGGATGATGGTTTACAATTCCGTAGAGTGGTCACATTAGCCAAACGGACTCACCGTTTGGGAGATATGGCTGAAACAAGATTCAGATGGTGAAAAACAGCTTAATTGGGCTTAAACGGGTGATTAACAGCTAGGCCCAATGAGGGATTTCGGGATTAGAGCTATGAGGAGGCTGAAATCAGTTAGGGAATGATCTTATCCTCATTTTCCAGCCACCTCTTTCATTCTTGAACCCTAACAATGGCTGCCAACATCTAGAAACATCCACAAATCACTTTCTAATCAAGTTTTGGCTTAATCTACATCAAATTAAGGAGAGAAAACACGAAAGCAAGGTTGGAGCTGCTGCTAGACATCAGTATTCACCCAAATCAGCGAGGTTTCAGTTCTGAGAATTTTATTTGTGGCCAAGGTGAGTGATTAGCATTGTTTTGACACTAATTACAGTTAATTAAGGGTAATTAGTGAAGATTAGCGAATTTATACACTGATAAATTCTAGAAAAATACCTATAAATTCGAAAATAATATTTTATGCCTCTGGTAGAAATTTGGTTTAATTTGATTAAGTTTTGTTAACCCTATGATTAGTTGTGCTTAAACATGCTTAAGGGAAAATATGGGGTTTTGGGTATATTTGATCCATTTTGACATGTAAATTCATTGTTTTGTTGTTTGTGGTTAGTTTGCTATGTTGCTATGACTGTTTGACATGATTTGTGATTGATTAGTATAGTTAGATTTGTCGAAAACGTCGTCGAATGGCGTAAACATGTTGCCGGAAAAAGTTGCAAAAAGTTGTGTAGGGTTTCAGATCGGATCGGATATGGGCTCGGATCGGATTGGAGACCTGGGCAAGAATCCGACCCGAACTGGAGGCTGGCACAAAAGAGGCTTAGCAAAAAGGAAGGCCACGTTGGTTAAGCTGGGGATCGGATCGACTTAGGGACGAAGGGCTCGGATCGAAACTTGACACTTGGGAGAACTGGCAAGAAGGAAGGTCACGCTAATTGAACTGGGATCGGATCGGATACAGAAGGAGGGATCGGATCGGAGCACGTGAAGAACGAGGGAGCGGATCGGAGCGGAAGCACGAACTGGAAGGGAGATGGCACCCGACCCGACCCGAGGTGGGACACCCGACCTGGAGGAGGACACCCGACCCGAACCGACGCGATGGAGTGGACCCGAACCGAACCGCTATCAGAGGAAGACCATGGATCAACGCAACGCAGTGGACCCGACCCGAACCGATGGCTTGAAAGAAACCCGACCCGACCCAGTATTGACCAATAACCCGAGATGCAAAGGTAGTCCAATATGGGAAGTTAGAGCTCAGGATCCGGTTGGGAACTGATGAGTTCACTTCATGATTGGGCTTTGCTGCGGGACGTGTGCCAAGGGGCAGTCGATGTCTATGACTTTGGATCACTATATATGGGAAGTACGTGAACTGATTCAGGGCCACAGTGGCCTAGGTACGACTAAAGGGCTATAAACCAATTAAGTGGGGTCATTTGTAAAGATTTGGTCATGACTCCATGTGGTAAGCTTGGTAGTAGCAGTAGTTGTACAAGTCGAACTCCGTCACTACTTCGATGGGTCTAGTGATTGACAGTAGGGGACATCGTACGCTTTACGCACTGAGTGAGAGATGTGAGGATGGTTGCTATGGTTGATTTGTTGCCATCATTACGACATGCACACCCCACCCCCGTATTCTTTACACTATTTATTATGGCACCTTGGAGTACTGTACGGTATGTGGTACTAACTCTTTGATTGCAGGTCCAGGTTCAGGTATGGTTTAGTATACCTGTTATTGTTCTGTTTAGATGCTTATCGCTCATACCAGGCTTTATGTCTGACCCAGAGTTTTATGTCTCCTCTTATTACTCTGGGTGCTCACACGAGCAGACTAGAGACAGGGTAGCTGGTGATGCACGGGTAGATGATCCGGAGACGAGCAGGAGGCTTCCACATAATATATATATAGTATTCTCCCTGTGTTGTTGAAGATCACTGCTTGGGCATTAGTGGTGCATCTTCTGCTTTAGCTTTCTTTTGTTTAGAGACAGTAAATTTGGAAAGTTGTAATAAGCTGTATCTGGATTTCCGCTGCTCTGATGTTGATGTTGATTTTAGTTATCAGCTTATGCATTGTCTCACCTATTTTATGTCAAGTGTGTTATTATTATTATATTTTATTCCATGCGCTGTGAGACATTTTACAGGTTCCTCGTTAGTTAATTTCCTTCTTTCCTTTCTTTGACGACCGTTCCGTGCTAGTCGGGCATGTGTACAGCGCACTTTAGGAGGAAATGAAGGCAGGTGCGGGGCGGGCCGTCACACATTTACTAGAGTGTCTCGAATCGGAGAGGAGCTTGCCCCTAGCCTCGACTCATGATGGAAATCCAACTTCCAATACGACCTCGTGGTTTTGATTGTAGAACTAGTATGGCGACATGATATATGGTACCCATGCCGTCTAGGATTGATACATTATGATTGAAATGTTTTTAAAACATATACACACTAATATTAAATCCGTTTTATCATATCAAGCATCTTCTGACCATTATAAGGTAAAAACCTATCCTCCGGTTTGCATTGCATTGTGTGATGGGACTTGGGTCTTATAATGGTTTCATTTTTCTAAAAAGCATTGCGTTGTTTAACGATTTACTTTATTTTATGCACTGGCAATCCAATGGAGTAAACCCGTTCCGCGTTAGCGGCGTGGTCCTGTGATTAGCCTTATTATTAGATAAGTTAAGTTAAGATTTCTCATACCAGTCCCATGACTGGCCTGTAGTTTGTTTCAATGGCAAACTCGGGTGCCCTCTTTTCCACACGGGCAGTCGAGTAGCTTTTTGCAGATATATTTACAGGATCCTGGTTTACAGCTGAAGCGATATTCGGAAAGCTCTGTATCTGTGTATTCCTTTCAGTTGTGTATTTGTAATATTTTTCCGCTGCTATTTTATTGTAATTTAAATCTCTGATATTATTGTAATTCTATTGTGAAATATGTATTCATACTCTATATAGTCTTGTACTCTGATGTAATTGTTGTTATCAGCAACAAAATGTTTTTCAGTTTATGTTCTGATGTGTATTGTTCTCAAAGCAATCTGGGCTTTCATTTACAGGGAAGTTTGGGTCGTCTCAGTTGGTATCAGAGCTTTGGTTTACAGAGCTCGAGAACAAGACACATTAGAACTGAACGAAAGAATTCATCAGAGATTGGATTAGTAATATCCAATGAGAATAACTCGTTAGAGATGGGATCAGTATTATCCTAGAACAAGTGTGAAAAGTATTATTTTCTTTAAAATAAAAGTAAAAACAAATTTAGTTTTGAAAATTTTATCTTAAAATACGTATTTGAATATTATTATATTTTAATGTGTACAATCGAGTATATAAGGATTTCGAGTATACGAGTAATTAACGGAAATTCAAAGTTTTAATATACTGGATAGATATAGAATCACACTCTAGCCGCCAGGGAATATTTCTAATAATGCTGCAGCATTATCAGTATTTATTTCCGAGTTTCGAAAGTAGGATTTCTATATATTTCCATTGACTGGTACGAGAACCAAAACTTTGTTAGTACACATTGCTGAGAATTGCACTAAGAATATGATTTTGACTATATATAAAAGTTAAATATATTTAAAAAGTTAATCATCTAATTGATTGCTGGTTGTGATGTTTGATTATTGGATTAACTAATAAAATTATTGGAATGATAATTACTTTAACTAATAAAATTATTGAAAACAATAAATAGAAACTTAATTAAAATAGTTAATTAAACAACTTTTTGCTACGTTCCTTTTCGAGGATGAAAAGATTTTAAGTGGGGGCGATTGTAACAATCCGGAATTTTGGGGCTAATTTAAAATTTTTAATTTAGAAATTTTAATGGAATTTTAATATTTAAAATAATTTATTTTAAATAATAACGACTAAAAATTTATTTTGAAACGAATAAATTTAATTTAATTATAAAAGGAGTTTAAAACAGCCCTGCAGTTTGAAAATTTGAATTTGAACTTTGACTGAATGTACTGAATTCATTTTAAATCAGAATTGAGCGAAACCAGAAATATTTAAATCTGTTTGATCATATCTTTCTAATGAATCTGGAAAACTGAAATTTCACTTTATAAATCAAAAGTTATGTCCAGTTTAAAATTAAGAAAAGTCGCTTTAGAATTTATATATATTTTTAAATAATATATGGCCTTAAAAATAGTCATTTTTCAAACGGTCTCAGAATTCAACGAAATTAGTCTCGTTAGAACCGTATCGTCAAAACATAGCAAGAAATATATTTTTTGTAATTTTCTGAGTTCATATATGGCCCGGTGAATTTATATGTACGGTTAAAATTAAATAATAAATGTATTTATTTTAAATTAAAGAAAAGGTGGCTGAAACTTTAGTTTGGGCTTGCGGGACATAGCTAGATGGGTCCTAAATAGGGGTAATTGGGTAAGAATGACAGTCGTTGGTCTGAAATCGGACAAAGTAGCTAATCAAGCCTTAAGGGCTTAATTAATTAGTATTTTAAAATAAATATACCCAACAAAAACAAACCCTAGACCTAAAATACACCAGCCGCCACTTCAATCAGCGAATGGCCGATATTCTCAAAAGTTCGATCCACAATTTCCCCTAATCTACTTTAAATTAAATCATACTTTCAAGGAAAACATCAAAGTAGAACTCAAGATCTTTCATTTGATGCGAACGTGATCATTTTTAATCAAGTATAGACTTCGATTTTGTTGCTCAAAGGTTCGAATTTCGAACTCGATTTGACGAGCGTGGAGGAGGCCGAGCTTGGCAGCAGGACAGGCGGTGGGGTGTTGGATGATGGGCTTTGGAGTGGTGACTTCTGATCGGAGTCTGGTGGCCTATAGGGAGGAGCAACGGGATGTTTCCTTGGCGCAATAATGGGTTGCTCGGTTGACAGTTACAGGAAGTAGGGAGAAAGGTTAAGGAAGATTATTAACCTAATTAAATAATTTATTAATTTAGTAATGTGAAATCTTTAAATTGCAATATCTTATTTGTATAAATTCAGAATCACATGAAACGAAATGCGTTGGAATCACCTTCCTGAGATCTACACGGTGGAACTGATTAGAGCGTAAACAGAGGACATTAGAAATTGAGGAAAATTCGAATCTGAACTGTTCTGAATTACAATGCTTGGTGAGATTTCTATTTTTAAATAAAAATTAATTATTTATTTTATTGTGGAATTTATGTTCATGCTCTATAAAATTTGTGTGGTGTTATGTGTATATTTATTGAAATGTTGGTTATATAGTATTGCGATGAATCAGTGGATGAATTTTGTGTATCATGTTTGTTACAACATAAAAATGTAATTTGTTGAATTAGAATCAACAAAAATAAAGATTTTCATTTTATTGTATTAGAACGGACAAGAAGAAAGAAAATCACACCATTGATTAAAACATGATTATAAAATTAGAAAATCACACCATTGATTAAAACATGATTATAAAATTAGAAAATCACACCGTTGATTAAAACATGATTATAGAATCAGAAAATCACACCGTTGATTAAAACATAATTATTGAATTAGAAATCACACGGTTGATTAAAACATTCCTTTTGGTGATTTTATAAGAATGAAATTAGAACATTCCTTTTTGCTCATTTTATAAGAATGAAAATTCAAACATTCTTTTTGGTCTTTTCAGAAGAAATGAATTAAAACATACATTTTGGTCATTTTAAAAAGGATGAAGTAAATTCCTTCATTTTTGTCTTTTTAGAACAAATGAATTAAAACATTTTTACGTTAAATTAGAGTGAGATAAAATATCATTTTTGTTAAAAACATGTTAGTAAGATAAATCATCATTTTGTTTGCATTAAAAGTTATGAAACAAAATTCTCATTTTGTTTGCGTTAGGAGTTAATAAACGAAATCATCATTTTGTTTGCATTAAAAGTTAATAAACAAAATTCTTATTTTGTTTGCATTAGGAGTTAATAAACAAAATCATCATTTTGTTTGCATTAGAAGTTAATAAACAAAATTCTCATTTTGTTTGCATTAGGAGTTAATAAAAAAATCATCATATTTGTTTACATTAAAAAGAATGGATTTGAAAATGTATATTTTTATACATTAAAAAGAATGTTATTTTTATTAAACTTGATTAGTGATAGAAATTAACATATTTTTGGTTAAACTTGATTAGTGAATAGAAATTAACATTTTTTGTGTTAAACTAGATTAGTGAGTAAAATGACATTTTTGTCAAAAGAAAAGATTAGCGAACAGAAATAACATTTTTGGTCAAAAGAAAAATTTACATTTTTATCAAATGTATAAGGATAAGAAAATTTTACATTTTTATCAAATGTAAAAGGATAAGAAAAATATGCATTTTTATCAAATGTAAAAGCATGATAAAATTATGCATTTTGGTCGAAATTAAAAGAATGACAAAATTATTCATTTTAGTCAGATGTAAAGAATGAAATAAAAAACATTATTTTTATCATTTAAAAAGAGTGAAGTAAAAATACTCATTTTTGTTTACGTTGAAATGAATTATATTTAAACCTAATTTTTGTTAGAATAAAAGGAGTACATTTTGCTAGAAAATGAAAATTAGAATAAAAAGTACATTTCTGTCAGAAAATGTAAATTAAAATAAAAAGGATCATTTTTGTCATATTACAAAGAATGAATTGGAAAATGTATATTTTTATACATTAAAGAGAATGAGTTAAAAATGTATATTTTTATACATTAAAAAGAATGAACTTGAAATGTATATTTTTTTTTACATTAAAATGAATGAATACAAAATTATCATATTTTGTTATGTTGAAAAGAATGAAGACAAAATTATCATATTTTGTTATGTTGAAAAGAATGAAGGCAAAATTATCATATTTTATTATGTTGAAAAGATTAAACAAAATTATCGTATTGGTTATATAGAAAAGATTAAACAAAATTATCATATCTTGTACATTGAAAGGAATTTGACTAAAGTATCATATTTTGTACATTAGAATTGAATTTGACAAACTTATCATATTTGGTACATTAGAATGAATTCGACAAAATTTTCACGTTTTGTACATAAAAAGGAACTAGACAAAAATTACAATTTTTGTCACTTCAAAAGAATCAGAATAAAAGAGACATTTTGTCATTTTAAAAGAATGAAGTAAAATATTCATTTTGTCATTTAAAAATGAATGAGACCAAATATACATTTTGGTCAATAAATGAGAGTTATTATTTTTATTGTCATTTGTCAACAATAAAATGAACGGAGATAAAAGACTAGAATTCTATTGCCATTTGTTCACAATAAAGAGAATTGAAATATATGTTTATGATGATGAAGTGTTTGACGTATCAAATATAATGTTAGTATATTCGAACTGAATATTACACTTCCATTTACAAGTCATCCGAATTGTTTATGTGATTGGGTCGATAATTTTTACACATCGCCCAAGTGCACAAATAATTTATTATTTGTTTGTTGGATGAAACCCCACACGGGTGTTGGGATGATATTTGACCTACACTAGTCCCAATATTTAGTATAGAATCCACTTTGGTTGATTAATTGGATGTTTGATAATTATTTATCATGCTTGTTGATTTCATGAAGTATATGGTTGTTGATTGAGTCACATTCCAATAAAGAATATTCTAGAAAAGGAATATTTTAGAAAATATCTTAGAAAAAGAATATGTTTTAGAAAAAGAATATAATTTAGAAAAATACATTTTTATTGATATAAACTAGTCATTAACTAGAATAAATCATTAAATTAAGATTTAATGCAGATTTCCAATTATTTAATATTTAATTCAAGTTAAATTAAATAAATTGGATTTGGGTTTGTCGTGAATGGTGTCTTCAATAACACCTTTCTTAAACCCAGTTGAGAAAAGTATAGATCTTTTAATTAAGATTATTAAAAGCTTTCAATTATATTTAGTAATTGAAATAAGAAGAAATGTGAGTTGGGTTTATTGTAAACTGTGTTTTTAAGTGACATGTGTTCTTTAACCCAACTGATAGTGAAAATATATGGTTTGGAATTTAAAATCTTTTATTAAGATTTGAATGGGAATTTTCCAAAAGTCAAGTTTTCCAATTTAATATATTAAATCGGAATTGAATGGAATTCGAATTAATAATAACCGAGATAAGCTTCTGTAAAAGAAGACTGATACTACATATGGAATTTAAGAGGCTTTGCCGTTATTCCATTTATATTATTGGTCGGATACAGAAATTTATAAGATTATATATATTGATTTGATTTCTGTGAAGATTCCATATTTTATGGAAGATGACTTTGGGTTTACCGTGAACTATGTTTTAAATGATATTAGTTCTTTAACCCAGTTAAGAATAAGATTAATTTCTTAAATTTTAATAATCATTGAACAATGATTTTTGATATCTAAAACCAAATTGTGTTTTAATAAATCTTTAAAAAGAAAGATTTAAGAATAAAGTTACAGAATTTATCTTTGATAAGATAATGCGAATATTTCATTAGAAGAATAATTCTGAATTGGAATGTGGCGTTGGATGTGTTTTTATAGTACTTGATTTTTAATTATAAAAATACGTGAGTTATTCGGGAAGACCGGGTTTAACCCATTCCGAATAATTACTACGACGATGAAGAGTCGAAGATGAAGACGGTGGTTGAAGACCGACGATCTTCACATCGAATGGATGTGTTGCTGCTGAGACCCTTGATGGGAGTAGCTACCTTGAAGGGGCTTCAATGGTGGCCGTTCGGACTATTGTTGATTGTTCGGATTTTGTTTTCGCTCAGACCCAGAACATAAGCTAGTAAATGGATGCATGTCTGACATTGGACTTCGTTCCATGTGAATTAAATTGATTTTTATTAATTAATATCTGATTGGTGGTGGAGAATTTATTCTCTGCTTAACACCCTGGTATATATTAATAGTGATTGATCGCATGGCGTGAATTATCAATGTGGCACGCCAAGATGCAATTGAACAAGGCTTTTGTTGAAAAGCAGGGCCTTGTGGAATGATCAAAGTATAGCCTATTACGGCATTGCTTTGTGTATATCGTGACTTCGCGAGCCTCACACCCCGGTATGAGTCAAAATCGGGAATAGGACTGTAGGGAGTGCACACGTTTCATTCTAGCTAGAGTGATGTCAGGGACCTACCAGCGCTGACATTTTACTTGTGTGGATGATGGATTTTGAGGTGCCTCGGATTTTTATAGGCCGTTAGTGGTCATACTATAGGTCCATAGGGACCGGGAAGCGTGTGTTCAGGCATAACTAATCCACTACTCTTAGGTAAGGACCGGCCCTGAAGATCCAAGGGTTTCCCATAGGTGTGATCCTGAGGTATTTGCTAGAGTGTCTCAATTCGGAGAGGAGCTTGCCCCTAGCCTCGACTCATGATGGAAATCCAACTTCCAATATGACCTCGCGGTTTTGATTGTAGAACTAGTATGACGACATGATATATGGTACCCATGCCATCTAGGATTGATACATTATGATTGAAATATTTTTAAAACATATACACACTAATATTAAATCCGTTTTATCGTATCAAGCATCTTTTGACCATTATAAGGTAAAACCCTATCCTCCGGTTTGCGTTGCATTGTGTGATGGGACTTGGATCTTATATTGGTTTCATTTTTCTAAAAAGCATTGTGTTGTTTAACGATTTACTTTATTTTATGCATTGGCAATCCAATGGAGTAAACCCGTTCCGCGTTAGCGGCGTGGTCCTGTGATTAGCCTTATTATTAGATAAGTTAAGTTAAGATTTCTCATACCAGTCCCATGACTGACCTGTAGTTTGTTTCACTTGCAAACTCGGGTGCCCTCTTTTCCACACGGGCAGTCGAGTAGCTTTTTGCAGATACATTTACAGGATCCTGGTTTACAGCTGAAGCGATATTCGGAAAGCTCTGTATCCGTGTATTCCTTTCGGTTGTGTATTTGTAATATTTTTCCGCTGCTATTTTATTGTAATTTAAATCTCTGATATTACTGTAATTCTACTGTGAAATAAGTATTCATACTCTATATCGTCTTGTACTCTGATGTAATTGTTGTAATCAACAATAAAATGTTCTTCAGTTTATGTTCCGATGTGTATTGTTCTCAAAGCAATCTGGGCTTTCCTTTACGGGGAAGTTTGGGTCGTCTCAAATAATAATAAAAAAAAACTCTCGATCGTTTCCACCTAGAGACCTCGACCCTCCCTCCTCCGCTTGCGCCGCCAGTGCCGCGACATCCCTCCCCAGGTCGCCGACGATCTTCAGCACCCCCTCTTCCTCCTCTGCCACTCCTCTTCTAAACCGTGGCCCCCAAAAAACCCTAGCACTTACAAGACAGTCGCGCCACCCCCTTGGACCTGCGACCACTACAACCCCGCCTCCTCGATCCGCGCAGCAAGACCCCCCCCTCTCAGTTAAACTTTGAATAGTAAGCTTCCTTATTCATCCTCTTTTCTACTTTTTTTTTCCTATGTAATTAGAAAAGAGGCTTTATTTTAAAAATTAGATTTTTAGTTAGCTAAAAATTTGATTTTTTAGTTAGAAGAAGAGATTTTTATACATGAAAAGTGACGATTTTTATATATATGGATTAACAAATAAAAATTCGACCTTTATGTATATGGCTTCGAAATAAAAATGTGATTTTTATTTGTTTGAAAAGAGATTAAAAGTATGATTTTTATGGATAAATGGTAAAATAAAGACTATATTTGTATAGAAAGTAAAGATTATATTTTTATAGAAAGTAAAGATTATATTTTTATAGAATGGAAAGATTAAACATCGTATGAATCATAATGATTTTTAGTTAGATAAAAATTCGATTTTTAGTCAGATAAAAATTTGATTTTTGGTTATATAAAAATATGATTTTTATATATATATATATACAGTAGCGATATAAAAAAATGGAATTTTTAAATTATATATATAACGTAATAAAAATATGATTTTTAATATATATATATATGGGAAAGTTTAAAGATGTGATTTTTAAATATATGAAGTAAAGGTATAAAAATATGATTTTTAATGTATAAACATCATATTAAAAATGTGATTTTTACTATGAACAGCGTGAGAAAAGGGTTGCGTTGACAGTACGAGAAAATCCAAACGGCTCAGAAATTCAGAATAGACTGGAGGAGTGGAACCCCAAGGTTAGAACTCCTCACCATACTTTCTTATACAGTTATTTATTTTGTAACTACATATATGAACTGTTCCCCCGTCGTCCATAGACCATGGACGACTTGTTTGATTTTATTGTGTTGTGGTTTTTGGATTGAGTGATTTGTTTATTTGAATTTGGTTTAGATTGATTTTTGGGTATGGCACAAGCCAGTATCAAGGGAGGGGTAATGCAAGACATTACCCGATTTCAATATCGCGTCGTTATAATGCCGAAATTTTCTGAAATAAAAAGTGTTAGTTAAAAATATATTTTTATTGAATGTATGAACTGTTAAAAATAATAAAGTGTTGAAATAAATATTTTAACGTTAAAAATATAATTTTTAACGTATAAAGGAACAACATAGAATTTTCCTGAATTTGAAAATGAATATTCATTTACAAATCGAATGATTTGTTTATGTATACCTATTTGACGGACATTAATTGGGACGATAAATTTTACACATCGCCCAACTGTACAAATAAAAATCTGTGTTTGTTGATTGAGACCCCACACGGGTGGATGATATTCGACGTACACTAATCCCAACTGTTTAGTTGTATGTCAATCGATGGGTTGACAGGCTGTATAAGCGTTATTAATTTATTTTAATGCTTATACAGTGGTAGAAGGCACTATGGATGATTGTCGATTATTTGTTATGGTAGTTATATATATGTGTTGTATGAAATCCATGTAAGTAACATAATATGGTATTTGATTGGGCCTCATCACAATTTGGAAAATAAAGAATATTTTAAAATAATATTCAATAAAGGATTTAATAATATTCATGTTGTGAATAAAAGCCATATTGGTTAGATATGCGCCATTTTGATGCAAACGATATTTGTATCGATTTTCTTCGGTTTTATAACGAATATCGAAAAGGAAATGATTTCAAAATCAAATACTTTGAAAATATTATCATTTATATACTAATGATAAAGAATATTCAATTTTGATTTAAAACTAAACTGAAAGTGGGAATCATTTTAAAACTAATTTATAAAATACGTTTTGAATGAAATATTATACATATATATATGTATATAATAATAGTTTGAATAGAACGCGCAGCGCCGCGACCGTTCGCGAATTTCGACCATTGACTTCGAATGGATATTGCGTGAGATCCGACTGTCGAATTCTCTTAAAGCCAGAACCGTTGGGTTCGTATTGAAAAGAGCTTTCCAACGAATACATGAAATTTGAAATCTAACGGTTGGATTTTGAATTATATCCAAATCAAATTTGGAAAAGGTCGTTGTAAGTGCAGTTCGATGACCGTTTATGGAAATCGACTGTACGGGCCTTGATAAAATTATTAAAAATACTAATAATTTATGTAAAATCATAGTAAATAATTTGGAAAGAATTGGATGGAAAATTCCACGTTTGTAAAGATAAAAATATGTTTTTATCAAAATGAACTAGTTATAAACTAGATTTGAAATCCAATAATTTTTAAATAAAATAAATTGGATTTGTAAATGGTTTTGGGATAACCAGAAATTTTCCAACGAATAAATTGCAGTGGATTTGAATGGAAATCGTTTTCAGAATAGTTGGATATTGGATTTCGTGATTATACGGATATTGTTATGGAAATTTGGAAGATATATTTTATATTGTTATTTCCAATACGATATTTGTTGGTTTCAAATTTCGATATTGAATATAAGCCGATATAATTTCTATTCATAGCCTTATATTTAATATCGAATTGGATTTTGGGTTTGTCGTGAACGGTGTCTTCACTAACATTGTTCTTAAATCCAGTTGAGAAAAGATTAAATCTTTTTATTAATATTTAATGAAATTTACTAATTAATTAATATTTAATTGGAATTGAATTTAACTTTGGGTTTGTCGTGAATGGTATATTTAAAAATGTTGTTCCTAAACCCAATGGATTTAAGAAAATTAGGAACCAACTGGAGATTACTTAAGTTGAATGTTTCCTGGGTATTGATCTGATGTTGGTTTCGGCCTTCGTGATTAATACTTAGGGAATTGTTCTCTTACTAATTTACGGTTAGAGACTAATGGAATGTGAATTGGGTTTATTGTGAACTGTATATTTCACGACATTCGTTCTTTAACCCAATTAACAGAGAAAAGTGATTTGGAATTTATAAATCTTTTTATTAAGATTTAATGGAAATTTTCCAAAGTAAAGATTTCCAATTTAAAATATTGGAATGGAATGGAATTCGATTCGATAAAAAACGAAGTGAGCTTCTGTGGAGGAAGACTGTTAATATATGTGGAATTTAAAATTCTTTGTCGTTATTCCATTTATATTATTAGTCGGATACGGAAATTTACATCGATTATATATATCGATTTGTTTTCCGTGAAGATTCCATAATTTATGGAATGTGATTTTGGGTTTATCGTGAGCTGTGTTTTAAATGACATTAGTTCTTTAACCTAGTTAAAGATAAGATTAATTTCTTTACTTTGAAAAGTCATTAAGTAATGATTTTTGAGATTAAAACTGAATTAGAATTTTAATAAATCTTTAATTAGATTGAAATGTGAATATGATAATTTAAATTATCAAATTTGGGTAATAATCAAGAATGGAGTATCACCAATTTTGCTCCAGGGCGATAGTTAAATCTTTAATTAGATTTGAACGTGAAATGGTAATTAATTTTGTCGATAACACCGTGGTGTTAGATATGGAGTATTACCAGTTTTTCTCCATGGGATTAATAGGTTGAGATTGGGAAATAAAATAAATGATTACTTCGATAAGATTCGCTAATCCCGACTAGTTTGGAAAACCTTAATTTTGTTTAAATTGTGGAAAGAATACTTGAATAAAAGAATATTCTAGATTGGAATGAGGCATATGTTGTGTTTGTGTAACACTTGTTTACTATATATGCGAGTTATTCGGAAAGACCGGGTTTATCCCATTTTGAATAACTAATATGACGATAATTCGACGATGAAGACGGTGGTGGAAGACCAGAGGTCTTCACATCGTTTGGATGATTACTGATGTCTTGATTGGGCCGTACACCCAAGACGAGGTAATAAGTGGTGATCGTCCAGACGTACTTGGAGATTGACCGGATATGTGAGGGCTTCTCTCCTGTATTGGACATATGGGAGAGGAATAAGGTGCCTCCGGTTTCGTTCAGACCCAGAACGAACTTGTAAATGGGCTGTGTGTCTGACATTGGACTTCATTCTGTGTGATTGATAGACGTCAGTTGCATGGCGTGAATTGCCAGTGTGGCATGTTGAGATGCAAACGATCAAGGCTTACATTGAAAAGCAGAGTCTTGTGGTTGATGATAAAAGCATAGCTTTAATATAGCGCCGCTTTGTGTATAGCGTTAATTCGCGAGCCTCACACCCTGGTGTGAACCAGAAACGGGAGAGGATATCAGGGAGGACATGCGTTTCCTTCTAGCTAGGAGCGGTGTCAGTGTTTTGCGAGCCCTTACATTTTACTTATGTGGATGATGGATAGCGAGACTCCTCGGTTATATCGGTCACTACAGGGCCGGGGGTTTGGTCGGGATATGACCAGTTTACGCCCCATAGTGCAGGGAAACGCATTGTTCAGGCATTTTAATCCACTCCGTGTTGACCGACCTTGACGATCCAAGGGTCACTCGAGCTCTGATCCTGAGACTCGGGCTAGACAGTCTAAAAGCAGTCTAGGACGATCCCTTGCCTAGGTTCATAGATGAAAATTCAACTTCGAATACGTGACTTTGCGGTTTTGAATGTACAGCCTAGTATTGGCGACACGATATATGGTACCCATGCCGCCTATGTTTGATACATTTATATTTGTAGTTGTTTTATTCACTTATAGTAATAATAAAAGATCAAATTTTGCATATCAAGCATTATTTGGCTATTATAAGGTAAAACCATATCCTTCGTCTTGCGTTGCATTGTGTGATGAGACTTGGGTCTTATAACAACATTATTGTTCTTTATTTAGCATTGCGTTGTTTGTTTATGCATTGGTATTCTTGGGAAGAAACTCGTTCCGTGTTATACGGCGTGGTCCCTTGATTTACCTAACTTTATAATAAAGATTAATAACTGTTTTATTTCTCACACCAATCACATGACTGACCTTGAGTTTATTGTTTAACCTAAACTCTGGGTGCCCCTATTTTCCACACGGGTAGCTAGTAGTTTTGCTTTTGCAGATTTATATTTACAGGATCCTGGTTTACAGCTGGAATGATATTCGGAAAGCTCTGTATCCGTATATTCCTTTTAGTTGTGTTTTGTATTATTTTCCGCTGCATTGTAATTTGTAAATCTCTGATATTTATCAAATGTATATTATTTATTCATACTCTGTATATTCTTGTACTCTGATGTAAATTGTTGTAATAAGCAATGAAATGTTCTTCTGTTTGTAGCTTGGCGTCAAAAATGGATTTTTGTATGTTAAAGCTTTAAATTTGAAACGTTAATCAATTAATTGATTGCTGGTTGTGTTGTTTGATTATTTGTTAACTAATTTAACCAATATGTGCATGTAAGGTAAATTTGGCCAAATTGAGTCAAATATTAAACTGGATTGAAAATTTCTTGAAATTGGCATATACGTACATGTATATACATTGAACAGGCCATAGCAGGAAAGCTAAGCAGGAGAATAAAATTGTATGCCCGACAAATAGGTTCATGTTTATTGTATTTCTTTCGTTTATGATGATTTTATGAGTCGATTGGCTAGAAGCTTGGCTATTTCTTTTTCTTTTTGAGATGAGAGGGCCTGTTTGGCGGTTTGGGGATTTTCCCGATGCTCCCAGTACAAAGGAGTTTATGACGAAATTTTTTGAAAATTTAGAGTGATAGCCAAATTTTTGAAAATTTTGAAAAGTCCTTAGAAACTAAAAAGTTGAAGAACTTAAGCCATAATTAAAATAATGAAAGTTGAATTGGTTAGTAAAACAAATTTCAGCTTCGTTCCTTTCCGAGGACGAAAAGATTTTAAGTGGGAGAGATTGTAGCAACCCAGAAAATCAGAACTAATTTAAAATTTTTATTTTGGCGATTTTAATGGATTTTGATTATTTAAAATGAATTATTTTAAATAATAACGACTAAAAATTTAATTTCGATGAAGTTAGAACAAATGAATTTATTTTAATTATAAAACGAACTCGAAATGGCGCAGTAGTTTGAAAAATCGATTTTAAAATTTGAATGAACATACAGGATTCAGTATAAGTCAGAATTGGATAAAACTGGAAATGTTAGGATTGAATTAACTATGTCTTTCTAACGAAGGTAAGAAGTTTAGATTTCACTTAAGAGTTTAAAAGTTATGTCCAGTTTAAAAATTAAAATAGTCGCTATAGAATTTATATATATATTTAATATATATATATATATAAAGCCCTTAAAAATAGCCATTTTGCAAACGACCTCCGTTTTCGACGAAACAACTTTTGTTGGATCCGGAATGTCAGATTATTACTAAATTGCAAAGTTCATAATTTTTGGAACTAGTATTTCATCGTGGTAAAAGAAAACGTGTTTTATCAGTTTCATTCAAATTGGATCGACTAGACAATCACCATTTTTCAAATCATCTCCAAATTCAACGAAATTACTTTTGTTAGGTGTAACTACCCAGATTTTTGACCATTTAGTTTAATATTTAAAAATGTTTTTTTATATTGTTTTGGAATTTTAAATGGTTTATTTTCAATAATTTTGAATATTTTATTAATATAATAATATTTTATTCCGAAATGGTAGAAATTTAGTGGATCTGCAATATAATGTGAACTGGCAGTATAAAAGGATAAATTTTTAATTTAAAATAGTACGTTTACAAAGGAAGTAGTAGCTAACGAACTCGGATTTCGATGAAATCAGTTTCATTAAATCCGAAATGATGAAATTAGGTAACCAACCAAGTTACGTCAAAAATGGCATCCGTATGTGGAAAAGAAAAAAATAAAAGACCAAAATTTAAACTAAATTTTGACGGTAATTGGAATTTGCTAATGCTAACGGCAAAACTGGAACCTGAGACCTATCCAAGAAAATTCTAAACATAGAATATTAGCTATATATGAAGTCTGGGAAAATCCTATAACGGATATAGAAAGTTATTAAGGAAACAAAATTTAAATAAATTATTTGAAAATCTAAACGAACTCCGATTTTTGATTTGAATACATAGGATTGAAGTACGTAAAAAACCGGACCAGATGGTGGAAGAATTTCTGAAAACCGTCATCGTTTGATACTCCAACATAAGACTAGAAGGTGTTGAAACTAACACAAAACACTATTTTGAATTTGAATTTAAATTATTTGAAAGTTCAAACGAATTCGAATTTGAAATATTTTTATATATTATTTAAGAGCAAGAAAAATTGAACAACATGCTTGAAAAAGATTTTGGATAAGATATCAATAAGTAAGTCAAATTAACGTCCGAATAGGGTTGAGAAAACACACTTTACTATTCATAAATTATTAAATTTATTAATAATTTAATTAATTTAAGGATTAATCCTAGCCATCCATATTCGACCGTTGGATTCGCGCCACCTCAGCAATCCATGTGACACCTTCGGCTATAAATAGCCCCCCGCTTTATTTTAAACTCACTCCTCCTGAAACACCCCACCTCCGTTAGGGTCACTCTAAAAGGGAATGCCCTAATTTTGGTGGAGGTTTATAAGTATAAGTCACAGATATACAAGACAGATATAAGAACACATATTTTTGAACAGCGGAAAAAAACAACAATCTTTATTTCATTAAAAATACGTGTTACAACAACCATACCATAATTGTCTTACAATACTTCCAAAAACATAACATCTTCATAACTGTCTTGATTACATTATTTAAAGAAGCATAAAGAAAACATAAATAAAATGCAAAAGTCCCATAGTTGCTGTCCAAAGCCATAGTCCAAAATGAAAAGATCCAAGCAATACATTCTTTCTCTTCAAGCTGGATAAGAAGGTTGGTCAAGTTGCGGTATTCCCTCCCTGTGGACCTGGGGGGGGGGGGGGGAAACGAAAGAAAAGAAGACGAAAGAAAAGTAGAGTCAGACATAAAGCCTGAGTAAGTCTAGGACTATTCAGTCTATGAATAAAGAACTGGGTATGATAAGTATAAACTAGAAATGGGAAAGCACCATATACTTGGTTAAGTTGTCTAGGGTCGAATATACTATCGTACCCCATATTTATCTCTGTACCCCATATAAACTAGTTCCCAACAGGCACCCCATATCAGGGTAAAGTGATCCATTTTATGATGATCGGCTCCTACTCGCATAGTTACATGTGTCTTACGGCCCCCAATGTTGTAGTTACCTATGCTGGTCCCACCATGGGGTGTATCAATTCCCATGGCGGTGGCCCGACACAACCCTAGAATGCACAGGTATGCTACTGGTGCCCAGTGCATTATTTTTCTGCGCCAGAGTGTGTGCACGCCCGCACCCCGTTAGAACCTACACTGCTGCACCACCGCCGTCGATTTGACCTCTTACAATCAGCCCAGTAATCGTGCCCCACCCTGCCTAGTTTCAGGGTATCATGATACCTAATAGGGTTACTGCTGAAAAGGGTCCCCCGCTACTAGGTTTTCTATTTCTAGCCAACATGCTAAGTTGGTTAAGTGTTTTATAAACCTAACCCCCCAATCAGTCTGTTTAGTTTAGCATGTTCCATTCTGATTAAGTATTAATATAATTTACTTAATCCCATCAATCCGGACTCAGCCTTAATTGTCTTATTAAAGCCTTGACCTCTCACATTAGACAGGTATTGTTGTGGCTGCCTGTTGCCGGTTGGGTCCGGGCAGTCTTACGCCACAACTCAGTCTAACCTCGGGTCCTTATTGGGCTCCGTGTTTAACCACCCACATTGGATAGGTATTGTTGTGACTACTGGACAGCCGGGCGGTTCCGGGCAGGTTTACATCACAACTCAATCCAACCTCGGGTTAAACACATCGTATTTTCTACATTTACATATTTTGTCTCTTTTCTTTTTATATGTAAATATTTGCGGCCCATTATTTAAAAATCAATTTAAGCTAATGGTGTAAAGGCTTACACCAATCATGGGCCCAACTCATTCTTGAATTTGGGCCCCTCTACTTTTATATTTTCATTTATTAATTAATTTGGCCCAACGCTATTTCCCCCGTTTAATGCGTTCGTTTATTATAATATATGTTGGGCTTAGCCTTTTAAGCCCAACTTAGCCACGTGAAAAAGGGGAGGCTTAAAACGTGAATATATACACAAAGAGGGGAATGTGAACGCATGAACTTGCAACATAACGTTGGAACTACAAAATAGAAACTGGTGTACTTGCATTGTGGTAACATATACTTTGGTCATAAAGCATAAGTGACATGAATCAAACCATGTAAACTAGTAGTTAAGTTAAGAATCTAACTAAATTAGATATCATTATTAACACATAGTCTTAACTACAACATAAACCTATATTTTTACTTAGGCATAATGTCAAACATAAGCAAATCATGTTTATAGAATTACTATATGTTTACAAAGGTGCTTACTTTTGTTACTAATACAAAAGTATAGTTCAACTAGAATTATTCCAACTTAATCATGATTTTTATTCACATAATCATGGCACAAACATACCCAAACATGAAATCATGGTAATCATGGCATAAATATTCCTAAACATGAAATCATGGTTTTTACTTTATTCATGTAATCATGGCATAAATATTCCTAAACATGAAATCATGGTTTTTTACTTTATTCATGCAAACTTGCAATTGGAATGTAAATCTAACTTAGCTATGTGTCACATATATTATCATATAATTCTTGTTAACAATATAGGCCTAACATGTTTTTCAATTAGGCATAATACCAAACATAGTCTAGTCACATTCATAAAATCAACATAAGTTCACAAAGAGGCTTACTTTTGTTTCTAATACAAAAGTATGGTTTTATACATAGATCATGATGCCAATTCTAACATAATTTCATATGAATCATAATACCCCAAATTTGATCCAATTACACAAAAAGTGATTTTGTACAAAAAATATACATTATGTTGGCATAGTAGCAAAACCACATACTTGCATGAATCTCAAATAAACTACCGCAAACATATAGCTTCAACATGAATTACATACTTCCGAATATCCAATCGTATACTTGCATGAATCTCAAATAAACTACCGCAAACATGTAGTTTTTATCATAAATTACATACTTGCGAATATCCAATCGTTATATCACAACATTCCAAATCGATTAGAATCATAGCAACGCTCAAATATGAATTACTATCACCACAAATCAAGTGTAATTCTCATTTTACACAAATCAAACACAGTTATTTAATTCATACCGGAATAGTACTCTACTTACAATCGTGTGACGAATTCTTCAATTCAGGAATCTAAATTCTGGATTTGGAGATGCTATTCCTTTGATGTAGGCGTTGATTTGATTTGTTTAAGTTTAACTTGTAGTTGCTTTGTGCTTTAGAGTTTGTCTCCTAATCGTCTCTCAAATTGGTGGCTACTCCTAGTCGTTCCTCAGCAGCATGATGGCCTCATTCTTATTTTTGAATGAATAGATTAGGTAGAGTTTAGGGTCATTTTTATAGAGTTTATGAACTGATTAGGACCATCGATGTAGCTTGGGTTAATCGTAGCCATTCATTCAAAAGAGAGACCAATCAGGAGCTGACACCTAGCCCTAGTGACAAAGCAAGGCTCAGAAAATCGACCAAACACAGACCAGGCCAGCCAGGGTGGGCTGGGTTCGACCTGGCTCTGGGGCCAGGTCGACAGCCCAGTCGACAGCCCTGTCGACCTGGCTAGCCCAGGTCGACTGCCAAGTCGACCTGGGTGCCTTAGGCGGGAATTTTCCCGCCTTGGCCAATTGGGCCCGATTTTGAATTTTAAACTTGTTTTCTGAGTTGTTTTCGTCTGTTTGAATTTTAACCTGAATTCTGAAACTTCCGGAGGCCATATCTTCTTCATACGGACTCCGTTTTTCGAAAACTCGAACTCTATTTCGCGTATTTTTCCGAGATGAACACAACGGCGTATCCCGTTTCCCTTAAATATTTGATTTTAAATTAATTATACTTTAATTTGTGAATTTCACGTTTATAGAATTCACGGGGTGTTATATTCTCCCCCACTTAAAAGGATTTCGTCCCCGAAATCTTCAAGTTAGGAGGAATGTATATCCTAACATCCAATCATCCATCTACTCATCCATCAAACACGAGCATCCATTGTCCTTAAAAGACTTCTAATGCTTCATGATCATATGCGAAGTGTGTGTGTGTACGTGTACTTATCTAATGCAAAATTAGGCGGTCTACTGATTCAGTTGACCTCCTTAATGCGAATTATGTAAGTGCCATGAATCCATCATGTATGAAAATTTTCCTATTCATGATTCTACATGAGTGCACAATCATTCATACAAATGCAACATCCATACGACAACACATTAAAGTTCAACCATATACGAATGCAAACATATATGCATATGCAATATGAAGTGACTGAGCCGATCTAAAACCTAGATTGTGTGTGTATGTGTATATATGCAACCACGAGCAACCACTAGCAATCACTTGCAACCACTTGCAACCATCATCCATAACATGTTTCAACTACATGTTTTCATCCAAAGGGTTTCTACCTAAAAGATAGGGTCGAGGAGATATACCTAAAAAAAAATAGATAAAAGCGCAACTTAAGGAAAAAGAAAGATCACGGATGTACCCTCAAAAAGAAAAGGGTAGGCAGCGCGTATTCTAGCTTCAGTTTCCCAAGTTGCATCTCCTTCGGCGTCGCTCCACTGAACTTTGACGAGCTTGACTTCGCGGTTGCGTAGCCTTTTCACTTCTGTTCCTAATATGCAGGTTGGAACTTTCCTCACGATTGCTTCGCGCTCCACTTCAGCTTCTTCTAGGATATTTGGCTCTACCACTTCAGCAAACTCATGTAGACATTTTCGGAGATGTGAAACATGAAAAACGTTGTGAACTCCGGCCAGCTTTTCGGGTAGCTCTAATCTATAGGCCATTTTCCCAATTTTCTCGATGATAGGGAATGGCCCTACGAACCTTGGTGCTAGCTTTCCTATGGTTCCAAAACGAACAACGTTCCTTAGCGGAGATACCTTAAGAAAAACTCTGTCCCCAACCTCAAATTCAAGGTCGGTCCTCCTCTTGTCGGCGTAGGACTTTTGTCTGTCTTGGGCCGTCTTCATCCTTCTTCGTATTAAGTCTACTTTCTCTGAAGTCTCTCGGATCATATCTGGTCCAAGTATGAGCTTATCAGTAGACTCCCACCAACAAGTGGGCGATCGGCACGGTCTTCCATATAAAGCTTCGAAGGGTGCCATTCCGATGGTTGCTTGATAGCTGTTGTTGTAGGCAAATTCCACCAAAGGAAGATGGTCTTCCCACGTTCCTCCGAAGTCAAGGACGCACAGTCTTAGAAGGTCCTCCAAAACTCTGTTCACTCTTTCTGTTTGGCCGTCGGTTTGGGGATGATAGGCTGTGCTCAAGCATAACTGCGTTCCTACTGCTTCTTGCAGACTCCGCCAAAACTCACTGGTGAAGATAGGGTCTCGGTCACTAACAATGCTGGATGGTATTCCATGGAGTCGAACGATTTCCTTGAGGTAAAGAGATGCTAGGGATGAGGCAGTTCTTTTACTTTTGACAGGTAAAAAGTGGGCGCTTTTAGTAAGCCTATCCACTATTAACCAAATGCTAGTGTTGCCTCTCCTAGACCTAGGCAGCCCATCGATGAAGTCCATTGAGATGCTATCCCACTTCCACTGCGGGACCTCTAGAGGATGTAGCAGACCGCCAGGCTTTTTCTGTTCCGCCTTGACCTGTTGGCACACCATACACTTAGAAATGAATTCTGCCACGTCCTTTTTCATGCCGTTCCAGAAGAAAGTTCTTTTTATATCTTTGTACATTTTATCTCCGGCTGGGTGTATCGTCATCTTGGAGTGATGTGCTTCCTCCAGAACCTTCTTTACTAAATCCCTTGTCTGTGGGACGCATAGTCTTCCGTCTCGCCTTAGCCAACCCTTGTCGTCGATGGAGTATCTGTTGAGGTGACTTGAAGTCTCACCCCTAATTAGCCTATCAATCGTTTCCACAAGCTGAGGGTCTTCGCGTTGTGCTGTCCCTATTGAGTCCACTAAAGTCGGGCGCACTTCGAGAGATGCTAGCAAGCCTGGTACAAAATCGGAGGAAGGCCTAAAGTCGAAGCTGGCTATAAACTCTAGGCTTTGTCTTTCAACAAACAGCGGGCTTAGGGTCAATTTCTTTCGGCTCAACGCGTCTGCCACTACGTTGCCTTTGCCTGGAGTGTAGGAGATCTCGAAATCGTACGAGGCAAGAAACTCCATCCATCTCTGTTGCCTCAAGTTAAGATCTTTCTGCGAGAAAAGATATTTCAACGATTTATGGTCAGTGTAAAGTTCGAACTTCTCACCTAGGAGATAGTGTCGCCAAGACTTGAGTGCAAAGACGATGGCAGCTAACTCAAGATCGTGTGTCGGGTAGTTCTTTTCGTGCACTTTCAACTGCCTCCCGCCATAAGCTACTACCCTTCCTTCTTGCATTAAGACGGCGCCTAGCCCTGTCCCACATGCATCTGTATAAACAGTGAACATCTTGCTTCCATCTGGCAACGTCAAAACTGGGGCTGTTGTAAGAGCCCTTTTTAGTCACTGGAAAGCAAACTCGCAATCCAAGTCCCAATTGAATGCTAGATTCTTCTTGGTCAATTTCGTGAGCGGAGCTGAGATTTTCGAAAAATCCTTTATGAACTTTCGATAGAAACCTGCTAGTCCTAGAAAACTTCGGACCTCAGTTGCATTCCTTGGTGTCTTCCAATCCTGTACCGCCACTACCTTAGCAGGGTCCACTGCTAACCCTTGTTTGGATACTATGTGCCCAAGGAACCTCACTTCTTCTCTCCAAAAGTGGCATTTGGAGAATTTGGCTTTTAGTTGATGGACTCGCAGAGTTTCCATGATTGCCCTTAAGTGCTGAGCATGTTCCTCTTCACTCTTTGAGAAGATAAGGATATCGTCTACGAAGACCACCACGAACTTATTGAGGAAATCTCTGAATACACTACTCATCAGGTCCACGAAGTAAGCAGGTGCATTTGTCAAGCCGAAAGGCATGACAAGCCATTCAAAGAAGCCGTCTGGGGTTCTGAATGCCGTTTTATCGATACTATCTTCAGCCACCCTTAGTTGATGAAAACCGGTCGCTAAATCGAGTTGGGAGAAAACAGACGCTCCTACAAGCTGATCAAACAAATCGTCAATTCTGGGGAGAGGGTGCCTATTCTTTTTCGTTAGCTTGTTGAGCTCCCTATAGTCAACACATAGACGGAGTGAACCATCCGCCTTTGTAGCGAACACCACTGGAGCGCCCCATTCTGAAATGCTCCTCCTAATGAACCCCTTTTCTAGAAGCTCTTTAATCTGTTTACTGAGCTCTTTCCTTTCCCGTGGAGCCATGTGTCTAACGGGCAATGCAACGGGCTTTGCATTATCTACAAGGTATATGCGGAAGTCTATCTCCCGCTTCGGAGGCAAGCCCTTCACCTCTTCGAAGACATCCGGATATTCCCGGACCACTCTAACTGATTGCAAATTTTCAAGAGAGGCATCTAGCGATTCAAGGTAACTAAGCATAACCGCATACGAGGGATTACAAGAAATTTCCAAAGTATTACCGAGCTGGGTTAGGAGCCTAACAACCCTTTTCTCACAATCAAGGATGGCCCCATTACTGGATAGCCAATCCATGCCCAAAATCAAACCATATCCCGAAAAGCCCAAAACAAAGGCACTACATTGAAATTCTACGCTTAGAATAGAAATTTTCAATCCTAAACAGATCATAGACAAATGAGCTGGGCCCCCAATTGGGTTTGAAACAATTAAGGGGTCCTCTACCATACTAGTTTTTAGGTGCAGAGATTCTAACTAAAGCAGACGAGATAAAGGAGTGTGACGCGCCGGAATCAAATAAAGTGCGAACGGGGTGATCATAAAGATAAACTACACTTTCTACAGAAGTATTTATACCTCGTATCTTTGGGCAGTCCTTAGCCATACTGCCAGTTGTACTTTCTGTCTATCTTCTACCTCAAAGATGATGAATAAGTCCTCGGTTTCTTTCAGCCAATTTATAGCTGCCACGAAGGACTCAGTTCCATGAAAATCTTTTCCTCCCATAGCTTTAAAATCTTTACATATCTTAGCAAACGTGTTTCCCCGTGGAGGAGGTGGAGGAAGAGGCGCTGCTGCAGCTGGATGATTTCCTGCAGCTGGGGGAGGAGGAACGGTAGGGCCTGGCTGAGTGGCCCTTGCTTCTAAGAACCGTCTAAACCAACCAGGTATTGGTACACCCTCTGGCAAGTTAAGTTCTTCGAACATGCTGAAACAAAAAGGATAGATTCAAAACGAAGGATAAGAGATAGTACCTATGGCTTTGGGGGGGGGGGGGACTTTGACTTTTTTAAAATAAAATAATATTTTTCTTTTAAAAATGCTTCTTTAAATTTCCTTTTTGAAAATAAATTTTCAAAACTTTTTATCTTATTTGGTAAACCTATGCTCTGATACCAAGTGAAACACCCCACCTCCGTTAGGGTCACTCTCAAAGAGAATGCCGTAATTTTGGTGGAGGTTTATAAGTATAAGTCACAGATATACAAGACAGATATAAGAACACATATTTTTGAACAGCGGAAAAAAAACAACAATCTTTATTTCATTAAAAATACGTGTTACAACAACCATACCATAATTGTCTTACAATACTTCCAAAAACATAACATCTTCATAACTGTCTTGATTACATTATTTAAAGAAGCATAAAGAAAACATAAATAAACTGCAAAAGTCCCATAGTTGTTGTCCAAAGCCATAGTCCAAAACGAAAAGATCCAAGCAATACATTCTTTCTCTTCAAGCTAGATAAGAAGGTTGGTCAAGCTGCGGTATTCCCTCCCTGTGGACCTGGGGGTGGAAACGGAAGAAAAGAAAACGAAAGAAAAGTAGAGTCAGACATAAAGCCTGAGTAAGTCTAGGACTATTCAGTCTATGAATAAAGAACTGGTATGATAAGTATAAACTAGAAATGGGAAAGCACCAAATACTTGGTTAAGTTGTCTAGGGTCAAATATACTATCGTACCCAATATTAATCTCTGTTCCCCATATAAACTAGTTCCCAATAGGCACCCCATAATCAGGGTGAAGTGATCCATTTTATGATGATCGGCTCCTACTCGCATAGTTACATGTGTCTTACGGCCCCCGATGTTGTAGTTACCTATGCTGGTCCCACCATGGGGTGTATCAAGTCCCATGGCGGTGGCCCGACACAACCCTAGAATGCACAGGTATGCTACTGGTGCCCAGTGCCTTATTTTTCTGCGCCGGAGTGTGTGCACGCCCGCACCCCGTTAGAACCTACACTGATGCACCACCGCCGTCGATTTGACCTCTTACAATCAGCCTTAATTGTCTTATGAAAGCCTTGACCTCTCACATTAGACAGGTATTGTTGTGGCTGCCTGTTGCCGGTTGGGTCCGGGCAGTCTTACGCCACAACTCAGTCTAACCTCAGGTCCTTATTGGGCTCCGTGTTTAACCACCCACATTGGATAGGTATTGTTGTGACTACTGGACAGCCGGGCGGTTCCGGGCAGGTTTACATCACAACTCAATCCATCCTCGGGTTAAACACATCGTATTTTCTACATTTACATATTCTGTCTCTTTTCTTTTTATATGTAAATATTTGCGGCCCATTATTTAAAAATCAATTTAAGCTAATGGTGTAAAGGCTTACACCAATCATGGGCCCAACTCATTCTTGAATTTGGGCCCCTCTACTTTTATATTTTCATTTATTAATTAATTTGGCCCAACGCTATTTCCCCCGTTTAATGCGTTCGTTTATTATAATATATGTTGGGCTTAGCCTTTTAAGCCCAACTTAGCCACGTGAAAAAGGGAAGGCTTAAAACGTGATTATACACACAAAGAGGGGAATGTGAACGCATGAACTTGCAACATAACGTTGGAACTACAAAATAGAAACTGGTGTACTTGCATTGTGGTAACATATACTTTGGTCATAAAGCATAAGTGACATGAATCAAACCATGTAAACTTGTAGTTAAGTTAAGAATCTTACTAAATTAGATATCATTATTAACACATAGTCTTAACTACAACATAAACCTATATTTTTACTTAGGCATAATGTCAAACATAAGCAAATCATGTTTATAGAATTACTATATGTTTACAAAGGTGCTTACTTTTGTTACTAATACAAAAGTATAGTTCAACTAGAATTATTCCAACTTAATCATGATTTTTATTCACATAATCATGGCACAAATATACCCAAACATGAAATCATGGTAATCATGGCATAAATATTCCTAAACATGAAATCATGGTTTTTACTTTATTCATGTAATCATGGCATAAATATTCCTAAACATGAAATCATGATTTTTACTTTATTCATGCAAACTTGCAATTGGAATGTAAATCTAACTTAGCTATGTGTCACATATATTATCATATAATTCTTGTTAACAATATAGGTCTAACATGTTTTTCAATTAGGCATAATACCAAACATAGTCTAGTCACATTCATAAAATCAACATAAGTTCACAAAGAGGCTTACTTTTGTTTCTAATACAAAAGTATGGTTTTATACATAGATCATGATGCCAATTCTAACATAATTTCATATGAATCATAATACCCCAAATTTGATCCAATTATACAAAAAGTGATTTTGTACAAAAAAATATACATTATGTTGGCATAGTAGCAAAACCACATACTTGCATGAATCTCAAATAAACTACCGCAAACATATAGCTTCAACATGAATTACATACTTGCGAATATCCAATCGTATACTTGCATGAATCTCAAATAAACTACCGCAAACATGTAGTTTTTATCATGAATTACATACTTGCGAATATCCAATCATTATATCACAACATTCCAAATCGATTAGAATCATAGCAACGCTCAAATATGAATTACTATCACCACAAATCAAGTGTAATTCTCATTTTACACAAATCAAACACAGTTATTTAATTCATACCAAAATAGTACTCTACTTACAATCGTGTGACGAATTCTTCAATTCAGGAATCTGAATTCTGGATTTGGAGATGCTATTCCTTTGATGTAGGCGTTGATTTGATTTGTTTAAGTTTAACTTGTAGTTGCTTTGTGCTTTAGAGTTTGTCTCCTAATCGTCTCTCAAATTGGTGGCTACTCCTAATCGTTCCTCAGCAACATGATGGCCTCATTCTTATTTTTGAATGAATAGATTAGGTAGAGTCTAGGGTCATTTTTATAGAGTTTATGAAATGATTAGGACCATCGATGTAGCTTGGGTTAATCGTAGCCATTCATTCGAAAGAGAGACCAATCAGGAGCTGACACCTAGCCCTAGTGACAAAGCAAGGCTTAGAAAATCGACCAAACACAGACCAGGCCAGCCAGGGTGGGCTGGGTTCGACCTGGCTCTGGGGCCAGGTCGACAGCCCAGTCGACAGCCCTGTCGAGTCGACTGCCAAGTCAACCTGGGTGCCTTAGGCGGGAATTTTCCCGCCTTGGCCAATTGGGCCCGATTTTGAATTTTAAACTTGTTTTATGAGCTGTTTTCGTCTGTTTGAATTTTAACCTGAATTCTGAAACTTCCGGAGGCCATATCTTCTTCATACGGACTCCGTTTTTCGAAAACTCGGACTCTATTTCGCGTATTTTTCCGAGACGAACACAACGGCGTATCCCGTTTCCCTTAGTTCTTTGATTTGAAATTAATTATACTTTAATTTGTGAATTTCACGGTTATAGAATTCACGGGGTGTTACACCTCCTCCTCCTCTTTCAAGCTTGGGCAATGGCCGAAATAATAATAAAATAATAGAAAATAGTGAAAAGGAAGAAAGGGAGAAAGGAGGGCAAGACGGGGAGCTAGGGA
This sequence comes from Allium sativum, assembly GCA_030737875.1. Lineage (NCBI taxonomy): Eukaryota > Viridiplantae > Streptophyta > Magnoliopsida > Asparagales > Amaryllidaceae > Allium > Allium sativum. The sequence continues at coordinate 162,902,943 of CM060926.1, forward strand.
CTCTTAGGCAGAGGCTTGGGCTTCACGGGGTAAGTTTTTAAATAATATTTATTTATTTTGGTAAAATATATATATATATATACACATATATATATAATAATTAAAATAGAATTTGTAAAAATAATTATCGGGACAATCTAAGGGTGATAGAGAGGATAGTGTCTAAGGCTTGAGTTTGGAAAATATAGTTTCCTGCTCTCCCTGGCTATCCCTAACTGATCCGACGGATGGGATGGTTAATTTAAATTTAAATTTAAAATTTAATTTGAATTTAAAATAGACCAGGGGCATTTTCGTAATTTTTAACTATAAACTTTAAAAGCTTATAACTTTTCCGAAACAAGTCGAATTTCCATGAAACAAGGACCGTTGGATTCTTATTGAAAAAAACTTTCAAATGAGTTACAGCAGATTTTTGATCCAGGTTATAATTTTTAAGTTATAATTAAATGAATATTTTTTAAATATTTTATTTGGAAAATAAATTTAATTAATATTAAAATGGTTTTTCAATTTTAAAAATTGGATATGGCTAGAGATGGGAAAGTAGGATTTTTTTAGAAGGGCAGGAAAGGTAATTTGGCTAATAACGCAATTAGGAATTAATTAAGATAAAAATAATTTAATTAATTAAATTAAATATATATTCATTTAAATTAGGTAAAATTGTAAATAGCATAACTTTTGCATACATTAACGAAATTTAACGAAACAAGATCCGTTGGGATCGCAGGGACGAGACCTACCCGATAGCACTGACTAGGAGGCATTCTGACGCTGTTGAAAATTCAGCTAATTTTGGACGGTCGTCCCAAATTAAATGCAACAAACGCGTCAACCATCGACCAGAACAAACTCTGGTGAGTTAATTCTCACACCTTCTGAAATTCTGTGATGTGGTAAATTCATATTAAAATATAATTTACCTTTAAAAATATAAATTGGTTGACTGGTTGCTATTGGCTGATTATTGGTTGTTGTTATCTATAGATGGTTGAATTTATTTCATATATTATTATGAAATGTTTAACGAGCTGTGATGCAGGGCAGAACAGGTTGGAGGGATCCGACCGGATTCCTCAAATATTATATGTGTTGTTTGTTTGTTTCTACTGTTGATATTTGAACTGTTTAAACCCCTATGGTTGAAAAATCTGTTTGAACTTGATGGTTGAACAAATAATCACCCGTGTTGTGTTTAAATCAACTGACAGTGTTGATTTGGTAATTGGCAGTGAATTGCCTAAAATGTGCTGTTTTAACGTCGTTCGACCGTTCGGTGAAACGATGCAATTTTAAAGTTATAAATTATTTTATAACTATATTGGGTCGTTTCAAGTATTTTATTTAAGTAATTAAATAAGAAGTTTATAATTAAATATTTTAATCAAGTTTATAAAGGAACTATTTAAATGGTGAGTGGAAAAATGGTATGATGTATAATCCAAGTTTTCAAACGAGATTGGAAAATGAGGTTTTATAAATGAATGGGGGAAATTCCAATGAAGTTTTACTTAATGTTTTATTTGTTTAGTAAGACGAATTCAAATCGAATGAAATTGGATAATTGATTTGAAATGAAATAAAATGATGGTTTTAAAATAAAATATTAGAAATGTTTAAATTTAACTTAAGAGATTATCATGAGTATTTAAGAAGAAATCCAAGTGGGATTTTAAACGGTTTAAACCAAAATGATAACTTTAAAAAGTTAAAGACTTGAATTAGGCAAAGGTTGTAGTTGAAATAAGAATTACAAATAAAGAGAAAACCCATACGATTGTTTGGTATTAGATTTGGCAAATGTATTCCTGGAACTAAAATTCAAGTTAAAAGGTGTCGTATAGTTAAGAGGTGGTAAAGATGATTCTTAATCCAAGATAAGATTATTATAAGAATGCAAATAGATTGAAGTAAATTATTTGACCAGAGGTTTTGATAATAAATCAAAACATTATAAGCAGAGTAATGATTCAAGTTAAAAGTGATGTTTTTAATGAATATTTACTTAATTAAACGAATTAAATAAAGAGATTATCGAAAAGAGATTTCAAATGTAAGTGTGACGGCCCGCCCCGCACCAGCCTGCATTTCCTCCGAAAGTGCGCTGTGTAACACCCCACTCCCGCTATGATCACTCACAATGGGAATGCCATAACATCGGTGGAGTATTTTAGTGAATATAGAACAGAAAAATTACACCTAGACAGATATAAATAGTACTTGAAATTTTAAAACATCATCTCATAACAGCGGAAGTAAAACATGTCTGGTTACATCATAAACCCACAATAAAAGTCAAGTACAATATCCATCAAGATAAAGAAGTACATAATCCCATTCTCATACAATAGCCAAAACAAAAGGAAAGATAACTGGATAACTGGAGCTTTACATCTACCCAAGCTCCTAAAGACTGGAACAGCAATCCGATCAAGCTCCACTACTGCTAGGATCCACCACAGGACCTGAGGGTTGGGAAAAAGATAAAGACAACGGGGTCAGACATAAGTCTGAGTGAGTCCTATAACTTTAACAATACAATCGTTAAAGTAACCAGAGAAGACATAACTTGATATATGGTAACATATCGGGATGAACGGCTATACTAAGCAGTTAACTAAACTAAGATAAAGGATAAAGACGCATCTACCCTTCCTAAGGTAAATTACTAAACTGCACCACACCAGTCGTTCCTAACTTAAAGGTTGATCCCACCCATGGACTTATAAAATTAACCTAGTAGTACTTGCGTACCCCTAGGTGACCAAGTAGGCGCCACGGGGCCCTACAATCCACCAGGTGTACACACTACTCCCCATTCGATCGGCTCCCTAACGTAGATACCCGTGCTGGCCCCACCTTGGGGTGTACCATTCCCCAACGTGGCAACCCGATATAATCAACGGTGCACGGCTTATATCTACACGATGCAACAACGGCTTATCTACCAACCCGGGCCCATTCACGCATATGAAGCCCGTTGGACTTGCGTTGCCACCGCTAACCCGTTTTGGCCTCTTATAATCAAGCCCAATATGCGTGTCCCGTCACTCGACATGGGTCGAGCCCACAAAGATACGTTTGGGATATTGGTTGAAATGGGCCCCCACAAGCTACCCACTTAAGCTTGTCCAATATCTAGTGTATCCCACTTAACCCTTTAATCATGTTTTAATTACATGTTCTATTTTGGTTAAGTATTCTAATCGTATTTTCTATTGCCACCCAAGGCAACCACTAGATTTTCTCATGCCACCCGAGGCACCCACTTAACCCCTCATGTCCCTCTACATGCTAATGTGGTTAAGTGTTTCTTAATTAATTAATTAAGAACGTAACCTTTGTAAAGACCTCTCACATTAGACTGTCTTTTATGACCGCTGGTTAAGCCGGTTGGGTCCGGGCAGCCTTATGTCATAACAGAGTCTAACCTCGTGTCTTTACATTAATTACGTATTTAGTTTGTGCCTAAGACCTCTCACATTGGGCTAACATTTGTAGCAACTGGTTAAGCCGGTTGGGTCCGGGCAGTTTTACGCTACAACTGAGTCCAACCTCGTGTCTTAGTCAATTAATTACACCTAATTAATCACCCTCATAATTTTATATTAATTATCCCTAATTAATCAAGTTTTTCTTAACATGGGTAGACCTAACTTAATAGGTAAATTCCCATGGGGTAGACCTAACTCAATAGGTAAATTCCCAACACATAGTATGGGTACACCTAACCAAATAGGCAAATTCCCATACTATGTTTATTTATTTTGTGTTATGCATAATTATATTAATTTCACACAATCTTATTAACTTATGCATTTAATTACCCCATCGTTCCCACGTAATTTCGTTCATGATATAACACATATAAAAGGTGTCAACTTGCATATGAATGAACATGTTTCAAAGGTGCCATCTTGCATATTAACAAACACATAACTTGCATATGAACTTGCATAACATGTCACATAACTTGCATATAATATGTCACATAACTTACATATTCATTTTGCATAACAAACTTGCATATTAGCTTATAGACTTGCATAATGTGTCATCATGAACTTGCATATTAATAAACATGTAACTTGCATATTTACATACATGTAACTCGCATATTAACAAACATGTAACTTGCATATAAAGAAACATGTAACTTGCATATTTACATACATGTAACTTGCATATTAACAAACATGTAACTTGCATATTAACAAACATGTAACTTGCATATTTACATACATGTAACTTGCATATTAACAAACATGTAACTTGCATATTAACAAACATGTAACTTGCATAGCATATTACCATGAACTTGCATAACATGCATATGATTACATAGCCCACAACTTGCATATTTAGCATCATGCAAACATAACATACATCATATTAAACTTGCATAAGCTTACATACTCAACATGCATAAACATAAGATTAATGCTAACATCATATCATATGATTCAAAGCTCATTAACCCACATACAAAACCATAAATCTCATCACATCTCATCTAATTAGTTTACCAAAAGATCATCAAAGTGATAGAAACTCACAACTAGCAACTTTGAACACCAAATGAAGAAGATTAAGATGCTAAGAAGGGATTAGAAGTTGATTAGAGAGTGATTAGTATGCAACCCTCTTCATAAAATTAGTGGAGGCCATGAGAGCTAGCATTTTGCCATAGTTTAGTCACTAGGTTTAATTATGAATGAATTAGGGTAGGTTAGGGTCTTATTTATAGATTAGGCAAGTGTTTTAGGCCATAGGATTAACCCTAGATTCAATCCAAGCCATCAAAGCATGTCTTGGGGAAGAAGTCAAGTGTAGGAACCATCTAGGGCCTTTAGATTAAAGATGGACCATGAGAACCATTCAAATGCAAAATCTGCACTTGAGCGAATCGGCCCACGGGTTGACAGCCAAACACCCTGGATTAACCCCTAGTCGACCCAGCGGGCTTGGGTCGACTTCAAAAATCGGCCGGTTCGGTTATTCCCCTCTCCCAATTCGCTGTTTTGAGCATTTTTGCATATTTATTTATTAAATTTTCAATTATATATATATATATATCAATATATATATATATATATATATATATCTACACAACCCATTTCACTTAATTAAGTATACTTTAATTTGGGAATTTTCGTGAAACTTCGCGAGGCCATATCTTGGTCATACGGACTCCGATTTTCGAAAACTCGGACTCTATTTCGCGTATTTTTCCGAGACGAACACAATGGCATAGCCCGTTTCCCTTGATTCCCATTTTAGAATTAAATTCTGCCTCGATTTATGTTATTACAGGTTATTGAAAATACGGGTTGTTACATTCTCCCCTCCTTAAAGGATTTCGTCCCCGAAATCTTCAAGTTAGGAAGAACGTATCCTACCATCCAATCATCCATCTACTCAAAGCATCATCCACGAGCAATCATTGTCCTTACAAGATTCTAAATGCTGGATGGATATATGCAAAAGTGTGTGTATATGTACTTACCTAATGCGAAAATCAGGCGGTTACTGATACAGTAAACCTCCTTAATGCAAACCATGATAGTGCCATGCATCCAATATGTATGCGAAACCCTATTGACACATACAAATTTCTACATGCGTGCACAACCATACACAAAAATGCATCATCCATATGATAACACAGCCATGATACATCCATCAATCTAACTACCACATCCATTTATGCAATATGCAACATGAAGTGACTGAGCCGATCTAGTGCCTAATGTGTGTGTATATGCATCCACGAGCAACCACTAGCAAACAATTGCATCCATATGCATCCATCAACCATAACATGTTTCAAACACATGTTTCAACCATAGGTTTTACCCTATCTAAAGGTCATAGGTATTAGCGAGAGGATATACTAAAGATAAGATAAGTACTAGACAAGCAATAAAGGAGAAGTTAAAAGACATACTCTCAAAAAGAAATGGATACAAAGAACGCATCTTTGCTTCCGTCTCCCAAGTAGCATTGCTTTCGTCATCTCCCCATTGCACTTTAACTAGCTGAACTTCTCTGTTCCTCAACTTCCTAGTTTCTGACCCAAGGATGCGAGTAGGAGCTCGTCGAATCGTCGCATCACGCTCTACCTCTACATCTCTAAGCAAGCTCGGCTCTACCACCTCCGCGGTCTCATGTAAGCATTTCCTCAAATGTGATACATGGAACACATCATGAACACCACTAAGTCTGTCGGGCAACTCTACCCTATATGCCACCCGTCCGATCCTTTCCTTAATAGGAAACGGCCCAACAAACCTTGGTGCTAACTTCCCAACGGACCCAAAGCGAACAACCTTTCTCAATGGAGATACTTTGACAAAAACCATATCCCCAACCTCAAACTCAAGATCCGTCCTTCTCCGATCCGCATAAGACTTCTGTCTATCTTGCGCTGCCTTCATCCTCCTACGAATTAAATCAATCTTCTCTGAAGTCTCTCTAACCATATCTGGCCCAAGCAAGATCTTATCCGTAGATTCCCACCAACATGTAGGAGATCGACAAGGCCTTCCATAAAGAGCTTCGAAAGGAGCCATACCAATACTGGACTGAAAGCTGTTATTATATGCGAACTCCACCAAAGGAAGATGTTCTTCCCATGTACCTCCAAAATCCAAGATACAAAGCCTCAAAAGATCTTCTAAGATACGGTTCACCCTCTCGGTCTGACCGTCCGTCTGAGGATGATATGCGGTGCTCAAACACAACTGAGTCCCTACCGCCTCTTGCAAACTTCTCCAAAACTCACTAGTGAAAATAGGATCTCGATCACTCACAATGCTGGATGGTACGCCATGCAATCTAACAATCTCTCTAACATAGACTGAAGCAAGCCATGGAGCGGTCCTCTTACTCTTTACGGGTATAAAATGGGCACTCTTGGTAAGTCTGTCTACCACAACCCAAATTCCCGTATTGCCCTTCCTCGATCTCGGTAACCCGTCGATGAAATCCATCGAGACACTATCCCACTTCCACTGTGGAACTTCCAATGGGTGTAGCAACCCACCGGGTTTCCTTTGCTCCACTTTAACTTGTTGGCACACTAAGCATCTAGCCACATACTCGGCCACATCTTTCTTCATACCGGCCCAGAAGAAAACTCTCTTCATGTCTTGGTACATTTTGTCTCCACCGGGATGAATAGTCATTCTTGAACGATGTGCATCATCCAAAATAGCCTTCTTCAAACCCTCATCTTGCGGTACACAAAGTCTACCGTCTCTATGCAACCATCCCTTATCATCTATGGTGTATCTACCCAAATGGCTGGACGACTCCCCTCTTATAAGCTTCTCTACCAACACAACCAACTGTGGGTCGTCTCGCTGAGCCTCGCCAATCCGTCTCAAAAGAGTAGGTCTAACCTCCAAGGATGCCAACAAACCAGGTACAAAATCAACAGAAGGTCTGAAGTCAAACAAAGAAAGAAACTCCAAGCTTCGTCGTTCCACGAACAATGGACTCAAAGATAGCCTTTTTCTACTTAAGGCGTCTGCCACCACGTTACCCTTACCAGGGGTATACGCTATCTCGAAATCATAGGATGCTAAGAACTCCATCCACCTTTGCTGTCTTAAGTTTAAATCCTTCTGAGAGAATAAGTACTTCAATGATTTATGGTCGGTGAACAACTCGAATCTCTCACCAAGAAGATAATGGCGCCAAGACTTAAGTGCGAAAACAATCGCGGCCAACTCTAGATCATGGGTAGGGTAATTCTTCTCATGCACTCTCAATTGTCTCCCTCCATAGGCTATTACCCTTCCCTCCTGCATCAAGACTGCGCCTAATCCTGTTCCACAAGCATCGGTATAAACAACAAACGGCTTACTCCCATCTGGAAGCACTAAAACTGGAGCGGTGGTCAAAGCTCTCTTTAACCGTCGGAAAGCATCATCACAATCTACATCCCATGAGAAAACCAGATTCTTCTTCGTCAAGCGGGTTAATGGGGCTGATATCTTCGCGAAGTCTTTGATGAACTTCCTATAATATCCTACCAACCCCAAGAAACTTCTTACCTCGGTAGCATTTCTAGGAACTTTCCAATCCTGGATAGATACTATCTTTGCGGGATCCACAGCTATCCCTTCCTTAGAGACCACATGCCCTAAGAATCGCACTTCTCTTCTCCAAAAATGGCATTTAGAGAATTTAGCTTTAAGACTATGCACTCGAAGAGTCTCCAACACTTCCTTGAGATGTAAGGCATGCTCTTCTTCATTCTTGGAAAAGACCAAGATGTCATCCACAAAAACTACTACAAACTTATTCAGATACTCTCTGAACACTCTACTCATGAGATCAACAAAGTATGCGGGGGCGTTTGTCAACCCAAATGGCATCACTAGCCACTCATAAAAACCATCCGGAGTCCGGAAAGCAGTCTTCTCTATACTGTTCTCCGCCACTCTTAACTGATGAAACCCTGTAGCTAAGTCCATCTGCGAAAATACTGACGCGCCAACCAACTGATCAAAGAGATCATCTATCCTCGGTAATGGGTGTCTATTCTTCTTCGTGAGCTTATTAAGTTCTCTATAATCCACACAAAGTCTGAGGGACCCATCCGCCTTCGTGGCAAACACTACTGGAGCTCCCCACTCCGATATACTTCGCCTTATGAACCCCTTCTCAAGCAACTCCCCTACTTGCTTATGAAGTTCTCTTCTCTCACGAGGAGCCATGTGGCGCACTGGCAAAGACACTGGTTTGGCATTATCCACCAAATAAATTCTGAAATCTATCTCCCGCTTCGGAGGCAAACCCTTTACTTCTTCAAACACATCCGGATATTCCCGGACTACTCTGACAGAACACAAACTTTCGACCGAAGCATCGAGCGATTCAAGATAACTTAGCAAAACAGATTCCATGGGATTGCAAGAGATCTCGAGAGTGTTACCCAAGCGGGTCATGAGCCTGACAACTCTCCTTTCGCAATCAAGAACGGCACCATTACTGGATAACCAGTCCATGCCCAAGATCAACCCATAGCCCGTGAAGCCCAATACAAAAGCATCACATCTAAACTCAACGCTAAGTATAGAAATCTTCAAACCCAAACATATCATAGACAGATATATAGAGCCCCCAATTGGGTTTGAAACAACCAAGGGATCATCAACTAGACTGGTGTCTAAGTGCAGTGACTCAACTAACGATGATGAGATAAAAGAATGCGATGCGCCAGAGTCAAACAAAGTACGAACTGGATGATCACACAGAAAAACCAGACTTTCAACGGAAATAGTTCTACCTCTCTGCTGAATCGGTGGAACTGAGAGAACCTGAACTTGCCCCCCTGACTGAGGTGGTGCTATAAGAGCTTGCACCTGACCTCCTGAGGTAGACCCCGTCTTCTGTCCCTTCTTTGGGCAGTTTTTCACAAGATGCCCTGCTTCACCACAATGAAAGCAACCGGTCTTCTTCTTTTTGCGACAATCCTTACTGAGGTGTCCTGGTGTTCCACAATTGAAGCACTTCTTCTTCGTCTTCTTTTTGTCACCATTGCCTTTTCCGCCCTTGCCTTGTTGTTGCTGTTGCGGTTTCTTCTGATCCCCCTTTTTCTCTGGTGCCTTAGAATTCTTATCATCCTCATGCATAAGTGCCATGTAGACAAGCTTCTCAAAAGTGGCCCCCATAGGAATGTGAGTCATAGCTATTCCTTGCAATGGTTCGTTCAAGCCTCTAACGAACCTCAAAGCCTTCTTTTCCGGTGTATTCACCAACTCTATGCCAAATCTTGCTAATTGATTGAATTTGTTGACATATTCTTTCACCGTGAGATTCCCTTGCTTCAAATTCAAGAACTTCTCCATAAACAGATTCTCTTCCGCCCTTGAGAGAAACTTAGCCCCAAACCTTTGCTTAAAATCTGCCCAAGAGTCAACAGGGCGTTCTCCATTAGTGACCTCCCACCAGAATGAGGCCTCTCCCTTCATTAACCAAGCCGCCAACTTGACTTTCTTTCCCTCTTCCACTTCAAAGATATCTAGCAACTCTTCCACTTCCTTAAGCCAATCTCTAGCCTCTACGAAAGTCTCTGAACCAAGAAAAGGTTTTCCTCCTATAGCCTTGAACTCCTTGCAAACCTTAGCAAAATTATCCACTCTAGGCTGAGGAGGAGGAGCGGTTGTCTCTGGTGTAGTAGCATTGGCCGGACCCGCAGCCGCGGCCCTAGCCTCTTGCAACCTCCTATACCATAGTGGTATAACTAAACCCTCCGGGATGTTAAGATCTTCAGCCATGCTGAAACGAAAGAGGAAAGATTCAAAAAGGAGATTCCGAAAGATAACGATATGGCTATTGGGGATTATGCTTTTCTTTTTCAGAAACTTTTTCTCTTAAAAGACATGTTTTTGAAAATACTTTCTTCGAAAATACTCTTAGAAAATAGTTTTTCTAAAAAAAAAATTATCTGTTCTGGTAACCTTAAGCTCTGATACCACGTGTAACACCCCACTCCCGCTATGATCACTCACAATGGGAATGCCATAACATCGGTGGAGTATTTTAGTGAATATAGAACAGAAAAATTACAACTAGACAGATATAAATAGTACTTGAAATTTTAAAACATCATCTCATAACAGCGGAAGTAAAACATGTCTGGTTACATCATAAACCCACAATAAAAGTCAAGTACAATATCCATCAAGATAAAGAAGTACATAATCCCATTCTCATACAATAGCCAAAACAAAAGGAAAGATAACTGGATAACTGGAGCTTTACATCTACCCAAGCTCCTAAAGACTGGAACAGCAATCCGATCAAGCTCCACTACTGCTAGGATCCACCACAGGACCTGAGGGTTGGGAAAAAGATAAAGACAACGGGGTCAGACATAAGTCTGAGTGAGTCCTATAACTTTAACAATACAATCGTTAAAGTAACCAGAGAAGACATAACTTGATATATGGTAACATATCGGGATGAACGGCTATACTAAGCAGTTAACTAAACTAAGATAAAGGATAAAGACGCATCTACCCTTCCTAAGGTAAATTACTAAACTGCACCACACCAGTCGTTCCTAACTTAAAGGTTGATCCCACCCATGGACTTATAAAATTAACCTAGTAGTACTTGCGTACCCCTAGGTGACCAAGTAGGCGCCACGGGGCCCTACAATCCACCAGGTGTACACACTACTCCCCATTCGATCGGCTCCCTAACGTAGATACCCGTGCTGGCCCCACCTTGGGGTGTACCATTCCCCAACGTGGCAACCCGATATAATCAACGGTGCACGGCTTATATCTACACGATGCAACAACGGCTTATCTACCAACCCGGGCCCATTCACGCATATGAAGCCCGTTGGACTTGCGTTGCCACCGCTAACCCGTTTTGGCCTCTTATAATCAAGCCCAATATGCGTGTCCCGTCACTCGACATGGGTCGAGCCCACAAAGATACGTTTGGGATATTGGTTGAAATGGGCCCCCACAAGCTACCCACTTAAGCTTGTCCAATATCTAGTGTATCCCACTTAACCCTTTAATCATGTTTTAATTACATGTTCTATTTTGGTTAAGTATTCTAATCGTATTTTCTATTGCCACCCAAGGCAACCACTAGATTTTCTCATGCCACCCGAGGCACCCACTTAACCCCTCATGTCCCTCTACATGCTAATGTGGTTAAGTGTTTCTTAATTAATTAATTAAGAACGTAACCTTTGTAAAGACCTCTCACATTAGACTGTCTTTTATGACCGCTGGTTAAGCCGGTTGGGTCCGGGCAGCCTTATGTCATAACAGAGTCTAACCTCGTGTCTTTACATTAATTACGTATTTAGTTTGTGCCTAAGACCTCTCACATTGGGCTAACATTTGTAGCAACTGGTTAAGCCGGTTGGGTCCGGGCAGTTTTACGCTACAACTGAGTCCAACCTCGTGTCTTAGTCAATTAATTACACCTAATTAATCACCCTCATAATTTTATATTAATTATCCCTAATTAATCAAGTTTTTCTTAACATGGGTAGACCTAACTTAATAGGTAAATTCCCATGGGGTAGACCTAACTCAATAGGTAAATTCCCAACACATAGTATGGGTACACCTAACCAAATAGGCAAATTCCCATACTATGTTTATTTATTTTGTGTTATGCATAATTATATTAATTTCACACAATCTTATTAACTTATGCATTTAATTACCCCATCGTTCCCACGTAATTTCGTTCATGATATAACACATATAAAAGGTGTCAACTTGCATATGAATGAACATGTTTCAAAGGTGCCATCTTGCATATTAACAAACACATAACTTGCATATGAACTTGCATAACATGTCACATAACTTGCATATAATATGTCACATAACTTACATATTCATTTTGCATAACAAACTTGCATATTAGCTTATAGACTTGCATAATGTGTCATCATGAACTTGCATATTAATAAACATGTAACTTGCATATTTACATACATGTAACTCGCATATTAACAAACATGTAACTTGCATATAAAGAAACATGTAACTTGCATATTTACATACATGTAACTTGCATATTAACAAACATGTAACTTGCATATTAACAAACATGTAACTTGCATATTTACATACATGTAACTTGCATATTAACAAACATGTAACTTGCATATTAACAAACATGTAACTTGCATAGCATATTACCATGAACTTGCATAACATGCATATGATTACATAGCCCACAACTTGCATATTTAGCATCATGCAAACATAACATACATCATATTAAACTTGCATAAGCTTACATACTCAACATGCATAAACATAAGATTAATGCTAACATCATATCATATGATTCAAAGCTCATTAACCCACATACAAAACCATAAATCTCATCACATCTCATCTAATTAGTTTACCAAAAGATCATCAAAGTGATAGAAACTCACAACTAGCAACTTTGAACACCAAATGAAGAAGATTAAGATGCTAAGAAGGGATTAGAAGTTGATTAGAGAGTGATTAGTATGCAACCCTCTTCATAAAATTAGTGGAGGCCATGAGAGCTAGCATTTTGCCATAGTTTAGTCACTAGGTTTAATTATGAATGAATTAGGGTAGGTTAGGGTCTTATTTATAGATTAGGCAAGTGTTCTAGGCCATAGGATTAACCCTAGATTCAATCCAAGCCATCAAAGCATGTCTTGGGGAAGAAGTCAAGTGTAGGAACCATCTAGGGCCTTTAGATTAAAGATGGACCATGAGAACCATTCAAATGCAAAATCTGCACTTGAGCGAATCGGCCCACGGGTTGACAGCCAAACACCCTGGATTAACCCCTAGTCGACCCAGCGGGCTCGGGTCGACTTCAAAAATCGGCCGGTTCGGTTATTCCCCTCTCCCAATTCGCTGTTTTGAGCATTTTTGCATATTTATTTATTAAATTTTCAATTATATATATATATATCAATATATATATATATATATATATCTACACAACCCATTTCACTTAATTAAGTATACTTTAATTTGGGAATTTTCGTGAAACTTCGCGAGGCCATATCTTGGTCATACGGACTCCGATTTTCGAAAACTCGGACTCTATTTCGCGTATTTTTCCGAGACGAACACAATGGCATAGCCCGTTTCCCTTGATTCCCATTTTAGAATTAAATTCTGCCTCGATTTATGTTATTACAGGTTATTGAAAATACGGGTTGTTACACGCTGTACACATGCCCGACTAGCACAGGACGGTCGCCAAAGAAAGGAAGGAAGAGAATGAACTAATCAAGGAACCTGTAGAATGTCTCACAGCGCATGGGATAAAAATATAATAATAACATACTTGACATAAAACAGGCGAGACAGTGCATAAGCTGATAACTAATAATCAATGTCAACATCAGAGCAGCGGAAATCCAAATACAGCTTATTACAACTTTCCAAATTTACTGTCTCTAATCAAAAGAGAACTAAAATAGAAGATGCACCACCAATGCCCAAGCAGTGATCTTCAACAACACAGGGAGAATACTATATATATATTACGTGGAAGCCTCCTGCTCGTCTCCGGATCATCTACCCGTGCATCACCAGCTAACCTGTCTCTAGTCTGCTCGTGTGAGCACCCAGAGTAATAAGAAGAGACATAAAACTCTGGGTCAGACATAAAGCCTGGTATGAGCGATAAGCATCTAAACAGAATGATAACAGGTATACTAAACCATACCTGAACCTGGACCTGCAACCAAAGAGTTAGTACCACATACCGTACAATACTCCAAGGTGCCATAATAAATGGTGTAAGAATACGGGGGTGGGGTGTGCATGTCACAATGATAGCAAACAAATCATCCATAGCAACCATCCTCACATGTCTCACTCAGTGCGTAAAGCGTACGACATCTACCACTTTGGAACACTAGACAAACTGAGGTAACGATGAATCCCGACTTGTAGAAACCCTGCTGTGACCAAGCCAAACACTTGGAGTCATGACCAAACATTTCAATGACCCACTTCATTGGTCGTAGCCCTTGGTTCTACCGATGCCATAATGGCCCTGAATCCGCCTTCGCACCTTCTACCATAGTGGTCCAAAGCTATAGACGTCGATAACTCCTTGGCACGCGTCCCGCAGCAAAACCCAACCATGAAGCGAACTCGTTGATTCCCATCTGAATCTTGAGCTCTAACTTCTCATTTGGGCTTCCTTTGCATCTCGGGTTTCTGTCATCACCCTCCGGATCGGTCTTCATTCTGTTCGTAGCTTCCCGGTTCGGTTCGCGGTCACCAGCTCGTAGCCATCAACCTCAGATCGGTTCAGATCATCCTTCACGCTCGGGTCGGATCGTGGAGTCCTTCCTGGTTCGGGTCGTGAGTTTCTTAAGTGGATCGGTTCGGGTCGGAATAACTCATGCTCACGAGAGACGGATCGGATCGGGGTCTTCAACCATCAGCGGATCGGGTCGCGCCATCGGATCGCACCTCGTCAGCTCGTGGCGCCTTGTCGGGTCGGTTCGGGCTTATCAGTTCGTGGAAATCCACTAGTTCGGGTCGAGCTACCCATCTGGATTGTGGCGCCTCATCTCCAAGTTGGATCGTGGTCTTCCGTTCGTGGCTCCGAGCTCTGGCATGTGGCGCGGTTCGAGCAGGCGGGTCGGTTCGTGGGCATGGGGGCGATCCGATCCGGATAAATTCCTGCACTTCGTTCCAACGACAGTTTCTCGCCATTCGACGGCGTTTTTGACCAAACTAACACTTCTAAGCAATCACAAAACACACCATAGAGTCATAGCAACATGCAATAGCAACCACAACAGCAAACAATCACTCAAATGAATCAAAATGGATCAAAAGTGGCCAAAGCTCCTTATTTTCCCTTAAGCATGTTTAAGTAAAACTGATCATAGGGTTAACAAAACTTAATCAAATCGAACCAAATTTCTAACAGAGGCATAAAATATTATTTTCGAATTTCTAAACATTTTTCCAGAATTTATTAGTGTATAAATTCGCTAATCTTCACTAATTACCCTTAATTACCGTAATTAGTGCAAAAACTATGCAAATCACTCACCTTTGCCACAATAAAACTTCCAAATCTGAAGTGAACCTCTGATTTGCACGAATTCCAATATATAACAGCAGCTCTACCTCGGTCCTTGTGCTAACCCTCCTTGATTTGATGCCTCTAAGCCTTAATCCTTGATTAGGAAGTGATTTTGGGTGTTTTAGAGAGATTTAGAGAGTGGAGGCCATGGCTAGGTTAAGAGGAATGAAAGTGGCGGCTGGAAAATGTCTAAAGAAATGTTTTCTAACCCTAATCAGCACCTATATACCCCTAAACCCGAAATTCCCCTTGGGCCTAGCTGCTAATCACCCGTTTAAGCCCAATTAAGCTATTTTTCACCATCTGAAACTTGTTTCAGCCATATCTTCCAAACGGTGAGTCCGTTTGGCTAATGTGACCACTCTACGGAAAGAGAAACCATCATCCGGAGTTAATGGAAGTGGTTTTAGGTCAAAATTCCTTTCCAGTCAAAAGTTATGGCCAAAACAGTGCCAACTAGGGGTAAAGTGGTCATTTAAAAATCGGGAAAAATCATGAACATGGGAAATGACCCCAATAGTCGTCCCCCAAAGTTACATGACCATACGACTTCGTATGTGACAGAAATTAATATTCTACGATTCTATGATGCGTAGAATGCGGGTCGTTACACTCTCCCCCCCTTAAGAAATTTCGTCCCCGAAATTCCTTAACCCAGAACATACAAAAGATCCCGCATGCCTAACAGCCACGTACAACAATCAAACATGCAAAACAAGCAAACAAGCCTATCCTAGCATGCGGAAAACTAAATCGAAGTCAAAATCTTACCAAACAAAGAGTTCCGGGTGTGACTTCCTAATGTTATCCTCTGTCTCCCAAGTACAATCATTCTCGTTCTCGCTCCACTGTACCTTGACTAGCTTCACCGCCTTCCTTCGAAGTTGCTTCATGTCGTGCTCGACAATACGGACCGGCTTGCGGTTCCCAACCGCCTCGGGTTCTACTTCGAAGTCCTCCAACTGATCAGGTGAAATAGTCATATCTGAGTCGTGAACGAACTTCCTTAGTTGGGAAACATGAAATACGTTATGAACTCCCGCCATCTTCTCTGGTAAGTCAATTCTATATGCCAAATTCCCGACTAGTTCCAGAACAGGGAATGGGCCAACGAATCTTGGTGCCAACTTGCCTCTCCTGCCAAATCGTATTACGCTCTTCAACGGAGAAATCTTGACAAACACCAAGTCACCAACGGAGAATTTTAAGTCTCTTCTCCTCTTATCAGCATAACTCTTCTGCCTATCTTGGGCAGCCTTCATTCGTTTTTGAATGATCTTAATCTTATCTGAAGTTTCCCTCACCACATCTGGTCCAAGCATAAACTTCTCGCCAGTCTCTATCCAACATGATGGTGAGTTGCACGGTCTTCCGTACAAAGCTTCAAACGGAGCCATACCGATACTGGATTGGTAGCTATTATTGTATGCAAACTCTACTAGATGCAAATGGTCATCCCATGATCCACCAAAATCCAATATACACGCTCTCAAGAGATCTTCCAAAATACGGTTCACCCTCTCCGTCTGACCGTCGGTCTGAGGATGATATGCGGTACTGCGATGTAACTCTGACCCTAGAGCCTCTTGTAAACTCTTCCAAAACCCACTAGTGAACAACGGGTCTCGGTCGCTCACAATGCCTTTAGGTACTCCTTGAAATCTCACTACCCACTTCATATACAACTCTGCTAACTTAGCTGTTGTTCTGGTCGATTTGACTGGTATAAACCTTGCGCTTTTAGTCAATCGATCCACAATCACCCAAATGCTATCATGTCCCGATCTAGTCCTTGGTAAACCATCGATGAAATCCATCGAGACTTGCTCCCATTTCCATTCGGGAATTTCCAATGGCTGTAACAATCCACTAGGCTTCTTTTGCTCGACTTTAACTAGCTGGCAATTCATGCATTTGGATATAAACTTTCCAACGTCTCTTTTCATTCCTTCCCAGTAGTAAGTCTGTTTCATGTCTCTATACATCTTATTACCACCGGGGTGTATAGTCAGCTTTGAGTGATGACATTCTCTAAGCACTTCATCCCTCAATCCATTGACGTTGGGTACAACAAGCTTTCCATTCTTTCTAAGCCATCTATCTCGATCAAGCCCATACTTGTTCATCTCCTCATCGATACCCATCTCTAACTTGGAGATGATTTCCAGTAGGTTAGGATCGTCCCTCTGACTAGAGCCGATCCGCTCAATCAAAGTGGGTCTGATCGTCAAACTTGCTAACATTTCTGGATCCAATTCGCACTTTGGTCTGAAATCAAACCCCGCGATAAACTCCAGTTGCTTCCATTCAAGGAACATAGCCCCTAAGCTGGCATGTCTTCTATTCAATGCATCAGCCACTGCATTGCCCTTTCCTGGTATGTATGCGATGTCAAAATCATAGGAAGCTAAGAACTCTAACCATCTCTGCTGACGGAGATTCAGATCTTTCTGAGAGAAGAGATACTTTAACGACTTATGATCTGTAAACAGCTCAAATCTTTCTCCCAAGAGATAGTGTCTCCACATCTTTAACGCGAACATGATCGCTGCCAATTCTAAATCATGGGTAGGGTATCTTCTCTCGTGCGGTTTCAATTGCCGACTTGCGTAAGCTACAACCCTACCGCCTTGCATCAATACAGCACCCAATCCGGTACCACAGGCATCCGTGTATACCGTCATCTCTTCATCCCCCTTAGGAATGACTAACACTGGTGCGCTTGTCAACTTGTCCTTTAGACTTCTAAATGCATTCTCGCACCTTTCATCCCAGACAAAAGCTTGATTCTTCTTGGTCAACTGGGTCAATGGTGCTGCTATCTTGGAGAAACCTTGGATAAACTTACGATAATATCCCGCTAACCCCAAGAAACTTCTTACATCTGTTGCATTCTTGGGCGTAGGCCAATCCTGTACCGTAGCCACCTTTGCCGGGTCCACGGCAATACCATTCTCTGATACAACATGGCCCAAGAACCTCACTTCCCTCTTCCAGAAGTGACACTTCGAAAACTTTGCTTTCAATTGGTGTTTTCTCAACACCTCCATCACTATTCTTAAATGTTCCTTGTGTTCTTCCTCTGTCCTCGAATAGACCAAAATATCATCAACGAACACAAGGACAAACTTATTCAACTGATCTCTGAATACCCTATTCATAAGATCCACAAAATATGCTGGGGCATTGGTCAGCCTGAACGGCATGACCAACCACTCATAAAACCCAGACGGCGTTCGAAATGCCGTTTTAGCTATACTTTCAGCTTCCACTCTAAGCTGATGAAAGCCTGTCGCGAGATCCAACTTAGAAAATACTCTCGCGCCACTCAACTGATCGAATAAATCATCTATCCGCGGTAGAGGATACTTGTTCTTCCTCGTCACTTTATTCAACTCGCGGTAGTCTACACACAAACGAAGGGAACCATCCGCCTTGGTAGCAAACACAACTGGTGCTCCCCATTCAGAAACACTCCTTCTGATAAATCCCTTCTTCAAAAGATCGCTGACTTGCACCTCGAGCTCTCGCTGCTCTCTTGGTGCCATACGACGAAGTGGCATCACTATAGGCCTGGCATCTTTTACCAAATCAATACGAAACTCAATCTCTCGGTGTGGTGGAAGTCCGGTCACTTCTTCGAAAACATCCGGATACTGGCCAACCACGGGCAAACCTGACAACTCACTATGCGGAATGTCGAGGGAGTTTAGAAAACTAGCCAATACCCCCTCACTGGGTAGACCACCAAACACTATCCTCCGCCCATCACCCGCTCTAGCTGTCACCAAAAAGCCCTCACAGTCTACCACCACCCCGTATCTTCGGAGCCAATCTACTCCCAAAATAATGCCAAACCCAGTAAAGCCCAAAACAAAGCAATCACAAACAAACATGCATCCATGACTCGATAAGACCACAGTACGACAAATCATGCTAAGGCTAGTCGAACCACCAATCGGGTTCGTCACCACTAAAGGTCTATCGACAATCTCGGGCTCCAATCCCAACCTATCTACCAGGTCACTAGATATGAAAGAACTGGAAGCTCCGGTATCAAACAAAACTCTAACAGGAACATCGTAAACAGAAAGCATACCTTGAATGACGACATTCTTTCCCTTCTCCGCCGCTGTTGGGGCATTCGACGAAGAAGGAATAGTATTAAGAGCGTAGGCTTTCACCATTTGCTTTTCCTTAGGGGGCTGTGGACACTTGTCCTTTTGATGTCCCAATTGGCCACAATTGAAGCACTTCCTATCCGCTGGCTTGGCCCGACAATTACTAGCATAATGGCCCTTCTTACCACAGCTAAAGCACTCAACATCTTGCTTATTCTTTTTCTTCTGGCCATCCTTAGCTTGGTTCTGCTTTCTCTTATTCTGGGAACCACCCTTGCCTCCACCACTTGCTTGTGGCTTTGGCTCATCTGCGGATGCAACCTCAGTCTTCGGCTTAGGGTAGAGACTCTCTGATCTTAATGCTTTCCCTACAATCGACTCAAACGACTCATCGATGTGGTTAATAAGTCTTTCCCCCATGTACTGGTCCAAACCGGTTATGAATTTCTCATTCTTCTTCTCGGCAGTATCAATAAGAGATAACCCATATTTCGACAAAGTGTCGAATTCAGCAATATACTCCGAGACAGCTCTGCCATTCTGCTTGAGCTCCAAGAACTTCTTAAACAGCACTGACTTCTGAGCAGTTGGAATGAACTTCTCGCTAAAGTGAGCCTTAAACTGCTCCCAAGTAATCTGATCTTCGGGAGTAGCTGCCTTTATAGCATTCCACCAATTCATTGCCCGCCCTTGCAGCTGACGGGACGCTAGCTTTCTCTTCATCGCATCCTCGATACCCAAATCCTCGAAGATACATTCGCAACTATCCAACCAATCCTGAACATCTGTGGCCGACTCCGTTCCGTGGAACGGCTTCCCACCAAGGCTAGTATTATCCTTATTCAGCTTGGCGAAGTCGACTCTTCGCGCCTGCACTATTGGACCACCACCATTTCCACCATTGGGAGCTGCCCTCTGAACATCTCTAAGCATCTCTCTCATGAGGTCAGTAAACATCGTCCTCATGTCAGCAGCATTCCCATTATTGGCTCCCCTACCAGCACCTCTAGTATATCGGCTCATCGTCAATCTGAAAAAGGAAACGATTAACGACTCCATAGTGGTGCTAGTGCAGTACGACTTCATCCTTATACTAGTAATAGTACATATATATAGCTTTTAAAAACCAAAGTAATCACAAATACGCTCTCTCGTATACGTATATTATCTCTCCCTGATAGCTTCCCTAGGTTAACTACGCAACCTGGCTCTGATACCAAGTGTGACGGCCCGCCCCGCACCAGCCTGCATTTCCTCCGAAAGTGCGCTGTACACATGCCCGACTAGCACAGGACGGTCGCCAAAGAAAGGAAGGAAGAGAATGAACTAATCAAGGAACCTGTAGAATGTCTCACAGCGCATGGGATAAAAATATAATAATAACATACTTGACATAAAACAGGCGAGACAGTGCATAAGCTGATAACTAATAATCAATGTCAACATCAGAGCAGCGGAAATCCAAATACAGCTTATTACAACTTTCCAAATTTACTGTCTCTAATCAAAAGAGAACTAAAGTAGAAGATGCACCACCAATGCCCAAGCAGTGATCTTCAACAACACAGGGAGAATACTATATATATATATATTACGTGGAAGCCTCCTGCTCGTCTCCGGATCATCTACCCGTGCATCACCAGCTAACCTGTCTCTAGTCTGCTCGTGTGAGCACCCAGAGTAATAAGAAGAGACATAAAACTCTGGGTCAGACATAAAGCCTGGTTTGAGCGATAAGCATCTAAACAGAATGATAACAGGTATACTAAACCATACCTGAACCTGGACCTGCAACCAAAGAGTTAGTACCACATACCGTACAATACTCCAAGGTGCCATAATAAATGGTGTAAGAATACGGGGGTGGGGTGTGCATGTCACAATGATAGCAAACAAATCATCCATAGCAACCATCCTCACATGTCTCACTCAGTGCGTAAAGCGTACGACATCTACCACTTTGGAACACTAGACAAACTGAGGTAACGACGAATCCCGACTTGTAGAAACCCTGCTGTGACCAAGCCAAACACTTGGAGTCATGACCAAACATTTCAATGACCCACTTCATTGGTTGTAGCCCTTGGTTCTACCGATGCCATAATGGCCCTGAATCCGCCTTCGCACCTCCAACCATAGTGGTCCAAAGCTATAGACGTCGATAACTCCTTGGCACGCGTCCCGCAGCAAAACCCAACCATGAAGCGAACTCGTTGATTCCCATCTGAATCTTGAGCTCTATCTTCTCATTTGGGCTTCCTTTGCATCTCGGGTTTCTATCATCACCCTCCGGATCGGTCTTCATTCTGTTCGTAGCTTCCCGGTTCGGTTCGCGGTCACCAGCTCGTAGCCATCAACCTCGGATCGGTTCGGATCATCCTTCACGCTCGGGTCGGATCGTGGAGGCCTTCCTGGTTCGGGTCTTGAGTTTCTTAAGTGGATCGGTTCGGGTCGGAATAGCTCATGCTCACGAGAGATGGATCGGATCGGGGTCTTCAACCATCAGCGGATCGGGTCGCGCCATCGGATCGCACCTCATCAGCTCGTGGCGCCTTGTCGGGTCGGTTCGGGCTTATCAGTTCGTGGAAATCCACTAGTTCGGGTCGAGCTACCCATCTGGATTGTGGCGCCTCATCTCCAAGTTGGATCGTGGTCTTCCGTTCGTGGCTCCGAGCTCTGGCATGTGGCGCGGTTCGAGCAGGCGGGTCGGTTCGTGGGCATGGGGGCGATCCGATCCGGATAAATTCCTGCACTTCGTTCCAGCGACAGTTTCTCGCCATTCGACGGCGTTTTTGACCAAACTAACACTTCTAAGCAATCACAAAACACACCATAGAGTCATAGCAACATGCAATAGCAACCACAACAGCAAACAATCACTCAAATGAATCAAAATGGATCAAAAGTGGCCAAAGCTCCTTATTTTCCCTTAAGCATGTTTAAGTAAAACTGATCATAGGGTTAACAAAACTTAATCAAATCGAACCAAATTTCTAACAGAGGCATAAAATATTATTTTCGAATTTCTAAACATTTTTCTAGAATTTATTAGTGTATAAATTCGCTAATCTTCACTAATTACCCTTAATTACCGTAATTAGTGCAAAAACTATGCAAATCACTCACCTTTGCCACAATAAAACTTCCAAATCTGAAGTGAACCTCTGATTTGCACGAATTCCAATATATAACAGCAACTCTACCTCGGTCCTTGTGCTAACCCTCCTTGATTTGATGCCTCTAAGCCTTAATCCTTGATTAGGAAGTGATTTTGGGTGTTTTAGAGAGATTTAGAGAGTGGAGGCCATGGCTAGGTTAAGAGGAATGAAAGTGGCGGCTGGAAAATGTCTAAAGAAATGTTTTCTAACCCTAATCAGCACCTATATACCCCTAAACCCGAAATTCCCCTTGGGCCTAGCTGCTAATCACCCGTTTAAGCCCAATTAAGCTGTTTTTTACCATCTGAAACTTGTTTCAGCCATATCTCCCAAACGGTGAGTCCGTTTGGCTAATGTGACCACTCTACGGAAAGAGAAACCATCATCCGGAGCCAATGGAAGTGGTTTCAGGTCAAAATTCCTTTCCAGTCAAAAGTTATGGCCAAAACAGTGCCAACTAGGGGTAAAATGGTCATTTAAAAATCGGGAAAAATCATGAACATGGGAAATGACCCCAATAGTCGTCCCCCAAAGTTACATGACCATACGACTTCGTATGTGACAGAAATAAATATTCTACGATTCTATGATGCGTAGAATGCGGGTCGTTACAGTAAGAAATGGTTTACTAAACCATATTTGAAATCGAGATGATAAACAAGTGGCTATGAGAAAGTAAGTTACAAACTGGTATTTATTCTGAGATAAGGACGTTGTCATCAAGGTCTGAGAGGTAAATAGAATACCCCAACTTGAACGGCTTCATTTTTATCGAGGAATGGTATTAGTTTGGAGTGAGTGAAGGTGCGTACTACTGCTAGCGTGATTCGCAGGGCTGCAGATAGCCTACGGCGGTCGGATGTTTCTTGAGGGAATCAGGCGTAACCATTGTGATCGCTGCGATCTAGGGTCAGGCGAATAGAGTTAAGTCGAATATTAGAGTTGATTAACGATTTTGTTAAATATAATCTAAAGAGGTCAGGTAGTTCCAAGTGCCAAACCAGCAAACTGATGTTATTGACACATTTCTTATTTTGATAGTTAAAACACCGACTATCAAAACCAAACCAATACGATTGTTGGTACGGAAAGACCGGGATCAAATTTATATTCGAAAACCATTCCGACCAACAAACACGTGAAGACGTCGATTGAAGACAGAGCAAGTGAAGACCGTGGATCTTCATAAGTGGAAGGACTACTGGTTGAATCTCTCTGGCTTGCAACCAGAGTTATTCGATTTGTGATTCTGTCGTGGTTGAAATCCACGGGTTGCAAGGACTACTCGCTACTGATCCATGCGGTGATTCCTATATTGGATGCGGTAGGAGAGTACCTTCGGTTCATCTTGTTCCTGGATGACTTGTATGGACGAGTGTCTGACAGAGTATTTCCAAAGGGGTCACGTACGTTGATTTCTCCAAACGTACCATAGTTGATGGCGGAGAAATGGTTATTCTCTAGCCTAATAACTAGAGTATTTTTGTGGACATCAATTAGTGATATCTGATGGATCTGACGATGTGGCATTCAAAGTGAATGATGGCCAGATGTTCGAAGAGATGAATTCTAGCCTCAAGCCTCATCAACCGGGAAATGACAAAAATTGGGCAGGCAGCATGGCTATGTGGGTCGCTCCCATTAGGGTGTATGGTCACCTATCTAGAGAAATTCCTTTTGCTTCTTTAATCTATCGATGTTTTCCCTTTTACGCGAGACGGTGGTTTGAGCCCAACCGTCGATGATATACATTCGATACACTCAAGCGAAATGAGTGGTCGGTCATGTGAGGGCCGGGTTGCAAGACGTTCTTGTTGAACCCAGTGTATTCGCCTCTAGAGATACACGTGCGGAAGGTGGTCCCATACCTTGTCAGGTTGGAAATCCAATATCCAATAAGCACCCGTGGTTTTGGTTTGTATACTATATATGGGAGCGTGAGATGCAAGTGTTCCTCTAGATTGATATTTACTTGTATTTAGACATTATGATAATATCAGATCAAGTTATGATTTTCAAAAATGGTTTGGGTTATAGTAAGGTAAAAACCGTCCGTGTTTATGTGTGGACTAGTCTTACTATTATCCTTTTGTTTCGAAAAGAATTTTCCAAAGTTAAACAAGTGTGTGTGTGCTGTGAATTTATAACTGAAAGTATTCCGGACTGACCCGGTGTATTTTGTTTTAAATCAAATGTGGTCGGGTCAGACCGAGTATGTTCCAGGTTAGGTTTCACTTGGAATTTCAGGAGCTGGAAGCAGAAGGCTTCACCGCTAGTTATAAAGTTATTTCGGCTGTGATTGATATCTGATAAACTCTGATGATTGGTATGTATACAAAGTTCTTTTGTATAAAGAGATTTGTTATGTTATATTTTATTCGTTCCGCTGTGAGATTCCGATGATGTGTTCTTCTTCCTTCTTCTATTCTAATATTTCTTTCTTTCTTATCTCACCCTCTAAATTCTTTCTAAACTATCCAGTGTTTTCGGTGCTTGGAGGATCGGTATAAGATACGGTAAGGGTATTTATGTCGATTTTCGGTGCCGAAAACCTTGGGTCGTTACAGTGGTATCAGAGCTGGTTGCTTAATTGGTACGGATGATAGGGGGTTCTCGCTTCGCGTTTGGTGGCGAACCGGAGGCTGTTACCCCTACATCTCCCGACAATGTGGGTTGGTCGAGTCGAGAGGCTGGCCGTAAAAGCAGTTCTGAGGTATCTCTATAAGCCATGGTGGGAGGTTAGGCCACTGCCGTCAGGCCGTTACAGTGGTATCAGAGCTATTGGTTTAATGATTAACCTTGGCTCTGTGGTGTGACTCAATAGAGATGGGGTCAGCAGTACCCTAGATTGAGTTAGGTATATATATGAGAGCACGTATTTTGATTTTGGTATAAAATTATTTTTGAAACTATTTTTGGCCCAATTTATTTTATAATAAAATAAAAGTAAAGTTATATGGGAAAATTGTTTGGATTTGTCGATTGTGTGATATGCTGAATTGTGTTGATGGATGCTCGAATATAAATCTGAACCTAAATAGGGTTGGTTGAAACAAATATGGAAATAATTGAGTTGACCAATCAATCCGGATTCAAATAATTTTGAATGGGTAGTTAAATAAACCAATTCAGGGAAATAAATCCGAATGGATAATTATAGTAATAAAGGAAGTAATTATGAATAATAAATCCCGTGTGGATTGAACTGTGTGTGGAATGAGTTGATAGGAAATTATATGGATGTTTTAAACATAACTGGCCTTGTGTGATAGTTGATAAATTTGTTTGAGTTGAGGACAGGTGCAAGTGCCAGTTCAGCTTTAAAATCCATCCTAGAGAGAAATTTTGGAGGTAATTAAATCCAGTTGGAGTAGAGCTGCATAAAAATTAAGCAGACTCGAATATAAAATTAAAGCTTATCGCGTAATAACAATCGCCAAAAGGTACGCCTACGCCAATATAAATTTTTTGGTTTTGTTTGAGTTTTGAGTTTGATTTTTGATTTTTATGACCATGAGAGTCGAGGTATATCTATTTCTTGATCCTACGATATTGCAGATGTCCTCCGTACAAGGGAGACTCTGCCAAAAATTTTCCAAAATTTAAGGTATTGGAATATTTTTGAAGATTTTTGAAAATTTGATTAGTTGAAATAAATTGCTTTTAAAACTGATTGGATTAATTTTGAAAATAAAAACGATTTTTAATTAAATATATTTGTAAAGATAGTGGATTTGCAACATTCTTTCTGCCTTAGCAATTTCGAGGACGAAATTATTTTAAGGGGGAAGAAATGTAACGGCCCAGATTTTTGACCATTTAGTTTAATATTTAAAAATGTTTTTTTTATATTGTTTTGGAATTTTAAATGGTTTAATTTCAATAATTTTGATTATTTTATTAATATAATAATATTTTATTCCGAAATGGTAGAAATTTAGTGAATCTGCAATATAATGTGAATTGGCAGTATAAAAGGATAAATTTTTAATTTAAAATAGTACGTTTACAAAGGAAATAGTAGCTAACAAACTCGGATTTCGATGAAATCAGTTTCATTAAATCCGAAATGATGAAATTAGGTAACCAACCAAGTTACGTCAAAAATGGCATCCGTATGTGGAAAAGAAAAAAATAAAAGGCCAAAATTTGAACTAAATTTTGACGGTAATTGGAATTTGCTAATGCTAACGGCCAAACTGGAACCTGAGACCTATCCAGGAAAATTCTAAACATAGGATATTAGCTATATATGAAGTCTGGGAAAATCCTATAGCAGATATAGAAAGTTATTAAGAAAACAAAATTTAAATAAATTATTTTAAAATCTAAACGAACTCCGATTTTTTATTTGAATACATAGGATTGAAGTACGTTAAAAACCGGACTAGATGATGGAAGAATTTCTGAAAACCGTTATCGTTTGATACTCCAACATGAGACCGGAATGTGTTGAAACTAACACAAAACACTATTTTGAATTTGAATTTAAATTATTTGAAAGTTCAAACGAATTCGAATTTGAAATATTTTTATATATTATTGAAAAGCAAGAAAAATTGAACAACATGGTTGAAAAAGATTTTGGATACGGTATCAATAAGTAAGTCAAATTAACGTCCGAATAGGGTTGAGAAAACACACTTTACTATTCATAAATTATTAAATTTATTAATAATTTAATTAATTTAAGGATTAATCCTAACCATCCATTTTCGACCGTTGGATTCGCGCAACCTCAGCCATCCATGTGACTCCTTCGGCTATAAATTGCCCCCCCCCCTTCATTTTAAACTCACTCTTCCTCCTTCTCTTTCAAGCTTGGGCAATAGCCGAAATTATAATAAAATAATAGAAAATAGGGAAAAGGAAGAAAGGGAGAAAGGAGGGCAAGACGGGGAGCTAGGGACTCTTAGGCTGAGGCTTGGGCTTCACGGGGTAAGTTTTTAAATAGTATTTATTTATTTATTTTGGTAATATATATATATATATGTATATATATATAATAATTAAAATAGAATTTGTAGAAATAAATATCGGAACATTCTAAGGGTGACAGAAAGGATAGTGTCTACGGCTTGAGTTTGGAAAATATAGTTTCCTGCTCTCTCTGGCTATCCCTAACTGATCTGACGGATGGGATGCTTAATTTAAATTTAAAATTTAATTTGAATTTAATTTGAATTTAAAATAGACCAGGGGTATTTTCGTAATTTTTAACTATAAACTTTAAAAGCTTATAACTTTTCCGAAACAAGTCGAATTTCCATGAAATAAGGACCATTGGATTCTTATTGAAAAATACTTTCAAATGAGTTACAGAAGATTTTTGATCCGAGTTATAATTTTTAAGTTATAATTAAATGAATATTTTTTAAATATTTTATTTGGAAATAAAATTTTATTAATATTAAAATGGTTTTTCAATTTTAAAAATTGGATATGGCTAGAGATGGGAAAGTAGGATTTTTTTAGAAGGGCAGGAAAGGTAATTTGGCTAATAACGCAATTAGGAA
Source organism: Allium sativum (assembly GCA_030737875.1). Classification (NCBI taxonomy): domain Eukaryota; kingdom Viridiplantae; phylum Streptophyta; class Magnoliopsida; order Asparagales; family Amaryllidaceae; genus Allium; species Allium sativum. The sequence goes on from CM060926.1 coordinate 162,931,347, forward strand.
TTAATTAAGATAAAAATAATTAAATTAATTAAATTAAATATATATTCATTTAAATTAGGTAAAAATTGTAAATAGCATAACTTTTGCATACGTTAACGAAATTTAACGAAACAAGATCCATTGGGATCGCAGGGGCGAGACCTGCCCGATGGCACTGACTAGGAGTCATTCGGATGCTGTTGAAAATTCAGTTAATTTTGGATGGTCGTCCCAAATTAAATGCAACAAATGCGTCAACCGTCGACCAGAACAAATTCTGGTGAGTTAATTCTCACACCTTCTGAAATTCTGTGATGTGGTAAATTCATATTAAAAATATAATTTACCTTTAAAAATATAAATTGGTTGACTGGTTGCTATTGGCTGATTATTGGTTGCAGTTATCTATAGATGGTTGAATTTATTTCATATATTATTATGAAATGTTTAACGAGCTGTGATGCAGGGCAGAACAGGTTGGAGGGATCCGACCGGATTCCTCAAATGTTATATGTGTTGGTTGTTTGTTTCTATTTTTGATATTTGAACTGTTTAAGCCCCTATGGTTGAAAAACCTGTTTGAGCATGATGGTTGAACAAATAATCACCCTTGTTGTGTTTAAATCAACCGACAGTGTTGATTTGGTAATTGGCAGTGAATGGCCTAAAATGTGTTGTTTTAACGTCGTTCGACCGTTCGGTGAAACGACGCAGTTTTAAAGTTATAAATTATTTTATAAATAAATTGGGTCGTTTCAAGTATTTTATTTAAGTAATTAAATAAGAAGTTTATAATTAAATATTTTAATCAAGTTTATAAAGGAACTATTTAAATGGTGAGTGGCAAAATGGTATGACGTATAATCCAAGTTTTCAAACGGGATTTGAAAATGAGTTTTTATAAATGAATAGGGGAAATTCCAATGAAGTTTTACTTAATGTTTTATTTGTTTAGTAAGACGAATTCAAATCGAATAAATTGGATAATTGATTTGAAATGAAATAAAATGATGGTTTTAAAATAAAATATTAGAAATGGTTAAATTTAACTTAAGAGATTATCATGAGTATTTAAGAAGAAATCCAAGTCGGATTTTAAAGGGTTTAAACCAAAATGATAACTTTAAAAAGTTAAAGACTTGAATTAGGCAAAGGTTGTAGTTGAAACAAGAATTACAAATAAAGAGAAAACCCATACGATTGTTTGGTATTAGATTTGGTAAATGTATTCCTGGAACTAAAATTCAAGTTAAAAGGTGTCGTATAGTTAAGAGGTGGAAAAGATGATTCTTAATCCAAGATAAGATTATTATAAGAATGCAAATAGATTGAAGTAAATTATTTGACCAGAGGTTTTGATAATAAATCAAAACATTATAAGCAGAGTAATGATTCAAGTTAAAAGTGATACTTTTAATGAATATTTACTTAATTAAACGAATTAAATAAAGAGATTATCGAAAAGAGATTTCAAATGTAAGAAATGGTTTATTAAACCATATTTGTAATCGAGATGGTAAACAAGTGGCTATGAGAAAGTAAGTTACAAACTGGTATTTATTCTGAGATAAGGACGTTGTCGATCAAGGTCTGAGAGGTAAATAGAATACCCCAACTTGAACGGCTTCATTTTTATCGAGGAATGATATTAGTTTGGAGTGAGTGAAGGTGCGTACGACTGCTAGCGTAATTCGCAGGGCTGCAGATAGCCTACGGTGGTCGGATGTTTCTTGAGGGAATCAGGCGTAACCATTGTGATCGCTGCGATCTAGGGTCAGGCGAATAGAGTTAAGTCGAATATTAGAGTTGATTAACGATTTTGTTAAATATAATCTAAAGAGGTCAGGTAGTGCCAAGTGCCAAATCAACAAACTGATGTTATTGACACATTTGTTATTTTGATAGTTAAAACACCGACTATCAAAAGCAGACCAATACAATTGTTGGTACGGAAAGACCGGGATCGAATTTATATTCGAAAACCATTCCGACCAACAAACACATGAAGACGTCGATTGAAGACAGAGCAAGTGAAGACCATGGATCTTCATAAGCGGAAGGACTACTAGTTCAATCTCTCTGGCTTGCAACCAGAGTTATTCGATTTGTGATTCTGTCGTGATTGAAATCCACGGGTTGCAAGGACTACTCGCTACTGATCCATGGGGTGATTCCTATATTGGATGCGGTAGGAGAGTACCTTCGGTTCATCCTGTTCCTGGATGACGTGTATGGACGAGTGTCTGACAGAGTATTTCCAAAGGGGTCACGTACGTTGATTTCTCCAAATGTACCATAGTTGATGGCGGAGAAATGGTTATTCTCTAGCCTAATAACTAGAGTATTTTTGTGGACGTCAATTAGTGATATCTGATGGATCTGACAATGTGGCATTCAAAGTGAATGATGGCCAGATGTTCGAAGAGATGAATTCTAGCCTCAAGCCTCATCAACCGGGAAATGACAAAAATCGGGCAGGCAGCATGGCTATGTGGGTCGCTCCCATTAGGGTGTATGATCACCTATCTAGAGAAATTCCTTTTGCTTCTTTAATCTATCAATGCTGTCCCTTTTACGAGAGACGGTGGTTTGAGCCTAACCGTCGGTGATATACATTTGATACACTCAAGCGAAATGAGTGGTCGGTCATGTGAGGGCCGGGTTGCAAGACGTTCTTGTTGAACCCAGTGTATTCGCCTCTAGAGATACACGTGCGGAAGGTGGTCCCATACCTTGTCAGGTTGGAAATCCAATATCCAATAAGCGCCCGTGGTTTTGGTTTGTATACTATATATGGGGATCGTGAGATGCAAGCGTTCCTCTAGATTGATATTTACTTGTATTTAGACATTATGATAATATCAGATCAAGTTATGATTTTCAAAAATGGTTTGGGTTATACTATGGTAAAAACAGTCCGTGTTTATGTGTGGACTGGTCTTACTATTATCCTTTTGTTTCGAAAAGGATTTTCCAAAGTTAAACAAGTGTGTGTGCTGTGAATTTATCACTGAAAGTATTCCAGACTGACCTGGTGTATTTTGTTTTAAATCAAATGTGCTCGGGTCAGACCGAGTATGTTCCAGGTTAGGTTTCGCTTGGAATTTCAGGAGATGGATTTGAAAATATTCCAGACATAGAATTCTCCTGAATTTGAAAATGAATATTCATTTACAAATCGAATGATTTGTTTATGTACAACTATTTGACGGACATTAATCGGGACGATAAATTTTACATATCGCCCAACTTCACGAACAAAAATCTATATTTGTTGATTGAAACCCCACATGGGTGTTGGGATGATATTTGACGTACACTAATCCCAACTATTTAGTTGTATGTCAATCGATGGGTTGATAGGCTGTATAAGTGTTATTAATTTATTTTAATGATTATAAAGTGGTAGAAGGCACTCTGGATGATAGTTGATTATTTATAATGGTAGTTATATACATGTGTTGTATGAAATCCATATAAGTAACATTATATGGTATTTGATTGGGCCTCATCCCAATTTGGAAAATAAAGAATATTTTAAAACAATATTCAGTAAAGGATTTAATAATATTCATGTGGTGAATAAAACTCATATTGGTTAGATATGCGCCATTTTGACGCGAACGATATTTATATCGATTTTATTCCTTTTTATAACGAATATCGAAAAGGAAATGATTTCAAAATCAAATACTTTGAAAATATTATCATTTATGTAACAACCCGGAAAATCTGAGCCAAATTAAAATTTTTATTTTTGCGATTTTAATGGATTTTGATTATTTAAAATGAATACTTTAAATAATAACGACGAAAAATTTATTTAAATCGAAGTTAAAACGAATAAATTTATTTTAATTATATAACGAGCCTGAAATGGCGCGGTAGTTCGAAAATTCAATTTCTAATTTCAATTAGACATAAAGAATTCAATATAAGTCAGAATTGGACGAAATAAGAAGTATCCGAATCTGTTTACTCATATCTTTCTAACGAAGCAAAGAAACCGAGATTTCACTTAATAGAGTGAAAGATATGTCCAATTTAAAATTCAGAAAAGTCGCTGTGGAATTTATACATATTTTAATATATATATGGCCCTTAAAAAAAGCCATTTTGCATACGACCACTGTTTTCGACGAAACCACTTTTGTTGGATCCGTGATGTCAAATTATTGCTTTGTTTCAAAATTCATAATTTTTGAAATCAGTATGTGAACGGGGAAAAAGAAAACGTGTTTTAACAGTTTCAATCAATTTCGATCGACCAGAAAATGGCCATTTTTCAAATGGTCTCAGAATTTCACGAAATTAGTTTTGTTAGGACCGTATCGTCAATACGAAGCTAGAAATAATTTTTCTGGAATTTTTGGAGTCAGTATCTGGCCCCTGTAATTTAAAATGAACGTTCAAATTCAATATATACTGATTTATATTTTAAATTTGGTAAAAATATATCATAACAGCCGAATTGGGTTACGAAACATATCCCATTGCGTTCGGAAAGGGGTAATTAGCTAGAGGCGATAGTTATTAGGTTTAAATTGAAGTTCGAATAAAAATTTAACTTTTGGAGTTTAAAACTAAATAAAATATATAATTATATATATTGAAAGCCAACCCCACATCCCATTTCCCGTTCCCCAATCGTTTTCCTTCAGATAAATAAAAAAAAAACACCATTGTTTTCTCGTCGCTCCCCAGCGATTGTTCACCGTGCCCCCCGTTGCTCCTCCGCCGTTGGCGATCTCCACAAGCCCCTCTCCCTTCTTCGATTGTCCCTCCTCCTCTGATGTGAACCGCGCCCAACAAAAAAAACCCTAGCTCCAGATCTGAAAACCGCCGCCACCAACGGCCACCACAGCCCCAATGCCAACTTTGATTGCAAAGAAAAAATTGGTTTTTCCTATAGCAAATAGAAAACTTGATTTTTATTGATATGATATCATGATAAAAATGTGATTCTTTCATACATGATTGCAAAGTAAAAATTGTTTTTTTTTATATATGAAAACATAGTAAAGATTCGATTTTTCTTTATATGAATAGCGTATAAAAATTCGATTTTTCTTTATATGAATAGCGTATAAAAATTTGATTTTTCTTTATATGAATAACGTGTAAAGATTCGATTTTTATTTATATAAGTAGCGTTGTAAAATATATATAATCTTTATATAGAAAGTAGCGAAGAAAAATATAATTTTTCCATGTATGAAGTAGCGAATAAAAATGTGATATTTATCATATATGTAGCATAATAAAAATAAAAATATAATCGTTACAGTATATGAAGTGAAATAAAAATATGAACTTTATTTTTATCATGAAGTAGTGAGAATAAAGATTCGATTTTTATATGAGTAGCGGATTAAAAATAGCATTTTTATATAATGGAGAATATAAAAATATGATTTTTATATATGTAATGAAATAAAAATATGATTTTTATATATGTAATGAAATAGAAATATGATTTTTATGTATGTAATGAAATAAAAATATGATTTTTATATATGTAATGAAATAAAAATATAATTTTTTTTTGGCATAGCCGACCGGCTTTTATAGTGTTCCGTAACACTATTTTATTATGACTAATAATAAAATTACAATATAGTACAGGTGACTGTAGTTAGCAGTCAGCTAGTTCGGTTTTTAAGGTGGACCGTCCACCGTTAATGGCATTTATAGTGGGCCGTCCAATGAATCTAATCTAGATTACAGTTCAGAAGCTAGTTTATGTTACTATACTACTATATATCGTCTCCACGCAGGAAGAATTGACATAAATACAAGCTACACAAAAGCAACGAGTACAAATTACATGTTAAAAACTTTGGCTAGTGCTTAGAAAAAGCATCCTTAATTAGACCAGACAGTTGCCACCCATCAAGCCGTAAATAAGTCACATTCTAACATTTACTTCTCGAGCCACACGCAACACACAGCATGAGCACTGCATCACATGAAGCTTCCATCCTATCTCAAGACTGTACACAGTGTACCATTAAGCAATAGGAGATGGGACCTTACAAGGTAGATTACATACAATAGAACCTAGCATAACAAGCTTGAAAGAAATCCAAGCACCAGAACATGAAATAAACAGAACTCAGAAGGACGAGTGCTCAGATCTAATGAGGTGAAAAGAGTAAGGCCAATGACTACGGTTCAATTACCGGCAAACATTACATTGATGCCAGCAGCAGCATCACATAGCATTGAAACACCAGGACCAACAAACATAAGCTAAATTCTTCACCAATAACAAAAGATAAGGGAATGTAATTATCCAGAAAACATACTATGTGAATCGACAGACTGTCGAACCATGCCAAAGATCAGCAAGCAACCATATACCACCAAAATAAAATCACCAGCATCGTTGAATGATCTATACGAGGCCATTCACTCGTCGAGCAGGCCAGGTACTACATACGGGATCCAAAGTTGAAGGCAGAGGATTGAGCTGACCAAGCAATAGGCTCAGGAGCAGCACATAACACATAGTCCAGGGTTGTCGGAGAAGAACCACAGCATCTCAAAGTTAAAGAGAAGAAGCAGATCTGAAAGCCTTATAGTACTGGACCAGGAAAGCTATGACACAACTGCCATACCACAAAAAGTGGGCCCAGGAGCATCTAAACCCGGCACCAGGAGAGTAAAGACGATGATCTGAGAATAGAAAGCAAGGTCTTTGACTCAGAGGATCGTACTCGAAAAACGAGCGAAGGTCAATGAAAAGCTTGGATCTTGAAATGAAACGTAGATTTCGGTGAAAACCCTTACGCGTGACGAAAGCCTGGTAGAAAGAGGGAAGAAGAAAAGAGATTGTAGAGCCGATGATTTGAGGTAGCTGTGAGGAGAAAAGAGAACGCTGTGAGGGGAGAGAAAGAAGTGGGTACCAGGTCGCCATTTACAAGTTTCTCACAGAAACCAAGCTTTAAAAACGTGCTTCATGTTGAAAATATGATTTTTATATATGTAATGAAATAAAAATATGATTTTTATATATATGCAAGCGAGATAAAAATTCTATTTTTACATGTATGGTTTTGAAATAAAAATATGATTTTTATATATGTAAGCATCGTTATAGAAAAATATGATTTTTCATCGTGTAAAAGAAATATTTATAGATTAGATAAAAATGGGATTTTTATCGTATGTATGAAATAACTTTTAATTCTATAAAAATATGATTTTCAGATTATACATATGATGAATAAAATAGAAGCGACTGGGTTGATTCTCTGAAGCTCAAATTCGCGTTGCGCTAGCATTAGATAAAGAACGGCGGAGTGGATCCCTAAGTTGAGAACTCTCACACTGAATTTATTTATACATTTATTTATTTATAACTGCATATATGAACTGTTCCCCCGTCGTCCACAGTCCATGGATGACTTGTGTGATTGTTTAGTTTGGTTAATTGGATTGTTTGGTTGAATTTGGTTTGGGAAATAAGATGAGATTGTTTAGATTAGTATGTGTATGGCGCAGGCCATTATTAGACTGGGGTTAAGGATAGGCCTTATCCCGTTTCTAGTATCGCGCCGTTATGCCGCCGAAATTTTCTAAAATATATTAGAAAAATAAAAATATCATTTTTACTGTGTAAATGAACCGAATAAATATTTTATCGTTAAAAATAAATTTTTAACATGTTTGTGAATAAAATAAATATTCATTTACAAATCAGATGATTTGTTTATGTACACTGATTTGACTGATATTGATTGGGACAATAAATTTTACGCATCGCCCAACGGCACAAATAATATTCAGTATTTGCTGTTTGAAACCCCACACGGGTGTTGGGATGATATTTGACATACACTAATCCCAACTGTTTAGTGGTATGTCAATCGTTAGGTTGTGTAACACCCCACGTCCATTAATGTCACTCACAAAGGGAATGCATTAACTTCCATGGAGGTTATAAGTGAATATAGAACAGAAAAATTACAACAAGACAGATAATAAATAGTACTTGAAAATCTAAAACTTCATTTTATTGCAGCGGAAATTAAACATGTTTGTTACATCATAAAACCACAGATCATAACCAAGTACAATATCCATCTTCATAAAAACAAAATACATAATCCCATTACATAAATAGCCATTAAAAAGATAACAAGCTGGACTTTACTTCAACGGTCCAAGCTTTCCAAAGAGAGATGAAGCAATTCAATCAAACTCCACTAGAGCTGGGCCCAACCTGAGGACCTAGAGGGGAAAAAGGATAGAAATAGAGGGGGTCAGACATAAAGTCTGGCGAGTATGATAATTCTAACAATACTATTATCAAAATAACTAGACTAAGGCATAAGCTGGAAGACAAGTAAATGTCTATGAACTCTTAGGAAGATAAAGATAGAGTTTAAGATAACGTTAAAGATAACGGTAAAGGCACACCAAATTACTAACGAATGATTACTACACTGCACCGCACATTACTACACTGCACCACACCAGTCACCCTATTATTTGATCCCACTTGCTTCACACAGAAACTTTATAAATAGCCTTACGTACCCCTAGCTGACTACGTAGGTGTCGTCTTCCCCTATCTCCACTAGGTGTACCCTACTACCCACTTTCGATTGGCTCCCTACTCGTAGATACCCGTGCTGGCCCCACAGTGGGTTGTATCACTCCCCTAAAGTGGCAACCCGATACAACTTGAGAATGCACGGCTTATACCTACACGATGCAACAACGTCTTACCTACCAGCCCGGGTCCACACACGCATACGAAACCCGTTGGACTTGCGTTGCCACCGCTCCCCGTTTTGGCCTCTTACAGTCAAACCCAGCATGCGTGTCCCGTCCTCGACTTGGGTCGAGCCCACAAAGATACATTTGGGATACTGGTCGAAATGGGCCCCCACAAGCTACCCACGTAAGCTTGTCACTAGTATATCCCACTTAACCCTCTTAGTCATGTTCATTTACATGTGTGTTTGGTTAAGTCTTACTAATCGTATTTCACATGCCACTAAGGGCACCCCCTAGATTCCTCATGCCACCCAAGGCACCTACTTAACCCCCATGTCCCACCTTACATGTTTATCTGGTTAAGTATTTCTTAATTCATTCAGGCCATAACCTCATAAAGATCTCTCACATTAGACTGGCATTTATGGCAACTAGATTTGCCGGGCGGGTCCGGGCAGTCTTACACCATAAAAGAGTCTAACCTCGTGTCTTTACAACCATTATGCTTTAGTTTAGGCCTAGGACCTCTCACATTGGGCTGACATTTGTGACCACTGGATTTGCCGGGCGGGTCCGGGCAGGTTTACGTCACAAACGAGTCCAACCTCGTGTCCTAAGCATTGATTAACACTTAAAATCTTTTACCCCAGTTTTAATAATTCCCTATTCAAATTATTAATTAAGTCAACTTTTAATGATGTCCATAATTGACTCAATTATGGCCATCCACTTATGGCTTGCAAAATCATATCAATTGCACCCCAACTTTTTAATATTAAATCCTTAATATTACCCCTACCCCACGTTTATACGTTCGTTTATTCAACGCATAATATAGGCTAGACTTGTATAGTCTAGCACCTAGCACAAAGATAAATTATCTCAACATATTGACAATTAAAATAAATCTAATCATAATAGGGGTGAAACTTGCATAAACTACACATGTTAAGGATCAAAAGGTGTCATCTTGTTAAATGTCTCAATTTACATGATATGATCATAGCCCAAATCTATACATAAACTTGCATATGGGGTTTTTAGGCAACATAATGATGGTGTGAACTAGCATAGGATATCACATATGTCATAGCATAATTCTAGATGTCATAATAGATGTCTTAGTATATGTTCATAACTTTTCTAACCAATCTAACGTGCATATGTGACTTGTCATATAGATCAACATAACCCAAACATGATGATTTAATTAATATCAACTAACTAGCATAGATGGTAACATCAGGGCCTTTTTAACATGTATGATTCGTCACAACTTAGCATAGAAACTTTCAACATACATAACATCATCATAGCATGATTTACAACATATAAGATATCATCATCACATAACATTGGATTTACAATATACATGATAGCAAAAGGGGTTTGCAACAACATATATGATAATTCACATCATCTACTCATAATCCATTCATAACTCAACCTAATTAAAATAATAATAATCTTGTTAAGATCATCATACTCACAACTTAGAGAAGAAAAGAGAGAGTTTTGCTTTGCTTTAGGGTTGAGAGAATTAGAATTGAATTTTCTTTTCTTCTTTCCTAGTTGGCGGCGGCTCCATTGATTTCCATGGCGACGGTAACTATTCTATTTTAATTAGGTTTAGGGTTAGCATTAGGATATATTTATAGGTGTAGGAAGTTATTTAGGACCATTAGATTAACCTTGAACCATGAGAACCAATCAAATGCAAAATCTGCATTTGAGCGAATCGGCCCATGGGTTGACATCCAAACACCCTGGATTAACCCCTAGTCGACCCAGCAACGCTCGGGTCGACCTCAAAAATGGGCCGGTTCGGTTATTCCCCCTCCCAATTCGCTGTTATGAACTTTTTCACATATTTATTTATTTAATTTTTAATTTATATATATATATATATATCAATATATATATTTCTCTGCGCAACCCATTTCACTTAATTCTTTTCTAAAAATTAAGTATACTTTAATTTATGAATTTTAATGTTATAAAATTACGGGGTGTTACATTCTCCCCTCCTTAAAGGATTTCGTCCCCGAAATCTCCAAGTCAAGAAGAATGTATATCCTACCATCTAATCGTCCATCTACTCAACCATCAAACACCAGCATCCATTGTCCTTAAAAGACTTCTAATGCTTTAATGTTTATATGCACAGTGTGTGTATATGTCCATATCTAATGCAAAATTAGGCGGTCTACTGATTCAGTCGACCTCCTTAGTACAATTCATGATAGTGCCATGCGTCCAATATATATGCAAAAGATTCCTAATAATACATATTAATTCTATATGCGTGCACAACCATCCACCCGAATGTAGCAACTATATGATAATACAACCATTATACATCCATTTTACTAAATACATCCATATATATGCAATATGAAGTGACCGAGCAGATCTGGTGCCTAATAGCGTGTGTATATGCATACACGAGCAACCACTAGCAAACACTTGCATCCACTTTGCATCCACCATACATAACATGTCTCAAACACATGTTTCAACCATAGGATTATCCTAACTAAAGGTCAAAGATACTAGCGAGAGGATATACTAAAGTTAAGATAAGTACAAGCTAAGCGATAAAGGAGAAATTAAAGGACATACCCTCAAAAAGAAAAGGGTATCGTGAACGCATCTTCTCTTCCGTCTCCCAAGTAGCGTTGCTCTCATCATCTCCCCATTGCACTTTGACTAGTCTGACCTCTCGATTCCTCAACCTCTTGTTCTCCGACCCAAGAATGCGCGTAGGAGCTCGTCGAATTGTCGCATCACGCTCTATCTCCACCTCTCTAAGCAAGATCGGCTCTACCACTTCCGCGGTCTCGTGCAAGCACTTCCTCAAATGTGACACATGGAATACGTCATGTACACCACTAAATCTCTCGGGCAACTCCACTCTATACGCCATCCGTCCAATCCTCTCCTTAATAGGAAACGACCCTACAAACCTTGGTGCTAATTTCCCAACGGACCCAAAGCGAACAACATTTCGTAATGGAGACACTTTGACAAAGACCATGTCCCCAACTTCAAACTCGAGATCTGTCGTCCTCTTATCCGCATAAGATTTCTGCCTATCTTGCGCTGCTTTCATCCTCCTTCGAATCAAGTCGATCTTCTCCGAAGTCTCCCTAATCATATCGGGCCCAAGTAAGATCTTATCCGTAGATTCCCACCAACATGTAGGTGAACGACAAGGTCGTCCATAAAGAGCTTCGAATGGTGCCATACCAATGCTAGACAGAAAGCTATTATTATATGCGAACTCAACCAATGGAAGATGCTCTTCCCATGTACCCCCAAAGTCTAGGATACATAGCCTCAACAGATCCTCTAGAATGCGATTCACCCTCTCAGTCTGGCCGTCCGTCTGAGGATGATATGCGGTGCTCAAACATAACTGAGTCCCTACCGCCTCTTGTAAGCTTCTCCAAAATTCGCTAGTGAAATTAGGATCGCGGTCGCTCACTATGCTAGAAGGAACACCGTGCAAACGAACTATTTCTCGAACGTATACGGAGGCTAACCATGGAGCAGTCCTCTTACTCTTCACGGGAATGAAATGGGCGCTCTTAGTAAGTCTATCTGCTATAACCCAAATCCCTGTATTACCCCTCCTCGATCGCGGTAATCCATCCACAAAATCCATCGAGACACTCTCCCACTTCCATAGTGGAACCTCCAATGGGTAAAGCAACCCACCGAGTTTCTTTTGCTCCGCTTTTACTTGTTGGCATACCAAACATCTAGCGACATACTCAGCCACATCTTTCTTCATGCCGGCCCAAAAGTAAACTCTCTTAATGTCTTTGTACATCTTGTCCCCGCCGGGATGAATGGTCATCTTCGAATGATGTGCTTCGTCAAGAATAGTCTTCCTTAGGTCATCGTCTTTTGGTACACAAAGTCTACCGTCTCTACGTAACCAACCCTTATCGTCTAGGGTATACCTACGGAGATGGCTTGATGACTCCCCTCCTTTGAGTTTTTCTACTAACTCAACCAACTGCGAGTCGTCTCGCTGTGCCTCGCCAATCCATCCCAAAAGCGTAGGTCTGACCTCCAAGGACGCTAGCAAACCGGGTACGAAGTCAACGGAAGGTCTAAAGTCAAACATCGAAATGAATTCTAAACTTCGCCGCTCAACAAACAAAGGACTTAAGGATAATCTTTTTCTACTTAAGGCGTCTGCCACCACGTTACCCTTGCCAGGGGTATAGGCTATTTCGAAGTCGTAGGACGCTAAGAACTCCATCCACCTTTGCTGCCTTAAGTTCAAGTCCTTTTGAGAGAATAGGTATTTGAAAGACTTGTGGTCAGTGAATAATTCGAATTTCTCGCCAAGAAGATAATGACGCCAAGACTTAAGCGCGAAAACAATAGCGGCCAATTCTAGGTCATGTGTAGGATAATTTTTCTCATGCGCTCTCAACTGCCTTCCACCATAGGCTATTACCCTACCCTCTTGTATTAAGACCGCGCCTAGTCCTGTCCCACAAGCATCAGCATAAACGGTAAACGGCTTACTCCCGTCTGGCAATACTAAGACTGGGGCTGAAGTCAAAGCTCTCTTCAAACGTTGGAACGCATCATCACAATCTACGTCCTATGTGAAAACTAGGTTCTTCTTCGTCAAGCGTGTCAATGGAGCTGATATCTTTGTGAAGTCTTTGATAAACTTCCTATAGTAGCCAGCCAACCCCAAGAAACTTCTCACTTCGGTAGCATTTTTGGGAACCTTCCAATCTTGGATGGCCACCACCTTCGTGGGATCCACGGCTATCCCTTCTTTGGAAACCACGTGCCCCAAGAACCGTACTTCCTTCCTCTAGAAGTGACACTTAGAAAATTTAGCCTTAAGGCTATGCGCTCGTAGGGTCTCCAACACTTTCGTAAGATGTAGGGCATGCTCTTCTTCATCCTTATAAAAGATCAAGATGTCATCTACAAAGACAACCACAAATTTGTTAAGGTACTCCCTAAACACCCTACTCATCAAATCAACAAAATATGCTGGGGCGTTTGTCAAACCGAAGGGCATCACTAGTCATTCATAGAAACCGTCTGGAGTCCTAAAGGTAGTCTTGTCTATGCTATCCTCAGCCACTCTCAACTGATGGAACCCAATGGCTAAGTCCAACTGCGAAAATACTGAGGCGCCAACTAACTGATCGAAGGGATCGTTAATCCTCGGCAGTGGGTGTCTGTTCTTCTTAGTAAGCTTATTAAGTTCTCTATAGTCCACCCAAAGTCTAAGGGACCCATCCGCCTTTGTGACAAATACTACTGGAGCACCCCACTCCGATATACTTCGTCTTATGAACCCCTTATCAAGCAACTCCTTCACTTGCTTACCGAGTTCCCTCCTTTCACGTGGAGCCATGTGGCGTACTGGCAAAGATACTGGTTTCGCATTATCCATAAGATATATTCGAAAATCTATCTCCCGCTTTGAGGCAAGCCCTTCACCTCCTCAAACACATTCGAATATTCTCGTACCACTCTAACAGATAGTAGATTTTCCTCAGACGCGTCAAGCGGTTCTAGATAACTTAGCATAACCGAATTTATGGGATTACAAAAGATTTCGAGAGTGTTGCCAAGGCAAGTCACGATCCTAACTACTCTCCTTTCACAATCAAGAACGGCCACATTTCTGGATAGCCAATCCATTCCTAAAATTAGCCCATAGCCCGTGAAGCCCAACACATAAGCATCACATCTAAATTCAACGCTAAGTATGGAAATTTTCAAATCCAAACACATTATGGACAAATAAGCTGAACCCCCTATTGGATTCGAAACAACTAAGGGATCCTCTACTAAACTGGTGTTTAAGTGCAGTGATTCAACTAATGATGTAGAGATAAACGAATGTGATGCGCCCGAATCGAATAAGGTACCGACAGGATGATCAAACAGAAAAACTAAGCTTTCAACAGAAATGGTTCTACCTCGTTCTTGCAGCGGTGGGACCGCGAGAGCCTGAACTTGTCCCCTAGCCTGCCCTGGTGCCATAAGAGCCTGCACCTGTCCTCCCGAGTTAGCTCCTGCCCTCTGCCCCTTCTTTGGGCAGTCCTTCACTAAATGTCCCGCATCGCCACAATGAAAACAACCTGTCTTCTTTTCCTTTCGACAATCCTTGCTGAGATGGCCTGGGGTTCCACAGTTAAAGCACTTCTTCTTTCCCTTGCCATTATTGTCTTTTCCACCCTTCTTGTTTTGCTATTGTGGTTTCTTCTGATCCCCCTTCTTCTCGGGTGCCTTATCAGCTTTAGCGCTTTTCTCCTCATGCATGAGCGCCATTTCTACTAACTTCTCAAAGGTGGCCCGCATCGGGATGTGGGTCATAGCCAACCCTTGCAACGGTTCATTCAAGCCATTCACGAACCTCAGCGCCTTCTTCTCCGGCGTGTTCACTAAGTGCAAGCCAAACCTTGCTAACTGATTAAATTTATTGACATATTCTTTCACTGATGAGCTTCCTTGCTTCAATGTCAAGAACCTTTCCATATATAGATTTTATTCCGCCCTTGAGAGAAATTTCGCCTCGAACCTACATCTGAAATCCGCCCAAGAGTCAATAGGACGCTCCCCATTAGTGACCTCCCACCAAAACGACGCCTCTCCCTTCATCAACCAAGCTGCTAAACGAACTCTCCTCCCTTCTTCTACTTCAAAGATTTCTAGCAATTCTTCTACCTCCTTAAGCCAATCTCTAGCTTCCACAAACGTTTCTGACTCTTGAAATGGTTTTCCACCCATAGCCTTGAATTCCTTGCACGTCTTTGCAAAAGTATCTACGCGAGGAGGAGGAGGAGGAACGGGTGCAATTGGTGGTGGAGGAACATTGGCTGGACCTGCAGCAGCCCTAGCCTCCAATAGCCTCCTATACCATCCTGGTATCGTTACACCGTCGGGTAGATTGAGATCTTCAGCCATGCTGAAACGAAAAAGGAAAGATTCAAAATGGAGAATTCGAAAGATAAAGATATGTGGCTATTGGGGATTATATTTTTCTTAAAAACTTTTCTCTTTAAATTTCTCATTAAAACATGTTTTTGAAAACACTTCTTCCAAAAATAACTATTTTTCTAAAGTATTTTATCTGTTCTGGTAACCTTAAGCTCTGATACCACGTGTAACACCCCACGTCCATTAATGTCACTCACAAAGGGAATGCATTAACATCCATGGAGGTTAAAAGTGAATATAGAATAGAAAAATTACAACAAGACAGATAATAAATAGTACTTGGAAATCTAAAACTTCATTTTATTGCAGCAGAAATTAAACATGTTTGTTACATCATAAAACCACAGATCGTAACCAAGTACAATATCCATCTTCATAAAAACAAAATACATAATCCCATTACATAAATAGCCATTAAAAAAATAACAAGCTGGACTTTACTTCAACGGTCCAAGCTTTCCAAAGAGAGATGAAGCAATTCAATCAAACTCCACTAGAGCTGGGCCCAACCTGAGGACCTGGAGGGGGAAAAAGGATAGAAATAGAGGGGGTCAGACATAAAGTCTGGTGAGTATGATAATTCTAACAATACTATTATCAAAATAACTGGGCTAAGGCATAAGCTGGAAGACAAGTAAAAGTCTATGAACTCTTAGGAAGATAAAGATAGCGTTTAAGATAACGTTAAAGATAACGGTAAAGGCACACCTAATTACTAACGAATGATTACTACACTGCACCACACCAGTCACCCTATTGTTTGATCCCACTTGCTTCACACAGAAACTTTATAAATAGCCTTACGTACCACTAGCTGACTACATAGGTGCCGTCTGCCCCTATCTCCACTAGGTGTACCCCACTACCCACTTTCGATCGGCTCCCTACTCGTAGATACCCGTGCTGGCTCCACAGTGGGGTGTATCACTCCCCTAAAGTGGAAACCCATTACAACTTGAGAATATATGGCTTATACCTACACGATGCAACAACGTCTTACCTACTAGCCCGGGTCCACACACGCATACGAAACCCGTTGGACTTGCGTTGCCACCGCTCCCCGTTTTGGCCTCTTACAGTCAAACCCAGCATGCGTGTCCCGTCCTCGACTTGGGTCGAGCCCACAAAGATACGTTTGGGATACTGGTCGAAATGGGCCCCCACAAGCTACCCACCTAAGCTTGTCACTAGTATATCCCACTTAACCCTCTTAGTCATGTTCATTTACATGTGTGTTTGGTTAAGTCTTACTAATCGTATTTCACATGCCACTAAGGGCACTCCCTAGATTCCTCATGCCACCCAAGGCACCTACTTAACCCCCATGTCCCACCTTACATGTTTATCTGGTTAAGTATTTCTTAATTCATTCAGGCCATAACCTCATAAAGACCTCTCACATTAGACTGTCATTTATGGCAGCTGGATTTGCCGGGCGGGTCCGGGCAGTCTTACACCATAAAAGAGTCTATCCTCGTGTCTTTACAACCGTTATGCTTTAGTTTAGGCCTAGGACCTCTCACATTGGGCTGACATTTGTGACCACTGGATTTGCCGGGCGGGTCTGGGCAGGTTTACATCACAAACGAGTCCAACCTCGTGTCCTAAGCATTGATTAACACTTAAAATCTTTTACCCCAGTTTTAATAATTCCCTATTCAAATTATTAATTAAGTCAACCTTTAATGATGTCCATAATTGACTCAATTATGGCCATCCACTTATGGCATGCAAAATCATATCAATTGCACCCCAACTTTTTAATATTAAATCCTTAATATTACCCCTACCCCACATTTATACGTTCGCTCATTCAACGCATAATATAGGCTAGACTTGTATAGTCTAGCACCTAGCACAAAGATAAATTATCTCAACATATAGACAATTAAAATAAATCTAATCATAATAGGGGTGAAACTTGCATAAACTACACATGTTAAGGATCAAAAGGTGTCAACTTGTTAAATGTCTCAATTTACATGATATGATCATAGCCCAAATCTATACATAAACATGCATATGTGGTTTTTAGGCAACATAAAGATGGTGTGAACTAGCATAGGATATCACATATGTCATAGCATAATTCTAGATGTCATAATAGATGTCTTGGTATATGTTCATAACTTTTCTAACCAATCTAACTTGCATATGTGACTTGTCATATAGATCGACATAACCCAAACATGATGATTTAATTAATATGAACTAACTAGCATAGATGGTAACATCATGGCCTTTTTAACATGTATGATTCGTCACAACTTAGCATAGAAACTTTCAACATACATAACATCATCATAGCATGATTTACAACATATAAGATATCATCATCACATAACATTGGATTTACAATATACATGATAGCAAAAGGGGTTTACAACAACATATATGATAATTCACATCATCTACTCATAATCCATTCATAACTCAACCTAATTAAAATGATAATAATCTTGTTAATATCATCATACTCACAATTTAGAGAAGAAAGGAGAGAGTTTTGCTTTGCTTTAGGGTTGAGAGAATTAAAATTGAATTTGCTTTTCTTCTTTCTTAGTTGGCGGCGGCTCCATTGATTTCCATGGCGACGGTAACTATTCTATTTTAATTAGGTTTAGGGTTAGCATTATGATGTATTTATAGGTGTAGGAAGTTATTTAGGACCATTAGATTAACCCTGAACCATGAGAACCAATCAAATGCAAAATCTGCATTTGAGCGAATCGGCCCACGGGTTGACAGCCAAACACCCTGGATTAACCCCTAGTCGACCCAGCGATGCTTGGGTCGACCTCAAAAATGGGCCTGTTCGGTTATTCCCCCTCCCAATTCGCTGTTTTGAACTTTTTCGCATATTTATTTATTTAATTTTTAATTTTTTATATATATATATATATATATATATATCAATATATATATATTTCTCTGCGCAACCCATTTCACTTAATTCTTTTCAAAAAATTAAGTATACTTTAATTCGTGAATTTTAATGTTATAAAATTACGGGGTGTTACAGGTTGACAGACTATTGTAAGCGTTATATATTTATATTTAATGCTTATACAGTGTAGAACGCACTCTGGTTGATGGTTGATTGTTTATCATGGCTGTTGTATACATGTGTTGTATGAAATCCATATAATTACATTATATGGTGATTGACTATGTCTAATTCAAGTTCAAAAAGAAGTAATATTTTAAAAATAACAAATATTTTAAATAAGGAATATTTTGAAATAATATTCAGTAAAGGATTAAAATATTGAAATACCTGAAGCCGTATTGATTAGAGTTGCGCCATTTTGACGCGAATGATATTTATATCGATTTTATTCATTTTTATAATGAATATCGAAAAGGAAAAGATTTCAAAATCCGAAATTTTGAAAATATTATCATTAAAATATTTTAACAATAAAGATTATTCAATTTTGATTTAAAATTGAAGTAAAAGTGGGAATCGTTTTAAAATGAATTTATAAAATATGCTTGAACGAATATATATTATATATATATATTAATCGTTTGAATAGAACACGCCACGGCAGTTCGCGAATTTCGATCATTGACTTCGAATTAATGTTACGGGAGATCCGACCGTCTGATTCTCCTTAATCCGAAACCGTTGGGTTCCTATCGAAAAGATCTTTCCAACGAATATGAGAAATCTGAAATCTAACAGTTGGATTTGGAATTATGTCCAAATCAAATTTGGAAAAGGTCGATGTAAGTGCAGTTTGATGACCGTTTATGGAAATCGACTGTAAGATCCTTAATAAAATTATTAAAAATATTAATAGTTTGTGTAAAATCATAATAAATGATTTGGGAAGAATTGAGATGAAAAACTCAATATTTGAAAAGATAAAAGTAGATGTTATCGAATTGAACTAGTCATTAACTAGAATTATAATCCAATTATTTTTAAATAAATAAAGGGGATTAAGAATGGGTTTTAAAATATCCAGAATTTCCAATATATGAATTGGAATAGATTTGAAAGGAAATCATCTTCGAAATATTTCGACATTGGATTTCGTGATTATATGGGTATTGTTATGGAAATTTGGAAGATATATTTTATATCATTATTTCCAATACAATATTCGTTGGTTTCAAAATTCGATATTGAATATATGCCGATATAATTTCTATTCAGAGCCTTATATTTAATATCGAATTAGATTTTTGGTTTTTCGTGAACGGTGTCTTCACTAACACTGTTTTTAAATCCAATGGAGTTAAGAAAATTAAAAACTGACTGGAGATTAGTCAAGTTGAATGGTTTCCTGGGTATTGATCTGATGTTGGTTTCGGCCTTCGGGATTAATACTTAGGGAATTGTTCTCTTCCTAATTTACGGTTAGAGATTAATGGAATGTGATTTTGAGTTTATCGTGAGTCGTGTTTTAAAGGACATTAGCTCTTTAACCCGGTTAAAGATAAGATTAATTTCTTAACTTTGAAAAGTCATTAAGTAATGATTTTTGAGATTAAAGCTAAATTAAAGTTTTAATGAATCTTTAATTAGATTGAAATGATCGAGAATGGAGTGTCACCGGTTTTGCTCCAAAGCGATAGTTAAATCTTTAATAATATTTGAACATGAAAGGGTAATTAAATTTACCGATAACACCGTGGTGTTAGATATGAATTATTACCAGTTTTTCTACATGGGATGAATAGGTTGGGATTGGGAAATTAAATAAAGAATTACTTCGGTAAGGCTCGCTAATCTCGACTAGTTTGGAAAACCATAATATGGTTTGAAATGATATCTAAAGGAAGATTAAAGAATGAATTTCAAAGAATTTATCTTTGATAAAATAAATGGGAATCTTTCCCAAAGAATAAGAATATTTGAATAAAAGAATATTCTGGATTGGAACGAGGCGTATGGTGTGTTTGTGTAACACTTGTTTATTATATACGCGAGTTATTCGGAAAGGTCGGGTTTATACCCATTCTGAATAACTGATTCGACGATAAGACGGCGATGAGGACAGTGGTTGAAGACCAGAGGTCTTCACATCGTTTGGATAATTACTGATGATCTTGATTGGGCTGTACACCTGAGATGAGGGTATCGATTGGTGATCGTCCAGACGTACTTGGAGATCGATGGATATGTGAGGAATAAGGTTCCTCTGGTTTCTTTCAGACCTAGAACAAAATTGTAAATGGACTATGTGTCTAACATTGGATTTCATTCTGTGTGATTGAGTGGTATCGGTTGCATAGTGTGAATTGCCTGTGTAGCATGCTGAGATGCAAATGATCAAGGCTTGTGTTGAAAAGCAGAGTCTTGTGGTTGATGATCAAAGCACAACTTTAAAATAGCGTAGCTTTGTGTATGGCGTTAACTCGCGAGCCTCACACCGCAGTGTGAATCAGAAACGGGAGAGGACATTAGGGAGGATATGCTTTTCTTTCTAGCTAGAAGTGGTGTCAGTGTTTTTACACAGTCTGGCATTTACTTATGTGGATGATGGATTTTGAGGCGCCTCTGTTAGATCGGACGATCCAGGTCCGATGGAGTCATTTGGCTTACTTACGCCCCATAGGGCGGGGAAACGCATGTTCAGGAATTTATACATAATTCACATCTTGCACTTCATGTGAACCAACCTTGACGATCCTAGGGTCACTCGAGCTTTGATCCTGAGGCTCGGGCTAGAGAGTCTCGAAGCGGTGAGGACTATCTTTTGCATCGGTTCACAGATGGAAATCCAACTTCCAATACGTGACTTTGCGGTTTTATTTGTAGTGCCTAGTATGGCGACATAGTGGGATGGGGCACTCATGCCGTCTATGGTTGATACATTTATATTTGAAGTTGATTTCTTCACTTATAGTAATAATAAAATATGAAATTCCACGTACCAAGCATTCTTGGCTATTATAAGGTAAAAACCATATCCTCTGGCTTGCGTTGCATTGTGTGATGGGACCTGGGTCTTATAATAGCTTCATCTTCTTTATTTTAGCATTGCGCTGTTGGTTATATGCACTGGTATTCTTGGGAGGAAACCCGTTCCGTGTTATACGGCGTGGTCCCTTGATTTACCTAACTTTTAAAATAAAGATTAATGCACTGGTATTCTTTATTTTCGACAGAGTTAAAATGAATAAATTTATTTTAATTATATAACGAGCCAGAAATGGCGCGGCAGTTCGAAAATTCGATTTCGAATTTCAAATGAATATACAGAATTCAATATAAGTCGGAATTGGACGAAACAAGAAATATTTGAATCTGTTTGATTATATCTTTCTAATGGATGTACGAAACTGAGATTTAGTTTTATAAATTGAGAGATATGTCCAGTTTAAAATTCAGAAAAGTCGCTGTGGAATTTATATATATTTTAATATATATAAAGGCCCTTAGAAATGGAAATTTTGCAAACGACCTCGGTTTTTGACGAAACCATTTTTGTTGGATCCGAGATGTCGAGTTATTGCTAGGTTCCAAAATTCATAATTTTGTGAATCAATATGTGAGCGTGGAAAAGGAAAACGTGTTTTGTCAGTTTCAGTCAAATTTGATCTACCAGAAAATGGCCATTTTTCAAACTGTCTAAGAATTCGACGAAATCAGTTTTGTTAGGACCGTATCGTCAATACGAAGCTAGAAATAATTTTTCTGGAATTTTTAGAGTCTGTATGTGGCCCCGGTAAATTGAAATGTACGTTTAAAATTCAATATAATGATTTATATTTAATTTTGATGAAAACTGATTGTAACAGTCGAATTGGCCTACGAAACATATCCCATTGGATTCGGAATATGGGTATTTAGCTAGGGGCGACAGTCGTTGGGTCCAGTTTTGAGTTCATATTCGAAAGTACATATTTTGAAATTAAAATATAATAAAATAATATATAAATTCTCCCCCAACCTCTCTCTCTCAGTCAACGCCATCTCTCCCTCTCTCTCTTCGTTCTTCTCGTCGAATAGAAATAAAGAAGAAGAAAAAAGGCGAATGACCCGCCGCCGTCGCCCAGGAGTGCGCCACCGCGCCGGAGATCGCAGCGCCCCCCCTCCGACAGCAACGGCCACCTCCCTCCTTCCCCGTCCATCTCCCTCTCTCCCCATCCCCAATTTGCGAACCCTAGCCCCAAATTAAAGCCACCTCAACCACTGTTAGCCTAACCCCGCCAGCCGCACCTCCGTGGGCCACCCCCGAGCCCTACGCCACCATCCATCACTTCAGCCCCTCTCCTCCTTCTTCATACAGAGAAAAAAGTCAGTTTTCCCTCTTTTTTTTAGTTTTATTTCTGATTTTATTTTAAGTAAAAAATATAGTTTTAAACCAGTTTTATATAATGTAAGTACATTGTTAGGAAACTAATTATAGAAAGTTAGATTTTTAATTAAGGAGGCTTGATCTTTAATTTGGAAAATGATATGATTTTCACTACGATAAAGATACGAAATTTTCAGTTTTTATCGAAAAAAATTATATAAAGACTTAATTTTTAATTTATATAAAGACTTTATTTTAAAATTATATAAAGACTCGGTTTTAAAATTATATAAAGACTTGATTTTATTCATATACGTTGCATAGAATGGAGTGATTTTTAAAACATAGAAAAGTTAAGATTTTTATACATGAAAAGAAAATATGATTTTTAAAACATATAAAGCTATGATTTTTAGAGAGGAAAATATGAGATTTTTAAATTATAAAAACATGATTTTTATGTACATGAAAGTAGCTAAAAAGATTTGATTTTATTCATATGAACAACGTAAAAAGAAATGATTTTTATTTATTCATTAGCATTAAAAAGAAAAGATTTTTAATGATAACAAAGATTAGTTTTTTTACTTATGTAAAGAATAGATTTTGAGATAAGAAAAGATTTGATCTTTATCCTAGTAAAGATATGGTTTTATCCATAAAAAAGTATGATTTTCATATCTGTAAAGGTGATATAAAAATTTGATTTTTATAATGCAAACACCAACATAAAAATAAGATCTTGTTGAGAAAACTAATTTATAAGAATGTGATTTTTATAAATATAGTAGCGGCATAAAAATATGATTTATATATATAAAAATGAATAATAAAAATGTGATTTTTACTATGAACAGAGTGAAATAGATTGCGATGGAACTGACGGTAATCAAAACAAAATCCGAACTGTTCAGAAATAAACGATGGCGGAGTGGAACCCCAAGGTGAGAAATTCTCACTTTAATTTATTTCTAGTTAAAATATATACTAGGATGCTGACTGTGCTTAGCAGCACCCGACACCCGTCGTCCACAGACCATGGACGACTTGTTTGCTTGTTTGTGTTGATTGGTTTATTTGTTTGAATATTGGTTTGGGGTGTGAAATTAATTGATATACTTTGGTTTGAGAAATGAAATCGAATTAATTAGAATTGGTATGTGTATGGCACGGGCAATTGGTAGATTGGGGATAAGGCTAGACGTAATCCTGGACCTAGTATCGCGCCGTTACGCCGCCGAAATTTTCTAAAATATGTTAGAAAAATATAAATATACACGTGTTGTATGGAATCCATTATAACACCCCATGTCTGTTAGTGTCACTCACAAAGGGAATGCACTAAGTTCTGTGGAGCATTTAGGGTAAAAGATGCAGATAAATTACAAGATAGACAAAAATTAAACAGTGGAAAATAAAACTTTGCTTTATTGATAAATAGTTTGTACAATGATTTCTTTACAATATCAGAGTATCATCTGTCTTTCAAAATAAAGAAGCATGAAAATACATCTATATTCCCCAAATTTAGTAAGAGCCAGCCATAGCATCTGAAAAGAGAATCCAAGCAAACTTCGACAAATCTTCAAGCTGGGAAAGGGTGACATTCCAACTTAATCTGAGCTATACTATTCCCTCCTCTACTACCTAGGGGGGGGGGAACGGAAGAAAAGAAGATGAAAGAAAAACAGAGTCAGACATAAAGCCTGAGTAAGTTCAGTAACTTCTAGCATGTGAACATGAAAAAAAAAACCGACATGAATTAACTGAATACAAGATTACACCATGACGATAGGGTCAACAAGATTAGACAAGGTAATCACAAGATATGCTAAGATAAGACTAACTGGATATGCTTTAATACTTTCGCCGCTGCGCTATTTCCTTGTTATACTATATCCCTGCACCACCTAACTAGTGTCCCAACTAGTAACGATAACGTGATCCCAATCCCTGTATTTTCCATTGCCGTCTGGAATACATTCATTAAAGTAATTAGGTTATGATATAAGTCTGAGTGAGCCCTATAACCTTAACAATACAATCATTAAAGTAATTAGGTTATGATATAAACCTGGTACGGTACGCCTGGGGATAAATGACTACACTAAGCAGCCAACTAGACTTAGGATAAACTAAGATAACGGTAAGGACGCGCCTATCCACCTAAGGATAAATACTACACTGCACCACCCCACCCAAGGGTAATTCCTACACTGCACCACACCAGATCCACCCACCCAAGGGTAATTCCTACTTAAAGGTTGATCCCACTAAGTGTACTTAGTAATTTTTAATAGTAGTTTCGTGTACCCCTAGCTGACTACATAGGTGCCGTCTGCCCCTATCTCCACTAGGTGTACCCACAACTTAGTAATTTTAATAGTAGTCTCTTGTACCCCTAGCTGACTACATAGGTGCCGTCTGCCCCTATCTCCACTAGGTGTACCTGCTACTTCCCAAGCGATCGGCTCCCTACCGTAGATACCCGTGCTGGCCACACAGTGCGGTGTATCACTCCCCAAAGTGGCAACCCGATAATATCAATGGTGCACGACTTATATCTACACGATGCAACAACGTCTTACCTACCAGCCCGGGTCCACACACGCATATGAAACCCGTTGGACTCGCGTTGCCACCGCTACCCCGTTTTGGCCTCTTATAGTCAAGCCCAGTACGCGTGTCCCGTCCTCGACATGGGTCGAGCCCAATAAGATACATATGGGTTACTGGTTGAAATGGGCCCCCACAAGCTACTACTTAAGCTTGTCATTTTATCTAGTGCATCCCACTTAACCCCTTTTTCATAATCATGCCCACTTACATGTTAAGGTTTGGTTAAGTCATCTAATCATATTTCAATTGCCACTCAAGGCACCCACTAGATTTCTACATGCCACCCAAGGCACCCACTTGATTTCCACATGCCACCCAAGGCACCCACTTAACCCTTTAATCATGTTTAGTTACATGTTCCTCTTTGGTTAAGTATTTTAGTCGTATTCTCTATTGCCACCCAAGGCAACCCACTAGATTTTTCCACATGCCACCCAAGGCACCCACTTAACCCTTTAATCATGTTTAATTACGTGTTCCACTTTGGTTAAGTATTTTAATCTTATCTTCCATTGCCACCCAAGGCAACCACTTGATTTTCCCCATGCCACCCAAGGCACTTACTTAACCCTTTAATCATGTTTAATTACATGTTCCACTTTGGTTAAGTATTCTAATCGTATTTTCTATTGCCACCCAAGGCAACCACTAGATTTTTCCACATGCCACCCAAGGCACCCACTTAACCCCTCATGTCCCTCTACATGCTAATATGGTTAAGTGTTTCTTAATTGATTAAGAACGTAACCGTTGTAAAGACCTCTCACATTAGACTATCTTTTATGGCAGCTGGACTTGCCGGTCGGGTCCGGGCAGCCTTACGCCATAACCGAGTCTAACCTCGTGTCTATACACTTGTCACGTATTTAGTTTGTGCCTAAGACCTCTCACATTGGGCCAATCATTTGTAGCCGCTGGATTTGCCGGTCAGTTCCGGGCAGTCTTACGCTACAAAAGGGGCCAACCTCGTGTCTTAGTCGATTAATTACACCTAATTAATCACCTCCATATTTCGAATTAATTTTCCATAATTAATTCCAATTTTAACGATGTACATAATTGACTCAATTATGTCCACCCACATTATGGTATGCATAATCATAACTATTTCACACCATTTCATTAACATGTATATTAACCCCATCGTTCCCCACGTAATTCGCTAACATGACATAAAAGGGAAGATTCATTACAAATACAATGGGTTCAACTTGCATAACATTAGCATCAACATGGGTTTAAAGGTGTCAACATGCATATAGCATCAACCCAACTAGCATAAATAATCAACCCAAACTTGCATGAATCACATATGTCATAAAGAGGTTAACTTGCATAAGTTATTTATGTCATACAAAGGGGTAAACTTGCATGTGTATGTACGACATACAGAGGGGTTAACTTGCATATGTATGCATATCATACTAAGGTGTAAACTTGCACATGTTACTTGCATATAATCAAACACCAAACTTGCATAACATGTCATATATGAACTTGCATATAATCATACACCAAACTTGCATAACATATCGTGTATGAACTAGCATATAATCATACACCAAACTTGCATATCATGGTGTCATAATAGATCAATGTTTCTCATATGACTTGCATATCTTGCATAACATCATAAACACATAGCATATGACTTGCATAACTTGCATAACACCACAAACACATAGCATATGACTTGTATAACATCATAATCACATAACATATGACTTGCATAACTTGCATAACATCATAAACACATAACATATGACTTGCATAACTTGCATAACATCATGATCACATAGCATATGACTTGCATAACTTGCATAACATCATGATCACATAGCATATGACTTGCATAACTTGCATAACATCATGATCACATAGCATATGACTTGCATAACTTGCATAACATCACAAACACATAGCATATAGCTTGCATAACATGCATAACATCATTAACACATAGCATATAACTTGCATAACATGCATAATGTCATTAACACATAGCATATAACTTGCATTGATCCACATTCATAGCCATAACCACATTATATCCTATCATAATCATTTCAACAATTGGTCATTAAGGCTATAGAAAACTCACAACTTGTTGATTAGCACTCCTAAGAAGAAGATTAAGTTGCTAGAGTTGATTAGAGATTGGTTTGAGAAGCTATCTTCCTCTTTAGATTGATGGAGGCTCCTTCAAGTTGCATTTTGACGGCATAACGGTGTTGTAGCTATTTTTAGTATGAATTAGGGTAGTCTTAGGGTGTATTTATAGATTAGTTAGGTGTTTTAGGCCCTTAGATTAACCCTAAATCAGATTAGAGCCGTCAGATCACGTCCTAGCCACCAAAACACAGCCCAAAAGCCATACTGATGCACCCAGGTCACCTGGGCTCGACCAGGGAGGTCGACCCCCAGGTCGACCCTAGGGTCGACTCCCCAGTCGACCTGGGGGGGGCAGGTCAACTCCCCAGTCGACCCCCTGGGTCTGGCGGGAATTTTCCCGCCACTTCTGAAATGTTTGAATTTTTATATTTAAATCTGTTTTGAATTTCTGAAAACTTCTTTGGGCCTTATCTGGGTCATACGGACTACGTTTTTCGAAAACTCGGACTCTATTTCGTGTATTTTTCCGAGACGAACGCAATGGCATAGCCCGTTTCCCCTGATTCAGATTTTAAAATTTAATTCTGCCCTGTTTTATATTATAACAAATTATTCAACATACGGGGTGTTACATGGTCTTTAGGAGTTCTCCTCCTTTTCGCTTCACGTATCTCGATTGACTCAAGATGGATGGTAGACGACGAGTTGCTATCACAGGGCTACCGCCTTCTCGCCGAATCACGTTGGTCCATCCTGGTCTTTAGGTTGCCATGTATTGCAACCAAGGCATACTCCTGGTTCTTCTACGCAGACCTTAACCTCTGTGAGCCCAGGAGAATCATCTGCAACCTCACAGAGGGATACCAAGAGTACCCTCACGTCCCCTCGAAGCCTCGGGCTTCGTAACCCAATTCGTTGGAGCCTTATTTTTACTCAGACGGACATTCGCTCCTTCCCGTGTTATACTAAGAATTACTACTTAGATTTACTAACTAAGATTTACCACTTAGTTTCCAGAATCATTGTTTTCTTAACTAAGGTATACTACTTAGTTCCCTTTCCCGTCAATTTGGATTGGTTAAGTGTCATTAGTCAATTCAAGCCGACTTAACCCTCTTCATTTATCCTGTCAAACTGGTTAAGTGTTATCAGTAATTCATGTTGACTAACCCCACCACAAACCAAGTTATATTGGTTAAGTATTTCTTATTACTTATCCTTACCCATTCACCCTGTATTGGTTCAGTGTTCCTTTTTAACTTAACCTTGCCCGTCTGTTTTAACTAACCTGTTATTAATGGTTAAGTATTATCCCTTCATGTTTTAGATTTAACCCTATTCCTTTATCAAAATCTGATGGTTAAGTGTTCAAGTTTACTTAACCCTACGGTCTAGCCCAGCTAACATATCAAATTGGCTAAGTGTATTAAATCTTACTTAACCCCAACCTCTAGTCTAGTTGACATGTTAATTTGGCTAAGTGTATTAACTTTACTTAACCCCACTTTCTAGACTAGTTAACATGTTAATTTGGCTAAGTGTTTTCTTAGTTACTTAACCTCTACAAATCTTGTCTTGTTACCATGAGTTTGGTTAAGTGTCCCTGTGGACTTAGCCCTCTGTTCTAGCTTAACTGTGCTTAAGTTGGTTAAGTGTTCCTATGGACTTAACCCTCCCATTCTAGGTTAACTGTATGAACCTAACCCCACCCACCAGTCTTGTTATCATGTTGAGTTGATTAAGTGTCTTAGTTAACTTAACCCTAGCATTCTTGTTCTAGCTTTAATTAAGTAGATTAAAGCCACGGCCACTCACATTAGACAAATATAGTTGCGAATACTGGATGTGCCGGTTGGTTCTGGGCAGGTTTACATCGCAACTCAGTCTAACCTCGGGTTAGGCCTATTCGTGTTTTCTAGTTCAAAGGGTTTTGATTAATTTTCAAATTAGGTTTTGAAAGTAACCATCCCGTCCGTCGGATCAGTTAGGAATAGCGAGGGAGAGCAGGAAACTCGTATTTTCCCAACTCAAGCCTAGACACTACCCTCTCTGTCACCCTAGAACTTTCTGGTGTATGTGTTATTAAAAGGGATGTCATCAAAATAACTTTCTTTTATAAATTGTTAACAATTTATTTTAAAAGCCCATTTCCCCTTTTAAACAAATTTGGCCTATATCATATTCATTTGTCACTAATAGACTTATATTCTAGGCCCAAATCTTGATTTGCCTAACCTACAGTTCATAGCAATTTAGATCTAACATCCTCATTTACAGTTCATGCTAAAACTAGATTTATATTCTAGTATATAGTTTATGCCAATATACTTATCGAGCCAAATTAGCTAATCCAATTCTGATTTAACATTCTAATTCACGTCAAACTAGACTTATTACTCTAGTTCACAATTCATGTAAATGCTAGATTTACATGTCAATACTAGATTCAAATTACACAATCCTATAATTCCTGTCAAATTTATCCCATTTGCATTTCTATGAACATGCCATAATACATGTTCCCAATTTATGCCAATTTCCAAGTTTGTAACTATGTTTTAGTAAATTTCATATTTTTCCCAAACCGCATTCCCACCGTTCGTATAATCGTGATTCAGTCTAGATTTATAAATAAAGCTAGGTTCGTAGAAAATAGGGAATGAACCAAAAATTCTATTTGAAAGATAGACATACTAACTGGCATAAAAAGGGTTGAATAACGACGTCAGTTCAAGAACATAGGTAGACCTAACTTAATAGGTAAATTCCCAAGGTCTAAAACCAAAGAAAACCAGGAATAGACAGAATAGAGACGTAGGTTCAAGAACATGGGTAGACCTAACTTAATAGGTAAATTCCCAAGGTCTAAAACCAACGAAAACCAAGGATTGACAGAATAGAAAGATCAGGTTTAGACCCAATTTCACAGCAACCCTTTCCTAGTCAGAAATCATAGGTGTTTAGTCACGGTTGTCCTTGTTATGTCATAGACAATAGTTTATGTTTCCAAATCAAAAGCATAAGCTTAGTCAAGGAAATAATTCTCATAGTCACAGTCACAGTCATAGGCAATGTCCATAGTCATAGGCAATGTTCATAGTCATAGGCAACGTTCGCAGTCATGGGCAATGTCCATAGTCATAGGCAATGTTCATAGTCATAGGCAACGTTCACAGTCATAGGCAATGTTCATAGTCAAAGAGGCATACAGTCTTATTTGTCCTTGAATCATAACAGTTCATGATTAGGTCCAAGAATATAGGCACTGATTCAAATAGAGAGAGAGAGATTTGGCATATTCTTTTATTCCTTTA
Source organism: Allium sativum (assembly GCA_030737875.1). Classification (NCBI taxonomy): domain Eukaryota; kingdom Viridiplantae; phylum Streptophyta; class Magnoliopsida; order Asparagales; family Amaryllidaceae; genus Allium; species Allium sativum. Next base: position 162,962,347 of record CM060926.1, read on the forward strand.
ATTTCATGTCACGAACAAAGAAAAACATTCAAATCTAAAAATAATTGACTTACAGAGATTAGATTAGAACAGAAAGATGGCGTTGCTAAGATTCATAGAAAAACAGTCGTTGAAGTCGTTTGAACCTCCTCTTGAATCCTACCTTGACTTGAACCTCTTCTTGAAAATCTTTTTGCAGCATTTCCTCGTCTTGGTTTATTTTATATATATTATTTTATTTATATATTTTAGAGGAGGAGGAGAAGCCATGTCTAACAAGAATCTTTGCAGCATAATGGTAGAAAAGAATTGTGAATAGAGAAGAAGATCAGGGCTGTTTATAAAGTGTGTTAGGCGGACGAACCTGGTCAGAATGGCATCTAGATACAGAAGAATGAACTGGGTGTAGAAAACTGGATTTCGGGACCCAGGTCGACACCCATGTCGACTGGGCAGTCGACATGGGGAGGGGGGTGTCGACTGCGTAGTCGACACCCCTGTCGACTTGACATGGGCGGGAATTTTCCCGCCCTGCCCCCTGTGTGTTTGAATTTGGCTCTAGTTTTTTAAACTGTTTTGAACTTGGAATTTTTCTGAAAACTTTGACGGGCCATAACTTGGTCATACGGACTCCGATTTTCGAAAATTCGGACTATATTTCCCGTATTTTTCCGAGACGAACGCAATGGCATAGCCCATTTCCCTTGATTTTGATTTTAACTTTTAATTCTGCCTTGATTGGCGAATCTTAGTGTTACAGAATTATGGGGTGTTACATCCATATAATTAACCTAATATGGTAATTGATTGTGCCTCATTCCGATTTGGAAAATAAAGAATGAAATAAAAAATATATTCATCTATTGAAATAAAATATATATTCATGTGTTGATATAAAATATATATTCATGTGTTGAAATAAAATATATATTCATGTGTTGAAATAAAATATACATTCATGTGTTGAAATAAAATATACATTCATGTGTTGAATAGAATAAACATTCATGTGTTGAGTAAAATCCGTATTGATTAGAGTTGCGCCGTTTGAACGCGAACGATATTTATATCGATTTTATTCGTTTTTATAACGAATATCGAAAGTGAATTGATTTCAAAATCAAATATTTTGAAAATATTAACATTTGTATATGAATGATATAGAATATTCAATTTTGATTTAAAATTGAACCGAAAGTGAGAATCGTTTTAAAACGAATTTAGAAAATACGTTTGAACGATATATATATATATATATATATATATATATATATTATATATACAATAAATGGCCCGAATAGAAAGCGCCGCGCCGCGGCCGTTCGCGAATTTCGACCATTGACTTTGAATGGATATTACGGGAGATCCGGCCGTCGGATTCTCCTAAAACCGGAACCGTTGGGTTCGTATCGAACAGAGCTTTCTAGTGAATATAAGAAATTGGGAATCTAATAGTTGGATTTGGAATTATGTCCAAATCAAATTTGGAAAAGGTCACTGTAAGTGTAGTTCGACGACCGTTGATGGAAATCGACTGTGCGTGCCTTGATAAAATTATTAAAAATATTAATAATTTGTGTAAAATCATAATAAATGATTTGGGAAGAATTGGGATGAAAAACTCAATATTTGAAAAGATAAAAATAGATTTTTATCGAATTGAACTAGTTATTAACTAGAATTTTGATCCAATTAGTTTTAAAGGAATAAATGGGATTAAGAATGAGTTTTAAAATAACCAGAATTTCCAATATATGAATTGGAAAGGATTTGAATCGAAATCATTTTCGGGATATTTTGATGTTGGTTTTCGTGATTATACAAGTATTGTTATGGAAATTTGAAAGATATATTTTATATCGTTATTTCCAATACGATATTTGTTGGTTTCAGGATTCGATATTGAATATAAGCCGATATATTTTCTATTCAGAGCCTTATATTTAATATCGAATTGGATTTTGGGTTCGTCGTGAACGGTGTCTTAAATAACACTGTTCTTGAACTCAGTTTAGAAAAGGATAAATCTTTTAATTAAGATTTAGTGAAATTGTCCAGTTAATTAGTATTTAATTGGAATTGAATTGAAATTGATTTTTGGGTTTATCTTGAATGATGTTTAAAATAACACTTGTTCTTTAACCCGATTAACAATGAGATGTGATTTTGGGTTTATCGTGAACCGTGTTTTAAATGACATCGGTTCTTTAACCCAGTTAAAGATTAAAACTAAGTGGAGTTTTAATGAATCTTTAATTAGATTGAAATGATCGAGAGTGGAGTATCGCCAGTTTTGCTCCATGCAATAGTTAAATCTTTAAGTATATTTGAACGTGAAATGGTAATTAATTTTACCGATGACACCGTGGTGTTAGATATGGAGTATTACCAGTTTTGCTCCAGGGAATAAATAAGTTTGGATTGGGAAATTAAATAAAGGATTACTTCGGTAAGGTGCGCTAATCCCGACTAGTTTTGGAAAACCTTATTCTGGTTTGAAATCCAAAGGAAGATTAAAGAATAAATTTTAAAGAATCTATCTTTGATAAAATTAATTGGAACCTTTCCCTAAAAACGTGAATATTTGAATAAAAGAATATTCTGGATTGGAATGAGGCGTATGTTGTTTTTGTGTAACACTTTTTTATTATATACGCAAGTTATTCGGAAAGACCGGGTTATACCCATTCTGAATAACTGATTCGATGTTACGTCAAAGATGAAGACGGTGGATATGCGAGGAAACTGCCTCCGGTTTCATTCAGACCCAGAACGAACTTGTATGGACTGTGTGTCTGACATTGGATTTTATTCTGTGTGATTGATTTCTATTAAATATATATCTGTTTGGCGGCGGAGAATTTATTCTCTTGCTTAACGCCCTTCTCTGAGACGTACGAGCTCAGAGGTTATATATTGATGGATATCAATCACATGGCATGAATTGCCTGTGTGGCATGCCTAAGTGGCAAATGATCAAGGCTTCTGTTGAAAAGCAAAGTCTTGTGGTTGATGATCAAAGCACGGCCTATGTGGCGTAGCTTTGTGTAGCGTTTAATTCGCGAGTTTCACAACCGGTATGAACCAGAAATGGGAGAAGGACTCAGGGGGAACATGCGTCTCTTTCTAGTTAGAGGTGGTGTCGATGCTTAAACTGGCTGACATTTATATACTTTTCACCTGTGTGGTTGTTGCTATTGCGAGGCGCCTCGGATATATCGATCGTTCTCGAACCGATGGAGTCATTAGTTTACTCATTTACGCACCATAGGGCGGAGAGACGTAGTGTTTAGGACTTCGTTTAATCCACATCGAGTGGACCGACCCTGATGATCCAAGGGATGATGCGTTCTGTTCCTGAGACTCAGACTAGACAGTCTTGAGTCGGTGAGGATCTTGCCCCTAGCCTCGGTTTATACCATAAATGATAAGCCAATTTCCAATACGACCTTTTTCGATTATGATTGTAGAGCCTAGTATGGCGACATGATAGATGGTACCCATGCCGCCTATGATTGATACATTTATATTTGAAGTTGTTTTCTTCACTTATAGTAATAATAAAAGATTAAATTTCGCGTATCAAGCATTCTTTGGCTATTATAATGTAAAACTCTATCCTTCGCTTGCGTTGCATAGTGTGATGGGACCTGGGTCTTATAATGGCTTCATTTGTCTTTATTTAGCATTGCGTTATTTGTTATATGCACTGGTATTCTTAGGAGGAAACCCGTTCCGTGTTATACGGCGTGGTCCCTTGATTTACCTAACCTTAAAAATAAAGATTAAAAACTGTTTTAGTTCTCAAACCAGTCACATGACTGACCTGGAGTTTATTGTTTTAACATAAACTCTGGGTGCCCCTATTTTCCGCACGGGCAGCTAGTAGTTTTGGTTTTGCAGATTTATATTCACTAGTTCTTGATTTACAGCTGGAATGATATTCGAAAAGCTCTGTATCCGTGTATTCCTTTCAGTTGTGTTATGTATTATTTTCTGTTGCAGTAATGTATTTAAATCTCTGATACTTGTCAAATGTAATTTATTTATTCATACTCTGTATATTCTTGTACTCTGATGTAAATTGTTGTAACAAGCAATGAAATGTTCTTCTGTTTGTGTTCGGATCTGTCTTGTCCTCAATTCAATCCGTGATTTCCTTCACGGGGAAGATCGGGTCGTCTCAGTTGGTATCAGAGCTTTGGTTTACAAAGCTCGAGAATAAGACACATTAGAACCAAACGAAAGAATTCATCAGAGATTGGATTAGTAATGTCCAATAAGAATAACTCGTTAGAGATGGGATCAGTAGTATCCTAGAACGAGTGTAAAGAGTATTAAAAATGAAAACAAATTTAGTTTTGGAAATTAAAATAATGTTATAAGTATTTGATTATTAATTTATATTGAATCTGGACAATCGAGTATATTAAGATTTTGAATATACGCGTAATTAACGTGTATTCGAAGCCTCAAATATACTGGATAGATATAGAATCACACTATAGTCGCCCGGAGATGATACTGACGATAGTGTACACATCATCAGTGTTTTATTTTCGAGTTTCGAAAGTAGGATATCTATATGTTTCCATTAGACTGGTGTGAGAACCAAAACTAGATAGTGCTTATTGTGTGACTTGGCATCAAAAATTGGATTTGTGACTATATAAAATTATGAATTTGAAAAACTAATCAACTAATTGATTAATGGTTGTGTTGTTTGATTATTTGTTTGATTTATTTAAAATTTTGAACCATTATGCCAAATTGAACCGAATATTGAACTGAATTGAAAATTATTGCATTTGCATATATGTACATGTGTATGCATTGAATAGGTCATAGTAGGAGGCTAAAAGCAGAGGAATAAAATTGTTTGCCCGAAAAATAGGTACATGTTTACTGTATTTCTTGGGGTTTGGATAATTTTATGAGCCGTATCGGATAGCTGCTTGGCTTTTTATTTTTCTTTTTGAGATCAGAGGGCCATGGGAAGCTATATGAAATATCCCGATGCTCCTGGTGCAGGGGAGGTTATGGCGAAATTTTTCGAAAATTTAGGGTGTTAGCCAAATTTTTGAAAATTTGAAAAGTTATTAGAAACTGAAAAGTTGAAGAACTTAAGGCGTAATGAAAATAATGAAAATTGAGTTGATTAGAAAACAACTTTCACCTTCGTTCCTTTTCGAGGACGAAAAGATTTTAAATTGGGGAAAATGTAACAACCCGGAAATTCTGAACCAATTTAAAATTTTTATTTGGCTATTTTAGTGAATTTTGATTATTTAAAATGAATATTTTAAATAATAACGACGGAAAATTTATTTTTGACGGAGTTAAAAGGAATAAATTTATTTTAATTATATAACGAGCCTGAAATGGCGCGGCAGTTTGAAAATTCGATTTCGAATTTCAAATGAATATACAAAATTCAATATAAGTCGGAATTGGAAAAAACAAGAAATATTTAAATCTGTTTGATTATATCTTTCTAATGGATGTAAGAAACTGAGGTTTCGTTTTATAAGTTGAGAGATACGTCCAGTTTAAAATTCAGAAAAGTCGCTGTGGAATTTATATATATTTTAATATATATAAAGGCCCTTAGAAATGGAAATTTTGCAAACGACCTCGGTTTTCGACGAAACCAGTTTTGTTGGATCCGGGATGTCGAATTATTGCTAGGTTCCAAAATTCATAATTTTATGAATCAATATGTGAGCGTGGCAAAAGAAAACGTGTTTTGTCAGTTTCACTCAAATCTGATCAGCCAGAAAATGGCCATTTTTCAAACGTTCTCAAAATTCGACGAAATCAGTTTTGTTAGGACCGTATCGTCAAAACGAAGCTAGAAATAATTTTTCTGGAATTTTTAGAGTCTGTATGTGGCCCCGGTAAATTGAAATGTACGTTTAAAATTCAATATAATGATTTATATTTAATTTTGATGAAAACTGATCATAACAGTCGAATTGGCCTACGAAACTTATCCCATTGGATTCAGAATAGGGGTAATTAGCTAAGGGCGACAGTCGTTGGGTCCGGTTTTGAGTTCATATGCGAAAGTACATATTTTAAAATTAAAATATAATAAAATGATATATAAATTCTCCCCAAACCTCTCTCTCTCTCAGTCAACGCCCTGTCTCCCTCTCTCCCTCTCTCTCTTCGTTCTTCTCGTCGAATAGAAAGAAAGAAAAAAAACGCAAATGACCTGCCGCCGTCGCCCAGGAGTGCGCCACCGCGCCGGAGATCGCAGCGCCCCCCCTCCGACAGCAACGACCACCTCCCTCCTTCCCCGTCCATCTCCCTCTCTCCCTATCTACAATTTGTGAACCCTAGCCCCAAATTAAAGCCGCCTCCCCTACTGTTAGCCCGACCCCGCCAGCCGCATCTCCGTGGGCCACCCGCGAGCCCTACGCCACCATCCATCACTTCAGCCCCTCTCCTCCTTCTTCGTACAAAGAAAAAAGTGAGTTTTCCCTCTTTTTTTTGTTTTAGTTTTATTTCTGATTTTATTTGAAGTAAAATATATAGTTTTAAACCAGTTTTATATAATGTAAGTACATTGTTAGGAAACTAATTATAGAAAGTTAGATTTTTAATTAAAGAGGCTTGATCTTTAATTTGGAAAATGATATGATTTTCACTACGATAAAGATACGAAATTTTCAGTTTTTATAGAAAAAAAATTATATAAAGACTTAATTTTTAATTTATATAAAGACTTGATTTTAAAATTATATATAGACTCGGTTTTAAAATTATATAAAGACTTGATTTTTATTCATATACGTTGCATAGAAAGGAGTGATTTTTAAAACATAGAAAAGTTAAGATTTTTATACATGAAAAGAAAATATGTTTTTTAAAACATATAAACCTATGATTTTTAGAGAGGAAAATATGAGATTTTTAAATTATAACAACATGATTTTTATGTACATGAAAGTAGCTAAAAAGATTTGATTTTATTCATATGAACAACGTAAAAAGAAATGATTTTATTTATTCATTAGCATTAAAAAGAAAAGATTTTTAATGATAACAAAGATTAGTTTTTTTACTTATGTAAAGAATAGATTTTGAGATAAGAAAAGATTTGATCTTTATCCTAGTAAAGTTATGGTTTTATCCATAAAAAAGTATGATTTTCATATCTGTAAAGGTGATATAAAAATTTGATTTTTATAATGCAAACACCAATACAAAAATAAGATCTTTGTAGAGAAAACTAATTTATAAGAATGTGATTTTTATAAATATAGTAGCGGCATAAAAATATGATTTTTATATATAAAAATGAATAATAAAAATGTGATTTTTACTATGAACGGAGTGAAATAGATTACGATGGAACCAACGGTAATCAAAACAAAATCCGAACCGTTCAGAAATAAAGGATGGCGGTGTGGAACCCCAAGGTGAGAACTTCTCACTTTAATTTATTTCTAGTTAAAATATATACTAGGATGCTGACGGTGCTTAGCAGCACCCGACACCCGTCGTCCACAGACCATGGACGACTTGTTTGCTTGTTTGTGTTGATTGGTGTATTTGTTTGAATATTGGTTTGGGGTGTGAAATGAATTGATATAATTTGATTTGAGAAATGAAATGGAATTAATTATAATTGGTATGTGTATGGCGCGGGCCATTGGTAGATTGGGGATAAGTCTAGACCTAATCCCGGACCTAGTATCACGCCGTTACGCCGCCGAAATTTTCTAAAATATGTTAGAAAAATATAAATATACATGTGTTGTATGGAATCCATATAATTAACCTTATATGATAATTGATTGTTCCTTATTCCGATTTGGAAAATAAAGAATGAAATAAAATATATATTCATGTGTTGAAATAAAATATATATTCAAGTGTTGAAATAAAATATATATTCATGTGTTGAAATAAAATATATATTCATGTGTTGAAATAAAATATATAGTCATGTGTTGAAATAAAATATATATTCATGTATTGAAATAAAATATATATTCATGTGTTGAAATAAAATATACATTCATGTGTTGAATAGAATAAACATTCATGTGTTGAGAAAAAGCCGTATTGATTAGAGTTGCGCCATTTGAATGCGAATGATATTTATATCGATTTTATTCGTTTTTATAACGAATATCGAAAGTGAATTGATTTCAAAATTAAATATTTCGAAAATATTATCATTTATATACGAATGATATAGAATATTCAATTTTGATTTAAAATTGAACTGAAAGTGAGAATCGTTTTAAAACGAATTTAGAAAATACATTTGAACGATATATATATTATATATATAATAAATGGCCTGAATAAAACGCGCCGCGCCGCGGCCGTTCGCGAATTTCGACCATTGACTTTGAATGGATATTACGGGAGATCCGACCGTCGGATTCTCCTAAAACCGGAACCGTTGGGTTCGTATCGAAAAGAGCTTTCTAGTGAATATAAGAAATTGGGAATCTAACGGTTGGATTTGGAATTATGTCCAAATCAAATTTTGAAAAGGTCGCTGTAAGTGCAGTTCGACGACCGTTGATGGAAATCGACTGTGCGGGCCTTGATAAAATAATTAAAAATATTAATAATTTGTGTAAAATCATAATAAATGATTTGGGAAGAATTGGGATGAAAAACTCAATATTTGAAAAGATAAAAATAGATTTTTATCGAATTGAACTAGTTATTAACTAGAATTTAAATCCAATTATTTTTAAAGGAATAAATGGGATTAAGAATGAGTTTTAAAATAACCAGAATTTCCAATATATGAATTGGAAAGGATTTGAATCGAAATCATTTTTGGGATATTTCTATGTTGGATTTCATGATTATACAACTATTGTTATGGAAATTTGAAAGATATATTTTATATCGTTATTTCCAATACGAAATTTGTTGGTTTCAGGATTCGATATTGAATATAAGCCGATATATTTTCAATTCAGAGCCTTATATTTAATATCGAATTGGATTTTGGGTTCGTCATGAACGGTGTCTTAAATAACACTTTTCTTGAACTCAATTTAGAAATGGATAAATCTTTTAATTAAGATTTAGTGAAATTGTCCAGTTAATTAGTATTTAATTGGAATTGAATTGAAATTGATTTTTGGGTTTATCGTGAACGGTGTTTTAAATAACACTTGTTCTTTAACCCGATTAACAATGGGATGTGATTTTGGGTTTATCGTGAACCGTGTTTCAAATGACATCGGTTCTTTAACACAGTTAAAGATTGAAACTAAGTGGAGTTTTAATGAATCTTTAATTAGATTGAAATGATCGAGAGTGGAGTATCACCAGTTTTGCTCCAGGCGATAGTTAAATCTTTAAGTAGATTTGAACATGAAATGGTAATTAATTTTACTGATGACACCGTGGTGTTAGATATGGAGTATTACCAGTTTTTCTCCAGGGAATAAATAAGTTGGGATTGGGAAATTAAATAAAGGATTACTTCGGCAAGGTGCGTTAATCCCGACTAGTTTTGGAAAACCTTATTCTGGTTTGAAATCCAAAGGAAGATTAAAGAATAAATTTTAAAGAATTTATCTTTGATAAAATTAATGGGAACCTTTCCCTAAAAACGTGAATATTTGAATAAAAGAATATTCTAGATTGGAATGAGGCGTATGTCGTGTTTGTGTAACACTTGTTTATTATATACGCAAGTTATTCGGAAAGACCGGGTTATACCCATTATGAATAACTGATTCGATGTTACGTCGAAGATGAAGATGGTGGATATGCGAGGAAAGTGCCTCCGGTTTCGTTCAGACCCAGAACGAACTTGTATGGACTGTGTGTTTGACATTGGATTTTATTCTGTAAGATTGATTTCTATTAAATATATATCTGTTTGGCGACGGAGAATTTATTCTCTTGCTTAACGCCCTTCTCTGAGATGTACGAGCTCAGAGGTTATATATTGATGGATATCAATCACATGGCATGAATTGCCTGTGTGGCATGCCTAAGTGGCAAATGATCAAGGCTTATGTTGAAAAGAAAAGTCTTGTGGTTGATGATCAAAGCACGGCCTATGTGGCGTAGCTTTGTGTAGCATTTAATTCGCGAGTTTCACACCCGGTATGAACCAGAAACGGGAGAAGGACTCAGGGGGAACATGCGTCTCTTTCTACTTAGAGGTGGTGTCAGTGCTTAAACTGGCTAACATTTATATACTTTTCACCTGTGTGGTTGTTTCTGTTGCGAGGCGCCTTGGATATATCAGTCGTTCTCGAACCGATGGTGTCATTAGTTGACTCATTTACGCCCCATAAGGCGGAGAGACGTAGGTGTTTAGGACTTCGTTTAAACCACATCGAGTGGACCGGCCCTGATGATCCAAGGGACGATGCATTCTGTTCATGAGACTCAGACTAGACAGTCTCGAATCGGTGAGGACCTTGCCCCTAGCCTCGGTTCATACCATAAATGATAACCCAATTTCCAATACGACCTTTTTTGATTATGATTGTAGAGCCTAGTATTGGTGACATGATAGATAGTACCCATACCGCCAATGATTGATACATTTATATTTGAAGTTGTTTTCTTCACTTATAGTAATAATAAAAGATTAAATTTCGCGTATCAAGCATTCTTTGGCTATTATAAGGTAAAACCCTATCCTCCGGCTTGCGTTGCATTGTATGATGGGACCTGGGTCTTATAATGGCTTCATTTGTCTTTATTTAGCATTGCGCTATTTGTTATATGCACTGGTATTCTTGGGAGGAAACCAGTTCCGTGTTATACGGCGTGGTCCCTAGATTTACCTAACCTTAAAAATAAAGATTAATAACTGTTTTAGTTCTCACACCAGTCACATGACTGACCTGGAGTTTATTATGTTAACCTAAACTCTGGGTGCCCCTATTTTCCGCACGGGCAGCTAGTAGTTTTGGTTTTGCATATTTATATTCACAGGTTCCTGATTTACAGCTGGAATGATATTCGGAAAGCTCTGTATCCGTGTATTCCTTTCAGTTGTGTTATGTATTATTTTCCGCTGTAGTAATGTATTTAAATCTCTGATACTTGTCAAATGTAATTTATTTGTTCATACTCTGTATATTCTTTAGTCTGATGTAAATTGTTGTAATAAGAAATGAAATGTTCTTCTGTTTGTGTTCTGATCTGTCTTGTCCTCAATTCAATCTGTGCTTTCCTTCACGGGGAAGTTCGGGTCGTCTCATTTACCTAACTTTAAAAATAAAGATCAATAACTATTTTAGTTTTCACACCAGTCATATGATTGACCTTGAGTTTATTGTTTTAACCTAAACTCTGGTTGCCCCTATTTTCCACACGGGAGGCTAGTAGTTTTGGCTTTGCAGATTTATATTCACAGGACCTTAGTTGTAACAACCCGAAAATCTGGGCCAGTTTAAAATTTTTATTTTGGCAATATTAGCGAATTCTAATTATTTAAAATAGATTATTTTAAATAAAATCAACGAGAAATTTAGTTTGAATATAATTCGAACGTATATATTATACGCGTCGTCGTTAGAATATAAATATTTTTATATATTTATAAATAGAATTGAAAATGGCGCGGTAGTTCGATAATTCGATTTCAAACTTCAATTGAATGTACCGGGTGCAAAACAATCCGGATTTTAGTGAAACCAAAAACATTATGATCTAATTGACGATACCTTTCCAACGAAGTTAACAAACTGAGATTTCACTTTATAAATGATAAGATATGTCCAGTTGAAAATTCTGAATAGTCGCTATGGAATTCAGGCCTTTAAAAATGGACAATTTTGCAAATGACCTCGGATTTCGACGAAACCACTTTTGTTGGGTCCATGATGTCAAGTTATTGCTAGATTCCAAATTTCATAATTTTTCGAATCAATATGTGAGCGTGGCAAAGGAGAACGCGTTTGACCAGTTTCAGTTGATTTTAATCGACTGGAAAATGGCCATTTTTCCAACGGTCTCAGAATTCGACGAAACTAGTTTTGTTAGGACCGTATCGTCAATACGAAGCTAGAAAATATTTTTCTGGAATTTTTCTGGTTAGTATGTGACCCCGGTAATTTGAAATGTACGTTTAAAATTCAATAAAGTGATTTAAATGTAAATTTAACGGAAACTGATTCAAACAGTCGAATCAACCTACGAAACATATCCCATTGTGTTCGGAATGGGGGTGATTAGCTAGGGGCGACAGTCGTTGGGCCTCATTTAGTGTTCGAATTAAAAGTCAACTCCGTGGGATAAAATAAATAAAAAAATTAATTAATTAAATCTCCCTCCTCCCCTTATATTCTTCAGGTTGGCCCCCCCCTTCATATCTGATTCAATCGATTTCAACATAAAAAGAAAAAAAAAACCCTCGACACCTCGCCCGTTGCTCCTCCGATCCGCCCACGCCGGAGCACCCTGCCGCCGGCCAACCTCCTCCGCAACCCTCCCCTCCGATGTCCCTCAGCCTCGCGCCCTTCTCTCACCCGAACCCAGACCCTGAAGCCCGCAACCCCCCCTCCCTCAGCCACTGACGAACGGAGAAGACCCCCGCTACCCTGCTGCCGCCACCAGCACAGTCCCCCCCTCTGTATGTCGGTTTTTTTTAATTTATTTGTTTTATTTTTATTTTATATAAGTGGAAAAGTAAAACTGATTTTTTAGAATTTTAAACTGTTTTTTTTTAAAGATTTCGAAACTGAATTTTATTTATTATATAAATTGAAATTTATTTATTATATAAACTGAATTTCATTTATGTTGTGAAGTTATAAAAATGTAATCTTTTATATGGTAGTAAGTGAAAAATATGATTTTTATATTTTTAAAGTAATAAAAATATAACTTTTATACGAGTGGCAAAATAAAAATATGATTTTTATATTTTTAAAGTATTAAAAATATAGTCTTTACTATATAGAAGATGTAAAAATATGATTTTTGGTTAGGTAGAGAATTAGGAATATAATTTTTACATGATAGGAATATTAAAAATATCATCTTTATATGTGTAGAAAAATAAAAATGAGATTTTTATAAAGATGAAATCTTTAAATTTGAAAAGGCGAAGTCTATATTTTTATAAAGGTGAAATCTTTATTTTAGAAAAGGGAAATCTTTATATGGAAAATAACGTGATAAAAATATAATTTTTATCTATATAACAGCATAGTAAAAATTCGATTTTTATATATTGAATAGCATAGTAAGAATTCGATTTTTATATAAAGTATAACGAAGTGAAAATTCTATTTTTACAAATATGAAATAGCGATGAAAATTCTATTTTCACAATATGAAGTTAGCGATAAAAATATGATTTTTATATAATAGAGAATATAAAAATGTGATTTTTATATTTATAGTGACTACGGGCAATGAAGATGACGAAGATGCGATGACGATGATGATTTCTATCAAAGAAGAGCAAAGATGTTTGGATAGCTATATGTGAGAATTTCTCACCTTTCAATTTCATTTCTATTTATATATATATATACTAGGATGCAGACGGTGCTTAGTAGCACCCGACACAATCGTCCACAGACCATGGACTTGTTTGTTTGGTTGCATAGCTTAGTTATATAATTTGATTTGAATTTGGTTGTTTGGTGATTTTGATTGATGTGTGAATGGCGTGGGCCTTCACTAGACCGGGGATAAGGCTAGGCCTCGTCCCGTTTCTAGTATCGTGCCTTTATGCCGCCGAAATTTTCTAAAATATGTTAGAAAATAAAAATATCATTTTATTGTGTAAATGAATTGAATAGAAATTCATAGGTTGAAATAAAATGTTTTATCGTTAAAAACATAATTTTAACGTGAAGTGAATAAAATAAAATATTCATTTATAAACCGGACGGTTTGTTTATGTACACCTATTTGAATGACATTGATTGGGACGATAAATTTTACACATCGCCCAACAGCACAAATAAAATATGTGTTTGATTGTTTGAAACCCCACACAGGTGTTGGGATGAAATTTGAAGTTCACTCATCCTGATTGATTAAATATGTCGATCGATTGATTGACATGCTGTTATAAGCATTAGATATCTTTATTTGATGCTTATACAGTGTAGTGCACTTTGGTTGATGGTTGATCATTTTTCAATGCTATTATATACATGTGTTGTATGAAAATCCATATAATTAATTTTATATGGTGATTGATTGGGCCTCATTCCAGTTTAGAAATAGAAATATTCGAAATGGAATATTTGAAAATATCAATATGAGAAGCCGTGTTGATTAGATTGACGCCATTTTGACGTGAACGATATTTATATCGATTTCGAAATGAATTGAACTGAAAACGATTTCGAAATGAATTGAATTGAAAACGATTTCGAAATGAATTGAATTGAAAACGATTTCAAAATGAATTGAATTTAAAACGATTTCGAAATGAATTGAATTGAAAACGATTTCGAAATGAATTGAATTGAAAACGATTTCGAAATGAATTGAATTGAAAACGATTTCGAAATGAATTGAATTGAAAACGATTTCGAAATGAATTGAATTGAAAACGATTTCGAAATGAATTGAATTGAAAACGATTTCGAAATGAATTGAATTGAAAATGATTTCGAAATGAAATGAATTGAAAACGAATTCAAATTGAATTGAAATTTGAATTGAATAGAAATGAATTTTAAAACGAATTTATAAAGAAGAATTCAATTTTGATTTGAATTGAAAAGGAAGTTGAAAATGTTTTTGAAACGAATTCAAAACTATTTATATAATTCGTTTTAAATAGAAATCGACGAAATATATATTATATATATAATATAATGGCCTGAATAGAACGCGCCGCGCCGCGGCAGTTCGTGAATTTCGACCATTTATTTCAAACGGACATTACGGGAGATCCGACCGTCGGATTCTCCTGAAACCGGAACCGTTGGATTCGTATCGAAAAGGGCTTTCTAACGAATATTAGAAATTAGAAATCTAACGGTTGGATTTGGAATTATGTCCAAATCAAATTTGAAAAAGGTCGCTGTAAGTGCAGTTCGATGACCGTTGATGGAAATCGACTGTACATGCCTCGGTAAAATTTTTAAAAATAGTAATAATTTGTGTAAAATCATAAGAAATGATTTAGAAAGAATTGGGATGAAAAACTCCATATTTGAAAAGACAAAAATAGATTTTTATCGAAATGAACTGGTTTTGAACTAGAATTATAATTCTATTTATTTTTAAATAAATAAATTGAATTTAAAAAGGGTTTTAAAAATAACCAGAATATCCAATGATTGCATTGGAGTGGATTTGAATCGAAATTGTCTTCGGAATATTTCGATGTTGGAATTCGTGATTATACAGGGGTTGTTATGGAAATTTGAAAGATATATATTTATATCGTTATTTCCAATACGACATTTGTTAGTCGTAGAATTCGATATTGAATATAAGCCGATATATTTTCTATTCAGAGCCTTGTATTGAATATCGAATGTGATTTGGGTTTGTCGTGAATGGTGTCTTCACTAACACTGCTCTTGAACCCAGTTGAGAAAAGATTAAATCTTTTTATTTAGATTTAATGAAGTGTACCAATTAAATAATATTTAATTGGAATTGAATGGATATTGATTTTTGGGTTTATCGTGAACAGTGTTTTAAATAACACTTGTTCTTTAACCCGATAATTAATGGAATGTGATTTTGGGTTTATCGTGAACCGTGTTTTAAATGACACTGATTCTTTAACCCAGTTCAAGATTAAAACTAAGTGGAGTTTTAATGAATCTTTAATTAGATTGAAATGATCGAAAATGGAGTATCACCAGTTTTGCTCCAGGCGATAGTTAAATCTTTAATTAGATTTGAACGTGAAATGGTAATTGAATTTACCGATAACACTGTGGTGTTAGATATGAAGTATTACCAGTTTTACTTCATGGGATGAATAGGTTGGGATTGGGAAATAAAATAAATGATTACTTCGGTGTGGTTCGCTAATCCCGACTAGTTTGAATTGATATTCAAAGGAGATTAAAGAATAAATTTAAAGAATTTATCTTGGATAAAATTAATGGGAACTTTTCGCAAAGTATAGGAATATTTGAATAAAAGAATATTCTGAATTGGAATGAGGCGTATGTTGTGTTTGTGTAACACTTTTATAATATATACGCGAGTTATTCAGAAAGACCGGGTTTATCCCATTCTGAATAACTGATTCGACGTGGTGTCGAAGATGAAGACGGTGGTCGAAGACCGGAAGTCTTCACGTCGTTTGGGTGATTACTGATGATCTTGATTGGGCTGTACACCCAAGAAGATGGAAACAGTTAGTGATCGTCCAGACGTGCTTGGAGATCGATGGATATGCGGGGTACTAGGTGCCTCCGGTTTCGTTCAGACCCAGAACGGACTTGTAAATGGACTGTGTGTCTGACATTGGATTTTAGTCTGTGTGTTTGATTTCTATTAAATATATATCTGTTTGGCGGCGGAGAATTTATTCTCTTGCTTAACGCCCTTCTCTGAGACGTACGAGCTCAGGGGTTATTTATTGATGGATACCAAATGTAACGACCCAGCAGTTTTCGGCCCCGAAAATCGACATAAATACCCTTTACCGTACTCATGCCGATCCTCCTAGCACCGAAAACACTGGAACGTTTGGAAAGAAATTAGAGGGTGAGATAAGAAAGGAAGAAATATTAGAATAGAAGAAGAAGAAGAATCCACACAGAGCCTCACATCGCAGCGGAACAAAATATAATACAGAAATAATCTTTATTGAGAGCTTTTGAAAATACTTACAATATCAGAGTACAACACACATCTGGACTGTTTTGAAAATCTGTCCTCACATATATAATCGCACAGCGGAAAATCATTCGTCTGAACATCTTCAGTTCGTCTCTGGACTTCGCAGCATCTGATGACCTGAACCTGTACACCTCGGTCTAACCCGAGCATTTACAAAACACCGGGTCAGTCTGGTGGACCAGAGTGAGCAAAACTCGTACAGCATTAAGGTATCACACAACTTGGTTTTAAAGTTAAAATCCTTCGAAAGAAAAAGATAATCGTAAGACCGATCCACACATAAAAACAGACGGTTTTTACCTTACGTTAACCCAAATCAGTTTTCGAAATCAATATCTTTTCTGATATTATAATAATGTCTAGATACAAATAATTAACAAATCTAGAGGAACGCTTGCATCTCACGCTCCCCGTATATAGTATACAATCGAAACCCGCGGGCGCTTATTGGATATTGGATTTCCAACTCGACAAGGTATGGGACCACC
This sequence comes from Allium sativum, assembly GCA_030737875.1. Classification (NCBI taxonomy): domain Eukaryota; kingdom Viridiplantae; phylum Streptophyta; class Magnoliopsida; order Asparagales; family Amaryllidaceae; genus Allium; species Allium sativum. Next base: position 162,979,608 of record CM060926.1, read on the forward strand.
TTCCGCACGTGTATCTCTAGAGGCGAATACACAGGGTTCAACAAGAACGTCTTGCAACCCGGCCCTCACATGACCGACCACTCATTTCGCTTGAGTGTATCGAATGTATATCACCAACGGTTGGACTCAAACCACCGTTCCCGAATGGGCAGAATCGATAGATTAAGAAACAAAAGAAATTTCTCTAGATAGGTGATTATACACCCTAATGGGAGCGACCCACATAGCCATGCTGCCTGCCCGATTTTTGTCATCTCCTGGCTGTGAGGCTTGAGGTTTAAAATTACCTTTAGAACATCTGACTACCATTTACTTTGAATGCCACATTGTCAGATCCGCCAGGTATCACTAAATACTGATTTCCACAAAAATACTCTGAGCGTTAAGCTAAAGAAGGTGTCCAGTCTTCTCTGCCACCAACAGAGATACGTTTGTAGAAAATCAATATACGTAATCCCTTTAGAAATACTTTGTCAGACACTCGTCCATACAAGTCACCCAGGAACAGGATGAACCGAAGGTACTCTTCTACTGCATCCAATACAGGAATCACCCCATGGATCAGTAGCGATAGTCCTTGCAATCCACAGTTTCAACCACGACAGAACCCCAGTATATCTCCGGGTCGAATCAGAGATTGTAAGTGGTCCTTCCGTTTTATGAAGATCTATGGTCTTCACATGCTCCATCTCGATCGTCACTTGATCTCTTCTTTATATTCGTATTTGTTGGTCGGAATGGTTTTCAAATATATATTCGATCCCGGTCTTTCCATACCAACAATCGTAAAGGTCAGACTTGATAGTCGGTTATTTAACTATCAAGTAAACATCCATAAAATCACAAAATAGATTTACTGGTCTGGTACTCAGCATCACTTGGCTTTTAAAACTTCTCGCCCAATTCCCTTTTTAATTCCATTAATAGGGAAAATATAATCTTATATCATTTCCTTTACTTTGGAAATCTTATCGCACACTCTCGCCATTACCAACTAGTATTATCATTGGATAATCCCGAAGCCGTTCAAGTTGGGGTATTTTAATTACCTCTCAGACCTTGACCAACAACGTTCTTACCTTCAGATGAATACGAGTGGTAATTCAAAAACCCTATATTATTGTTTCAAACCCTATTCCCAACCTCGTTTGCCAAGCTCACATTTAAATCTCTTCCTTGGAAAATCTCCCTTTTTGTTTAACTTAATTCCATTATTAAGTATTTCAAATTCAATGACTTTTAAACTCCTATCCATTTATAAACCTTTATTAAAAATCCCAGGTTTAATATAAGCCCTTTACATCTTTACCTTCCTTTACTTAATCCAAATCTTAAGCACAACCTTTCATTTAAAACTCTTTAAAACTCGAGTTCAAAATATAACTCATCCATAGCTTCTTACCAACACTCGACCATTTTTCATTTCAACTTGGTTACTTAAATGTGTTGCATTCAAGAAGAGAATATTTAACTCAACATCAAATCTTGCAGATTTAACCACTTTATTTATAATAATTTTCCTTTTTAAACTCTTACTCAGCTTAACCAAGTATTCATTTAGTTATACCACTAATTTAAAATCTAACTTAGTTTAAATGGTCGACACCAAACATGATTACTCTTTAACCAACTCTATTTTGTTCCTTATTTAAATTAAAATAAAATTAATTTAAATTATTTTATTAAATCTTCCCTGATTAACCAAATATTTAACCTCCGGGTTATCTCATTTTTTTTTATAATTACTTATAACTTTATTAATTAGTATTTATTCCCTTTTAACAACTTTTATTTAAAGTAACAGCTTTCAAAAACTTATTCCAGTTATAAAACATATTTATAACCTCACTCTGTCGACTTACAGTCGATAAAATTCATATTAAAAATCGATTTATTTATCGACCAGGTGATGCTAATGTCCCAACACATACCATCCATTTGTCTATATAGGAACAAATGTTGCAATACGGTTCAATCATCAACAGTAAAAATTAATCAACCAACAGCCAATTCAACCAATTCAAAACAATTCCGGCACGTTTATAAATGTGATCAAACAAGGGAAACTCCCTTGTTCGGGTCCAATCAAAACGATTGGTATTTCTTCTGAAATTACATGTCCGTTTAATTTCTAGCAATTTAATCAATAATTATATAACAGGCAAACAGTCAAACACTAACAACCAGAACACGAAAAGTAAAAACCCAATTTATAAAATATAAATGGGAAGAGCTGAGTGAGTTTAACTCACCTCGGTTTTTGATTTTTCGATAAGCAGTCTGTTTTGATCAAATTAAACTGACGTTTAATCCAAACAGAAATTCCAGTTACTTCAGATCCGGACTGGGCCTGCTCCATCTCGAAGTACTTGTCTCCATGGTCCCAACGCAACTGACCGCGTTGAAATCTGTTAACGTATGAGCCCGAAATCGTATAAACAAGTTTGAAATTTAAATTATATAACATGGATTTTATTTTGAATATTATAGTTGGGCTTATACCTTACCCTTGACCCAAAAACCCACACCCGCTTCCCTCTTAAAACCCTCAATCCGATCCCTCCACTTCATTTACAACAGCCGCCTCCAAACAAAAGGGAAAACCCTAATTCCCTTTTCGATTTTATCAGCTCAAAACCCAAAAACAATGGCGTCGCAACCTCTGCTCTTCTGCCACAATGAAGTTCTTCCGCAACCCTACCCTCTCCTCCTACCTGCTGTCCCACCGAACCCCTCGTCGGCCTTTAGCGACACCGATCCTGGCTCCCTCTTCAGCAACTACAACCCCAAGCTCCCCAAAACGAAGCGTCTTCATATTAAGTTAAGTATTTTATATTTAAACCACAGTATTTTGTTTTGATTTCTTCTGGTTTGTTTCGAATGGTTTCTTGTGTGGTTCGGATTGTTGTTGAAATGGTGAAACACCCCTGTATTTATAGTTGCGGTTTGCCTTAGATGAGATTACTGTCAATCAATGGTTTCGAATTGTTATTTCAGTCCATACCCGAATCTGTACTAAGATTTGTGTTCGGATTTTTTTGTATAGTATTGTCAATACTGTTGATCAGCTCACATGGACGTACCAATATCTATTCTCATGGATTTACTTTGATAGTTGTACCATTCTGATGTGTTCACATGGACATGTAGATTTGATTTCAACACTTGTTGGTTGGTTCGAAACAGATTTTGACAGTGTAGATCAGAAAACATATATACACTTTACTCGTTTACACAATGCAGAGATTTTTAAACTGTAAATAAATCTAGTGTTCAGGCAGCAGTCGTAAATGGGTTTGTACGTGAACTGTTGCCTAGATTAGGCTAGGCTTGCGGCTATGACTCGTCGATTTATTCAGAAATTCTTTTGTACTGAAGATTTTGATTTCCATTTTTAAATATATGAGAATAGTGAATTTTTGTATCACAGATCACTGTACATACATGTGCATTAATTGTTTGATTTGGCCATACAATTTTGTGTACTCAATACGCATATCAGCCCCTTTCTACTTAGTTGTTCATGTCTTCTTACTTGTAGCCGTCCCTATACTATTTATATTAGCTGTTTTCTTGAAAGGGACTGTACATGAATTGTCATGTTCATTTGATCTTGCATTAGATTTATTCTTGTTGTATGATTTCAGTCTTCACGTGGCACCCTCCTCCTTTAGCTGTACGTGGAAATTTTTGGCTATTTTAGCTATGAAATGTCCATTACTCTTTAGCCTTTTTTGACATGTTCAGTCTATATTTCTCTAGCTGTTCACATATTGTACATCACTGTTTCAACCATGCTGACATCTGAATGAATTTCCATGTAGATCACATTTTAGATTTTTTTTTCTTGTTTGTTTTCTTTTTCTTTTTTCTATCTTCTTTACTGTTCAAATGATGTCATTTACCTTTTTAATGGGTTTCTACTTTCTCTTCCTTGTTCTCGCAGATCAAAATTGCTTGAGACATGGATTTTCTGATTTCTCAAAAGAAGCAAAAGGCTGATGATGTTAAATATTTGGATCCTGTTTAGTTGTCTGTATACTCCATGTATTTTCATTTTTTCTTTTCATAGGTTGTTAACTTGTTATGATTACCCTTTTAATGTGTTCTTTTTTTTTCTTGCAGATCAAAACGACGGACTGGAAAGGCGAGCGAGACATTACAGAAGTGGATTTAGAAATATTGATTTTTTTCCTTTCTTTGTTTTTGAATTTGAGAATTTGTATATATATGTATAATTTTTTCTTCCTTCTTCTTAGCATAATTTGTTACCACTATAGTTTAATTTAAAATTTATTTAAACTTCTCTTTTTCTTTTTTTTTCTGTTATCAATTTTAAACTACCAATTGCATAGAGAAAAATGCTGACCTATAGATATGCATATATATCCTTGAAATATGCAGTAGCTAGCTGGTTGTTCCCATGTCAAAATAGTAAAACCAAACATGAAATTTTAAAACATAAATAGCAGTACATACATGACAAGAGTATGTAGGCTTGGAACTACCGTGGAAGCTTATGACTTGGAAGTGAACATCATGTTGAAGAACAGAGGATAGAAAAGACACAACATCGACACTTTGAACCTAATCCTGAAAGCAAGTGGACGTAGATGAATAAAAGTTCCCCTGTATTCCCATTTAAATCTTTTTGCGAATGTCTTAACTATTCTGATGCATGCTCTTAAGTTGAGTTATTATTAAATTCTATAAAGTGTCGATACACTATATAAGATTCATACAACTAAGTTGAACAAAAATAAATTAACATCATTGTATCTACTAGAATTACAGTTTAAATTAGTATAAAATTCAAAACACAACATTAAAATTTCTATATATATATTCTAACTTTATCTTAAACAAATAAAATTTGATTTAAATATCTATTATAATTTCCAATATAATATATAAACAGATTAAAACATTCGAATTTAAAAAGCCGAAAATCCGGGACGTTACACCAAACGCATGGAGTGAATTGCCTGTGTGGCATGCCTAAGTGGCAATTGATCGAGGCTTCTGTTGAAAAGCAAAGTCTTGTGGTGATGATCAAAGCAAGGCCTGTGTGGCGTAGCTTTGTGTAACGTTGATTCGCGAGTATCACACCCGGTATGAACCAAAAACGGGAGACGGACCTCAGGGAGGACTTGCGTTTCTTTCTAGTTAGAAGTGGCGTCAGTGGTTTTACACGCCCTGACGAGTTTGACTTATGTGGTTGTTGCTGTTGCGAGGCGCCTCGGTTATATCGGTTTCGGCCGATGCATTCTGGTCGGAAGACGGACCAGACTTACACCCCATAGGGTGGGGAAACGTAGTGTTCAGGCATAATAATCCACATCGGTGGACCGACCCTGACGATCTAAAGGCTTGCCTGCGCGCTTGCCTGTGGCTCGGGCTAGAGAGTCACGAATCGGTTGAGGACTATCTTTTGCCTCGGTTCATAGACGGAAATCCAATTTCCAAATACGTGACATTTGCGGTTTTAATTGTAGAACCTAGTATGGTGACATAGTGGGATGGGGCGCTCATGCCGCCTATGATTGATACTTATGATTCGAAGTTGTTTTATACACTATGCACTTATAATAGTATCAAATAATGTGTTTTAAACGTATCAAGCATGCTTTGGCTGTTATAAGGTAAAAACTCTATCCTCCGGCTTGCGTTGCATTGTGTGATGGGACCTGGGTCTTATAACAGCTTCATTTTTCTTTATTTAGCATTGCGCTGTTTGTTTTATGCACTGGTATTCTTGGGAGGAAACCCGTTCCGTGTTACGGCGTGGTCCCTTGATTTACCGAACTTTAAAATAAAGGATTATGACTGTTTTAGTTCTCACACCAGTCCCATGACTGACCTGGAGTTTATTGTTTTAACCTAAACTCTGGGTGCCCCTATTTTCCGCACGGGCAGCTAGTAGTTTTGGTTTTGCAGATTTATATTCACAGGATCCTGGTTTACAGCTGGAACGATATCCGGAAAGCTTTGTATCCGTATATCTCTTCTAGTTGTGTATTGTATTATTTTCCGCTGCTATTTAATTTAAAACCTCTGATATTTATTTCTGTATAATATTCATTTGTACTCTGTATACTCTTGTAATCTGATGCATTGTTGTAATATACATTGAAATGTTCTTTTTATATGCGTTCTATTTTGTCGTGTTCTCAACGATAGGCCGTTTCTAACGGTCTGGGTCGGTTTAGCGACTGGTTCGGACCGAGCGAAATTCCTTCTCGTCACAGTTGGTATCAGAGCTTTGGTTTACAAAGCAGAGAACAAGACACATTAGAACCATACGAAAGAATTCATCAGATATTGGGTTAGTAATATCCAACGAGATGACTCGTTAGAGATAGGATCAGTAGTATCCTAGAACGAGTGTGAAGAGTATATTTTTAAAATGAAAACAAATTTTTGTTTTGAAAAGTTAAATCAATTATTCGTATTTGATTATTTATCTATATTGATTAGGACAGTCCAGTATATAAAGATTTCGCATATACGGCTTGCAAACGTGTATTTGAAGTTTTAATATACTGGATAGATATAGAATCACACTCTAGTCGCCCGGAGATGATGTTGATAATGACCATGGCATCATCAATATTTATGTTCGTGCTCCGAACGTGTAATATCTATATATTTCCTATTGACTGGTGTGAGAACCAAAATTAGATAGGGCCTATTGTTGTGATTTGGCATCAAAAATCTGATTTTTGACTATGTATCAAAATTATGAATTTGAAACTCTAATTCACTAATTGATTGATGTTTGTGTTGTTTGTTTATTTGGTTGATAATTTTGAACCATTATGCCTAATTGAATCAAATAATGAATTGTATTGAAATTTGGTCGCATTTGCTTGCATATACTTGCACTTACATTGAACAGGTCATAGCAAGGAGGCTAGAGCAGAGAATAAAATTTGTTTGCCCGACAAATAGGTACATGTTTACTACATAATTTTCTGTTTTGTTTGGGTGATGATGATTTTATGAGCCTATTGGCTAGCCGCTTGGCTTTTTCTTTTTCTTTTTGAGATCTGAAGGACCGGGGAAGCTATTTGAAATTCCCCGATGCTCCCGGTGCAGGGGAGGTTATGGCGAAATTTTAGGGTGTTAGCCAAATTTTTGAAGAATTTGAAAATTCTCAGAAACTAAAAAGTTAGAGAATGGAAGCCCGATCGAGCATAGAGTTGATTGATCAAACCACTTTCGACTTTGTTCCTTTTCGGGGACGAAAAGTTTTAAGTGGGGGAGATTGTAACAACCCGAAAATCTGGGCCAGTTTAAAATTTTTATTTTGGCAATTTTAGCGAATTCTAATTATTTAAAATAGATTATTTTAAATAAAATCAACGAGAAATTTAGTTTGAATATAATTCGAACGTATATATTATACGCGTCGTCGTTAGAATTTAAATATTTATATATATTTATAAATAGAATTGAAAATGGCGCGGTAGTTCGATAATTCGATTTCAAACTTCAATTGAATGTACCGGGTGCAAAACAATCCGGATTTTAGTGAAACCAAAAATATTATGATCTAATTGACGATATCTTTCCAACGAAGTTAACAAACTGAGATTTCACTTTATAAATGATAAGATATGTCCAGTTGAAAATTCTGAATAGTCGCTATGGAATTCAGGCCTTTAAAAATGGACAATTTTGCAAATGACCTCGGATTTCGACGAAACCACTTTTGTTGGGTCCATGATGTCAAGTTATTGCTAGATTCCAAATTTCATAATTTTTCGAATCAATATGTGAGCGTGGCAAAGGAGAACGCGTTTGACCAGTTTCAGTTGATTTTAATCGACTGGAAAATGGCCATTTTTCCAACGGTCTCAGAATTCGACGAAACTAGTTTTGTTAGGACCGTATCGTCAATACGAAGCTAGAAAATATTTTTCTGGAATTTTTCTGGTTAGTATGTGACCCCGGTAATTTGAAATGTACGTTTAAAATTCAATAAAGTGATTTAAATGTAAATTTTACGGAAACTGATTCAAACAGTCGAATCAACCTATGAAACATATCCCATTGTGTTCGGAATGGGGGTGATTAGCTAGGGGCGACAGTCGTTGGGCCTCATTTAGTGTTCGAATTAAAAGTCAACTCCGTGGGATAAAATAAATAAAAAAATTAATTAATTAAATCTCCCTCCTCCCCTTATCTTCTTCAGGTTGGCCCCCCCCCTTCATATCTGATTCAATCGATTTCAACATAAAAAGAAAAAAAAACCCTCGACACCTCGCCCGTCGCTCCTCCGATCTGCCCACGCCGGAGCACCTTGCCGCCGGCCAACCTCCTCCGCAACCCTCCCCTCCGATGTCCCTCAGCCTCGCGCCCTTCTCTCACCCGAACCCAGACCCTGAAGCCCGAACCCCCCCTCCCTCAGCCACTGACGAACGGAGAAGACCCCCGCTACCCTGCTGCCGCCACCAGCACAGTCCCCCCCCTCTGTATGTCGGTTTTTTTTAATTTATTTGTTTTATTTTTATTTTATATAAGTGGAAAAGTAAAACTGATTTTTTAGAATTTTAAACTGTTTTTTTTTAAAAGATTTCGAAACTGAATTTTATTTATTATATAAACTGAAATTTAATTATTATATAAACTGAATTTCATTTATGTTGTAAAGTTATAAAAATGTAATCTTTTATATGGTAGTAAGTGAAAAATATGATTTTTATATTTTTAAAGTAATAAAAATATAACTTTTATAAGAGTGGCAAAATAAAAATATGATTTTTATATTTTTAAAGTATTAAAAATATAGTCTTTACTATATAGAAGATGTAAAAATATGATTTTTGGTTAGGTAGAGAATTAGGAATATAATTTTTACATGATAGGAATATTAAAAATATCATCTTTATATGTGTAGAAAAATAAAAATAAAATTTTTATAAAGATGAAATCTTTAAATTTGAAAAGGCGAAGTCTATATTTTTATAAAGGTGAAATCTTTATTTTAGAAAAGGGAAATCTTTATATGGAAAATAACGTGATAAAAATATAATTTTTATCTATATAACAGCATAGTAAAAATTCGATTTTTATATATTGAATAGCATAGTAAGAATTCGATTTTTATATAAAGTATAACGAAGTGAAAATTCTATTTTTACAAATATGAAATAGCGATGAAAATTCTATTTTCACAATATGAAGTTAGCGATAAAAATATGATTTTTATATAATAGAGAATATAAAAATGTGATTTTTATATTTATAGTGACTACGGGCAATGAAGATGACGAAGATGCGATGACGATGAAGATTTCTATCAAAGAAGAGCAAAGATGTTTGGATAGCTATATGTGAGAATTTCTCACCTTTTAATTTCATTTCTATTTATATATATATATATATATACTAGGATGCAGACGGTGCTTAGTAGCACCCGACACAATCGTCCACAGACCATGGACTTGTTTGTTTGGTTGCATAGCTTAGTTATATAATTTGATTTGAATTTGGTTGTTTGGTGATTTTGATTGATGTGTGAATGGCGTGGGCCTTCACTAGACCGGGGATAAGGCTAGGCCTCGTCCCGTTTCTAGTATCGTGCCGTTATGCCGCCGAAATTTTCTAAAATATGTTAGAAAATAAAAATATCATTTTATTGTGTAAATGAATTGAATAGAAATTCATAGGTTGAAATAAAATGTTTCATCGTTAAAAACATAATTTTAACGTAAGGTGAATAAAATAAAATATTCATTTATAAACCCGACGGTTTGTTTATGTACACCTATTTGAATGACATTGATTGGGACGATAAATTTTACACATCGCCCAACAGCACAAATAAAATATGTGTTTGATTGTTTGAAACCCCACACGGGTGTTGGGATGAAATTTGAAGTTCACTCATCCTGATTGATTAAATATGTCGATCGATTGATTGACATGCTGTTATAAGCATTAGATATCTTTATTTGATGCTTATACAGTGTAGTGCACTTTGGTTGATGGTTGATCATTTTTCAATGCTATTATATACATGTGTTGTATGAAAATCCATATAATTAATTTTATATGGTGATTGATTGGGCCTCATTCCAATTTAGAAATAGAAATATTTGAAATAGAAATATTCGAAATGGAATATTTGAAAATATCAATATGAGAAGCCGTGTTGATTAGATTGACGCCATTTTGACGTGAACGATATTTATATCGATTTCGAAATGAATTGAATTGAAAACGATTTCGAAATGAATTGAACTGAAAATGATTTCGAAATGAATTGAATTGAAAACGATTTCGAAATGAATTGAATTGAAAACGATTTCGAAATGAATTGAATTGAAAACGATTTCGAAATGAATTGAATTTAAAACGATTTCGAAATGAATTGAATTGAAAACGATTTCGAAATGAATTGAATTGAAAACGATTTCGAAATGAATTGAATTGAAAACGATTTCGAAATGAAATGAATTGAATTGAAAACGATTTCGAAATGAATTGAATTGAAAACGATTTCGAAATGAATTGAATTGAAAACGATTTCGAAATGAATTGAATTGAAAACGATTTCGAAATGAATTGAATTGAAAACGATTTCGAAATGAATTGAATTGAAAATGATTTCGAAATGAATTGAATTGAAAACGAATTCAAATTGAATTGAAATTTGAATTGAATAGAAATGAATTTTAAAACGAATTTATAAAGAAGAATTCAATTTTGATTTGAATTGAAAAGGAAGTTGAAAATGTTTTTGAAACGAATTCAAAACTATTTATATAATTCGTTTTAAATAGAAATCGACGAAATATATATTATATATATAATATAATGGCCTGAATAGAACGCGCCGCGCCGCGGCAGTTCGTGAATTTCGACCATTTATTTCAAACGGACATTACGGGAGATACGACCGTCGGATTCTCCTGAAACCGGAACCGTTGGGTTCGTATCGAAAAGGGCTTTCTAACGAATATTAGAAATTAGAAATCTAACGGTTGGATTTGGAATTATGTCCAAATCAAATTTGAAAAAGGTCGCTGTAAGTGCAGTTCGATGATCGTTGATGGAAATCGACTGTACAGGCCTCGGTAAAATTATTAAAAATAGTAATAATTTGTGTAAAATCATAAGAAATGATTTAGAAAGAATTGGGATGAAAAACTCCATATTTGAAAAGATAAAAATAGATTTTTATCGAAATGAACTGGTTTTGAACTAGAATTATAATTCTATTTATTTTTAAATAAATAAATTGAATTTAAAAAGGGTTTTAAAAATAACCAGAATATCCAATGATTGCATTGGAGTGGATTTGAATCGAAATTGTCTTCGGAATATTTCGATGTTGGAATTCGTGATTATACAGGGGTTGTTATGGAAATTTGAAAGATATATATTTATATCGTTATTTCCAATACGACATTTGTTAGTCGTAGAATTCGATATTGAATATAAGCCGATATATTTTCTATTCAGAGCCTTGTATTGAATATCGAATGTGATTTGGGTTTGTCGTGAATGGTGTCTTCACTAACACTGCTCTTGAACCCAGTTGAGAAAAGATTAAATCTTTTTATTTAGATTTAATGAAGTGTACCAATTAAATAATATTTAATTGGAATTGAATGGATATTGATTTTTGGGTTTATCGTGAACAGTGTTTTAAATAACACTTGTTCTTTAACCCGATAATTAATGGAATGTGATTTTGGGTTTATCGTGAACCGTGTTTTAAATGACACTGATTCTTTAACCCAGTTCAAGATTAAAACTAAGTGGAGTTTTAATGAATCTTTAATTAGATTGAAATGATCGAAAATGGAGTATCACCAGTTTTGCTCCAGGCGATAGTTAAATCTTTAATTAGATTTGAACGTGAAATGGTAATTGAATTTACCGATAACACTGTGGTGTTAGATATGAAGTATTACCAGTTTTACTTCATGGGATGAATAGGTTGGGATTGGGAAATAAAATAAATGATTACTTCGGTGTGGTTCGCTAATCCCGACTAGTTTGAATTGATATTCAAAGGAGATTAAAGAATAAATTTAAAGAATTTATCTTGGATAAAATTAATGGGAACTTTTCGCAAAGTATAGGAATATTTGAATAAAAGAATATTCTGAATTGGAATGAGGCGTATGTTGTGTTTGTGTAACACTTTTATAATATATACGCGAGTTATTCAGAAAGACCGGGTTTATCCCATTCTGAATAACTGATTCGACGTGGTGTCGAAGATGAAGACGGTGGTCGAAGACCGGAAGTCTTCACGTCGTTTGGGTGATTACTGATGATCTTGATTGGGCTGTACACCCAAGAAGACGGAAACAGTTAGTGATCGTCCAGACGTGCTTGGAGATCGATGGATATGCGGGGTACTAGGTGCCTCTGGTTTCGTTCAGACCCAGAACGGACTTGTAAATGGACTGTGTGTCTGACATTGGATTTTAGTCTGTGTGTTTGATTTCTATTAAATATATATCTATTTGGCAGCGGAGAATTTATTCTCTTGCTTAACGCCCTTCTCTGAGACGTACGAGCTCAGGGGTTATATATTGATGGATATCAAACGCATGGAGTGAATTGCCTGTGTGGCATGCCTAAGTGGCAATTGATCGAGGCTTCTGTTGAAAAGCAAAGTCTTGTGGTGATGATCAAAGCAAGGCCTGTGTGGCGTAGCTTTGTGTAACGTTGATTCGCGAGTATCACACCCGGTATGAACCAAAAACGGGAGACGGGCCTCAGGGAGGACTTGCGTTTCTTTCTAGTTAGAAGTGGCGTCAGTGGTTTTACACGCCCTGACGAGTTTGACTTATGTGGTTGTTGCTGTTGCGAGGCGCCTCGGTTATATCGGTTTCGGCCGATGCATTCTGGTCGGCAGACGGACCAGACTTACACGTGGGGAAACGTAGTGTTCAGGCATAATAATCCACATCGGTGGACCGGCCCTGACGATCTAAAGGCTTGTCTGCGCGCTTGCCTGTGGCTCGGGCTGGAGAGTCACGAATCGGTTGAGGACTATCTTTTGCCTCGGTTCATAGACGGAAATCCAATTTCCAAATACGTGACATTTGCGGTTTTAATTGTAGAACCTAGTATGGTGACATAGTGGGATGGGGCGCTCATGCCGCCTATGATTGATACTTATGATTCGAAGTTGTTTTATACACTATGCACTTATAATAGTATCAAATAATGTGTTTTAAACGTATCAAGCATGCTTTGGCTGTTATAAGGTAAAAACTCTATCATCCGGCTTGCGTTGCATTGTGTGATGGGACCTGGGTCTTATAACAGCTTCATTTTTCTTTATTTAGCATTGCGCTGTTTGTTTTATGCACTGGTATTCTTGGGAGGAAACCCGTTCCGTGTTACGGCGTGGTCCCTTGATTTACCGAACTTTAAAATAAAGGATTATGACTGTTTTAGTTCTCACACCAGTCCCATGACTGACCTGGAGTTTATTGTTTTAACCTAAACTCTGGGTGCCCCTATTTTCCGCACGGGCAGCTAGTAGTTTTGGTTTTGCAGATTTATATTCACAGGATCCTGGTTTACAGCTGGAACGATATCCGGAAAGCTTTGTATCCGTATATCTCTTCTAGTTGTGTATTGTATTATTTTCCGCTGCTATGTAATTTAAAACCTCTGATATTTATTTCTGTATAATATTCATTTGTACTCTGTATACTCTTGTAATCTGATGCATTGTTGTAATAATATACATTGAAATGTTCTTTTTATATGCGTTCTATTTTGTCGTGTTCTCAACGATAGGGCGTTTCTAACGGTCTGGGTCGGTTTAGCGACTGGTTCGGACCGAGCGAAATTCGTTCTCGTCACACTAGTTTACAGCTTGAATGATATTCGGGACGCTCTGTATCCGCGTATCTCTTTCAGTTGTGTTTTGTATTATTTTCCGCTGTAGTAATGTATTTAAATCTCTGATATTTTTCAAATGTATAATATTCATTCATACTCTGTATATTCTTGTACTCTGATGTAAATTGTTGAAATAAGCAATGAAATGTTCTTCTGTTTGTGTTCTGATTCATCTTGTCCTCAAAGCGATCTGTTCTTTCTCTTCTCTTCAGAGACCGGGGAAGTTCAGGTTCTTTACAGTGGTACCAGAGCTTTGGTTTACAAAGCTCGAGAACAAGACGGATTAGAACCGAACGAAAGAATTCATCAGAGATTGGATTAGTAATATCCAATGAGAATTACTTGTTAGAGATAGGATCAGTAGTATCCTAGAACGAGTGTAAAGAGTGAAATTTTTAAAAATAAAATTTAAAACGAATCTTGTTTTGAAAATTTAATCAAATTATACGTATTTGAGTATATTATTTTATTTTATCTTGGACAATCGAGTATATAAAGATTTTGCATATACGCGTCGTGAATGTATATTCGAAGTTTTAATATACTGGATAGATATAGAATCACACTCTAGTAGCCCGAAGATGATTCTGATGATTGAGTACTCATCATCAGAGTTTATGTTCGACTGTCGAAAGTGGGATATTTATATATTTCCAATAGACTGGTTTGAGAACCAAAACTAGATAGGGCTTATTGTTGTGACTTGACATCAAAAACATGATTTTTGAGTATATGTAAAAAATATATGAATTTGAAACGTTAACCAACTAATTGATTGCTGGTTGTGTTGCTTGATTATTAGTTTGACTAATAGAATTGTTGAAACCCATTTGTACATGTACGGTAAATTTGGCCAAATTGAGTCAAATATTGAATTGAATTGAAAATTTATTGCATATGCATATATGTACATGTATATACATTGAACAAGTCATAGCAAGGAGGCTAAAAGAAGAGGAATAGAATTGTTTGCCCGACAAATAGGTACATGTTTATTGTATTTCTTGGGGTTTTTGATGATTTTATGAGCCGATTGGCTAGTCGCTCGGCTATTTCTTTTTCTTTTTGAGATCAGAAGGCCTGTTTGGCGATTTCGCGATTTTCCCGGTGCTCCCGTACAAGAGAAGTTATGGCAAAAAATTTTGAAAATTTAGGGTGTTAGCCAAATTTTTGAAAATTTTGAAAAGTTTTTAGAAACTGAAAAGTTGAAGAACTTAAGGCATAATGAAAGTTGAGTTGATTATAAAACAACTTTCACCTTCGTTCCTTTTCGAGGACGAAAAGATTTTAAGTGGGGGAGATTGTATCAAGCCGTAAAATCTGAGCCAATTTCAAAATTTTATTTTGGCGATTTTAATGGATTTTGATTATTTAAAATGAATATTTTAAATAATAACGATGAAAACTTTATTTAAATCGAAGCTAAAACGAATAAATTTATTTTAATTATATAACGAGCCTAAAATGGCGCGGTAGTTCGAAAATTCGATTTCTAATTTCAATTGAACATACAGAATTCAATATAAGTTAGAATTGGACGAAACAAGAAATATTTGAATCTGTTTAAACATATCTTTCTAACGAAGCTAAGAAACCGAGATTTCACTTTATAGAGTGAAAGATATGTCCAGTTTAAAATTCAGAAAAGTCGATGTGGAATTTATATATATTTTAATATATATATAGCCCTTAAAAATAGCCATTTTGCAAACGACCTCTGTTTTCGACAAAACCACTTTTGTTGGATCTGTGATGTCAAATTATTGCTTGGTTTCAAAATTCATAATTTTTGAAATCAGTATTTGAGCGTGGCAAAAGAAAACGTTTTTTTAATAGTTTCAGTCAATTTCGATCAACCAGAAAATGACCATTTTTCAAACGGTCTTAGAATTTGACAAAATTAGTTTTTTTAGGACCGTATCGTCAATACGAAGCTAGAAATAAATTCTATGGAATTTTTGGAGTCAGTATGTGGCCCCGGTAAATTAAAATAAACGTTCAAATTCAATATATAATGATTTATATTTTAAATTTGGTAAAAATGGATCGTAAAAGCCGAATTAGGTTACGAAACATATCCCATTGTGTTCGAAATGATGGTAATTAGCTAGGGGTGATAGTCGTTGGGTTTGAATTGAAGTTTGAATAAAAATTTAACTTTTGGAATTTAAAACTAAATAAAATATATAATTATATATATTGAAAGTCAACCCCCTATCCCATTTCTCTTTCCCCGATCGTTTTACTTCAGATAAAAACAAAACTATCGTTGTTTCCTCGTCGCTCCCCGGCAATTCTTCACCGCGCCCCCTTTGCTCCTCCGTCGTTGGCGATCTCCACAAGCCCCTCCCCCTTCTTCGATTCTCCCTCCTCCTCTAATGTGAGCCGCACCCAAAAAAAAAACCCAAGCTCCAGATCTGAAATCCGCCGCCACCAACGGCCGCCACAGCCCCAACGCCGACTTCAGGACCTCCCCCGACCCGCCTCGACCCTCCTCAGCCACATGAGCACCCCCCTCTCCCATTGAAGACACTGTAAGTTTTTTTAATTTAATTTACTTTGAAAAAAAATTTAGTTCTTTTACATATAGCAAGTAGAAAACTCGATTTTTATTGATATGATATCATGGTAAAAATGTGATTCTTTCATGTATGATTCCTAAGAAAAAATACGTTTTTTTTATATATGAAAACGTAGTAAAGATTCGATTTTTCTTTATATGAATAGCGTATAAAAATTCGATTTTTCTTTATAAGAATAGTGTATAAAAATTCGATTTCTCTTTATATGAATAGCGTGTAAAGATTCGATTTTTCTCTATATAAGTAGCGTTGTAAAAAAATATAATCTTTATATAGAACCTAGCGAAGAAAAATATAATTTTTCCATGTTTAAAGTAGCAAATAAAAATGTGATTTTTATCATATATGTAGCATAATAAAAATATTTTTGTTATTATATGAGAAGTGAAATAAAAATATAATCTTTACAGTATATGAATTGAAATAAAAATATGAACTTTATTTTTATCATGAAGTAGTGAGAATAAAGATTCGATTTTTATATGAGTAGCAGATTAAAAATAGAATTTTTATATAATGGAGAATATAAAAATATGATTTTTATATATGTAATGAAATAAAAATATGATTTTATATTTGTAATGAAATAAAAATATGATTTTTATATATGTAATGAAATAAAAATATGATTTTTATATATGTAATGAAATAAAAATACGATTTTTATATATATGCAAGCGAGATAGAAATTCGATTTTTACATGTATGGTTTTGAAATAAAAATATGATATTTATATATGTAAGCATCGTTATAGAAAAATATGATTTTTCATCGTGTAAATGAAATATTTATAGATTAGATAAAAATGGGATTTTTATCGTATATATGAAATAACTTTTAATTCTATAAAAATATGATTTTCAGATTATACATGCGATGAATAAAATATAAGCGATTGGGTTGATTCTCTGAAGCTCAAATTCGCGTTGCGCTAGCATTAGATAAAGAGTGGCGGAGTGGATCCCTAAGGTGAGAACTCTCTCACTGAATTTATATATACAGTTATTTATTTATAACAACATATATGAACTGTTCCCCGTCGTCCACAGACCATGGATGACTTGTGTAATTGTTTAGTTTGGTTGATTGGATTGTTTGGTTGAATTTGGTTTGGGAAATAAGATGGGATTGATTAAATTAGTATGTGTATGGCGCAGACCATTATTAGACTGGGGTTAAGGCTAGGCCTTATCCCGTTTCTAGCATCGCGCCGTTATGCCGCCGAAATTTTCTAAAATATATTAGAAAAATAAAAATATCATTTTTACTGTGTAAATGATCCGAATAAATATTTTATTGTTAAAAATATAATTTTTAACGTGTATGTGAATAAAATAAATATTCATTTACAAATCAAACGATTTGTTTATGTACACTGATTTGACTGATATTGATTAGGACGATAAATTTTACACATCGCCCAACTGCACAAATAACATTCAGTATTTGTTGGTTGAAACCCCACACGGGTGTTGAGATGATATTTGACATACACTAATCCCAACTGTTTAGTGGTATGTAAATCGTTAGGTTGACAGACTGTTGCAATCGTTATATATTTATATTTAATGCTTATACAGTGTAGAACGCACTCTGGTTGATGGTTGATTCTTTATCATGGCTGTTGTATACATGTGTTGTATGAAATCCATATAATCACATTATATGGTGATTGACTGTGTCTGATTCCAGTTCAGAAAGGAGTAATATTTTTAAAATAACAAATATTTTAAATAAGTAATATTTTGAAATAATATTCAGTAAAGGATTAAAATATTGAAATACGTGAAGCCGTATTGATTAGAGTTGCACCATTTTGACGCGAGCAATATTTATATCGATTTTATTCGTTTTTATAACGAATATCGAAAAGGAAAATATTTCAAAATCCGAAAATTTGAAAATATTATCATTAAAATATTTTAATGATAAAGATTATTCAATTTTGATTTAAAATTGAAGTAAAAGTGGGATTCATTTTAAAACGAATTTATAAAATATGTTTGAACAAATATATATATATATATATATATATATATATATTAATGGTTTGAATAGAACGCGCCGCGCCGCGGTAGTTCGCGAATTTTGACATTGACTTCGAATTGATGTTACGGGAGATCCGACCGTCGGATTCTCCTAAAACCGGAACCTTTATGTTCGTATCGAAAAGAGATTTTGAACGAATATGAGTAATCTGAAATCTAATGGTTGGATTTGGAATTACGTCCAAATCAAATTTGGAAAAGTTCGCTGTAAGTGCAGCTCGACGATCGTTTATTGAAATTGACTGTAAGGGCCTTAATAAAATTACTAAAAATATTAATAATTTGTGTAAAATCATAATAAATGATTTGGGAAGGATTGGGATGAAAAACTCAATATTTGAAAAGATAAAAGTAGAATTTTATCCAATTGATCTAGTCATTAACTAGAATTATAATCCAATTATTTTTAAATAAATAAAGGGGATTAAGAATGGGTTTTAAAATAACCAGAATTTCCAATATATGAATTGGAATGGATTTGGAAGGAAATCATCTTCGGAATATTTTAATACTGGATTTCGTGATTATATGGGTATTGTTATGGAAATTTGGAAGATATATTTTATATCGTTATTTCCAATACGATATTTGTTGGTTTCAGAATTCGATATTGAATATAAGCCGATATAATTTCTATTCAGAGCCTTATATTTAATATTGAATTGGATTTTGGGTTTGTCAAGAACGGTGTCTTCACTAACACTGTTCTTAAACCCAATGGAGTTAAGAAAATTAGAAAATGACTGGAGATTAGTTAAGTTGAATGGTTTCCTGGGTATTGATCTGATGTTGGTTTCGGCCTTCGGGATTAATACTTAGAGAATTGTTCTCTTACTAATTTACGGTTAGAGATCATGGAATGTGATTTTTGGTTTATCGTGAGCAGTGTTTTAAAGGACATTATCTCTTTAACCCAGTTAAAGATAAGATTAATTTCTTAACTTTGAAAAGTCATTAAGTAATGATTTTTGAGATTAAAACTGAATTAGAGCTTTAATGAATCTTTAATTAGATTGAAATGATCGAGAATGGAGTATCACCAGTTTTGCTCCAAAGCGATAGTTAAATCTTTAATTAGATTTGAACGTGAAAGGGTAATTAAATTTACAGATAACACACTGGTGTTAGATATGGAGTATTACCAGTTTTTCTTCATGGGTTGAATAGGTTGGGATTGGGAAATTAAATAAAGAATAACTTCGGTAAGGCTGGCTAATCTCGACTAGTTTGGAAAACCATAATATGGTTTGAAATGATATCCAAAGGAAGATTAAAGAATAAATTTAAAAGAATTTAGCTTTGATAAAATTAATGGGAACCTTTCCCAAAGACTAAGAATATTTGAATAAAAGAATATTCTGGATTGGAATGAGGTGTATGGTTTTTTTTAACACTTGTTTATTATATACGTGAGTTATTCGGAAAGGCCGGGTTTATACCCATTCTGAATAACTGATTCGACGATAAGTCGACGATGAAGACGGTGGTTGAAGACCGGAGGTCTTCACATCGTTTAGATAACTACTGATGATCTTGATTGGGCTGTACACCCAAGAGGAGGGAATCAGTTCGTGATCGTCCAGTCGTACTTTGAGATCGATGGATATGCGAGGAATAAGGTTCCTCCGGTTTTGTTCAGACCTAGAACGAACTTGTAAATGGACTGTGTGTCTAACATTGGATTTCATTATGTGTGATTGAGTAATATCGGTTGCATAGCGTGAATTGCCTGTGTGGCATGCTGAGATGCAAATGATCAAGGCTTGTGTTGAAAAGCAGAGTCTTGTGGTTGATGATCAAAGCACGGCTTTAAAATAGCGTAGCTTTGTGTATGGCATTAACTCGCTAGCCTCACACCCTGCTGTGAATCGGAAACGGGAGAGGACATTAGGGACGACATGCGTTTCTTTCTAGCTAGAAGTGGTGTCAGTGTTTTTACACGGCCTGGCATTTACTTATGGGGATGATGGATTTTGAGGCGCCTCAGTTTGATCGGACGATCCGGGTCCGATGGAGTCATTTGGCTCACTTACGCCCCATAGGGTGGGGAAACGCATGTTCAGGAATTTATACATAATTCACACCTTGCACTTCGTGTGGACCGGCCTTGACGATCCTAGTGTCACTCGAGCTCTGATCCTGAGGCTCGGGCTAGAGAGTCTCGAAGCGGTGAGGACTATCTTTTGCCTCGGTTAACAAATGGAAATCCAACTTCCAATACGTGACTTTGCTGTTTTATTTGTAGAGCCTAGCGTGGCAACATAGTGGGATGGGGCACTCATGCCGTCTATGATTGATACATTTATATTTGATGTTGATTTCTTCACCTATAGTAATAAAAAAATATGAAATTCCACGTACCAGGCATTCTTGGCTATTATAAGGTAAAAACCATATCCTCTGGCTTGCGTTGCATTGTGTGATGGGACCTGGGTCTTATAATAGCTTCATCTTCTTTATTTTAGCATTGCGCTGTTGGTTATATGCACTGGTATTCTTGGGAGGAAACCCGTTCCGTGTTATACGGCGTGGTCCCTCGATTTACCTAACTTTAAAAATAAAGATTAATAACTATTTTAGTTCTCCCACCGGTCACATGACTGACTTGTAGTTTATTGTTTTAACCTAAACTCTGGGTGCCCCTATTTTCCGCACGGGCAGCTAGTAGTTTTGGTTTTGCAGATTTATATTCACAGGACCCTGGTTTACAGCTGGAATGATATTCGGGAAGCTCTATATTCGTGTATCTCTTTCATTTGTGTTTTGTATTATTTTCTACTGTAGTAATGTATTTAAATCTCTGATATTTATCAAATGTATAATATTCCTTCATACTCCGCATATTCTTATACTCTGACGTAAATTGTTGTAATAAGCAATGAAATGTTCTTCTGTTTGTGTTTTGATTCGTCTTGTCCTCAAAGTGATCCATTCTTTCTCTTCTCTTCGGAGACCGGGGAAGTTCGTGTTCCTTACAATTTATATACCAATGATAAAGAATATTCAATTTTGATTTAATACTGAACTGAAAGTGGGAATCGTTTTAAAACGAATTTATACAATACGTTTTGAACGAAATATATATTATATATATAATATATATATTAATGGTTTGAATAGAACGCGTCGCGCCGCGGTCGTTCGCGAATTTCGACCATTGCCTTCGAATTGATATTAAGGGAGATCCATCCGTCGGATTCTCCTAAAACCGGAACCTTGGGTTCGTATCGAAAAGAGCTTTCCAACGAATATAAGAAATTTGAAATCTAATGGTTGGATTTGGAATTATGTCCAAATCAAATTTGGAAAAGATCGTTGTAAATGCAGTTCGACGACCGTTTATGGAAATCGACTGTACGGCCATTGATAAAATTATTAAAAATACTAATTGTTTGTGTAAAATCATAATAAATAATTTGGAAAGAATTGGGATGGAAAATTCCACGTTTTTAAAGTTAAAAATATATTTTTATCAAAATGAACTAGTTATAAACTAGATTTGAAATCCAATAATTTTTAAATAAAATAAATTGGATTTGTAAATGGTTTTGGGATAATCAAAAATTTTCCAACAAACAAATTTGAGTGGATTTGAATGGAAATCATCTTCGGAATAGTTTGATATTGGATTTCGTGATTATATGGATACTGTTATGGAAATTTGGAAGATATATTTTATATCGTTATTTCCAATACGATATTTGTTGGTTTCAGAATTCGATATTGAATATAAGACGATATAATTTCTATTCAGAGCTTTATATTTAATATCGAATTGGATTTTGGGTTTGTCGTTGTTAACCCATAAAAATATGTATTTCATATGTCATTGAAGTCATGCCGTTATTGGGTAAGTCATTGGACTTATACGGAGAACATAAAGTCAAGATCGAATCCATATCGTAACGGCTAAGTAAGTTGCATCTCACCGTGTCGCGGCAAGAAAATCAGACCGACTTCACAACATACCGTATTTCGTTAATGACGAGAAAGCAAGGTCGGATTTTAGAAAATACAACATGTCGTTCATCCTTCATGTCGTTCAACGACATGAGGAGCAAGCCGACATGTAAAGATCTCAAAATGAATCATGTCGTTCTAGCATTGCGACATAAAATAAGGGTAGTTATTAAGTCGCTAGCGACATAAAGGACACTGCTTTTATCCGTGTCGTTCAGCGACATGATGTATGGGTCGTGAATACAATATAGAAATAGGGTAAACAGTATGCCGAAACCAAGATAATCCGCGCCTCATCATGCCGCAGCCATCTCAAAGGCGCGGGGAAGCTTTAGATCGGAAGAACCGGCCATGTCGCACCAAGTCATGTCGCCATACGACTTGACTCATGGCGTTTTTGCTGATAACTACGAAACTGCCACCTGGTCCAGAAATCTCCTATAAATACCTCCCACACTTCTTCATTTGGGGGGATCGAATCTCAAGGCCACGAAATGCTGTCAAAATTTTTCTTCAACAATTACTCCAACATCCATCCAACTCCAAAGAGAGAAGATTAGTCCATGGATCACAATCTCCATCAAAAACCTCAAGATAACATGCGAATTGAAGATTGATTGGAAAAGCTTGCATTCAAAGAGGAACTCTACCAATTCCTCATCATTTTCCATCAAATCTATATGGATCTACATTCTTCTTCGTCATTTCTAAGAGATTTGAGTATGATTTGTGTATGTGAGAGAGTGACAATATTGTAAGAGAGAATATGATCTTGTAATCTTCATATTGATAATGAATTTCTTCATGAAAGTGGACATAAATCCTCATTGGATTGAACCACTATAAACTTTGTGCCTTTTACTTACATTTCAATTGTTGTGTGGCTCCACTCTTTCATTTTTTGTGAGATCTAATCCTTCCACTTTTGGTGTTTACCCAATTTTGGGACAAACATTTGGCGCCCATCGTGGTGCACGAATGCTAATCCGTTTCTCACTCTCTCGCAAAGTAGAAGGCCTTGCATTGGAACTTTTGATTACATTCCGACCACTTAATTTTCTCGCGTTGAGATACTTATCATGGGCAAGCCAGGTAGACCGTCGAAGAAAACTACAAGTAAAAGCGTCGAAAATGCTGATAATACCACTAACATGGAAAATACTCCGCCTACACCCCAGATTGAAGTTGGCCAGAGTTCTAAAGCCAGAACTGCTATAACAAGAAAGGAACTTGATGAAGTGGCAGTGGGGCTGATAAATCGAATGGATATTGCGAATGAAGCCATGCTGAAAAAGCTTGAAACCATGTTTGCTAAGCAGGCCGGAACGGCTAAAGTTACCATGAGTGCATCACGTCTTAAATCTGCTAAGGCCACTCGAACAGAAGATACTGGATCTTCTTCCACAAGCCCGAATCGAGGGGATTCTGTCCAAGAGGTTGCAGATCCCAATCACAAGGAAACAGAGCCACCTACCCATAATCACTCTGGAAAAGCAACTCCTCAACAAGCGCTTGGTTCCACCAAAGGGGCACTTCCTCATGAGGAGGTCCAGGACGCCGAAATCTGAACCGCGACTGTTCTCTTAGGTGAACATCCGGTAAAGAGGAAGGCGCCCGCCCCGTGGGCTGGCTCAATGAGGAAGAGCGTATAACAGGCATGATCCGAAAGATCATGAGTGAAGACCAGAAAAAGGTAAATGAAGAGAAGGAATGGGGATTTGCTCCCACAAAAACCCCGCTGACAGAAAGAATAAAAATGGCGCCATATCCACACAAATTCAAGCCTCCAGTTGTGCAAGGTTACAATGGGACTGGTGACCCCAATGTGTTCCTATTCAAGTACGACCAGCATATGGATGGGGCACGCTCTACTGATGAGCTCAAATGTTTGTATTTCCCTACTTACTTGGAGGGATTGGCTTCGCTTTGGTTCACCAAGCTCCCGCCAAAGTCCGTGGATGACTTTGCCACCTTGGCCAAGATGTTCAGGCAACAATTCAGGCTATAAACAACTAAGGCGCACGATGTAATGGAACTGAATGAGTTGGAACAAGGACTAGGAGAGTCAATTAAAACCTTCCTTTCCCGTTTCAACACGGCTGCAGTCGAAGTCGGAAACTATGAACCTTGTTTGGCCTTAATGGCTTTGAAGGGAGGTATAAGTAATAAAACCAAACTTGGGAGGTGGATCAAGAAAAAGAAGCCTACCACTCTTGAAGAGCTATTTAATAAGGCAAAAGAGTACATAGGCATGGATGAGGATCCAGCCTACACCTTGGAGGTTCCCAAGAATGATGGGCCATCAGAGGAAAGAGACGTGAACACCCAAGGAGGACAGAAAATGTTGGAGGAAATCAGAAGAGCGGAAATGAAGGGAAGGACGGTCGGAACAACAAAAAGCTTCATTTCTTCAAAAATTCTGAAATGACTCCCCTTAATGATACTATAGAAAACATTTATATAGCGACCAGAGACACTGATGAATATCCAGAACAAGGGTAGTTAAGAGTCACCGATAATGCAATAAAGTTCGGAAGGTTCTGCCGATTCCACAACAAGCCGGGACATAGCACGAACGAATGCAGACATCTGAAAAACTTAATCGAGGAACTAATAAGAAAAAACAGGCTTCAACAATATACGAAGAACTCCCAGAATGCTCAGGGAGCTCAAGACCAAGGGACCTCCACAGGACAACCTAAAAAAACGAAAATGGTTGGGTTGCTGCTATACCAAGAATGATGATAAACACCATTTCAGGAGGCCCATACCCGTTTGGGAAAAGCTAGGGAGACATGGTGAAGTATGCTCATGAAATAAAGGACTTTTCGAAGAAAGGAGAACCCATGATCATGGATGAGGCTTTATCGGCAAAAGTACCAAGAATCTTGCGAGACAACATCACGTTTAAAGATGAAGATCCAGCTGGAATCATAACACCCACAGAGGATCCAATGGTGGTAACCATCGGTTTGGGCCCGACCATAGTCAGAAGGGTGTTGGTCGGTAGTGGAGCATCTGTTAATGTCCTCTTCTTTAACGCATTTCATAGGATGAAGCTTTCCATGGATGAAGTAAGAGCCTGTCAAAACAAGGTCCACAGATTCACAGGTCAAGCTGTTCAACCAATTGACGTTATCAGCTTATTAGTGGAGCTCGGAGAAGGGGAGCAAAAAGCTGCATTGGTACAAGACTTTGTAATAATTGATGAAGCCTCCGGTTACAATGCCTTCCTAGGAAGACCTACTCTTGCAGCATTCAGAATAATCATAGGAGATCAACAAGCAGCAAGAGAATGCTATTTGTTTGAGTTGGCAGAGGCAAGGAAGAAGGAATTGAAGAAGGTTGTGGAGCCGTCACTTCACATCCAAGAACCCCTCTTGTAGCAACTAAAGCAAAACCCCCATACTGGCGAGCACAGTGGTGCTCGAAAAGCAATTGATCCGAGGAAAAACAGTATGGGGGGAAAATAGAGCAGTGCCGGCCAAAGATACTATCCCTATTCCAGTGTCTGACAAAGACCCTAATCAGGTCCTAAAAATAGGATCTCAGCTAGGTATGAAGCTACAAAGAGAATTAATCTTGTTTTTGAAAGGAAATTTAGATGTGTTTGCCTGGACACACTCAGATATGAGTGGGATCCCATCAAATGTAATCGCTCACAAGTTAAATATAAATCGAAAATTGACCCCTGTGAAACAAAAAAGACGTATGCAAGGTTTTGAAACATCTGAGGCCCTAAAAGAAGAAGTAAATAGACTACTCGAAAATAATTTCATACATGGATCTACGTATCCAGATTGGGTCTCTAACCCTGTTCTTGTCAAAAACTCCAATGGAAAGTGGAGGGTGTGTATAGATTACTCAGATCTTAATAAAGCATGCCCAAAGGACAGTTTTCCTCTACCCCGAATCGATCAACTCGTAGATGCGACAACGGGACACAGACTACTATCTTTTATGGACTCATATTCCGGATACAATCAAATTATGATGCACAAGCCGGACGAGGACAATACAAGTTTCATAACGGATAAAGGACTATACTGTTACAAAGTCATGCCATTCGGACTGAAAAATGCAGGGGCGACCTACCAACGTCTCGTAAACTCCATGTTTAAATCTCAAATAGGGAGAACAATTGAAGTATATGTAGATGACATGCTAGTAAAATCAAAGAAGGTTGAAAATCATCTTAAAGATCTGGCAGAAATGTTCCACATACTCAGAAAATACAGGATGAAACTAAACCCACTGAAATGTTCATTCGGGGTTTCCTTCGGCAAATTTCTCGGGTTTATCGTTAATGCTAAGTGCATAGAAGTGAATCCTTCCCAAATTGTGGCTTTAAGAGAAATGTGGGACCCAAGAACAAAAAAGGAACTTCAAAGCCTAAATGGAAAGGTGGCAGCATTGAACAGATTTGTTTCCAAAGCAACTGATCGATGTATTCCGCTCTTTGATGTTTTAAAGAAAGAGAAAAAGGATTTCCAGTGGACCTCGGAGTGCCAAGAAGTCTTTGAGGAATTAATTAGACACATGGAATCACCGCTGATGTTTTCGAAACCAAAAGATGGAGAAGATTTATTTCTATACCTAGCAGTTTCATCACATGCCTTGAATGCTGCGCTAATCCGGGAAGTGGCAGATGTAATGACCCGCATTGGCAGGGGTATTATGATCAATTTATTTTATTATATCAATGGTGATGTAGTGAATTAAATGGTCGTGGAAATAATATAATGGTGAATATTTAATTAAAATAATATATTTAATTTTGAAATAATCAGAATTGGCTAAAATGGCGATATGATGTGAACTGGATCATCTGTGATATTTAATTCAGTTTAGAATTGAATTAGAATAACGAATATATTATATAAACGACAGTTTGAACGTATAATTATAATATAATTATAAACGAGCTCGAAATGGCGCTGCAGTTCGTAAATTGGCGATTCGAACTTCAACTGAATGTACAGGATTCGTTTTAAGCCGGATTTCTGTGAAACAAGAAACGTGTGGAGCTGGTGGAGTATATCTTTCTACTGGAAGAGAAAAATCAGGATTTCGTCGTATAGATTTTGAGATATGTCCAAATCAAATTTCAGAATAGTCGCTATAGAATCGTTTATCGGCCATAACGGTTATTTCAAAATAACTAGATATCGGGTGTGAATTCAGATAAGGTTCTTTTGGGAAATAGCGATAATTTAATTTTTAGAATTTTATTGTAATTTTTAATTAATTAAATAAGCAACTTTTTAAGTGGAGTATTTTGCACCCTTAATCAGTGATTTTGGGGTTTCACAATATGAGTTAATCTACCGGTATTATTATATTTTTGGGATCGTGGCTCATCGCTGAACATGACTGTATCCTTATTTCAGTCCGTACCCGCTCTGACATGAAGTGATTTTACTTAACGAAATTCACTAGACTAAATACTATATATGTATTTGTACTATTAAATTCGTAAGTCCTCTTTTCAACCACCTCGCATATCCCATTAACCACAAAACCATGTCTGGAGCTCACAACACCACGTTGCATTTTTAAAACCATATTTATATATATATTCGGATCCAAACAAGTTCTTTCCGCCGCACTTTTTTTTTCTCTTCAGCAAAACAATTTTTCTTCTTTTTCTTTTGATAAAGCGCAAGTGGAAATCCCATTCTCTCCAACCACAAAACGCAAGAAAGAAAATCCAAGGTATATATATATACGTATATAATATCATCATAACTTCCAGTTATTTGTATGTTATTCTTTTGGGGTTTACACGCTGATTTTGGTGAGCATGAAGTACGGTGTCTTTTCTATGTTGCAAAGTACTGGTGTTCGAACGAAGGGAAGGAGAGCAGTGGATGCTACGTAAGGGGGTGTGCATGAACGGATGGGGATGGGCGGAAGTTCGGCTATGGAAGGTGAACACTATACGCGGGAGTAGGGCGTTGGAGTTAATAGGGGATGGTGAAGTGTTTGGTGTGTTTTCATTTAAAGGATCATGAGGGTTGTTTGCTGGAACAGCGTGTGGCGAAGGGGAAGGGCATGAAGTAGGAGATGGCGGGTTCTGGCAAGAAGTGTTTCACAGTTGAAGTTTTGACAGTGGTGTATATATATTTAAGAAGACAAGAGGTAGTGCATGCAGTGCGTTCAAATAAGGACATGAGGGGAAATGGTATTTCGCATTTCTTCCCTGTGCAGTGGGTTAGAGTGTGAGAACGAGTCTTGTGAGAAGCGTGCGAGCTGGACTTCGATGGTATTGAAGTGTAGAGAGTGAGAAGAAAAGTCGAGGGGTGGTTTTCATTTGGATTTGCGTCGAGAGGCGAGGGAGAACGACAGCAAGCAAGTTTCGGCAATGGACATTGTGAGGTATTGGGATCCGCATTTTAGTGTGTGGAGGAAGAAGAGTGTCGGGGGTCTTCATATGGGTAATGGGCCAAACAAAAGATGGTAAAGCCCAAATGGTTTTAAATTAAGTTTTAAGTTTAATTTAATATACGGTAACTTGTAAAATTCATAACTTCTTCATACGTGATCGAAACTCAGCGAAACAAGATCCGTTGGGATCATATGGACGGCGACAACACAATGAGACTGACCGGGAGTGAATCCGAGCTTGTTACAATTTATGACGAAATAAATTGTCCGACTGAATCAAATAACGCAAACCGTTATTTAACGATTAACGCGCCAATGTGAGTAAATCTCACTAACTCTGAACAGTTTAAAATTTCATGTTGTATTTTTAGAACTGTTAGATATTGACTGATTGACTGTGTGTTGTTTGTTTGATTGAACTGCTAGTCAGTTAGTTGAATTTCTATATTGATTCTGTTTAACAGAATGTATCATATAGAACTGAAAGTGATGTTATATTATATTGTTTAACATCTGTGATGCAGGGAAACAGGTTGGAGGAATCCAACTGGATGCCTCAACATTTATTTTACTGTTTTCATATATTGTGATATATGATGTGTTATATAATCTGTTATGGATTATGGGTGTTGGAATGATATTGATCATTGTTATTCGATATTTTAAATATCATAAGAAACCCTGGGATGTAAAAAAAGAAGTATTTCAATGTATATTGAAATAAAAGAAATTTTATAAAATCACAGGATTTTATAAAAGGAAATATTTATAAAACGAACACGGTTATATAAAAGGGATATTTATTTTGAAAATAAATAGAAGTTATAAATAGGAAATATTTGTAACGGTAAATAGAAGTTATAAATAGGAAATATTTGTAATGGTAAATAGAAGTTATAAATAGGAAATATTTGCAATGGTAAATAGAAGTTATAAATAGGAAATATTTGTAACGGTAAATAGAAGTTATAAATAGGAAATATTTGTAACGGTAAATAGAAGTTATAAATAGGAAATAATTGTAACTGTGAGTAAACGTTATAAAAAGGAAATAGTTGTAATGGTAAGTAAACGTTATAAAAAAAAGGGAAATAGTTGTAACGGAAAACGTAGTTTATCAAAAGGAGCTAATCGATGTTAGTTAAATCGATTAGAGTTAAAGCAAAGGAGCTAGTCGATGTTAGTTTAATCGATTAGAGTTAAAGCAAATGAGTTAATCGAATATAGTTATTCGAATAGAAAGTAAAAGGAATTATCGAATATAGTTTATTCGAAAGTAGTTAAGCGAAATGAGTAAATCAATAGTGTTAGTCAAAATGAGTAAATCAATTGTGTTAGTCAAATAGAGTTAATCCAATAGTGTTAGTCTAATAGAGATAATTGATAGTGTTAATCGAATAGAGTTAAGTGAAAAGAGTCAATTGAATATAGCTATTCGAAGAGGGTTAAGTAAGGAAGTTAGTAAAAAGAATAAAGTGAACTTTGCCTATTTCAAAGTTAGAAATGTTGTTCAGTTAAGGTCTGAGAGGTAGTTCTACCCCAACTTGATTGGCTTCGTTTTTAACTAAGGAATAGTTAAGGTTCGGCAGTAAAGGAAATGGTTTGAGTTGGCATCGCGACGGTTTGTTTAAACATCTGTCTAAGTCCAATGAAGAAGCTTTGGAAATGTTTTCCAAATAAGAAACCAGAAATGTTTTCTAATAAAGAAACAAAGAAATGGAAATGTTTTCCATTGTTAATAACGTATATTTTCCCAATTTAGAAAATAAGGAATATTGAACGTAGGGAAACAGGAGATAAGTAAATTTATGAAATAAAGAGATGAATGTTAAATGATGTTTGATAGATAAAATTTCCATTTGGGAATAATATCGTTGTTTGCACACTTGTTTTTATTCGATAGTTAAATCACAGACTATCGAAGTTTTGACCATTTTAACGTTGTTGATATGGAGAGACCGGTTGGATTATTATCCAAAGAACCACTTTGTATTGGCATAAGCGTTGAGAATCATATATGCCAACGGAAATTAAAGACGGAGTTATGCAAGGGCTATCCTGTTTACAGAATAGTGCCTTCGGTTCATCTTGTTCTTGGATGACTTGTATGGACGGATGTCTGACAGAGTATTTCCAGACAATCACATATATTGATTTCTCCAACTATACCAAGAGTGGAAGCGGAGAAGGAAACTTCTTTTAGCTAACGCGTAATGTATGGTTAAGGATATAAATCGGTGATTTTATGAATTTGACGATGTGGCATTCAAAGTGAATCTGATATGATGATAAAGCGTAGCTTCTAGCCTCATCATCCGGTAAATGGCAGAAATCGGGCAGGCATCATGGCTAAGTCGGTCGCACCGAAGTAGGGTGTATAATCACCTGATCTAGAGTTTCATTTACTTCTAAAAATCTATTGTTGATGCTGTCCCATTCGGGAAACGGTTGCTGATCCCAACTGTTGGTGATATACATTCGATACACTCAAGCGAAATGGGTGGTCGGTCATGTTTGGCCGGGTTGCAAGATGTTCTTGTTGAACCCAGTGTATTCCTCTCTAGAGGTACACGAGCGAAAGGTGGTTCCATACCTTGTCATAGTTGGAAACCCATTACCCAATACGTGCTTGCGGTTTTGATTGTATACTATATATGTAGAATGTGAGATGAAAGCGTTTCTGCTAGATGATTATATATACTGTGATTGATAGGCATTATTATAATATCAAAAGATTTTTGATATAAAGTTATTTTGGATTCTCATAAGGGAAAAACCCGTTCCGTTATGCGGCGTGGTCTTATGAGATATCGTTTACTTGTTCGAACTGTTTTTAAACTGTTTTACTCATACCAGTCCCATGACTGACCCGAAGTTTACTTTGTTGTTTTCCCTAAACTCTTGGGTTCCTAAATTTGTACGGGTAGTCAAGTAGTCGGGATTTACAGATATACTGGAAGAGCTTGGAGCAGGAGGCTTCAGGATCATATAGCTATAGTTATTTCTGCTGTGTTTAAGTGTTGTACTTTGATAATGATGTATATTCAAATACCGATGTATATTTCAAAGTTATGTTACATATATTATATGTTATTCGTTCCGCTGTGAGATTCGTGTTACTCTGATGTTGTGTTCTTCTTCTTCTTCTATTCTAAGTTTCTATCTTATCTTTCCTCACCCTCTAATTTCTTCACTAATTACCACGATTTTTCGGTGTTTTTGTTATCGACATCGTGCTTATGTCGATAACCAAAGTCGCTCAAAATTCGGGTCGTTACAGTTGGTATCAGAGCTTAAGTTAAGAATTACTTAGCTCTGTGGCGTGACTCGGTAGAGATAGGGTTAGTAATACCCTAGACTGAGATTGAGTGTATATATACGAGTGAACGTATTTGTTATTGATATAAAAATTTGTTTTATATTGTGGAGATTCATTGGTTGAGTCGTTTATGAGTTCTGGTCGATCAGTTTGATCCACTGTATCGGTAGGAGTTACTAAACACTTGAATACGATGAACCATCTTGGTATGTTTTGAAAAGAGGGTAAATTAAAATAAGTTTACCCAAGGTATATCTCGATATAGAGAAGACATATATATCAAAATTATAATATATTGGATATACTGGTTGTTATTATAATCGAGTAAGATTATAAATTAAATGGTTATGTAAATAACCAATCAGAATTCATATAAGTGAAATATGTGAAATCACATGATTTAAATCTGAAATTTAAACCAGAAATTGAATTAAAACTCTGGAGAATTGGATAAGTGTTTGTAAATAGATTTGGATTAAAAATAAGGAAAATTTAAGATCCTGGGAGATTTTAAATTGTTTTACAAGCAGTGTGAATTATATTTTGAAATGAATTTCAATGTGGAAATGTTTAGGAATGGTTTTATAGTATTGAACTCACTTCGATCGCTGGAAAATAGATTCTGATGATGACAGCTGCATCATCAGTATTCATTTTCGAGTTGTAAGTGAAAAATTACTACCAGAGATACTGTTTTGAATTTGTTTTGAGAAAGACAAGTGTGTTGAATTTCAAAATAGAATTTAAAATATAGAATTTGAATTTTGAAATAGATTTGAAATATTAACTTGTTTTAAAAGAAATAAAACGAGAAGTTCTGTCATAAACGAAATTTATAAATAGTTCTTTTATAAACGAAGCTTATAAATGAAGTGAAAAGAATTATCATTGGATAATTCAGAAATAAAAATACAAGTGTGAAATTGAAAGGAAAAAACCTATTTTCCAAAGGTAGAAATATCGATTTCAAAAAGAATCGAAATCGAGACTTATGTAAAGAATGAATAAAGAAAATTTGAAATAGAAATTGAATATGTGAAATTCAATGGAATTGAAATAGAATTTAAATAAGAAAAATTCAAAGGGGATTTGAATATAGAAATTCAAATGAGATTTGAATAAAGAAGATTTGAATAATGAAATTTGAATATAGAATTCAAATAGTTTGAAATGAAATTCGAATATAGAAATCGAATAGAATTTGACATATGAGAAATCAAATGGAATTTGAATAAGAGAAGTGACATAGAAATTGAATAAAGGATTTGAAAGGGAATTTGAATATTTGTAGTAGAAATTGAATATAGAAATTCAAAGGGAGTTTGAATATATGAAATTCAATGGAAGTGATATAGAATTTGAATATAGGGATTCAAATGGCGTTTGGATATAGAAAATATAAGAGATTTCAAACATAGGATTTGAATATCGAAAGTGAAATGAAATTTGAATAAAGAGGATTCAAATAGAATTGAAAACGAAATTTGAATGTCGAGGATTCAAATAGAATTGAAAATGAAATTTGAATAAAGAGGATTCAAATAGAATTAAAATTGAAATTTGAATGTAGAAGATTTGAAGGGAATTGAAATGAAATTCAAGTATAGAATTTGAATAAGAGAATTGAAATGGAATTTGAATATAGGAAACTCAAATAAAATTGAAATGGAATTCAATTAGTTGATAAACAAGTTAAACCTATATTTGAACATATATATTCAAACAAAAAGGTGAAATGGGCAAACCAGTAATTTGAAAATCACTTAACGAACTAAGTTAAAACGATTGGATTAAGTTGAAATGAATTAGAAATGTATAAATATACATGAGGTAGGTATGGATAAGGTATGAAGGTATATAAATAGAATGCTCGACAAAAGGTATGTATTTAATTCATATATGAGATTTTATGCGCCGTATCGGCTTTTTCTTTTTCTTTTGGATTAGTAAGGGCCATGGGAGGCTATTTGAAATATCCCGATGCTCCCAGTACAAAGGAGGTTATGGCAATTTTTTCCGGGAATTTAAGGAGTTAGAATATTTTTAAGATAATTTGATAGTTAGAAATCAACGTATCGATATATATATAGAAGTCGATAAGGAAACGAACTTAGAAATAGAATAGTAAATTCAAAAAGGAAGACTAAGAATAAAATCTAGTAAGAATGGAAGGAGGAAGCATATACGCGTTTAAAAGTGAATCAGTAGTTGTATGGTATTGATTATTTGAGTAAGTAGTCATATCTGTTTTGACGTTGTAAATGTTACTCAGTCAAGGTCTGAGAGGTAGTTATACCCCAACTTGATTGATTTCATTATTAACAAATAAATGGTAAGATTTCAGGCTCAAAGATCAATGTTGAATAAGAGTTAGTTGAATATAGTATTTGGGTTGTCGTAACGATGTTTTACACAACATCCGTTTCAACCCAAATAAGTGTAAGCATGGAAATATAATAAAGAATATTTCCGAAGTATAGAAATAAACGAGATCGGAAAAAGAGATAAGTAATTGGGATATTTTCCAATTATAAATAGCATATATTTTCTAAAGTTTAGAAAATAAAGGAAGGCGATATTCGGAAATGTTTTCCAATTAACATAAAAGGCCAATATGGTTATTGAAAATATTTGGTTAACAAATATTGATAAAGAAATAGAGAAGTGATTTAACTAATGGAATATTGATTATGGGCTCAGTTGAATTTCAAAAATGAAAATTTGATTTTTGAAAAGAGTGAACCGTTTAAAAACTCCCTGGGAAAGATTGTTTGAATTAAAAACAAATTTAACAGAAATTTGTGAAAGCAAAATTTGAATTAAAGTAAAGCCAGTAAAGTGGTAACTGAGATTGAATTAGAATGATATCAAGACAAATTGGATTGTGAGATTCAAATTTGAAGTGTGATGTGATAATCAAGTTAAGAGTTGGGAATCGAGAAGAAACTCGAGTTAAAATGATATTTGGCTCGGATATAAGTGAATGGTTGTGTCGTGGATAAAAGCAGATTGGATTTGATTGGGGTAACTCTTGTATATGCTGAGTTGATAGCATATGGAAGTGACAGAATTGATATGCCCGACAAAAAGGTACATGTTTATATTTCATACGGTATGAGATTTCGATGAGCCGAATTGGCAAGCCGCTTGACTGTTTGATTTTATTTTGGGTTGGAGATGGCCCAGAGAGGCGAGTTGGAGTATGAGATATTGACCGGTACAAAGGAGGTGCCGGCGAAATTTTTCGAAGTGTAAAGGCGTTAGAAAATTTTCAAGATTTTTGAAAATTTTCGTTGATAAGAATTAATTAATAATTTAATTGAAATTAAATTGGTTCAGTTGAAACTGAAGTTAAGAAGTGAACAAATATGTTCTAACCAGTCGATAGGGTCGTCCTCTACCTTTTAGCAATTTCGAGGACGAAATTATTTTAAGTGGGGAAGATTGTAATGACCCGCATTGGCAGGGGTATTATGATTAATTTATTTTATTATATCAATGGTGATGTAGTGAATTAAATGGTCGTGGAAATAATATAATGGTGAATATTTAATTAAAATAATATATTTAATTTTGAAATAATCAGAATTGGCTAAAATGGCGATATGGTGTGAACTGGATCATCTGTGATATTTAATTCAGTTTAGAATTGAATTAGAATAACGAATATATTATATAAACGACAGTTTGAACGTATAATTATAATATAATTATAAACGAGCTCGAAATGGCGCTGCAGTTCGTAAATTGGCGATTCGAACTTCAACTGAATGTACAAGATTCGTTTTAAGCCGGATTTCTGTGAAACAAGAAACGTGTGGAGCTAGTGGAGTATATCTTTCTACTGGAAGAGAAAAATTAGGATTTCGTCGTATAGATTTTGAGATATGTCCAAATCAAATTTCAGAATAGTCGCTATAGAATCGTTTATCGGCCATAACGGTTATTTCAAAATAACTAGATATCGGGTGTGAATTCAGACAAGGTTCTTTTGGGAAATAGCGATAATTTAATTTTTAGAATTTTATTGTAATTTTTAATTAATTAAATAAGCAACTTTTTAAGTGGAGTATTTTGCACCCTTAATCAGCGATTTTGGGGTTTCACAATATGAGTTAATCTACCGGTATTATTCTATTTTTGGGATCGTGGCTCATCGCTGAACATGACTGTATCCTTATTTCAGTCCGTACCCGCTCTGACATGAAGTGATTTTACTTAACGAAATTCACTAGACTAAATACTATATATGTATTTGTACTATTAAATTCCTAAGTCCTCTTTTCAACCACCTCGCATATCCCATTAACCACAAAACCATGTTTGGAGCTCACATCACCATTTTTAAAACCGTATTTATATATATATTCGGATCCAAACAAGTTCTTTCCGCCGCACTTTTTTTTCTCTTCAGCAAAACAATTTTTCTTCTTTTTCTTTTGATAAAACGCAAGTGGAAATTCCATTCTCTCCAACCACAAAACGCAAGAAAGAAAATCCAAGGTATATATATATATATATATATACGTATATAATATCATGATAACTTCCAGTTATTTGTATGTTATTCTTTTGGGGTTTACACGCTGATTTTGGTGAGCATGATTTACGGTGTCTTTTCTATGTTGCAAAGTACTGGTGTTCGAACGAACGGAAGGAGAGCAGTGGATGCTACGTAAGGGGGTGTGCATGAACGGATGGGGATGGGCGGAAGTTCGGCTATGGAAGGTGAACACTACACGCGGGAGTAGGGCGTTGGAGTTAATAGGGGATGGTGAAGTGTCTGGTGTGTTTTCATTTAAAGGATCATGAGGGTTGTTTGCTGGAACAGCGTGTGGCGAAGGGGAAGGGCATGAAGTAGGAGATGGCGGGTTCTGGCAAGAAGTGTTTCACAGTTGAAGTTTTGACAGTGGTGTATATATATTTAAGAAGACAAGAGGTAGTGCATGCAGTGCGTTCAAATAAGGACATGAGGGGAAATGGTATTTCGCATTTCTTCCCTGTGCAGTGGGTTAGAGTGTGAGAACGAGTCTTGTGAGAAGCGTGCGAGCTGGACTTCGATGGTATTGAAGTGTAGAGAGTGAGAAGAAAAGTCGAGGGGTGGTTTTCATTTGGATTTGCGTCGAGAGGCGAGGGAGAACGACAGCAAGCAAGTTTCGGCAATGGACATTGTGAGGTACTGGGATCCGCATTTTAGTGTGTGGAGAAAGAAGAGTGTCGGGGGTCTTCATATGGGTAATGGGCCGAACAAAAGATGGTAAAGCCCAAATGGTTTTAAATTAAGTTTTAAGTTTAATTTAATATACGGTAACTTGTAAAATTCATAACTTCTTCATACGTGATCGAAACTCAACGAAACAAGATCCGTTGGGATCATATGGACGGCGGCAACACAATGAGACTGACCGGGAGTGAATCCGAGCTTGTTACAATTTATGACGAAATAAATTGTCCGACTGAATCAAATAACGCAAACCGTTATTTAACGATTAACGCGCCAATGTGAGTAAATCTCACTAACTCTGAACAGTTTAAAATTTCATGTTGTATTTTTAGAACTGTTAGATATTGACAGATTGACTGTGTGTTGATTGTTTGATTGAACTGCTAGTCAGTTAGTTGAATTTCTATATTGATTCTGTTTAACAGAATGTATCATATAGAACTGAAAGTGATGTTATATTATATTGTTTAACATCTGTGATGCAGGGAAGCAGGTTGGAGGAATCCAACTGGATTCCTCAACATTTATTTTACTGTTTTCATATATTGTGATATATGATGTGTTATATAATCTGTTATGGATTATGGGTGTTGGAATGATATTGATCATTGTTATTCGATATTTTAAATATCATAAGAAACCCTGGGATGTAAAAAAAGAAGTATTTCAATGTATATTGAAATAAAAGAAATTTTATAAAATCACAGGATTTTATAAAAGGAAATATTTATAAAACGAACACGGTTTTATAAAAGGGATATTTATTTAGAAAATAAATAGAAGTTATAAATAGGAAATATTTGTAACGGTAAATAGAAGTTATAAATAGGAAATATTTGTAACGGTAAATAGAAGTTATAAATAGGAAATATTTGTAACGGTAAATAGAAGTTATAAATAGGAAATATTTGTAACGGTAAATAGAAGTTATAAATAGGAAATATTTGTAACGGTAAATAGATGTTATAAATAGGAAATAATTGTAACGGTGAGTAAACGTTATAAAAAGGAAATAGTTGCAACGGTAAGTAAACGTTATAAAAAAAAAGGGAAATAGTTGTAACGGAAAACGTAGTTTATCAAAAGGAGCTAATCGATGTTAGTTAAATCGATTAGAGTTAAAGCAAAGGAGCTAATCGATGTTAGTTTAATCGATTAGAGTTAAAGCAAATGAGTTAATCGAATATAGTTATTCGAATAGAAAGTAAAAGGAATTATCGAATATAGTTTATTCGAAAGTAGTTAAGCGAAATGAGTAAATCAATAGCGTTAGTCAAAATGAGTAAATCAATAGCGTTAGTCAAATAGAGTTAATCCAATAGTGTTAGTCCAATAGAGTTAATTGATAGGGTTAATCGAATAGAGTTAAGTGAAAAGAGTCAATTGAATATAGCTATTCGAAGAGGGTTAAGTAAGGAAGTTAGTAAAAAGAATAAAGTGAACTTTGCCTATTTCAAAGTTAGAAATGTTGTTCAGTTAAGGTCTGAGAGGTAGTTCTACCCCAACTTGATTGGCTTCGTTTTTAACTAAGGAATAGTTAAGGTTCGGCAGTAAAGGAAATGGTTTGAGTTGGCATCGCGATGGTTTGTTTAAACATCTGTCTAAGTCCAATGAAGAAGCTTTGGAAATGTTTTCCAAATAAGAAACCAGAAATGTTTTCTAATAAAGAAACAAAGAAATGGAAATGTTTTCCATTGTTAATAACGTATATTTTCCCAATTTAGAAAATAAGGAATATTGAACGTAGGGAAACAGGAGATAAGTAAATTTATGAAATAAAGAGATGAATGTTAAATGATGTTTGATAGATATAATTTCCATTTGGGAATAATATCGTTGTTTGCACACTTGTTTTTATTCGATAGTTAAATCACAGACTATCAAAGTTTTGACCATTTTAACGTTGTTGATATGGAGAGACCGGTTGGATTATTATCCAAAGAACCGCTCTGTATTGGCATAAGCGTTGCGAATCATATATGCCAAAGGAAATTAAAGACGGAGTTATGCAAGGGCTATCCTGTTTACAGAATAGTGCCTTCGGTTCATCCTGTTCCTGGATGACTTGTATGGACGGATGTCTGACAGAGTATTTCCAGACAATCACATATATTGATTTCTCCAACTATACCAAGAGTGGAAGCGGAGAAGGAAACTTCTTTTAGCTAACGCGTAATGTATGGTTGAGGACATAAATCGGTTATTTGATGGATTTGACGATGTGGCATTCAAAGTGAATCTGATATGATGATAAAGCGTAGCTTCTAGCCTCATCATCCGGTAAATGGCAGAAATCGGGCAGGCAGCATGGCTAAGTCGGTCGCACCGAAGTAGGGTGTATAATCACCTGATCTAGAGTTTCATTTACTTCTAAAAATCTATTGTTGATGCTGTCCCATTCGGGAAACGGTTGCTGATCCCAACTGTTGGTGATATACATTCGATACACTCAAGCGAAATGGGTGGTCGGTCATGTGTGGCCGGGTTGCAAGATGTTCTTGTTGAACCCAGTGTATTCCTCTCTAGAGGTACACGAGCGAAAGGTGGTTCCATACCTTGTCATAGTTGGAAACCCATTACCCAATACGTGCTTGCGGTTTTGATTGTATACTATATATGTAGAGATGAAAGCGTTTCTGCTAGATGATTATATATACTGTGATTGATAGGTATTATTATAATATCAAAAGATTTTTGATATAAAGTTATTTTGGATTCTCATAAGGGAAAAACCCGTTCCGTTATGCGGCGTGGTCTTATGAGATATCGTTTACTTGTTCGAACTGTTTTTAAACTGTTTTACTCATACCAGTACCATGACTGACCCGAAGTTTACTTTGTTGTTTTCCCTAAACTCTTGGGTGCCTAAATTTGTACGGGCAGTCAAGTAGTCGGGATTTACAGATATACTGGAAGAGCTTGGAGCAGGAGGCTTCAGGATCATATAGCTATAGTTATTTCCGCTGTGTTGTAAGTGCTGTACTTTGATAATGATGTATATTCAAATACCGATGTATATTTCAAAGTTATGTTACATATATTATATGTTATTCGTTCCGCTGTGAGATTCGTGTTACTCTGATGTTGTGTTCTTCTTCTTCTTCTATTCTAAGTTTCTATCTTATCTTTCCTTACCCTCTAATTTCTTCACTAATTACCAGGATTTTTCGGTGTTTTGGTTATCGACATCGTGCTTATGTCGATAACCAAATCGCTCAAAATCCGGGTCGTTACAGCAGGGGTGCAATTGCCGGTATATTATATCAGTAAGAGACTTGCTGGAGAAGAAATGAATTATCCTAAACTAGAGAAACTCGAATACTACCTCCTCATAGCATCGAAGAAGTTGAGGCCTTATTTCCAATCTCATCCTATCAAAGTTCTGACCGATCAACCATTAAGGCAAGTTCTTTTTCGCCCGGAGACTTTAGGAAGGTTACTGAAATGGAATGGTGAGTTGAGTCAATATGATGTCACTTACCACCCTCGTAGAGCCATTAATGGCCAAGCCCTAGCGGATTTTATTGCCGAGTTTACAGACAAAGGAGAAGAAGTTGAGCAACCAGAAGAAACGAAGATTAATTAGAAACTGTACTTTGATGGGTCTAGAAATAACTATTGCTCGGGGGCCGGAATTGTCCTAGAAACCCCAGAAGGTTACTCTTTATGTTATGCCCTGAGACTGGAATTTCCCTCAACCAATAACGAGGCCAAATATGAAGCGCTGATAACGGGGTTGAAGGTGGCAAAGGGGCTAAACCAAAGGACTTTGCAGATTTTCAGTGACTCTTAATTGGTAGTGGGTCAAGTACGTGAAGAATTGCAAACTAAAACTGGGAACCTCCCCTCTTATCTAATCAAAGCCATGGAACTTCTAAACAACCTTGACCACTATGTTATATCTCACATCCCTAGAGAACAAAATTCAAAGGCAGACTCCCTCGCCAAATATGCCACTTCATCGGATACTCAACTGCTGGGTTTGATCCCCATTGAAGTCCTTTCTACCCCAACCATTGAAGAAGCAAGTGTTGACTGGATAATGGAGATCACTGAAGAACCCATTTCGTGGATGACACCAATCAAGGAATATATCCTCAATGGGAAACTTCCAGAAGAGCGGAAAAAGAAAAGAAAAATATTGCACAAAGCCCCTGTGTACCTAGTTCAAGACGGAAAGCTATACAGAAGAGGATTTTCCATGCCATTGTTACGATGCGTCTCTAAGGAGGAATCTAAAGCAATTTTGGCAGAATTACATGATGGGGAGTGTGGAGGACACACTGGCGGTCAGACGTTAGCAAAGAAGTTTCTGCGATATGGCTATTTCTAGCCCGATATAAATCTAGATGCCATGACCTATGTAAAAAAGTGGGACAGGTGCCAGAGATTTGCTAAGATCCCAAGAGCACCTCCCATGGAGCTAACCAAATGGTCAGTCCATGGCCATTTGCGGTCTGGAGCATAGATCTTTCTGGGATATTACCCACTGCGAACGCAAATATGAGATACGCCATAGTAGCGGTTGACTACTTTAACAAATGGGCTGAAGTAGAGCCTTTGGTTACCATCACGTCAAAGAAAATGATCAATTTTGTTTTGAAAAACATCATTTGCAGGTTTGGAGTGCCATAGAAGATCATTACCGATAATGGTACTCAATTAGAAAGCAATGAATTCCTAAACTTCTGCGTCAAATATAAGATCAAGAAGAGTTTTGCAGCTGTGGCCCATCCGCAAACAAACGGGCAAGTGGAAGCCATCAATAAAATACTAAAATCAACCATCAAGAAGCGCCTTGAAAAAGCAAAAGGCAACTGGGTCGACGAACTTCCTTTTGCGCTGTGGTCTTATCGAACAACACATAAAACTGCTACAGGGCACACCCCATTCTCACTTGCATTCGGCTCAGAGGCTATGATCCCCGTAGAGTTAGAAGTGACAACTTACCGCGGAATTCACTTTAATCAGAAAGAGAATGAAAAGCTGCAATTGGGGGCACTTGATTTGCTCGACGAAAAACGAAAAGAAGCAGAGCTTAAAATAGCAGCCCATCAACAAAAAGTAGCCAGATATTTCAATGCAAAAGTCAAGCAAAGAACTTTTCAAATCGGGGACCTCGTCCTAAAGAAAATCATGATAGGAACTGGAGTGTTCGGGCCCAATTGGGAGGGGCCGTACATGATAAGTCAGAAATTTACAAATGGTACTTTTGAACTAAAAACGACAGATGGAATCGTACTCCCTCGAGCATGGAATAGCATTCACCTTCGCCGTTACTTTGTTTGAAATTTCTTTCGCATATTTCATATTATACATATATCATGACTTGTAAATACATCATGCATTGTGAATTTCATTCAAAGTTTGTACAAATTAATCAAAGAAGCAACTTTACCTGTCCAAAATCGAACACTTGCACATTTTTATGTCAAACTATTAACATCGATTTTAATTACAGTTTTCTTTTGTAGAAAAAAGCATATTTTAAGCTAAATAAAGCTTGATGACTGCTACAACACATCTAAACAAAAGAACTCCCCGAGGGGCACATAGTTCATCGCCGACACCATAAAGATATGGCTGGATTGCGATACAAACACCGGGCTTCTAAACAAAAGACCTCCACGAGGGGCACCTGGTTCATCGCCAACGCCATAAAGATATGGCTGGACTGCGATACAAACACCGGGCTTCTAAACAAAAGACCTCCCCGAGGGGCACCCGGTTCATCGCCAACGCCATAAAGATATGGCTGGATTGCGATATAAACATCGGGCTTCTAAACAAAAGACCTCCCCTAGGGGCACCCGGTTCATCGCCAACGCCATAAAGATATGGCTGGATTGCGATACAAACATCGGGCTTCTAAAATAAAGACCTCCCCGAGGGGCACCCGGTTCATC
The DNA here is from genome assembly GCA_030737875.1 of Allium sativum. NCBI lineage: Eukaryota > Viridiplantae > Streptophyta > Magnoliopsida > Asparagales > Amaryllidaceae > Allium > Allium sativum. Next base: position 163,022,919 of record CM060926.1, read on the forward strand.
GCCGACGCCATAAAGATATGGCTGGATTGCGATACAAACACCGGGCTTCTAAACAAAAGACCTCCCTGAGGGGCGCCCAGTTCATCGCCAACGCTATAAAGATATGGCTGGATAGCGACACAAACACAGGGCTTTTTAAGACCTCTTCGGAGTCATCCTCTCAGATGCTGGATCTTCCAAATCCAGCTATTAATTCTGGGTCTTCCAAACCCAGTTACTAGCGGACCCAAAGACCTTTTCGGAGGCATCCGACTAGTTCAAAAAGCGCTTGAATAATTCAGACTCAACGAATAACGGATCAAAGACCCACTCAAGGGCACCCGATCATAAACCGAATCTTTCAAATACAACTACTGACGAAACCAAAAGATTTTTGTTAAATTCGTCTGACAAATTCCACAAGTAATTAGCCCGCTCAATTACTAGGAATAACAGATTTCTTACTCTAAACACAAACGACAGGCCTAATTTTTATAAAAATTAAAACCAATTGTGGTATGGGGGCACTACCATCGCATTAATAAAATCTAATGACGCTCCCTTAAGCATACTATAATCCGGTTATAATTTCTAAAAAAAACGGCATTAGAATATCTCAAGGCCTGGTCTGTGATAACAAATGATTTATGATACAGAATCTGTATTACAAATGTGAAACAGGCATGAAACGCAAAGGAAAAAGAAGTACAACAAAGCTAAAAGTATGAGAGAAAAGCATAACATCATTCTAGCATCAGCGAGCAAGATAGCATACACAACCAAAATTACATCATCCACCAAGCAAGTCAAACGCAGGATCAAGTACGTAAGCTAAAAGTCACGAGGGAGGACTGGTACTCGCAAAATACAATCCATTCTAATAATTTACATACATAAGATGACAATCCAAAAAGCAGGATAAGAAAGTTATGGAAGTCACAATTCTTTCCCATCATGAAATCACCCCTTAAGTAGAAGGGGAAGGAGGCGGATCAATCTTTCCCTCCTGACCCATAAGCTCGACAATGACTCTATCTCTGGACTTCAAGGCTCGGATAAGCATGGCCTTATCATCCTCCAAAGTACAAATTTGCTCAAGATTCTCTCTGTTCAACCTCTGAAGGTCACAAGTGAGCATGTTCCAACCAATCATCTTCTTTGCAGTATAATTCTCAAGAAGATTAGTGTGCTTCTCAAACCAATCCCTGGTAATATCAAGCTGGGCAAGCGCACTGCGTTGTATGACATCTATATCATCAGGGACAACTTGTTTGTCAGAAGGGTATATGTCCACCTCCACGCGTGCACCTTGTAAGCACCATCCTTCGAATCGACTTGCAAGTTCAGGATGACATGGTTCATAAACATAGCGAGGCCTATCCATGATGGCTCGCAGATCTTCAAGAGACGGGACATTATGAGCAGGAGGGCCCAAAGTAGAAAAAGCATCTGTTTCAAGTGGCACACTCGATTTACGACACTTCCGAGAGTCATCCTCCTTCAAAGGACCCTTCATCTTGTTATGGCTAGAAGACATCCTGCATAAGCAACTACATTCATTAAGAATAGAAACAAGGAAATATGTCAAAGTATTAAAACAAAGGAAACAAACACCGTAGCAAGGCGCTTGATGGCGGTCAGGTTAGGTCGTTATGGTGTAATTGCTCATGACGTAGGAACAACATAACGGTTCGTTCATATCGCTATCGCGACATAAGGTTCAAGACGGGTCACGACATAAGGTTCATGACGGGTCACAACACAAGTTTCATGTCGGTTCACAGCATGAGGTCTATGCCGGTTCATGATATAATACCCATACCGATTCACGATATGAAGTTTGTGTCGATCTACTTCTGGAACCTCACAACGATCCACGACTTGGGATCCATGTCGAACCAAGACATGAAACTCATATCATTTTACAACAACGGATTGGTGACTCACATGTGACATAACTATAATAAAGCAGTAAAAAAAAGAAAAATAAAGATAAACATCATTTCGTACGATCATCATCATGTTGAAAAACCGAGGTGAGACAATTTATAGTTTCAAAGTCATGTCACTCTGGCGCATCTTAAAACCCATGACCGCTAGAACGACATGGAACACAAGTCAGACATGTTGCATGGAAATTGGGGTTTAAAGGAAAAACAAAGGGTTTCAAAGCCCTTACATATGATATACCCATTCAAGTATAACTCGATTTCGACTTACAAGCATCTTAATAACACAAGATAGCCCAAATCAGTTCACAAGATCATCACTTTATTGAAAAATGAATAAGATATGCGCATAACAAGAAGGGAATTTTGAATCGCACCTACTTCTTGGTAGTAAGAAGCTTCGAATCTGATTATTGGATTAAGAGACTACTTGGACTTAAATTGATTTGATGGTAATGATGATCGGAAGGTCTAGTGAACAACGGTCGCCATTAATGGGTTTTTAGCTTAAAAGATGATTATGAAAAAACGACTATCTAAAAAGAAAATAAAGAGGGGGATTAGAAAAAATAAACCAAGTTTGTTGGGCCCCTCAACGACCCAATACCAAGAAGAATGCCAACGGGCTTTAACCAGTTTGAAGCCAAGCGGTTACAACGACTTAGGATCATGTCGCGACCTAGAAGGGTGCACGACTTAAGAACAGTATACTTTGAGGACTCACATGATTTGAAGGCCCTAAGAACTTAAATCAACTCACAATATGAGGTAAATTTGCGGCATGAGTCCAAAAGCACGCCAACGACTTAGCCAAAATATATAAAATATATATAATAATATGTTGTAAGACATAAGAGTTCGAAGCCCATGCTATTTTTTAATAACACGGACTTCGAGGGGCAAATGTTAACCCATAAAAATATGTATTTTATATGTCGTTGAAGTCGTACCGTTATTGGGTAAGTCGTTGGACTCATACGGAGTATACCAAGTCGAGCTCGGATTCATATCGTAAAGGCTAAGTAAGTTGCATCTCACCATGCCACGGCAAGAAAATCAGACTGACTTCACGACATACCGTATTTCGTTAATGACGAGAAAGCAAGGTCAGATTTCAGGAAATACTACATGCCGTTCATCCTTCATGTCCTTCAACGACATGAGGAGCAAGCCGGCATGTAAAGATCTCAAAATGAATCATGCCGTTCTAGCATTGCGACATAAAATAAGGGTAGTTATTAAGCCGCTAGCGACATAATGGACACTGCTTTTATCCGTGTCGTTCAGCGACATGATATATGGGTCGTGAATACAATATAGAAATAGGGTAAACAGTATGCCGAAACCAAGATAATCCGCGCCTTATCATGCCACAGCGATCTCAAAGGCGCGGGGAAGCTCTAGATCGGAAGAACCGGCCATGTCGCACCAAGTCATGTCGCCATATGACTTGACTCATTACGTTTTTGCTGATAATTACGAAACTGCCACCTGGTCCAGAAATCTCCTATAAATACCCCCCACACTTCTTCGTTTGGGGGATCGAATCTCAAGGACACGAAGTGCTGTCAAAAATATTCTTCAACAATTGCTCCAACATCCATCCAACTCCATAGAGAGAAGATTAATCCATGGATCACAATCTCCATCAAAAACATCAAGAGAACATGCGAATTGAAGATTGATTGGAAAAGCTTGCATTCAAAGAGTAATTCTATCAATTCCTCATCATTTTCCATCAAATCTATACGGATCTACATGCTTCTTCGTCATTTTTAAGAGGTTTGAGTTTGATTTGTGTACGTGAGAGAGTGACAATATTGTAAGAGAGAATATGATCTTGTAATCTTCATATTGATAATGAATTTCTTCATGAAAGTGGACGTAAATCCTCATTGGATTGAACCACTATAAACTTTGTGCCTTCTACTTACATTTCAATCGTTGTGTGGCTCCACTATTTCATTTTTTGTGAGATCTAATCCTTTCACTTTTGGTGTTTGCCCAATTTTGGGACAAACAGTCGTGAACGTTGTCTTCACTAACACTATTCTTAAACCCAGTTGAGAAAAGATTAAATCTTTTTATTAAAATTTAATGAAGTTTAACAATTAATTAATATTTAATTGGAATTGAATTGAATTGAACTTTGGGTTTGTCGTGAATGGTATCTTTAAAAATGTTGTTCTTAAACCCAATGGAGTTATGAAAATTAGAAACTAACTGGAATTTATAAATCTTTCTATTAATATTTAATGGAAATTTTCCAATGTAAAGATTTCCAATTTAAAATATTGGAATGGAATGGAATTCGATTCGATAATAATCGAAGTGAGCTTCAATGGAGGAAGACTGTTAATATATGTGTAATTTAAAAGGTTTTGTCGTTATTCCATTTATATTATTAGTCTGATACGGAAATTTATATCGATTATATATATCGATCTGTTTTCCGTGAAGATTCCATAATTAATGGAATGTGAGTTTGGGTTTAACGTGAGTTGTGTTTTAAATGACATTAGTTCTTTAACCCAGTTAAAGGTAAGATTTATTTCTTAACTTTGAAAAGTCATTATGTAATGATTTTTGAGATTAAAACCGAATTAGAGTTCTAATGAATCTTTAATTAGATTGAAATGTGAATATGATAATTTAAATTATCAAATTCGGGTAATGATCGAGAATGGAGTATCACAAATTTTTCTACAGGGCAATAGTTAAATCTTTAACTAGATTTTAACGTGAAATGGTAATTAATTTTGCTGATAACACCATGGTGTTAGAAATGGATTATTATCAGTTTTGCTCCATGGGATGAATAGCTTGGGATTGGGAAATAAAATAAATGATTACTTCGGTAAGATTCGCTAATCCCGACTAGTTTGGAAAACCTTAATATGGTTTAAATTGTGAAAAGAATACTTGAATAAAAGAATATTCTAGATTGGAATGAGGCGTATGTTGTGTTTGTGTAACAGTTGTTTATTATATACACAAGTTATTCAGAAAGACCGGGTTCATCCCATTTCGAATAACTGATACGACGATAAGTCGACGATGAAGACGGTGGTGGAAGACCGGAGGTCTTCACGTCGTTTGGATGATTACTGATGTCTTGATTGGGTCGTACACCCAAGACGAGCTAATAAGTGGTGATCGTCCAGACGTACTTGGAGATCGACTGGATATGCTAGGGCCTCTCTCCGGTATTGGACATATGGGAGAGGAATAAGGTGCCTCCAGTTTCGTTCAGACCCAGAATGAAATTGTAAACGGACTATGTGTCGGACAATGGATTTCATTATGTGTGATTGATTGACGTCAGTTGCATGCCGTGAATTTCCTGTGTGGCATGCTGAGATGCAAATGATCAGGGCTTCTGTTGAAAAGCAGAGTCTTGTGGTTGATGATCAGAGCATAGCTTTAATATAGCATCGCTTTGTGTATAGCGTTAATTCGTGAGCCTCATACCCCGGTGTGAACCAGAAACGGGAGAGGACATCAGGGAGGACATGTGTTTCCTTCTAGCTAGGAGTGGTGTTAGCATTTTACGAGCCCTAGCATTTTACTTATGTGGATGATGGATAGCGAGGCGCCTCGGTTTTATAGGTCACTACAAGGTCGATGTTTTGGTCGGGATATGACCAGTTTACACCCATAGGGCGGGAAAACGCATTGTTCAGGCATTTTAATACTCTCCTGTGGACCGACCCTGACAATCCAAGGGTCGCTCGAGCTCTGATCCTCAGACTCGGCCTAGACAGTCTCGAAGCGGGCTAGGACGATCCCTTGCCTAGGTTCATAGACGGAAATCCAACTTCCAATACATGACTTTGCGGTTTTGATTGTAGATCCTAGTATTGGCGACATTATATATGGTACCCATGCCGCCTATGATTGATACATTTATATTTGAAGTTGTTTTCTTCACTTATAGTAATAATAAAAGATTAAATTTCACGTATCAAGCATTATTTGGCTACTATATGGTAAAACCCTATCCTTCGGCTTGCGTTGCATTGTGTGATGGGACCTAGGTCTTATAATAGCTTCATTGTTCTTTATTTAGCATTGCGCTGGTTGTTTATGCATTGGTATTCTTGGGAGGAAACCCGTTCCATGTTATACGACGTGGTCCCTTGATTTACCTAACTTTAAAATAAAGATTAATAACTGTTTAATTCTAATACCAGTAACATGACTGACCTGGAGTTTATTGTTTAACCTAAACTCTGGGTGCCCCTATTTTCCACACGGGCAGCTAATAGTTTTGGTTTTGTAGATTTATATTCAAAGGATCTTGGTTTATAGCTGGAATGATATTCGGAAAGCTCTGTATCCGTATATTCCTTTCAGTTGTGTTTTGTATTATTTTCCACTGCATTATAATTTATAGATCTCTGATATTTATCAAATGTATATTATTTAATCATATTCTGTATATTCTTGTACTCTGATGTAAATTGTTGTAATAAGCAATGAAATGTTCTTCTGTTTGTGTTCTGATATGTCATGTTCTCAACTCAATCTGGGCTTTCCTTACCAGGGAAGTTTGGGTCGTTTCAGCACCCTCCTACTATATCCTAGGAATCACCCTATAGATCAGTAGCGAGTAGTCCTTGTAATCCACAAATTCCAACCATGACTGAATTACCATCAAATCACAGTGGTTGCAGATCAGTGATATTTATTAAGTATCCCTTCTACTTATAAAGAATCACTGTCTACAATTGTTCCAACTTCAATCAGCATCTTCCACGCATCTATTGGTTCAAAATGGTTTTCGAATATAAAATTCGATCCTGGTCTTTTCGTACCAACAACTGTATAGGTAAGATTTGATAGTCGGTTATTTAACTATCAAATAAAAAATCATGAAAATAAAATGAGTTAGTACTCAACATTTCTTATCCTCTTTAATTTAAAATAATTAATGAATGGTTAGTTCAATTTCTAAATCTCCAATATTTTTAAACATAATATTTACTTCTTCTTTTTTACTATTAGCGTATTCTCCAAACTGTTTTGAATACTTTACAATTTAATCATATATATATCTTCCTAACTTTTGTTTTAACAAATTGCATGTAAAAAATCTCTTTTTTTTATTTTTCGAAAATAATAATTAACATTTCCCTTTAGAATAAAGTTATTCAAATTCATCTCGTTAATTCCTTAAATCTCCAGAACATCATTATATTTTCCCCAAATCTCTTTTTATTTCCGTTACTTCAACATTCATTAGTCCCTGACCAAAAAATGGTAATAAAATAATTCCATATGTATCAACCCAAAAGAACGAAATAAACATCAGATTAACACTCGAAAAATCACTCAATTCAACCAATCTTGTGACGATCCCAAAACCCGAACGGACGGTATTAAGGATAATCATAGAAATGTAACACAATAATCATCATTAGCAGAGTACAGATAACAGCATGAACATAAAATAGGGTAATTTACATAAATATGACAGCGGAATCATAACATGTAACAACATTAGAGTAGCACAGAGTAGGATATAACTTAGTGCATAAAAAGGAAATGATCAGTCAACATCGCCAGAGGCGGAATATATACATACAATAGGACATAACAGAGGTATCAGTCTACATCGCCTGAGGCGGTACATATACATACAGTAATACATGCTGAAAGTAAAGCAGTCTACATCGCCTAAGGCGGAATCATATACATAATATAAGGATGGCGGAAAGTGAATAGCCAAAATACAAGTAAATCTAATCCATGCCATCGAGCCAAAAACGCACTCCGTGCTGCTGTGCTAGCCAAAATATGCCTGTCATCTGTCAACTAGGCTGCCCGTGTGAAAATAAGGGCACCCGAGTTTGCAAAGTGAAACAAACAACGAGTCAGTCATGGGACTGGTATGAGAAATCTACTTAACAGGTTAAACAACAATAATAAGGCAAATCATAGGACCACGCCACTTTCGTGGAACGGGTTTACTCTCGTGATTGCCAGTACATTAAACAAGGTAAATTCTTTAAATAACGCAATGCTTTTAAAAAGAATGATGCCGATATAAGACTCAAGTCCCATCACACAATGCAACGCAACCCGGAGGATAGAGTTTTACCTTATATCGACCAAGATTTGCTTAATACGTGTAAAGTAAAATCACTTAAAGCAGAATCAGACTCCAACCGTAAACTAGTTAGAGAACGATTCCCTAAATATTGACCCCGAAGGCCGAAACCAACATCAGACCAATACCTAGGAAACCATCCATCTTAGCTCGTTTCCAGTCAGTTTCTAATCTTAGATACAATCATAAATATTAATCATAGACGACATAACTACCATATACTATGTCGCCATACTAGTTCTACAATCAAGTCCGTTATTTCGTATTGGAAATTTGGATTCCATCATGAGTCGAGGCAAGGGGCAAGATCCTCTCCGCTTTGAGACACTCTAGCAAATGCCTTAGGACTACACACTCTGGATAACCCTTGGAATCGGCTGGGCCGGTCCTCTCTTACGTTTGAGGATTGGCAATTCCTGAACACACGTTTCCCAGTCTTTATAGACATATAATCGAGGCGCCTCGCATTCCAACAACCACAAAGGTGTAAATAATATAAATGTCAGCCAGTTTAAGCACTAACACCACCATAACTTGAAAGAAACGTCGTGCTCTCCCAGCGGTCCGTATCCCTTTTTTAACTCATACCAGAGTGTGAGGCTCCCGAATCCACGCACAAAGCTAGGCCACGTAGGCCGGGCTTCGATTATCAACCACAAGACTTTGCTTTGCAGCAGAAGCCTTGATCGCTGCATCTTTGGCATGCCACATAGGCAGTCCACTCCATGCGACTGATTTCCACCGATATATAACCTCTAAGCTTGTACGTATCAGAGAAGGGCGTTAAGCAAGAGAATAAATTCTCTACCGCCAAACAGATATATATTAACAGAGATCAATCAGCACAGAACAAAATCCAATGTCAGACACACAGTCCATTTACAAGTCCGTTTTGGGTCTGAACGAAACCGGAGGCACCATATTCCTCGCATATCCGTCCAATCAACAAACACGTCTAAACGGCTACTACTTCAGTCCCTTCAAGGTAACTACTCCAATCAGGAACCTCAGTAGCGCCCATCCATCCGATATGAAAATCGTCGGTCTTGAATCGTCTTCACATCTTCGATTTAGAATCGTCGATCAATTATTTGAAGTGAGAATTAACTCGGCCCTTTCAAATAATTCACGTATATTTAAAATTCAAATCGATTCTTTTAATGGTTAAATTATTCGACATTCACATTTCAGTTATTTAGTAAAATTTTCATATCAAAAACATTCAACCATCAAATATCAAGCAAACCAAGTAAAATTGGTTTATTTTCACTTCATATCGCTTATAATATTTTATAACGATTTTTCACCATTTTTATTTAATTAAAAATGGCCTTATTTAATTAAACGACGTTTCAGGTCGCGTCATGCCATTGGCGCTGTTTTTCTCTAAATTTGTTTTACACATATATGAAAATCTAACCGTCGGATCTTAACAAAGTTTATATCGTTGGAAAGATATTTCCAAAGCGAACCTAACGGTTCCAGTTTCGTCAAAATCCGACGGTCGGATTTTTCTGTATAATCGTTTGAAGTTAAGATTTCAAAACGCGAACTACACGTCCTCAATTCATTTTATTTAATTTATATTTATATATATAAATTTAATTCATTCAATGATTTCCAACTCGTTTTCACTTCAAATATTTCACTAACGCCTTTATATTTTGAAAAATTTAGCCATAACCTCCTTTGTACGGGAAGGGGTTTGGAAATTTATTGGGCCGTATTAAGTACCCAATAACTCCTAAAAAGCAAACACATATTTATAGTGATATATTCTAGTGTACATAGGGGAGTGTGTATTGATCATAACTCCAGAGAATAAATTCTCGTCACCCTACAAATGGTTTTTGTGCCTTACAAACTAGAGAGACGTGTTTATTGTCAACTCCAGACCCGTGTGGGGTTTTTATTAACCTGGCATTTTACAATTATAGTTTATATAGTCCATATCAATCTTCGGTTCAACCTGAAATATAGTCATCGCCATACAAGCCACTCACTTGTATGGTAAATCTTTAACCTCATCACATCAGCTCCATATGCTAATGTGGTATATGATAGAGTATGCTATCTTCTTGCAGTATGCCATGTGATGTGGTTCAAAATTAATTATTACTATCATATGGCGACGTTTATTATAATTACACACAGTACAACCAGCACTCCGCATCCAGTGGCATTCACAGGAGTTGATATAATAATAAAATTGCGCAGCCAACTCATTAAGGCTTACCTATTTGTCGGGCACGCAAATAAATTCTTTACTCAACAGCTGATCCATTTTCTCTGTTCAACACATGTATATATATGCATAACAAATCTAACAATAATATTTCTAGCGAATAAATATTTATTTCAACACACCGTTATTTTTAACACTTCATACATAAGATAAAAATGATATTTCTGACGAACAAAAATATATTTCAACTCTTGACTATTTTATTTAGATCCTAAACAGGTTAAAAATAATATTTATAACTAACGAACATTTATTTCAACACGTGTGTATTTTTAACAAGTGGTATACATGATAAAAATGATATTTTTATCATCAAAAATATTTATTTATCACATGAATGTTTTCGACTTCACGCATACGATAAAAACATGATTTTTATCGTTCCAGTCCCTTATTCAACACATGAATGTTTTCTATAGTTCATATATATAATAAAAATGTGATTTTTATTGTTAAAACAATTGATTTAAAACACGAATATTTTATATAATCTTTATATGTGGTAAAAATGTTATTTTTATCTTTCGAAGAATTTATTTAAAACACGCATGCCATTCAACATATGATTCTCTATCCAACAAATGAATATCTATTCAACACATGAATTTCTCGACATATGAATTTTATTTACTTCGTATTTATGATAGAAGTGTTAATTTTTATCGTTAAATGGATTTATTCTCTACGTGGTCATTCTTCACCACATGAATATATTTTCTCAACACATGAATTTTTATTCAACGAATGAATACGGTTTCAACACATGAGAATAAAGTTTCAACAAATTAATATGGTTTCAACAAATAAAAATAATTTCAACACATGAATATTTCAAGAAATTTCGGCATCATAACGGCATGGGGTTTAAAACCGGCACTGTAGCGAAGTACGACTCCTCGCGCTACCTTAAGCATCGCTGCTTTCCCTAAGGGGCGTATTCTAAGGACCTAAATATTCCGACCATCTTTCAGGTCATAAGGGATTTTTCCACAACCAATTTCAATTTTATTTTCAACCACAAAGGTATTTTTCAACCACAATCCAATCATATCAACAACAAACAATCCTATCAACCATTCGTATTATTCACCAAATTTTTCACGCCAATTCACGATCAGTAAATATCGCCCATGGTTTGTGGACGAGGGGAGTATATATATATATATATATTCGTTTATAAATATATTTCACTTGCAATTCAACACATTTCAAAGCATATATATTTCATACAACGCTTATATAATTTATACATCGCTCACATAACTTATACAACACATGTACATGAGGTATACAATGCGTATATAATTTACACTTCGCTTATATAACTTATACAACTCGTTTTCACTTCCATTTTGAATTTAGAGTTCTCACATTGGTTCGTTGCTTTGCTAAAAATCCTAGCGAGCTCAGAAAAATCCGCGGTCTCTTCTAGAATGTAGAGAGCCTCCTTGCGGTCACGATGTTTCCTGTTTCTTCGAATTTCGTCAATACACGAAAAAGATATGATTTTTCAAAGTTTTGCAACACTTTAAAGCATCAAAATTAGTTCAAAGAAAATAAAGCTGATACCTTTCACAGTTAGTTCGAACTAGAGTTCGGAATTTTCGGCAAATCCGTGAAGCGTTGCTTCGATCAGGTGGTGCAACGTGGAAGAGGGGAGTGAGGTGCCTCTGCGCGTTGGTGAGGCGTCAGGCGCGATCGCCTCTGGCGATCTGGGCCGCGACGTGAAGTCGGCGACTTCTCTGGCTCCGTTCTCGACGATGCGGCGACGAGGGAGGGTAGGGTTTGTTCAGATTTGAAGAGCGGAGGCGGCTCTGTCGAGTCAGGGTGGTGGCGAGGTCGGATGTGGGCTGAGGCGGCGGGAAACTCGTCGGGAAGGGATGAACGGGTTTCCGCCTTTAACGAGAGAGGCGACGAGGGCATTGAGATATATATTTTTTATTTTAATTACGAAAGGCTAATTCCTATTGGGCGATGGTTTATTAAAATTTTAAAATATTGTTCTTCCATACAGATCCCAATTCAAACCCAATGACTGTCACCCCTAGCTAAATACCCCCATCTCGGACACAATGGGATATGTTTCGTTGGCCAATTCGACTGTTACAGTCAGTTATTTTTCAAATTAAAGTATAAAACATTCAAATTCTGTTTTGAACGTACATTTTAATTTGCCGGGGCCACATTCAAATTCATTAGAAAGATATTCTCAAACAGATTTAAATATTTCTTGTTTCGCCGAAATCCGATTTATTTTGCATCCTGTACATTCAGTCAAAGTTTGAATTCAAATTTTCAAACTACCGCGCCATTTGAGGCCTTTAATATTATTTAAAAATGGAATTTTTTTAATTCTGACTGAATTTCTGCTCAATTTAATCAAAAATAACAATTTTAAACTGGCTCAGATTTTTCGGGTTGTTACAAATCTCCAATGAGGTTCCAATTCTTTAATTTCTTATCTTAACTCCTTATCAACCCATATTATTCCACTTCTAATCCATTTAACCATTGTCCATTATGAAAATCTCGTTTTAATTCCATTCATTTCACTATATTTCATTATTAAGTAATGCTAATTTAAAATTAATGTTATAACTTCACCTCTCTTTTAAAATCCTTATTTATAACTCAGGTTTAATATTAAACCCCTTTTTATCTCGCCTTATTTTTATCTTAATTAAAGAATTAAGACATTTAATATAAGCTATCGTATTTGCTTAAAATCTCTTTTATAACTTCGTTATAAAAACTTGGGTTTAATATAAAAATGTTTTCATAACCTCTTTACAAAATTCAACTAGATTTCATTTTAACTTTAATTACTTAATTTAAATAATTCCATTTAATCGTCTTTCGGAAACAATTTATCCAACTCCTAATCCATAAGATAATTTATGCTCACTTGCTTATAAAATCTTATTAATATCAGCATTTTCATTATAAAACCATTTAATAATTACATATAAACTTGAATAATAAATAAATAAATTTATTTCCTTTTAATAACTTTTATCCAAAATAATAGATTCAAAAATATATCTTTAATTAAAAATAAATTTTTTAACTTCATTACTATCGATTTACTTGATGGTAAAACGATATTTATAAAACGATTGATTTATAGGCCATATAATGCCAATTACTCAACCAATACTGCTCGTTAGTTTAAACAAAAATGCAATGACCTATGGGAATTTGACGCCTGAATCTGACAATAACACACAAATCCCGTATTACTTTCCAGAACCCAAGTATCAAAAACACAGATAGTTATTAGAAAGAAATTAGAGGGTACGATAAGAAAGGAAGAAATCTTAGAATAGAAGTAGAAGAAGAACCAACACAATACAGAGTCTTACATTGCAGCACAACAAAATATAATATAGAAATAAATCTTTATTGAGAGCTTGAAAGATACATACAATCATTAGAGTAAATCAACACACATGGACAGTTATAATATCTTGTCCTCATATACAACACACAGCGGAATAATAACTAGATAATATAATACATCGGAACACCTCCAGTACGTCTCTGGATTTCGCAAAATCCAATAACCTGGACCTGTACAACCCGGTCTAACCCAAGCACTACAAACGACGGATCGGTCTAGTGAACCAAAGTGAGAAAAACACACTAAGTTTAAAGGTATCATCCAACTTGATTTTTAAAGTTAAAATATTTTTGAAAGGAAAGGATAATCGTAAGCCCAAATCCACACATAAATACGGAGGTATTTACCTTAATAATAACCTAAAACACTTTTGAAATAAATATCTTTTCTGATATTATAATAGTGTCTAAATACCAATCTCGTTGAACGCTTGAATCTCATGCTCTATATACATAGCATACAATCAAAACCGCAGGCGCTTATTGGAGAATTGAATTCCATCATAAGGTATCGGCAACCACCCTTCCGACAATGTACCACCGGAGATGAATACATTGGGGTTCAACAAGAACATCTTGCAACCCAGGCTAAACATGACCGACTCTTAACTTTCTCTTGAGAGTTCCGAATATATCATCACCACGGTTGGGGGCCAGCCAACCGCCGAAAGCAAACAAAAATAAAAGGGACAACCGAAGGCATTTAATTTCTCCAAATCATGTAAGGATATACCTTAATGGGTGCGACCCACATTGCCATGCGATCTACCCAATTTTTGCCATTTCTCGGTTGATAGGGCTTGAGGCTACGCTTTACCTTATTATCAGCACATCACATTCACTTCGAATGCCACATCATCTGATCCATCAAAATCACTAATTGACGTCCACAACAATACTTTACGTGTTACCCAAAAGAAGTTTCCTTCTCCGCCTCCACTCTTGGTACTGTTGAAGAAATCAATGTATGTGACCTTTTTGAAAATACTCTGTCATACATCCATCCATACACGTCACCCAGGAACAGGATGAACCGAAGGCACCCTCCTACTACATCCTAGGAATCACCCTGAGCATAGTTGCGAGAAGTACTTATGATTCCGTAAATTTTCAACCACAACAGAATCACAATTTATCTCTACATGCAAGTCATAGATTTTAAGTTATCCTTCCACTTATGAAGATCAACGGTCTTCAATAGCTTCATCTCGAATCAGCATCTTTAACATATTCGTAGTTGTTAGACGGAATGGTTTTCGAATATAATTCGACCCCGATTTTTCCGTACCAACAATCATATAAGCCAAATTTGATAGTCGGTTATTTAACTATCAAATAAAACCACCATTCATCCATATTAAAATGTATTCACTTATTCACTATCATTTAGCCTTTTTAATGAACCATCTTTTAATTATATTCTTTCAAATTTCCAATATTTGAAACATCGCTTTTACTTCTTATTACAAAATAAAAATATTCTCGAAATTCAATTTTTTCAACTTATAAACTTTTTGGAAACAAATCATAATATCATTTACGGAAATCATAACTTATATTTCCCTCAACTACACTCGTTTATAGACTAATACCATCCTTGGAAAATCATGCTGTCGTTTTAGTTGGGGTATTTTATTTACCTCTCAGACCTTGACCAACAACATTCATATCTTCAGAATAAATAGAAGTTTATTACCCATACGTTTCTTTTGAAAATCTATTTAAATCTCGACCTCGTTTACTTAACTAATTATTAAGTAAACTCTTATTAAACTTTTCCTATTTATGTTAATAATCCTTTACAATATTATATATGAGCTTCGATTCTATTATAAATAAAATCCTTTTGACAATTTCTTAATATCTCTTTATTATTACTTTACAAATTATTTTCAATAACTCAAATTCATTTGTTTTAAAACCACATGCACAATGCTTTTGAAAATCTTATATTAGTATCTTATACAATTATTCTATTAATATCTTTTCAAATTCCTATACTGATATCTATCAAAACAATTCAACTTACCATCTGTAACAAACGTTATAGATTTCATTTCAAAAACATTTTACTTTCATTTATCACATTCTCTTTAAATCATACCCAACAACTTATTCTTTGTCAAAAAACATATAATAATCCTTTATAAAATCTTATATCTAAAAAAGTTCATCTCTTTTGTAACAAATGTTACAAAACACATTTACAAACCCTTAACTTTATTTACTAATTTGATTCCATTTCCAAAATTTTACATTTTGATTTACAAAATCTTTTATAAATTAGTTATGACAACTCTCCATTCGTTTTCTTTTTTACATCTTTAACTTCATTTAAAAAAAATCCCATTTGCAATTATTATCTACAACTAATATTCGTTGTCGTTGTCGAAACATTTAACTTCATTTACACTCTGCCTTCAGTTAACGTTCGAAAATTTGGATTATCCCATTATGAACCTTGGAATAAAACTCACTTCGATTAATCATTTCGAACTTCGAAATACTACATTCTGAACCTCGAAATAAACCTCACTTAGCCATTTCATATCATTTCCCAACTTTTCAATTTATACTTAACCAATTCCTTTATCTCAGGAATTTATTTTACAACTCTTTCACATATACTCATATATCCAATTATATTATATTTTGGGAAAATCTTGATTTAACAATCTATTTCAACTATCGGATTTAAATCCAATTATAAATTTATATGTGTCATTTCAAGCAATACTCCATTTAAAAATATCAATTCCATCTATAAATCTCATTTAAAAATCCATATTCATATTTTCAAATCCGACTTCATTTAAAAACCTAAAATCTATTCCCAAATTAATACTCATTTCCAAATCCATTGACTTGTTAATCTTATTCATGAAATGTTATTTAATCCCATTTCGTATATTTTAAAACAACATTTGTTAAAAATGATCATTTATTACAAAATATCACTCCTTAAACTTTTTTAATACATTCTTATATATCCACGATTCAATTATTCCATTTCACTCTTTTGAAATCAAATTAAATTTCCTTTATGACCGTTAAGGCCTTTACAAAACCATTTCAACATTTAAATAGTCAACACGATAAATTTATATCATTTAATCATTTATTTAATAATATCTTATATTTCTACAAGTTATATTTTATATGTTTATAAAAATTGTAAGTTTAACTTCGACTATTATCTTACCATCAAAAACGTATTTCAAATCCATATAAATATATATATATATATATATATATATATATTTGAAATCGCTCGAAATCAATTTAATATCGATTTCGAAAAATCATTTCATTTAATCGACGATACTAAAGAGGCAAGTGGCTACCATAGTACCAAACTGTGAAATATTAACCAATTTCACATTTAACACAAACAATATTATCACATTGATAAACGTTATCAATATCACTGAGGAATCCTGTTGGATTCCTATGAATTTTTATTCCCTGCAAATCAATAGGTTACCACAATTCAAATCATTCAGTTCAATATGGCCAATCAATATTCATTTTCCATCCAAATAAGTGACATAAAAAGCTTTATAATAACAATAAAAAATAACTGTAACAGTCAATACTGGGCTAGTAACAGAAATGAAAGCATTCAATTATTTATTTATAACGTTTATATTATTATAAATGTAACAACTGAGGTAAGTTACCTCAACTGGATTTAACCATTAGAAATAACGATTTATTCCAATTAAATTAAAGGAATGTTTAATTTAACTGTTTTGGTCAATATATGAATATAAGATTAACAAATAAACAAACAACCATTAACAACCAAAACACACAATTACAAAACCCAACTTATATAAAATATAAGTAGGGAGAACTTAGTGAGTTTAACTCACCTTTGTTTTCATCTGTCGTTAAAACGCTTTATTTTAATTAAATTAAACATCCATTTAGTTTAATTAAAAATTACGGTTGATTCCAATATTGGCCAAACCAGCTCCACCTCATAGCCTTCGTCAGCACGGTTACAACATGACCAACTATGTTAAATTCTGATAAAGTATAATCAAGTTATTAAGTTTGCAAAACAGTTAAACTTTAATTTTATAATAATTGGGTCCTTACCCAATTTAATTCGGCCCATGCCACAACTAGCCAGCATGATTGCTCCTCCTCTCTAAACACTTCGAACCATGCTAAATGAATCCATTCCCATCCGCCATTTTTATTTTTATTTTAATTTTTATTTCGCACATTTATTTTCATTTCTCATAAGGCCCTAGGCCCACTTTCTTAGCCCACTATCCTAACTGCATGGCTATAGTCCCTGTTCTTCCCATCCCGCTTCTTTTCTCCAGTCATGAGCCCTCACTTTCTATTTTTGTTTTCTCCTTTTTTTATACTAAACAACAGCCCTATCCATTTCCACCAAGCCCACGCCACAAACGAAACAACACCATTTGAAAGTCTCCTCCCCAAAACATTGTTTCCCCATGCAGTCTTCCCCAAACTCTTAGAAAAACAGCTCCAGTATCCCTTCCCATTACCGCATATATTTTAACATTTTTTTTTCCGAAAGAAAATGAAAATAAAGCCCAAGCCCATTTATTATGTTTCCCCTACTTCTTCTGTTCTCCTCTCACGTTATATAAATCACACAGTAAACTCCTCACCATTTTCGCGCCTCTACATCCACTAACCTCCCACATTCCATCACCGCTCCCTAAACAAATTAGACCATCAAACTCCTTATAAAAAACCCTTCCTCTCCATTCACTTTTCATTAAGCTCGGTTCCCTTGAAAAATCAGCCATTTCAGACGTTCACGGTGACCATCGTGTCACCAAAACACACTGAACCCCCTCGAAAAGAAAAAAATCACACAAGTGCTGCTACCAAAAACAACCCCTAATCCATGAAACAATACTCAAATCTTTTCAGGTGTTGGATCCTAAAATACGCTGTCTTTCTCTCAGCGACGTAAAATAATTCGAACCCATTTAAAAGATAAACTAGCATGAAGCCAAAGGAAAGAGGGAATCTATTTATTTGGTATTAGGAAATTTAGGGAAGAATATGGTTTGATTTTGGTTTTTTGTTGGAAGGAAATTGTGGTTTCATCATTCTAGAACGAAAGGAAAGAATATATGGAGCTGCTATGTCATTTTATCTGTGTGAGATACGTGGGAGCCAAGTAATTTAGAGTATAGGTTTGCAGAAAAGTAACAGGTAACTGTTACAGTTCTCAAGAAATTATTTGGTTGTTACGGGTTCTAGTTGGATTGGGATGCAAGAAATATAAAAGGTGTAGCACGCAAGAAATATACAGTGGGAATGTTTTAATTAGTTTAAATATATGTAGATATGTATTATACCCATTTATATTTCGATCGACGTTTAATTTTTATGTGGTCACACACAAATCCAAAAATTAATTAAACTTGACACACTGTTATGTTTCGACGTTCCAGATACAATGGAATTAATTTCATTGAAAACCAACTTCATTTGCACAACGTCGCTATTTTAGTTTCAATTTATTTATCGGTTCGCATTTAAATTTGGTCTATCGATAAAACCACCCCATTTGGCTCCAAACAGGAAATCTAGCAATAATTAGTTATATGCATTCCAATAAAATTCGTTTCGCCGAAAACATAGATTGTTTGAAAAATAAATATTTCCAAGGCTTTAATAACATCGAGATAATATAAACCAATTTCAAAACAAATAGTAATAAATAATTATCGTCGTATATATCCAAATAAAGTAATATATCTCTTTTAAATTCAACCAACATTGAAATTATAACTCAACATTAATATTTTCGAGTTACGTAATTCAAATTCAATCGAAAATTCCATTTAAATTTAATAACTAAACCTTATCGTTTCTAACCAATTTTCATCGCCATTATTTTAAATTTTTATTTAGACATAACTAACAATCTACAACATGAAATCTGGATTTTTCTCTTTCATTAAAAAATTATAATCAACAAGATTCTAACATTTCTTGTTTCATAGAAATTCGACTTAAAACGGATTCTATATATTAAATTAAAGTTCAAAACTCAATATTATGAACTACCACGCCATTTCGAGCTCGTTTTATTATTATATATAAATTAACGTTAAAACTTCTTTTTAAATAAACGAATTCAATATTAAAATTCATTAATATTCTAAATATAGTAATAAAAATAATAAAATAATTTAAATATTTGACTACCAAAAAGACGGGACATTACATTCTCCTTCCTTAAAAGAATTTCGTCCACGAAATTACTAACGTAAGATAAATGTTACAAACACATTTTCTATTCAAAATTCCAATTTATATTAAATCGAAAACAACTCATTGTAAAAACAAAAAAAATTCAAAAATATCGAAAATTTACTAACATTTTAAATTCTCGGAAAAATTCGGCAGGGTCTCTCCTGTACGGAGGGACTTCTGCAATATCAAAGGAACAAATAATATATATGAATCGACCCACGCTATCGGCAAACAAAAACCAAAAATCAAAATATTATATTTTCGTGTAGGCGTACCTTTTATGAGCACTATTGAGCATACTTGCTCAATTTACGTGCAATACATGTAACCACAATCAATTCTCATAGTTATTTGGCACGTGTACTTACTCAATTCAACATATAAGTAACAATGACATGGAATTATTAACTAATATTTTATTAATCAACAAATTAACTACACCAGTTGCAAAATCAAACATGAAGTATCGATTCATTTGCAAATACATGTTTAAATCATTAATATCAACTCATATGCAATTTCATTACAGTTTATTATGCTGGAATTTATCCCTTGGTTTACAATTCATTCCATTTCGTTGACTATTGCTTAATTTCTATTTAAACAATCCATCATCCAATAACAAACAATTCTCAATCAACATAAACAAATCAATTGAATTTGTATTCAATACTAATATTTACTTGGTTTAACATTTTTAATTTTTTTGCAAGACTGGCCGGTTTTTAGAGTGATCTATAACACTCTTTATTAATAAAAAAATAAAATCAAAAGTACAGGAAAATCAGAAGACATGCACCAAACACATCATCGAATAAATTCGTAGTTCCCACGCAGGAGATACCATACTGGAAATAACAAATTACAATTAATGAATAAGCATAAAACACATACACTTACATAAGTTTCCAAAAGAGTGCCTAGTGCAACGGAAGTGCACGCCTAGTTTAAACTAGGTTCCTGGCCATTATCTAACTGCTTTCTCATTAATTCTCTCTTCTTACTACAAGTAACAGGAGTCTTCAATGCATCTTCTCCAAGAATAGCAAGGTTATTCTCTTTAGGCACATCTAATGGAGAAGGAGGCGCTTTATATGCCAGTGGTGGCACAATGTGAGCATAAAAATTTGACTTTAAACCAATAGCGTTTTCACTTTTGGGGCTTTGCAAATTCAAGAAACCTGATTTAAATGGAAGGAGAGATACAGATTTTGCGACTTTTTGCACTGAAGGAATTGTTGTCATCATCCCTTTGTCAGACGTTGTCTTCAAGTTCATGAAAGAGTTGAAATTTTTCTACATTAACACTGTAACTACCCGGAGAATTTGTGACCTTGGTAATCGACATAAACTATATGTCGACTATCCAAGCATCGGAAATACCAGATAGTTAATGAAAGAAAATAGAGGGTGATAATAGATAAGACATAAAATTAGAATAGAAGAAGGAGAAGAACATCACAACATCGGAGTAAACACGAATCTCACAGCGGAACGAATAAATATATATTTCATAACATAACTTTGAAATAAAACAGTATCTGTATACAATACCATTATTAGAGTATAACACTTACAACACAGAGGAAATAATAATAGCTATATAATCCTAAAGCCTCCTACTCTAGCTCTTCAAGTATCTATATAATCCCGACTACTTGACTGCCCGTACAAAATTGGGCACCCAAGAGTTTAGGGAAATCAAAACAAAATAAACTCTGGGTCAGTCACGTGACTAGTGTGAGTAAACTCCATCCATTTGTTTAACTTTTAAAACCCTTTTAAAAGAAAGGAAAATCGTAAGACCGATCCACATAAACACGGATAGTTTTTACCTTACGACTACTCAAAATGTTCTTTATATCACAACTCTTCTGATATTATAATAATGTCTAAATCAAGTAAATAACAATTTAGTAGAACGCTTTCATCTCACTTTCTACATAAATAATATACAATCAAAACCCGCAGACTCTTATTGGGTAATGGATTTCCAACTATGACAAGGTATGTAACCACCTTCCGATTAGTGTACTCTAGAAGCGATACACTGGAGTTCAACAAGAACATCTTGCAACTCGGCCACACATGAAAGTCCATTCATTTCGCTTGAATGTTCCGAATATATTGTCACCTAACAGTTGGTATACCAACATAACCATTCCCGGGAGATACAGAATTGAAAGAAGTAACAAATATGAATATTCTCTAAATGGTGGCAATATACCCTAATTGGGTGTGGTCCACTTAGCCATGCTGCCTGCTTGATCTTTGTCATTTCCCAGTTGCTGAGGCTTGAGGTCATAACGTACTATTATACAGATCACATCTATATTTACTTTGACTGCAACATCGTCATACCTGTCAAATCATAAATTGATTTCCTCAAAAATACCATGGGTATAAAGTTAAGAGAAATGAATTCCTCTGCCGCCAACGTAAATATGTTTGAAACGATCAACTTCAGTAATCTACCAGATATACTCTGTCAGACACTCGTCCATTCAAGTTGTCCTGGGACTGGAGAACCCGAAGGAACTATCATGTGAATCCATCTTAGGAAATTTCTACCTAGGATTTACTGAACTACCCTCGCATAACTCCATCGTCAATTATCTTCATCATATTTGATTCACAAGAATAATGCCATACAGAGTGGTTTTTAGATAATATATCTGATCATGGTCTCTCCGTATTGACAACGGAAATGGTCAAAATCTTTGATAGTCGGTGATCTAACTATCAAAGAAAAACATGTGTACAAACAACGGTCGTATTTCCACATGGAAATCTTATTGAGAAAATCATCAATCAACATTGATCCCCTTTAATTTAATTTGTCATTTGTGCACCCCACCTCCATTAAGGTCACTCACAAAGGGAATGCCTTAACTTTGGTGGAGCGTTGTTAGTGTATAGAACAGAAACTAAACAAAACAGATAAATATATTGGCACCTGGAAAATTATAAACAACTTTTATTGCAGCGGAGAAATAGTTTGGTTACATTTCATCAAAAACGAACTATAAAACCAAATACATTTATTATCCATCTTGATAAATAAGTTCTGAGTACATAAAATAAAAGACATAACCCTAACATAAAATAGCCTTAAATAATGTAAGCTGAACTTTACTTCAGCAATCCAAGCACTTCCAAAAAGAGAGAGAGAGAAAGCTATCCAAATCAAGCTACACTAGAACTAGTCCCACCCTGAGCACCTGGGGGGAAGGAAGAAAAGAGGTGGAAGCAAAGGGGGTCAGACATAATGTCTAGCGAGTCCAATAACATCAACAATATAATTATTAAAGTAACTAGGATAAGACATAAACTGGTAAATAAGGAAATGACTGTGAACAAATGGGCATGACAAAGCAATCAAGAGAAACAGAGATAACATTAAATGCTTACCTAATCACCATAGGATAATTACTACACTGCACTGCACCAAACACCCTAAAAGTTGATCCCACCTACTGAACTTAGTAATCAAAATAGTAGTTTCGCGTACCCCTAGCTGTCTACATAGGTGCCACCTGCCCCTATCTCCATTAGGTGTACCCACTACCCCCATACGATCGACTCCCTAACTCGTAGATACCTGTGCTAGTCCGATAGTGGGGTGTATCATTCCCCAAAGTGGCAACCCGATACAATTAAAAATGCACGGCTTATACCTACACGATGCAACAACGTCTTACCTACCAGCCCGGGCCCACGCACGCACATGACCCCGTTGGACTTGCGTTGCCACCGCTAGCCCGTTTTGACCTCTTACAATCAAACCCAGTATGCGTGTCCTGTCCTCGACTTGGGTCGAGCCCACAAAGATACTTAATGGGTTACTGGTCTGAAAAGGGCCCCCATGCTTGACTCAAGCTTTCCACCTATGCTTGGTCCCTTTTAGAATTTCCCACTTAACCCCCTCTTTATTCATGTCAACTTACATGTTTCAATTTTGGTTAAGTGTTTCTATTCGTATTTCCAAAAGTCACCCACTTAACCCCCATGCCCCACCACATGTTTACTTTGGTTATGTGTTACATAGTTTATTACTACTGTAACCTTGTAGGACCACGCACATTAGGCCACCCTTTGTGGTTGCTGGATTTGCCAGGCAGGTCCGGGCAGTCTTACACCACAAACGAGCCTAACCTCGTGTCCATACAATTGTCACACATTTAATTTGGGCCTATGACATCTCACATTGGACTACCATTTGTGATTGCTGGATTTGCCAGGCGGGTCCGGGCAATCTTACACCACAAATGAGCCCAACCTCGTGTCTTAGGCATTGATTGTTACATATAATATTTTCACCCCAATTCGAATTAATATCCCAATTCAAATTTGTCAATAAATTCCAAATATACTTATGTCCATAATTGTCACCTAAATTATGTCCATTTATTTCAGGTATGCAAATTATACCAATTATTGCCTCGAAATTAATTATATGCCTTTTAAGGCCATTACAAACCAATTCTCAATATGTGTACATTCAATATTATCCCCATCGTCCCCACGTTGTTCGTTCGCTTAACATGACATATACATGTTAGACTAGGAAATAGTTTAACACATAGAAAGGGAAGAAACATCACAAATTTGCATAACACACCAAATAGATCTAACTTGCATATAAGAATTACAACATAACTTGCATAAACTTTGTGTTGTCATGATTCTAAACATAGACCTAAAATGTCTGAACTTGCATGTATGAATATAGTTTTCACCCAAACTTGCATAGGCAATAGTCACAAACTTGCATAAACTATGTATGTCATAGATCTAGACATAAAGGATTGAACTTGCATATATGAATCCAATTACTACCTAAATGTGCATATAGCCATTTTACGTGATTCACATGTAAACTTGTGTACAATCCATATATAAACTAGCATATGATCTGCACCCAAACTTGCATATAAAATTATGTCAAAAATGAATCAAGTTGAACATAGGTGATTGGGCATATAAAAAGGGATCCACAACACAAATTAACAAAAACTATCATCATGAAAAACTAGCATATATTCACAAAATATCACATTTTCCAATGATTCACAAACATAGCCATATAACCCAAATTACATCCCATCTTAATTAATCTATTAATTATCTTGTTAAAGAAATCAAACTCCCAACACAAAGAAGGTCTTGAGTTCTAGGATGTGTATTCTGTAGTTGAATTAGCTCGCCTTTGTTGTAGAAAAATTCATTGTTGTTGTTATAGACTTAAGTTGAATTGAATTGAGTGGCTTTACTTTGCTTCTAGTTGGTGGCGGCTACTCAAGGTTTTGAAGTGATAGCATGACGACCATTGATTTAATTTTGATTAGGTTTAGGGTTTGAGTCTACATGTGTTTATATAGAGACTAGGATTAAATTAGGCCATCCGATCAACCTAGAAGCAACCTGAATCATCCAAATAGCCAACTCAGCCCTAATGACTCAGCAGCAAGCCAGATTGGGCCTCAATTCAAATCTCCCCGAGGGGGGTAGGTCGACCCCCAAGTCGACCTGTAGGGGAGGTCGACACTAGGGTCAACCCCCTGGTCGACCTGACCTGGGGCGGGAAATTTCCCGCCCTGCCTGGTTCTGAGTCTGAATTCGATTTTGAATTTAAATTTGAATTTTTGGAAACTTCCGATGGCCATAACTTCTTCATACGAAGTCCCATTCACGCAAACTCGGACTCTATCTCAACCAGAGTTCTGAGACGAACACAATGGCGTAACCCGTTTCCCTTAATTCTCACATTTAAAATTAAATATTCTTTAATTCGTTACTTAAGGTTACAAAAAATACGGGGTGTTACATTCTCCCCTCCTTAAAGGATTTCGACCCCGAAATCTCCAAGTCAAGAAGAATGTATATCTTAACAATCAATCGTCCATCTAGTAAACAATCAAACACAGGCATCCATTGTCCGTAAAAGACTTCTAATGCTTTCTTGTTTATATACACAGTGTGTGTACATATCCGTATCTAATGCAAAAATCAGGCGATCTACTGATTCAACTGACCTCCTCAATCCGAACCATGATAGTGCCATGCATCCATTATGTATGCAAAAAAATCCTAATGATACGTATTATTTCTGCATGCGTGCACAACCATTCATCTGAATGCAGCATCCATATGATAACACAACCATTATACATCCATTAACCTAAATAAGCACACATATTCATATGCAGTATGAAAGTGATTGAGCCGATCTAGTGCCTAATGTGTGTGTATATGCATCCACGGGCAACCACTAGCAAACACTTGCATCCACTAGCATCCCTCAATCATAAGATGTTTCAAACACATGCTTACATCCATTGGTTTCTACCTAAGGATAAAGAATGTCGCTGGGGAGAAATACTATAAAGAAAGATACAAGCTTGTATGAACTTAAGGAAAAAGAGATCAAAGATGTACCCTCAAAAAGAAAAGGGTAGGCTGCGCGTATTTTGGCCTCAGTCTCCCAAGTCGAGTCTTCCTCGGCGTCGCTCCACTGAACTTTAACAAGCTTGACTTCTCTGTTGCGTATCTTTTTGACTTCTGTTCCCAAGATACGAGTTGGAACTCTTCTCACAGTCGCTTCCCTTTCCACTTCGACTTCCTCGAGTATGCTTGGCTCCACAACTTCTGCAGACTCATGTAAGAACTTTCGTAGCTGAGAGACATGAAAAACATTATGAACTCCAGCCAGTCTTTCGGGCAGCTCTACTCTGTAGGCCATCGTCCCAATCATTTCAATGATAGGAAATGGTTCTACAAACTGTGGTGCCAACTTTTGTAACAACCCGGAAAATCTGAGCTAATTTAAATTTTTTATTTTGGCGATTATGAGAAATTTTGATTATTTAAAATGAATTATTTTAAATAATAACGACGAAAAATTTATTTAAATCAAAGTTAAAACGAATAAATTTATTTTAACTATATAACGAGCCTGAAATGGTGCGGTGTTCGAAAATTCGATTTTAAATTTCAAATGAATATACAGAATTCAATATAAGTCAAAATCGAACGAAACAAGAAATATTTGAATCTGTTTAATTATATCTTTCTAACGAAGCTGAGAAACTGAGATTTCACTTTAGAATTTGAAAGATATGCCCAGTTTAAAATTCAGAAAGGTCGCCGTGGAATTTATATATATTTTAATATATATAAAGCCCTTAAAAATGAAAATTTTGCAAACGACCTTCGTTTTCGATGAAACCACTTTTGTTGGATCTGGGATGTCAAATTATTGCTAGATTCCAATTTGCATAATTTTCTGAATTAATATATGAGCGTGGCGCAGTTAAACGTGTTTTAACAGTTTCAGTCAATTTCGATCGACCAGAAAATGGCCATTTTTCAAACGGTATTGGAATTTGACGAAATTAGTTTTGTTTAGACCGTATCGTCAATTCGAAGCTAGAAATAATTTTTATGGAATTTTTCGGGTCCGTATGTGTCCCCGGTGAATTGAAATGTACGTTAAAAATCAAATTTGAACGTTATATTAATTTATATTTTAAATTTGATGAAAACTGATCGAAACGATCGAATCGACTTATGAAACATATCCCATTGTGTTCGGAATAGGGGTAATTAACTAGGGGTGACAGTCGTTGGGTTCGATTTTGAGTTCGAAATAAAAAGTTACTTTTAGGAATAAAATTAATTAAAATAAAAATATATAAACCTATCCTCTCCTAAATCCGAAACCGTTGGGTTCGTGTCGAAAAGTGCTTTCTAACGAATATAAGAAATTTGAAATATAACGGTTGGATTTGGGATTGTGCCCAAATCAAATTTGGAAAAGGTCGGTGTAAGTGCAGTTCGACGACCGTTTGTGGAAATCGACTGTACGGGCCTTGATAAAATTATTAAAAATATTAATAATTTGTGTAAAATCATAATAAATGATTTGGGAAGAATTGGGATGGAAAACTCAATATTTGAAAAGATAAAAATTGATTTTCATCGAATTGAACTAGTTATCAACTAGAGTAATAATCCAATTATTTTTAAAGAAATAAATGGGATTGAGAATGGGTTTTAAAATAATCAGAATTTCCAATATATGAATTGGAATGGATTCGAATCGAAATTATCGCCGGAATATTTCGATGTTGGATTTCGTGATTATACAGATATGGTTGTGGAAATTAGAAAGATATATTTTATATCGTTATTTCCAATACGATATTTGTTGGTTTCAGAATTTGATATTGAATATAAGACGATATATTCAGAGCCTTATATTTAATATCGAATTAGATTTTGGATTTTTCGTGAACGGTGTCTTCACTAACACTGATCTTAAACCCAGTTGAGAGAAGAAGATTAGAAACTAACTGGAGATTAGTTAGTCGAACGGTTTCCTGGGTATTTATCTGATGTTGGTTTCGGCCTTCGGGGTTAATACTTAGGGAATTGTTCTCTTACTAATTTACGGTTAGGGATTAATGGAATGTGATTTTGGGTTTATCGCGAGCTGTGTTTTAAATGGCATTATTTCTTTTAACCCAGTTAAAGATAAGATTAAATTCTTAACTTTCAAAAGTCATTAAGTAAAGATTTTTGAGATTAAAACTGAATTAGAGTTTTAATGAATCTTTAATTAGATTGAAATGGTGATTTGATAATTTAAATTATCAAATCTAAGAAATGGTCGAGAATGGGGTATTACCAGTTTTGCTCCAGGCGATAGTTAAATCTTTAATTAGATTTGAACGTAAAATGGTAATTAATTTTACCGATAACACTGTGGTGTTAGATATGGAGTATTACCAGTTTTGCTCCTTGGGATGATGATTGACATAGAAATGTGTTTATTTTATGCTCTTATATCTTATCTTTTGTATATAAATAAATATTAGTTGGGTATTGTTTTGTTACTTTTACAAATATTCCAACCCAGCCCGCATGCAACCAGAAAAGTAGAGAAATAGAGATGAAATTGATATATATTTACATTTTGAAGAATTGTAGATGAAGATCTCACATCTAGTTGCTGTTGGACAAGAAAAAGATTGATAAAAAGGCTTTGCACATCACAAATCAATGAAGAAGTGTCAAGGAAGCAAGAGGAAAAGAGAAAAGGCCCAAATTTGCTTTATTTATCTAAGGCTCATTTATGTTTCTTATTGTAAACTCTCTTGTGATTTCCCTAAGGCCCATTTATCATCGTATTAGGGTTAGGGTTAGGGTTTGGCTATCTACCCTATATATACCCTTGTAATGTCATTGTAGCCACCATCCTATCCTATTCTATATTCTCTTCTCCATTAATAATAGTTCTTCTTCTTTTTATTATTTCTGCATTTTTCTTTTTCTTAGCAATCGGTGTTGTCTTCACAATTAGTTTTGGAAGAACACCAATTGGATTTTACATTTTTTTGTTAGTGATTAGTCGTTTGATTAGTTTCAACGACAATCCTAATTTACTTTTTGTTGTTCTTCTTATTCTGCACTTTTATTTTCTGCCTTGTTGTTCTTGTTTTGCAATTTACTTTCTTTAGTGATTAATCGTTGATTAGATTCAACGATAATCCTAAGTTTGCAATTTCAATTTGTTTTTATTTCAACAAAATCTCCAGGCTTCGTCTAACTCGCCCAAGAGATTAGATAACTAATTTAATTTTAATTTACCTCCCTGTGTTCGACCTGTATGCTACACACCTGTGCGCTTGCAGAATTTTATTACAAATATCACGCTTTTCTAGCGTCGATCAGATGAATAGGTTGGGATTTGAAAATTAAATAAAGGATTACTCCGGTAAAGATCGCTAATCCCGACTAGTTTGGAAAACCATAATATGGTTTGAAATGATATCCAAAGGAAGATTAAAGAATAAATTTTAAAGAATTTATCTTTGATAAAATTAATGGGAGCCTATCCCAGAAGAATAAGAATATTTGAATAAAAGAATATTCTGAATTGGAATGAGGGGTATGTTGCGTTTGTGTAGCACTTGTTTATAATATACGCGAGTTATTCGGAAAGACCGGGTTTATCCCATTCTGAATAACAGATATGACAATACGTTGAAGATGAAGACGGTGGTAGAAGACCGGAGGTCTTCACATCGTTTGGTTAATTACTGATGATCTTGATTGGGCTGTACACCCAAGAGGAGGGAATCAGTTGGTCATCGTACAGATGTACATGGAGATCGACGGATATGCGAGGAAAGTGCCTCCGGTTTCGTTCAGATCCGGAACGAACTTGTATGGACTGTGTGTCTGACATTGGATTTTTCTCTTTGTTGATTGATCCCTATTCAATATACATCTGCCTGGTGAATGGGAATTCATTCCCTTACTTCACTCTTCTCTGAGACGTACGGGATCAGAGGTTGTATATCGATAGGAATCGGTCGCATGGAGTGAATTGCCTGTGTGGCATGCCTAAGTGGCAATTGATCAAGGCTTCTGTTGAAAAGCAGAGTCTTGTGGTTGATGATCAAAGCACGGCCTTTGTGGCATCTCTTTGTGTAGCATTGATTCGCGATCCTCACACCCCTGGTGTGAACAAAAAACAGGAGAAGGACTCAGGGGGAACACGCGTCTCTTTCTAGTTAAAGGTGGTGTCAGTGCTTAAACTAGCTGACATTAACATACTTTTCACCTGTTTGGTTGTTGGACGCGAGGCACCTCGGATATATCGGTCGTTCTCGAACCGATGGAGTAATTAGTTGGCTCATTTACGCCCCATAGGGCGGGGAGACGTATTGTTCAGGGTTTTATTTAATTCACATCGAGTGGACCGGCCCTGATGATCCAAAGGTCACTCGATCTCTGACCTTAGACTCGGGCTAGACAGTCTCGAATCGGTAGAGGACTATCTTTTGCGTCGGTTCATAGATGGAAATCCAACTTCCAATACGACATTTTGCGATTATAATTGTAGATCTTAGTATTAACGACATGATAGATGGTACCCATGCCGCCTATGATTGATACATTTATATTTGAAGTTGTTTTCTTCACTTATAGTAATAATAAAAGATTACATTTCGCGTATCAAGCGTTCTTTGGCTATTATAAGGTAAAAACCCTATCCACCGGCTTGCGTTGCATTGTGTGATGGGACCCGGGTCTTATAATAGCTTAATTGTTCTTTATTTAGGATCGCGTTGTTTGTTATATGCACTGGTATCCTTGGGAGGAAACCCGTTACGCGTTATACGGCGTGGTCCCTTGATTTACCTAACTTAAAAATAAAGATTTATAACTGTTTTAGTTCTCACACTAGTCACATGACTGACCTGGAGTTTATTGTTTTAACCTAAACTCTTGGTGCCCTTATTTTCCGCACGGGCAGCTAGTAGTTTTGGTTTTGTAGATTTATATTCACAGGATTCTGGTTTACAGCTGGAATGATATTCGGGAAGCTTTGTATCCGTGTATCTCTTTCAGTTGTACTTTGTATTATTTTCCGCTGTAGTAATGTATTTGAATCTCTGATATTTGTCGAATGCATATTATTTGTGTATACTCTGTATATTCTGGTACTCTGATGTAATTGTTGTAATAAGCAATGAAATGTTCTTCTATTTGTGTTCTGATTCGTCTTGTCCTCAAAGCAATCCGGGTTTTCCATACGGGGGAAGTTTGGGTCGTTTCAACTTTCCTACGAACCCAAAGCGAATGACATTCCTCAAAGGAAATACTTTAAGGAACACCTTGTCCCCAACCTCAAACTCAAGGTCGGTCCTTCTTTTATCTGCGTTGGATTTCTGTCTAACTTGGGTAGTCTTCATTCTTTTTGGTATCAAATCCACTTTCTCTGAGGTCTCTCTAATCATGTCTGGCCCAAGTATGATCTCATATGTGGACTCCCACCAATTAGTCGGAGATCGACATGGCCTTCCATATAAAGCTTCGAAGGGTGCCATGCATATAGTGGCTTGGTAGCTATTGTTGTAAGCAAATTCAACCAAAGGAAGGTGATCCTCCCAAGTTCCTCCAAAGTCAAGAATGCACAGTCTTAAAAGATCTTCCAGTACTCTGTTCACCCTTTCTGTCAGACCATCGGTTTGAGGGTGATAGGTCGTGCTTAAACATAGTTGTGTGCCTACAGTCTCTTACAAACTCTTACAAAACTCCCTCGTAAAGATAGGGTCTCGATCGCTCACTATGCTGAAGGGTATCCCATGGAGTCGAACTATATCTTTAAGGTAAATAGGGGCTAAAGACGAGGCAGTCCTCCTACTCTTGACAGGCATAAAATGAGCACTTTTCGTGAGCCTGTCCACTATTACCCAAATACCGGTATTGCCCCTTCTTGACCTAGGCAACCCATCACCAAAGTCCATCGAGATGCTATCCCATTTCCATTGCGGAACCTCTAGAGGATGAAGTAGACTACCAGGCTTCTTCTGCTCTGCCTTGACTTGCTGGCATATCATGCACTTAGAAACAAATTCAGCTACATCCCTCTTCATGCCATTCCAAAAGAAAACTCGTTTGATGTCTTAATACATCTTGTCTCCCCCTAGGTGTATGGTCAACTTGGAATGATGTGCTTCTTCGAGAACCATCTTCACCAAATCCCTTTCTTGTTGGACGCATATCCTTCCATCCCGTCTCAACCAACCCTTATCATCGATGGAGTATCTATCAAGGTGACTAGAAGTCTCACCCCTAATTATCTTATCTATCACATCAACTAGCTGAGGGTCTTCACGTTGCGCGGTTCCTATTGAGTCCAACAAAGTAGGTCGCACCTCTAGCATTGCCATCAGACCAGTCACATAATCAACAGAGGGTCTATAGTCAAAATTTTCTATGTACTCCAATCTTTGCCTTTCTACAAAGAGAGGACTTAAGGTCAGCTTCTTTCTACTCAAGGCGTCTGCCACTACATTGCCCTTGCCCGGAGTATAGGAGATCTCAAAATCATATATGGCGAAAAACTCCATTCATCTATGCTGCCTTAGATTGAGGTATTTCTGCGACAAAAGGTACTTCAACGATTAATGGTCAGTATACAATTCAAATTTCTCACCTAGGAGATAATGGCGCCAAGACTTAAGCGCAAAAACGATGGCAGCTAACTCTAGATCGTGGGTTGGGTAGTTTTTCTCATGCACTTTCAACTGCCTTCCAACATAAGCTACTACCTTCCCCTCTTGCATCAAAACAGCGCCTAATCCCGTACCGCATGCATTTGTGTATACTGTAAACATCTTGCTCCCATCAGGCAAAGTCAAAACCGGGGCTGTTGAAAGAGCCCTCTTCAAACGTTGGAAGACGACTTCGCAATCCAAATCCCAAGCGAAAGTCAGGTTCTTCTTCGTCAACCTTGTAAGTGGAGCTGAGATTTTCGCAAAGTCGTTAATGAACTTGCGATAAAAGCCTGCTAGCCCAAGAAAGCTTCGTACTTCGGTTACATTCCGTGGAACCTTCAAATCTTGTACCGCGACTACTTTTGCGGGGTCCACAGCAAAACCCTCTTTGGAAACTACATGTCCAAGAAATCTTACTTCTTCTCTCCAGGAGTGGCACTTGGAAAATTTAGCTTTCAACTGATGTGCACAGAGAGTATCCATGACTTCCCTTAAATACAAAGCATGCTCTTCCTCATTCTTCGAGAAAATCAGAATGTCATCTACGAAGACCACCACAAACTTATTAAGTAATTCATGGAATACCCTACTCATCCAATAGACGAAATAAGCAGGAGTGTTTGTCAAGCCGAAAGGCAGGACAAGCCATTCGAACAAACCATCCATGGTTCTGGACGTGGTCTTATCAATACTATCTTCAACCACTCTTAGCTGATGAAAACCGATACCCAGATCTATTTGGGAGAAAACTATTGCACCTACAAGCTGATCGAACAAATCGTCTATTCTTGGAAGTGGGTGCCTATTCTTCTTTGTCAGCTTGTTTAGCTCTCTATAATCAACACATAGGCGTAGTGAACCGTCCGCTTTGGTTGCTAACACTACTGGAGCATCCCATTCAGAAATACTCCACATTATAAACCCCTTTTCTAGCAGCTCCTTAACTTGCTTGCTGAGCTCTTTTCTCTCCCTTGGAGCCATGTGTCTAACGGGTAAGGGAACGGGTTTTGCGTTATCAACAAGATATATGCGGAAGTCTATCTCCCACTTCGGAGGCAAGCCCTTTACCTCTTCAAAGACATCTGAATATTCACGGACCACTCTAACAGACTGCAAATTCTCAACAGACGCGTCAAGCGATTCTAGATAACTTAGCATAACAGAATTCAAGGGATTACAAGAGATTTCGAGAGTGTTACCAAAGCGAGTCATGAGTCTAACCTCTCTCTTTTCACAATCTAGGACGACACCATTACTGGATAACCAATCGATGCCCAGAATCAACCCATAGCCCGTGAAGCCCAAAACATAAGCATCACATCTAAACCCAACGCTAAGTATAGAAATTTTCAAATCCAAACAAATCATCGACAAATAGGCTGAGCCCCTAATTGGATTTGAAACAACTATGGGATCCTATACTATACTGGTGTCTAGGTCCAGTGATTCAACTAAAGCAGTAGATATAAAAGAGTGCGATGCGCCAGAATCAAAGAATGTGCGAACAGGATAATCAAAAAGATAAACTAAACTT
Source organism: Allium sativum (assembly GCA_030737875.1). Lineage (NCBI taxonomy): Eukaryota > Viridiplantae > Streptophyta > Magnoliopsida > Asparagales > Amaryllidaceae > Allium > Allium sativum. The sequence continues at coordinate 163,057,468 of CM060926.1, forward strand.
TCAATGGAAATAGTTCTACCTCATTCCTGCAGCGGTGGGGCCATAAGAGCCTGGACCTGCCCTCTTGCCTGCCCCGGTGCCATGAGAGCCTAAACCTGCCCTCCAGAAGTAGACCCTGCCCTCTGTCCTTTCCTCGGGCAGTCCTTAATCAGATGTCCTGCTTCGCCACAGTGGAAACAACCAGTCTTCTTTTTTTCCTACAGTCTTTGCTCAGATGGCCTGGTGTCCCATAGTTAAAGCATCTTTTCTTTCCCTTTCCATTGTTGCCTTTACTACCCTTCTTGTTTTGCTGTTGCTGTTGTGGTTTCTGTGCCATGAGAGCCTGAACCTGCCCTCCAGAAGTAGACCCTGCCCTCTTTCCTTTCCTCGGGCAGTCCATAATCAGATGTCCTGCTTCGCCACAGTGGAAACAACCAGTCTTCTTTTTCTTCCTACAGTCTTTGCTCAGATGGCCTGGTGTCCCATAGTTAAAGCATCTTTTCTTTCCCTTTCCATTGTTGCCTTTACCACCCTTCTTGTTTTGCTGTTGCTGTTGTGGTTTCTTTTGATCCCCTTTCTTCTCGGGTGCCTTATTATCATTCGCTCCTTTCTTCTCTTCATGCATAAGTGCCATGTCAACCAGTCTCTCAAAGGTAGCCCCCATAGGGATGTGGGTCATAGCCAACCCATGTAGCGGCTCATTCAAACCATTAACAAATTTCAGGGCCTTCTTTTCGGGTGTGTTCACCATGTCCAAGCCAAACCTCGCCAACTGGTTGAACTTGTTGACGTACTCTTTCACTGATAGATTTCCCTGCTTCAATGCCAAGAACCTTTCCATGTATAGATTTTTTTCTGCCCGTGAGGGAAACTTTGCCTTGAACCTAAGTCTGAAATCAGCCCATGTCTCAACTGGACGCTCTCCATTAGTAACCTCCCACCAAAACGAGGCTTCGTCCTTCATTAACCAAGCAGCCAATTGGACCTCTCTTCCATCTTCTACCTCAAAGATTCCAAATAACTCTTCTACCTCCTTAATCCAATTTCGAGCTTTAACAAACGTCTCTGACCCATGAAAAGGTTTTCCGCCCATTGCCGGAAAGTCCTTGCGTAACTTGGCAAAAGTGTCAACACAAGGAGGGGGAGGAGGAGGAACGGGTGCAGCTGGGGGAGGAGGAACGTCTGCTGAGCCTGTAGTGTTGGCCCTAATCTCAAGGTACCTTTTGAACCAGCCAGGTATCGGCACGCCCTCAGGAAGGTTAACATCCCCAGACATACTGAAACGAAAGAGGAAAGATTAAAAACACGGAATCGAAGGAAAGATATATGGCTCTTGGGGGTTATGTTTTTAAAATAAACTTTTCTCTTAAAAATACTCTCCTCAAAACATATTTTTGAAAGTATTCCTTATAAAAATGCTTTTTTGAAAAATAGTTTTTCAAAATATTTTATCTGTTCTGGTAACCTTCAGCTCTGATACCACATGTGACACCCACCTCCATTAAGATCACTCACAAAGGGAATGCCTTAACTTTGGTGGAGCGTTGTTATTGTATAGAACGGAAAATAAACAAGACATATAAATATATTAGTACTTGGAAAATTAAAAACAACTTTTATTGCAGTGGAGAAATAATTTCGTTTCATCTCATCAAAAATCAACTACAAAACCAAATGCACTTATTATCCATCTTGACAAATAAGTTGTGAGAACATAAAATAAAAGACATAACCCCAACATAAAATAGCAATAAATAAGGTAAGCTGAACTTTACTTCAGCAATCCAAGCACTTCCAAAACGAGAGAGAGAGAGAGAGAGAGAGAGAGAGAGAAAGCTATCCAAATCAAGCTCCACAAGAACTAGTCCCACCCTAAGCACCTGGGGGGAAAGGAAGAAAAGAGAGGGGGTCAGACATAAAGTCTGGGGAGTCCAATAACTTTAACAATATAATCATTAAAGTAACTAGGATAAGACATAAACTGGTAAATAAGGAAATGACTGTGAACAAATGGGCATGATAGAGCAATCAAGAGAAACAGAGATTACGTTAAATGTGCACCTAATCACTATAGGATAATTACTACACAGCACCGCACCAAACACCCTAAAAGTTGATCCCACCTACTGAACTTAGTAATCAAAATAGTAGTTTCGTGTACCCCTAGCTGTCTACATAGGTGTCGCCTGCCCCTATCTCCACTAGGTGTACCCACTACCCTCATACGATCGACTCCCTATCTCGTAGATACCCGTGCTGGTCCCACAGTGGGGTGTATCATCCCCAAAGTGGCAACCCGATATAACTAAAAATGCACGGCTTGTACCTACACGATGCGACAACGTCTTACCTACCAGCCCGAGCCCACGCACGCACATGACCCCGTTGGACTTGCGTTGCCACAGCTAACCCATTTTGACCTCTTACAATCAAACCCAGTATGCGTGTCCCGTCCTCGACTTGGGTCGAGCCCACAAAGATACTTAATGGGTTACTGGTCTGAAAAGGGCCCCCATGCTTGACTCAAGCTTTCCACCTATGCTTGGTCCCTTCTAGAATTTCCCACTTAACCCCCTCTTTATTCATGTCAACCTACATGTTTCAACTTTGGCTAAGTGTTTGTATTCGTATTTCCACCTGTCACCCACTTAACCCCCATGTCCCACCACATGTTTACTTTGGTTAAATGTTACTTAGTTTATTACTACCGTAACCTTGTAGGACCTCCCACATTAGGCCACCCTTTGTGGTTGCTGGATTTGTCGGACAGGTCTGGGCAGTCTTACACCACAAACGAGCCTAACCTTGTATCCATACAATTGTCACGCATTTAATTTGGGCCTATGACATCTCACATTGGACTTCAATTTGTGGTTGCTGGATTTGCTGGGCGGGTCCGGGCAGTTTTACACCACAAATGAGCCCAACCTCATGTCTTAGGCATTGATTATTACATATAATCTTTTCACCCTAGTTTGAATTAATATCCTTATTCAAATTTGTCAATAAATTCCAAATATACTTATGTCCATAATTGTCACCTAAATTATGTCCATTTATTTCAGGTATACAAATTATACCAATTATTGCCTCAAATTAATTATATGCCTTTTAAGGCCATTACATGCCTATTCTCAATATGTGTACATTCAATATTATCCCCATCGTCCCCGCGTTGTTCGTTCGCTTAACATGACATATATATGTTAGACTAGCAAATAGTCTAACACATAGAAAGGGAATAAACATCACAAATTTGCATAACACACCAAATAGATCTAACTTGCAAATAAGAAATACAACATAACTTGCATAAACTTTATATTTTCATCAATCTAAACATAGACCTAAAAGGTGTGAACTTGCATGTATGAATATAGTTTTCACCCAAACTTGCATAAACTATGTATGTCATAGATCTAAACATAAAGGTGTGAACTTGCATATATGAATCCAATTACTACCTAAACTTGCATATAGCCATTTTACTTGATTCACATGTAAACTTGTGTACAATCCATATAGAAACTAGCATATAATCTACACCCAAACATGCACATAAAATGAGGTCAAAAATGAATCAAGTTGAAAATAGGTGATTGGGCATGAAAATTAACAAAAACTATCATCACGAACAACTAGCATATATTCACAAAATATCACATTTTCCAATGATTCACAAGCATAGCCATATAACCCAAATTACATCTCATCTTAATTAATCTATCAATTATCTTATTAAAGAAATCAAACTTACAACTCAAAGAAGGTCTTGAGTTCTGGGATCTATATTCAGTAGTTGAATTAGCTCGCCTTTGATGTAGACAAATTCGTTGTTGTTGTTATAGACTTGAGTTGAATTGAATTGAGTTGCTTTACTTTGCTTCTAGTTGGTGGCGGCTACTCAAGGTTTTGGAGTGACAGCATGACGGCCATTGATTTAATTTTGATTAGGTTTAGGGTTTGAGTCTACATGTGTTTATATAGAGATTAGGATTAATTTAGGCCATCCGATCAAGCTAGAAGCAATCTGAACCATCCAAATAGCTAACTCAGCCCTAATGACTCAGCAGCAAGTCGGATTGGGCCTCAATTCAAATATGCCCGAGTAGGTAGGTCGACCCCCTGGTCGACCCTTAGGGGAGGTCGACACTAGGGTCGACCCCCTGGTCGACCTGGCCTGGGGCGGGAAATTTCCCACCCTGCCCGGTTCTGAGTCTGAATTTAGTTTTGAATTTAAATTTTAATTTCTGGAAACTTCCGACAGCCATAACTTCTTCATACGAAGTCCAATTCATGCAAACTCGGACTCTATCTCAACCAGAATTCTGAGACGAACACAATGGCGTAACCCGTTTCCCTTAATTCTCACATATAAAATTAAATATTCTTTAATTTGTTACTTAAGGTTATAGAAAATACGGGGTGTTACATCATTCAAATATTCATTTCCCTATTCCTGTTTCTATATATTCGTAAATTCGTATTTTCTAAATTTAGAAAATATACATTATTAATCATTGGAAAACATTTCTATATATACTCTTATTTCTTATTTTCTGTATTAGAAACCATTTTGATTCTTATTTGGAAAAAGTTTCCAAACTCCTTCATTGGATTTAAACAGATGTTTAAATAAAACATCGCGACGCCAACTCAACCCATTACACTCATTAACTAAAATCACTTAACCAACCTTCACTATCTAACTTTAACTATTCCTAAGTTAACGATGAAGTCAATCAAGTTGGGGTATATCTACCTCTCAGACCTTAACTGAACAACATTATTAACCTTGAAATGAACAAAGTCCACCACTTAAATATTTAACAAACAATTCTTACGTAACTCTCAGATTCAATTTACGATTCCATTTCTTTTACATAATCATTTGATTATAACACTAGTGTTATAATTCCATGCTTTCGAGATATAATAACTTTAATATAACTTTTATTTCTTAATTTGAATAAATAAATAAACAACTAATTTATTAATAAATAAATAAACAACTAATTTATTAATAAATAAATAAATCTTGATTAAAATGGAATGTGAATATAACTTTCCCCAAATTCGATATAATCAAATTTCAATGTATATTTCTCTTTCGTATAAACAACATTCGATTTAACTCTTTTCGAATAACTAATTCAATTAACTCCTTTCGAATAACTATTTCGATTAACTCCTTTCGAATAACTAATTCGATTAACTCTTTCCGAATAACTAATTCGATTAACTCTCTTCGAATAACTCTATTCGATTAACTCTAATTCGATTAACTCTTATTTGATTAACTCAAATCGATTAACTCAAATCGATTAACTCTCTTCGAATAACTAATTCGATTAACTCCTTTCGAATAACTAATTCGATTAACTCTCTTCGAATAACTAATTCAATTAACTAATACTCGACTAACTTTCTTCGATATTCACTACTGAATTTACAATCCAAATTATACACTGATAATTATTTCTAATTTATTTATAAACATTGTTTATAAATCACACTAATTTTTTTATTATTAAACAAGTTATTTATTCCTAGCCATTTGAAATTTCATTTCTATTTGAATTCCTATTTCAAAAATCCGATCTTCTTTATAAATGTTTTTATTTTCAAAACATTTATTTCAATCCATTATTGATATTCAAAATGAATTACATTTCTTTTATAATCTTCTTCTTTGCAAAAATACTTTACTTAATCCATTATTCATATTCAAAATGAATAATATATTTTTATATAATTAAAACAGTTTGGTTTCGTATTAAAAATATTATCTTATTTTAAATATTCTATTTATACTTCTATTTATAAACAATTCATATAAAATCTTATTTTATATTCAACGGTTCAATAATTCTATTAATAAGTTTTGTTAACACTACGTTCATATTCCGTTTCATATATCGATGTTAAAATCGATTCTTGCTTCTCTATATAAGTTCTAACTTATATATTCCATTTATCAAATGATAATATTTTACTAAATTTATAAAATATAATTTATAAATTAATCTTCTTAATTTATCTGTTAAAACAGATTTCTATTTACAATCTACTTTATATCCATTCCATAGTTCTCTTATATCTCGTCAATTTCCTTTCTTTTATAATTCTATTATTTTCCAAATAATTCCTTTTATAATTCTATTTGGTTTCCAAATATTTCAATTTCAAAACATTTGTTTTACAGATGTTTCCTTTATCAGTTCTATTGGTTTTACAAATATTTCCTTTATCAATTGTATTTGTTTTACAAATATTTCCTTTATAAAATCCTTTGATTTTATAATTATTTTCAATGTACACTCTGAAAATTCCCTTTATACATTCCAGTATCACTTATGTTATTTCAAATACAAAATAACTAGACCAGTGTTATCATAATCAATTACAGATTATATATCAATCATATATCACATATATGAAAATAAACAGTATTATAAATATTGAGGAATCCTGTTGGATCCCTCCAACCTATTTCCCTGCATCCACAAATGTTAAACACATAAATAACATCGATTTCATTTCAAGAAATATTCTGATCAACATAATCAATATTTGATTAACGATATATATATATATATATATTCGTATATATATCACTAGATCTATAATTTCAACCAATCAATTAAAAAATCATCCAAACCATCAACGCACAGTAATCAACCATCATTTATCAGTTCTAAAAATACGTTATAAAAATGTATCTGTTCAGAGTTAGTGAGTTTTAGTCGCATTGGACGATCATCGTTAAATAACGATAATTGTCAGTTGATTCAGACAAACAATTTATTTCGCTATAAATTGTAACGAGCCCCATTTCACTCCCAGTCTGTTCCAGTGTGTAGCTCTAGTCCATACGATCCCAACGGATCTAGTTTCATAAAATTCTGATAATATATGACAAAGATATCGAATTTATAAGTTCGAACTATTTAAGATAAAAACAAAATTTATTTTAATTAGGCCTCACCCCAAATTTTCCACCGACCCAATTACCCAAGGAAACCCGCATCCAAACCCAATCCTTCTTCACAGATACTCTGCTCCAGTACCTGCTCATTACAACTTCTATGGCCGAACTTTGCAACCACCAAATTCCATCTCTACTTCATGAAAATTCAATCCACTAATACCATTCGAATCCTCTCCAGAGTCTCCTTCTCTCCATCTCTGTTTCATGAAGCTCATGCCCCCTTTTGTAGTGCGTTCCAGCACCAGTACGTCAATACGATGAAGACCTCCAAACAAAAAATTTACCTGACACTCCAACCCTTTGCAACGTAGTGCTAAATCACACCCTAAGCCCAAAAACAAACTCGAATATACGAATCGATGCACCAAAATCCCAAATTTCTCAACCCTAGCTCGCTAAGAAGGCACGTCGGGGAACCAGGAAGCTGTCGAGCTCCACAAAAAGCACCTCAGATTGAAGCAATCCCTCGCAGCAACTCATAAATCATTGTGATACGAATTTAGGGAATTAATTTGAATTTGTTTGATTTTTCCCAAGATGATTTTCACTGTGAATTTTGTTAGAGGTCGCGGAGCCCCATTTTGACCAGAGTAAGAAAAAAATTAGGTTAAGGAAATGTTAAGGGCATTTTATAGGATAAGTTTGGCTTGTTGTAGAAGCTTCATGTATTTCTATATTAATCTATTCAAAAATTAGCTCCATTTATTATTTTAAAAATTTCTATGATCACATATGATACCCAAAAATCATGAAAATGGGCATGCAGCTATATTTCAACATTACGGACCCAACGAAACTGGTTTCGTCGAACTCCGACTTCGTTTGCTCACACAGCGTATTTTTAAAGTCAAATAATTGACTGGTTTCACATTAAAATCCCGTACAGCCACATACGGGCTCCAAAAATCACGAAGATTGAAATCTAACAATAATTTAATATTCGTGATCCAACAAAATTAGTTTCGTCGAAAACGGAGGTCATTTGCAAAACTGGCTATTTTTAAAGCTCTAAATAAACCCATTTGAATATTAATATATTTAAAAATAATTAAATTAAATATAAATAAATTTATATTATTATATATATATTCATAATAGAATATCATACAGCTCCAATTGGATTTATAACTCGATATTCAAATCCCGGTTGAATCGATATTCAATTTATATCGAAAAATCCATTTATAATATATATAAATCGTTATAAATTGTAAAGGAATTCCATAGCAACTTTTCGAAAATTTGATTTGGACATAAACTAAAATCTACATGACGAAATCTCGATTTTTCTGTTCCATTAGAAAAATATACTTTAACAGCTCCGAACGTTTCTTGTTTCACAGAAATCCGAATTAAAATGGATTCTGTATAGTCGTTTAAAGTTCGAATCAACAAATTACAAACTACCGCACCATTTCGAGCTCGATTATAATTATAATATAATTACACGTTCAACTATCGTTTATATAATATATTCGTTAATATAATTCAACTCTAAACTAAATTATATATTTTAAATTGTCCCATGCACACAATATTGTCAATTCAACTTAATTCCGATTATTTCGGAATTAAATATATTATTCTATAAATTATATTAACTAAATATTCAATATAATTTAATTAAACGACTATTTAAATCTTTATATCATTATTTAAATAATTAAATTAATTATTATACCATAAAATATGGGACGTTACATTCTTCTCCCCTTAAAATAATTTCCTCCTCGAAATTGCTAAGGTAGAAAACAAACCCTGTTGACTAGGTTAAAAATTATTCGTTTACTTCTTTAACTCCAGTTTCAACTAAACCAATTAATTTTAATTAAAATATTAATTTATTCCTAATAACGAAAATTTTAAAAAATTATGAAAATTTTCTAACACCTTAATTTTACGGAAAATTTCGCCAACACCTTCTTTGTACTGCTCAATAGCTCAAACTACAACTCGCTTCTCTAGGCCTTCTTCAATCCAACAGAAAACCAAACAGCCAAGCGACTTCCCAATTCGGCTCATCAAAATCTAAAACCCATATATAATATAAACTGGTACCTTTTTGTCGGGCATATAAATATATCCTTTCCATGTGTTACCAATTCAGTATATACCAATGTCATCCCAATCATTCAGTTATGCCCAAGCCAAATCCTGTTCTTAACTAAGATTCCATTTTTAATTTCGACTCTTAACTTACCAGTCAAATTCCATTTCGGATTATCTCTAATCCAATCAAATTCGATACTTTCTATCTCAATTCATTTCCACTTAACTGGTTTCAGTTCAATTTCTATTTCTATTTGCTTTTACAAATTCTAGTTTAACTTATTTTAAATCAAACAATCTTCCCCAGGGAATTTCAAAATGTTTAGCTTTTCTAAAACCAGATATTCCTTTTTAGGATTCAAAACAACTTGCTTTCCACAAAACAATTCCAAAAACAAAATCTTTGATAGTAATTCATCACTTAGAAACTCAAAAATGAACACCGATGATGTCCGGATCATCATCGGAATTATTTTCCAGCGACCGTAGTGAGTTTAATACTATATCACATTAAAAAGCATTTCTAAACATTTCCATTTTGAAATTATTTGAAAATACCATTCCCAATGCTTGTAAAACAATTTAAAACTTCCCAGGATTTTTAAATTCCCATATATTTAATTCTATTCCATTTACAAACACCTTTCCTAGTTTCCAGGGTTTTAAATTTTCAATTCTAAGTTAAATTCAGATTTAACTCATTTCGTAACTTGAAATGACCCGAACTTCCCCGTGAAGGAAAGCACGGATTGAATTTAGAACATGACAAATCAGAAGACAAACAGAAGAACATTTCATTGCTTAATACAACAATTTCCATCAGAATACAAGAATATGCAGAGTATGAATAAATATTATACATTCGATAAATATCAGAGATTTAAAATTACAAATTAATTACATAGCAGCGGAAAAATAATACAAAACACAACTGAAAGTAATACACGGATACAGAGCTTTCCGAATATCGCTTAAGCCGTAAATCAGGATCCTGTGTATATAATATTTGCAAAACCCAACTACTAGCTGCCCGTGTGGAAAATAAGGGCACCCAGAGTTTAGGTTAAAACAATAAATTCCAGGTCAGTCATGTGACTGGTGTGAGAACTAAAACAATTATTTAAAACTTTATTTTAGAAATAAAGGAAATCAAGGACCACGCCGTATAACATGGAACAAGTTTCCTCCAAAGAATACTAGTGCATAAAACAGATAGCGCAATGCTTTTTGGAAAGATGAAGCTATTATAAGACCCAGGTCCCATCACACAACGCAACGCAAGCCAGAGGATAGTGTTTTCCCTTATAACAGCCAAACATGCGTAGTACGTTTAAGACAAATCATTTTGATACTACTATAAGTATAAAGTGTCAAAACAGCTTCAAATATAAATGTATCAATCATAGACGGCATAACATCGCATGCTACTATGTCACCATACTAGTTCTACAATCAAATCCGTAATTTTGTATTGGAAATTGGATTTCCGTCATGAGTCGACGCAAGGGATGTACTCCTTGCCGACTTCGAGACAATCCAGCAAATTCCTCAGGGTCTCCCGCAGTAGACCCTTAGATCCTCCAAGGCCGGTCCTCTCTTACGTTTGAGGATTAGTATTCCTGAACACATGTTTCCCGGTCCAAATAGACCTATACCGAGGCGCCTACAAATCCAACAACCAAAAAAGTAAAATGTCAGGCTAGTAAAACACTGACACAACCCATAGCTAGAAAGAAACGTCATGTTCTCCTTGGGTCCCTTATCCCATTTTTAACTCATACCGAGGTGTGAGGCTCGCGAATTAACGAAATACACAAAGCTATGCCCTTTAAGGCCGTGCTTTGACCATCAACCACAAGACTTTGCTTTTCAAAAAAAGCCTTGTTCACTGCATCTCAGCATGCTACACAGGTTATTCATGCCATGCGACTGATTTCTATCAATATATAACCTCTGAGCTCGTGCGTCTCGGAGAAGGGCATTAAGCAAGAGAATTAATTCTCCGCCGCCAAATAGATATATATTTAATAGAGATCAACCAACACAAAATAAAATCCAGTGTCAGAAACACATCCATTTACAAGTTCATTCTAGGTCTGAACGAAACTGGAGGAACCTTATTCCTCACATATCCGTCGATCTCCAAGGACGTCTGGACGATCACCAACTTATTCCCTCCTCTTGGGAGTACAGCCCAATCAAGATCATCAATAGTCGTACAAACGATGTGAAGACCTCCGGTCTTCAACCACCGTCTTCATACTCGACTTATTGTCGAATCAGTTATTCAGAATGGGTATAAACCCGGCTTTTCCGAATGCCTCGCGTATATAATAAACAAGTGCTATAAGACACAATATACGCCTTATTACAATCCAGAATATCCTTTTATTCCAATATTCTTATTCTTTGGGAAAGTGATCGTCGCTAATCTATGAATCAGAAAAGCGCGACATTTAAATTAAATTACTGCAAGCATACAGGTGCGTAGCATACAGGTCGAACACAGGGAGGTGTAATCAAAAATTATTATTTATTTATTCTTGGGCGAGTTAGGCAGAGTTTGGAGTTGTTTTTAATGTTGTTAAAATTACTCTGAATCTGAACCTGAATCTAATCAGTATCAAATTCAACAATTGAAAAGAAAAGAAACAATTACAAGAAAAAGAAAATAACAAGCAAACAACACACAGAAAATTAAAAGAAGGATGTGCCGTTGAATCTAATCAAACGGACAGTCCTAACATGTAATAATAAAAGAAACTAACAAGATGTATTCTACCAAAACTAATTGGATAGGCATACGAATTGTATGAAAGAAAAAGACAGTAAATTGAAATGAAGAAAACTTTTTATTAAAATGAGAATACAGAATAATGGAGATGCCCTTTACAATGGCTATACATGTGCTTATATAGGTGAACTGAAAACCCTAATCCTCTAATGGGCCATGACTCAACCTCTTGAAAATACAAATAAAAGAGATAAGATAAACTTGAAATATTCCATGCAGCTTCCTCTTTTGATTGGTCAGGTGGCAAATTGATTGGCATTTTCCAAGAGATTTGAAGTTGATTGGTAAATTGATTGGCATCATGCTTGGCATCTATCTAATCAAATCTTCATCTTTATGGAGAGTAAAAATGAAAGATTCCCTTTGATTTATCTATGAAGAATACTTCCTATTCTTGAAATATTTATTAGTGTATATCATATATTCATACATATATATATATATATATATATATATATATATATATATATATATATATATATATATATATATATACAGCATAAATCACTAATCCATAAATTCTTCAAAGCAAGGGAGGCAGTGTGAACGCGTTCCATTCTTCAGCAAAAAGAGAGTTTGATGGGAATCGAACCCAGGTCTTTCTGTACAGATTTCCATGCCTTAACCAATGTGCTACGACTTCCTTTATGATTGAAAACTTGTTGAGATAGGAAAGTAGCTTCTTTTTCTTATCAGTGGTCTTTTATTTAATGAAGGAGACAATTAATCAATGACCTGTAAAAACACACAAAATACTCAAAGTAGCATTTATTTATATACAATAAAGATAAGATATAAGCATAAAAATAAACACATTTCTGTGCTAATCAAATACCCCCACCCTTATCTTTTACTCGTCCTCGAGTAAAAAGAAAAGAAAATTGAAAAACTAACTAGATAGGTCACACTTTCGTAGGAAACACGATTGCATTGAGCATATGCAACAAGCCGTTAAACCTCTAATTGTCCCTAGTAGGACAAATGGTGTCTCGTGAGGGTTTTCAGCGGATACTACCCAAAAAAATCCAGAGCGTCTTCAGTACGCGGATTAATGAAACAATATATTTAAGGTCTTTCACATTCCAAGGATTTCACTCAAATTCAATAATAACTGTTTAGTCCCAAATTGTCTATCCCATAATTAGTTCAAAAATGAACAAAATTTTCCAAGCTGAATCGTAATTCCTTGATAACACTGTAATTGTCTTGAAGGTTAAGAGCGTGGTGTCAACCAAAGTTCTACACATCGACAATGTGCACCCAATCTTTTATTCAAACTTTTTTTTTTGAAAATTTTTGCTCCAGTGTAACTGTAATGTATTGGATGTGAGTTACGCATAGATGAAGGAAAATTTTTGTGAGTTCTAGAAATATTATAGATGAGAGGGCAAGCGTATTAGTTGAACTTCAAGCTACAAAAGATAAAGTAACACTAAGGCACATATAGGCGTTTTGTTTCCTTTCATCTCCTCAACTACAATCTTCGCTTCTTAGTACGGTATGATGGATGTGGATGGAGTGGAAATGAATTCTTTATAGTCAAGAATGTCGAATGACTATTTTATTTTGAGAGACTCTCTCTCTCTCTTTTTTTTTGACATTTTTCACAACTTCATGATGAATGATGAGTGGAGATGAAATGGAATGATACCGTGTTTTATTCATTTGATTCCTCCTCTACTAAGCGAATCATAACCAACACTTCTTGAAAGGAAAGTTTTTGTGCCTTAGTTACTCTACTTGTATAAATCTAATTCAACACACAAGTCTAGATTGATGTTATATGAAAAGCTGAAAGGAGAGATAACAAGGTTTCGTAAGATAGATAACCCATATAAAATAAGATGTGGTATATGGTTATCCTATCTTAAAACAAGTACGGAGTGGGTAGTGTAATATTGGTATAAAAAGTGACGTTCTTAACCTTTGAAAATAAATCAGTGAAAAGGTTCTATAGTTTACCAATATAAGAAAATTGTTCGAAACATGATGTAATCGACTAAAACTTGGGTTCGAATAATGTGGGGGTATTGAAGAAGAACACTATAATGAGTCGTTTCTCCTTAAGTGGGCCAAGTGGAATTTAGAACTTACAAGTTTGAAAATTTGAGTGGAAAAAATATTATGCATGAAAATGAACTCAGAAATTCCAACAAATGTAGGTGCAAAATCATTTTTTATTTTATTTCATCATTTTTTTTTTGTTTTTTGTTTTTTGATTATTTTTACTTGCACATTCTAACATATATAACAAGGGTTGATACGCTTACTCCATAACACGACTAACGTCTGCACAGTCTCAAGCTAGCATCTTAAAAAGACACATTACAACTCAATGAATAAATAATGTTCATTCCCATCACCCAAAAATTCAACTTATCAAACAAGGACCAAGGTGTTATTTATGAATTTTAAGATAATCCTTGTTCAATGAATGAACTAGTTCATAAAGTTTGATTACTCATGTAATATAAATCCCCCCCACACTAGATTGAGACAGTGTCCCAACTGTCTAAGGTATGCAGATAAAAATGGCAGAAAGCAAAAATAAATAAATAAAAAATTGAAAAATAAAAAAAAACAAAAGAAAAAGAACGTGTACCACCTGATTTCACGGTGGATGATCAGGCTCATGAAGATCGATAAGATCATCTTCATCATATTGCTCGAATTCTAGAAATGGTTTCAGTCGTTGACCGTTTACTTTGAAGATTTTTCCATCCTTAGGATTTTCAATTTCAACCACTCCATGAGGATATACTGTTTTCACAACATAAGGACCAGTCCATCGAGATCTGAGTTTTCCTGGAAACAAGTGAAGTTTAGAGTCGTATAAAAGAACTTTTTGACCTGCATTGAATTCCTTACGAAGTATGTTTTTGTCGTGTTGGGCTTTGGTTCTTTCTTTGAAGATTTTCGCATTTTCATACGCCTCATTTCTTAATTACTCTAATTCAAAAATTTGTAACTTCCTATGTGAGCCTGCTCTTTCTAAGTCAAAATTCAAAAATTTTATGGCCCAAAGAGCACGATGCTCCAATTCAAGAGGTAAGTGGTAGGCTTTTCCAAAGACTAATCGATATGGTGACATCCCTAGATTGGTCTTATAAGCAGTGCGAAAAGCCCAAAGTGCATCAATTAGTTTTAAGGACCAATCTTTTCTATTAGAATTCATGGTTTTCTCAAGGATCTGTTTGATTTGTTTATTGGAAACTTCTACTTGGCCACTAGTTTGTGGATGGCAAGGGGTCGACAGCTTGTGTGTGATTAAATATTTCTTGAGCAAGGATTCGAAAGCACGATTACAGAAGTGAGAGCCATTATCGCTAATAATAGCTCGAGGTGTGCCAAAGCGTGAAAAGATGTTTTCTTTGAGGAATTTGATAACAACCTCGTTATCATTGGTTTTGGCCGGGATGGCTTCAACCCATTTTGAAACATAGTCTACCGCAAGCAAGATGTAAAGATTCCCAAATGAGTTAGGGAACAGTCCCATGAAATCGATACCCCAAACATCGAATAGTTCAATCACTAGAATGGGGTTGAGAGGCATCATGTTTCGCTTAGTAATTCGACCCGTTCTTTGGCATCGATTGCATTTAGAACAAAATTCAAAAGCATCACGAAAGAGTGTGGGCCAGTAAAAACCGCTTTGCAATACTTTTGCAGCAGTTTTTCTTGCTCCAAAATGACCGCCACAAGCATGGTCATGTGAGAAAGAGAGAATACTTTGGTGTTCATGATCGGGCACACACCTTCGAATGATTTGGTCTGGACAGTATTTGAAAAGATATGGGTCGTCCCAATAGAAGTTTCGAACTTTCGAGAGAAATTTTTGTCTATCTTGTTTCGACCATTCAGCGGGTGTTTGTTGCGTGACAAGATAATTCACATTGTCAGCGTACCAAGGGGTGTTAGAGATGGAAAGGATTTGTTCGTCGGGAAAATAGTCATCGATTTGGATCTCATCAACATTTTTGTGCACAATTCGAGAGAGATGATCACCTACAACATTCTCAGAACCCTTTTTATCTCGTATTTCTATATCAAATTCTTGAAGAAGAAGGATCCAAGCGGGCCTTAGCATCTTTCTTAGAAAGCAAATATCGTAAGGTCGCATGGACAGTGTAAACTATGACTTTGGATCCTATGAGATATGGTATGAATTTTTCAAGAGCAAAGACAACTGCCAAAAATTCCTTTTCAGTAGTTGAGTAATTCAACTGGGCCTCGTTTAAGGTTTTGCTAGCGTAATAAATGACTCGAGGGAGTTTATCGATACGCTAATGTAACGACCCAGAAAATCTGAACCAATTTAAAAATTTTAAATTGGCTAAAATAATGGATTTTAAATATTTAAAATAAATATTTTAAGTAATGGCGATGAAAACTGAGTTGAATCGACATTTGAAAACGAATATAATTAATTATAATTATATATAGAATTGAAAATAGCGCGGTAGTTCGAAAATTCGATTTCTAATTTCAAATGAATATACAGAATTCAATATAAGTCAGAATTGAACGAAACAAGAAATATTTGAATCTGTATAACTATATCTTTATAACGAAGTTAACAAACTGAGATTTCATCTTAGAAATGATAAGATATGTCCAGTTTAAAATTAGAAATAGTCGCTGTGGAATTTATATATATTTATATATATATAAGGCCCTTAAAAATGGATATTTTGCAGATGACCTCGGATTTCGACGAAACCACTTTTGTTGGGTCCGCAGTGTCAAGTTATTGCTAGGTTTCAAATTTCATAATTTTTCGAATCAATATGTGAGCGTGGCAAAGGAAAACGCGTTTGACCAGTTTCAGTTGATTTTAATCGACTGGAAATTGGCCATTTTTCAAACGGTCTCAGAATACGACGAAACTAGTTTTGTTAGGACCGTATCGTCAATACGAAGCTAGAAAATATTTTTCTGGAATTTTTCTAGTTAGTATGTGACCCCGGTAATTTGAAATGTACGTTTAAAATTCAATATAGTGATTTAAATGTAAATTCAAAAGGAAACTGACTGTAACGATCAAATCAGCTTACGATACATATCCCATTGTGTTCAGAATGGGGGTGAAACGCTATGGGCGACAGGCGGTGGGCCTCGTTTCGAGGTCGTGTGTAAAAGTCAACCCTTTTGCAAATTTAAATAATAAAATATAAAAAAAAAAAAAATAATAATTTTTAACTCTTCCCTCCCTCCCTTATCTCCCGCTTGGCCCCCCCCCCTTTTTTCAATTCGATACAATCAGAAAGAAAAAAAAAAAAAAACAAAACCTAATCTAATCGCCAGAGCCCCCCCCCCCCCCCGATCCCTCGAGCGCCGACGAAGAGCCACCGCCGAACCACCACGAAGGCCTCGCCCTCCTCCGCTTCGCAACACCCACGAGCCCCCCCCCTTAAGCATCGCGACACCCACGACCCACCTCCCCGTTCGAGCGCCGAAGCCCCACCACCCCGTTCGAGCCTCGAAGCCTCCGACGATCTGCAGACCCCCCCCCCCCTTTCATCGGTAAGTTTTAAATTGTATTTTATTTTTATTTATTTTATTTTTATTTTATTTTATATATAAACTGGTTTTTTTAAAAAAGGTTTAAACTGATTTATTTATAAAGGTTTAAACTGATTTATTTATAAAGTAAAAACTGTGATTTTTAAAGAATAAAAACTGATTTTGCTAAAAATAAAAAACTGCATTTTTTTTTTATACAGTTAAAAACTGATTTTGCTAGAAATTAAAACTGTTTTGAAAAAGAATTTTTAAAACTGGTTTTTTTTAAAAAAAGAAAGTATAAAACTGTTTTGAAAAAGAATTTTTAGAACTGAATTTTATAAAAGAAATTAAAACTGATTTGAAAGCAAAAGGAAAAATCATATTCTTATATGTCGAAAGCAAAAGGAAAAATCATATTTTTATATGTCGAAAGCAAAAGGAAAAATCATATTTTTATATGTTGAAAGTCAAAATAAAAATCATATTTTTATATGTTGAAAGTCGATATAAAAATCATATTTTTATATAATGAATAGCGAAGTCAAAATTCTATTTTTATATATTGAATAGCATAGTAAAAATTCTATTTTTACATATGCAGAGAATACGGGTGAAAGCGACAAATAGGCGAAGATTTCTATTAAGAAGTGTCGTGCAGCTGGATAGCTATTGGTGAGATTTCTGATTTAAAAATATAAATATATGTGTGTGAATATGAAAGTGAATTGCTATATATTTATATATATATATACGCCCCCTCGTCCACAAACCATGGACGATATTTATTGGTTGAAATTGTTGTGAAAATTGAATGGTTGTTTGGGATTGTTTGTGATTGATATTGGTGGATTGTGGTTGAAAAATACCCATTTGTGGTTGTGAAATATTTGGTTGAAACCACATAGGATTAGTTTGTGGTAATGAAATAAATATATACATGCCGCCTGCGTGCGAACTAGATGCATGTTTCCCATTGTCAAAAACCGCGAGGTTTTAAGGTAGAGCGAGGAGCCGTACTAGGGACGGTGCCGGTGTAACTACCCTGCCGTTATGCTGCCGAAATTTTGAATAATATTTGTGTGTTTGAATTATTTTCATATGCTTAAACTATATTTATTCCTTATATAGAAAACATTCATGTGTTGAATTGATATTCATTCGTTGTTTAAAAATTCATGTGTTGAATGAAATTCATATTTTGAAATAAATTGTTCGATAATAAAAATCACATTTTTATCGATATATAAAAACTATAGAAACATTCATGTGTTGAATTGATATTCATTCGTTGTTTAGAAATTCATGTGTTGAATGGAATTCATATTTTGAAATAAATTGTTCGATAATAAAAATCACATTTTTATCGATATATAAAAACTATAGAAACATTCATGTGTTGAATTGATATTCATTCGTTGTTTAGAAATTCATGTGTTGAATGGTATTCATATTTTGAAATAAATAGTTCGATAATAAAAATCACACTTTTATCGATATATAGAAACTATAGAAAACATTCATGTGTTGAATTGATATTCATTCGTTGTTTAGAAATTCATGTGTTGAATGGTATTCATATTTTGAAATAAATAGTTCGATAATAAAAATCACACTTTTATCGATATATAGAAACTATAGAAAACATTCATGTGTTGAATTGATATTCATTCGTTGTTTAGAAATTCATGTGTTGAATGGTATTCATATTTTGAAATAAATGGTTTTATGATAAAAATTCTATTTTATCACCTACATGAACTACATAGAAAAAAAATAGTGTTTTGAAATGAGTTGTTTTACAATAAAAATCACATTTTTATTGTATGCATAAATCGTTAAAATATGAAGTGTTAAAAATAGCCACTTGTTCAAAATAAACATATATGAGTTGAAATATTCATTAAGTAGCTAATGAAATGATTTGCACCTATTTGTGTAACGTTAGAATGAATGGAGTTTTTAAACCAAATAGAAATCAAATATGAAGTTGAATAGAAAATGAAAAATGATATGAACTGTATATATATGTACATGCATATTCATTGAACAGGTTATAGCAAAGGGGCTAGAGAAGAGGAATAAAATTTTGTGCCCGACAAATAGGTACACATTTACTGATTTGTTTGGGTGATGATTTTGAGCCTGATTGGCTAGCCGCTTGGCTTTTTCTTTTTCTTTTTGAGATTAGAAGGACCGGGACGCTATTTGCGATTTCCCGACGCTCCCGGTGCAGGGGAGGTTATGGCGAAATTTTTCCAAAATTTAAGGTGTTAGAAAAAATTTTGAAGTGAAAACGATATAGAAATCATTGAATGAACTATATTTATATAACTATAGAAATATAAATAAAATTAAAACGAAACGAGGCCGTGCAGTTCGTATTTTGAAACCGTGATTTCAAACGACTAGTACGGGAAATCCGACCATTGGATTTTCCCAAAACCTCAACCGTCGGGTTCGCCTTGGAATAATCTTTCCAACGGCACCAACCTTGTAGAAATCCAACGGTTGGTTTGTCTGGAATGTTTAATTCAAATCTGAAGAAAAACAGCGCCAGAAACGATTATATTTATTTATATATATAAATATAATTATATTTAATCGAATAACGACGCTGCAGTTCGTATTTTGAAATCGAAACTTCAAACGATTGTACCGGGAGATCCGACCGTCGGATTTTCCCGAAACTGGAACCGTTGGATTCGTTTTGAAAAGACCTTTCTAATGATGTAAATTTTGTGAAGATCCAACGGTTAGATTTTCAGATATGTGTAAATCAAATCTCAAGAAAAACAGCGCCACGGCCACGTTATGGCCCGAAACGTCGTTTTGAATATATTAGCTATTTTAAAATAAATAAAAATAGCGATAAATAGTTATAAAATACCATAAGCGATATGGAATGGAAATAAACTGAATTTGCTTGATTTATGTGATATTTGATGGTTGAATGTGTTTGGTGTGAAAATTACTTTAAAAGAACAATTGGTGTTGTCGAATAATTTAACCATTGAAATAAATCGATTTGAAATTCTAAATATACGTGAATTATTTGGAAAGGCCGAGTTAATTCTCATTTCGAATAATCGACCGACGATTGAAATTCGAAGATGAAGACGATGGTCGAAGACCGGAGATCTTCACCTCGTTTGGATGGTAACCGAGGTCCTGATTGGGAGGCATCCCGAAATATGGATAATGAGTGGTGATCGTTCAGACGTACGTGTTGATCGATGGGTTTGCGAGGTATTTAGTGCCTCCGGTTTCGTTCAGACCCAGAACGGACTTGTAAATGGACTGTGTGTCCGACATGGGAATTTGTTCTGTGTGATTGATAGCCATCAGTTGCACGGTGTGAATTGCCTGTGTGGCATGCTAAGATGCAGTGATCAGGGCTTCTGTTGAAAAGCAAAGTCTTGTGGAGATGATCAAAGCACCGCCTGTGTGGCGTAGCTTTGTGTATAACGTGAATTCGCGAGCCTCACGCCCCGGTATGAACCTAAAACGGGAGAAGGGACCTCAGGGAGGGCCTACGTTTCCTCCTAGCTAAAAGTGGCGTCAGTGGTTTTACACGCCCTGACGAGTTTGACTTATGTGGTTGTTGCTGTTGCGAGGCGCCTCGGTTTGATCGGACGATCCGGGTCCGATGGAGTCATTCGTTGGCTCGTTTACGCCCCAAAGGGCGGGGAAACGTATGGTTCAGGCATTTTAATCCACATCGGTGGACCGGCCCTGACGATCCTAAGGCTTGACAGAGTACTTGCCTGAGGCTCGGGCTAGGCAGTCTCGAATTCGGTAAGGACTATCTTTTGCCTTGGTTCATGACGGAAATCCAATTTCCAAATACGTGATCGTGCGGTTTTGATTGTATACCTATATAGGGCGACATAGTGGTATGGGGCATTAATGCCATCTATGATTGATAGTTATGATTTGAAATTGTTTTCAAAACATATATACACTAGCAATAATATCAAATGCCTTTGTTTTATTCGTATCAAGCATATTTTGGCCGTTATAAGGTAAAAACTCTATCCTCCGGTTTGCGTTGCATTGTGTGATGGGAACTGAGTCTTATAACGGCTTCATTTTTATAAAAAGCATAGCGATGTTTAAAAGAAAGATTTGTTTTAAAGCACTGGCAATCCAATGGAGTAAACCCGTTCCACGAAAGTGGCGTGGTCCTGTGATTAGCCAATTATATATGTGTTGAGTAGATTTCTCATACCAGTCCCATGACTGACTCGTAGTTTGTTTCACTCTCAAACTCGGGTGCCCCTTTTTCTACACGGGCAGCCTTGTATTCAGGTTTAGCTGGTTCTTTTTCTGGATAGCTGGAGCTGAAGATGGATTCTATCATTTATTCTTTTTATGCTGTTCAGCTCCTATTGTACATATTTTGTTTATTTCCGCTGTAGACATTTATGTATAGCTGAACTGTATTTGTACTAAGTAAGATCCTGTATACTGTGTAACTCTGATGATTACTTTTATCCAGTATATTTTGTTGTTCATTCTGGTGTATTTATTTAATTCTGCTCTGCTATTATATGTTTCTGTGTTATATTCCAAAAGATAACCTTGTTTCCGTGAGAACGGGAAATCGGGTCGTCTCAACGTGGTATCAGAGCTTTGGTTAAGCTTAGTTCTGGAATATAACATTTGAACGAACTCGTCAGAAATAGAACCAGTAGTTTTCTAGGACGGGTAACTCTATACAGATAGGATCAGCAATATCCTAGTATGAGTAAAGCAGAATAGATTACACCTCGATAGACACATTTACATTTGAAGTATATGTTTCTATGTTTGAAAATTTTCTTTTCTGTGACCTGACACTTGATCTGCTAATTGCAGAAGTACTAGAAAAATGAGTGCCAGAAACAGGAATACCGAACCCGATCTAGAGGCTCTATTAAAGAAGTATCGAAATCTGAACGGAGCGCAATTCTCGGGCAATGAATCTATTATTCAAACTCAAGCTTGGTTGAGTTCGGTAGAAAGAATCTTTGAGCATATCCAGCTGAGAGATGACCAGAAACGGTTAGTAGCATCTTGGGCGCTCAAAGAAGAAGCTTTAATCTGGTGGGAAACAATCATCAAAGATAATCCAGAAGGTGATATCACCTGGGACAGATTCAAAGTAATTTTCCTACAAAGATTTACTCCTCCCGAAGCAACCGAGAGATTATGTGATGAATTTTCTTATCTAATACAAGGTGACATGACAATTCCCGAATATCATAAGAAATTCAATGAACTTTCTCACTTTGCCCCTCATCTAATTGAAAATCCGAAGAGGAGAAATATGAGATTTATTCACGGGCTTCAAAGGAAATACCAGAATAAGGTATTAGGGCATGTGAAGCTTCCTTTTCCAGAAATGATTTACATGGCTTATCAGTATGAAGACCTCCATAAGAAAGGAATGTTACGCGACGAAGAAGAAGTCTGTTCTAGTGACAAAACAGAGTCAGAAACTGATATTCCTGAAAACAGTACGAGGTCAGAGGTCAATAAGAAGCCCAAAGTAAGTCGGAAAAGGGCCAGACCTGAGAAAGAATCAGCAATGACCGCTATGTGCTTAAACTGCAATCAGAAAGGCCATTTATCCAGAAAATGTAAATCTTTAAAGAAGCAGAAGAAGAATGAATCTGAATCCACTAAGAAAAGGAACCCACATGGTGAAAGGACATGCCATGAGTGTCATCAAGCAGGTCATATTGCACGGGAGTGCCAACTCTCAAAGAAATCTGAAACCGTATATATAAATGAAATAGCAGAAACTTCTGAGCCCTCAGCTAATCAAGAAAGGCCCGATGTTTTAGAAGGCACGCTTACTGTCAAAAACATTCCAGTCAAAGTACTGTTTGACACAGGCGCGTCAAGAAGCTTCATTGCCAAAGATGCAGCTAAGAAACTGGATTTGAATTTGAAGAAGCTCAAGGAACCAATGACTGTCCAGAATCCAGTTGGGGGTTCCATTGATCTCAGTTGGGTTTGTGGAGTGCCGGTTTCTTTCTCTCGTTATCGGTTTCCTACCATCGCAGTCGTTATGAATTTTAAAGAGTTTGATCTTATCTTAGGGTTAGATTGGTTGACTAAATATGAAGCTGAGGTTAAATGCGCCGACAGAGTCGTAAAGGCGAAGATTAAATCAGGCGATTATATAACCATTCCCTGTGAAGGTCAGAATGCTAATAGAAAAGACTTCTGGGCAGCTTTGAATGTTTCTCCAGCCCAAATAGAAAATGTCCCTGAAGTCATAGAGAATATTCCTGACCTCATTAAAGATATTCCTGTCGTCAAGAATTATGCGGATGTGTTTGAGGAAGTTGTTCGCTTACCTCCGCAGAGAGAAATAGATTTCAAAATTGCTTTAGTTCCCAATGCAAGGCCGGTAGTTCACGCTATTCGAAGAATGTCCTTGAAAGAGAAAGAGGAATTAGACAATCAAACACGACAGCTAGTATGGAAAGGTCTGATCAGGCCTAGTTTCTCTGACTGGGGTGCAGCCGTGGTGTTTGTCCCAAAATCTGACGGTACTCTACGTCTTTGTGTGGATTATCGTGATTTGAACAAACAGACAATAAAGAACAAGTATCCATTGCCGCGGATTGATGATTTGTTAGATCGATTAAATGGAGCACAAGTATTCTCACGAATGGACCTAGCTACAGGATTCCATCAACTTCGAATTGCCGAAGAGTGTGTTCCAATGACAGCGTTCAGAGGCCCCGACTTATTCTACGAGTGGTTAGTAATGCCGTTCGGCTTATGTAACGCTCCAGCTTATTTCGTCGATCTGATGAATAGAGTATTCAGAGGAGTACTGAACAAATTTGTTTTGGTTTTTATTGATGATATTCTAATCTTCTCTAAATCAAAGGCCGAACATGAAAAGCATCTGGAACAGGTTCTAGAAATTCTCAGAAAGAATGTATTGAAAGCCAAGTTTTCCAAATGTATATTCTGGCAAGATGAAGTAAAATTTCTGGGCCATGTCGTATCGAAAGATGGAATCGCTGTGGATCCAAGCAAAATCACAGCTATTCAGAATTGGAAACAGCCCAGTACTCCCACTGAAGTCCGCAGTTTTCTCGGATTGGCTAGCTATTACCGAAAGTTCGTTAAAGACTTTTCGAAGATATCTGGTCACTTGACGAAGCTTACAAAGAAGCATTCTAAATTCAAGTGGACTCAAGAAAGTGAGGAGGCTTTCGAAGAGCTAAAGTTAAGATTGACGACAGCTCCAGTGTTAACCATCATTGATGGCAATCAGGATTTAAAAGTCTGGACTGATGCGTCTAGAGAAGGCCTTGGAGCAGTGTTAATGCAAAGGGGCCAAGTGATTGCTTATGCTAGCCGTCAACTGAAGCCGCACGAGAAAAACTACGTAACTCATGATCTTGAGTTATTGGCTATCATATTCTCTTTGAAGATCTGGAGACACTATCTTCTGGGCGAGAGATTTGAACTGTTTACAGATCACCAGTCGTTAAAGTATCTGTTCACTCAGAAGGACTTAAATCTGAGACAGCAACGTTGGCTGGAGTTTCTTGCAGCATATGACTTCGAAATTATATATACTCCAGGGAAAGCCAATGTCGTGGCCGATGCGCTGAGCAGAAAGAATGTAATGATCGCCAGCTTTATTATCACAACTTCCTTGATTGACAAAATATCTATCCTTCAGAAGGAGGATAACTTTATAAAAGATATGATCAAAAGGATTCGGAAAGGCGAACCCTCGTGTTTTCAAATAGATAACGACGAGACCTTGAGATTAAAAGGAAGGATTTGTGTTCCTGACATCCCAGAGTTAAAAAGGGAAGTGTTAGGCGAGTGTCACAAGTCCAAGCTGAGTATTCATCCTGGCGTGGCCAAAATGTATAACGATCTCAAAAGAACATTCTGGTGGAAGGCTATGAAAAGAGATGTTTCAATATACGTTAGCCGATGCCCTACTTGCCAGCTAGTTAAAAGCGACCAACAGAAATTGGCTGGACTATTACAACCACTAGAAGTTCCTGGCTGGAAGTGGGAACATATTTCTATGGATTTCATTGATGGTTTGCCCAGAACCAGAAAGGGAAATGACAGTATTTGGGTGATCGTAGATCGTTTCACGAAGACCGCCCATTTCATACCTGTCAAATCAAACAGAACTGCTCAGAGTCTGGCGCAGATTTACTTCAGGGAAATAGTTAGACTACATGGAGTGCCGCTCAGTATAGTAAGTGATAGAGATACAATTTTCACTAGTAAATTCTGGGAAGCATTTCAAGTCGAGCTAGGAACGAAGTTAAACTTGAGCACCGCTTATCATCCTCAGACAGACGGTCAGACTGAGAGGGTGAATCGCATTTTAGAAGATCTATTGCGGGCTTGTGTTATAGATTTCGGTGGATCATGGGAAGACAATCTGCATTTGGCTGAATTCTCTTATAACAACAGCTACCAGGCGAGTCTGACAATGTCGCCATTCGAAGCATTGTATGGTAGACCGTGCCGATCTCCTGCTTGTTGGGTCGAGCCTGGAAATAGACTTGTGTTGGGTCCTGATATGATCCGCGAAGCTGCTGACAAAGTCGATTTTATTAAGAAGCGATTACTCGCCGCTCAAAGCCGACAAAAGAGCTATGCCGATAAAAGAAGAAGAGATATATCCTTCGAAGTTGGCGACTATGTGTATTTGAAAGTATCGCCGATGAGAGGAGTTATCCGGTTCGGTAAAACTGGAAAGTTAGCACCCAAATTCATTGGTCCGTTTCCTATTCTGGAACGGATTGGAACTCTCGCTTATAGGGTCAAACTACCTGACTGGTTGCCTGGTGTGCATGATGTATTTCATATATCTCAACTTCGAAAGCACGTTCATGATCCAGACTTGATCGTGGAAGAAGCAGCTCAGCAGGATATTGAAATTACTCCAGAATTAGCTGTGAGGCGAGAGCCGCTAAAGATTATCGGCAAAGAAACCAAAGAGCTGAGAAACAAGAAGGTTCACTTAGTCAAAGTGCAATGGAGTGGAGATCCACGAGATTGTACTTGGGAAACTGAGGAGAGCATTCAGAAAGCTTATCCTAGATGCCGAGTTGATATCTCTGATTGACTCCGGTGCAAGGTACATTTACCCTACTTTGCACTACCATTCAATTCTCTATTCAGTTGTTATTTCCTTTTCATGGATGTGCACTATTTATTCTATACTCTGAATGATTTTTAAAGGAATATAAAATTTGATTAGTATATTTTTGAAGGTTAAAAACAATTGGATTGGTTGTTGGGTTGTATGATTATAGATTTATCAAACCACTTTCGACTTTATTCCTTTTCGGGGACGAAAAGTTTTAAGTGGGGGAGATTGTAACGACCCAGAAAATCTGAACCAATTTAAAAATTTTAAATTGGCTAAAATAATGGATTTTAAATATTTAAAATAAATATTTTAAGTAATGGCGATGAAAACTGAGTTGAATCGACATTTGAAAACGAATATAATTAATTATAATTATATATAGAATTGAAAATAGCGCGGTAGTTCGAAAATTCGATTTCTAATTTCAAATGAATATACAGAATTCAATATAAGTCAGAATTGAACGAAACAAGAAATATTTGAATCTGTATAACTATATCTTTATAACGAAGTTAACAAACTGAGATTTCATCTTAGAAATGATAAGATATGTCCAGTTTAAAATTAGAAATAGTCGCTGTGGAATTTATATATATTTATATATATATAAGGCCCTTAAAAATGGATATTTTGCAGATGACCTCGGATTTCGACGAAACCACTTTTGTTGGGTCCACAGTGTCAAGTTATTGCTAGGTTTCAAATTTCATAATTTTTCGAATCAATATGTGAGCGTGGCAAAGGAAAACGCGTTTGACCAGTTTCAGTTGATTTTAATCGACTGGAAATTGGCCATTTTTCAAACGGTCTCAGAATACGACGAAACTAGTTTTGTTAGGACCGTATCGTCAATACGAAGCTAGAAAATATTTTTCTGGAATTTTTCTAGTTAGTATGTGACCCCGGTAATTTGAAATTTACGTTTAAAATTCAATATAGTGATTTAAATGTAAATTCAAAAGGAAACTGACTGTAACGATCAAATCAGCTTACGATACATATCCCATTGTGTTCAGAATGGGGGTGAAACGCTATGGGCGACAGGCGGTGGGCCTCGTTTCGAGGTCGTGTGTAAAAGTCAACCCTTTTGCCAATTTAAATAATAAAATATAAAAAAAAAAAAAAAAAAATAATTTTTAACTCTTCCCTCCCTCCCTTATCTCCCGCTTGGCCCCCCCTTTTTTCAATTCGATACAATCAGAAAAAAAAAAAAAAAAAAAACAAAACCTAATCTAATCGCCAGAGCCCCCCCCCCCCCCCCCGATCCCTCGAGCGCCGACGAAGAGCCACCGCCGAACCACCACGAAGGCCTCGCCCTCCTCCGCTTCGCAACACCCACGAGCCCCCCCCCTTAAGCATCGCGACACCCACGACCCACCTCCCCGTTCGAGCGCCGAAGCCCCACCACCCCGTTCGAGCCTCGAAGCCTCCGACGATCTGCAGACCCCCCCCTTTCATCGGTAAGTTTTAAATTGTATTTTATTTTTATTTATTTTATTTTTATTTTATTTTATATATAAACTGGTTTTTTTAAAAAAGGTTTAAACTGATTTATTTATAAAGGTTTAAACTGATTTATTTATAAAGTAAAAACTGAGATTTTTAAAGAATAAAAACTGATTTTGCTAAAAATAAAAAACTGCATTTTTTTTTTTTATACAGTTAAAAACTGATTTTGCTAGAAATTAAAACTGTTTTGAAAAAGAATTTTTAAAACTGGTTTTTTTTAAAAAAAGAAAGTATAAAACTGTTTTGAAAAAGAATTTTTAGAACTGAATTTTATAAAAGAAATTAAAACTGATTTGAAAGCAAAAGGAAAAATCATATTCTTATATGTCGAAAGCAAAAGGAAAAATCATATTTTTATATGTCGAAAGCAAAAGGAAAAATCATATTTTTATATGTTGAAAGTCAAAATAAAAATCATATTTTTATATGTTGAAAGTCGATATAAAAATCATATTTTTATATAATGAATAGCGAAGTCAAAATTCTATTTTTATATATTGAATAGCATAGTAAAAATTCTATTTTTACATATGCAGAGAATACGGGTGAAAGCGACAAATAGGCGAAGATTTCTATTAAGAAGTGTCGTGCAGCTGGATAGCTATTGGTGAGATTTCTGATTTAAAAATATAAATATATGTGTGTGAATATGAAAGTGAATTGCTATATATTTATATATATATATATATACGCCCCCTCGTCCACAAACCATGGACGATATTTATTGGTTGAAATTGTTGTGAAAATTGAATGGTTGTTTGGGATTGTTTGTGATTGATATTGGTGGATTGTGGTTGAAAAATACCCATTTGTGGTTGTGAAATATTTGGTTGAAACCACATAGGATTAGTTTGTGGTAATGAAATAAATATATACATGCCGCCTGCGTGCGAACTAGATGCATGTTTCCCATTGTCAAAAACCGCGAGGTTTTAAGGTAGAGCGAGGAGCCGTACTAGGGACGGTGCCGGTGTAACTACCCTGCCGTTATGCTGCCGAAATTTTGAATAATATTTGTGTGTTTGAATTATTTTCATATGCTTAAACTATATTTATTCCTTATATAGAAAACATTCATGTGTTGAATTGATATTCATTCGTTGTTTAAAAATTCATGTGTTGAATGAAATTCATATTTTGAAATAAATTGTTCGATAATAAAAATCACATTTTTATCGATATATAAAAACTATAGAAACATTCATGTGTTGAATTGATATTCATTCGTTGTTTAGAAATTCATGTGTTGAATGGAATTCATATTTTGAAATAAATTGTTCGATAATAAAAATCACATTTTTATCGATATATAAAAACTATAGAAACATTCATGTGTTGAATTGATATTCATTCGTTGTTTAGAAATTCATGTGTTGAATGGTATTCATATTTTGAAATAAATAGTTCGATAATAAAAATCACACTTTTATCGATATATAGAAACTATAGAAAACATTCATGTGTTGAATTGATATTCATTCGTTGTTTAGAAATTCATGTGTTGAATGGTATTCATATTTTGAAATAAATAGTTCGATAATAAAAATCACACTTTTATCGATATATAGAAACTATAGAAAACATTCATGTGTTGAATTGATATTCATTCGTTGTTTAGAAATTCATGTGTTGAATGGTATTCATATTTTGAAATAAATGGTTTTATGATAAAAATTCTATTTTATCACCTACATGAACTACATAGAAAAAAAATAGTGTTTTGAAATGAGTTGTTTTACAATAAAAATCACATTTTTATTGTATGCATAAATCGTTAAAATATGAAGTGTTAAAAATAGCCACTTGTTCAAAATAAACATATATGAGTTGAAATATTCATTAAGTAGCTAATGAAATGATTTGCACCTATTTGTGTAACGTTAGAATGAATGGAGTTTTTAAACCAAATAGAAATCAAATATGAAGTTGAATAGAAAATGAAAAATGATATGAACTGTATATATATGTACATGCATATTCATTGAACAGGTTATAGCAAAGGGGCTAGAGAAGAGGAATAAAATTTTGTGCCCGACAAATAGGTACACATTTACTGATTTGTTTGGGTGATGATTTTGAGCCTGATTGGCTAGCCGCTTGGCTTTTTCTTTTTCTTTTTGAGATTAGAAGGACCGGGACGCTATTTGCGATTTCCCGACGCTCCCGGTGCAGGGGAGGTTATGGCGAAATTTTTCCAAAATTTAAGGTGTTAGAAAAATTTTTGAAGTGAAAACGATATAGAAATCATTGAATGAACTATATTTATATAAATATAGAAATATAAATAAAATTAAAACGAAACGAGGCCGTGCAGTTCGTATTTTGAAACCGTGATTTCAAACGACTAGTACGGGAAATCCGACCATTGGATTTTCCCAAAACCTCAACCGTCGGGTTCGCCTTGGAATAATCTTTCCAACGGCACCAACCTTGTAGAAATCCAACGGTTGGTTTGTCTGGAATGTTTAATTCAAATCTGAAGAAAAACAGCGCCAGAAACGATTATATTTATTTATATATATAAATATAATTATATTTAATCGAATAACGACGCTGCAGTTCGTATTTTGAAATCGAAACTTCAAACGATTGTACCGGGAGATCCGACCGTCGGATTTTCCCGAAACTGGAACCGTTGGATTCGTTTTGAAAAGACCTTTCTAATGATGTAAATTTTTTGAAGATCCAACGGTTAGATTTTCAGATATGTGTAAATCAAATCTCAAGAAAAACAGCGCCACGGCCACGTTATGGCCCGAAACGTCGTTTTGAATATATTAGCTATTTTAAAATAAATAAAAATAGCGATAAATAGTTATAAAATACCATAAGCGATATGGAATGGAAATAAACTGAATTTGCTTGATTTATGTGATATTTGATGGTTGAATGTGTTTGGTGTGAAAATTACTTTAAAAGAACAATTGGTGTTGTCGAATAATTTAACCATTGAAATAAATCGATTTGAAATTCTAAATATACGTGAATTATTTGGAAAGGCCGAGTTAATTCTCATTTCGAATAATCGACCGACGATTGAAATTCGAAGATGAAGACGATGGTCGAAGACCGGAGATCTTCACCTCGTTTGGATGGTAACCGAGGTCCTGATTGGGAGGCATCCCGAAATATGGATAATGAGTGGTGATCGTTCAGACGTACGTGTTGATCGATGGGTTTGCGAGGTATTTAGTGCCTCCGGTTTCGTTCAGACCCAGAACGGACTTGTAAATGGACTGTGTGTCCGACATGGGAATTTGTTCTGTGTGATTGATAGCCATCAGTTGTACGGTGTGAATTGCCTGTGTGGCATGCTAAGATGCAGTGATCAGGGCTTCTGTTGAAAAGCAAAGTCTTGTGGAGATGATCAAAGCACCGCCTGTGTGGCGTAGCTTTGTGTATAACGTGAATTCGCGAGCCTCACGCCCCGGTATGAACCTAAAACGGGAGAAGGGACCTCAGGGAGGGCCTACGTTTCCTCCTAGCTAAAAGTGGCGTCAGTGGTTTTACACGCCCTGACGAGTTTGACTTATGTGGTTGTTGCTGTTGCGAGGCGCCTCGGTTTGATCGGACGATCCGGGTCCGATGGAGTCATTCGTTGGCTCGTTTACGCCCCAAAGGGCGGGGAAACGTATGGTTCAGGCATTTTAATCCACATCGGTGGACCGGCCCTGACGATCCTAAGGCTTGACAGAGTACTTGCCTGAGGCTCGGGCTAGGCAGTCTCGAATTCGGTAAGGACTATCTTTTGCCTTGGTTCATGACGGAAATCCAATTTCCAAATACGTGATCGTGCGGTTTTGATTGTATACCTATATAGGGCGACATAGTGGTATGGGGCATTAATGCCGTCTATGATTGATAGTTATGATTTGAAATTGTTTTCAAAACATATATACACTAGCAATAATATCAAATGCCTTTGTTTTATTCGTATCAAGCATATTTTGGCCGTTATAAGGTAAAAACTCTATCCTCCGGTTTGCGTTGCATTGTGTGATGGGAACTGAGTCTTATAACGGCTTCATTTTTATAAAAAGCATAGCGATGTTTAAAAGAAAGATTTGTTTTAAAGCACTGGCAATCCAATGGAGTAAACCCGTTCCACGAAAGTGGCGTGGTCCTGTGATTAGCCAATTATATATGTGTTGAGTAGATTTCTCATACCAGTCCCATGACTGACTCGTAGTTTGTTTCACTCTCAAACTCGGGTGCCCCTTTTTCTACACGGGCAGCCTTGTATTCAGGTTTAGCTGGTTCTTTTTCTGGATAGCTGGAGCTGAAGATGGATTCTATCATTTATTCTTTTTATGCTGTTCAGCTCCTATTGTACATATTTTGTTTATTTCCGCTGTAGACATTTATGTATAGCTGAACTGTATTTGTACTAAGTAAGATCCTGTATACTGTGTAACTCTGATGATTACTTTTATCCAGTATATTTTGTTGTTCATTCTGGTGTATTTATTTAATTCTGCTCTGCTATTATATGTTTCTGTGTTATATTCCAAAAGATAACCTTGTTTCCGTGAGAACGGGAAATCGGGTCGTCTCAGCTAACCAAAAATGGCTCCAATTGCAAAGTCATAAGTGTCGCACATAAGTTCGAAGGGCTGAGTCCAATCAGGAGGTTGAATGATGGGAGTTATGGTCAAGATTGACTTAAGAGTTTCAAAAGATGTTTTGCAGTCATTAGAGAATTCGAACTTAACGTCTTTGTTAAGTAAATTTGAGAGAGGTTTTGAAAGTTTCGAGAAATCCTTAATGAATCTTCTATAAAATTCTGCGTGGCCAAGAAATGAACGAACATCTTTAACGGACTTAGGAGGAGGCAGATTAGCAATCAAGTCGATTTTGGATTTATCGACTTCAAGGCAATCTTTGGTGACGACATGACCTAGAACTATCCCCCTTTTTACCATGAAATGACATTTTTCCCAATTAAGCACGAGTGATTTCTCCTTACAACGTTTTAGGACGAGTTCTAAATGAGTGAGACAATGAGAAAAAGATAATCCGTAGATTGAAAAATCATCCATAAATATTTCCAAGAATTCTTCCACCATATCAGAGAAAATACTCATCATACATCTTTGGAAAGTCGCGGGGGCATTACAAAGACCAAAAGGCATGCGACGATAAGCAAAGGTTCCAAAGGGACAAGT
Source organism: Allium sativum (assembly GCA_030737875.1). Lineage (NCBI taxonomy): Eukaryota > Viridiplantae > Streptophyta > Magnoliopsida > Asparagales > Amaryllidaceae > Allium > Allium sativum. The sequence goes on from CM060926.1 coordinate 163,090,602, forward strand.
AAAGGTGGTCTTATGTTGATCTTCTAAAGCAACATGAATTTGGTTATAGCCAGAGTATCCATTGAGAAAACAGTAGTACTCATGTCCCGCTAAGCGTTCGAGCATTTGGTCAATAAAAGGCAAGGGAAAATGGTCTTTTCGTGTGGCTGAGTTAAGCTTTCGATAGTTGATACACACACGCCATTTTGTTTTGATTTTTGTTTTGACGAGTTCATTACTGTTATTTTTGATCACTGTGACTCCCGACTTCTTTGGTACAACTTGTACCGGACTCACCCAAGTACTATCAGAGATGGGATAGATGATGTTATTGTCTAGACATTTGATTATTTCCTCCTTGACCACTTCTCTCATGTTTGGGTCTAATCGCCTTTGAGCCTCACAAGTGGGTTTAGCCTCATCAACTAAATGTATGCGATGTTCCACGATTGGTGGGCTAATTCCTTTTATATCGCTAATTTCCCACCCCAAGGCGTCTTTATTTTCCCGCAAAATTTCCAAAAGTTTTTCTTCTTGGTCTTCGGTAAGATCGGAGGCCAAGATTACGGGGAAAGTTTATGAGTAGTCTAGGTAGGCATACTTAAGGTCTGGTGGCAAGGGTTTGAGGTCTAACTTAGGAAGTTCTTGTGTGTTAACATTGGTCAACATTCCTTGGTTAGATTCAGGTGAAGACGTGTCGGAGTTAAGAATTTTGTTTAGTTCAGAAATGTATTCGAGTTCATCGAAATCGGAGTCGAAATGGTCAAGACACATTTTTAAGGCTTCAGAAGTGTCAATAGAGGTTTCATCAACTGTGGTTTGAATCATGTCAATTTCATCGATCTCAAAATCCCTAGGTTGTTTGTTGAGATTAAAGATGTTTAGTTCAATGGTTAGGTGCCCGAAGGAAAGTCGAAGCTGGCCATTCCTACAATTAATGACAGCATTAGAGGTTGCTAAGAAAGGGCGTCCTAAACTCAATGGTATTTGAACTTTGGGATTTGAGACCGGCTCTGTTTCTAGAACTATAAAATCGACAGGGAAGTAGAACTGTTCGATCTGTATCAAGACGTCCTCGATGATTCCCAATGGCTTTTTGATAGATCGATCGGCTAACTGAAGAGTGATGTTTATTGGTTTAATTTCCCCTAACCTAAGTTGACGATAAACAGTATACGGAAGAAGATAGACATTGGCACCAAGGTCGAGTAGGGCACGAGAGATATGGGTGTTTCCTATTTTGCAATCAATCGTAGGGCAGCTAGGGTCTTTGTACTTGACTGGGGCAAGATTTGAAAGAACAGAGCTTGTATTCGCTGTTAGAAAAGCAGTTTTTGGAACATTAGTCGCACGTTTTTGTGTGCACAATTCCTTAAGACATTTAGCATACTGAGGAATTTGTTCAATGGTGTCTAAAAGAGGAATGTTCACACGGACTTGTTTGAAATTTTCCAAAATTTTATCGAAATTTGCCGCTTTCTTCTTATTATTGAGTCTATGAGGAAATGGAGCTATTGGTTTTTCGACTCTGTGATCAGTTTCATCATTCGAAGAAGAAGGTTTATCCAAGGAAATAGAAGGTGGTAAGGTCATAGAAGATGGTATGTTGGTATCGCCAACATTAATTTTCGAAGGTGGGTCGGGTTTGCCGACACTGGAAGAAGAATTGTTGGGATTGCCAACATTTAAGGGAACTTGAGGTTTAGAAGAATTGGCATTCGAAGCCAATGGGTGATCATCAAGATTTGGCATTGGGGTCGAGTTAGAAGGTTCGCCAGGGTTGCTCACGTTATTATCAATCCTCTTTCCGAATCGAAGGGTTGTAATAGCGTTGACCGGATTATGGTTTTCGTCCTCACAAGAATTTACAGCACGAGAGTTATACTTTGGATTCATCTCGGGTTGACTAGGCAATTTTCCCCTCTCATTATTTCGCCATTTCCTTTATCATATTCATCATTTGGTCCATTTTAGCGTCTTGCGAGTTTATTTTAGCTTCGTAAGAGCTCAACTGTTTTTCTAAACGCACAATTTCTTGTGACGGTTGAGAAGATTGGTTCAATGATTGAAAATTGGGGTGCCTATAAGGTTGTTTGGATTGAGGTGCAGCTTGAGAGGTTTGAGAATGGGAGGAAGGAGCTTGGTAATTCAGATTGGGGATAAAGGGTTGCATGTGAGATGGGTTAGCCGAATTATTGGGGTTTGACCAAGAAAAATTTGGGTGGTTTCTCCAACCAGGATTGTACATGGCTGAGTAAGGGTTATTTTGAGCTATAGCATTGGCTTAGTCCTGAGAGTAATAGTGGGGTAACCCTTCTCCGGCTTGAAGAGTTTGATTTTCTAAAGGAATTTAGCTTGGGTCCACGACATGCACTCCTCTAGTAGAAGTACGAATGGGAACACGAATCGATTCCCATTGCATGTCCTTTTCAGAATAGTCTTCTAAGAATCGCCAAGCTTCGTCGGCAGTTTTAGACATAAAATCTCCTTCACACATTGATTCTAGTTGAGTTCTAGATTGATATTTAAGAGCTTCATATGCAATTTGACACAAGTGGTCTTTTAGAATTCCATGATGAGGACAACTATAAAATAGTTGGTTAAATCTCTCAAAATATTTTGAAAAAGTTTCCCCCTCATTTTGACAGAATTGGTTTATCTATGTTCGAATTTGAGAGTTTTATGGAAAGGGAAAAACTTTTTCAAGAATATAGTGACAAATTCATCCCAACTTCTTATAGAATGTTTTGGAACAGAATTTAGCCATCTTTTAGCGCTTTCAAGTAATGCAAATAGGATTAGCCTTAGCTTGATCGATTCATTAGATAATTGTTGCATTTTTGTTGTGGACGCATACAATTCAAATTCACTTAGAAATTCATAAGCATTTTCAGACCTAGTAAATTTTGGTACCCCTTGAATAAAAGAGTGTTTTAGCTCAAAATTGTTTCCTTCAGCTGGTGGGAACACGATGACAGAGGGTTGGACGGTCCTAGTCGGATAACATCGATCACGAAGAGACAAGGGTCTATCCATTTGATATTGAGATTTTGAAAATTTTGATTTATTTGATTTTGATCTATCCCATTTGGAAAGTTTTCGTTTATTCGAGAACCCTTAGGAGAATTTTGTTGGCAAACACTTTTTTCACTCATTGTTGTTAGATGCAAGCACAGAAAATAGCTACAATGAAATTTTCTGTCCTTAATGGCTCCTAACCCAAAATTATAAAGTGACACGTTTGATTACTTAGATCAAAAGATTTCTCAGCTAGTTAACGGATAGGAGTTATCGGTGCACCAGGAATCACCCTAGCAATGCAGCCGAAGGTTTAAGTACCTTCAGAGTAACACCCGATATAATATTTACGAATCACTGTAATATTTATAAACGGTTATTTCTCTGCTGTAGTCTAGACACCAAGAAATAATTCGTTCCAAATGAATCAACTATCACAATACAATTAAGCCCTAAATGAGCCCGTGACTCCCTTATGTCCAACGTCTAACCGTTATTACTAGTTAGATTCTACGATGAAATGCAATTTGTGGGCTAAGGAAAGGGTGATGAAATTCCTCACCTTATGTGAATTGGGGTATTGCCCTTAACAGAATGAATAAAAAGTGCAGAAATAACAATAATCACACAATTTAATTGCAGAAATTTAAAATTTACATTCAAGCCGCTGCCCCTGCAGAATTTTTTTACAACAATTGTCTATATTTTTTTTCTTTTGCAGCAGAGCACCTGTAGAGTTTTAAAAATTTCTCACCTTGATCGGCAGTCCTCCAGTGAAATTGGGTAGCGCTAGCGCGTTCACACCCCACTTGGTGTGCAACCGCTCCAACAATACGACTTCAACTATTTGCAATTATTTGACTTTTGAATTTCTCCACTTCGGTCTTGCTTGTTTTTCTTCCTTCGCTTGATCTTGATTTTGATTCCTTTCTTTTTCTTCTTCTTTTTTTTAAAGAAATTGTTAAAAAAAGGAAAGAGATTAACGGGAAAAAAGGAATAGAAGACAAAACTAGCAAGATATTTTTTTCTTGTTTTTGGAGATTGCAATGTCAACAAATAACATCAAATCTGCCAATCACGAGGATTTTCAAAAAAAATGGAAAGGAATAATATTAGAAGAAAATAAATCTAAAGTAAAAGGAAACAAAATAAATGAAAAGAGAAAGAGGGAAGGAGATTCTATTGAAAACAGGGAACGAAAAAGCAAAAGGAAAGAGTTTTTTTATTTTTTATTTTATTAATATGTTGAAAAGAAGAAATAATTTGTTAAAGAAGAGAATGGGATTGAGAAATAAAAAGGGGTGTATAGAAAATAGGAAAGGAAATGAAGGAAAGAAACTGAAAAATTGGTAAGAAATTAAAAGAAAAAGTGGCAAAAAAAATTTTTATAAAAGGAAAGCAATGAGAGAAAATAGCGAGCAAATTAAAGATGTGAAAACTAAAAAGGTGATTGCAAAATGGAAAGAAATTTGGGTAATGGAATTATTCAGCAACAACGAGAAAATTTAGAAAGAAATTTGTTTTTTTGTTTTTGTTTTTGTTTTTTAGACAGACTTGTAAAAGAAGAAAGAGATCTGTACGAAGGAGAAGAAATAAAAGAGAGGAAAAGCAATGAAATCAGTGAAATTTGGCATGTATTTTTTTTTCTCTTGGTAGGAAGATTATAGTATCATTAATTAATACCAAATCAAGCCAATGGAGATTTATATATATATATATAAAAGAAAACAAAACAAAATAAAATAAAAACTAACACGAATCGGAAATCAAATAAATAATAAAATTCAGTGTTTACCTCCCCGACAACGGCGCCAAAAACTTGATCATCGCTAATCTATGAATCAGAAAAGCACGACATTTAAATTAAATTAATGCAAGCATACAGGTGCGTAGCATACAGGTCGAACACAGGGAGGTGTAATCAAAAATTATTATTTATTTATTCTTGGGCGAGTTAGGCAGAATTTGGAGTTGTTTTTAATGTTGTTAAAATTACTCTGAATCTGAACCTGAATCTAATCAGTATCAAATTCAACAATTGAAAAGAAAAGAAGTAATTACAAGAAAAAGAAAATAACAAGCAAACAACACACATAAAATTAAAAGAAGGTTGTGCCGTTGAATCTAATCAAACGGACAGTCCTAACATGTAATAATAAAAGAAACTAACAAGATGTATTCTATCAAAACTAATTGGATAGACATACAAATTTATGAAAGAAAAAGACAGTAAACTGAAATGAAGAAAACTTTTTATAAAAATGAGAATACAGAATAATGGAGATGCCCTTTACAATGGGTATACATGTGCTTATATAGGTGAACTAAAAACCCAAATCCTCTAATGGGCCATGACTCAACCTCTTGAAAATACAAATAAAAGAGATAAGATAAACTTGAAATATTCCATGCAGCTTCCTCTTTTGATTGGTCATGTGGCAAATTGATTGGCATTTTCCAAGAGATTTGAAGTTGATTGGTAAATTGATTGGCATCATGCTTGGCATCTATCTAATCAAATCTTCATCTTTATGGAGAGTAAAAATGAAAGATTCCCTTTGATTTATCTATGAAGAATACTTCCAATTCTTGAAATATTTATTAGTGTATATCATATATTCATACATATGAATATATATATATACACCATAAATCACTAATCCATAAATTCTTCAAAGCAAGGGAGGCAGTGTGAATGCGTTCCATTCTTCAGCAAAAAGAGAGTTTGATGGGAATCGAACCCAGGTCTTTCTGTACAGATTTCCATGCCTTAACCAATGTGCTACGACTCCCTTTATGATTGAAAACTTGTTGAGATGGGAAAGTAGCTTCTTTTTCTTATCAGTGGTCTTTTATTTAATGAAGGAGACAATTAATCAATGACCTGTAAAAACACACAAAATACCCAAAGTAGCATTTATTTATATACAATAAAAATAAGATATAAGCATAAAAATAAACACATTTCTATGCTAATCAGAAAGGTTCCCATTAATTTTATCAAAGATAAATTCTTTTAAATTTATTCTTTACTCTTCCTTTGGATATCATTTCAAACCATATTAAGGTTTTCCAAACTAGACGGGATTAGCGAACCACGCCGAAGTAATCATTTGTTTAATTTCCCAATCCCAGCCTATTCATCCCATGAAGCAAAACTGATAAAACTCCATATCTAACACCACGGTGTTATCGGTAAAATTAATTACCATTTCTCAAAGCTAATTAAAGATTTAACTATCGCTAGGAGCAAAACTGGGGATACTCCATTCTCGATTATTTCCCAAATTCGATAATTTAAATTATCACATTCTCTTTTCAATCTAATTAAAGATTCATTAAAACTCGAATTCAGTTCTTATCTCAAAAATCATTACTTAATAACTTTTCAAAGTTAAGAAATTAACCTTATCTTTAACTGGGTTAAAGAACTAATGTCGTTTAAAACAAAGCTCACGAAAAACCAAAATCACATTCCATTAATTTCTAACCATAAATTAGTAAGAGAACAATTCCCTAAGTATTAACCCCGAAGGCCGAAACCAACATCAGATCAATACCCAAGAAACCATTCAACTTAGCTAATCTCCAGTTAGTTTCTAATTTTCTTAACTCAACTGGGTTTAAGAACAGTGTTAGTGAAGACATCGTTCACGGCAAACCCAAAATCCAATTCGATATTAAATATAAGACCCTAAATAGAAATTATATCGGCTTATATTCAATATCGAATTCTGAAACCAACAAATATCATTTGGAAATAACGATATGAAATATATCTTCTAAATTTCCGTTATAATACTTGTAACAACCCGGAAAATCTGAGCCAGTATAAAATTTTTATTTTGATTAAATTAAGCAGGAAATTCAGTCAGAATTTAAAAAAATTCCATTTTTAAATAATATTAAAGCCCTGAAATGGCGCGGTAGTTTGAAGATTTGAATTCGAACTTTGACTGAATGTACAGGATGCAAAATAAATCGGATTTCGACGAAACAAGAAATATTTAAATCTGTTCGAGAATATCTTTCTAAAGAATCTGAAAGATTAAAATTTCATAGCAGGAGTCAAAAGTTATGGCCAAATCAATTTTCAGAAAGGTCGCTGTGAGATTAATATAGCCCTTGAAAATAGTGATTTTATAAACGACCTAGAAATTCGACGAAACCACTTTTTTTGGATCCAGGATGTCAATTTATTGCTATATTGAATTTTCCATAATTTTAGAAATCAATATGTGAGCGTGGCAGAAGAAAATGTGTTTGGTCGATTTCAGTCAAATTGGGTCGACCAGAAAAGGGTCTTTTTACAAACAGTCTCAGAATTCGACGAAATCAGTTTTGTTGGGACCGTATCGCCCCAACATAGCCAGATAAATTTTTTGGGAATTTTTAGAAGCAGTATGTGGCCCCGGCAAATTAAAATGTACGTTCAAAACAGAATTTGAATGTTTTATACTTTAATTTGAAAAATAACTGACTGTAACAGTCGAATTGGCCAACGAAACATATCCCATTGTGTCCGGGATGGGGGTATTTAGCTAGGGGCGACATTCGTTGGGTTTGAATTGGGATCCGTATGGAAGAACACTATTTTAAAATTTTAATAAACCATCACCCAATAGGAATTAGCCTTTCATAATTAAAATAAAAAAAAATATCTCAAAACCCTCGTCGCCTCTCTCGTTAAAGGCGGAAACCCGTTCATCCCTTCCCGACGACTTTCGCGCCGCCTCAGTCCACGTCCGACCTCGCCACCACCCTGACTCGACGGAGCCGCCTCCCCTCTTCAAATCCGACCGAACCCTACCCTCCCTCGTTGCCGCATCGTCGAGAACGGAGCCAGAGAAGTCGCTGACTTCACGTCGCCTCCCAGATCGCCAGAGGCGATCACTCCTGACGCCCTCACCCATGCGCAGAGGCGCCTCGCTCCCCTCTTCCATGTCGCACCACCCGATCGAAGCAACGCTTCACGGGTTTGCCGAAAAATCCGAACCCTAGTTCGAACTAACTGTGAAAGGTATCAGCTTTGTTTTCTTTGAACTGATTTTGATGCTTTAAAGTATTGCAAAACTTTCAAAAATCATATCTTTTTCGTGTATTGACGAAATTCGATGAAACAGGAAACATTGTGACCGCAATGAGGCTCTCTACATTCTAGAAGAGACCGCGGATTTTTCTGAGCTCGCTATGATTTTTAGCAAAGCAACGAACCAATGTGAGAACTCTAAATTCAAAATGGAAGTGAAAACGAGTTGTATAAGTTATATAAGCGAAGTATAAATTATATACGCATTGTATACCTCATGTACATGTGTTGTATATGTTATATGAGCGATGTATAAATTATACAAGCGTTGTATGAAATATATATGCTTTGAAATGTGTTGAAATGCAAGTGAAATATATTTATATACGAATATATATAGATACTCCCCTCGTCCACAAACCATGGATGATATTTATTGATTGTGAATTGGCGTGAAAAATTTGGTGAATAATACGAATGGTTGATAGGATTGTTTGTGGTTGATATGATTGGATTGTGGTTGAAAAATACCTTTCTGGTTGGAATAATACTGGAATTGGTTGTGGAAAAATTCCTTATGACCTGAAAGATGGTCGGAATATTTAGGTCCTTAGAATACGCCCCTTAGGGAAAGCAACTGTAACACCCCATGCCCGCTATGGTCACTCTCTAAGGGAATGCCATAACATCGGTGGAGTATTTTGAGTGAATATAGAACAGAGTAATTACAGCAAGACAGATATAAGTAATACTTGAAAATTTAAAACATCATTTCACTTGCAGCGGAAAATAAAACATGTCTGGTTACATCACAAAACCATAATAGGAGTCAAGTACAAATATCCATCATGATAAATAAAAATACATAATCCCAATACATGAACTGGTAGCCATAAAAGAAAAGGGTATGCTGAGCTCTACATCTAGGGTCCAAGCTCCAAGAGAGTAATAAAAGCAGCCTGATCAAAGCCCACTCGTGCTGGGCCCACTCTGAGAACCTGAGGGTTGGGAAAAAGATAAAAACAACGGGGTCAGACATAAGTCTGAGCAAGTCCTATAACTTTAACAATGTAATCATTAAAGTAATAAGGATATGATATAACTTGGTACGGTGTGACTGGGGATAAATGACTACACTCAGTAGTCAATCAGACTTAGAATGAACTAAGTTAACGATAAAGACGCATTTACCCACCCAAGGATAATTACTACACTGCACCACACCAGTCATTCCTACTTAAAGGTTGATCCCTCCCAAGGACTTAGAAAATTTACCCAGTAGTTTCGTGTACCCCTAGCTCACTACATAGGTGCCGTCTGCCCCTATCTCCACTAGGTGTACCCACTACTCCCAAGCGATCGGCTCCCTACCGTAGATACCCGTGCTGGCCCCATAGTGGGGTGTATCACTCCCCAACGTGGCAACCCGATACAACCAACGGTGCACGGCTTATACCTACACGATGCAACAACGTCTTACCTACCAGCCTGGGTCCACACACGCATATGAAACCCGTTGGACTTGCGTTGCCACCGCTAACCCGTTTTGGCCTCTTATAGTCAAGCCCAGTACGCGTGTCCCGTCCTCGACATGGGTCGAGCCCAATAAGATGGGTTACTGGTTGAAATGGGCCCCCACAAGCTACCCACCTAAGCTTGTCCCTTTTTCTAATGCATCCCACTTAACCCTTTAATCATGTTTAATTACATGTTTCCACTTGGTTAAGTATTCTAATCGTATTTTCTATTGCCACCCAAGGCAACCCACTAGATTTCCACATGCCACCCAAGGCACCCACTTAACCCCTCATGTCCCTCTACATGCTAATATGGTTAAGTGTTTCTTAATTAATTAATTAAGATCATGACCTGATAAAGACCCCTCACATTAGACCGTCTTTTATGACTGCTGGATATGCCGGTTGGTTCCGGGCAGACTTCTGTCATCAAAAGGGTCTAACCTCGTGTCTTTACTTTAATCACGTATTTAATTTATGACTAAGACCTCTCACATTGGGCCTATCGTTTTAGCTACTGGATGGCCGGTCGGTTCCGGGCAGACTTCCGCTACAAAAGGGTCCAACCTCGTGTCTTAGTTGATTAATTACACCTAATTAATCACCCCCATAATTAATTATCCCTAATTAATTACACATTTTTAAGAATATGGGTAGACCTAACTTAATAGGTAAATTCCCAATTCCATAGTATGGGTAGACCTAACTTAATAGGTAAATTCCCAACTCCATAATGTGGGTAGACCTAACTTAATAGGTAAATTCCCAATTATGTCCATTCATTTTATGTTATGCTTAATCATAACAACTTTACACCTTTTTATAATCATGCATATTAACCCCATTGTTTCCCACGTAATTCGTTTACATAACATGTCATACATAGGGACAACCTTGCATATGTTATGCATGTCATAAAAAGAGACAAACTTGCATATGAACTTGCATATAAACTTGCATAAAACTTGCATATGAACTTGCATATGAACTTGCATAAAACTTGCATAAAACTTGCGTATGAACTTGCATATGAACTTGCATAATACTTGCATAAAACTTGCATATGAACTTGCATATGAACTTGCATAAAACTTGCATATCAACTTGCATATCAACTTGCATATCAACTTGCATATCATGTCATATCACAAAGGCAAACTTGCATATGTTATGCATATCATAAAAAGAGACTAACTTGCATATGAATCATGTCATATCACAAAGGCAAACTCGCATATGTTATGTATATCATTAAAAGAGACTAACTTGCACATGAATCATGTCATATCACAAAGGCAAACTCGCATATGTTATGCATATCATAAAAAGAGACTAACTTGCATATGAATCATGTCATATCACAAAGGCAAACTCGCATATGTTATGCATATCATAAAAAGAGACTAACTTGCACATGAATCATGTCATATCACAAAGGCAAACTCGCATATGTTATGCATATCATAAAAAGAGACTAACTTGCACATGATCTTACATATAAACTTGCATAAAACTTGCATATGAACTTACATGACACATCATATCATAAAAGAGGCAAGTTTACATATGAACTTATAACATATGACAACCACAACTTGCATAATCCACATTTACATCCATAGCCTCCTAATATCCTATCCTAATTAGTTTAGCAATTACTTGCTAAAGGCATAGGAACTCACCAAAACCAAGATTAGCAAACTTATGAAGTAGAACTAGTTGCTAAATATGAAGAAGATGATGATTAGAGGTTGATTAGCTTGCAACTTCCTTCATAAACTAGTGGAGGCTCCTCTTAAGTTTGATTTTGGCGGCATGAGGCCATCATTTCTATTTTTAGTATGGATTAGGCTTGAATTAGGGTGTATTTATAGGATTAGGGTGTGTTTTAGACCATAGGATTAACCCTAGGTTAGATTAGGTCCGTTAGATTTAGGAAATCTCTAGAACCCAGCCCAGCCCTAGCCAGAAAACCAGACCTGGTGCACCCAGGCCCTCTGGCTCGACACGCCGTGTCGACAGGCAAGTCGACAGGGCAGTCGACTCCCCAGTCGACAGGCCTGTCGACAGCCCTGTCGACATGGGTAGGGCGGGAAGTTTCCCGCCTGGCCCCCTGCTGGCTCCAATTTCGAAATCTGATTTTTAATTTTTAAATTTGTTTTTAACTTGAATTTTCTGCAAACTTCATTGGGCCATAACTGGGCCATACGGACTCCGATTTACAAAATTTCGGACTCTATTCTACGTATTTTTCCGAGACGAACGCAATGACGTAGCCCGTTTCCCCCAATTCTCACATTTGAGATTATTTATTCTGCAATTAGTGAATTTTAGCATTAACCGAAATTCGGGGTGTTACATTCTCCCCTCCTTAAAGGATTTCGTCCCCGAAATCTCTAAGCTAAGGAGAATGCATATCCTACCATCCAAACAACCATCTACTCAATCCATCATACACGGGCATCCATTGTCCTTAAAACAATTTCTAATGATGTATGAGCATATGCAAAAAGTGTGTGTATATGTTCCCTATCTAATGTATGAACATATGCAAACCATGATAGTGCCATGCATCCATTATGTATGCGAGAGAACCCTATCGACACATACAATATCTACATGAGTGCACAATCATTCACCAAAATGCATCATCCATATGATAACACAATCATTATACATCCATAAATATAGCTTCCTTCACAAAATTTTATGCAATATGAAGTGATTGAGCCGATCTAGTGCCTAGAGTGTGTATATATGCATCCACGAGCAACCACTAGCAACCACTTGCATCCACATACATCCATCAAACATAACATGTCTCAAACAAATGTTTCAATCATAGGTTTACCCTATCTAAAGGTCAAAGGTACAAATGAGAGGACATACTAAAGATAAGATAAGTACTAGACGTTAAAAGACATACCCTCAAAAAGGAACGGGTACAATGAACGCATCTTCGCTTCCGTTTCCCACGTTGCGTTGCTCTCGTCTTCTCCCCATTGTACTTTGACTAGTTGAACCTCTCGATTCCTCAATTTCCTAGTCTCTGACCCAAGGATGCGGGTAGGAGCTCGTCGAATGGTCGCATCCCGCTCTACTTCCACTTCTTTAAGCAAGCTCGGCTCTACCACCTCTGCGGTCTCATGTAAGCACTTCCTCAAATGTGACACATGGATTACATCATGTACACCACTAAGTCTGTCGGGCAACTCCACTCTATATGCCATCCGTCCGATCCTTTCCTTAATAGGAAACGGCCCCACGAACCTTGGTGCTAACTTCACAACAGATCCAAAGCGAACCACGTTTCGTAACGGCGATACTTTGACAAAGACCATGTCCCCAACCTCAAACTCAAGGTCCGTCCTCCTTTTGTCCGCATAAGATTTTTGCCTATCCTGCGCTGCTTTCATCCTTCTTCGAATCAAGTCAATCTTCTCAGAAGTCTCCCTAACCATATCAGGCCCAAGCAAGATCTTATCTGTAGATTCCCACCAACATGAGGGCGATCGACAAGGCCTTCCATAGAGAGCTTCGAAAGGAGCCATACCAATACTGGACTGAAAGCTGTTATTATATGCGAACTCCACCAATGGAAGATGCTCTTCCCATGTACCTCCAAAATCTAAGATACAAAGCCTCAAAAGGTCTTCTAGGACACGATTCACCCTCTCAGTCTGGCCGTCCGTCTGAGGATGATATGCGGTGCTCAGACACAATTGAGTCCACACTGCTTCTTGCAAACTTTTCCAGAACTCGCTAGTGAAGATAGGGTCTCGATCACTCACTATGCTAGAGGGTACCCCATGCAATCGAACTATCTCTCGAAGATATACTGAAGCTAGCCATGGAGCAGTCCTCTTGCTCTTCACAGGTATGAAATGGGCGCTTTTAGTAAGTCTGTCTACCACGACCCAAATTCCCGTATTACCCTTTCTTGATCTGGGTAACCCGTCAATAAAATCCATCGAGACGCTATCCCACTTCAATTGTGGAACTTCCAATGGGTGAAGCAACCCACCAAGTTTCTTTTGCTCCGCCTTCACTTGTTGGCACACCAAGCATCGAGCGACATACTCGGCCACATCTTTCTTCATACCGGCCCAGAAGAAAACCCTCTTCATGTCTTGGTACATTTTGTCCCCACCGGGATGAATGGTCATCCTAGAACGGTGTGCATCATCAAGAATAACCTTCCTCAAACCCTCGTCCCTCGGTACACAAAGTCTACCGTCTCTACGCAAGCACCCCCTATCGTCTAGGGTGTACCTACTCAAATGGCTGGACGACTCCCCCCTTATGAGCTTCTCCACCAACTCAACCAACTGTGGGTCGTCCCTCTGTGCTTCTCCAATCCGCCCCAAAAGAGTAGGTCTAACCTCCAAGGAAGCTAGCAAACCGGGTACATAATCAATGGAAGGTCTGAAATCAAACATCGAGATAAATTCCAAGCTTCGTTGTTCCACGAACAATGGACTCAAGGACAACCTTTTTCTGCTCAAGGCGTCCGCCACCACGTTACCCTTGCCAGGGGTATACGCTATCTCGAAATCATAGGATGCTAAGAACTCCATCCACCTTTGCTGTCTCAAATTCAAATCCTTCTGAGAAAACAAGTACTTCAATGATTTGTGGTCAGTGAACAATTCGAATCTCTCACCAAGAAGATAATGGCGCCAAATCTTAAGCGCAAAAACAATAGCGGCCAACTCTAAATCATGGGTAGGGTAATTTTTCTCATGCACTCTCAACTGCCTTCCACCATAGCCTATTACCCTTCACTCTTGCATTAAGACTGCGCCCAGTCCTGTCCCACAAGCATCGGTATAGACAACAAGTGGCTTGCTCCCATCTGGCAACACTAAAACTGGAGCAGTGGTTAAAGCTCTCTTTAACCGTCGGAACGCATCATCACAATCTACGTCCCATGCGAAAACAAGATTCTTCTTCACTAAGCGGGTTAATGGGGATGATATCTTCGCGAAGTCTTTGATAAACTTCCTATAATAACCCGCCAACCCCAAGAAACTTCTTACTTCGGTAGCATTCTTCGGAACCTTCCAATCCTGAATTGATACTACCTTCGCGGGATCCACAGCTATCCCTTCCTTGGAGACCACGTGCCCCAAGAACCGCACCTCCTTCCTCCAGAAGTGACATTTAGAGAATTTAGCCTTAAGGCTATGTGCTCGAAGAGTCTTCAATACTTCCCCAAGATGTAGGGCATGCTCTTCTTCACTCTTAGAAAATACTAAGATATCATCCACAAAGACCACCACGAATTTATTAAGGAACTCCCTGAACACCCTACTCATCAAATCAACAAAGTATGCAGGGGCGTTCGTCAACCCAAATGGCATCACCAGCCACTCATAGAAACCATCCGGAGTCCTAAAGGCAGTCTTGTCTATGCTATCCTCAGCCACCCTCAACTGATGAAACCCCGTGGCTAAGTCCAACTGAGAAAATACTGAAGCGCCAACCAACTGATCGAAAAGATCGTCAATCCTCGGCAATGGGTGTCTATTCTTCTTTGTGAGCTTGTTGAGTTCTCTATAGTCTACACAAAGTCTGAGGGACCCATCCGCCTTTGTAGCAAAAACTACTGGAGCACCCCACTCCGATATACTTCGTCTTATGAACCCCTTCTCAAGCAACTCCCCTACTTGCTTATGGAGTTCCCTCCTCTCACGAGGAGCCATGTGGCGCACTGGTAAAGATACAGGTTTAGCATTATCCACCAGATATATTCGGAAGTCAATCTCCCGCTTCGGAGGTAAGCCCTTCACCTCCTCAAACACATCCGAGTATTCCCGGACCACTCTAACAGATTGCAAACTCTCGACCGAAGCGTCAAGCGATTCAAGATAACTTAGCATAACAGAATCCATGGGATTACAAGAGATCTCGAGAGTGTTACCCAAGCGGGTCATGAGCCTAACAACTCTCCTTTCGCAATCAAGAACGGCACCATTACTGGATAACCAGTCCATGCCCAAAATCAACCCATAGCCCGTGAAGCCCAAAACAAAAGCATCACATCTAAACTCAATGCTAGGTATAGAAATCTTCAAACCCAAACATATCATGGACAAATAAGTGGAGCCCCCAATTGGGTTTGAAACAACCAAGGGATCATCTACCAGACTGGTGTCTAAGTGCAGTGACTCAACTAATGATGATGAGATAAACGAATGCGATGCGCCTGAATCAAACAATGTACGGACAGGATGATCAAATAGAAAAACCAGACTTTCAACGGAAATAGTTCTACCTCTTTCCTGAATCGGTGGGACCGCGAGAGCCTGTACTTGCCCCCTAGCCTGACCCGGTGCCATAAGAGCTTGCACCTGTCCTCCTGAGGTAGATCCCGTCCTTTGCCCCTTCTTAGGGCAATCCTTCACTAGATGCCCTGCTTCGCCACAGTGAAAGCAACCAGTCTTCTTCTTCTTTCTACAATCTTTGCTTATGTGACCTGGTATCCCACAATTGAAGCACTTCTTCTTCCCCTTGCCACCGTTGCCTTTCCCACCTTTGTTTTGCTGTTGTTGCTAAGGTCTCTTTTGATCTCCCTTCTTCTCGGGTGCCTTATTAGCATTGGGACCCTTCTCTTCCTCATGCATGAGTGCCATGTCAACTAGCTTCTCAAAGGTGGCCCCCATAGGGATATGAGTCATAGCCAACCCATGCATTGGTTCATTCAAGCCTTTCACGAACCTCAAAGCCTTCTTCTCCGGTGTATTCACCATGTCTAGGCCAAACCTTGCCAATTGAATAAACTTGTTGACATATTCCTTCACTGAGAGATTTCCTTGCTTTAGAGTCAAGAACCTTTCCATATACAAGTTTTCCTCCGCCCTTGAGAGAATCTTTGCCACAAATCTTTGCTTAAAATCCGCCCAAGAGTCAACGGGGCATTCTCCATTAGTGACCTCCCACCAGAATGAGGCCTCTCCCTTCATTAACCAAGCAGCTAACTTGACTTTCTTTCCTTCTTCCATCTCAAAGATATCTATCAACTCTTCCACCTCCTTAAGCCAATCTCAAGCCTCTACAAAAGTTTCAGATCCTTGAAAAGGTTTCCCTCCCATAGCTTTGAATTCCTTGCAAGTCTTAGCAAAAGTATCCGTGCGAGGAGGAGGGGGAGGAGGAAGATCGGGTGCTACGGTTGGTGGAGGAACATTTGCTGGACCCGCAGTGGTGGCCCTGGCCTCCATCAATCTCCTATACCATACTGGTATCGTCACACCCTCCGGAAAGTTAAGATCCTCAGCCATGCTGAAACGAAAAAGGAAAGATTCAAAACGGAGAATTCGAAGGATAAAGATATGGCTATTGGGGATTATGCTTTTCTTTCAAAAACTTTTCTCTTTAAAGACATGTTTTTGAAAATATCTCTTCCAAAAATGTTTTTAGAAAAATAGTTTTCTAAAAATTTTACCTGTTCCGGTAACCTTTGCTCTGATACCACGTGTAACACCCCACGCCCGCTATGGTCACTCTCTAAGGGAATGCCATAACATCGGTGGAGTATTTTGAGTGAATATAGAAAAGAGTAATTACAGCAAGACAGATATAAGTAATACTTGAAAATTTAAAACATCATTTCACTTGCAGCGGAAAATAAAACATGTCTGGTTACATCACAAAACCATAATAGGAGTCAAGTCCAAATATCCATCATGATAAATAAAAATACATAATCCCAATACATGAACTGGTAGCCATAAAAGAAAAGGGTATGCTGAGCTCTACATCTAGGGTCCAAGCTCCAAGAGAGTAATAAAAGCAGCCTGATCAAAGCCCACTCATGCTGGGCCCACTCTGAGAACCTGAGGGTTGGGAAAAAGATAAAAACAACGGGGTCAGACATAAGTCTGAGCGAGTCCTATAACTTTAACAATGTAATCATTAAAGTAATAAGAATATGATATAACTTGGTACGGTGTGACTGGGGATAAATGACTACACTCAGTAGCCAATCAGACTTAGAATGAACTAAGTTAACGATAAAGACGCATTTACCCACCCAAGGATAATTACTACACTGCACCACACCAGTCATTCCTACTTAAAGGTTGATCCCTCCCAAGGACTTAGAAAATTTACCCAGTAGTTTCGTGTACCCCTAGCTCACTACATAGGTGCCGTCTGCCCCTATCTCCACTAGGTGTACCCACTACTCCCAAGCAATCGGCTCCCTACCGTAGATACCTGTGCTGGCCCCACAGTGGGGTGTATCACTCCCCAACGTGGCAACCCGATACAACCAACGGTGCACGGCTTATACCTACACGATGCAACAACGTCTTATCTACCAGCCCGGGTCCACACACGCATATGAAACCCGTTGGACTTGCGTTGCCACCGCTAACCCGTTTTGGCCTCTTATAGTCAAGCCCAGTACGCGTGTCCCGTCCTCGACATGGGTCGAGCCCAATAAGATACATATGGGTTACTGGTTGAAATGGGCCCCCACAAGCTACCCAACTAAGCTTGTCCCTTTTTCTAGTGCATCCCACTTAACCCTTTAATCATGTTTAATTACATGTTTCCACTTGGTTAAGTATTCTAATCGTATTTTCTATTGCCACCCAAGGCAACCCACTAGATTTCCACATGCCACCCAAGGCACCCACTTAACCCCTCATGTCCCTCTACATGCTAATATGGTTAAGTGTTTCTTAATTAATTAATTAAGATCATGACCTGATAAAGACCCCTCACATTAGACCGTCTTTTATGACTGCTGGATATGCCGGTTGGTTCCGGGCAGACTTCTGTCATCAAAAGGGTCTAACCTCGTGTCTTTACTTTAATCACGTATTTAATTTATGACTAAGACCTCTCACATTGGGCCTATCGTTTGTAGCTGCTGGATGGCCGGTCGGTTCCGGGCAGACTTCCGCTACAAAAGGGTCCAACCTCGTGTCTTAGTTGATTAATTACACCTAATTAATCACCCCCATAATTAATTATCCCTAATTAATTACACATTTTTAAGAATATGGGTAGACCTAACTTAATAGGTAAATTCCCAATTCCATAGTATGGTAGACCTAACTTAATAGGTAAATTCCCAACTCCATAATGTGGGTAGACCTAACTTAATAGGTAAATTCCCAATTATGTCCATTCATTTTATGTTATGCTTAATCATAACAACTTTACACCTTTTTATAATCATGCATATTAACCCCATCGTTTCCCACGTAATTCGTTTACATAACATGTCATACATAGGGACAACCTTGCATATGTTATGCATGTCATAAAAAGAGACAAACTTGCATATGAACTTGCATATAAACTTGCATAAAACTTGCATATGAACTTGCATAAAACTTGCACAAAACTTGCATATGAACTTGCATATGAACTTGCATAATACTTGCATAAAACTTGCATATGAACTTGCATATGAACTTGCATAATACTTGCATAAAACTTGCATATGAACTTGCATATGAACTTGCATAAAACTTGCATATCAACTTGCATATCAACTTGCATATCATGTCATATCACAAAGGCAAACTTGCATATGTTATGCATATCATAAAAAGAGACTAACTTGCATATGAATCATGTCATATCACAAAGGCAAACTCGCATATGTTATGCATATCATAAAAAGAGACTAACTTGCACATGAATCATGTCATATCACAAAGGCAAACTCGCATATGTTATGCATATCATAAAAAGAGACTAACTTGCATATGAATCATGTCATATCACAAAGGCAAACTCGCATATGTTATGCATATCATAAAAAGAGACTAACTTGCACATGAATCATGTCATATCACAAAGGCAAACTCGCATATGTTATGCATATCATAAAAAGAGACTAACTTGCACATGATCTTACATATAAACTTGCATAAAACTTGCATATGAACTTACATGACACATCATATCATAAAAGAGGCAAGTTTACATATGAACTTATAACATATGACAACCACAACTTGCATAATCCACATTTACATCCATAGCCTCCTAATATCCTATCCTAATTAGTTTAGCAATTACTTGCTAAAGGCATGGGAACTCACCAAAACCAAGATTAGCAAACTTATGAAGTAGAACTAGTTGCTAAATATGAAGAAGATGATGATTAGAGGTTGATTAGCTTGCAACTTCCTTCATAAACTAGTGGAGGCTCCTCTTAAGTTTGATTTTGGCGGTATGAGGCCATCATTTCTATTTTTAGTATGGATTAGGCTTGCATTAGGGTGTATTTATAGGATTAGGGTGTGTTTTAGACCATAGGATTAACCCTAGGTTAGATTAGGTCCGTTAGATTTAGGAAATCTCTAGAACCCAGCCCAGCCCTAGCCAGAAAACCAGACCTGGTGCACCCAGGCCCTCTGGCTCGACACGCCGTGTCGACAGGCAAGTCGACAGGGCAGTCGACTCCGCAGTCGACAGGCCTGTCGACAGCCCTATCGACATGGGTAGGGAGGGAAGTTTCCCGCCTGGCCCCCTGCTGGCTCCAATTTCGAAATCTGATTTTTAATTTTTAAATCTGTTTTTAACTTTAATTTTCTGCAAACTTCATTGGGCCATAACTGGGCTATACGGACTCCGATTTACAAAATTTCGGACTCTATTCTGCGTATTTTTCCGAGACGAACGCAATGACGCAGCCCGTTTCCCCCAATTCTCAAATTTGAGATTATTTATTCTGCAATTAGTGAATTTTAGCATTAACCGAAATTCGGGGTGTTACAGCAACGATGCTTAAGATAGCGCGAGGAGCCATACCTCGCTACGGTGTCGGTTTTAAACCCCCCTGCCGTTATGCTGCCGAAATTTCTTGAAATATTCATGTGTTAGAATTATTTTCATATGTTGAAACTATATTCATGTGTTGGAATGATATTCATGTGTTGAAAAATATATTCATGTGTTGAAGAATGACCACGTATAGAATAAATCCATTTAACGATAAAAATTAACACTTCTATCATAAATACGAAGTAAATAAAATTCATATGTTGAGAAATTCGTGTATTGAATAGATATTCATTCGTTGAATAGAGATTCATGTGTTTAATGGCATGCGTGTTTTAAATAAATTCTTTGAAAGATAAAAATAACATTTTTACCACATATACAAATTATATAAAATATTCGCGTTTTAAATAAATTGTTTTAACAATAAAAATCACATTTTTATTATATATATGAACTATATAAAACATTCATGTGTTGAATAAAGGATGGAATGATAAAAATCATGTTTTTATCGTATGTTGAAGTCGAAAACATTCATGTGATGAATAAATATTTTTGATGATAAAAATATCATTTTTATCATGTATACCACTTGTTAAAAATACACACGTGTTGAAATAAATGTTCGTTAGTTATAAATATTATTTTTAACCTGTTTAGGATCTAAATAAAATAGTCAAGAGTTGAAATATATTTTTGTTCGTCAAAAATATCAATTTCTATCCTATGTATGAAGTGTTAAAAATAACGGTGTGTTAAAATAAATATTTATTCACTAGAAATATTATTGTTAGCTTTGTTCTGCATATATACACTTGTGTTGAATAGAGAAAATCGATCAGCTGTTGAGTAAAGAATTTATTTGCGTGCCCGACAAATAGGTAAGCCTTAACGAGTTGGGTGCGCAATTTTATTATTATATCAACTCCTGTGAATGCCATTGGATGCGGAGTGCTGGTTGTACTGTGTGTAATTATAATAAACGTTCGCCATATGATAGTAACAATTAATTTTGAACCACATCACATGGCATACTGCAAGAAGATAGCATACTATATCATATACCACATTAGCATATGGAGCTGATGTGACGAGGTTGAATATTTACCATACAAGCGAGTGGCTCGTATGGCGTTGACTATATTTCAGGTTGAACCGAAGACTGATATGGACTGTATAAATTATAACTGTAAAATGCTAGATTAATAAAAAAACCCACACGGGTCTGGAGTTAACAATAAACACGTCTCTCTAGTTTGTAAGGAACAAAAACCATTTGTAGGGTGATGAGAATTTATTCTCTGGAGTTATGATCAATCCACACTCCCCTATGTACACTAGAATATATCACTATAAATATGTGTTTGCTTTTTAGGATTTATTGGGTACATACGGCTCAATAAATTTCCAAACCCCTTCCCGTACAAAGGAGGTTATGGCGAAATTTTTCAAAATATAAAGGCGTTAGTGAAATATTTGAAGTGAAAACGAGTTGGAAATCGTCGAATGAATTAAATATATATATATATATATATATATATATATATAAATATAAATTAAATAAAATGAATCGAGGCCGTGTAGTTCGCGTTTTGAAATCTTAACTTCAAACGAATATACCGAAAAATCCGACCGTCGGATTTTGACGAAACTGGAACCATTAGGTTTGCTTTGGAAATATCTTTCCAACGGTATAAACTTTGTTAAGATCCAACGGTTAAATTTTTAGATATGTGTAAAACAAATTTAGAGAAAAACTGCGCCAGTGGCACGACGCGACCTGAAACGTAGTTTAATTAAATAAGGCCATTTTTAATTAAATAAAAATAGCGATAATCATTGTAAAATATTATAAGCGATATGAAGTGAAAATAAACCAACTTTACTTGGTTTGCTTGAAATTTGATGGTTGAACGTGTTTGATATGAAAATTATACTAAATAACTGAAATGTGAATGTCGAATAATTTAACCATGAAAAGAATCGATTTGAATTTTAAATATACGTGAATTATTTGAAAAGGCCGAGTTAATTCTAACTTCAAATAATTGATCGATGATTCGAAATCGAAGATGTGAAGACGGTTCAAGATCGACGATTTTCATATCGTATGGATGGGCGTTACCGAGGTTCCTGATTATAGTAGCTACCTTGAAGGGATTGGAGTAGTAGCCGTTTGGGCGTATGTGTTGATTGGACGGATATGCGAGGAGTGGTGCCTCCGGTTTCGTTCAGACCCAGAACGGACTTGTAAATGGACTGTGTGTCTGACATTGGATTTTGTTCTGCGTTGATTGATCTCTGTTAAATATATATCTGTTTGGCGGCGGAGAATTTATTCTCTTGCTTAGCGCCCTTCTCTGAGACGTACGAGCTCAGAGGTTATATATCGATAGAAATCAGTCGCATGGAGTGAACTGCCTCTGTGGCATGCCTAAGATGCAGTGATCAAGGCTTCTATTGCAAAGCAAAGTCTTGTGGTTGATGATCAAAGCTGGCCTCCGTGGCCCAGCTTTGTGTATAGCATGGATTCGCGAGCCTCACACCCCGGTATGAACCAGAAACGGGAGAAGGATCCAGGGAGAACATGCGTCTCTTTCTAGCTAGAGGTAGTGTCGGTGCTTAAACTAGCCGACATTTATATTCTTTTCACCTATGTGGTTGTTGCTGTTGCGAGGCGCCTCAGATATGGAGTCATTTGGCTCATTTACCCCCCATAGGGCGGGGAGACGTATTGTTCAGGTTTTTATTTTAATCCACTCCATGTGGACCGGCCCTGTGGCTCCTAGGTGCAGTTGCGGTTGTATCCTGAGACATGGTAGGCTAGATTGTCACGAATTCGGTGAGGACTATCTTTTGCCTCGGTTCATAGATGGAAATCCAATTTCCAAATACGACATCTTTCGGTTTTGATTTTAAATATATATATATGGCGACATGATATATGGTACCCATGCCGTCTATGATTGATATTTATGATTGTATCTAAAATTAGAAACTGACTGGAAACGAGCTAAGACGGATGGTTTCCTGGGTATTGGTCTGATGTTGGTTTCGGCCTTCGGGGTCAATATTTAGGGAATCGTTCTCTAACTAGTTTTCGGTTGGAGTCTGATTCTGCTTTAAGTGATTTTACTTTACACGTATTAAGCATATCTTGGTCGATATAAGGTAAAACTCTATCCTCCGGTTTGCATTGCATTGTGTGATGGGACTTGAGTCTTATATCGGCCTCATTCTTTTTAAAAGCATTGCGTTATTTAAAGAATTTACTTTGTTTTAGTGTAGTGGCAATCATTGGAGCAAACCCGTTCCGCAAAAGTGGCGTGGTCCTATGATTTGCCTTATTGTTGTTGTTTAAGCACTTAAGTAGATTTCTCATACCAGTCCCACGATTGACTCGTAGTTTGTTTCACTTTGCAAACTCGGGTGCCCTTATTTCTACACGGGCAGCCTTATGTTCAGGTTATAGCAGACTCATTCTGGACAGTTGTGGAGCTGGACTTTATCATTTCTCTTTTACCGTTTTCAGTCGTCATCATGTATATTTTGTTTGTTCCGCTGCATACATTTTATATTGAACTGAAACTGTATTTTGTGCTAAGTATGATCCTGTACTGTGTAACTCTGATGATTATATTTATCCAGTGTATTTTGATGTCCATTATTTGTGTAATGCTTTATTTCTGTTCTGCTGTTACTGTTTATGTGTTATATTCCAAAGATTACCCTTGCCACCATCCGTACGGGGTTTGTGGTCATCACAATATTCGTATAATCATGAAATCCAATGTCGAAATATTCCGAAGATGATTTCTATTCAAATCTATTCCAATTCATATATTGGAAATTCTGGTTAGTTTAAAACCCATTCTCTACCCAATTTATTTATTTAAATATACTTGGATTATAATTCTAGTTCACAACTAGTTCATTTCGATAAAAATATATTTTTATCTTTTCAAATATGGAAATTTTCATCCCAATTCTTTCCAAATCATTTATTATGATTTTTCATAAATAATTAATATTTTTAATAATTTTATCAAGGCTCTTTTAGTCGATTTCCATAAGCGGTCATCGAACTGCACTTACAACGACCTTTTCCAAATTTGATTTGAACAAAATTCTAAATCCAAACATTAGATTTAAAATTTATTATATTCGTTGGAAAGCTCTTTTCGATACGAACCCAATGGTTCCGGTTTTAGGAGAATCCGACAGTCGGATATCCTGTAACATCAATTAGAAGTTAATGGTCGAAATTCGCGAACGGCCGCGGCGCAGCGCGTTCTATTCAGGCCATTAATATATATATATATATATAATATTATATATATTTCATTCAAACGTATTTTATAAATTCATTTTAAAACGATTCCCACTTTCAGTTCAATCTTAAATCAAAATTGAATATTTCATATCATTAATATATAAATGATAATATTTTCAAAATATTTGATTTTGAAATCATTTCCTTTTCGATATTCGTTATAAAAACGAATAAAATCGATATAAATATCGTTCATGTCAAAATGGCGCGACTCTAATCAATACGGCTTCACGTATTTCAATATTTTAATCCTTTACTGAATATTATTTCAAAATATTCCTTATTTAAAATATTAGTTATTTTTGAAATAGAATCAGACCCAATCAATTACCATATAATTTCGGTTATATGGATTTCATACAACACATGTCTAGAACAAGCATAATAAATAATCACCCATCATCCAAAGTGCTCCCTACACTGTATAATTGTAACACCCTGTAATTTTATAACATTAAAATTCACAAATTAAAGTATACTTAATTTTTAGAAAAGAATTAAGTGAAATGGGTTGCGCAGAGAAATATATATATATATATTGATATATATATATAATTAAATAAATAAATATGCGAAAAAGTTCAAAATAGCGAATTGGGAGGGGGAATAACCGAACCGGCCCATTTTTGAGGTCGACCCAAGCCCCGCTGGGTCGACGAGGGGTTAATCCAGGGTGTTTGGCTGTCAACCCGTGGGCCGATTCGCTCAAATGCAGATTTTGCATTTGATTTGTTCTCATGGTTCAGGGTTAATCTAATGGTCCTAAATAACTTCCTACACCTATAAATACATCCTAATGCTAACACTAAACCTAATTAAAATAGAATAGTTACCATCATACCATCGCCATGGAAATCAATGGAGCCGCCGCCAACTAAGAAAGAAGAAAAGCAAATTCAATTCTAATTCTCTCAACCCTAAAGCAAAGCAAAACTCTCTCTTTTCTTCTCTAAATTGTGAGTATGATGATCTTAACAAGATTACTATCATTTTAATTAGGTTGAGTTATGAATGGATTATGAGTAGATGATGTGAATTATCATATATGTTGTTGTAAACCCCTTTTGCTATCATGTATATTGTAAATCCAATGTTATGTGATGATGATATCTTATATGTTGTAAATCATGATATGATGATGTTATGTATGTTGAAAGTTTCTATGCTAAGTTGTGATGAATCATACATGTTAAAAAGGCCATGATGTTACAATCTATGCTAGTTAGTTCATATTAATTAAATCATCATGTTTGGGTTATGTTGATCTATATGACAAGTCACATATGCAAGTTAGATTGATTAGAAAAGTTATGAACATATACCAAGACATCTATTATGACATCTAGAATTATGCTATGACATATGTGATATCCTATGCTAGTTCACACCATCATTATGTTGCCTAAAAACCCCATATGCAAGTTTATGTATAGATTTCGGCTATGATCATATCATATAAATTGAGACATTTAACAAGTTGACACCTTTTGATCCTTAACATGTGTAGTTTATGCAAGTTTCACCCCTATTATGATTAGATTTATTTTAATTGTCTATATGTTGTGATAATTTATCTTTGTGCTAGGTGTTAGACTATACAAGTCTAGCCTATATTATGCGTTGAATAAGCGAACGTATAAACGTGGGGTATGGGTAATATTAAGGATTTAATATTAAAAAGTTGGGGTGCAATTGATATGATTTTGCATGCCATAAGTGGATGGCCATAACTGAGTCAATTATGGACATCATTAAAAGTTGACTTAATTAATAATTTGAATAGGGAATTATTAAAACTGGGGTAAAAGATTTTAAGTGTTAATCAATGCTTAGGACACGAGGTTGGACTCGTTTGTGACGTAAACCTGCCCGGACCCGCCACGCAAATCCAGTGGTCACAAATGTCAGCCCAATGTGAGAGGTCCTAGGCCTACACTAAAGCATAACGGTTGTAAAGACACGAGGTTAGACTCTTTTATGGTGTAAGACTGTCTGGACCCGCCCGGCAAATCCAGCTGCCATAAATGCCAGTCTAATGCGAGAGGTCTTTATGAGGTTATGGCCTGAATGAAGTAAGAAATACTTAACAAGATAAACATGTAAGGTGGGACATGGGGATTAAGTAGGTGCCTTGGGTGGCATGAGGAATCTAGGTGGTGCCATTAGTGGCATGTGAAATACGATTAGTAAGACTTAACCAAACACACATGTAAATGAAAATGACTAAGAGGGTTAAGTGGGATATACTAGTGACAAGCTTAGGTGGGTCGCTTGTGGGGGCCCATTTCGACCAGTATCCCAAACGTATCTTTGTTGGCTCGACCCAAGTCGAGGACGGGACACGCATGCTGGGTTTGACTAACATAGGCCAAAACGGGGAGCGGTGGCAACGCAAGTCCAACGGGTTTCATATGCGTGTGTGGACCCGGGCTGGTAGGTAAGACGTTGCATCGTGTAGGTATAAGTCGTGCATTCTCAAGTTGTATCGAGTTGCCACTTTAGGGGAGTGATACACCTCACTGTGAGGCCAACACGGGTATCTACGAGTAGGGAGCCGATCGAAAGTGGGTAGTGGGGTACACCTAGTGGACGTAGGGGCAGACGGCACCTATGTAGTCAGCTAGGGGTACGTAAGGCTATTTATAAAGTTTCTGTGTGAAGCAAGTGGGATCAAACAATAGGGTGACTGGTGTGGTACAGTGTAGTAATGTGCGGTGCAGTGTAGTAATCATTCGTTAGTAATTAGGTGTGCCTTTACCGTCATCTTTAACGTTATCTTAAACGCTATCTTTATCTTCCTAAGAGTTCATAGACATTTACTTGTCTTCCATCTTATGCCTTAGTCTAGTTATTTTGATAATAGTATTGTTAGAATTATCATACTCGCCAGACTTTATGTCTGACCCCCTCTATTTCTATCCTTTTTCCCCCTCCAGGTCCTCAGGTTGGGCCCAGCTCTAGTGGAGTTTGATTGAATTGCTTCATCTCTCTTTGGAAAGCTTGGACCGTTGAAGTAAAGTCCAGCTTGTTATCTTTTTAATGGCTATTTATGTAATGGGATTATGTATTTTGTTTTTATGAAGATGGATATTGTACTTGGTTATGATCTATGGTTTTATGATGTAACAAACATGTTTAATTTCCGCTGCAATAAAATGAAGTTTTAGATTTCCAAGTACTATTTACTATCTGTCTTGTTGTAATTTTTCTGTTCTATATTCACTTATAACCTCCATGGAAGTTAATGCATTCCCTTCGTGAGTGACATTAATGGACGTGGGGTGTTACAATAAGCCTTAAAATAAATAAATAAAACTTATCACAGTCTGTCAACTTATCAATCGCCATATCATTACACAATTGGGATTAGTGTATGTCAAATATCATCCCAATACCCGTGTGGGGTTTCAAACAACAAACACAGATTTTTTTTGTTCGTGTAGTTGGGCGATATGTAAAATTATCGACCCAATCGATATCATAAAAATAGGAGAGTAGTCGACTTGTATATGGATGTGTTAACTTATTTTTAACTACTCAATAATTATTTTATTTATCGTCATTATAAGCTAAAAATAATATTTTTACTTAACTAAATTTTTTTAACACTTTTTAGAATATTTCGGTAGCATAACGGCGCGATACTAGAAACGGGATAAGGTCTAGCCTTATCCCTGGCCTGAAAATGGCCTGCGCCATACACATACCATTCTAATCCATTCCATTAACAATTCCACAAACCAATCCAAACAAACAAACCAATCAACC
The DNA here is from genome assembly GCA_030737875.1 of Allium sativum. Lineage (NCBI taxonomy): Eukaryota > Viridiplantae > Streptophyta > Magnoliopsida > Asparagales > Amaryllidaceae > Allium > Allium sativum. The sequence continues at coordinate 163,118,995 of CM060926.1, forward strand.
ACAAATCATAAATCAATATAACCCAACAAACACACAAGTCATCCATGGACTGTGGACGACGGGGTAACAGTTCATGTATGCAGTTATAAAATAGATAACTGAACAAAATAATTTTCGTGAGACGTTCTCACCTTGTAACGACCCGGATTTTGAGGGACCTTGGTTATCGACATAAGCACGATGTCGATAACCAAAACACCGAAAAATCCTGGTAATTAGTGAAAGAAATTAGAGGGTGAGGAAAGATAAGATAGAAACTTAGAATAGAAGAAGAAGAAGAACACAACATCAGAGTAACACGAATCTCACAGCGGAACGAATAACATATAATATATGTAACATAACTTTGAAATATACATCTGTACTTGCATATACACATCATTATCAAAGTACAGCACTTACAACACAGCGCAAATAACTATAGCTATATGATCCTGAAGCCTCCTGCTCCAAGCTCTTCAAATGTGTCTGTAAAATCCCGACTACTTGACTGCCCATACAAATTTAGGCACCCAAGAGTTTAGGGAAAACAACAAAGTAAACTCCGGGTCAGTCATGGGACTGGTATGAGTAAAACAGTTTAAAAACAGTTCGAACAAGTACACGATATATCATAAGACCACGCCGCATAATGGAACGGATTTTTCCCTTATGAGATTCCAATATATCTTTATATCAAAAACCTTTTGATATTATAATAATGTCTATCAACCACAGTATATATAATCATCTAGCAGAAACGCTTTCATCTCACGTTCTACATATATAGTATACAATCAAACCGCAAGCACGTATTAGGTAATGGATTTCCAACTATGACAAGGTATGGAACCACCTTTCGCTTGTGTACCTCTAGAGAGGAATACACTGGGTTCAACAAGAACATCTTGCAACCCGACCACACATGACCGACCACTCATTTCGCTTGAGTGTATCGAATGTATATCACCAACAGTTGGGATCAGCAACCGTGTCCCGAATGGGACAACATTAACAATAGATTTTTAGAAATGAATGAAACTCTATATCAGGTGATTATACACCCTACTTCGGTGTGACCGATTTAGCCATGCTGCCTGCCCGATTTCTGTCATTTACCGGATGTGAGGCTAGAAGCTACGCTTTATCATCACACTAGATTCACTTTGAATGCCACATCATCAAATCCATCAAATCACCGATTTGGCATCCTCAACCATACATTATGTGTTAGCTAAAAGAAGTTTCCTTCTCCGCTTCCACTCTTGGTAAGGTTGGAGAAATCAATATACGTGATCGTCTGGAAATACTCTATCAGACATCCGTCCATACAAGTCACCCAGGAACAGGATGAACCGAAGGCACTATTCTGTAAACAGGATAGCCCTTGCATAACTCCGTCTTAAATTTCCTTTGGCATATATGATTCACAACGCTTATGCCAATACAAAGTGGTTCTTTGGATAATAATCCAACCGGTCTCTCCATATTAACAACGTTAAAATGGTCAAAACTTCGATAGTCTGTGATTTAACTATCGACTAAAACAGGTGTGCAAACAACGATATTATTTCCAGATGGAAATTCTATCGATCGAACATCATTTAACATTCATCTCCTTAGTTCATTTTTCATCTCCTGTTTTCCTATATTCAACATTTCTTATTTTCTAAATTTGGAAAATATACGTTACTAACAATGGAAAAACATTTCCATTTCTTGTTTTCTTTATTAGAAAACATTTCTGGTTTCTTATTTGGAAAACATTTCCAAAGCTTCTCCATTGGAATTAGACAGATGTTTAAACAAACCATCGCGATACCAACTCAAACCATTTCTTTACTGCCGAACCTTAACTATTCCTTAGTTAAAAACGAAGCCAATCAAGTTGGGGTAGAACTACCTCTCAGACCTTACCTGAACAACATTTCTAACTTTGAAATAGGCAAAGTTCACTTTATATTCCTTTTACTATCTTCCTTACTTAACCCTCCTCGAATAGCTATATTCGATTGACTCTTTTCACTTAACTCTATTCGATTAACCCTTATCAATTTACTCTATTGGACTAACACTATTGGGTTAACTCTTTTTGACTAATGCTATTGATTTACTCATTTCACTTAACTTCTTCGAATAAACTATATTCGATAACTCCTTTTACTTTCTTCGAATAAACTATATTCGATTAACTCCTTTTACTTTAATACTAATCGATTAACTAACATCGATTATCTCCTTTTAACATTAACTCTATTCGATTAACTCCTTTTAGCTTTAACTCTAATCGATTAACTAACATCAATTATCTCCTTTTAACTTTAACTCTAATCGATTAACTAACATCGATTATCTCCTTTTAACTTTAACTCTAATCGATTAACTAACATCGATTAACTCCTTTTAACTTTAACTCTAATCGATTAAACTAACATCGATTAACTTCTTTTACTTTAACTCTAATCGATTAAACTAACATCGATTAACTTCTTTTACTTTAACTCTAATCGATTAAACTAACATCGATTAACTTCTTTTACTTTAACTCTAATCGATTAAACTAACATCGATTAACTTCTTTGCTTTAACTCTAATCGATTAAACTAACATCGATTAACTTCTTTGCTTTAACTCTAATCGACTAAACTAACATCGATTAACTCCTTTGCTTCTATTCGAATAAACTATATTCGATTAACTCGTTTGCTTCTATTCGAATAAACTATTCATTTATAAAGATTTACTTTTAGTAACAGTTCTTCACTTTATGAAAATAGTAAAATAAATGTTGAGGAATCCGGTCGGATTCCTCCAACCTGTTTCCCTGCATCACAGATGTTAAACAATATAGATAACATCACTTTCAGTTCTATATGATACATTCTGTTAAACAGAATCAATATAGAAATTTAACTAACTGACTAGCAGTTCAATCAAACAGTCAACACACAGTCAATCAGCCAATATCTAACAGTTCTAAAAATACAACATGAAATTATAAACTGTTCAGAGTTGGTGAGATTTACTCATTTTGGCGCGTTAACCGTTAAATAACGGTTTGCGTTATTTGATTTCGACGGACAATTTATTTCTCCATAAATTGTAATGAGCTCGGATTCACTCCTAGTCAGTTCCATTCTGTAGTCGTCGTCCATACGATCCCAACGCAACTTACGGTTCGTCAATCTGACCACGTATGAATAAGATATGACTTATACAAGTTTATACTAATTTAAATTAAAATAAATTAAATTTCCTTTCTCTAAATGGCTTAACTAAAACTCTTGGCCCAAACGACTCCACGTTCTTCACTATTACACCATGTGTCTTAAGTATTCCATTCACCCAACAAAAGAAACATACGCCCATTTATTCCCTTAAGCCCACCAGGCCCGTGATTCCAGACCCGCTACCCGCTTTCCCTTTGAACCCAAACCCGCTTAGCACCAGTATTCTTCCTGATCCTTAAACTGCTGCTCCCAACTGAATAGCACCATGGCCATTTCAACGCCTTAGAGTTTCCCCAAGCCTCATCGGAAATGCTACTCACTTTTGCAGCAAAGAAAAACCATCGACACCCACTCTTGATCACCCATATCCATATCCCAACTCGATGCTTTCTTCTTCGACTTTCTACAAGACGCGATAGGCTGCTATCGCTTCCCTTCCAGCACTATGACCGTACTCAGCCGTACCCTGCTTCGACATCCTCTCCAAATACTCGTGTTGATCCTGACCTCTCGCTGGTTTAATCCAGCTCCTCACGAGACCCTCACGCTTTCAGTACTTCATCAACTTCCAAGCATATTTCACCATTATTTATTTTCACACACTACACACTCCATCAATACACCATGAAAACAAGAACCGTAACCATCATCCTTCACTTCTCTCGTGACCTGCCCCTTCCCTTCTTCTCCTCAAAACGCAAGTCCTCTGTAAGCAAAACACAACATTTGCTGAAAGAACGTAGGAAGTGGCGGCCGTGGAAAAACGTAAATTAGGTTATAACTTAGGATTATTTATAGGGTTAGATATTTCTTGGTGAGGATTTTATGAGGCCACGTCTATGTTTTCAGTTCACAAAGAACCGATGGAATGAGAAGGATGAGCGTGGACTTTAGTTTTATGTTAGAGTTATTATATAGGCATATATATTATTTTGTATCCATTTTCGTAAATTTCGTTCATATGCAACTGCTACAGACAGAAAACAAATTACGGTTGTGTCCAACGAGGTGTCACGATCCCAAAAATATAATAATACCGGTGGGTGGACTCATATTTTGAAACTTCAAAATGTTGATTTCAAGGTGCGAAATACTTCAAATAAAAAGTCGCTTATTAAATTAATTAAAAATTACAGTAAAATTCTAAAAATTAAATTATCGCTATGTCTCAAAAGAACCTTGTCTAAATTCAAACCCGATCTCTAGTTATATCGAATAAACCGTTATAGTCGATAAACGATTCTATAGCGACTATTTTAAAATTTGATTTGGACATATCTCAAAATCTACACGACGAAATCCTGATTTTTCTCTTCCACTAGAAAGATATACTCCACCAGCTCCGAACGTTTCTTGTTTCACAGAAATCCGATTTAAAACGAATCCTGTACATTCAGTTGAAGTTCGAATCGCCACTTTACGAACTGCTGCGCCATTTCGAGATCGTTTATAATTATATTATAAACTATACGTTCAACTTTCGACGATTGAATATATTCGTTATTCAAATTCAATTCCATGCTGAATTAAATATCATAGATGATCTGGTTCACACCATATCGCCATTTCAGCCAATTCTGATTATTTCAGAATTAAATATATTATTTAACTTAATATTTTAGATTAAATATTCACCATAATTTAATTAACGATGATTTTATTCCCTAAATCACTATTTATATAATTAAATAAATTAATCATAATACCTCTGCCAATGCGGGTCATTACACACCTAGAAGCAAAACCAAACGCCATGACTCTTCATATGTAGAAAATCTTTGTCGCGTTTCAAACGTAATCTGTTTTCACACAGTTTACATTAAAAATCATATTTTTAATTCACTACTCCTATAAAAAAGAATATTTTTATGTTCTCTATTATCTAAAAAAATCATATTTTTATATCATTATCCTTATAATAAAAATCAAATTTTTATTCTAATATAGTTCACATAAAAATCACATTTTTATTTCAACGCTTTCTTTATAAAAATCATTTTTTTTATAATATCACTTCAAGTATAAAAATATAATCTTTATTATGATAAAAATCTAATCTTTGCTATGATAAAAATCTAATCTTTGCTATAATAAAAATCTAATCTTTTCTATGATAAAAATCTAATCTTTGTCATAGTAAAAATCTATCCTTTTTCTATAAAAATCTAAACTTTATCAATAAAATTTAACTTTATACCAATAGAAATTTGATTTCACATAAATAACAAACAAAACTGATTTATATTTTTAAACCTAACTACATTAAATAAAAAAACAAGGAGAAAGTAAAATAAGATAGAAGCTTACAATTAAAAGGGAAGGGGGTTTGCTCACAGCGCTCAGGCAGAGGAGAGAGGGTCTGAAGCGGCGCAGGTGGACGGTGGCCTTAGGTGGTGGCAAGGGCGGCGGGACCCAGCGTGGTTGGCAGGGTAGGGTTCAAAGAAAAGGGGCTTGTAAGGGTTCGATTTGGGGAGGGAGAAGGGGCGTCATCGTCGAGGAGAGAAGGGGGGCTTGCCGGTGGCGGCGGCGGCCAGCGCCGGGCGCAGGGGTGGGCAGAACGGAGGGGCGACGGGGTTGGGTATCATGTTTTTCTTTTTCTTTTTTTTATCTCAGATCTGTTAACGACGGGAGGAAGAAATAGGAGGGTGAGGGCTTTTATATAAAATAATGTTATATTTAATAATTTCCAGAAATGTTGACTTTTTATTCAACCTCAAAACAAGACCCAATGACTGTCGCCTACAATTAATTACTCCCATTCCGAACACAATGGGATATGTTTCGCAAGCCAATTCGACCGTTACGACCAGTTTTCGCTAAAATTAAAATATAAATTAATATAATAGTCAAACTTGACTTTAACGTATATTTTAATTTACCGGGGCCACATACCGATTCTAAAAATCCCAGAAAAATTATTTCTAGCTTCATATTGACGATACGGTCCTAACAAAACTAGTTTTGTCGAATTTGAAGACCGTTTGAAAAACGGTCATTTTTCAGTCGATTAAATTCAAACTGAAATTGCCAAGCACGTTTTCCTTTTCCACGCTCACATATTAATCCCAACAATTATGAATTTTGGAATCCAGCAATAATTTGACATCCCGGATCCAACAAAACTGGTTTCATTGAAAATGGAGTTCGTTTTCGAAATGGCTATTTTAAGGGCCTTATATATATTAAAATATATATAAATTCCACATCGACTTTTCTGAATTTTAAACTGGACGTATCTTTTCATTTCTAAAGTGAAATCTCAGTTTCTTAGCTTTGTTAGAAAGATCTGATTAAACAGATTCAAATATTTCTTGTTTCGTTCAATTCTGACTTATATTGAATTATGTATATTCATTTGAAATTTGAAATCGAAATTTCGAACTGCCGTGCCATTTCAAGCTCGTTATATAATTAAAATTAATTTATTCGTTTTAACTTCGTCAAAAATAAATTTTCCGTCGTTATTATTTAAAATAAACCATTTTAAATAATAAAAATCCATTAAAATCGCCAAAATAAAATTTTAAAATTGGCTCAGATTTTCCGGGTTGTTACAATCTCCCCCACTTAAAATCTTTTCATCCTCGAAAAGGAACGAAGCTGAAAGTTGTTTTCTAACCAACTCAACTATCATTATTTTAATTCTGGCATAAGTTTTTCAACTTTATAGTTTCTAAAAACTTATCAAATTTTTCAAAAATTTGGCTAACACCCTAAATTTTCGAAAAATTTCGCCATAACCTTCCGTGTACGGGGAGCTCCGGGAAAATCCCGAAATCGCCATACAGGCCTTTTGATCTCAAAAAAAGAAACAGCCAAGCGGCTCATAAAATCATCAAAAACCCCAAGAAGTACAATAAACATGTACCTATTTGTAGGGCAAACAATTTTATTCTCTGCTCTAGCCTCCTTGCAATTACCAGTTCAATTTATATACATGTACAAATATGCAATAGCGATAAATATTCAATTCAGTTCAATATTTGGTACAATTAGGCTTAATGGTTCAAAATTTTAAATAAATCAAAACAATAATCAAACAACACAACCATCAATCAATTAGTTGGTTAACGTTCTAAATTCATAATTTTCTTTATATATATATTATCCAAAAATCATGTTTTTGATGCCAAGTCACAATAATATATTTTAACTAAGTTTTGGTTCTCATACCAGTCTAATGGAAATATATAGATATCCCACTTTCGGCACTCGAACATAAACACTGATGATGAGGTCTCAATCATCTTTATCACCCTCGGGCGACTAGAGTGTGATTCTATATCTATCCAGTATATTTGAAACTTCGAATACACGCTCCCTAGGCGTATATGCAAAATCTTCATATACTGGATTGTCCAAATTCAATATAAATAAAATATTCAAATACGCAGAATAAGGCTTAAATTTTTCAAAACAAAATTTTGTTTCATTTTTATTTTTAAAAACAACACTCATTCGACTCGTTCTAGCATACTACTCATCCCATCTCTAACGAGTTATTCTTATTGGATATTACTAATACAATCTCTGATGAATTCTATCGTTCGGTTCTAATATGTCTTGTTCTCGAGCTTTATAAACCAAAGCTCCGATACCACTGAAACGACCCAAACTTCCCCGTGAAGGAAAGCACAGATTGAATTGATAACACAACAAATCAGAAGACAAACAGAAGAATATTTCATTGCTTAATACAACAATTTCCATCAGAGTACAAGAATATACAGAGTATGAATAAATATTATACATTCGATAAATATCAGAGATTTAAAATTACAAATTAAATACATAGCAGTGGGAAAATAATACAAAACACAACTGAAAGAAATACACGGATACAGAGCTTTCCGAATATCGCTTCAGCTATAAATTAGGATCCTGTGTATATAATATCTGCAAAATCCAACTACTAGCTGCCTATGTGAAAAATAAGGGCGCCCACAGTTTAGGTTAAAACAATAAACTCCAGGTCAGTCATGTGACTGGTGTGAGAACTAAAACAGTTATTTAAAACTTTACTTTAGAAATAAAGTAAATCAAGGGATCATGCCGTATAACACGGAAAATGTTTCCTCCCAATAATACTAGTGCATAAAACAGATAGCGCAATGCTTTTTGGAAAGATGAAGCTATTGTAAGACCCATGTCCCATCACATAATGCAACGCAAGCTGGAGGATAGGGTTTTCCCTTATAATAACCAAACATGCTTAGTACGTTTAAGAAAAATCGTTTTGATACTACTACAAGTATAAAGTGTCAAAACATCTTCAAATATAAATGTATCAATCATAGACGGCATAGCATCCCATGCTACTATGTCGCCATACTAGTTCTACAATCAAATCCGTAATTTCGTATTGGAAATTGGATTTTCGTCATGAGTCGAGGAAAGGGATGTACTCCTCGCTGGCTTCGAGACACTCTAGCAAATGCCTCAGGGTCTCCCTAGTAGACCCTTGGATCCTCCAAGGCTAGTCCTCTCTTACGTTTGAGGATTAGTATTCCAGAACACGCATTACCCGGTCCTAACAGACCTATACCGAGGCGCCTCCAAATTCAACAATCACAAAAGTAAAATGTCAGGCTAGTAAAACAGTGACACAACCCATAGCTAGAAAGAAACGTCATGTTCTCCTTGGGTCCCTTATCCCGTTTTTAACTCATACTGAGGTGTGAGGCTCGCGAATTAACGCCATACACAAAGTTATGCCCTTCAAGGCCGTTGTTTGATCATCAACCACAAGACTTTGCTCTTCAACAAAAGACTTGATCACTGCATCCTAGCATGCCACATAGGCAATTCACGCCATGTGGATGATTTCTATCAATATATAACCTCTGAGCTCGTGCGTCTCAGAGAAGGACGTTAAGCAAGAGAATAAATTCTCCGCCGCCAAACAGATATATATTTAATAGAGATCAACCAACACAGAATAAAATCCAATGTTAGACACACATCCATTTACAAGTTCGTTCTAGGTCTGAACGAAACCGGAGGAACCTTATTCCTCGTGTATCAGTCGATCTCCAAACACGTCTGGACGATCACCAATTTATTCCCTCCTCTTGGGTGTACAGTCCCATCAAGATCATCAATAATCGTCCAAACGATGTGAAGACCTCCGGTCTTCAACCACCGTCTTCATCATTGGCTTATGGTCGAATCAGTTATTCAGAATGGGTATAAACCCGGCGTAACACCCCGTATTTTCTGTAACATTAAGTTTCACAAATTAAAGTATACTTAATTTAAAATGTGAGAATTAAGTAAAACGGACATCATCATTGCGTTCGTCTCGTAATTCTGCTTGAGATAGAGTCCAAGTTTGCGTAAAACGGATAACGTATGAAGAAGATATCTTTAAATTAAATATTGCAGCAAAACATTAAAAAAGAAGAGTGAGAAAAGAATAATGTTTAGCATTGTTCTAAGGTTTGTAAGAAAAAGACTTAATAGCTCACTTGGTTAGAACATGTGACTTGCATACAAGAGGTACAAAGTTCGATCCCCGCCAGCGCCATATTTTTGTTTTTGGGGAATGGCTAAAGAGTGGCTTAGTGTGAACGCAGTTCAAAAAGTGGTTTATTGTGAAAATGGTTAATTGGGAAGATAGATAAAAAGAAAAATAAATATATATATAGGAAATATATATATATACATATATATACATATATGACATGTACGCATCATATAGCGCACGTGGCGCATTTTTGTTGGTCAAAGATTGTTTTTTTTACGTGGCTTTTTATGATTGGTCGGGTGACGATTAGTGTTGACATGGCCTTCTCTGATTGGCTTTATGACAAATTCTGATGTGTTAGGGCATACGTGGCATCATACGATTGGCTGAATGACATATTAGTTGGCTTAGATGGCTATGATCATTCCTAGGTTGATGGAACGGCTATAAATTAACCAAACATCTATAAATACAACCCTAGACCAAAACCCTAAACACACAAATTAAAGTTCGAGAGCCATCATGCTGTCGGAGTCAAGTTGAGAGCAGCCGTCGTCGCAAATTAGAAGAAGATTAAAAGCTACAACAAATCAAATCAAGCCTAAAATTAAAAGAGACCTGCCAAATTAAATCTAATTTAGAACAACGATCTACATCAAAGGAGAGCTGTACAATTTCAGAAAACATATTTCAGAAATCAAGACTTCTCTTTTGTTTGTAAGTGCGGTTAATACGTAGATTTAAACATAATTCTTTTTATGTCATGGCTTGTACAATTTGAAAGTCGAACGATGTCTATATGTGAATTTGATATATAATTATTTGTGGGTGATGAACATGCTAAACTTGATTTATGTTCACATTTATTTGTTAGCGATGAACACACTATTGTATACTTTTAGTGATAAAACTTATCTTGAAATGGGTGATGAACTCATTCTAGCGTATGTTAACTTAATGGTATAATTTGGTGGCTACTTGCAAGTTTATGATCTAAATCATACCCTTATGTTGGATCAACATTTATGTATATTTAGAATTATGTTAAGTTGAACCTATTTATGTTGCAAGTTAAGTTAGCGGCTCTCTTATGATTTAACATACATAAGTTAATATGATAAGTGGTGATTTAAATGTTATTATTTGTGGCTTATGTTTTAACATACATAAGTTAATATGATAAGTGGTGATTTAAATGTGATTATTTCTGGCTTATGTTTTAACACACATAAGTTAATATGATAAGTGGTGATTTAAATGTGATTATTTGTGGCTTATGTTTTAACATACATAAGTTAATATGATAAGTGGTGATATAAATGTGATTATTTGTGGCTTATGTTTTAACATACATAAATATGATAAGTGGGGATTTAAATGTGATTATTTGTGGCTTATGATTTAACATACATAAGTTAACATGCTAAGTTGTGATTTAAATATGTTTATAAGCAAAGACTTGATTATGTAAACCTATTTTTTAGATCTACAACTATACATGTTAGATCCATGTTAGTTTGTTTCAACCTCTATGCAAGTTCACCACTGCATGTTCAAGTTGGGATAATTCTATGTAAAACTCTTGTGATTATGATTCATGTTACATAGATCTAGATTGCAAGTCCATAATTAGAAGTATATTATGCCAAGTTCATGTGACACATGTAATTAGTTCCATATTTTTGTATGATTCTATGCCAAAATCTATATGCCACATGTTTTATGTTGTTGGAATATTTCATGTTCTTTGTGTTTCCCTTTTTATGTTTATAAGTTAGGCTAAAACATCGAGACTAACATTCTATAAAATTGTGCGAGCGTACAACGGGGGTAACGTTGGTAAAACATGAGAATTTCATAACACACATTGGTTCATGAGAATGGTATATTTGGTATACCATTAATTATGAGCATAATTAAAAGAGTAATTATGGCATAATTGAATTGGGATTAATTTACATGTAGAATTTGTTATAAATGAGAAATATGTAAATTGTAGAAAATATGAATAGGCCTAACCCAAGGTTAGATTGAGTTGTGGTGTAAAACTGCCCGGACCCGCCCGGCTGTCCAGTAACCACAACAATACCTATCTAATGTGAGAGGTTAAGGCATTGAGCCCAATAAGAACCCGAGGTTAGACTGAGTTGCAGTATAAAGCTGCCCAGAACTGACCGGCACATCCAGTGACCGCAACAATACCTGTCTAATGTGAGTGGTTGGTGCTTTAATAAATGAATTAAAGCCAAAACAAGATTTGTAGGGGTTAAGTTAATTTAATACACTTAACCAATTTAACATGTTAACTAGACTAGAAGGTGAGGTTAAGTAAATTTATTACACTTAACCGTTATAACATGTTAATTGAACAGATGGTAGGGTTAAGCTAACCAAGGTAACACTTAACCAATGTATATATAACATGACGTGTAGTAGGGTTAAGTAACACAAGAGGATACACTTAACCAACATAATATGATTTGTGGCAGGGTTAAGTTAATACAAGAGGACAACACTTAACCAATATAACATGGTAAACTAGTGGGGTTAAGTTGATATGAACACTTAACCAACATAACATGGTGAATGAACAGGGATAAGTCAATAAATCACACTTAACCAATCCAACATGATAAGTGAGAAAGGTTAAGTTAATAAGGAACACTTAACCAACATGACATGACGAGTAGGAGGGTTAAGTACATATCGGGTTGGCGGGTAATATCAGTAAATATAGGCCCACACACTTAACCATTAATAAACATGCTTGAATCGGTGAGAGGGTTAAGTACATATCGGGTTGGTGGGTAATATCAGCAAATATAGGCCCACACACTTAACCATTAATAAACATGCTTGAATCAGTGAGAGGGTTAAGTACATATCGGGTTGGTGGGTAATATTAGTAAATATAGGCCCACAAACTTAACCATTAATAAACATGCCTGAATTGGTGGGAGGGTTAAGTACATCGTGGGTAGGTGGGTAATTTATGTATATATAGGCCCACAAACTTAACTAGTAGGAAACCCTAGTAACGGGGACCCATTTCAGGAGTAAACCACATAGGTTTATCATGGTACCCTGAAACTAGGCAGGGTGGGGCATGATTACTGGGCTGATTATAAGCGGTCAAAAACGACGGCGGTTGGTGCAGCAGTGTAGGTTCTAACGGAGTGTGGGCATGCACGCACTTCGGAGCAGAAAAAGCAGGCACTGGGCACCAGTAGTATACAATGTGCACTCTGGAATCATGTCGGGTCGCCACCAGCGGACTTGATACACCCTATGGTGGGGCCAACACATGTATCTACAATCTAGCGGTGGCCGTATGACAGACACAGGTAGCATAATCCCTAGTTGGACCAAGGCCGCATAAACCCTGAACCTGAGTAGCATTCAATAGGTAGCATAAACCCTAGTTGGACCTAGGTCGCGTAAACCTTGGTTGAATCTAGGAAGCGCTCGATAGAAAACCCTAGATTAGATCTAGGTAATAAATAGAATTTCCATAATCGATGTACACATGAAGGCTACCACAATTTCGGGGATTGGGATCACGTTGTAATTATTATCATTGTATACAAATTACTAGTTGAGACACTAGTTAGCTGGCGCAGGGACGTAGAAATCAGAATAACAGGGTAGTAGCGAAGCAGAGAAATAGAAATGAGTGTTGTTGTATATCTTGCCTTGGCCTATCTTATGATATCTTGACACTATAACATTGTCCTACTTTCGGTTATTCATGTCATAATCTTTGCTTCCTGTTTAAATGCTAATAATAAATGGACTTACTAGACTTATTGCCTGACCCACTTTCTTTCGTCCTCTTTTCTTCCGTTTTCCGCCCTTGGTAGTCAGTGAGGGAATAACTTAACTTAGTTTGGACTATATCTCCTTCCAAGCTTGAAGGTTAATCGAAGTTTTTCTTGGATTCTCTTTTCCATTTTTATGGCTGGCTCATGCTACATTGGGGAATATAAATGTTATTTTATGCTTCTTTATTTTGTTATGTAAGACAGATACTCTGGTATTGGAAAACAATTGTTGTACAAACTGTTTTATAAATGAAGTAAAGTTTTATTTTCCGCTGTTTAACTTTGTCTGTCTTGTAATTTATCTGCATCTTTTACCTATAATACTTCACAGAACTTAGTGCATTCCCTTTTGAGTGACACTAACGGATATGGGGTGTTACACTTGGTATCAGAGCTGAAGGTTACCGGATCGGATAAAAAGATTTGAAAATTATTTTCAAAATGGTTTTAAAAGAAGCATTTTCAAAAGAAAAGTTTTGTTTGAAGGCATATTCCCCAAAGCCATATGCATTATCTTTTGATCCTCTATTTAAATTCTTGTCTCCTTCTTTCTAGAGTCTTCGGGGCTCCTGGCTTTCTGGGAGGTAACCTCATCGCGGCATGGTTCTGTAGGCTTTACGAGACTACGACACCTGTTAAAGGACAAAGAAGTGTCCCACTTCCATCTATAACCACAGTAGTATCACCTGCGGTTAATTTTTCTTTCAAGCTTTGTAGGGTTTTCCGTGCGATGGAGGCAGCTTTTGAGAGACTGCTCAACATGATTTCATAGGGATGGTAAAGATGAGAATGAGGTAGTTTGGCTAAGGAGCTCAATGCAAGGATGAGAAATTCATGGATATGGACTCGGCTCACGGAGGGGGAAGGAATTGTAAAACCTAAGACAAGAGGAAGTATCTTTACTATGGTGTAATACGGCATATAATTAAGGACAAGGGCAAGAACAAGGGACAGGATTTTCAGGAGGGCAAATGCATGCTTTCACCACCAGAATACCTGAGAGAGAGATAGTAAAAATCTCTGTTGGAAAGGTTTAGTTTTTCTTTTGATCAACCTGTTAGTACTCTTTTGACTTTAGCGCTTCACATCCGTTTATATATGCTTCCATAGTTGAGTCCCTGCACCTTAGCACTTGCATAGTAGAAGATCCCATTTTAGTGTCAAATCCAATTGGTGGTTCGACCCATTTATCTTTGGTTTGTAAGGATTTGAGAATAACTATCATTAAGTATTGGGTTTAAGCGTAATGCTTATGTTTCTGAGTTTCATGGGCTATGGGTTGATTCTAGGCATGGGTTGGTTAGCTAGTAATTGTGAAGGGAGGGCAGTTAGACTTTTGATCCGCCTCGGAAATACCCTCGAGATTTCGTGCGATCATAAAGGATAAGTAAGGCCTAGGTACCTAGAATCACTTGATATATCTATCGACGGTTTGCGATCCATTAGAGTAGTCCATGAGTACGCAGATGTTTTTGGTTAGGTTAGGGGTTTGTCCCCTAAAATGCGAGATAGACTTCCGCATACATCTTGTTAACAATGCCAAGCCATTTATCAGATCAACGACAGTTTTGGAAATGGAGATCAAGAAGCTTCGTAATCGTGAAGGTTAATTAGTTAAGGTACAGTGGAGTGAAGCTCAAGAAGACGCGACGTGCGAGACTGAAGATAAGACACGTGTATCATACCCTTTTTCTTAAGGATATATCCTTAATCTTTTAGTAGGAATCTTACGCATACTTGTTTCTACCTTTTTAGGTAAATCCCCTAAGACATATCATCGATCCTTAGGTAGAAGCCAATGGATGTAAACATGTATTTGAAACATGTTATGATTGATGGTTGGAAGCGGCTGCTTGTGGATGCATATATTGGGCACTAGATCAGCTCAGACACTTTCATATTGCATTTACATATATGTATTGGTTTATGAATTGAACTTAATGTGTTATCATATGGATGCTACATTTAAGTGAATGGTTGTGCACTCATATAGAAATGATATGTATCATTAGGATTGCATGCATATTGGACGTGTGGCACTGACATAATTTGCATTAAGGAGGTTAACTGAATCAGTAGACCGCCTGATTTTGCATTAGATAAAGACATATACACACACTATGCATATGAACATGAAAGCATTAGAATTTTTTTTAAGGACAATGAATGCCTGTGATTGAATGATTGAGTAGATGGGTGATTGGATGGTAGGACACATTCTTCTTAACTTGAAGATTTCGAGGACGAAATCCTTTAAGGAGAGGAGAATGTAACACCCCGTATTTTCTGTAACATTATGTTTCACAAATTAAAGTATACTTAATTTAAAACGTGAGAATTAAGTAAAACAGACATCATCATTGCGTTCGTCTCGGATTTCTGCTTGAGAAAGAGTCCGAGTTTGCGTAAAATGGATAACGTATGAAGAAGATATCTTTAAATTAAATATTGCAGCAAAACATGAAAAAAGAAGAGTGAGAAAAGAATAATGTTTAGCATTGTTCTAAGGTTTGTAAGCAAAATACTTAGTAGCTCATTTGGTTAGAAAATGTGACTTGCACACAAGAGGAACAGAGTTCGATCCCTGCCAGCGCCATATTTTTGTTTTAGGTGAATGGCTAAAGAGTGGCTTAGTGTGAACGCAGTTCAAAAAGTGGTTTAGTGTGAAAATGGTGAATTGGGAAGATAGATAAAAAGAAAAATAAATATATATACATATATATAGGAAATATATATATACATATACATACATACATACATAAATAAATAAATATATATATATATATATATATATATATATATGACATGTACGCATCATATGGCGCACGTGGCGCATTTTTGTTGGTCAAAGAATGTTTTTATTACAAGGCTTTTTATGATTGGTCCGGTGACGATTAGTGCTGACATGGCCTTCTCTGATTGGCTTTATGACAAATTCTGAGGTGTTAGGGCATACGTGGCATCATACGATTGGCTGAATGACATATTAATTGGCTTAGATGGCTATGATAATTCCTAGGTTGATCTAACGGCTCTAAATTAATCAAACATCTATAAATACAACCCTAGACCAAAACCCTAAACACACAAATCAAATTTCTAGAGCCGTCATGCTGTCGGAGTCAAGTTGAGAGCAGCCGTCATCGCAAATTAGAAGAAGATTAAAAGCTACAACAAATCAAATCAAGCCTAAAATTAAAAGAGACAAGCCAAATTAAATCTAATTTATAACAACGATCTACATCAAAGGAGAGCTGTACAATTTCTGAAAACAGATTTCAGAAATAAAGACTTCTCTTTTGTTTGTAAGTGCGGTTAATGCGTAGATTTAAACATAATTCTTTTTATATCATGGCTTGTATAATTTGAACGTAGAACGATGTGTATATGTGAATTTGATTTATATTTATTTGTGGGTGATGAACATGCTAAACTTGATTTATGTTCACATTTATTTGTTAGCGATGAACATACTATTGTATACTTTTAGTTATAAAACTTATCATGAAATGGGTGATGAGCTCATTCTAGCATATGTTAACTTAATGGTATAATTTGGTGGCTACTTGCAAGTTTATGATCTAAATCGTATCCTTATGTTGGATCAACATTTATGTATATTTAGAATTATGTTAAGTTGAACCTATTTATGTTGCAAGTTAAGTTAGCGGCTCTCTTATGTTTTAACATACATAAGTTAATCCGACTCCGGCGCCATCCCCAGACCGACCACCGCCACCTAGCTCCACCCCCTGACTTCCACAAACCCCCCCTCGATCTCGATTTTCCGTCGCTCCCTCCAGATCTGCGCCGCTCCCCTTCGATGGACCGCCGCCGCGAATGCAACCACAGCCAGTCCCCACTCCGACGATGGCACCTCCCCCGAAACCCCACCTCGACTGAAAATAACCGCCGTCGCCCCTTCTTTTCATCACCTCCGACCACCCACAATGGTGAAACCCCCCGCTGCTCAGAAAATCAAAGTGAGTTCCCCTTTTTCTTTTTATTTTTTTATTTATAATTAAAACTGAAAACTTATTTGTTTAGCCATAATTAAAACTGAAAACTTATTTGTTTTTATTTTAAAACTGAAAAGTTTTGTTTTTTAAATCGATAAAAGGTTTGATTTTTATTATACAAACATGAGAATAAAAGGTTTGATTTTTATTATGCAAACATGAGAATAAAGGTTTGATTTTTGGTGTATGAACATAGTATAAAGATTTGATTTTTACTGGTATAGAGATTAGATTTTCACTTGTATAAAGTTTAGATTTTTATACATGAAAAGATTGGGTTTTATATATGGAGTAGTAATATAAAAATATGATTTTTACAATGAAAAGATCGATATAAAAATACAATTTCTATTATACGAATGGAATGCTAAAACCATGATTTTTGTAGAAAAGGAAGTTTGGATTTTTATATGAAGAGATTCGAAATAAAAATGTGATTTTTATATTGAAAGTAAACAAATAAAAATGTGATTTTTATTTTAAAGGTTGCGGTATAAAAATATGATTTTTATACTATAAACACCGTTATAAAAATATTATTTTTATACATATAGCGTTGAAACAAAAATACGATTTTTAATATGAAAATCATGTGAAACAAATTGCAATGGGATTGGAAATGAATCAAAATTCAAACCGTTCAGAAATAAAGAATGGCGGAGTGGAATCCAAAGGTGAGAACTTCTCACTTTAATTTATTTCTAGTTAAAAATATATACTAGGATGCTGACGGTGCTTAGCAGCACCCGACACCTGTCGTCCACAGACAATGGACGACTTGTTTGATTTTGTTGTGTTGTGAAAATTGATTGTGATGTGGAATGGATGGAAATATAAATTCATGTGTTGAATAAAATAAATATTCATGTGTTCAATAAAATAAAATATTCATGTGTTGAAATAAAATTATTTATCGTTAAAAATATAAACTTAACGTTAAGGTGAATATATAAATATTCATTTACAAATCGAACGATTTGTTTATGTACACTGGTTTGACTGATATGGATTGGGACGATAAATTTTACACGTCACCCAACTGCACAAATAAAATCCGTGTTTGTTAATTCGAAACCCCACACGGGTATGGGGATGATATTTAACGTACACTAGTCCCAATTGTATAGTTTTTTGTCGATCGATATGTTGACAGACAGTTGTGTGGTGCATTTTGGTTGATGGTTGATTATTTATCGTTGCTATTATGTACATGTGTTGTATGGAATCCATATAATTAACATTATATGGTAATTGATTGTGCCTCATTCCGATTTGGAAAATAAAGAATGAAATAAAATATATTTTCATGTGTTGAAATAAAATATATATTCATGTGTTGAAATAAAATATATATTCATGTGTTGGAAATAATTAATATTCATATGTTGAATAAAAGCCGTGTTGATTAGATTTGCGTCATTTTGACGCGAACGATATATATATCGATTTTATTCGAAAATCGAAAAAGAAAGTGATTTCAAAATATAACGTTTTGAAAATATTATCATTTATATATTAATGATATGGAATATTCAATTTTCATTTGAAATTGAATATGAAGTTGAAATTGTTTGGAAACGAATTTAAAACAATATATAAAATACGTTTTGAATTGAAATCGACAAAATATATATAACATATATTATACATATATATATTAATGGCCTGAATAGAACGCACCGCGGCCGTTCGCAAATTTCGACCATTGGCTTCGATTGGATATTACAGAAGATCCGACCGTCAGATTCTCCTAAAATCAGAAACGTTGGGTTCGTATCGAAAAGAGCTTTCAACGAATATAAGAAATTTGAAATCTAACGGTTGGATTTCGAATTATGTCCAAATGAAATTTGGAAAAGGTCGCTGTGAGTGCAGTTCGACGACCGTTGATGGAAATCGACTGTATGAGCCTTGATAAAATTATTAAAAATATTAATAATTTGTGTAAAATCATAATAAATGATTTGGGAAGAATTGGGATGAAAAACTCAATATTTGAAAAGATAAAAATAGATTTTTATCGAATTGAACTAGTTATTAACTAGAATAAAAATCTAGTTATTTTTAAAGAAATAAATGGGATTGAGAAGGGGTTTTAAAATAACCAGAATTTCCAATATATGAATTGGAATGGATTTGAATCGAAATCGTCTTCGGGATATTTCGATGTTGGATTTCATGATTATACAAGTATTGTTATGGAAATTTGAAAGATATATTTTATATCGTCATTTCAAATACGATATTTGTTGGTTTCAGAATTCGATATTGAATATAAGCCGATATATTTTCTATTCAGAGCCTTATATTTAATATCGAATTGGATTTTGGGTTCGTCGTGAACAGTGTCTTAAATAACATTGTTCTTGAACTTAGTTTGGAAAAGAATAAATCTTTTAATTAAGATTTAGTGAAATTGTCCAGTTAATTAGTATTTAATTGGAATTGAATTGAAATTGATTTTTGGGTTTATCGTGAATGGTGTTTTAAATAACACTTGTTCTTTAACCTGATTAACAATGGGATGTGATTTTGGGTTTATCGTGAACCGTGTTTTAAATGACATCGGTTCTTTAACCCAGTTAAAGATTAAAACTAAGTGGAGTTTTAATGAATCTTTAATTAGATTGAAATGATCGAGAGTGAAGTATCACCAGTTTTGCTCCGGGCGATAGTTAAATCTTTAAGTAGATTTGAACGTGAAATGGTAATTAATTTTACCGATAACACCGTGGTTTTTGATATGGAGTATTACCAGTTTTGCTCCACGGGATAAATAGGTTGGGATTGGGAAATAAAATAAATGATTACTTCGGTAAGGATCGCTAATTCCGACTTGTTTGGAAAACCATAATACGGTTTGAAACGATATCCAAAGGAAGATTAAAGAATGAATTTAAAAGAATTTATCTTTGATAAAATTAATGGGAACATTTTCCAAAGAATAAGAATATTTAAATAAAAGAATATTCTGGATTGGAATGAGGCGTAGGATGTGTTTGTGTAACACTTGTTTATTATATACGCGAGTTATTCGGAAAGACCGTGTTATACCCATTCTGAATAACTGATTTGATGTTACGTCGAAGATGAAAACGGTGGTTGAAGACCGGAGGTCTTCACATCGTTTGGGTGATTACTGATGATCTTGATTGGGCTGTACACCCAAGAGGAGGGAATCAGTTGGTGATCGTCCAGACGTACTTGGAGATTGATGGATATGCGAGGAAAGTGCTTCCGGTTTCGTTCAGACCCAGAACGAACTTTTATGGACTGTGTGTCTGACATTGGATTTTGCTTTGTGTTGATTGATGCCTATTAAATATACATCTGCCTGGGAATTCATACCCTTACTTCACTCTTCTCTGAGACGTACGAGATCAGAGGTTGTATATCGATAGGAATCAGTCACATGGAGTGAATTGCCTATGTGGCATGCCTAAGTGGCAATTGATCAAGGCTTCTGTTGAAAAGCAAAGTCTTGTGGTTGATGATCAAAGCACAGCCTTTGTGGCATCGCTTTGTGTCGCGTTGATTCGTGAGCCTCACACCTCGGTGTGAACCAAAAATGGGAGAAGGACTAAGGGAAATGGATATATGCTGGTTTCTAGTTAGGGGTGGTGTCAGTGCTTAAACTGGCTGACATTTATATACTTTTCACCTGTGTGGTTGTTGGAATGTGAGGCGCCTCGGATATGGAGCCATTTGGCTCATTTATGCCCCATAGGGCAGACTAGCATATAGTTTATGGTATTTTTAATCCACTTAGTGTGGACCGGCCCTGATGATCCTAAGGGCCGACCTGCGTTTGGGTCCTGAGACATGGGCCAGATTGTCTCGAATCGATAGAGGACTATCTTTTGCCTCGGTGCACAGACGGAAATCGAAACTTCCAATACGTGACTTGCGGTTTTGATTATAGAGCCTAGTATTGGCGACATAGTAGAATGGGATGCTATGCCATCTATGATTGATACATTTATATTTGAAGTTGTTTTCTTCACTTATAGTAATAATAAAAGACTAAATTTGGCGTATCAAGCATTACTTGGCTATTATAAGGTAAAACCCTATCCTCTGGCTTGCGTTGCATTGTGTGATGGGACCTGGGTCTTATAATAGCTTCATTGTTCTTTATTTAGCATTATGCTGTTTGTTATATGCATTGGTATTCTTGGGAGGAAACCCGTTCCGTGTTATACAGCGTGGTCCCTTAATTTACCTAACTTTGAAATAAAGATTAATAACTGTTTTAGTTCTCACACCAGTCACATGACTGACCTGGAGTTTATTGTTTTAACCTAAACTCTGGGTGCCCCTATTTTCCAAACGGGCAACTAGTAGTTGGGTTTTTGCAGATTTATATTCACAGGGTCCTGATTTATAGTTGGAATGATATTCGGAAAGCTCTGTATCTGTATATTTTATTCAGTTGTGTTTTGTATTATTTTCCGCTGCACTGTAATTTGTAAATCTCTGATAATTATCAATTGTATAATATTTATTCATACTCTGTATATTCTTGTACTCTAATGTAAATTATTGTGATAAGCAATGAAATGTTCTTTTATTTGTGTTCTGATTTGTCTTGTCCTCAAAGCAATCCGGGGTTTCGAACGGTCTTGGTCGGTTTAGCGATCGATTCGGATCGAGCGAAATTCCTTGTTGTTACAAAAATCCCGACTACTTGACTGCCCATACAAAATTGGGCACCAAAGAGTTTAGCGAAAATAAAACAAAATAAACTTTGGGTCAGTCATGTGACTGGTGTAAGTAAACTCCAACTATTTGTTTAAATTTTAAAATCCTTTTAAAAGAAAGGAAAATTGTAAGACCAATCCACATAAAAACGGATGACTTTTACCTTACGACTACTCAAAATATTCTTTAAATCACAACTCTTCTGATATTAAAATAATGTCTAAATCAAGTAAATAACAATTTAGTAGAACGCTTTCATCTCACGTTCTGCATAAATAATATACAATCAAAACCAGCAAACTCTTATTGGGTAATGGATTTCCAACTATGACAAGGTATATAACCACCTTCCGATCAGTGTACTCTAGAAGAGATACACTGGAGTTCAACAAGAACATCTTGCAACTCGGCCACACATGACCGGCCATTCATTTCGCTTGAATGTTCCGAATATGTTGTCACCATACAATTGGTGTACCAACATAACCGTTCCTGGGAGATACAGAATTGAAAGAAGTAAAAAATATGAATATTCTCTAGATGGTGACAATATACCCTAATTGGGTGCGGCCCACCATGTTGCCTGCCAGATTTCTGTCATTTCGCAGTTGCTGAGGCTTGAGGTCATAACGTACTATTTTACATATCACATCTATATTTACTTTGACTGTCACATCGTCATACCCGTCAAATCACAAATTTATTTCCTCAAAAATACCAAGGGTATAAAGATAAGAGAAACAAATTCATCTTCCGCCAACGTAAATACATTTGAAACGATTAACTTACGCGATCTACCATATATACTCTGTCAAACACTTGTCCATTCAAGTTGTCCTGGGACTGGACAACCCGAAGGAACTATCCTGTAAATCCATCTTAGGCAATTTCTACCTAGGATTTACTGAACAGCCCTCGCATAACTCCGCCTTCAATCATCTTCATCATATTTGATTCGCAACGATAATGCCATACAGAGTGGTTTTCAGATAATATATTTGATCTCGGTTTGTTCGTATTGACAACGGAAATGGTCAAAATCTTTGAAAGTCGGTGATTTAACTATCAAAGGAAAACATATGTACAAACAACGGTCGTATTTCCAAATGGAAATCTTACCGAGCAAATCATCAATCAACATTGATCCCCATCAATTTAATTTGTCATTAAATTATTCATTTCCCTATTACTGCTTCCATATATTCGTAAATTCTTATTTTCTAAATTTAGAAAATACACGTTATTAATCGTTGGAATAAATTTCCATATTTACTCTCATTTCTTATTTTCTATATTAGAAAACCTTTCTGATTCTTATTTGGAAAGCATTTCCAAACCCCTTCATTGGATTTAAACAGATGTTTAAATAAAACATCGCGATTACAACTCAAACCATTACGCTCATTAACTAAATTCATGTAACCAGCCTTCACTATCGAATTTTAACTATTCCTAAGATAACGATGAAGTCAATCAAGTTGGGGTATATCTACCTCTCAGACCTTAACTGAACAACATTATTAACCTTGAAATAAACAAAGTCCACCACTTAATTCTTTAACAAACAATTCTTACGTAACTCTCAGATTCAATTTACGATTCCATTTCTTTTATAGAATCATCTGATTATAACATTAGTGTTATAATTCCATGTTTCGAGATATAATAACTTTAATATAACTTTTATTTCTTATTGTGAATAAATAAATGAACAACTATTTATTAATAAATAAATAAATCTTGATTAAAATGGAAAGTGAATAGTACTTTCCCCGAATTCGATATAATCGAATTCCAATGTATATTTCTCTTTCGAATAAACTATATTCGATTTAACTCTTTTCGAATAACTAATTCGATTAACTCCTTTCGAATAACTAATTCGATTAACTCCTTTCGAATAACTACTTCAATTAACTCTCTTCGAATAACAAATTCGATTAACTCCTTTCAAATAACTAGTTCGATTAACTCCTTTCGAATAACTAATTCGGTTTACTCCTCTCGAATAACTAATTCGATTAACTCCTTTCGAATAACTAATTCGATTAACTCTCTTCGAATAACTCTATTCGATTAACTCTAATTCGATTAACACTATTCAATTAACTATTATTCGATTAACTCAAATCGATTAACTCAAATCGAATAAATCTCTTCAATAACTAATTCGATTAACTCCTTTTGAATAACTAATTCGATTAACTCTCTTCGAATAACTAATTCGATTAACTAATACTTGACTAACTTCCTTCGATATTCACTGCTGAATTTACAATCCAAATTATCTACTGATAATTATTTCTAATTTATTTTAAACATTGTTCATAAATCACACTATTTGTTTTTATTATTAAACAAGTTATTTATTCCTAGCCATTTGAAATTTCATTTCTATTTGAATTCCTATTTCAAAAATCCGATCTTCTTTATAAATGTTTTTATTTTCAAAACATTTATTTCAATCCATTATTCATATTCAAAATGAATAACATTTCTTTTATAATCTTCTTCTTTACAAATATACTTTCCTTAATCCATTATTCATATTCAAAATGAATAAAATATTCTTTATATAATTAAAACAGTTTGGTTTCGTATTTAAAATATTATCTTATTTTAAATATTATATTTATACTTCTATTTATGAACAATTCATATAAAATCTTATTTTATATTCAACACTTCAATAATTCCATTAAATAGTCTTGTTAACAATACGTTCACATTCAGTTTCAAATATCAATGTTAAAATCGATTCTTACTTCTCTATATAAGTTCTGACTTATATATTCCATTTATCAAATGATAATATTTTACTTAATTTACAAAATATAATTTATAAATTAATCTTCTCAATTTATCTGTTAAAACAGATTTCTACTTACAATCTGCTTTATAACTATTCCATAGTTCTCTTATATCTCGTCAATTTCCTTTCTTATAATTCTATTATTTCCCAAATAATTCCTTTTATAATTCTATTTGGTTTCCAAATATTTCAATTTCAAAACAAATGTTTTACAGATGTTTCCTTTATCAGTTCTATTTGTTTTACAAATATTTCCTTTATCGGTTCTAATTGTTTTACAAATATTTCCTTTATAAAATCCTTTGATTTTATAATTATTTTCAATATACACTTTGAAAATTCCCTTTATACATTCCAGTATCACTTATGGTATTTCAAATACCAAATAACTAGACCAGTGTTATCATAATCAATCACAGATTATATATCAATCATATATCACATATATGAAAACAAACAGTATTATAAATATTGAGGAGTCCTGTTGGATCCCTCCAACCTGTTTCCCTGCAGCCACAGATGATAAACACATAAATAACATCGATTTCATTTCAATATGAAATATTCTGATCAACAGAATTAATATTTGATTAATGATATATATATATATTCGTATATATATCACTAGATCTATAATTTCAACCAACCAATTAACAAATCATCCAAACCATCAACACACAGTAATCAACCATCATTTATCAGTTCTAAAAATACATTATAAAAATGTAACTGCTCAGAGTTAGTGAGTTTTACCCACATTGGACGATCATCGTTAAATGACGATAACTGTCAGTTGATTCAGACAGACAATTTATTATGCTATAAATTGTAATGAGCCCCATTTCACTCCCAGTCAGTTCCAGTGTGTACCTCTCGTCCATACGATCCTAACGGATCTAGTTTCGTAAAATTCTGATAATATATGACAAAGATATCGAATTTATAAGTTCGAACTATTTAAGATAAAAACAAAACTTAATTTATTTCAATTGGGCCTCACCCCAAATTTTCCACCGGCCCAATTACCCAAGGAAACCCGCATGCAAACCCAATCCTTCTTCACCGATACTCAGCTCTAGTACCCGCTCATTACACCTCCTATAGCCGAACTTTGCAACCACCAAATTCCATCTCTACTTCATGAAAATTCAATCCACTAATACCATTTGAATCCTCTCCGGAATCTCCTTCTCTCCATCTCTGTTTCATGAAGCTCGCGCCCCACTTTTGCGGTGCATTCCAACACTAGTACGTCAGTATGGTGAAGACCACCGAACAAAAATTTCACCTGACACTCCAACCCTTTGCAACGAAGTGCTAAATCACACCCTAAGCCCAAAAACAAACTCGAATATACGAATCGATGCACCAAAATCCCAAAATTCCCAACCCTAGCTCGCTAAAAAGGCACGACGTGGAACCAGGAAGCTGTCGAGCTCCACAAAAAGAACCTCAGATTGAAGCTATCCCTTGCAGCAACTCAAAAATCATTGTGATACAAATTTAGGGAATTTATTTGAATTTTTTTGATTTTTCTCAAGATGATTTTCACTGTGGATTTTGTTAAAGGTCGCGGCGCCCCATTATGACCAGAGTAAGAAAAAAATTAGGTTAAGGAAATGTTAAGGGCATTTTATAGGATAAGTTTGGATTGTTGTAGAAGCTTCATGTATTTTTATACTGATTTATTTGAAAATTAGCTCCAGTTATTATTTTAAAAATTCCTATTATCACATACGATACCCAAAAATCATGAAAATGGGCAGACAGCTATGTTTCGACATTACGGACCGAACGAAACTGGTTTCGTCGAACTCCGACTTCGTTTGCTCACACAACGTATTTTTAAAGTCAAATAATTGACTGTTTTCACATTAAAATCCCGTACGGCCACATACGAACTCCAAAAATCACGAAAATTGAAATCTAACAATAATTTAATATTCCTGATCCAACAAAATTAGTTTCATCAAAAACAAAGGTTGTTTGCAAAATTAGATATTTTTAAAGCTTTAAATAAACCCATTTAAATATTAATATATTTAAAAATAATTAAATTAAATGTAAATAAATTTATATTATCGTATATATTAATAATAGAATATTATACAACTCCAATTGGATTTATAACCCGATATTCAAATCCTGGTTGAATCGATATTCAATTTTTATTGAAAAATCCATTTATAATATATATAAATCATTATAAATTATAAAGGAATTCCATAGCGAGTTTTCGAAAATTTGATTTGGACATAAATCAAAATCTCCACAACGAATTCTTGATTTTTCTCTTTCATTCGAAAAATATACTTTACCAGCTCCGAACGTTTCTTGTTTCATAGAAATCCGATTTAAAACGGATTCTGTATATTCGTTTAAAGTTCGAATTGCCAAATTACGAACTTCCACGCCATTTCGAGCTCGATTATGATTATAATATAATTATACGTTCAACTGTAATTTATATAATATACTCCTTAATATAATTCAACTCTAAACTGAATTATATATTTTAAATTGTCCCATGCACACAATATTGTCAATTCAACTTAATTCCGATTATTTCAGAATAAAATATATTATTCTATAAATTATATTAATTAAATATTAAATATAATTTAATTAAACAACTATTTAAATCTCTATATCATTATTTAAATAAATAAATAAATTAATTATTATAACGTAAAATACGGGATGCTACAAACACCATCAAGTCGTGCTTTTGGGTGTATAAGTCACCAATCAGTTAATATTCGACTGATTTCTATTTAATTATAATTCATTAAATTTCCAAATCCAAAACAATTTTATTTAGTTTCAAACATCATTCTTAATTTAATTTCACTTAACTAACTTAAGTTCCAATTCAAATCCTTAATCCAATTTGAATTTCATTCAAATCAATCAAAAACACAAACCAATATCTCAATAATTTCGTAAAATTATTATCTTTTCTGTACAAAAATATACTTTAGGTAAAATTATTTCATTTTCCCTCTTTACAAAAAAATATTGTCCATTGCCAGTTCAATGTTTCCCAACACTTGAACCGACTAAACAACACAATACAATATTTTCTTATATAAAATTTACAAATACGCTCTCATACAAATATACATTCAACTCAATCTAGGGTATTACTAACCCCATCTCTATCGAATCATGCCACATAGCCAAGGTTATTACTAAACAAATAGCTCTGATACCACTGTAATAACCTACCAGAATTTGACGCCCAAGCTCCGACAATAATACACAAATCTCGTATTACTTGCCAGAACCCAAGTATCAGAAACACATATAGTTATTAGAAAGAAATTAGAGGGTGGGATAAGAAAGGAAGAAATATTGGAATAGAAGAAGAAGATGAACCAACATAATGCAGAGTCTCACATCGCAGTGGAACAAAATATAAAATAGAAATAAATCTTTATTGAGAGCTTGAAAAATGCTTACAATCATCAGAGTACATCAACACACCTGGACAGTTATAATATCTTGTTCTCATATACAACACACATCGGAATAATAACTGGATATTATCATACGTCAGAACACCTCCAGTTCGTCTTTGGATTTCGCAGTATCCGATAACCTGGACCTGTACAACCCGGTCTAAGCCGAGCATCAAAAACACCGGATCAGTCTGGTGAACCAAATTGTGAAAAATACACTAAGTTCATAAGTATCATCCAACTTGATTTTTAAATTAAAATCTTATCGAATGGAAAGGATAATCGTAAGCCCCAATCCACATAAATACGGACAGTTTTTTCCTTACAATAATCCAGAAATTTGTTGAAATCAATATCTTTTCTGATATTATAATAGTGTCAAATACAAATAAATACCAATTCAGTAGAACGCTTGCGTCTCACACTCTATATACATAATATACAATCAAAACCATGGGTGCTTATTGGAGAATAGATTTCCGTGGCAAGGTATGGGCAACCACCTTTCCGATAATATACCTCCGAAGATGAATACATTGCGGTTCAACAAGAACATCTTTTGTCCTGGCTAAACATGACTGGCCGCTCACGTTCACTTGAGAGTTCTGAATATATCATCACCACGGTTAGGGGCCAGCCAACCGCCGAAAGCATACAAAAATAAAATGGTCAACCGAAGGCATTTAATTTCTCCAAATCAGGTAAGGATATACCCTAATGGGTGCTACCCACATAGCCATGCGACCTACCCGATTTTTCCCATTTTCCAATTTATGAGGCTTGAGGCTACACTTTACCTTATAATCAACACATCACATTCACTTCGAATGCCACATCGTCAAATCCATCAGAATCACTAATTGACATCAATAAATATACTTTACGTGTTAGCTAAAAGAAGTGTCCTTCTCCGCCTCCACTCTTGGTATGGTTGAAGAAATCAATGTACGTGACCTTTTTGGAAATATTCTGTCAGACATTCATCCATACACATCACCTAGGTACAGGACGAATAGAAGGCGCCCTCCTACTCCGTCTTAGGAATCACCCTGAGCAACAGTTGCGAGAAGCAGTTGTGAATCTGTAAATTTTCAACCACAACAGAATCACAACTTATCTCTACTTGCAAGTCATAGATTTTAAGTTATCCTTCCGCTTATGAAGATCAACATCTTCAATAGATCCATCTCGAATCAGCACTTTAACGTATTCGTATTTGCTAGACGGAATGGTTTTCGATTATAATTCGATCCCGGTCTTTCCATACCAACAGTCGTATGAGCCAAATTTGATAGTTGGTTATTTAACTATCAAATAAAACCACCATTCATCCATATTAAAATGTATTCACTTATTCACTATTCAGTATCATTTAGCCTCTTTAATGAATCGTTTGTTAATTATATTCTTTAAATTTTACAATATTTGAAACATCACTTTTACTTCTTATTATAAAATAAAAATACTCTCTAAATTCATTTTATTCAACTTATAAACTTTTCGGAAACTATTTGTAATATCATTTACGAAAATCATAACTTATGTTTCCTTCAACTACCCTCGTTCATAAACTAATACCATCCATGGAAAATCATGGAGTCGTTGAAGTTGGGGTATTTTATTTACGTCTCAGACCTTGACCAACAATATTCATATCTTCAGAATAAATAGAAGTTTATTAACCACACGTTTCTTTTGAAAACCTATTTAAATCTCAACCTCATTTACTTAACTAATTATTAAGTAAACTCTTATTAAACTCTTTCTATTTACGTTAATAGTCCTTTAAAATATTATATACGAGCTTCGATTCTATTATAAATAAAATCCTTTCGACAATTCTTTGATATCTGTTTATAATTATATTACAAATTATTTTCAATATCTCAATTTTGTTTGTTTTAAAACCACATACGCAATGCTTTTATAAATCTTATATTAATATCTTATACAACTAATCTATTGATATCTTTTCAAATTCTTGTACTAATATACACCAAAACAATTCAACTTACCATCTGTAATAAACGTTACATATTTCATTTCAAAACCATTTTACTTTCATTTATCACTATTAATGGCAAAAAATGTTGTAAACACCGAAGATTCCTATTTCTAGGAATAGTTAATTTTGTCGTAAGACTATGTAAGAGAAAGCGGTAAATGACACGAGAATTTATAGTGGTTCGGTCGTGGATTAGGCCTACGTCCACTTTGGAAGGATGTTGAACTTTTATTAATGCCTCAAGAATCACAAGGTAGAGCCATGCTCATTACATTCACTATTACAATTGTCATAAGCTAGGTATTTGGGAAAAATAATATTTAATTCTCCATCTTCCTCAAATAGGAGATGCCATTAATGAGGCTCATGAAGCTCTAGGAAGGTCTCAAGTGTAGAAAATCCAACCCCTTTTGAAGTGTGAGGCCATGGGCTATTTATAGGAGTGGAGGTAGGTAGGATTAGGTAGGAGTAGGTAGAAAAAGGGGACCATTTGCAGAAATTCGAACCTACTGCATGCGCGCTTTGAAATTTCGAACCCGGGCACGGGCTCACAATTTTTAACCTGCTGGGTTCGAAATATTGAACCCAGGCACGGGTGCGAGATTTTATACCCGTTGGGTTCGGAATTTCGAACCCAGGGTGCGATATTTCGAACCTACTGGGTTCAAAATTTCAAACCCAGGCACGGGTGCGAGATTTCGCACTCGCTGGGTTTGGAATTTCGAACCCAGTCATGGCTGCGAGATTTCGCACCCTTTGGGCTCGAAATTCCGCACCCACTAGGTTCGAAAATTTGAACCCTGGCGTGGGTTTCGAATTTTTGAACCCAGGCATGGGTGCGGAATCTCGCACCCGGCTGGGTGCGAATACCACGTCATGCCTGGCCCGAAGTCCTTCCGAGGGGCACGAGGATTCCCGAAACCTGATTGTTGAGGCTCGTCGCTCTTTCGTGATCTGTGGTCTTGGCTTGCGGATGTATTCTAGATGCCGTGAGGTCGCAAGTGGTGTAGTCTCTTCTTGATCCCATTTCCTTCACTCCTAAGCGTCCCTTTTCGGCCTTAGCTTCACGAGGTGTGTTGGGTTGAGCGTGCCTGATGTTCTTCTGGGAACCGGACCAAAATGCCAGTTAACATTTTCCCCCCAAAGTACGTCTTGCCTTTAACATGATGTGCTTTGTGTAGGTTGAGGTAATGGAGAAGCTGTTAATTTTTCCTATAATTCAAAAGGTGAAAAAGCATTGGTTATTGGGTTCATTCCCCCGTTAGTGTGGGTGAGCCAATGTCGAAGAATGCGTCGTACACAAATCTATATGTACCCGTAGCGCGTCTGCCCCGAGTATGCACGGAAGTCGGTGAACACATGCATGGAATACGTATGAGAGAGTGTGTGGCGTGGAACTTCAAGCCCGAAGGCGCGATCATCGCTCATCATCAACTTTTTTTTTGGGTCAGAAATTTTGGATCCCGGTTGGTAGGGTCGTAATTTCGAGCCCAGGGTCCGGAATTTCGAACCCCTGGAGGTTCGAAACTTCAAAACCAGGGGGTTCGAATTTTCGAGACCCTACAGCTTCGAAATTTCGAACCCGAACTGGAATGCAAAGAGACATATTTTTCTTTTATAAATAGGCCCCTCCCTTCACTTTTTTCCTTCTGAATTTTCTTTCTCTGGCCGCCATTGTTGAAAACTTCGAACCTGAGGCTCTTGAGCCCGATAGTCTTCAAATCAGAACTAGGCGAGGCCTTGAGTTGAGGAGTTAAGAAGGGGAGGAAATCGAAGGGCCATGGTGAAGACCTCGAAACCTCATGGGCTCAAAAATTTCAAAACGGCCAGGTTTCATGCTTCGAAACCTGTGGGTTTGGACGAATTTTCATACCCACCGGGCTCGAAGTCTCGGACCCTGATGGGTTCGAGTTTTCGAACCTCGTGGGTTCGAAATTCTAAGCCCGCTATCTAGGTTCGAAATTTTGAACCCGGAGCGGTCCGAATTTTCAACCCTAGGCAGGCCCAACATTTCTACCCTTCTATGTTCGAAATTTCGGACCTAGAGCTCAAAATTTCGAGCCTGGCATGGTTCGGGACTTGGTCTTCGATGTGCTGGGCTTCTAACTTGTCATGCCGCTAGACTTTGACTTTCGAACATCCGTCTCTGGACTTACTTGCTTAGCGTTAATGCATACATTGTTTGCCGCTCGAGCGGGATTTAGGATTGTTCACATACGGTAGAGCATACAATCGGACTTGGACTTGGACCATTTTGCATTGTTCTGAACTTTCTTTATGTTGCTGATTTCTGTATTGCACGCACACATTAGTTGTCATTAATATGAGGGGTACAGGTCACCATAGCACCCGATCTAATACTGTTGCGTTAAAGTATAGCTAAAGATGCAGACAAGATAAAAAACCGAAAAGTCCGCGGAGGCCGAGGCTTCTCAGCCTTCATCATACACACCTGGCTCTACCCCTAGCGGCAGCTCGTCTGGCAGCGAGCTTGAGACTACTGATGGATCATCTCCTTCTGGTGTGACCAACTTGCCCGAAGCATCTGAATACGGGAAACACTTTGAGCGACAACATACCCCGGTCGTGACAGAGGAGATAGGGAATGTAGACATTATGGGCGAGGATGCCTCTGTGCCTCCGGCAGCCCTGGACATGCTTCCCGATGCGGTAATCTTAGATAACCCCATCGATTATGTACCACCGTGCCTGGATGCCGCCAGAATCAGGAAAAAGGCAGTGCGATTCAGCATACCGATGGGGGATGCCCATGCCGCTGAAAAAGATGACAGAGCCCATGCACCGCCTGAGGGTCTTACTGCCGGGAACCGACAGGCTAGCCGTACCGGGTGTGTGTGCCCCAATGCATAATTTCATTCGAGATATGGTGTTCTACTTCCGTCTCACACCATCACAACTGCCTCGCCCTCCTAATGGTCGCTGGAAGTGACAGCTGCCACAAAATGCTTTGTCGGCACGTGGCCCAGGCTGTCGGTGTTCAAGCACGAGTGGTTCTTCGTTAGCTGTCCTCCCGGATTTGCCAGAAGGTAGCTTGCGGGAAGTAATTGTTTCCCTAGCTATGCTCTCTGTTGTAATTTTTGGACTTTTTCCTTTATTCGCGATTTTAATTGGGTTATGACAGGAAATCCAAAGGCGCCTACTGGCAACCAGTATTGGCAACGCCTTAATGCTTTAAGGGCGATACTAGAGAATCTACGTGACACTAGTACTGTGACAAGTCTGGATCGTCTCCACCACGCCGGGTTGCGGTATAACGACCGGGCTGTGATCAGGCCCACGGTTGCTACTAGTGTGCCTAAAGAGGGAGTTGGGCAGGCCCCATTGCTACTGGGCGAAAGAGGAAAATGCCGCAAGCGGGAGGAGAACAGCAAAAGGCCGCTCAGCCTCAAGGAGATGTGCACGGAGGTGAAGCTCATGATCGAGAGGAGGTTTCCAAAGATGAGGGGTTGCCAAGCACTCCCGTCCCATCCCCAGCCGGGGAGGGGGTAGGAACGCCGGTTAGATCCCAATCTCCTGCGACTCGCTCGAGGACCACCGCCTCGCTACAATCGGCGGGCCAGTTTGATGGCTTAAAAGGGCTTGATTTAGTAGTGGGTCCATGGCTAGATATGATGAGCCTGGTGGAACTTACTTGTGCGGCGGAGTGGTTAACTCCTTCGCGCGGACCACAATCTGGTCTGTTGAGAGAACACTTAGGGCATACATCCACAACACTACATAACATAGTTGTTTGCCTATGCAAGTTACTCGGCTAACTTCGGATTGTTCCATTAGCAGGTGGCATGGCAAGAGGATGCGATGGACAAAGTAATGGGCTTGGGGATCACTGGCATCCCCAGAGTTCTTCTTTTGAGAGATTCCGAATATCCGCTAGCTTGTATGGTGCTCCACCTCCGTTAGCACAAGGTAGCAGTCCTCGAGACCAGGATCTATCTAGGCGATCTCCGACACCTTCTCCTCCTCCTCCTATTCGTGTATCCATGGGAGATACTTGGCTTAACATAGGAAGCTCTCGATCTTTGTTTTCGACAGTTCCTCTGCCTGTCGTCCCTCCGGTCCCTGCTCATCCTGCTAAGGGGCAGGAGTTTTTATTTGGTCAGTTGCGGCCGGGTATGGAAGCCGTGACGGGAATGCAAAATCTAATGGACTCCCAAATTCGAGCATTTTCTACAGATGAAAGGAGGATATTTTTGAGGCTATACTTCTCTCAATATCACTTTGATGAGCTGGAGTCTCTCCCTGATCTTCGTCCCGCTCCAAGCCGGGAATCCGGAGACATATGGATGCATGTACAAGCCGCGTACCACCAGGCCAATGAACTCACCAAGTAGTACCTTCATCTTTCTGAGCTGATTAAGAAAAAGAGTTGGGAGCTTAGAAATCAACAGCTAACTATTGATAGTGAAAAGACCTCGGTTACTAACTTGGCAACTGACATAGGTAGGTTTATTTGTTGCATTGCGGTTGATTAATCGTCATCCTGTGTGATTTCCAGTTTTAACCTGTTACCACGTTATTGCAGCGGAGCTGAAGCAGGCCTATGCGATCCTAAAGGCGGAAGTCACGCATGACCATAAGACTTTTAGCGAAACAGTAAGTTTCTTGACCCTCGAAAACACGACCCTTAAGAAGGATAAGGAAGAGTGGTCTAAAGTATGTGCTGACATGGAAAAGGAAATCGAGAAAGTTGCTCTGCTCGAGAATGACAACACCGCGTTGAGGGCGGAAAACGAAAGGCTACGAGCTAAGAATGCTGAAGTTGCCGAACTGAAAAAGCAGCTTGAGAAAATGAAAAAAGCAAAGGAGGATGCTGAGGCCAGAATCATGGATGTGTTGAGTGCATCCAAGGGTAAAGAGGCGGAGTATCTACGGGAGGTAGAGCAGCTGAGAGGACAACTGAATAAAGCGGAATTTCGACTAGGGTCCTCCTTTGAGGAGAGTATCCACGAGATGTATGTCAAGGCTTTAAAATTCGGAGTAATTTCGTGGGTGGAGGAATATCCCCGCGAGCAAGCCAAAACCTAGGAGAGGCTGGTCCCTTATGAGGCCTACCTGCGTCAAGTGGACGTAAGTACTTTGGATGAGCGCCATAATGCGAATGTTCTGCTGAACGAGGATGGATGTAAGAAGCTGGAAGAGGGAAGGAGAGGATGCCGAAAATGAGTGGTTGGCGAGGCTCGCTGAGGAGAGAGGCAAGCATGTGGTGGCCGAGAGCGTGGTCGTGGCACACACATTTAAATGGGGTAGTTCTCACTATCCCTTGGTTCCCAAATCGGTCACGGTGAGCGGTCCTGGGTGCCCTTCCCAAGCCTCTACCGAGTACAATCCTGACTTCCAAGCGCTAGGGGACACCAGTTTGGCCTTGCCTACTGCCGTAAGCACCCTTCCTATGATACTTAAGCCATCCTTGACCATAGGTAAATTCCTCTTACCCTGCATCCCTAAGGATGAAGTGATTACCGAATTTGCGGGCTGAGAAGGTTGTGTCTTTGCTATGCAGCTCCTCTCGGATCCACTAGCGGGCCCTATCCCCGTAGTTCCCTGAGTGATTGAGTCCAGGACAGGCCTCACGGGAACACAGGTTGAAGAGGGTGATGGCCAACCTGACACTTTTTCTGACATACAGATATCCCCAAGTATGGTGGATGCTTTTATCAAGGAAGAAGGGGTGGTCAGTGGACAGAGTATTGCTGCCGGGGGCCCAGTAGATGTTGATGTATCCTCAATTGCGACCATGGTGGCGACCCTGCAGGCCAAAATGGTGGCCAAATGTGAGAGGGTGGAGGAGACCGAGAGGGCTACCACTGAGATCCCTAAAATGACCAAAGCTGCTGACACTACACCACACAAGTCCCAGAAGCTTGCTGAGCGGTGGGCTTCTAGAGAAGCCAAGGAGAAGGCTGAGTGGGAAGGAAGAGAGATCCCGAAGAAGAGTGAGGCCGTGACATGCTTCGCTGCTGGAAGTACCCCCGTGCCCCCGCCGTTCGCCGCTGTTACTGCGGTTACAGAGATCTCCAGTGGTGATGGTGCTGGGGAACATCGACGTTCCGTTACTCACGAAACAGCTACTCCTTCGAAGGGTCAGTCAAGTAGGAGCGGGTCGAGTAGGAAAAGGTCTGGTGCTGGTGCGAGGGAAGGACCGTCGAGCGCCGAATCTGCAGAAAAGGACAAACACAAGCACATGAGGAAGAAACATGATTAGCATTAGCCGCCTCAGTAGGAGTTACAGTTATTTTGGTAGTGTAGGCCGATATTTTATGTGAGTACGGCCCTCGCATTTGGTCTTTCAAGACACGGTGTGGTTCTCATGTACACTCTATTATTAGAAAGTTAAAGTGTTAGATACGTAGTTTGTTTAGTGTGTGTGTGGAAAGGAAATATAAATTAGTAAAGATCGATGTTTATATCAAGTGTTCAGATGTTCTCTTTATGTTTTCCAGCGACCTATACATGCATAAACTTACTTATCATTACACTTGTCACAACAGCGATTTAGGTGCCGTCTCTGGGCAAATTATTCTAGAGAGGTGAGGTAAAGCGCTGGTTTCAGTAAGTTCCCCTCAGCTCAGGGAACCCGTAGTTTGCGAAACCAGGCTGTGCACCTGCTGTTTTGGGTGGCCCGGGGTTAAACCCAAGTATAGCAAAGGCGTAGGGCGTCGCATTGTGCGGTCCGCCAGGTGGGTGGCTCTCCCGTCGTTCATCGGGTTGAGGCGAGCCGTCAGACGTCTTTTATTTGCCGGCGTAGTTGTCTGTCCCGATCATCAGCTCGTAAGGTCCGATCATGGCCATGGACTGCCCCCAAGCCTTGAGAGCTTGAGGGAAGAAACAATTTAAGGTTGG
The DNA here is from genome assembly GCA_030737875.1 of Allium sativum. Classification (NCBI taxonomy): domain Eukaryota; kingdom Viridiplantae; phylum Streptophyta; class Magnoliopsida; order Asparagales; family Amaryllidaceae; genus Allium; species Allium sativum. Next base: position 163,156,350 of record CM060926.1, read on the forward strand.
TCTTGGTGCTGTGCCAAGAATCGACCGGCATCCGCAACCGGCGAAGAGAGAGTTGCACTGATCTTGGTCGATCGCTGAGTGGCGCTAAGCCGCCTGGACTTTAACGCAGAACGATTTATCCTCGGCCTCGGCAGCGGGCCGAGGTTCATGTAAGTGGTTGGTTATATTCGGTCGCGCCGCGGGCCGGCGATTCAAGTAGAGTTTCCGACTCCCGTGCCTCGGGGTGCTGGGCATGGCCAAGTGCTTCATACTCGATGTTGCCTAGAGATTGAAATGGCCGCGCCGGCTCCCTTGCTCGGGGTACCGATGCGGCTATCATAGGCGTGAATAGAGCTGGTTGTCGGAACTAACAAGACACATTATGTGAGAAGTAAACAACAAGGAGATAGGAAACTGAACATCATTTCTACTAATAACTTTGGCAGTAATAGCCTTTACAATGCCTTAAATTTTTAGAAAAACAGAACACCATTGGAAAGCATAAAAAACCGTAAATTGAGCTATGTAAAGTAGCAGCGGAGATGTTCGTTGTTAAATGCCCTTGGGAGTTCGGCTCCGTCGACGGTGGCGAGCCTGAAAGTTCCATTGCTGACTTTCAGTGTATGGAGTACGAGCCGTCCTAGCGAGGCGCGAGGCCTGTTGGCAGGGGGAAAACTGCGTTAGAATAAGGTCGTCGATGTTGAGGTCCTTGTGGCGGACCCTAGAGTTGAAGTATCGGGCTAATCGCTGTCGTTGGGCGGCGGCTCTGATATCGGCCTCGTTCCTTTTTTCTTCCAGCAAGTCGAGTGATCCCAGAAGTAAATCTTGGTTTGTCCTTGGATCGAAGTACGTTACCTGATGGGATTGAGGGAGCTCAATGGTGGTGACGGCTTCAGTTCCGTATGCGAGGGCGAAAGGAGTATGACTGGTTGCTACCTTGTGGGTGGTACGGTAAGCCCATAGAGCTAGAGGAAGTTCGTCTGCCCACATGCCCCCAGCCTTTTCAATATGCTTCTTGATGATGGACTTGATGACCTTGTTAACTGCCTCGACTTTCCCTTGTTTGATGCTCCGAGAGTTGAGGACTTCGACTAGGGAGAATCCGTTAAGTTGCGGATCTTCGGAGCTTCCCATTATGGCAAGGGAATCCACTTTTTCATTTTTCTCGTGCGGGATATGGGTGATGGTGAAATGCTCGAGGTGGATGAGTAGCTCCTGAACTCGGGCCAAATACTGGGCAAGCCGCCACTCTTTTGCTTGATACTCTCCCGGCACTTGTCGGACGACAAGTTGTGAACCTGAGAAGAAGTGAACGGTCTCCAGCCTGAGTTCAATCGCGATTCTAAGTCCGGCGAATAAGGCCACATACTCTACGTCGTTGTTAATAGCATGTAAATTCAATCTCAGCGCATAATGCATCGGGCGCTCCTCAGGGGTGATGAGCACAACTCCGGCTCCAGAGCACTTTTTGTTAGAGGAGCCGTCCACGAACAATTTCCATTGGGCGTTGGGACCTCCAGCGTTTTCGTGGGAGCCTCCTCGGGATCCGTGAATTCCACGATGAAATCGGCGAGAGCTTGGTCGAGGATTGCTCATCGAGGGATGAAGGTTATCTCGAACTGGCTCAACTCTATACTCCACTTTAGTAATTGGCCGGACGCCTCGGGCCATTGTAGGACCGGACGCAGCGGCTGGTTGGTGAACACTTTTATGGGATGAGATTTGAAGTATGGTCAGAGCTTTCTAGAGGAAATCTGTAAACATAATGCTTGTTTTTCCAGCTTCGGATACTTCTTCTCCGCCCCTGTTAGCCGCTTGCTGATGTAGTAGACGGGCCGTTGGGTGCGGTATTCGAGATGTATCAACACCGAGATGATCGCCATTCGTTAATAAGTGGCGGCGACATTCTTGAGGCCGAAGGGCATGACACAGTAGTAGTAAAGTCCTAGATCGGTTATGAAGGAGGTATGATCTTGATCGCAACGGTGCATCAGAATCTGGTTGTAGCCTGAGTAGGAGTCCATGAAGGATAGAAGTTGGTATCCGGCGGTCGAGTCGACTAGTCGGTCGATCTTCGGGAGCGGGATGCTTTCCTTGGGACAACCCTTGTTTAGATTGGAGAAGTCGACGCACACTCGCCATTTACCATTGGCTTTTTTAACCGGGACTGGGTTGGGAGACCCATTTGGGATAGTCGGCTTCGCGGATGTAATCATTCTTAAGCAGTCGGTTTACCTTTTATTCGAGGACCTTGGACCTCTCGGGCCCCAAGAAGCGACACTTCTGTTTTACTAGAGGCATTCTGGGATCTAAGCAAAGGGAATGGCAAGTAATTGTGGGGTCGATGCCTTTCATTTAGGAATGTGTCCATGCAAACACATCCATATTAGCTTTCGAGAAGCATACGAGATCTTCTTTGATTGCTGGGTGGAGTTGTGACCCTACCTTCAACACCCTCGTGGGGTCGTCGAGGTTGATGGGAACATCCATCGTGGATTCGACTGGGGTAGCTCTTTCGTACTCGTGTTCTTCATCTTTCTGCGGGTCGAGGTCATCGGAAAGATGGGAAGGGCGCCTGAGCCGGGGCCCAGACGCTGCTGATTGCTATGATGAGATGTTCTTGGCGCAAGAAGGCGTGGACATGGTATTCCCCTTGTCCTTATTGCACGCGTTCTTCCATTCTATTGCATAGCATTCCCGGGTGCTTACTTGGTCGCCCTTGACTGTTCCGACCCCATTTTCGGTTGGGAATTTCATTAGGAGGGACCATGGCACCATGTCGACTCGGAATTCGATGAGAAAAGGGCTTCCAAGAAAAGCATTGTGAGGGGAATCGATGTCCATGACCACGAAAGTGAGAATTAGGACTCGGCTTGGGTCCCCCTCGTCCAGTTCCATAGGTCGGTTGATCATCCCTACTGGGGAACTAGAGGCCCCATTGAAGCCGTGAATTGCAGCGTGGCATGGCTTCAAGTCATTTGTTTCCTTCTTCATCTGGTCATAGGCGGCCTTAAAGATGATGCTGACCGAGCTCCCTGAGCCGATTAAAATCTTTCGGATTGAAGCGGCACCGATCTAGGCAGTGATGACCAACGGATCGGTAGACAGGATTTCCGCCCCTGTCGATTCTCTTTCTCGAAGGATGATGTCGTCTTACATGGTCTTTTGTAGCTTGGATGGGATGGACTCAGGTGGAGCTGAGTAGGCTTCGTAAGTGGTATACTTTATGGAACTCACATATTCCTTCAATTTTCGAAAGCTGTTATGTGTGGGTAAGGTCCGCTACATTTGGTGTGGATCACGATTCCTCGCCTTGGATTAGACGTTCCTGGAGCTCCCTTGGCGGTTGCCTGTGAAGCTAGTGCTGGAGGCTACAAGTTAGCTTTGGGGGGAAAGGGTTCCTAGACATATTGCTCGAGCCTTTTCTCACGAAAAAGTTTCTCGATTGCATCCCTAAGTTGGCGACATTCGTTGGTGTCGTGCCCATACACGTTGTGGTATCGACAGTACCTCCCGGTGTTCTTTTCGCGGTCAATTGATTCTTTGACGCACGGCTTCTTGTATGGCAAGGTGTTACATGTTTCCAAATAGATTGTCTCTATGTCTTCATTCAATGTGGTGTAGGTCTCGAAAGCTTGGCGAGGTCCGGGCTTTCTCAATCCAGCTGGGGCTTGCCCGTTGTTTTGTCCATCGGGCCTGCCATTGTTTTGTTTTTGCCTTTGGGGATCTTCCCCCTGTTTTGGTTGAAGGGCTCCCTACCTCGCCTGCCTCTGAAGTGGTTATTGGCGGTATCCACTTGGGGATCATTGGGACGACTTATGGTGGAAATCCGGTTCCGCCATGCTTCTTCTTGGCACAAGTATTGATATGCCTTCTCATAGAAGGCGTTGAGGCTCTTTGGGTGCTTTCGATCGATCCAAGCCCCGAACTCCAAGTAGGTAGGACACCCTTTGCTAGCTGAAAGAGTACGGTGTGAGGGTATGGATTTTCGACCTCGGCAAGAATTGTGTTAAACCGAGAAAGGTAGCTTTTGACTGATTCAGCGGGGCCCTATTCTAGGTTGGATAAAGTGAGGGCGTTCTTCGAAGTAGGGATATGCACCCTGAACTGCTTGACTAGCTCTGTTGCTAATTTCCCGAAGTTGTTAATGGAATCGATTGGGAGGCGAGAGAACCAAAGTAAGGCGGTACTAGATAGGAAGACTGGGAAGCACTTGCTCTTGGCTGGGTCATTATCCCGACTCGAGTCCATTTGCCACTCATATCGATTCAAGAAGGCACAAGGATCGGTGGTACCATCGTAGAGTGGCATTTGCGGCATGCTAAATCGCCTTGGCCACTCGGCTTCATTCACTCTTCTTGTGAAGGGGTTACGCCTAATGTGAGCTTCCCATGAGCCGTGTGTGCCTCCTAACATTTCCCTCATGACCCTTCGGATCATGTCGGGAAGATAGGTCGGGTGTGGATCCTCCATCGGGATCCATGGATTTTGACGTGGCTCCGGAGTCCTATTGAAATGTCGTCTTCTATGTTGGATGTCCGGATCATCTTCCTCAATGTTCTCGACATCTATGACAGGGTCTCGATGCGGACATTGAGGTGAAGCAGGGTGATGCAGATCCTGCTCTACAGGAGCGTGGGTCGTCGGAACAGCGGGCCCTACCCTCTGATTAGCAACCATAGGGTTGTGTCGAGGAAGAGGTTGGTTTGTAGGATCTGTTCCATCATTGATAATCAAGCGAGAGCGGTCTCGATACTATGCTCCCTCGCTATATTGGACTATAGTTCGGTCGTTGTTTCCATTCCCATTACCGTTAACATGAACGTTACCATTATCTTGGGCATTGGTACAAGCGGCGACGTTGTTGATGAGGGTGAATCTCTTCCTTTGGTGTGGGCCCCTTGACTCGGAAGAGGAAGTTTCCGAGGCAGTTGGTCGGGGTCGAGCGTAGTTCCGATTTAGTTGAAGTAGGGCGACGATGCGTTAAATTTCTTGAAGCTGTGGCATAAGGCCGATGTTATCCTTAGTGTTTGGTTGATCTCGACCGCGGGGTTCTCATATCTTTCATTAAGCGCACGGATTTGAGTTTGAGTAACGGGCGCTTTGGGGTCCACAACGGGAGGGACGGTTACATTAGTGGTCGGGACGTCTACCGGTTGAGGTTGTTGGGAGGTACCGGCCTCGGCTACGGCTGAAGAGCCAACCATTGTGTTCTTTGACTTATTTATCATCGTAAGCGGACTTGACATCAGGTTGAGCGAGGAACCTCAAGCTTGTCGAAGTCGAGATGATAACGTGGAAGAAAGATGCAAGTCTTGAGTTCAATTCTCAGTGAAAGCACAAAATGTTGACGGCAAAAAATGTTGTAAACATTAAAAATTCCTATTTCTAGGAATAGTTAATTTTGTCGCAAGACTAAGTAAGAGAAAGAGGTAAATGACACGAGAATTTATAGTGGTTTGGCCATGGATTAGGCCTACGTCCACTTTGGAAGGATGTTGAACTTTTATTTATCACTCAAGAATTACAAGGTAGAGCCATGCTTATTACATTCACTCTTACAATTGTCGTATGCTAGTTATTTGGGAAAAAAAATATTTAATTCTCCTTCTTTCACAAATAGGAGATTCCATTAATGAGGCTCATGAAGTTCTAGGAAGGTCTCAAGTGTAGAAAATCCTATCCCTTTTGAAGTGTGAGGCCATGAGCTATTTATAGGAGTGGGGGTAGGTAGGATTAGGTAGAAATAGGGGACCACTTGCTGAAATTCGAACCTACTGCATGCGTGCTTCGAAATTTTGAACCTGGCTAATGGCTCGAAATTTCGAACCTGCTGGATTCAAAATTTCGGACCCGTTGGGTTCGGAATTTCGAACCCAAGCACGGGTACGAGATTTCGCACCCACTAGGTTCGAAATTTCGAACCCAGACATGGGTGCGAGATTGTTCGAAATTTTGAACCCAGGCATGGGTGTGAGATTTCACACCCGCTGGGTTCGAAATTTCGAACCCAGGCATGGGTGCGAGATTTCGCACTCGCTGGGTTAGGAATTTCGAACCTAGTCATGGCTGCGAGATTTCGCACCCGCTGGGCTCAAAATTCCGCACCCACTGGGTTCGGAAATTCGAACCCAGGCGTGGGTTCGGAATTTTCGAACCCAGGCATGGGTGAAGACTCTTGCACCTGGCTGCGTGCGAATTCCGCATCATGCATGGCTCGAAGTCCTTCTGAGGGGCGCGAGGATTCCCGGAACCTGATGGTTGAGCCTCGTCGCTCTTTCGGGGTCCGTGGTCTTGGCTCGCGGATGTCTTCCGCATGCCGTGAGGTCGCAAGTGGTGTAGTCTCTTCTTGATCCAGTTTCCTTCAATCCTAAGCGTCCCTTTTCGGCCTCAGCTTCCCAAGGTGTGTTGGGTTGAGCGTGCCTGATGCTCTTCTGGGAACGGGACCAAAAAGCTAGTTAACAATCACATTCTCTTTAAATCATACTCAACAACTTATTCGTTGTCAAAAAACATATAATAATCCTTTATAAAATCTTATATCGAAAATAGTTCATATCCTTTGTAATAATGGTTACAAAACACATTTACAAACCCTTAACTTTGTTTACTAATTCGATTCCATTTCCAAAACTTTAAATTTCCATTTACAAAATCTTTTGTAAATTAATTATGAAAACTCTCCATTCGTTTTCATTTTCACATCTTTAACTACGTTATAAAAAATATATCCCATTTGTAGTTATTATCTACAACTAATATTCGTTGTCGTTATCGAAACCTTTAACTTTATTTATACTCCTGCCTTCAGTGGACCTTCGAAAATTTGGATTATCCTATTCTGAACCTTGGAATAAAAGTCATTTCGATTAATCATTCCGAACTTCGAAATACCACATTCTGAACCTCGGAATAAACCTCACTTATCCATTTCATATTATTTCCCAACATTTCAATTTATACTTATCCAATTCCTTTATCTCAGTAATTTATTTTACAAATCTTTCACATATAAATCAACTTACTTCCAAATCTGAAATCCATTCCGAAATCAATACTCATTTCCAAATCCATTGACTTGTTAATCTTATTCGTGAAACGTTATTTAATCCCATTTCATATATTTTAAAACAACATTTGTTAAAAATGATCACTTGTTACAAAATATCACTCCTTAAACTTTTTTAATACATTCTCATATATCCACGATTTAATTATTCCATTTCACTCTTTTGAAATCAATTTAAATTTACTTTACGACCGATAAGGCCTTTACAAAACCATTTCAGCATTTAAATAGTCAACACGATAAATTTATATCATTTAATCATTTATTTAATAATATCTTACATTTCTACTAGTTATATTTTATATATTCATAAAAATTGTAAATTTAACTTTGATTACTATCTTTACCACCAAAAATGTATTTCAAATCCATATAAAAATATATTTATATTTTTGAAATCGTTCGAAATCCATTTAATATCGATTGCAAAAAATCATTTCATTTAATCGACATTACTAAAAAGGCAAATGGCTACTATAGTACAAAACCGTGAAATACAAACCTATTTCACATTCAATACAAATAGTATAATCATATTGATAAACGTTATTAATATGAGTGAGGAATCCTGTAAAAATCCAGATTTTGGAACCAATTTAAAATCTTATTTTTAACTGGTTTAATGGATTTTAAGAATTTAAAATGATTTATTTTGAGAGTTAACAATTTAAAATTTATTTAAATCAAAGTTAGAACGTATAAATTTATATTAATTATAAAACGAACTTGAAATGGCGCGGTAGTTTGAAAATTGGATTTTAAATTTCAATTGAAAATACAGAATTCAACATAAGTCAGAATTGGACGAAAGAAGAAACGTTAGAATCTATTTAACTATATCTTTCTAACGAATGTAAGAAATTGAGATTTCACTTTATAAATTATAAGTTATGTCCAGCTTAAAATTTAGAATAGTCGCTATAGAATTTATTTATATTTTATATAATACATAGCCCTTAAATATAGCCATTTTGCAAAGGACCTCCGTTTTCGACGAAACCACTTTTGTTGGATCCGGAATGTCAAATTATAGCCAGGTTTAAAATTTCATAATTTTTGGAATTAATATGTGAGCATAGTAAATTTAAATGTGTCTTGAATTCCAGTTTAAATTTAATCGACTAGAAAAAGGTCGTTTTTCAAACGGTCTCCAAATTCGACAAAATTAATTTTGTTAGGACCGTATCGTCAAAACATAGCAAGATTTCAAAATTCGTAATTTTTGGAGTCAGTATGTGGCCCCGCTAGATTAAATGTACGTTTAATTTTAATATTGACTATTATATATTAATATATATTATAATTTTGACAAAAACTGTAGAATTGGCTTACGAAACATATTCCATTGTGTCTGGAATGGGGGTATTTGGCCGATTTGGGATGGACACGAAGACATTGAAATATATGAAGCCGAGTTAAGTAGATATACGCCATTTTAACTCGAACAGATTTTCTGTTGATTTTATTCATTTTATAATGAATATCGTAAAGGTTTGATTTCAAAATCTGATATTTTGAAAGTATTATCATTTTTATATTATAATGATATGGAATATTCATTTTTGATTTAAAATTGAAATCGAAGTTGAAATCGTTTTAAAATGAATTTACAAACGATTTATAAAATATGTTTTAAATGGAAATCTACGAGATATATAATATATATGTGATGACCCCAAACTCATGTGCCGCGAAAGTAAGGATAATCTTTGCAATATAACACATAAACAATAACAGCAGAACATAAATATATCATTACACTAGATAATATACAATAAACTACACTAAAACAAATATAATCATCAGAGTTACACAGCATAATAGGATCATACTTAGTACAAAATACAGTTCCAGCCTTATATAAAATTTCTACAGAGGAATCAAACATAATATACATAATAGTGTCTGAAGCAATACAATAGAAATGGTAAAGTCCATCTCTAGCTCCATAGCTATCCAGAATGAGCTAGCTAAAATTTGAATACAAAGGTTGCTCATGTAGTAAATAAGGGCATCCGAGTTTGCAAGTGAAACAAACTACGAGTCACTCATGGGACTGGTATGAGAAATCTTACTTAACCTATTTAACAATAAGGTCAATCATAGGACCACGCCGCTAACGTGGAACGGTTTTACTCCATTGGATTGCTAGTGCGTCAAATAAAGTAAATTATTTAAACAACGCAATGCTATTTATAGAAAATGAAGTCATTATAAGACTCAGGTCCCATCACACAATGCAACACAAACCGGAGGATAGAGTTTTATCTTATATTGGCCGAAATATGCCTGATACATATAAAAAAATTCATTTTATACTATCACTAGTGCATATATCGTTCAAAAACAATTTCAATCATAGACGACATAGCTACCATATACTATGTTGCCATATATAGGTTTACAATCAAAACCGCACAATGTCATATTGGAAGTTGGATTTCCATCGTGAACCAAGGCGAGGGATCGTCCTTACCGCTTCGAGACGCTCTAACCCGTGTCTTATGCAAGTACTCAGTCAAGCCTTTGGATCGTCAAGGCCGGTCCGCACATGGTGGATTAAAATGCCTGAACAATGCGTTTCCCCGCCCTTTGGTGCGTAAGTCTGGTCGGTACATCGACCATATCCATCCTGTTGAGTCGAAGCGTCGATGGTTATTTTGATTTATGACAAGAAGAACCTTCTACATCGACAAAAAGAAGACAAGATGACTTCATAGGTTAGAAATCGATTATTTAGAGTTATAAACTGTTAAAATCTATCCTCAAATAATCATACTTCTAATTGTTTGAAAATACTACTCATGAAGACATTTTTTATGCATATGACCTAAAACATGTCGACCTACAATTTTTTATAGGTCAACAGGTTTTTAAATTGTAACGGTCAAAAATAGGTCGACCTATAAAATTTTATAGGTCAACAGGTTTTTGAATTCCAACGGCTAAAAACATGTCGACCTATAAAATTCTATAGGTCAACAGGTTTTTGAATTTTGACCGTTATATTGAAAAGTCATCTTCTTTCTTCAAGAGTTGCATCCATTTTTCTTCATGAATAATCACTCCTTTTAGATGCATCTTTTCACCAACATTTGCAACCTCTCGATCTCTATAAATACATGATTTTACAATCATCCAAATTACCGAAATTTCTCTCTATTTTCTGATCTATCTTGCAATATTCTTCTCGTTCAAAAAGCATTCAAAAAGCATTCATTTTATCGGTTGAATCTCCAAGCATATTTCATACACTTGTGATTCAATTCGATATTATACTTCCTAATCTTTCTAAACATCAAATTTCATTTGAGGATAAGATTATAGGAAGGGTGTACTCAATCGTTGGCTAATCAGTGTTGAAAGAAGAACACAGTCAGAAGTCAAACTCTTGTAATTGTCCTGTGTGGGTAAGCTTGTAGCCCGTGAAATCAAGTGGGTAAGCTTGTGGCCCGTAAATCAAGTGGGTAAGCTTGTAGCCCGTGAAATCAAGTGGGTAAACTTGTAGCCCGTAAATCAAGTAGTTGTGAACCTGTTCCTCCGGGTGAAGCGAGGGTGTTGTTTAGTGAAAAGCCGAAGAGAAGCTTCGGGACTGGACGTAGGACTGGAGGTCCGAACCAGTATAAAAATCCTGGTGTCGTTACTCTACTTTACTTTACTGCATTTAAAGTTATCTGTGATATATATATATATATATATATATATATATATATATATATTGTTATCATATCATATTCCGCATAGCCATATTATAGATCCTGCATAAGTCGCGTACACACCCGCCTTTTCATTTGGTATCAGAGCAAGGTCATCATATAACCGTAACACAGTTATTTGATATATTCGAGTAATATGGCAAATAACGCAAGCACTAGCACTAACACTTACACTGAAGGTCAATCTACACAAAGACCTCCTTTCTTTAATGGCCTAAACTATAGTTATTGGGCAACACGTATGGCTTTCTATATGCAATCAACAAGTTATGATGCTTGGAATGCTACTCAAAAAGAAATAGTTAATCCAACTACTGAGTATGCAGAATGGACTCCTGCTGAGAAAACAGCAGCAGCAGTAAATGCAAAAGCAATAAATATGTTGTTTTGTGCATTAGACCAAAATGAGTATAACCGTGTTAGTATCTGTACCACTGCTTATCAAATTTGGCAAACGCTAAAAACAACTCATGAAGGTACTAACAAGGTTAAACAAGCAAAAATAGCTTTGTTGAAAAGTCAATTCCAAAATTTCAAAATGAAGCCAAATGAAACAATCAATGAGATGTATTCAAGGTTTCAAACTATTCATCATGCTCTTATTGGGTTAGGACAAAAATATTCTGACTTTGATGTAGTTTCAACAATCCTACACTCACTGACTAATGAATGGGAAGGAAAAGTATTAGCTATAGAAGAAGCTAATGATCTTTCTACCATGAAGCCAGATGAGTTGATAGGAAATCTAATGTCCTATGAAGCAAATTTACAGGCTAGAAGAGAACAAAAAGAAGAAAAGAAAAATGTCGCTTTTCATGCCGAAAAAGATGAAGACATTTCAGATTCTGAAGATGAAGACTTAGCACTTATTGCAAAAGGCTTTAAGAAGTTTTTGAAGCAAAGAAAAGCTAGTCGATACGACAAAAGGAAGTTTGGATCAAATAAACCATCATCTTCAAATATGGAATGCTTCAATTGTCACAAAAAGGGACATGTGCATAAAGATTGTCCGGATAAAAAGAAGAATTCCGAAAAATTCAAGAAGGACAAATCAAAGAAAAGAGCTTTCTCAGTAACCTGGGATGATTCAGACTCATCTTCATCTGATAGCGAAAGTGACTCAGACACTGAACAAGCAAATGTATGTTTTATGACAACAGAGGATGAGGTACGAATTCCTACTCTTGAGGATATGCTTGATATTTATGATAAAGTAATGATTAAACTTAAAGATACAAAATATCAGTTAAAAGAAGTCAAGACAATGTTGAATAGATCCGAATTAGAACGAGATATGTTAAAAGATGAGAAGAAAATATTAGAAGAAGAACTTGAAAAGGCTCAAGAATCGTTTTCTAATTCTAATTCTCAACTATCTCTTTTGACTCAAGAAATTGAAGTTCAAAAAGAGAAGAATGATGTTCTTATCACTGAAAATCATGAGCTTAAAACAAAAGTCAAGATTCTAGACCTTGAAAAAGCTAGTCTACAATCAAAATTAGATGACATTACAAAAAATGTTTCTAATTTTAACAAAGGTCGAGAAAATTTGACAAAACTTATTGAGAATTCACAATCAACTTCAAATAAGCAAGGATTGGGATATAAGAAACAAGTTATCAAGAAAAATCTTGGTAAAAGAAAAAGGAAAAATAAAGTAGTACAAGAAACTGAAGCTAAGAAAAATCTTAGTTTATTATATTCCAAACCTAAACCGATTGTGAAACTTCAAAAGAAGAATGTCGAATCTATAAAAGTATGGGTTCCTAAAACAAATAATAGTTTGATTAGGAACAAGTACATTCAAAATTTTTTAAGTACTGTACATCATAATTCAAATTATTTGTATAAAGGGGATACCGGACCCGTATGGGTTTGGACTCCTAAGACCTAACTCTTAGGACCCTATAAAAAGTGGGTACCATGAACTTAATATTATTTTTGCAGGTCCCACTAAAGAAAAGAGGAAAACGGATTTTGGACAGTGGTTGCTCAAAGCATATGACTGGAGACAAGAGCATATTGACGAATATTACATACTTTGATGGAGGCTCAGTCACATTTGGAGATAATTCAAAAGGCTTTATCATCGGAAAAGGTGATGCGAGCAATTACGGTACATCTAATTTACCTCTTATTACAAATATCATGCTAGTTAAAAATCTAAAACATAACTTACTTAGTATAAGCCAATTATGTGACAAAGGGTTTACGATTTCTTTCTCAAACAATAAATGTAGTATACTGGACAAAGATCAAAAGTTAGTTTTCGAAGGATATAGAGACAGAAACATATATATTCTGAATATGAATATTAATCATAATTCAGATATGTGTCTTATCGCTAATGATAATGATCCATGGATATGGCACAAACGTTTCTGTCATATAAACTTTAAAACTATTGACAAGCTAGCTAAAAATAATCTAGTCAAAGGTCTACCGAAACTTAGTTTCAAAGTTGACAATCTTTGTGACGCATGCCAAATCAGAAAATTAACTAAGTCATCATTTAAATCTAAGAAGGTTATCTCAACATTACAACCACTTGAACTATTACATTTGGATTTATTTGGACCCACTCAAATACAATCCATAAATCATAGTAGATATGTGTTTGTAATTGTTGATGACTACTCTCGATTCACTTGGACTATTTTCTTGAAAAATAAAAGTGAGACTTTTGAAAAATTCAAATCTTTCGTCAAACGTATTCAGAAATCGAAGGGACTTAAAGTCAAGAATATAAGAAGTGATCATGGCGGAGAATTCGAAAATAATGATTTTGAACATTTTTGTACAACAAAAGGTATCAATCATAATTTTTCATTTCCTAGAACTCCACAACAAAATGGAGTTGTAGAACGGAAAAATCGAACATTACAAGAATGTGCAAGAACATTATTAAATGGAAGCACTTTACCAAAACATTTCTGGGCAGAAGCTGTTGCAACTGCATGTTATGTTTTGAATCGTGTGTCTATTCGACCTCTGACTAAAAATACATCATATGAGCTATTTAATCAAAGAAAACCGAATATCTCATACTTCAAAGTTTTTGGTTCAAAATGCTTTATTCTAAACACGAAAGATCACCTTAGTAAATTCGATTCAAAAGCTGATGAAGGAATATTTGTTGGTTATTCGGATCGAAGCAAGGCATATCGTGTATATAATAAAAGAACTAAAAATATTGAAGAATCACTTCATATATCATTCGATGAATATTATAAACATCAAAATACTTTTGATGATGAGGACGAAAATATTATCTCAGAAAATAATAATGTCACAAATATAGATTCTGACTCAGAAATAATTGATAACAATATTCAACAAGAAGAGCCAAGATCTCCACCAAGAATACGTTCTCCAACAAGAATTTTAAGAGATCATCCAGTTCAAAATATAATTGGAGAAATATCGTCTCAAATAAGAACTAGAAGTCAACTTAACCAAATGGGACATGTTGCATTTATTTCAAATATCGAACCTAAGAATCCTAAAGAAGCTGCTACTGATGAATATTGGATCATTGCTATGCAAGAAGAACTAAATCAGTTCGAACGCAATGATGTATGGGAACTTGTTCCAAGGCCAACCGATCAATCAGTTATCGGAACTAAATGGGTTTACAAAAACAAGGCTGATGAACAAGGAAACATAACTCGTAACAAAGCACGGTTAGTGTAACACCCCGAATTTTAGTTAATACTAAAATTCACTAATTATAGGATAAATAATCTCAGGTGTGGGAATTGGGGGTAACGGGCTGCGTCATTGCGTTCGTCTCGGAAAAATACGCGAAATAGAGTCCGAGTTTTCGAAAATCGGAGTCCGTATGGCCCAGTTAAGGCCCAATGAAGTTTGCAGAAAAATTAAAGCTTAAAACAGATTTAATAATTTAAAACCAGATTTTAAAATAGAGCAAGCGGGGCCAGGCGGGAAGATTCCCACCCTACCCATGTCGACAGGGCTGTCGACAGGCCTGTCGACAGGGGTGTCGACTTGCCTGTCGACTTGCCTGTCGACAGGGGGGCGACGCCCAGTAAAACTGGGTGCACCAGTTTAGGTTCTTGGGCTGGCTTGGAGGGCTGGTTCTGGAAGCTTCTTGGATCTGACGGGTCTAAACCAATCTAGGGTTAATCTAAGGGTCTAAAATGCAACCTAATCCTATAAATAAGACCCTAACCCTATCCTAATTCATTCATAATTAGATCTTGTAACTAAACTATGGCAAAATGAAACTTGATCATGGCCACCACAAATCAATGAAGAGGAAAGCAAGCTAATCAACCTCTCTAATCAACCTCTAATCTCTTCTAAGCATCTTAATCCTCTTCATTTGGAGTGCAAATTGCTAGTTGTGAGTTTCTATCACTTTAACATCAATTGTTAAAGTAAGTAGATTAGGTGAATGAGACTTATGGTCTTGAATGCGGATTAGTGAGTTTGAATCATTTGTAATGATATGTTACTCTATGTTTTTCTATGTTTATGCATATTGAATAAGTTGGTTTATGCATATTTAATAAGTTGGTTTATGCATACTTGATAAGTGGATTTATGCATGATTAATAAGTTGGTTTATGCATGTTTAACAAGTGGGTTTATGCATGTTGAGTATGTAAGTTTATGCAAGTTTAGTATGATGTATGTTATGTTTACATGATGCTAAATATGCAAGTTGTGGACTATGTGATCATATACATGTTATGCAAGTTCATGAAGATATGCTATGCAAGTTACATGTATGTTAATATGCAAGATATGCTATGAAAGTTACATGTATGTTAATATGCAAGATATGCTATGCAAGTTACATGTATGTTAATATGCAAGATATGCTATGAAAGTTACATGTATGTTAATATGCAAGATATGCTATGCAAGTTACATGTTTGTTAATATGCAAGTTCATGATGACACATTATGCAAGTTTAAGAGTTAATATGCAAGTATATGGATGCTTATGCAAGTCATGTATATGTTTAAATGCAAGATTTATGTGATATGCAAGTTATGCATGCTTATGCGAGTATATGAATGCTTATGCAAGATATGTATATGCTTAAAAGACATGATATGCAAGTTATGCATGTTTATGCAAGTATGTGAATGCTTATGCAAGTATGTGGATGCTTATGCAAGTATGTGGATGCTTATGCAAGTATGTGAATGCTTATGCAAGTTATGTGTATGCTTAAATGCATGTTTAACATGTTATGCAAGTTATGAGAATGCCTATATGCAAGTTCAACATGTTATGCAAGATATGTGTATGATAATATGCAAGCTCATATGCAACATGTTATGCAAATCATGTGTATGATAATATGCAAGTTTGGGTTAAATGTAGTTGGGTTAATATATGCTCATATATGCAAGTTGACATCCTCTTAACCCATGACAAAGTTGTATGCTAAACCCATGATATTTGTGATGATCTTCCCCTTATTTATGTCATGAAATGAGAACGATTTACGTGGGGAACGATGGGGTTGGTAAATATGTTAATAAAAATATGATTGGGTATGATTAAGCATACCATAAAAATAAATTACCATAAGTTGGAATTTACCTATTGAGTTAGGTCTACCCCATGGGAATTTACCTATTGAGTTAGGTCTACCCATGTTATGGAAAATTTGATATTAATTAGGGATAATTAATATGGGGGTGATTAATTAGGTTTAATTAATCAACTAAGACACGAGGTTGGACCCTTTTGTAGCGGAAGTCTGCCCGGAACCGACCGGCCATCCAGCGGCTACAAATGATTGGCCTAATGTGAGAGGTCTTAGTCATAAATTAAATACATGATTAAAGTAAAGACACGAGGTTAGACCCTTTTGATGACAGAAGTCTGCCCGGAACCAACCGGCATATCCAGCAGTCATAAAAGACGGTCTAATGTGAGAGGTCTTTATGAGGTTATGATCTTAATTAATGAATTAAGAAACACTTAACCATATTAGCATGTAGTAGGACATGAGGGGTTAAGTGGGTGCCTTGGGGTGGCATGATGAGACTAGTGGGTTGCCTTGGGTGGCAATAGAAAAATACGATTAGAACACTTAACCAAAGTGAAACATGTAAATAAAACATGATTAAAGGGTTAAGTAAGTGCCATGGGTGGCATGTGAAAATACGATTAGAATACTTAACCAAAGTGGAACATGTGACTAAAACATGGGTGAAGGGTTAAGTAAGTGCTTTGGGTGGCATGTGGAAATCTAGTGGGTGCCCTAAGTGGCAATTGAAATATGATTGATGACTTAACCAAAACTTAACATGTAAGTGGGCATGACTATATAAGGGGTTAAGTGGGATGCACCAGATAAAATTAGCAAGCTTAAGTAGTAGCTTGTGGGGGCCCATTTCAACCAATATCCCAAACGTATCTTTGTGGGCTCGACTCTAGTCGGGTGACGGGACACGCATATTGGGCTTGACTGTAAGAGGCCAAACCGGGTTAGCGGTGGCAACGCGGGACCAACGGGTTTCATATGCGTGTGTGGACCCGGGCTGGTTGGTAAGTCGTTGTTGCATCGTGTAGATATAAAGCCGTGCACTGTTGATATTATCTGGTAGCCACTTTAGGGGAATGATACACCCCAATCGTGGGACCAGCACGGGTATCTACGGTAGGGAGCCGATCGATGGGGAGTAGTGGGTACACCTAATAAAGATAGGGGCAGACGGCACCTATGTAGGGGTACACGAAACTACTGGGTAAGAATTACTGAGTACACCTAGTGGAGATAGGGGCGGACGGCACCTATGTAGTGGGCTAGGAGTACATGAAACTACTGGGGAAATTTTCTAAGTCCTTGGAAGGGATCAACCTTTAAGTAGGAACGACTGGTGTGGTGCAGTTAGTAATTATCCTTGGGTGGGTAGATGCGTCCTTACGGTTATCTTAGTTTATCCTAAGTCTACCAAGCTGCTTAGTGTAGCCATTCATCCCCAGATATTACCGTAGGTCAAGTTTATGTCTTCTCTGGTTACTTTAATGATTGTATTGTTAAAGTTATAGGGCTCACTCAGACTTATGTCTGACCCCGTTGTTTTTATCTTTTTCCCAACCCTCAGGTCCTACGGTGGATCCTAGCGGTAGTAGAGCTTGATCGGATTGCTGTTCCAGTCTTTAAGAGCTTGGGTAGATGTAAAGCTCCAGTTATCCAATTATCTTTTCTGGCTATTGTATAAGAGTGGGATTATGTACTTCTTTATTTTGATGGATATTGTACTTGACTTTTATCGTGGTTTTATGATGTAACCAGACATGTTTATTTCCGTTGTTATGAGATGATGTTTTAAAATTTCAAGTACTATTTATATCTGTCTTGTTGTAATTTTTTTGTTCTATATTCACTAAAATACTCCACCAATGCTATGGCATTCCCTTAGTGTGTGACCATAGCGGGCGTGGGGTGTTACACGTGGTATCAGAGCCAGGTTACCAGAACAGATAAAAGCTTTAGAAAACTATTTTTCTAAAAACATTTTTGGAAGAAATATTTTCAAAAACATGTCTTTTAAGAGAAAAGTTTTTGAAAGAAAAGCATAATCCCCGATAGCCATATCTTTATCTCTCGAATTCTCCGTTGTGAATCTTTCCCTTTTTCGTCTCAGCATGGCTGAAGATCTTTATCTTCCGGATAGTGTAGCGGTACCAGTATGGTATAGGAGGTTGTTAGAGGCTAGGGCCGCCGCTGCAGGTCCAGCAAATGTTCCTCCTCCACCCGTTGCACTCGTTTCTCCTCGCGTGGATACTTTTGCTATGACTTGTAGGAAGTTTAAGGCTATGGGAGGAAAACCTTTTGTGGGAGCTAGGGATTGGCTTATTGAGACGGAAGAATTGATGGAAATCTTGGAAGTAGAAGAGGGAAAGAAAGTCGGGTTAGCCGCTTGGTTAATGGAAGGAGAGGCCTCGTTCTGGTGGGAGGTCACTAATGGAGAACGCCCTATTGACTCTTGGGTGGATTTCAGACAAAGGTTTGAGGCAAAGTTTCTCTCAAAAGCGGAAGAAAATATGCATGAGGAAGAGAAAGGTCCCAATGCTAGTAAAGCACACGAGAAGAAAGGAGATCAGAAGAGACCTCAACAGCAACAGCAAAACAAGGGTGGGAAAGGCAACGGTGGCAAGGGAAAGAAGAGGTGCTTCAATTGTGGGACACTTGGCCACCTAAACAAAGATTGTCGCAAGAAGACTAAGACTGGCTGCTTCCACTGTGGCGAAGCAGGGCATCTGATGAAAGACTGTCCAAAGAAGGAGCAAAGGACGGGGTCTACCTCAGGAGGACAGGTGCAAGCTCATATGGCACCAGGTCAGGCTAGGGGGCAAGTACAGGCTCTCGCGATGCGGGAAGGAGGTAGAACTACTTCTATTGAAAGTCTAGTTTTTCTGATCGATCATCCTGTCCATACTTTATTTGATTTTGACGCATTGAGTTCGTTTATCTCATCAGTACTAGTAGAGTCACTGCACTGAGACACCAGTTGGTAGATGATCCCTTAGTTGTTTCAAACCCAATTGGGCTCCATGATGTGTTTGGGTTTGAAAGTTTCTATACTTAGCGTTGGGTTTAGATGTGATGCTTGTTGGGCTTCACGGGCTATGGGTTAGTGGGCATGGACTGGTTATCCAGTAGGGGTGTCGTTCTTGATTTTGAGGGGAGAGTTGTTAGGCTTATGGGCCGCTTGGGTGACACTCTTGAGATCTCTTGTAATCCCATAGAATCTGTTATGCTAAGTTATCTAGAATCGCTTGACACGTCGGTCGAGAGTTTGCAATTTATAGAGTGGTCCGGGAATACTCGGATGTGTTTGGAGGAGGTGAAGGGCTTACCTCCGGAGCGGGAAATTGACTTCCAAATATATCTGGTAGACAAAGCCAAACCAGTGCTTTGGCCAGTGTGCCACGTGGCTCCTCGTCAGAGGAGGGAACTCCACAAGTAAGTAGGCGATTTGCTTAAGAAGGGGTTCATAAGACGAAGTATATCGGAGTGGGGCGCTCCAGTAGTTTTTGGTTACGAAGGCGGATGGGTCCCTCAGACTTTGTGTAGGCTAAAGAGAACTTAATAAACTCACAAAGAAGAATAGATACCCATTGCCGAGAACAGATGATCTCTTTGATCAGTTAGTGGGCGCCTCAGTATTTTCGCAGTTGGACTTAACCACGAGGTTTCGTCAGTTGGGAATGACCGAGGATAGTATAGAGAAGACTACCTTTAGGACTCCGAATGGTTTTTTTTATGAGTGGCTGGAGATGCCATTTGGTTTGACGAACGCCCCCGTATATGATGAGAAGGGTGTTCAGGGAGTACCTAAATAAGTTCGTGATGGTCTTTGTAAATGACATCTTGGTCTTTTCTAGGAGCGGAATAAGTTTTCGTGTGTGCTCAATAGGATGAGCCAAGCCAGTTATGGGATAAACGGTGGTTTTGGAGCGAGACTGGCGAGGACATCCAGAGTTGAAAAAGGGCTTAATTGTTTGGCCATTTTTACTAGTATCATCTCACGTAGGTCGCCTGAACTCGAAGGAGATATCCCTTGGGTGTTTGTCTGATATTGGTTTAGGCCTTTGGGGCTTGCGTTTGGGGGACATCGAGCTCGACTAGGGTGGTCTGCGTGAGAGATGGATAGTTGTGACGATTTTGCATGGGAGAATATCCTGATTTTCTCTAGGAGTGGAGAAGAACCTGCCCTATATCTTAGGGAAGTATTGGGGACTCTCCAGACGCATAGTCTTAAAAGTGGATGGGATTCTTAGCATCCTATGAGTTCGAGATAGCGTACAACCACGGTAAGGATAACATGGTAGCAGACGCCTTAAGTAGAAAAGGTTGTCCTCGAGTTTGTGGTTCGTTGAACGACGGGGCTTAGAGTTTATTTCTATGTTTGACTTTAGACCTTCCGTTGACTTTGTATCCGGTTTGATAGCCTCCTTGGAGGTTAGGCCTACTCTTTTGGGGCGGATTGGAGAAGCACAGAGGGACGACCCACAGTTGGTTGAGTTGATAGAGAGGCTCATAAGGGGGGGAGTCGTCCAGCCATTTGAGTAGGTACACCCTAGACGATAGGGGGTGCTTGCGTAGAGACGGTAGACTTTGTGTACCGCAAGACGAGGGTTTGAGGAAGGTTATTCTGGATGATGCACACCGTTCTAGGATGACCATTCATCCCGGTGGGGACAAGATGTACCAAGACATGAAGAGGGTTTTCTTCTGGACCGGTATGAAGAAAGATGTGGCCGAGTATGTCGCTCGATGCTTGGTGTGCTAACAAGTGGAAGCAAAGTAAAGGAAACCCAGAGGGTTGCTTCACCCGTTGGGAGTTCCGTAATAGGAAGTGGGATAGTGTCTCGATGGATTACCGAAATCAAGGAAGGGTAATACGGGGATTGGGCTTATGGTTGATAAACTTACTAAGTGTGCTCATTTCATACCCGGGAAGAGCAAGAGGACTATTCCATGTCTAGCTTAAGTCTACATTCGAGAGATTATTAGATTGCATGATGTACCTTCCAGTATAGTGAGCGATCGAGATCCTATATTCACTAGAGAATTTTGGAAAAGTTTGCAAGAGGCGGTAGGGACTCAGTTGTAATTGAGTACCGCATATCATCCTCAGATAGACGGCCAGACCGAGAGGGTGAATCATATTTTAGAAGACCTTTTGAGGCTATGTATCTTGGAGGTACATGGGAAGAGCATCTTCCATTGGTAGGGTTACCCGACAGACTTAGTGGTGTACATGATGTATTCCATGGGAGGAGGTGCCTACATGAGACTGCAGAGGTGGTAGGGTCGAGTTTGCTTAGAGAAGTGGAAGTAGAGCGTGATGCGACGATTCGGCGAGCTCCTACTTGCATCCTTGGGTCAGAGATTTGGAAGTTGAGAAACAGAGAGGTTCAACTAGTCAAAGTACAAAGGGGAGATGAAGAGAGTGACGCTACCTGGGAGACGGAAGCGAAGATGCGTTCGAGGTACCCTTTTTCTTTCGGAGGGTATATCCTTTTGCTTCTCCTTCATCACATATCTTGTGCTTATCTTATCCTTAGTATGTCCTCTCGTTAGTACCTTTGACCTTCAGATAGGATAGTCCTATGGTTGAAACATGTGTTTGAGACATGTTATGTATGATGGATGCAAGTGGATGCAAGTGTTTGCTAGTGGTTGCTCGTGGATGCATATACACACTCTAGGCACTAGATCGGCTCAATCACTTCATATTGCATATTGCATAAAATGGTGTGTAGGAAACTATATTTATGGATGTTTAATGATTGTGTTATCATATGGATGATGCATTTTGGTGAATGATTGTGCACTCATATAGATATTGTATGGGTCGATAGGGTTCCCTCGCATACATAATGGATGCATGGCACTATCATGGTTTGCATATGTTCATACCTTAGATAGGGAACATATACACACACTTTTTGCATATACGCATACATCATTAGAAATTGTTTTAAGGACAATGGATGCCCGTGTTTGATGGATTGAGTAGATGGTTGTTTGGATGGTAGGATATGCATTCTCCTTAGCTTAGAGATTTCGGGGACGAAATCCTTTAAGGAGGGGAGAATGTAACACCCCGAATTTTAGTTAATACTAAAATTCACAAATTATAGGATAAATAATCTCAGGTGTGGGAATTGGGGGTAACGGGCTGCGTCATTGCATTCGTCTCGGAAAAATACGCGAAATAGAGTCCGAGTTTTCGAAAATCGGAGTCCGTATGGCCCAGTTAAGGCCCAATGAAGTTTGCAGAAAAATTAAAGCTTAAAACAGATTTAATAATTTAAAACCAGATTTTAAAATAGAGCAAGCGGGGCCAGGCGGGAAGATTCCCGCCCTACCCATGTCGACAGGGCTGTCGACAGGCCTGTCGACAGGGGTGTCGACTTGCCTGTCGACTTGCCTGTCGACAGGGGGGCGACGCCCAGTAAAACTGGGTGCACCAGTTTAGGTTCTTGGGCTGGCTTGGAGGGCTTGTTCTGGAAGCTTCTTGGATCTGACGGGTCTAAACCAATCTAGGGTTAATCTAAGGGTCTAAAATGCAACCTAATCCTATAAATAAGACCCTAACCCTATCCTAATTCATTCATAATTAGATCTTGTAACTAAACTATGGCAAAATGAAACTTGATCATGGCCACCACAAATCAATGAAGAGGAAAGCAAGCTAATCAACCTCTCTAATCAACCTCTAATCTCTTCTAAGCATCTTAATCCTCTTCATTTGGAGTGCAAATTGCTAGTTGTGAGTTTCTATCACTTTAACATCAATTGTTAAAGTAAGTAGATTAGGTGAATGAGACTTATGGTCTTGAATGCGGATTAGTGAGTTTGAATCATTTGTAATGATATGTTACTCTATGTTTTTCTATGTTTATGCATATTGAATAAGTTGGTTTATGCATATTTAATAAGTTGGTTTATGCATACTTGATAAGTGGATTTATGCATGATTAATAAGTTGGTTTATGCATGTTTAACAAGTGGGTTTATGCATGTTGAGTATGTAAGTTTATGCAAGTTTAGTATGATGTATGTTATGTTTACATGATGCTAAATATGCAAGTTGTGGACTATGTGATCATATACATGTTATGCAAGTTCATGAAGATATGCTATGCAAGTTACATGTATGTTAATATGCAAGATATGCTATGAAAGTTACATGTATGTTAATATGCAAGATATGCTATGAAAGTTACATGTATGTTAATATGCAAGATATGCTATGCAAGTTACATGTATGTTAATATGCAAGATATGCTATGAAAGTTACATGTATGTTAATATGCAAGATATGCTATGCAAGTTACATGTTTGTTAATATGCAAGTTCATGATGACACATTATGCAAGTTTAAGAGTTAATATGCAAGTATATGGATGCTTATGCAAGTCATGTATATGTTTAAATGCAAGATTTATGTGATATGCAAGTTATGCATGCTTATGCGAGTATATGAATGCTTATGCAAGATATGTATATGCTTAAAAGACATGATATGCAAGTTATGCATGCTTATGCAAGTATGTGAATGCTTATGCAAGTATGTGGATGCTTGTGCAAGTATGTGAATGCTTATGCAAGTATGTGGATGCTTATGCAAGTATGTGAATGCTTATGCAAGTTATGTGTATGCTTAAACGCATGTTTAACATGTTATGCAAGTTATGAGAATGCCTATATGCAAGTTCAACATGTTATGCAAGATATGTGTATGATAATATGCAAGCTCATATGCAACATGTTATGCAAATCATGTGTATGATAATATGCAAGTTTGGGTTAAATGTAGTTGGGTTAATATATGCTCATATATGCAAGTTGACATCCTCTTAACCCATGACAAAGTTGTATGCTAAACCCATGATATTTGTGATGATCTTCCCCTTATTTATGTCATGAAATGAGAACGATTTACGTGGGGAACGATGGGGTTGGTAAATATGTTAATAAAAATATGATTGGGTATGATTAAGCATACCATAAAAATAAATTACCATAAGTGGGAATTTACCTATTGAGTTAGGTCTACCCCATGGGAATTTACCTATTGAGTTAGGTCTACCCATGTTATGGAAAATTTGATATTAATTAGGGATAATTAATATGGGGGTGATTAATTAGGTTTAATTAATCAACTAAGACACGAGGTTGGACCCTTTTGTAGCGGAAGTCTGCCCGGAACCGACCGGCCATCCAGCGGCTACAAATGATTGGCCCAATGTGAGAGGTCTTAGTCATAAATTAAATACATGATTAAAGTAAAGACACGAGGTTAGACCCTTTTGATGACAGAAGTCTGCCCGGAACCAACCGGCATATCCAGCAGTCATAAAAGACGGTCTAATGTGAGAGGTCTTTATGAGGTTATGATCTTAATTAATGAATTAAGAAACACTTAACCATATTAGCATGTAGTGGGACATGAGGGGTTAAGTGGGTGCCTTGGGGTGGCATGATGAGACTAGTGGGTTGCCTTGGGTGGCAATAGAAAAATACGATTAGAACACTTAACCAAAGTGAAACATGTAAATAAAACATGATTAAAGGGTTAAGTAAGTGCCATGGGTGGCATGTGAAAATACGATTAGAATACTTAACCAAAGTGGAACATGTGATTAAAACATGGGTGAAGGGTTAAGTAAGTGCTTTGGGTGGCATGTGGAAATCTAGTGGGTGCCCTAAGTGGCAATTGAAATATGATTGATGACTTAACCAAAACTTAACATGTAAGTGGGCATGACTATATAAGGGGTTAAGTGGGATGCACCAGATAAAATTAGCAAGCTTAAGTAGTAGCTTGTGGGGGCCCATTTCAACCAATATCCCAAACGTATCTTTGTGGGCTCGACTCTAGTCGGGTGACGGGACACGCATATTGGGCTTGACTGTAAGAGGCCAAACCGGGTTAGCGGTGGCAACGCGGGACCAACGGGTTTCATATGCGTGTGTGGACCCCGGGCTGGTTGGTAAGTCGTTGTTGCATCGTGTAGATATAAAGCCGTGCACTGTTGATATTATCTGGTAGCCACTTTAGGGGAATGATACACCCCAATCGTGGGACCAGCACGGGTATCTACGGTAGGGAGCCGATCGATGGGGAGTAGTGGGTACACCTAATAAAGATAGGGGCAGACGGCACCTATGTAGGGGTACACGAAACTACTGGGTAAGAATTACTGAGTACACCTAGTGGAGATAGGGGCGGACGGCACCTATGTAGTGGGCTAGGAGTACATGAAACTACTGGGGAAATTTTCTAAGTCCTTGGAAGGGATCAACCTTTAAGTAGGAACGACTGGTGTGGTGCAGTTAGTAATTATCCTTGGGTGGGTAGATGCGTCCTTACGGTTATCTTAGTTTATCCTAAGTCTACCAAGCTGCTTAGTGTAGCCATTCATCCCCAGATATTACCGTAGGTCAAGTTTATGTCTTCTCTGGTTACTTTAATGATTGTATTGTTAAAGTTATAGGGCTCACTCGGACTTATGTCTGACCCCGTTGTTTTTATCTTTTTCCCAACCCTCAGGTCCTACGGTGGATCCTAGCGGTAGTAGAGCTTGATCGGATTGTTGTTCCAGTCTTTAGGAGCTTGGGTAGATGTAAAGCTCCAGTTATCCAATTATCTTTTCTGGCTATTGTATAAGAGTGGGATTATGTACTTCTTTATTTTGATGGATATTGTACTTGACTTTTATTGTGGTTTTATGATGTAACCAGACATGTTTATTTCCGCTGTTATGAGATGATGTTTTAAAATTTCAAGTACTATTTATATCTGTCTTGTTGTAATTTTTCTGTTCTATATTCACTAAAATACTCCATCAATGCTATGGCATTCCCTTAGTGAGTGACCATAGCGGGCGTGGGGTGTTACAGTTAGTAGCACAAGGATATAATCAAGAAGAGGGTATCGATTATGAAGAAACTTTTGCACCTGTTGCTAGACTTGAAGCAATTCGAATACTTTTATCTTTTGCTTGTCACCATAATTTTAAATTATATCAAATGGATGTCAAGAGTGCATTCCTAAATGGGTTTATAAAAGAAAAAGTATATCTTGAACAACCACCATTATTTAAACATGAAAAATATCCAGATCATGTTTTCAAGCTCAAAAAGGCTTTGTACGGTTTAAAACAAGCACCACGTGCCTGGTATGAACGACTACGAAGTCATCTTATCAAATCTGGATTTCAAATAGGAAAGGTTGATCAAACATTATTTATTAAACAATCGCACAAAGATATACTTATTGTTCAGATATATGTGGATGACATAATCTTTGGTTCAACAAACGAAAGACTCTGTAGAGAATTTGCAGATGTCATGACCAAAGAATTTGAAATGTCACACATGGGAGAGTTATCATACTTTCTTGGTCTTCAAATTAAACAATTTCCGAATGGTATTTTTATAAATCAAGAAAAATATTGTGAAAATCTTATTAAAAGATTTGGACTTGAAAATACTTCTGGAAAACCGACTCCAATGAGTACCACTAGTCATCTTGAAAAGGATGAAAGTGGAAAGAGTGTAGACCAAAAGACGTATCGTAGTATGATAGGTTCTCTCCTATATTTAACAGCTAGTCGTCCTGACATTATAATGAGTGTTTGTTTGTGTGCACGTTTTCAAGCTAATCCCAAGGAATCGCATTTGCGAGCAGTGAAACGAATTATTCGATATCTCAATAACACCAAAGATTTCGGTCTTTTCTATCCTAAGGAATGTGCATTCGAATTAGTGTCATATAGTGATGCTGATTTCGGAGGATCACGAACGGATAGAAAGAGTACAAGTGGTACGTGCCATTTCATTGGAAAATCACTTGTCTCTTGGTTTAGTAAGAAACAAAATTTTGTTTCACTATCGACATGTGAGGCAGAGTATATTTCAGCAGCTTTGGCATGTACACAGGTTATATATATGCAACAAACACTTAAAGACTTCGGTATAAATCTATCGAATTCTATTATATATTGCGATAACACTAGTGCGATAAATTTGTCCAAAAACCCAGTTAATCACTCTTGGACTAAGCACATTGACATTCGTCATCATTTTCTACGAGATAACATTGAAAAGGGAAATATAACTCTTGAATATGTTAACACGGAAAATCAACTAGCAGATATTTTTACAAAGCCTCTACAAGAATCATGTTTCATTAAGTTGCGTAGAGAGCTAGGTTTAGTATCTAAAAATGAACTCGAAAATTAAAGGATATATATATATATATATATATATATAAGAGTTCATCTACAGAAACTAACATTTTAAATATTTTAATATTAACTATACATAGTAGAGAAAATTTCTACGGTGAAAAGAACTATGGTGAAATTCATATTCTATGAATAGAAATATTTCTCTATATATATCATATTTGAGTGCTTTCTGAAAACATTACCTCAATTTAATTCATTCATATTTCTGAAAATATGGCTCATATTTGTGAAAAATGTGCTGAAAATTCACACATTTCGATTACAAGTTCCGAACCGACTGAATATAACTCCCCAAAAACACCAGAGCATCCACCTGGTTATCATCCACCTTCTCGTACTCCGGGAACTACGCCTACTCCAAAGAGAAGCAAGAAGGTGTTGTTTTGTTCTCCCCATACTAAAGAAAAGATAGACGAAATACACTACTATCAACAACAAATGTTTTACGAGCAGAAACTGACGACTTCTCGTTTGACTTACCTCGAACGGTTAGCTAATCTCTTCTGTGGCTCTGACCGACATAATGTTCATGAGCCAGTTCCAATACCATCGTCTTCACGAACTCCGAACTCATGGGATAGAAATTATCAAAACAATGAAGGAGCTAGTGAACGGTTCAATCCTTAGGAACCGAAGAATGCATGGGAGCCAAGGAGATAATTTATATCGTTTAAACTTTTCATTGAAAATAAGTTTATATTTTGTCTTTCAAGAATTTTTTGTTTTAGAATCTTGTTGTTGAATAAAAATTTGTTTTAATATATATATACATATATATATTTTTTCAAAACCAGAAAAACAAAATTTTCTAGCACCTATCGACCGATCATAATCATCCTGTCGATCGATCAAGGCATTTTTAGCCTAAAAATAGCAACCAGAAAATCGAAAGGTCGACCTCTCAAATCTCAGCTGTCAACCGGTGTGTCTACAAAATTTTATTCAAAAAGATCCAGAACTTAGATCTGTCGACCGGTCTATAAACCCCTGTCGACCGCCATAGTTCAAAATTAAGTTCTTTTTCAATCATAATTCTTTTTCTGTCGACCGCCCCACACCAACATGTCGACCGGTTTGTTTAAAAACATATACATCAATATTTCCAGAACTTTTAACGGTCGACCGAACCTATAATACCTGTCGACCGGCCAAAACAAAAAATTGTCTATTTTTTTTTTCCAGAACATTTTACGGTCGACCGGTCTAGGATTATCTGTCGACCGGTTTCACTGATTTTTTTTTTTTTTTTACAAAACAACACGTCCTTTCCTTTTGAAATCTTATATCCCTTCACCAAAGGTCATTTTTTTCTCTCATTATCCTTCTTGTTAAAAACCCTTCTTCAAAAATTCTCTAAAAAAATCTTCCAAAAGGAATCAATGGCCCCAAACAAAAGAAGTCCAAAACATCATCTTCTCAAACTCCTATTCAACCTATTGATACTCAAAAAAAAAATGGCTAATGGATCCTCTTGCGGTAAAGAGATGGAACAAGATGAAAGACTATACAATTCACCACGGATCCTTTCTCAAATTCTCTGATTTCGTTCTCTACGAAGTTAGAAATCTATCAAACAGAGCGGGTATAGAGTCTCTTCTAAATTTTGAAGATAATCATGTTGAGATAAGCCATATTTTAATAAAATTATTCTATGCTAATCTCAACTTAGACAAATTTAAGCCTCAAAATTCTGATGATTGTTTATGGTCAGTGGTGTGTGGCCAACACATCTTTCTCTCCAAAGATCGAATGGCAGAAATTCTTCGAACCCACAATGATGGAATTCAATTTACTAGTGAATTCTGCCCTATTCATATTCGTGATAAATATAGTCACCTTTTTATAGAAGACCATAAGTCAAGTACTAAAGGTATAAATCTAAGACCATCCTCTAGAGTTCTACACCTTTGTACCACCCATTCTCTTCTTCCTAGAACCGGAAATTTTGATGCGGTATACAAAGAAAACTTTAAGGCACTATATGCCATTTATGCAAATATCAGGGTGAATTGGGTTGCGATGATATTTGACGAGATTTTGATGGTTAATAAACGCTCAAGGCCTCACTTGTTTTATAACGAGTATATTATGCGTTGCCTCATGGAATGTGGCGTAAGATCTCCTCCATCAAGAATATCAATACCAAAATGTATTGATAAAGCTTCTAAAAAGAGGATGAAGCTTCCAATTCCATATTTGAATATTATTCCCTTTGAACAATATGTCGAACAAGGACCACCTCCACCTCCACAAACTTCCACTTCTCAAGTTCCTACTCATAGGCCTGAAGATGTTGTGATTCCGCCTCCCACTTCTTCTACTAAGGATACACTTGAGCAAATCGCCCGAAATCAGTTCTTACTTGAAGCTAGGCTTAAAAGAACCGATAATAAAATCGACCGCTTAGATTCTAAACTTGATAAGCGGTTCAATAAATTGAAATCCTTCTTTGGGACGATTTGGGAAGCCATCTCTTGTGCTTCGACCTCCACACCACTTGCTCAAGACCCAGGTAAACGTCCGATGCCGCCTACATTCACATGGTCTTCTTCTGAAGAAGGTACGAGTTCGGGAGCAAGTACTCAACACATGCTAGGTCGTGGAATGTCACACATTGAGGAGGGAACTCATGACAATGATAGTAATAGTGATGATGAGGAACGAGAGAAGGAAGGTGACAAGGACGAAGGAGAAGGTAGTGATTCTGATTGGCCTCCACAATCACCACAATAGTCTCTACGCATCATTTCTTACGCTTTGATCTATGAACTTCTATGTCATTTGTTTTGTGTTAACTATACTATCTCCTTGTGCACGTTTTGTTTGACTTGTAACTCGTACAATATTCTATGGATTTTTAGTAGTATGATATCTCTGTGAATTATTGTTCTCTTATACATTATTATGAAAACCCTTTTTGTCGATGACAAAGGGGGAGAAAATGTTACGAACAAGTGCTATGCAGATTGTATAATTCAAGGGGAGCATATATACAGGGGGAGCAACACATTGTATAATTCAAGGGGAGCATATATACAGGGGGAGCAATATACAAGGAACAATACCTTTATTACGCCAAGTTGTCATCAATCAAAAAGGGGGAGAATGTTGAGTCGAAGCGTCGATGGTTATTTTGATTTATGACAAGAAGAAGCTTCTACATCGACAAAAAGAAGACAAGATGACTTCATAGGTTAGAAGTCGATTATTTAGAGTTATAAACTGTTAAAATCTATCCTCAAATAATCATACTTCTAATTGTTTGAAAATACTACTCATGAAGACATTTTTTATGCATATGACCTAAAACATGTCGACCTACAATTTTTTATAGGTCAACAGGTTTTTAAATTGTAACGGTCAAAAATAGGTCGACCTATAAAATTTTATAGGTCAACAGGTTTTTGAATTCCAACGGCTAAAAACATGTCGACCTATAAAATTCTATAGGTCAACAGGTTTTTGAATTTTGACCGTTATATTGAAAAGTCATCTTCTTTCTTCAAGAGTTGCATCCATTTTTCTTCATGAATAATCACTCCTTTTAGATGCATCTTTTCACCAACATTTGCAACCTCTCGATCTCTATAAATACATGATTTTACAATCATCCAAATTACCGAAATTTCTCTCTATTTTCTGATCTATCTTGCAATATTCTTCTCGTTCAAAAAGCATTCAAAAAGCATTCATTTTATCGGTTGAATCTCCAAGCATATTTCATACACTTGTGATTCAATTCGATATTATACTTCCTAATCTTTCTAAACATCAAATTTCATTTGAGGATAAGATTATAGGAAGGGTGTACTCAATCGTTGGCTAATCAGTGTTGAAAGAAGAACACAGTCAGAAGTCAAACTCTTATAATTGTCCTGTGTGGGTAAGCTTGTAGCCCGTGAAATCAAGTGGGTAAGCTTGTGGCCCGTAAATCAAGTGGGTAAGCTTGTAGCCCGTGAAATCAAGTGGGTAAACTTGTAGCCCGTAAATCAAGTAGTTGTGAACCTGTTCCTCCGGGTGAAGCGAGGGTGTTGTTTAGTGAAAAGCCGAAGAGAAGCTTCGGGACTGGACGTAGGACTGGAGGTCCGAACCAGTATAAAAATCCTGGTGTCGTTACTCTACTTTACTTTACTGCATTTAAAGTTATCTGTGATATATATATTGTTATCATATCATATTCCGCATAGCCATATTATAGATCCTGCATAAGTCGCGTACACACCCGCCTTTTCACATCCATCGAAACCGTAGTGACCATTATAACCGAGGCGCCTCACTTTCCATCATCCGCTTAAGTAAAATGTCTGGGCTCCAATACGATGACAATACTCCTAGCTAGAAGGAAACGCATGACCTCCCTGAGGTCCTCCCCCGTTTCTGGTTCACACCGTGGTGTAAGGCTTGCGAATTAACGCCATATGCAAAGCTATGCTATTTAAAGTCGTGCTTTGATCATCAACCACAAGGCTCTACTTTTCAACAAAAGTCTTGATCACTACATCTCTGCATGCCACGTTGTCAATCTACAACATCATATACACATCCATTTACAAGTCCGTTCTGGGTCTGAACGAAACCGGAGGCACCTTATTCCTCGTCCCGTATGTACAATACAGGAGAGAGGTCCTCGCACATCTAAACAATCAACAAGTACGTCCGGAAAACCACCACTATAACCCTTTCAAGGCAGCAACTCCCATCAAAGGCATCAGTAGCCATCCATTCGATGTAAAGATTATCGGTTTTGCACCGTCTTCATATCTTCGACTTCTTATCGTCGATCAATTATTTGAAATGAGAATTAACTCGGCCTTTTCAAATAATTCACATATATATATATATATATATTCAAATCAATTCTTTCCATGGTTAAATTATTTGACATTCATGTTTCAATTCAGTATAATAATTTCATGTCGAATACATCTAACCATCAAATATCCAATAAACAAAGTAAATTTGGTTTATTTCCATTCCATATCGTTAAACGATATAGCTCTATTTTTATTTATTTAAAAACAGCTCAATTTATTTAAACGGCGCTTCAGGCCGTTACGCGGCCCTGGCGTTGTTTTACTTTAGATTTGATTTACACATTTCTGAAAATCTAACCGTTGGATCTTAACAAATTTTATATCGGTTGAAAGATCTTTTCCAAGTGGAGCCAATGGTTCCAGTTTTGGGAAAATCCGATGGTCGGATTTCTCGGTACAATCGTTTAAAATTACGATTCCAAAACACAAACTGCAGCGTCGTTATTCGTTTTATTTTAATTTATATATATATATATATATATATATATAATTTGTTCTTCAATTTCCAAACCATTTTCGCTTCATACGGGTTAAAATAATATTTTTTAACTCACAAAAGTTTATTTCAACACATGAATATTTTTAGCGACTTATCCATACAATAAAAATGTTAATTTTATTGTTTAAACCATTTATTCAACACTCGAATATTTTTAATGGTTCATATACATGATAAAATAATATTTTTATCGTTTAAAGAATTTACTCAACACATGAATATTTTTAACAGTTCATATATACAACAAAAATGCTAATTTTATTGTTCTAGCAATTTATTCAACACATGAATATTTTTAACACTTCATATACACAATAAAAATGTTAATTTTATTGTTCTAGCTATTTATTCAGCACATGAATATTTTTAACACTTCATATATTTGATAAAAATGTAATTTTTATCGTTCGGTTTTTATTCAACTTATGAATGTTTTTATAACTTCATATATGCGATAAAAGTGTGATTTTTATTGTCTAAACAACTTATGGCAGTCATGAATATACTATCAACACATGAATATATTTCAATACATGAATAAAATTCAAACACATGAATATTTCATAAAATTTCGGCATTTTAACGGCAGGGTAATTAAAACCGGCACCGTCCTGATGTACGGCTCCTTGCACTACCTTATGCCTCACGACGTTTACAAGGGGGTTTACTAAATGATCTCAACATTTCGATCATTTTTCATTTCCCTAATGCAATTTCTTTCCACTATACAATCCATTTTCACAATAATGTGAATTTACAACAAACTCAAACAACTTTGCTTCAACCATAATCAATCATCCACAACGACAAATAATTTCATACCACAATCATCACAAATTCTTCTTGGGTTTACCGGAAGGGTGTCAGGAGCTACTAAGCCCCGTTTGCAACCTATTATATATTTTTACCGATTCATTTTGAATTTAGAAATTTCACATTGCTTTCGGCTTCACCTTAAAATTGTAGCGAGCTCTAAAATTTCTCTGGTCTCTTCTAGAATGTAGAAGACGTCCCCACGAGTCCAATGTCTCCAGTTTCGAAAACAATGTTAAAGATATGATTTTTATTCTAAAATCATTATTTGAAACACTTTTAAGTGTTGAAACCTATTGAAATTACAACAGTCGTTACCTCTCAATAATCGTTCAAACCTAGGTTTAACAATAACTTCAAATCCGAAGCACTAGGACGAAATCGGGTTGCGCCACCTGGAAGAGCTCCGGCCAGCGTTTAGATTGAGGTGGGTGGGGCCCAGTTCGTCGGTCCCTAGTGGTCTCAGCGACGGTTCGAAGTTCCGGACTTCGGAGGAGCAGATCTCGACGATGGTTGAACGAGGTTGGTGTGTGGTTGGTATTGATTCGAAGAGGAAGAGGAAGAGGAGCTCTTCAAAATTCCCAACTGGCTCGTTCAATTTTAATGAGTGGTTACGCCGGAATTTAAGAGAGAAGGGAGAAGTATTAGTCGCCGTCGGTCGATATGGGTTGTCGGATTTTTATAAAATTTTCTGGAAAATAAATAATTAATAGAAATTATTTGATTGGCCCACACTTATATTAAATTTTAAAATAGGGTTTTCTGATACGAACTCCAAATCAAACCCAACGACTGTTGCCCCTAGCTAAATACCTCCATTTCAGATACAATGGAATATGTTTCGTAAGCCCATTCGACTGTTTGAGTCAGTTATTGTAACACCCCACATCCATTAATGTCATTCACTAAGGGAACGCATTAACTTTCATGGAGCATTATAAGTAAACAGAACAGAATATTACAAGACAGATACATAAAATAGTACTTCAAAACTTTATATAACTTTATTGCAGCGGAAAACAGAAATAAGTCCGGTTACAATTTCAAAACCCATCTTACTAAAACCAAATACATAATCTCAGTCTTGTAAAAAGCCATCATAGTACATAATTTTTAAAGACATAATCCCCAATCCAAGGTACCATACGAAAGAGAAACAAAGCTAAGCATTACTTCCAGCACTTCGAGCAAGAAAGAAATCCAAGTCAAGCTCCACTAATTCCCACCCTGAGGACCTTTGGGGGGAGGAAAGAAAAGAGGCGAAACAAAACAAGGTCATACATAAAGTCTGGCGAGTCCAGTAACTTTAACAATATAATCAGTAAAGCAACATGATAAGAATATAAACTTGATAAATGAGATGACTGTAACATAAGCAGGTGACAAGGAAAATAAGGCAAGTAAGATAGAACAACGACTGCGCTCCTAATTGGTATAAGATATGCTCTGCACCGTACTAACATACTAGTTACATACTAAAAGATGATCCCTCTTAAACAAACATAACGATGGTAGTCTCGTGTAACTCTAGTTACTATCATAGGTGTCAACTTGCTCCTATCCCCACTAGTTGCATCCACTATCCTACCTGTTTGATTATGTATCTCTAGCTACTGTCATAGGTAACGAACGTGTACCTATCACCACTAGATGTACTCTCTTACTAAACATAATAATAAAAATAATGGTAGTTTCGTGTACTCAGTCCTAGCTACTGTCATAGATGTCGCCTGCTCATATCTCCACTAGTTGTACCCACTACCCTCCCCATTCGATCTACTTCCTAATTCGTAGATACCCGTGCTGGTCCCACGGTAGGGTGTATCACTCCCTAAAGTGGTAACCCGATACTAAAGGCACGACTTATACCTACACGATGCAACAACGTCTTATCTACCATCCCGGACCCACGCACGAACATGACTCCGTTGGACTTGCACTGCCACCGCTAACTCTTTATTGACCTCTCACAATTAACCCCAGTGAGCGTGTCCCTTCCTCGACCTAGTTCGAGCTCACACAAATACTAAATGGGTTACTGGTTGAAAAAGGTCCCCACACTTGACACAAGCTTCCCTCCTAAGCTTGGCCCCCACTAGGAATTCCGACTTAACCCCTCTTTATCCTCATGTCTAATCACATATCTCATCTAGGTTAAGTGTTTTAATTAAGTTTTCAGATGCCACCCATGTTACCCACTTAACCCTTCATCATTCCCATGCCTTAATACATGTCTTATCTTGGTTAAGTGTTCTTAATCGTGTTTCACATGCTACCCATGTCACCCACTCAACCCTTTATTATTTCCATGTCTTACCGCATGTCCTATCTTGGTTAAGTGCTTTTATTATATTATACATGTTCCATTAATTTGTAATTAAGTACATCTAAATTCACATATACATTGGTTAAGAGAATAACTACCTAATTATCAACCCTGAAGACTGAAATCAACATTAGATTGACACTCAGAGAATTACTCAACTCAACCAATCTTATGTTATGGCATTCATATAATTGTAGTCTTGCAAGACCTCCCACATTAGATTACCGTTTTGCGGTTGCTAGATGTGCCGGGCGGTTCCGGGCAGGCTTATACCGCAATCCAAATCTAAGCTCGTGCCTTTGCATTATTACGTATCTAGTTCCTGCCTTTGAAATCTCACATTAGATACCGTTTGCGGTTCCTGGACATATCGGGCAGTTCCGGGTAGGCTTACACCGTAAACCAATCTAACCTCGAGTCTTAGGCGTTTATTATTCTCGGTTCATTTCAAATTATGGATTATAGTGATTCCCAATTACCCATAAATTCCAATCCAAATTTATGCGACAATTTCTTATCCAATTTATGCCTATAATCCCAAGCTTACAGGTTATACCAATTTATACCCAAACCCACTTCATAGTTATGCATAATTTGTGCCAAAACCCATGTATCCAAATTATACCCAAAATATACTCAAACCAATTTTCATGGTTACCAACAGTTTATGCCCATATTTCACAATTTACATATTATTCAATTATTTCGCCAAACATTTCCCAATCGTTCAAACGTTATGCGTACGCAAATCTCACGTAATACGATTAGGCTCGAAGTTAGCCTAAACTCATAAAAAGAAAAAGGAAAAGGAAGGGAGAAGAGAATCATGACAACAAAACTGGCATAAACATAAGAACATGCATATGAACGAAAACAGGCATGTATTGATAAAATAGATCAGAAAGGCATAGGTTATGAATCAAAAAGGTGACAATTTGTAAACTTGATAAGATTCATTACAGGCGTAATCATATGATCTAATTTACAACTTATCACAATCAGTTTTAATTAATTATCTTGTGAAAGTGACATAGACTCACAGAGATAGGAGAATAATTCTGAATTCTGATTTCGAAATTTGATTAGCTAAACCGTTGATGTAGGCTTTGATTCTTATCTTCCAACTTGAATTTGATTTTATTTGGTGGAGGCTAGTTTAATTTGGGATTGGCCAGCAAGGAGGCACCATGAATTTTTTTTAATGAAATTATGGTTAGGTCTAGGTTTGTTTATATAGGTGTATTAGGTGAATTAGTGCCTTTAGATTAGGTTAGGATTCATCTAAATCATCCAAACCAAAAATACACGTCACCCAGCCAATCAGAGGATGCCTATATGCCCTAATAAATCAAAAATCGTCATTGCCCAGATCTGGCCGATGGGGTCGAACCCTACAGGGGGGTCAACACCCAGACGTGGTCGGTTCCGCGTTTCCTCTTCCCGCCTTCGCTGTTTGAATATTTTATTTTAATTCTGGTTTAAACTGAAATCTTCTGACCTCCATAACTTCTTCATACTGTATCCATTTTACGCAAACTCGAACTCTGTCTCAAGCAAAATTCCGAAGCAAACGCAATGGCGCAACCCGTTTCCCTTAATTCTTCTTCTAAAAATTAAGTATTCTTTAATTTTTTGATTTTAATATTATAAAATTACGGGGTGTTACATTCTCCCCTCCTTAAAGGATTTCGTCCTCGAAATCTTCAAGTTAAAAAGAATGTATCCTACCATCCAATCATCCATCTACTCATCCATCATCCACAAGCATCCATTGTCCTTAAAAGATTTCTAATGCTATATGAACATATGCAAAAGTGTGTGTATATGCTCTCTATCTAATGCAAAGATCAGGCAGTCTACTGATTCAGTTGACCTCCTTAATGTGAATTATGTCAGTGCCATGAGTCCAATATGTATGCAATTATTCCTAATGCACTTCATAACTTCTATATGAGTGCACAATCATTCACTCAAATGTAACATCCACATGATAACACATCAAATTTCAATCAATCAATAAACAAATATATGCAATATGCAATATGAAAGTGACTGAGCCGATCTTAGTGCCTAAAGTGTGTGCAAATGCATCCACTAGCAACCACTAGCAAACACTTGCATCCACTAAACATAACATGTCTCAAAACACATGTTTACAACCATAGGGTTTCTACCTAAAGACCGAAGAAATACTCAAGAGGATACACTAAACGATAGAACAAGTACAAACAAAGCGGTAGAAAAAGGAGAAGTTAAGAACATACCCTCAAAAAGGAAAGGGTACAATGCACGTATCTTGTTTTTCGTTTCCCAAGTCACGTCTCCTTGATCATCTCCCCATTGGACTTTAACCAACTTGACCTCTTAGTAAGGTAACTTCTTGACCCCTGATCCATGGATGCATGTAGGAGCTCGTCTAATCGTAGCATCTCGCTCCACTTCCACTTCTCTAAGCATGTTCGGCTCTATTACTTCTGCTGTATCGTGTAAATCCACTCACCTTATGTTGCGTGTAAACACTTCCTCAAATGCGACACATAAAACACTTCATGAACACCACTAAGCTTCTTAGGCAACTTCATTCTGTAGGCCATCTGTCCAATTCGCTCTATAATGGGGGATGGCCCTATGAACCTTGGGGCCAATTTCCCTACAGCTCCAAAGCGAACTACATTCCTCAGCGTTGATATTTTAATAAAGACCATGCCTCCAATGTCGAACTCAAGATCGGTCCTTCTCTTATTATCATATGACTTTTTCCTGTCTTGTGCCGTCTTCATGAGACTCCGAATCAAGTCTATCTTCTCCAAAGTTTCTCTCACAATATCGGGCCGAAGCAAAATCTTATCCGTAGATTCCCACCAACAAGTTGGTGATCGGCAAGGTCGCCCATATAAACCCTCAAAAGGAGCCATGCCAACACTAGTCTAATAGATGTTGTTGTAGGCGAACTTTACTAATGGAAGGTGTTTCTCCCATGTCCCTCCAAAGTCGAGGAGGCATAATGTCAAAAGATCTTCTAGAATTCGATTCACTCTTTCGGTTTGGCCGTCCGTTTGAGGGTGATAAGTAGTGCTCAAACACAATTGTGTTCCTACAGCCTCTTGCAAGCTCTTCCAAAACTCACTAATGAAAATGGGATCTCGATCGCTCACAATACTAGAAGGTATGCCATGAAGATGAACTATCTCTCGAAGATAAACAGATGCTGACCATGCCGCTGTCCTTTTACCCTTAATGGGAATGAAATTGGCGCTCTTGGTATGTCTATCTGCTACTACCTAAATCCCCGTATTACCCTTCCTGGACCTCGGCAACCCATCGACGAAATCCATGGAAACACTTTCCCATTTCCACTGCCGAACCTCTAAAGGGTGAAGCAAACCACCAGGCTTCGTTTGCTCAGCCTTAACTTGCTAGCACACTAAGCATCTAGAAACGAACTCAGCCACATCCTTATTCATTTCGGCCCAAAAGAAAACTCACTTCATGTCCCTATACATCTTTTCACCACCGGGATGTATGGTCATCTAAGAATGATGTGTTTCTTCAAAGATTTTCCTATCTTGGATTGCCACTACCTTCGCGGGATCCACACCTATCCCTTGCTTAGAGACCACATGCCCTAAGAACCTCACTTTCTTCCTCCAAAACTGATATTTGGAGAATTTAGCTTTGAGTAGATGTACTCGAAGGGTCTCTAAAACTTCCTTAAGATGTAGGGCATGCTCTTCCTAGCTTCTAGAGAATATCAAAATGTCATCCACAAGTCTACCACGAACTTGTTTAGAAACTCCCTAAACACCCTACTCCTCAAGTCTACGAAATACGCGGGTGCATTCGTCATACTAAAAGGCATGACAAGCTATTAATCTATCTTTTGGCAAAGATCATCTCAACACGAATTTCTATCATCTGGAACGACTCAAGACTTCGGTGTAGATTGGCAATCACTTGGATGAATTGTCGGAGCATTGCTAGCATGGAGTTTGTGTCATTTCTCACCCTTCTGGATCGGTTCGCCGATCCTAGGAGTCGCCCCCTAGGTCGCAATCCGATCCTAGGAGTCGCACCCCTAGGTCGCGGTCCGATCCTAGGAGTCGCCCCCCTAGGTCGCGATCCGATCCTAGGAGTCGCACTCCTAGGTCACGATTCGATCGTGGAGCGCATGGGGACCGCGAACCGCCTGCAGTTTTGCACTGTTTTGACCTATTCTAAAGGCTATTTTCGCTCCAACTTGCATGCATCTTATTACACATGTCATATGACGACTTGGAGAGGGTTTCTGGATGTTTTCCACCACATTTCGAGATTTTTTGGGATGCGTGCCATGTGTCCCATGAACCACCTTCAGGAAACAGCTATAAATACACCATTTGAAGGCATTTTCAAGGATCTTTTGGTCATTCTTCTTCACTGCTTCCACCATTACTGAAGTGCAAGGACTTTGCACCTTCATACACTCAAATTCTTCTCTTTTCAATACAATTAACACACTGATTGTGTGCTTGCATGTAACTGATTCTTGTAATCTGTCAGTATAACAATAAGATTATAAAGTGGACGTAGGCTATATCTACAGCCGAACCACTATAAAAACCTTGTGTGTCTCCTCTTTATTTACTCTTTTCTGCATTCTGTGATCAGTGATCTGCATTTGGGTGTTAGGCCCAATTTTTGGTCTAACATTTTGGCGCGCCAGGCAGGGGGCACACAAAAACTTCAACTTCTAGCTTGAAAGGAGACTCAATGGCAATCAAAAGGAAGAAGACTGGAACTTCCACTCATGCTGATGAAGCTGATGCTGAAGGCACAAGGAACGAAGTAAGCCAGGAAGCTTCATCTCATGGAGATCCTTCTACGTACTTTACCAGAGACGAGATGGATGGAGTTCTTGCTGAACTGAGAGATCAGATGGCACGGCAAGACGATATTCTCTAGAAACAACAGGAAATGATCAACCAATTCTTCGCTCGGATGGATGGAAGGCCGAGAAATGTTCAAGCCATTGGAGATGGAGCCACTGAAGAGGCTCGCACAGGCCACCACGATAAGATCGTTTTGGGCCCAGCGACCCGCGACCCGCCAACACAAATGCTCGGGGCATCCCTCTCCATGTTGGAAATGCACAACGATCGACTCTAGCTCCAGATCGAACGAACACTGGACCGCAAGCTCCCACGCATCAGCAGCAGCCAGCTCGTGAT
Source organism: Allium sativum (assembly GCA_030737875.1). NCBI lineage: Eukaryota > Viridiplantae > Streptophyta > Magnoliopsida > Asparagales > Amaryllidaceae > Allium > Allium sativum. The sequence continues at coordinate 163,197,541 of CM060926.1, forward strand.
GTGGCACCAGATCTCGTTCGGATCGCCCCTGTCCACGATCTGAATTCACGACCCGAACTCCACACAGATACTGGTCGGGTCCCCCATCACGATCCGCGATCCGCGACCCTCGATCCACTTCTGTAGTTCATCGACAGCTTCCAACCTCTCCTGCATTCAACGCTGGGGGCACCAGCTCTGATTTTGGCAATTTGCAACAACTTTTTGAAGGAAATCGGCTAGCAGATCTCATTCATTGCCTCTCGAGAGGCCGCACCTATCGGAATGACGTGGACGACGTCAATCACAATCCGTTCACACAGGAAATCAGGAATTCTCGCAATCCCCCAGATTTCAAACTTCCACAATTGGAGCCTTACAACGGTAGGACAGATCCTACCGTGCATCTCATGCGTTACAAACGGCATATGGAAGTTCAAATGGCATCGGAAAACGTCATGGCTAAATGTTTTCCCCTCTTTCTGACTGATATAGCGGCCATGTGGATTCAGCAGCTAGAATCTGAATCGATCAACCGCTGGAATATGTTGGTCGCTCGCTTTCTTGAACAATTTCGGGTCCACATCGCACGACCCAAGAATGTCATGTCGCTCACTACGATTAAGCAGAGGCCTAGAGAAACTCTGCGTTCATTCCTGGAAAGATTCAACGTTGCAGCAGCATCAGTTGATCGTCCTGAACCATCGATGGTACTGATGGCAGTAGTATTCGGCGTTCTAGATAACTCGGAGTTCAAAAAATCTTTGTACCGAGATCCATCGCGAAATCTCGGTGAATTTTACCTTGAAGCAGACAGATTTCTGCGGGAAGAAGATGCAACTTCTGAGAAACGCACTCTCAACGTCAACATGCTCGGAGATGGAGAACCGCCCAATCCTGGAAAAGGCAATGACAAGGGTAAAGGAAAGACCCTGCTACAAATGATCATAATGCTCCACCCCGGAGAGGGTCCAGATACGACAAATACACTGAAATGAATGACACCCTGAGCAATATATACGTGGATACAAGGGGTGCCGCCTCATATCCAAGGCTTCCCAAGAGGGAGCCAACGCTAGCACAACGCAATTCTGGCAGACACTGCATATTTCATGACATAGACGGTCACAACACTGATGACTGCAGACATTTGCGAGATCTTATTGAGGATCGGGTCAGATGAGGAGAGCTACCCGAATATGTCACTCGATCAATAACGCCTACACCTGCGCTGCCACCACCTATTCCCCAGAGAGGGAACGATCCTGGATCGAGCAATCGCGGGATTATCATTCGCTGATCCCACTCAGCGGATCTCTTCAGTTTGTTGAACTCCGGTTCACAGTTCATGTTTTTAGGTTTTTTAGGCGACTTCTCGCCCTCCTTTGTTTTCCCTGCATGTAATAAGAGCCGTCACATCAGCCCACACGCATGGAACCTGCTTGTGGTCCCAAGTCGTGTCCGGCAAACGACCGCTGTGTTTTCATGAATTAGCAATAAGCATTGAGCTCTGGCTACCAATTGGATCCGTCCAGTACGAACATGAGGTCCGGCTCCTAACTGGATTCGTCCAGTATAAACAAATCTTCTTGTGCTTTTCCTTGGTCGCCTTACTCCGGTAAGGCCGTCTTGGAACCTTCATGTGCTTTTCCTTGGTCGTCTTACTCCGGTAAGGCCGTCTTGGAACTTTCATGGCATTTCCTTGGTCGTCTTACTCCGGTAAGGCCGTCTTGGAACCTTCGTTGCTTTTCCTTGGTCGTCTTACTCCGGTAAGGCCGTCTTGGAACCCCTCTAACATCTTCTCAGATGGTTTACTCCAGTAAGGCCACCTAGGAAATATTCTTGCATTATTTGTTTTATCTTCTTGCATGTACAAACTCCTGGCCTTCTTCGATTTCTCTGGCCTTAATACGATCCCGTGTGATCGTCGGTTTTCTGCCCTTAATACGATCCGGCGTGATCGTCGCATTCTGGATTTGGATTTCTCAGATTATCCAGAACACATCTTCCTTCAATCAACAAGATATGTTTTGGGGGGCAACTTGTTACACTATCTTTTGGCAAAGATCGTCTCAACACGAATTTCTATCATCTGGAACGACTCAAGACTTGGGTGTAGACTGGCAATCACTTGGATGAAGTGGCGGAGCGTTGCTAGCATGGAGTTTGTGTCATTTCTCACCCATCTGGATCGGTTCGCCCCCCTAGGAGTCGCCCCCATAGGTCGCGATCCGATTCTAGGAGTCGCACCCCTAGGTCATGGTCCGATCCTAGGAGTCGCCACCAAGGTCGCGATCCGATCCTAGGAGTCGCACTCCTAGGTCACGATCCGATCGTGGAGCGCATGGGGACCGCGAACCGCCTGCAGTTTTGCACTGTTTTGACCTATTCTAAAGGCTATTTTCGCTCGAACTTGCATGCATCTTATTACACATGTCATATGACGACTTAGAGAGGGTTTCTGGACGTTTTCCACCACATTTCGAGATTTTTGGGATGCGTGCCATGTGTCCCATGAACCACCTTCAGGAAACAGCTATAAATACACCATTTGAAGGCATTTTCAAGGATCTTTTGGCCATTCTTCTTCACTGCTTCCACCATTACTGAAGTGCAAGGAATTTGCACCTTCATACACTCAAATTCTTCTCTTTTCAATACAATTATCACACTGATTGTGTGCTTGCATGTAACTGATTATTGTTATCTGTCAGTATAACAATAAGATTATAAAGTGGACGTAGGCTACATCTACAGCCGAACCACTATAAAAACCTTATGTGTCTCCTCTTTATTTACTCTTTTCTGCATTCCGTGATCTGTGATCTGCATTTGGGTGTTAGAACCAATTTTTGGTCTAACACTAGCTATTCAAAGAAATCGTCGGGAGTCCTAAAAGCATTCTTATCTATACTATCCGCAGCTACCCTTACTGATGAAATCCAGTAGCTAAGTCCAACTGTGAGAAAACCGAAGCACCAACCAACTGATCGAACAAATCATCTATCCTCGGCAATGGGTGTCTATCATTCTTCGTGATTTTATTCAGCTCCCTACAGTCCACGCACAATCTAAGTGAACCATCAGCCTTCGTAGCGAAAACAACTAGAGCACCCCATTCTGAAATACTTCTTCTTATGAACTCTTTCTCAAGTAGCTCCCCTACTTGCTTACTGAGTTCCTTCCTCTCCCTCGGAGCCATGCAGTGCACTAGCAATGCAACCGACCTTGCATTATCTACTATGTATATGCGGAAGTCACGCTTCGGGGTAAACCCCAAAACATCAAAGACGTCATCATACCCATGGACTACTCAAACAGATGGAAAATCATCGATGGATGCGTCAAGTGATTCTAGGTAGCTAAGCATCATCGAACCCCTAGGGTCACATGAAATATCAAGGGTCTTTCCACAATGAGTCAATAGTCTAACTACCCTCCCTTCATAGTCTAGGATGGCACCCTACCTGGCTAGCCAACTCATCCCAAGAATCAGCCATAGTGTAGTGACCCGAAAATCCGGTCCAATTTGAGCTGACCAAATAACACAAGTCCAACCCCAAATCGCACTGGAAATTCAAGAAACTAATAGAAAGAAGATAGAGGGTGAGGAAAGACAAGATAGAAACATAGAATAGAAGAAGAAGAACACAAAACACGAACCTCACAGCGGAACAAATAACATATAATAGATAACATATCCACGAAATAAAAGATTTACTTGCATATACAAATCGCTTTTCAAGTACAGCACTTACAACACAGCGGAATAGTAACTATAGCTATATAATCCTGAAGCCTTCTGCTCCAGCTCTTCAAGTATCTGTAAAATCCTGACTACTTGACTGCCCGTACAATAATGGGAACCCGAGAGTTTAGGGAAAACAAAAACAAAATAAACTCCGGGTCAGTCATGGGACTGGTATGAGTAAATCAGTTTAAACGGTTTGAACAAGTAAACGATATCTCATAAGACCATGCCGTATAACGGAACGGGTTTTTCCCTTATGAGAATCCAAAATATCTTTATATCAAAACATTTTGATATTATAATAATGTCTATCAACCACAGTATAATAATCATCTAGCAGAAACGCTTTCATCTCACGTTCTACACATATAGTATACAATCAAAACCGCAAGCACGTATTGGGTAATGGATTTCCAACTATGACAAGGTATGGAACCACCTTTCGATCAGTGTACTCTAGGAACGATACACTGGAGTTCAACAAGAACATCTTGCAACTCAGCCACTCATGACCGACCACTCATTTTTCTTGAGTGTATCGAATGTATATCACCAACGTTGGGATCAGCAACCATTTCCCGTATATATATGAGACAACAATGGTAGATTAAAGAAGCAAATGAATATTCTCTAGAAAGGTGATTATACACCCTACTTCGATGCGATCGACTTAGCCATGCTGCCTGCCCGATTTCTATCATTTACTGGATGATGAGGCTAGAAGTTATGCGTTATCATCACATCAGATTCACTTCGAATGCTACATTGTCAGATCCATCGAAAATCACTAATTGACATCTACAACAGTACATTACGTGTTAGCTAAAGAAGTTTCCTTCTCCGCTTCCACTCTTGGTACGGTTGAAGAAATCAATGTACGTGACCTTTCTGGAAATACTTTGTTAGACATACATCCGTACAAGTCACCCAAGAACAGGATGAACCGAAGGCACTATTCAGTACATCCATCTTAGGCACTATTCAGTACATCCATCTTAGGCACTATTATCTAAGACTTATACAATAGCCCTTGCACTTTACTCCGTCTTCAATTATCATTGGCATATATGACTTGCAACGCTTATGCCAATACAGAGTGGTTCTTTGGATAATAATCCAACCCGTCTCTCCATATTAACAACGTTAAAATGGTCACAAACTTCGATAGTCGGTGAGTTAACTATCAAAGAAAAACAGGTGTGCAAACAACGATATTATTTCCAGATGGAAATTTTATCAATCAATCATCAATCATATATACATCTATATATATATATATATATGTATTCATATTTCCTTATTTTCTATGTTTAGAAAATATACGTTAACACTGGGAAACATTTCCAATTCTAATCCATATTTCCAATTTCAATATTTGATTACGTTTCTGATTCTATTTGGAAAACATTTCCAAATCTTCTTTACTTGGATTTAAACAGAGGTTTAAATCAACATCGCGACGACAACTCAAACCACTATACTTATTTACTAAATTCACTTAACCACTTTCACTCTCGAACCTTAACCATTTCTAAATTAAAAACGAAGTCAATCAAGTTGGGGTATAACTACCTCTCAGACCTTAACTGAACAACATTTCAAATCTCGAAATAGGGTAAGTTCATCTTTTAACTTTTTAACACTTCCTTACGTAACTCCTTTCGAATAAACTATATTCGAAAATCCTTTAAACTCTATTTGTTTAACTCTAATCGATTTACTCTTTTAATTCTATTTGAATAAACTAAATTCGATCAACTCATTTTAACTTGATTCGAATGACTAATAATCGATAACTCCCCTTAATTCTATTCGAATAAACTATATTCGATTTACTCATTTGATTTAACTAATATCGATTAACACCATCAATAACTAAATTCGATAACTCCTTCGAATAAACTATATTCGATAACTCCTTCGATTAACTAATAATCGATAACTCCTTCGAATAAACTATATTCGATAACTCACTTCGATTAAACTAATAATCGATAATTCCTTCGATTAACTAATAATCGATAACTCCTTCGAATAAACTATATTCGATAACTCACTTCGATTAACTAATTCGAATAACTAATTCGAATAACCCTTATTTATTTAACTCTATTCGAATAACTAATTTGAATAACCCTTATTTATTTAACTCTATTCGAATAACTAGTTCGAATAACTCTATTCAATAAATCTAGTTCGATTTAACTCTATCGATTAACTCTATTTGATTAACTCTAACCGGTTTAACTCGGAACTGTCAACCCTAACAGGTTTAACTCGGACTGATTAACCCTAACTGGTTTAACTCGGACTGATCAACCCTAACTGGTTTAACTCTGACTGGTTAACCCTAACTGATTAACTCATTCAGATTAACTCCTTTGAATTAACCCCTTTGATTTATCCCTTTGAACTAACTCCTTTGATTAATTCCTTTCCTATTTGTTTATATTTATTTCATATAAATATTTCCTTTATAAAATTCTATTTATTTAACAAATAAATACCTCCTTTTATTTCTATTTATTTTAACCAATAAATATCTCCTTTGATTTCTATTTATTTTGACAAATAAATATCTCCTTTGATTTCCATTTATTTTAACAAATAAATATCTCCTTTGATTTCCATTTATTTTAACAAATAAATTTCTCCTTTGATTTCTATTTATTTTAACAAATAAATATCTCCTTTGATTTCTATTTATTTTAACAAATAAATATCTCCTTTGATTTCTATTCAACCAACTCGACTCGACTAACCCCTTTCGAATAACATATTCGATTTACTAACTTTCGAATACCATATTCGATTGACTAACTTTCGAATACCATATTCGATTTAACTCCTTTCGAATACCATATTCGATTTAACTCCTTTATTTGCTTTATAAAGATTTCCTTTTAACAACGTTTATTCATTTTTAAAGATTTACTTTTAGTAACAGTTCTTCACTTAAAAAAATGATTTCGTTTTTCCAATTCTATTTGTAAGTGTTTTACAAATATTTCTATGTTCATTTTGATTTGTAAATGGTTTTTACAAACATTTCTCTTTCGATTTGATTTGTAAATGATTTACAAACCTTTCTCTTTCTATTTGATTTGTAAATGATTTACAAATCTTTCTCTTTTTATTAGATTTCTGAAAAAATTTCTAACTCCTTATATTCCCGGAAAAATTCACCATAACCTCCTTTGTACCGAAAGCATCGGGAAAATCCCCAAACCCACCACACAGTCCTTTCCATTCAAAAAGAAAATGGTTTGAAATTTATTTCCTTTCTAAATACCTTCTATTTATAAATATTCCAATTTATAAATATTTCTTATTTATAAATATTCCATTTATAAATATTTTATTTTCACTATCGCTTTGAAAATTCCCTTATCAACATTCTGGTATGTTACGGTATTTAACATATCAAATTTCGATATCCAATATCGTCCATACACACATAATCAACAACAGGTTATAATTCACATCATATATCAAAATATATGAAAAACAATAAAATAACAGTTGAGGAATCCAGTCGGATTCCTCCAACCTGGTTTCCTGCATCCACAGATGTTACACAACATGATTGTCATCACTTTCAGTTCAATATGAATTATTCTGATAAACAGAATCAATATATAACTATATAACTGTTTATTTATTATATATATATATATATAATATTTCATTAACTGACTAGCAGTTCAATCAAACAGTCAACACACAATCAAATAGACAATTTCTAACAGTTCTAAAAATACAACATGAAATTATAAACTGTTCAGAGTTAGTGAGATTTACTCACATTGGCAGTTCATCGTTAAAGAACGATAAACTGTTTGTTTGATTTGAATCAAACAATTTATTTCATCGTAAATTCAAACGAGCTCCACTCCACTTCCAGTCAGTTCCAGTGTGTAGTCGTCGTCCATACGATCCCAACGGATCTTGTTTCGCTCAGTTTTGATATCGTATGGAAAAGATATTGATATTACAATTTTCACTAAATATTTAAATATTTTTTAAATAAAATTACTTAAGTTATTGGACTTAACTTATTTTTAACTGGCCCAACTACCATCGAAAGGCCCAAACCCGCTTTGAACACCTTCTTCCTCTAGGAATTTCCTCCGATCCAAAAACATGGCCATGACCGCTACTTTATCTCCCCACCGTACATCCTCCCTTCCATTTAAAATCCCATAAAAATCCCCAAAAATCATCTCTTCCCGTAGTCTTCCTTTTCCACCCTCATTCTTTCAACTCGCAGCATCTTGAGGGATTTCGATTGCTGCTGGATCGAGTCCCTTAGCACATACCACCGAACCAACATCACACCGATACCCACCAAATCCTACCACCCGTTGCGTCTTGCTTCCCTGGTCATCACGCACCCATCCAAAACCCTTCTCGACGCCAATAGTGTTACCCGAGGTCAGCCCTAACTTCTCTGTCCAAAACCACAAACCCAACAGTGAACGTCGAACACGAAACGGACCCTTCCAGGATGTAGAGGATCCCTTGCTGAACTCGAAAATGTTTGCTTTTGGATTTAAGGGAATTTATTTGATTTTGTTTGTATTTATTTCTTGCGATGGGTTTTTGTCTGAGAAAAGTTTGTTGGCGGCTTGTTCGACTTCAGATGAAATGATATTAGGTTTACACAATGGAAGGGGTATTTATAGTGTTTTAGGAATTAATATTTAATTGACTTTTATATTAATTATATTGCTCATTTCACTCTACAAATTCCTACGATCATATACAGTATTCAAAAATCACGAAACTGGACATTTAGCTAGAGTTCAACATTACGAACCCAACGAAACCGGTTTCGTCGAATTCCGACTTCGTATTTTTAACTATCGAAATACTGACTGTTTCTCACTCTAAAAATCTGTACAACCACACAGTGACTCTAAAAATCATGGAAACTAACATCTAGCAACTATTTGACATTGCGGATCTAACAAAATTAGTTTTGTCGAATTCCGACTTCGTTTGCAAAAGTTGCTATTTTTAAAGCTCTGGATGTCCCATTTAAATATATAAATATATTTAAATAAAATTAAATAAATTATTAACAAATTAATATTATCGTATATATTCACAGTGGAATACCATACAGCTCTAGAATATTCCTATATGAATTTCTAACTCGATAATCACTTTCGGGTCAACCCGATATTCGATTTATATTGAAATTCCTTTTTAAAATATAAATAATCCCTTTATAAATTATAAAGGAATTCCACAGCGACTTGCCTAAAATTTGATTTGGACGTAAATCAAAATCTACACGATGAAATCCAGATTTTTCTCTTCCGCTAGAAAGATATACTCCACCAGCTCCACACGTTTTTTGTTTCACAGAAATCCGGCTTAAAACGAATCCTGTACATTCGGTTGAAGTTTGAATCGCCAATTTACGAACTGCAGCGCCATTTCGAGCTCGATTTTAATTATATTATAACTCTACGTTCAAACTGTCATTTATATAATATATTCGTTATTCAAATTCAATTCCAAACTGAATTAAATATCATGGGTGATCCAGTTCGCACCATATCGCCATTTCAGCCAATTCTGATTATTTCAGAATTAAATATATTATTTAATTTATTATTTTAATTAAATATTTACCATTATTTAATTCGATGACCATTAAATCTTTTAATTCACCTTTTAAATAAATTAATTAATTATTATACCTCTGCAAAGGCGGGTCATTACATTCTTCCCCACTTAAAATAATTACGTCCTCGAAATTGCTAAAGCTAGAAGATGACCCTATCTACTGGTTAGAACATATTTGTTCATTCTTAACTTCAGTTTCAACTCAACAAATTTAATTTCAATTTAAATATTAATTAATTCTTATCAACGAAAATTTTCAAAAATCCTGAAAATTTTCTAACGCCTTAAATCTTCGAAAAATTTCGCCAGCACCTCCTTTGTACTGGTCAATCGGTCAAACTCCAACTCGCCTCTCTGGGCCATCTCTATCCCAAAAGAAAATCAAACAGCCAAGCGACTTGCCAATTCGGCTCATCAAAATCTCATACCATAAGAAATATAAACTTGTACCTTTTGTCGGGCATATCAACTCTATCACTTCCATATGCTATCAACTCAGCATATACCAATGTTATCCCGATCAAACTCATATCACGTTTATCTCCAATACAACCATTCGCTTTTAACCAAGCCAACTCCATTTCAAATTCGAGTTTCATTCTTGATTTCAAACTCTTAACTCGATTATCACATCACACTTCAAATTTGAATCTAACAATCCAATTTGTCTTGATATCATTCTAATTCAATCTCAGTTACCACTTTACTGGCTTTACTTTAATTCAAATTTTCTTTCACAAATTTCTGTTAAATTTGTTTTTAATTCAAACAGTCTTTCCCTAGGAGTTTTTAAACTGTTTACTCTTTTCAAAAATAAAATTTTCCTTTTTGAAATTCAACACAACTTGTCTTTCCCAAAACAAATTCAAAACAGTATCTCTGGTAGTAATTCGTCATTTACAACTCGAAAATGAACACTGATGATGCAGCTGTCATCATCAGAATCTATTTTCCAGCGATCGAAGTGAGTTCAATACTATAAAACTATTTCTAAACATTTCCACTTTGAAATTCATTTCAAAATATAATTCACACTGCTTGTAAAACAATTTAAAATCCCTCAGGATCTTAAATTTTCTTTATTTTTAATCCAAATCCACTTACAAACACTTATCCAATTTTCCAGAATTTTAATTTAATTTCTGGTTTAAATTTCAGATTTAACTCATCTGATTTCACGTATTTCACTTATATGAATTTTGATTGGTTAATTACATAACCATTTAATTTATAATATTACTCGATTATAATAACAACCAATATATCCAATATATTATAATTTTGATATATATATATCTTCTCTATATCAAGACACCTTGGGTAAACTTATTTTAATTTACCCTCTTTTCAAAACATATCGTGACGACCCATCGTGTTCGAGTGTTTAGTAACTCCTACCGATACAGTGGATCAAACTGATCGGCCAGAACTCATAAACAACTCAACCAATGAATCACCACAATATAAAACAAATTTTTATATCAAATACAAATACGTTCACTCGTATATATACACTCAACTCAATCTAGGGTATTACTAACCCCATCTCTACTGAGTCACGCCACAGAGCCAAGGTAATTCACTTAACTTAAGTTCTGATACCAAATGTAGTGACCCGAAAATCTGGTCCAATTTGAGCTGACCAAATAACACAAGTTCAACCCCTAATCGCACTGGAAATTCAAGAAACTAATAGAAAGAAGATAGAGGGTGAGGAAAGATAAGATAGAAACATAGAATAGAAGAAGAAGAAGAACACAACATCAGAGTAACACGAACCTCACAGCCGAAAGAATAACATATAATAGATAACATATCCTTGAAATAAAAGATTTACTTGCATATACAAATCATTTTTCAAGTACAGCACTTACAACACAGTGGAATAATAACTATCGCTATATGATCTTGAAGCCTCCTTCTCCAGTTCTTCAAGTATCTGTAAAATCCTGACTACTTGACTGCCCGTACAATAATGGGCACCCAAGAGTTTAGGGAAAACAAAAACAAAATAATCTCCGGGTCAGTCATGGGACTGGTATGAGTAAATCAGTTTAAACGGTTTGAACAAGTAAACGATATCTCATAAGACCACGCCGTATAACGGAACGGGTTTTTCCCTTATGAGAATCCAAAATATCTTTATATCAAAACATTTTGATATTATAATAATGTCTATCAACCATAGTATAATAATCATCTAGCAGAAACGCTTTCATCTCACGTTCTACATATACAGTATACAATCAAAACCGCAAGCACGTATTGGGTAATGGATTTCCAACTATGACAAGGTATGGAACCACCTTTCGATCAGTGTACTCTAGGAACGATACACTGGAGTTCAACAAGAACATCTTGCAACTCAGCCACACATGACCGACCACTCATTTTGCTTGAGTGTATCGAATGTATATCACCAACGGTTGGGATCAGCAGCCGTTTCCCGTATATATATGAGACAGCATTGATATATTAAAGAAGCAAATGAATATTCTCTAGATAGGTGATTATACACCCTACTTCGGTGCGACCGACTTAGCCATGCTACCTGCCCGATTTCTGTCATTTACCGGATGATGAGGCTAGAAGTTATGCGTTATCACCACATCAGATTCACTTCGAATGCTACATTGTTAGCTCCATCGAAAATCACTAATTAACATCTACAACAGTACATTACGTGTTAGCTAAAGAAGTTTCCTTCTCCGCTTCCACTCTTGGTACGGTTGAAGAAATCAATGTACGTGACCTTTCTGGAAATACTCTGTCAGACATACATCCGTACAAGTCACCCAGGAACAGGATGAACCGAAGGCACTATTCAGTACATCCATCTTAGGCACTGTTATCTAAGACTTATACAATAGCCCTTGCACTTTACTCCGTCTTCATTTATCTTTGGCATATATGATTCGCAACGCTTATGCCAATACAGAGTGGTTCTTTGGATAATAATCCAACCCGTCTCTCCATATTAACAACGTTAAAATGGTCACAAACTTCGATAGTCGGTGAGTTAACTATCAAAGAAAAACAGGTGTGCAAACAACGATATTATTTCCAGATGGAAATTTTATCAATCAATCATCAATCATATATATATATATATATATATATATATATATATATATATCTATGTATTCATATTTCCTTATTTTCTATGTTTAGAAAATATACGTTAACACTGGGAAACATTTCCAATTCTAATCCATATTTCCAATTTCAATATTTGATTACGTTTCTGATTCTATTTGGAAAACATTTCCAAATCTTCTTTACTTGGATTTAAACAGAGGTTTAAATCAACATCACGACGACAACTCAAACCACTATACTTATTTACTAAATTCACTTAACAACTTTCACTCTCGAACGTTAACCATTTCTAAATTAAAAACGAAATCAATCAAGTTGGGGTTTAACTACCTCTCAGACCTTAACTGAACAACATTTCAAATCTCGAAATAGGGTAAGTTCATCTTTTAACTTTTTAACACTTCCTTACGTAACTCCTTTCGAATAAACTATATTCGAAAATCCTTTAAACTCTATTTGTTTAACTCTAATCGATTTACTCTTTAATTCTATTTGAATAAACTAAATTCGATCAACTCATTTTAACTCGATTCGAATGACTAATATTCGATAACTCCCCTTAATTCTATTCGAATAAACTATATTCGATTTACTCATTTGATTTAACTAATATCGATTAACCCCATCGAATAACTAAATTCGATAACTCCTTCGAATAAACTATATTCGATAACCCCTTCGATTAACTAATAATCGATAACTCCTTCGAATAAACTATATTCGATAACTCACTTCGATTAAACTAATAATCGATAATTCCTTCGATTAACTAATAATCGATAACTCCTTCGAATAAACTATATTCGATAACTCACTTCGATTAACTAATTCGAATAACTAATTCGAATAACCCTTATTTATTTAACTCTATTCGAATAACTAATTTGAATAACCCTTATTTATTTAACTCTATTCGAATAACTCTATTCAATAACTCTAGTTCGATTTAACTCTATCGATTAACTCTATTTGATTAACTCTAACTGGTTTAACTTTGAACTATCAACCCTAACTGGTTTAACTCGGACTGATCATCCCTAACTGGTTTAACTCGGACTGATCAACCCTAACTGGTTTAACTCTGACTGGTTAACCCTAACTGATTAACTCTTTCAGATTAACTCCTTTGAATTAACCCCTTTGATTTATCCCTTTGAACTAACTCCTTTGATTAATTCCTTTCCTATTTGTTTATATTTATTTCATATAAATATTTCCTTTATAAAATTCTATTTATTTAACAAATAAATACCTCCTTTTATTTCTATTTATTTTAACCAATAAATATCTCCTTTGATTCCTATTTATTTTAACACATAAATATCTCCTTTGATTTCTATTTATTTTAACAAATAAATATCTCCTTTGATTTCTATTTATTTTAACAAATAAATATCTCCTTTGATTTCTATTTATTTTAAGAAATAAATATTTCCTTTGATTTCTATTTATTTTAAGAAATAAATATCTCCTTTGATTTCTATTCAACCAACTCGAATCGACTAACCCCTTTCGAATAACATATTCGATTTACTAACTTTCGGATACCATATTCGATTGATTAACTTTCGAATACCATATTCGATTTAACTCCTTTCGAATACCATATTCGATTTAACTCCTTTATTTGCTTTATAAAGATTTCCTTTTAACAACGTTTATTCACTTTTAAAGATTTACTTTTAGTAACAGTTCTTCACTTTAAAAAAATGATTTCCTTTTTCCAATTCTATTTGTAAGTGTTTTACAAATATTTCTATTTTCATTTTGATTTGTAAATGGTTTTTACAAACATTTCTCTTTCAATTTGATTTGTAACTGATTTACAAACCTTTCTCTTTCTATTTGATTTGTAAATGATTTACAAATCTTTCTCTTTTCATTTGATTTCTGAAAAATATTCTATCTCCTTATATTCCCGGAAAAGTTCGCCATAACCTCCTTTGTACCGGAAGCATCGGGAAAATCCCCAAACCCACCACACAGTCCTTTCCATTCAAAAAGAAAATGGTTTGAAATTTATTTCCTTTCTAAATATCTTCTATTTATAAATATTCCAATTTATAAATATTTCTTATTTATAAATATTCCATTTAGAAATATTTTATTTTCACTATCACTTTGAAAATTCCCTTATCAACATTCCGGTATGTTACGGTATTTAACATATCAAATTTCGATATCCAATATCGTCCATACACACATAATCAAAAACAGGTTACAATTCACATCATATATCAAAATATATGAAAAACAATAAAATAACTGTTGAGGAATCCAATCGGATTCCTCCAACCTGTTTCCCTGCATCCACAGATGTTACACAACATGATTGTCATCACTTTCAGTTCAATATGAATTATTCTGATAAACAGAATCAATATATAACTATATAACTGTTTATATTATATATATATATATTTATATATATATATATATATATATATATATAATATTTCATTAACTGACTAGCAGTTCAATCAAACAGTCAACACACAATCAAACAGACAATTTCTAATAGTTCCTAAAATACAACATGAAATAATAAACTGTTCAGAGTTAGTGAGATTTACTCACATTGGCAGTTCATCGTTAAAGAACGATAAACTGTTTATTTGATTTGAATCAAACAATTTATTTCGCCGTAAATTCAAATGAGCTCCACTCCACTTCTAGTCAGTTCCAGTGTGTAGTCGTCGTCCATACGATCCCAACGGATCTTGTTTCGCTCAGTTCTGATATCATAAGGAAAAGATATTGATATTACAAGTTTCACTATATATTTAAATAGTTTTTAAATAAAATTACTTAAGTTATTGGACTTAACTTGTTTTTAACTGGCCCAACTACCATTGAAAGGCCCAAACCCGCTTTGAACACCTTCTTCCTCCAGGAATTTCCTCCGATCCAAAAACATGGCCATGACCGCTACTTTATCTCCCCACCGTACATCCTCCCTTCCGTTTAAAATCCCATAAAAACCCCCAAAAATCATCTTTCCCGTCCTCTTGCTTTTCCACCTTCATTCTTTCAACTCGCAGCATCTTGATGGATTTCGACTGCTGCTGGATCGAGTCCCTCAGCACATACCACCGAACCAACATCACCCCAATACCCACCAAATCCTACCACCTGTTGCGTCTTGCTTCCCTGATCATCACGCACCGCTTCAAACCCCTTCTCGACGCCATTTGTGTTACCCGGGGTCAGCCCTAACTTCTCTGTCCAAAACCCCAAACCCAACAGTGAACGTCGAACACGAAACGGACCCTTCCAGGATGTAGAGGATCCCTTGCTGAACTTGAAAATGTTTGCTTTTGGATTTAAGAGAATTTATTACATTTTGTTTGGATTATTTCTTGCGATGGGTTTTTGTCTGAGAAAAGTTTGGTGGCGGCTTGTTTGACTTCAGATGAAATGATATTAGATTTACACAATGGAAGGGGTATTTATAGTGTTTTAGGAATTAATATTTAATTGACTTTTATATTAATTATATTGCTCATTTCACTCTACAAATTCCTACGTTCACATACAGTATTAAAAAATCATGAAACTGGACATGTAGCTAGAGTTCAACATTACGAACCCAACGAAACTGGTTTCGTCGAATTCCGACTTCGTATGCCCACACAGCGTATTTTTAACTGTCGAAATACTGACTGTTTCTCACTCTAAAAAACCGTACGACCACACAGTGACTCTAAAAATCACAGAAACTGACATCTAGCAACTATTTGACATTGCAGATCTAACAAAATTAGTTTCGTCGAATTCCGACTTCGTTTGCAAAAGTGGCTATTTTTAAAGCTCTGGATGACTCATTTAAATATATAAATAAATTTAAATAAAATTAAATAAATTATTAATTAATTAGTATTATCGTATATATTCACAGTGGAATACCATACAGCTCTAGAATATTCCTATATGAATTTATAACTCGATATTCACTTCTGGGTCAACCCGATATTCGATTTATATTGAAATTCCTTTTTAAAATATAAACAATCCCTTTATAAATTATAAAGGAATTCCACAGTCACTTTTCTAAAATTTGATTTGTACGTAAATCAAAATCTACACGGCGAAATCCAGATTTTTCTCTTCCGCTAGAAAGATATACTCCACCAGCTCCACACATTTCTTGTTTCACAGAAATCCGGCTTAAAACGAATCCTGTACATTCAGTTGAAGTTCAAATCGCCAATTCACGAACTACAGCACCATTTCGAGCTCGATTTTAATTATATTATAACTCTACGTTCAAACTATCGTTTATATAATATATTCGTTATTCAAATTCAATTCCAAACTGAATTAAATATCACGGGTGATCCAGTTCGCACCATATCGCCATTTCAGCCAATTCTGATTATTTCAGAATTAAATATATTATTTAATTTATCATTTTAATTAAATATTTACCATTATTTAATTCCACGACCATTAAATCTTTTAATTCACCTTTTAAGTAAATTAATTAATTATTATACCTCTGCAAATGCGGGTCATTACACATAGCCCATGAAACCAAGCACATAAGCGTTGCATTCAAACTCAATGCCAAAGACAAAAATTCTCAAATCCCGACCTAACATAGACAGATGAGCCGTACCCCTAACAAGATTTGAGACACTAACGGGATCCACTACCATACTAGTATCTAGGTGTAGAGACCAAAGAACAGAAGCAAATATGAATGAATATGAAGCGCCAGAATCAAACAAAGTATGTACAGGATAATCTAAAAGGCAAATCAAGCTTTCAACAGAAACTTTTCTACCTCTACTAGGTATGCCAGCAGCGAGAGCACACATTGGCCCTCCGGAATATCCTTTACTGTATCCTTTCCCTTGCCCTTCCCCTTTGGACAATCCCTGATAAGGTGTCCTGTCTCTCTGAAATGATAACAACCAGTCTTCTTTTTCCTACGGTCTTTGGCTATATATGACACACCATACCTTAGTAATGACACTTCCTATTTCCTTGGGGTCTATAGTTCTTTCCACCCTTCTTAGGTTCCACTTCCTTATTCTGTGGTTCATCAACCTGGACCTCCTTCTTTTCTCCTTTATCTTCTTTACACATCAAGGCTATATCCATGTGTTTCTCATCCTTGGCCTGTGCTCTTTAGCCCAAACTCCCTCATTCTCATTCTCATGAAACATGCTAATAAGTCTCTCTCTAAAGCTGCCTCCATCGCGCGGAAACCCCTACAAAGCTGGAAAGAAAATTAGTCGTAGGTAAAATTACTGCGGCTATAGATGGAAGTTAGCCACTCCTTTGCCCTTCGACAGGCACCGTAGTCTCATAATGCCTACGAAACCTTGTCGCGATGAGGTTACCTCCAAGAAAGCAAGGAGCCCCAGAGACTCAAAAAGAATGAAACAAGGATTCAAACAGAAGAACCAAGGGATAGTGCATATGGCTTTGGGGAATATGCCTTTCAAAACAACTTTCTTTTGAAAATACTTCCTTTAAAACCATTTTTGAAAACAACTTTTAGAATCCTTTACCTGATCCGGTAACCATCAGCTCGGATACCACGTGTAAGATCCCACGTCCATTAATGTCACTCACTAAGGGAATGCATTAATTTTCATGGAGCATTATAAGTAAATAGAATATTACAAGACAGATACATAAAATAGTACTTGAAAACTTTATACAACTTTATTGCAGTGGAAAACAGAAATAAGTCTGGTTACAATTTCAAAATCCATCTTACTAAAACCAAATACATAATCTCAGTCTTGTACAAAAGCCATCAAAGTACATAATTTTTAAAGCCATAATCCCCAGTCCAAGATACCATATAAAAGAGACACAAAGCTAAGCATTACTTCCAGCACTTTGAGCAGGAAAGAAATCCAAGTCAAGCTCCACTAATTCCCACCCTGAGGACCTTGTGGGGGAAAGGAAAGAAAAGAGGCGAAACAATACAAGGTCAGACATAATGTCTGGCGAGTCCAGTAACTTTAACAATATAATCAGTAAAGCAACATGACAAGAATATAAATTTGATAAATGAGATGATAGTAACATAAGCAGGTGACAAGGCAAATAAGGCAAGTAAGATAGAACAACGACTGCGCTCCTAATTACTATAAGATATGCTCTACACTATACTAACATAATAGTTACATACTAAAAGATGATCCCTCTTAAACAAACATAACGATGGTAGTCTCATGTACTTCAAGTTATTACCATAGGTGCCAACTTTCTCTTATCCCCTCTAGTTGCATCCACTATCATCCATGTTTGATTATGTATCTCTAGCTGCTATCATAGGTAACCAACGTGTACATGTCACCACTAGATGTACCCTCTTACTAAACATAATAATAATAACAATAGTAATATTGATGGTAGTTTCGTGCACTCCTAGTTGCTGTCATAGGTGTCGCCTGCTCCTATCTCCACTAGTTGTATCCACTACCCGCCTCATTCGATCGGCTCCCTAACTCGTAGATACCTGTGTTGTTCCCACAGTAGGTTATATCACTCCCTAAAGTGGCAACTCGATACTACTAAAAGGCACGGCTTATACCTACACGATGTAACAACGCCTTACCTACCAGCCCGGACCCACGCACACACATGACACCTTTGGACTTGCACTGCCACCGCTAACCCTTTATTGACCTCTTACAATCAACCCCAGTAAGTGTGTCCCGTCCTCAACCTAGTTCGAGCTCATACAGATAGTAAATGGGTTACTGGTTGAAAAGGCTCCCCACCCTAGGCACAAGCTTCCCTCCTAAGCTTGGTCCCCACTAGGAATTCCCAATTAACCCCTCATTATCCCCATGTCTAATCACATGTCTCATCTAAGTTAAGAGTTTTAATTACGTTTTCACATGGCACCCATGTTACCCACTTAACCCTTCATCATTCCCGTGCCTTACCACATGTATAATCTTGGTTAAGTGTTCTTAAACGTGTTTCACATGCTACCGATGTCACCCACTTTACCCTTTATTATTCCCATGTCTAACCACATGTCTTATCTTGGTTAAGCGCATTTATTATATTATACATGTTCTACTTAATTTGTAATTGAGTACATCTTAATTCACATATATATTGGTTAAGAGAATAGCTCCCTAAGTATCAACGCTGAAGACCGAAATCAACATCAGATTGACAATCATAGAATTACTCAACTCAACCAATCTTACGTTATGTCATTCATATAAATGTACTCATGCAAGACCTCCCACATTAGATTTTCGTTTTGTGGTTGCTAGATGTGTCGGGCGGTTCCGGGCAGGCTTATACCGCAATCCAAATCTAACCTCGTGTCTTTGCATTATTACGCATCTAGTTTCAGCCTTTGACCTCTCACATTAGATACCGTTTGTGATTGCTGGACATACTGTGCGGTTCTGGGCAGGCTTACACCACAATCCAATCTAACCTCGTGTCTTAGGTGTTTATTATTCTAAGTTCATCCCAAATTATGGATTTAGTGATTCCCAATTATCGATAAATTCCAATCCAAATTTATGTGAGAATTTCTAATCCAATTTATACCTACAATCCCAAGCTTACAGGTTATACCAATTTATACCCAAACCCACTTCATAGTTATGCATAATTTGTGCCAAAACCTATGTATCCAAATTACACCCAAAATATGCCCAAACCAATTTTTATGTTTACCAACGATTTATGCCCATAATTCACAATTTGCATATTATTAAATTATTTCCCCAAACTTTTCCCAATCTTTCAAACGTTATTCGTACGCAAATCTCACATGATATGATTAGGCTCGAAGTTAGCCTAAACTCATAAAAAGATAAAGAAAAGGAAGGGAGAAGAGAATCATGGCAACAAAACTGGCATAAACATAAGACCATGCATATGAACAAAAATATGCATGTACTGATAAAATAGATCAGAAAGGGATAGGTTATGAATCAAAAACGTGACAATTTGCAAACTTGGTAAGATTCATTAGATGCATAATCATATGATCAAATTTACAACTTATCACAATCACTTTTAATTAATTATCTTGTGAAAGTGACATAGACTCACAAAGATAGGATTAAGGATAGAGAATAATTCTGAATTCTGATTTCTGAATTTGATTAGCTAAACCGTTGATGTAGGCTTTGATTCTTATCTTCCAACTTGAATTTGATTTGATTTGGTTATGAATTTGTTTAATGAAATTAGGGTTAGGTCTAGGCGTGTTTATATAGGTGTATTAGGTGAATTAGGGCCTTTAGATTAGGTTAGGATTCATCTAAACCACCCAAATCAAAAATACACATCACCCAGCCAATCAGAGGATGCCACATATGCCACAATCCATCAAAAATCGTCACTGCCCAGATCTAGCTGATGCGATCGACCCCTACAGGGGGGTCGACACCTATGTCGAACCCAAAGAGCCTGAGTCGACACTGATGTAACGCCCCGTAATTTTATAACATTAAAATTCACAAATTAAAGTATACTTAACTTTTAGAAGAAGAATTAAGTAAAACGGGTTACGCCATTGCATTCGTCTCGGAATTCTGCTTGAGATAGAGTCCGAGTTTGCATAAAACGGATAAAGTATGAAGAAGTTATGGAGGTTAGAAGATTTGAACTTAAACTAGAAATTAAAATAATAATTTAAAAATCAAATTCGGGTTTCAAAACAGCAAAGGAGGCTGGCTGTAACGACACGGATTTCGCTCGACCCGATTGATCTCAAAATCAACCAAGACCGTTCAAAACCAGAATGCGTTAACTTTGGGAATACAACATCATTAGAACAATAACAGCAGACTTTTATAAACATTACAGTAATGTTACATCAGATTACAGAATATATCAGAGCACATCGATTAAAATTGCAGCGGAAGATAGATTACAATATTTTTAATACAATACAATACAGTGCAGCGGAAAAAAATAACTAAGGCAGTGGAAGAAAACTATGCTCTAGACACAGCTTTAAGCTTCAATCCAGAATCCTGCTAAAGAGATAAATACCTGTAGACAAACTACTCGATTGCCCGTGTGGAAAAGAGGGCACCCGAGTTTGCAAAGGTGGAAACAAACAACCGGTCAGTCATGGGGCGGGTGTGAGAATTCTTAACTAATCTATTTAATAATAAGGCTAATCACAGGACCACGCCGCTAACGCAGAACGGATTTACTCCATTGGATTGCCAGTGCATAAAGAAAGTAAATCGTTAAACAACGCAATGCTTTTTAGAAAAATGAAACCATTATAAGACCCAAGTCCCATCACACAATGCAACGCAAACCGGAGGATAGGGTTTTACCTTATAATGGTCAAAAGATGCTTGATACGATAGAACGGGTTTAATATTTGTGTGTATAGTTTTAATAAAAACATTTCAATCATAATGTATCAATCATAGACGGCATTGTACCCCATCCTACTATGTCGCCATACTAGTTCTACAATCAAAACCGCATGGGGTCGTATTGGAAATTGGGTTTCCATCATGAGTCAAGGCTAGGGAGGAGATCCTTATCGATTCGAGACACTCTAGCTAATGTCTCACGATTCCCCGCAGAGAACCCTTGGATCCTGCAGGGTCGGTTCACACTTGCGGTTTGTGGATTGGCAATTCCTGAGCACACGTTTCCTGGTCCTTTAGGACCTAATATCTGACGCGCCTCATTCCATCATCCACATAAGTAAAATGTCAGCCAGTTTAAGCACCGACACCACTTCTAGCTAGAAAGAAACGTGCTGCTCTCCCTGCATTCCCTTCTCCCATTTTAGACTCCAACCGCGGTGTGAGGCTCGCGAAGCTACGTAATACACAAAGCTATGCTTAATTAAGTTGTGCTTTGATCGTCACCACAAGGTTCTTCTTTTCAACAAGAAACCTTGATCATTGCATCTTGGTATGCCACACTGTCAATCCGTATCATACTATTAATCCTTTGCCAAAATATATAAAAGGGTGTTAAGCAAGAGAATAAATTCTCTGCCACCAAACATTCATACACTCGACAGAAAATCAATAAATACAATATAAAGGAGTACAATGTCGGACACACATTCCATTTATAAGCCCGTTCTGGGTCTGAACGAAACTAGAGATACCTTCGCCCCGTATGTTCAGTACGAAAAGGAGGTACCCGCGTATCTGTGCGATCAACACATACGTCCGGACGGCTATTACTTTAACCCCTTCCTGGGAGCATGTCAGTCCAAGGCATCAATAATCCTCGTCCATTTGATGTGAAAATTGTCGGTCTTCAATCACCGTCTTCTATATTTTCGATTTAATCGTCGTGTAGTTATTTGAAACGAGTTAAACTCGGTCTTTTCAAATAATCATCGCATAACTATCATTTAAAACATTTCATACCGTTAATATTTGTTTATAACGATTTATCGCTATTTTTATTTATTTAAAATATCTCAATATAATTAAACGACGCTTTAGGTCGATGGGCGGCCCTAGCGCTGTTTTCAACCAATTTTGATTTACACATTCCTCAAAATCTAACCGTTGGATTTTAACGTACTTTATATCGCTGGAAAGATCTTAACAAGACGGTCCAAACAGTTCCAGTTTTGGGAAATTACGACGGTCGGATCTTTTGGTATAGTCGTTTAAAAGTACGATTTCAAAACACGAACTAACGCGCTCGGTTCGTTTAAATTTAATTATATTTATATATAAATATATAAATATAAGTCGTTTAACTTTTTATTTTCATAAAAATGTAAATTCCCTTACAATGTCCCATTTCATTCTTTTATTCTTGCATTCCTTTATTTACATGAAAAATGTAAATTATAATTCAATGATGAATTTCTCCTTTCATTTCTTTATTTCTTTTATTTACATTGGAATGTAAATTATATTTCAACGTCGCATTTCATTCTTTATTCTTTTACTTCTTTTATTTCTTTTGTTTACATTGGAATGTAAATTATATTTCAACGTCCAATTCATTCTTTTAATTACATCAAAAATGTAATTAACATTACGGGTCAAATCTTTCTTTTTGGTTTACAATGTAAAATCCTATTCTTTAATTACATATGGAAATGTAATTTTATTTACAATGTAAATCCTTCTCCTTTAATTACATAAAAAAATGAAATTTTATTTTTACAATGCAAGCTCTCCTTCTTTAATTACATATAAAAATGTAATTTATTTCAAAGTAAATTCTATTCTTTATTTACATGTAAAAAAAATGTACTTTTAATTTACAATGTAAATTCTCATCCTTAATTACATATAAAAAAATGTACTTTTAATTTACATGTAAATTTCTCATTCTTAATTACATATAAAAAATGTACTTTTTATTTTCAATGTAAATTCTCATTTTTAATTACATATAAAAAAAATGTACTTTTTATTTTCAATGTAAATTCTTGTCATAAGTTACATAATAAAAATGTAATTTTAATTTACAATGTAAAAATCTGAATCTTTAATTACATATAAAAATGTATTTTATGTTACATGTAAATTCTTAATCTTTAATTACATATGAAAATGTATTTTTTTTACATGTAAATTCTTAATCTTTAATTACATATAAAAATGTATTTTATGTTACATGTAAATTCTTAATCTTTAATTACATATAAAAATGTAATTTTCTTTTCATTTTAATCTTGATTACATAAAATGTAAATTTTTCACCTTCAACCTAATTACATGACGGTGTAATTATTCATTTTCTAATTAGCACAACATGACTGTAAAATTATTCATTTCATAATTAACACATAATGGTGAAAATAATGATCATTTCATAATTAACACATGACAGTGAAAATAATGTTCATTTCATAATTAACACATAATGGTGAAAATAATGTTCATTTCTAAATTAACACATGACGGTGAAAATAATGTTCATTTCTAAATTAACACATGACGATGAAGATAATGTTCATTTCATAATTAACACATGATGGTTAAAATAATGTTCATTTCATAATTAACACATAACGGTGAAAATAATGTTCATTTCACAATTAACACATAATGGTGAAAATAATGTTCATTTCATAATTAACACATAACGGTGAAAATAATGTTCTTTTCATAATTAACACAACAATGTATATAATGCTACTTTTCAACAAAAATGATATTAATGATGTTTCTTTCACCTTTTTAACAAAACGACATTAATAATGTTTCTTTTACTTTTTAACAAAAATGACATTAATAATGTTTCTTTTACTTTTATTCCATTTTCTATTACACAACAAAAATACTGAATTTTTCTTTTTTTTAAAAAAAATGAAGCCTCTTATTTAACAAACAAAAAGGTGAAATATTTATTTAACCAAAAAAGGAAAAATCTCTTAATCAACAAAGAAAAGTAAATTCTTTTAATTTGCAAACAAAAGTTAATTGTTTTCAATTACAGCAAAAGTTAATTCTGTAATTTTTGTTCTTTTCCATTTTACAAAACAATGAAATATTTTTTGAAACAAAAATTTGTGATCTTCTGAGGAGAAGAGAGCACACATATGTATATATATAATCAAAGGTACAGAGTCCGACTATAGAACATAAAAATACAAGATAAAACCTAACACAGCTCTAGGGATGTAAGGATCGTAATAGATGAGCTCCGGATAAACCACCGCCCATCTACTCCAATATCGAATTCCGGCAAGGCCACCACCCGATATTGAAGTATATCTACTCCAATACAATAACCCCTACTCTCAATGTAATATCAAAAAAATAATGAGATACAACATCAAAAAACTCTCTAACAATAAGCCCAAATGAAATACGAAACATCAATCCAAACAGCAATCCTCAAAGATACATAACTGCTACCAGTCCATCCAGCTATCCACTAAGCACTTCCTCTAAATCAACAACCTGAAACTGCAAAAATCTCAATAAACTATTAGTAATTTGTCACACATATATATATGGAAATATATGTGTCTAAATATATATATATATATTATATAAGCATATATATAGATATTCATACACATTTATTTACCATACATATATGTGTAGAAGAAATATAATGAAAAACCAATAAAAGAAATTAACTATCAATACGATATCTATTACGAAAAAAACTATTGATTCTAATAAATAGATACAAATTCAATCTAACATTAATCAATAAAGTCTCAAAGCACGGTTTCCCAAATAACATGTAATGTGAATTAGACATCCAATTCAAGCAAAAATAAATTATTTTAATGATTAAATTATCCGTAGAAACAGAATTAGAATGGAAAGATCTCTGATTTCTTTCGGACCGAATGAACCAACATACGATAGTGATTAAAGAATCTAAAATGTATCTTTCACTAGCATTATAAACCAATCTATAAGAATCCCAATAATTAGCACAACAATTGAAAGAATAATGACAATCAAAAAAAAATATCCGTAAAA
Organism: Allium sativum; assembly: GCA_030737875.1. Lineage (NCBI taxonomy): Eukaryota > Viridiplantae > Streptophyta > Magnoliopsida > Asparagales > Amaryllidaceae > Allium > Allium sativum. The sequence continues at coordinate 163,223,410 of CM060926.1, forward strand.
CCATACTAAATATATAGTTTGTGATATTGCATGAGAAAAATAAATGATCAACATCCTCATTCATAATATTACAAAAATAACACTTAACATCAAAAATGATATTCTTCCTCTTAAGAAACTCAACCGTATTAAGTTTCTTGTGAGTGATTAACCACATTAGAAATTTAGCTTTAGGAGGAGAATTAGATTTCCAAATATACTTAAAAGGTCGAAATGAGATACCCGAAAAATTTATAAAGTTATACATAGAATTAAACGAATAAACTTGACTTTTATCCATACCCCAACTAATAAAGTCCTTACCCTCATTAATGTGATATAATGATAACTTAGCATAAAGTAAAGCTAATTGTCTTAACATTTCCCCTTCTAATATATAATCAAAAGAAAATTCCCATGGGGGATCCAAATCTCTTCTAAAGATATCTTTTATCAATGCATTTTTAACAAAACAATGGATGTAATGTTACCTTTTCTTTTAAAAATAATAAATTTTTATAATAATCACCAAAATGATATCTTTTCACGATAATCAACATACAAGTGAAAATTCAATCTTTTATTTTCAACAAGATTACATATCCAATAAATCGAATCAACACATACCATTTCATTTTATTTTCCACTAATTTTAACATTGAAAATTTTCCTTCTTAATTTCTACAACAATAATGGTTTTATTGTTGACAAATCGATCCCTAACAAAAGAGTATATTTTGATTCAACAATTGTGTTTTAACAAATATCAACACATCCACATAACAACATCAATCAATTCGGATTTCATAGCAATCAACAATAAGAATTTCACAACACACATATATAGAATTCATATGGCGAGGAATAATATTTAATTTTAAATAATTAAATGTAGAAATCTCACCTTATTTCAATTCAGATCTAAGATTCCAAGGAGTTCAGAAATTATTCCAATCAGTTTTTTTTGCTGTTTTGCTTCAGTTCGGTTTTTCTCGATTTTCGTGCCCTTCCTTCGACTTTCAGACAAAATGATCAAAGGCAAAGTTGTTCGTTTATGTCTTGGCTACATTTTCTCCAACTGGGCCATCGCCTAATTCTCGACGGTTTGGCCGGAATTCACCAAAATCCGAAATCAGTTTTCTGTGTTCAAACTCGGATTTCGGCGAATCCATGCGACGATAGGTGCTGAATTTTTCGTGCTAAGTAGTGTTTATAGAGATGAACAAAACCCAGAAAGGGTTTGTGTGGATTTGGTTCTAGTTTGAAGATATAAGTTGTTGAAGTTTCGGGGTGTTTTGTGCAAAGGAATTTTAGTGGAAAAAGTGAGACGCCATTAGAGAGATGAAGATGGAGACTAGAATTAGGTTTAGAAAATGAATTAGGGCTGGCTAAATGATAATATATAGGCAATTGTAAATTTTAATTCAGCCTCTCTTTAGTTTAAACACTTTCAAATAAATAATGATTAGCCTTCATGTAATATAATTCTATTGCTTTTTAGTCCTTTTCGTGGTTTTAAAATTCGTACGAACACATACGTTATCCAAATTTACTAAAAATTGGAGCATAACTATTTCTCGACGATACGAATTCAAAGAAAGTGGTTTCGTTAAATTCTGAGTCTGTATGAATTATTTATGAAATTTTAAAGTACAGAAATTGACCGTTTTCAGTGAAAATTTAGTAACAACCAAATAATGACTCCAAAAATTATGAAAAATTAAACTTAACCATATTTTGAAACTCCGAATCCAACAAAAGTGGTTTCGTCGAAATCAGAGGTCGTTTGCAAAATGGCTATTTTTAAGGTGCTACATATTTAAAATAAATTATTTTAAATATCAAAACCCAAAATAACTTAAAATAAAATCTTAAATTGGCTCCAAAATTCAGGGCTGTTACAGTCTCCCCTACTTAAAAAATTTTCGTCCTTGAAAAGGAACGAAGCTAAAAGTGTTTAATTTACTAACCAAATTTTTTCTTTATTTCAATAATTTCATTTGTTGATTAACTTTTCAAATATATATAACCTTTATATATTCAAAAATCATATTTTCTAAGATAGATTATAATTACAAATACGTATTATAAGCTTGTTACTCTCAACTCATTCTAGGGCGTTACTAACCCCATCTCTAATGAGTTCCTCGTTCTAGGATACTGTTGATCCTATCTCTAATGAGTATTCTTATTGGATATTACTAATCCTGAAACGACCGAAACTTCCCTATAAAGGAAAGGCTGGATTGCTTTGAGAACAATACACATTAGACCACAAACTGAAGAACATTTTATTGCTGATTACAACAATTACATCAGAGTACAAGAATATAACAGAGTATGAATATATGTTACACAAAAGAAATACATTAATATCAGGGTTTTAAATTTCATTTAAATAGCAGCGGAAAATAATACAAATATACAACTGAAAGGAATACACGGATACAGAGCTTTCCGAATACCGCTTCAGCTGTAAACCAGGATCCTGTAAATATATCTGCAAGAAAAGCTACTCGACTACCCGTGTGGAAAATATGGGCACCCGAGTTTCCCAGTGAAACAAACTACAGGTCAGTCATGGGACTGGTATGAGAAATATTAACTAAACTTATCTAATAATAAGGCTAATCATAGGACCACGCCGCTAACGTGGAAAGGGTTTACTCCATTGGATTGCCAGTGCATAAATTTAAGTTAATCGTTAAACAACACAATGCTTTTTAGAAAAATGAAACCGTTATAAGACCCAAGTCCCATCACACAATGCAACGCAAACCGGAGGATATGGTTTTACCTTATAATGGTCAAAAATGCTTGATACGATAAAACGGAGTTAATATTAGTGTGTACATGTTCTAATAAAAAACATTTCAATCATAATGTATAAATCATAGACGGCATGGGTACCATATATCATGTCGTCATACTAGTTCTACAATCAAAACCGCAAGGTCGTATTGGTAATTGGATTTCCATCATGAGTCGAGGCTAGGGGCAAGCTCCTCTCCGATTCGAGGCACTCTAGCAAATGCCTCAGGATCCCCCCGTAGTGAACCCTTGGATGCGGTAGGGCCTGTCCCCGCCTATCGGCAGTGGATTGGTTATGCCTGAACACACGTTTCCCGGTTCCTTTGAACCTATAATATGACCACTATCGGCCTATAAAAATCCGAGGCGCCTCAAAATCCATCATCCACATAAGTAAAATGCCAGGCCGTGTTAAAGCACTGACACTACCACTAGCTAGAAAGAAACGTGTGCACTCTGTAACACCCCGCCTCCGCCAGGGTCACTCGCAAAGGAATGCACTAGCTTTAGAGGGGCATTATTGGTAAACATGCACAGAAATATCACAAGACAGAACATATAAAATAGCGGAAGTAAAATCAAACTTTCATAATATGAATAAATAAGGTCTAAAGCCTTTTACATCAGAGTACATCAAAACCTGTCTTGCAATAGTAAAGAAGCATAAATACATTTTCTAAGTTTATTCCCCAAGTAAAACAGTAAAGTAGCCATAGCCAAGAAAAGTCCAATCCATCCATGATGACCTTCAAGCAGAAGAAGTCCGAACTAAACAACAGTATTTCCTCCCTGTAACCTGGGGGGGAAACGGAAGAAAAGAGGCGAAACAAAACGGGTCAGTCAAAAAGACTGAGTAAGCCCTATCTACTATCAGCATAAAAACTAGTAAAGTTAACTAACATGAGAAACTGAGATGAACATAAGCATGATAACAAGATAGATAAGCTAAATCAAAATAACAGGATGAACTACTGAACTCAGATAAACTAAGGTGTCATGATAAATTACGATGTCAAGATAAAACCAGGTATCACATCGTCAGGTTTCTATCAAGTATAATATTCCCAAGATATCTATCACGTATAACGTCCCATGGTATCTATCCTGTACATCTGCTCTGCACCTACCGTACTAGTATCCCAACTGTATCATGTGTTATCCGTGAATGACCCTTACTCAAAAGTCGTATAATGGTCCATGTCAACCTAATATGCCGCATATATAGGTTACTCAACTCATATGTTCCTTTCCGTGTATAAGTTTAGTCTCTTGCCGTAGACCATACGGGCTTTCCCATGAGATTCTATATTACTTTAACATAGTTCCATGATCCTTAAGATCGGTTTGGACTGTTACCCTAAACCTAGCTAGGGTCTTCCAACATGAATTATCGTTTGTACAACTAGGACTTATGCTACCTAGGGCTACTAGGGATTATGCTTACCTATTGCACGTTTTCGTATCTCGGTTTTGGTTCAACCACCTAGGGCCACTAGGATTTACGCTAACCGTCAACCACGCCCTTTTTCCCACGCATTCATCGTGAATCGTTTTTCCATGACTGTATGCACATGTATCACATCGTGCCATCCGAGTCCTGTCACAGGGCAGGTCAGGAAATACAGAACTCGGTCGGGAGCTTTCGATTTATCTGCCGATGCAGATGCTAAGGTCTGTTTTTCTTATACGTGGCTATGGTCCTACGAGACCACTCCCTCAACTAGTGAAAGACAAGACAGGATAAATCCTGTATGAGAACACAACACTGGCCAACCCACATCCAAGCCTTACCGCACCCATAATTAAATAGCAATTATGGTCTTTTGGGTGTTCTCTGCCTTTCCGTACGTACACGCTTGACCAAAGATGGTAGGTAGCCTGACGAAATGCTATCTAGGGCACGACCGTGTATCGTCGACTATCCCCTATCCATCCCCGTCTTTAGGTCGCTCGCATAGCAACCAAGGCATACTCTTGGTTCTTCTAACACAGACCTTAACCTCTCATGAGCCTAGTATGATCAACTGGCATCTCATAGAGGGATACCAAGAATATCCTCACGTTCCCCGAAGCCGCTGCTTCGTTACCCAGTTCGCTGGAGCCTTTATCTAAATCAGATAACTTGCTCCTTCTTGTGTGCTTAAACGATGACCTACCGTATTAGGTTACTCATCTATCTATGAACTGGTCTAAATTTTCTTGACTTAGTTATTCTTCAACTAAGGTTTACCACTTAGCCTCATTCCCGTTATTCTTGTTAATTACGGTTATCCACCTAACTCTCCGAATTAGGGTTTATATAATGGATTAAGTGTCACTTAAGTTCATGACTTAATCCCATCTACAAATCATGTCAAAATTGGCTAAGTATCCAAGTCCAAGACTTAACCCTACAAACCACATGTCAAGTTGGTTAAGTATATTAAGTAATTCACGACTTAACCTCGTCCAATTATCATTCTAGATTGGTTAAGTATATATTAGCTTGACCCTATCAATTTACTTAGTCAAATCGGTCAAGGGTATTCAAGCGATTCGTGACTTAGCCTTATCATGTTTTCACGTTATATTGGTTAAGTATTGGTTAACTTAACCACATCAAATTAACGAGTTAGATTGGTTAAGTATAGGTCGCTTAACCGCATCAAGTCATCATGTTAGATTAGTTAAGTGTTTAACTTAACCCCATTAAACTACCAAGTGGGATTAATTAAGTCTAGGCTAACTTAACCCCATCCGATTTCCATGCTTAGATTAGTTGAGTCCAATCTTAACCCCATCCATTAACTGTATTTTTCGGTTAAGGGTCATTAAGAAAAATTACTTAACCTTACCAAGTTATCGTGTTGGATTGATTAAGTGTTGGTTAACTTAACCACTTCGAAATCACCGAATTGGATGGGTTAAGTCTAGGTTAACTTAACCACATCCCCTAACTGTATTATACGGTTAAGTGTAATTAGGAAAGCTTAATTAACCGTATCAAATTCACGTGTAGGTTTGGTTAAGTGTTGGTTAACTTAACCCCGTCCACTAGTCGTATAAAAATGGTTAAGTGTCACTAGGCAAATCAAGTTACTTAACCTACCCAACCTTGTCATGTTTTGTTAAGTATCATTAGCCTAATCAATTTACTTAACCCATTTGTCCATGTCATATTTGGTTAAGTGTCGTTAATCTAATTAACTTAACCCTATCATGTGGCATTAATTACTTAATGCACCTCAACCTCTCACATTAGACTTTGTTGTGGTTACTAGTTAAGCCGGTCGGTTCCGGGTAGCTTTACACCACAACTTGGTCTAACCTCGGGTTCAAGCACAACATGACCAACTTCTCACATTGGGTCTTATTGTTTGCAACTACTAGTTAGGCCGGTCGGTTCCGGGTAGCTTTATGTTGCAAACTCAACCCAACCTCGAGTTGGTCACACTTATATTTTCTAAGTGTCATGTCCATCGTGTTTTTTCAAAACACATTACAAGTTTTCAAGCAATTGGGTAGACCTAACTTAATAGGTAAATTCCCAATGGGTAGACCTAACTTAATAGGTAAATTCTCAAGCTTATGTTTTTATGTCATTAGAAATTTCCCATAACATAACCCAACGCTTTTAAACTCGCATATACGTTCGCAACAACGTAATGGATTAAAAGAATAGACTTGGCAAAGGCATGGCAATAATGGATATTAAGCCACAAGTTAATCATAGTGACAAATGAGGCACAAATGTATTCATTAACTTGCATGTTACATTCTTAAGCCTCAAAAACATGCATAAACCCAAACTTGGCACATAAGCGAATCATGGTGACAAAAGACATGGAATGATGACTAGTAACTCGCATATATCATCATATAAGGGTTATGACTTCATATGCAAGTTGACATAAAGGTTATGAGGGTTCTCATGTTGCATAATGCAACATTTCAACATAAAGGTTGTAGCTTTTAGCTCACAAGATCAAGATAATGACTTCATAAACTTGCATGACATGATAGCATGTATCATACTCAATGATCAAACCCAAACTTGCAACATGAACATTTGACTTCATAGTTAATATCTAAGAGTAGGGAAAGGGCTTACATTGCTATGAAGGCACGAAAGATATGACAAAGCCCTTATGCAATCAAATAGACCCAAAATGCAAGCTCTAACATAAAAACCCTTGAGCCAAAATGATCAAAACCCTTGCTTTATGATGCAAATATAGAAACTTGACTTGAATGCAAGCTAATGACACTCATACAAGCTTGAAAACACTTGTATGCATGGAAAATCTCTCATAGAAACAATTTAGAAATTTTATGAAGAGAGTGGAGGCCATGAGAGGTAAAATTTTGCCATAGTTTAGTTGCATGAATGAATAATGAGGATTTTAGGAGAGGGTTAGGGGTCTTTTTATAGAAGACTAGGATAGTTTTAGCCATAGGATAGACCCTAGAACCAATCCTAGCCTTTAAAGCATGTCTTGGGGAAGAAGTCACATGTAGGAACCATCTAGGGCCTTAAAACCAGCCCTAGAGTCAATCCAGGCCACCAAAACCCATCCCGGGCCTCAAAAATGGGTTCTGGGCCGCCCCAGGACGAATAAGTTGACCTGTACAGGGGGAAAGTCGACAGGAAAGTCGACACCATGGGTCCCAAGTCGACAGCCAAGTCGACAGGGCTGTCGACACTTGGCCAGTCTACCCGAAAACTGCTGAAAACTTGTTCTGGCCATATCTTGGTCATACGGACTCCGATTTTCGAAAAGTCGGACTCTATTTCGCCTATTTTTCCGAGACGAACGCAATGGTGAAGTTCATTTTACCTGATTAAAATTCTAAAATTTAATTCTGCCTTGATTTCTTGTTTTAACGTGTTATCGAAATACGGGTTGTTACATTCTCCCCTCCTTTTAGGATTTCGTCCCCGAAATCTCCAAGTTAGGAAGACCGTATCCTACAATCCATCATCCATCTACTCAAACCATCATCCGCAAGCAAACATGGTCCTTATAAGACTTCTAATGCTTTATGAATGTATGCAAAACGTGTGTGTACATGTTCCTTAGCTAATGCTAATGATCAGGCCTGAGTGATCTTTCTAATGCAAAATATGTTAGTGCCATGAATCCAACATGTATGCAAATAGTCCTAGTCATGTAAATACTATATGCATGCACAATCATTCATTCATATGCAACATCCGCATGATAACACATTCAATTTCATCCATAAACAAGTATAAATACTCGTGCATATGCAATATGAGATGTGACCGAATCGAGCTAGTATCTAATGTTTATTCGCGCATCCACGAGCAACCACTTGCAACCATATCAATCATAACATGTTTCAAATACATGTTTACATCCATAGGGGTCTACCTAGGATTCCCTGAAACAGGGCCGAGAAGAAAAACAAGACAAACTCCTTACGGGGTTTGTAACAGATAATAGGACCGAGAGGATGTCCACAAAAGATAGCCTACAAGTAAGCTCTACAGAAAACAGGGATCGAGGATATACTCCAAAAAAGAGATATCATGCGCGTATCTAGTCTTTGACCATCAAAGTCGTATTTCCTTGAGCTTAATTTCATTGTGCCTTGACCGTCTTTTAACTTCGCGATTTCGTAGCTTCTTGTTTCCTGTTTCCATAACATGAGCTGGAACTCATTTTTTTCGTCGCCTCTCGTTCCACTTTTGCCTATTCTTTTTCTAGAATACTTGGCTCCAACATAACCACGTACTCATGATCTCATGCAAGCTTTCCAAAATTTCACTAGTGAATCTTGGATCTCGTTTATATACTATAAGGTATTCCATGTAGAAGAACTTTCTCTTAAAAGTAACCAGTTGTCAAACAGGTTACCAAGCGCACTTACTAGGGTAATTCCTATAACCCATGCATAAGTGAAATAAACCATCCGTCTTATCGGCGAACACCACTCGATCGGGCTTCAAATTTCCAATAAAGTCATCAAGGGATTCTATGTAACTAGTCATGACAGAACCTAAAAAGGTTACACGAGACTTCGAGGGTATTACCAAGGCTAGTCAAAAGTCTAACTACCCTCCTATCAAAACCGAGAATGGCATCCCTTACTGGATAACCACTTCATCCCTAGAATCCATCCATAGCTTATAAACATAAGCATTATTTCCAAACTCAACACTTGGCATAGATATTCTCAAATCCAAACAAGCCATGAATAAATGGACCGATTCTCCAACAGGACTTGAGACAAAATGGGATTCTCTATTACACTAGTACTAAGGTGCAGAGACTCAACTATCGAAGCGGACTTAAATGATGCGGTGATCAAAACTAAGTCTTGGCGGGATGATAGAAAAGAATAACTAAACTTTCCACAAGGATGTTATCCCCCTTCTCAGGTACTCTAGTGGGTATGATGATCTTGTCCTTGTCCATAATACTTAACTATCCGTCCCGTTTTACCATACCATAGATACTTTCTCGTCATGTCCTGGGTTGAGCCGTACCAACAGGTTGCTTATCCTTAAGATTGTATCCTTTATCCTCTTTCTTACTATCCTTTCTTATAACTCGGCCACTGGCCTCTCGAGAACCACCTCCATCGTATGGAAAACACTTTCGTAGATAGAAAAGACTAGTCGCAGTTAAGACCACTGTGACTACAGATGGAGGAAAGAAAGGAAAAGAGATTCAATCAAGGAAACAAGGATAGTGCTAATGGCCTTTGGGGAATAGCCTTTTTCTTTTAAAAGAAATTTTTCTTGAAAAATGCTTCTTTGTAAACGATTTTCAAATAGTTTTCAGAAGGTCTTTAAATACTTTTGCCCAGTCTCGTAACCTTCTGCTCTGATACCAAATGTAACACCCCGCCTCCTCCAGGGTCACTCGCAAAGGAATGCACTAGCTTTAGAGGGGCATTATTGGTAAACATGCACAGAAATATCACAAGACAGAACATATAAAATAGCGGAAGTAAAATCAAACTTTCATAATATGAATAAATAAGGTCTAAAGCCTTTTACATCAGAGTACATCAAAACCTGTCTTGCAATAGTAAAGAAGCATAAAGACATTTTCTAAGTTTATTCCCCAAGTAAAACAGTAAAGTAGCCATAGCCAAGAAAAGTCCAAGCCATCCATGATGACCTTCAAGCAGAAGAAGTCCGAACTAAACAACAGTATTTCCTCCCTGTAACCTGGGGGGGAACGGAAGAAAAGAGGCGAAACAAAACGGGTCAGTCAAAAAGGCTGAGTAAGCCCTATCTACTATCAGCATAAAAACTAGTAAAGTTAACTGACATGAGAAACTGAGATGAACATAAGCATGATAACAAGATAGATAAGCTAAATCAAAATAACAGGATGAACTACTGAACTCAGATAAACTAAGGTGTCATGATAAATTACGATGTCAAGATAAAACAAGGTATCACATCGTCAGGTTTCTATCAAGTATAATATTCCCAAGATATCTATCACGTATAATGTCCCATGGTATCTATCCTGTACATCTGCTCTGCACCTACCGTACTAGTATCCCAACTGTATCATGTGTTATCCGTGAATGACCCTTACTCAAAAGTCGTATAATGGTCCATGTCAACCTAATATGCCGCATATATAGGTTACTCAACTCATATGTTCCTTTCCGTTTATAAGTTTAGTCCCTTGCCGTAGACCATACGGGCTTTCCAATGAGATTCTATATTACTTTAACATAGTTCCATGATCCTTAAGATCGGTTTGGACTGTTACCCTAAACCTAGCTAGGGTCTTCCAACATGAATTATCGTTTGTACAACTAGGACTTATGCTACCTAGGGCTACTAGGGATTATGCTTACCTATTGCACGTTTTCGTATCTCGGTTTTGGTTCAACCACCCAGGGCCACTAGGATTTACGCTAACCGTCAACCGCGCCCTTTTTCCCACGCATTCATCGTGAATCGTTTTTCCATGACTGTATGCACATGTATCACATCGTGCCATCCGAGTCCTGTCACAGGGCAGGTCAGGAAATACAGAACTCGGTCGGGAGCTTTCGATTTATCTGCCGATGCAGATGCTAAGGTCTGTTTTTCTTATACGTGGCTATGGTCCCACGAGACCACTCCCTCAACTAGTGAAAGACAAGACAGGATAAATCCTGTATGAGAACACAACACTGGCCAACCCACATCCAAGCCTTACCGCACCCATAATTAGATAGCAATTATGGTCTTTTGGGTGTTCTCTGCCTTTCCGTACGTACACGCTTGACCAAAGATGGTAGGTAGCCTGACGAAATGCTATCTAGGGCACGACCGTGTATCGTCGACTATCCCCCATCCATCCCCGTCTTTAGGTCGCTCGCATAGCAACCAAGGCATACACTTGGTTCTTCTAACGCAGACCTTAACCTCTCATGAGCCTAGTATGATCACCTAGCAGCTCACAGAGGGATACCAAGAATATCCTCACGTTCCCCGAAGCCGCTGCTTCGTTACCCAGTTCGCTGGAGCCTTTATCTAAATCAGATAACTTGCTCCTTCTCGTGTGCTTAAACGATGACCTACCGTATTAGGTTACTCATCTATCTATGAACTGGTCTAAATTTTCTTGACTTAGTTATTCTTCAACTAAGGTTTACCACTTAGCCTCATTCCCGTTATTCTTGTTAATTACGGTTATCCACCTAACTCTCCGAATTAGGGTTTATATAATGGATTAAGTGTCACTTAAGTTCATGACTTAATCCCGTCTACAAATCATGTCAAAATTGGCTAAGTATCCAAGTCCAAGACTTAACCCTACAAACCACGTGTCAAGTTGGTTAAGTATATTAAGTAATTCACGACTTAACCTCGTCCAATTATCATTCTAGATTGGTTAAGTATATATTAGCTTGACCCTATCAATTTACTTAGTCAAACCAGTCAAGGGTATTCAAGCGATTCGTGACTTAGCCTTATCATGTTTTCACGTTATATTGGTTAAGTATTGGTTAACTTAACCACATCAAATTAACGAGTTAGATTGGTTAAGTATAGGTCGCTTAACCGCATCAAGTCATCATGTTAGATTAATTAAGTGTTTAACTTAACTCCATTAAACTACCAAGTGGGATTAATTAAGTCTAGGCTAACTTAACCCCATCCGATTTCCATGCTTAGATTAGTTGAGTCCAATCTTAACCCCATCCATTAACTGTATTTTTCGGTTATGCGTCATTAAGAAAAATTACTTAACCTTACCAAGTTATCGTGTTGGATTGATTAAGTGTTGGTTAACTTAACCACTTCGAAATCACCGAATTAGATGTGTTAAGTCTAGGTTAACTTAACCACATCCCCTAACTGTATTATACGGTTAAGTGTAATTAGGAAAGCTTAATTAACCGTATCAAATTCACGTGTAGGTTTGGTTAAGTGTTGGTTAACTTAACCCCGTCCACTAGTCGTATAAAAATGGTTAAGTGTCACTAGGCAAATCAAGTTACTTAACCTACCCAACCTTGTCATGTTTTGTTAAGTATCATTAGCCTAATCAATTTACTTAACCCATTTGTCCATGTCATATTTGGTTAAGTGTCATTAATCTAATTAACTTAACCCTATCATGTGGCATTAATTACTTAATGCACCTCAACCTCTCACATTAGACTTTGTTGTGGTTGCTAGTTAAGCCGGTCGGTTCCGGGTAGCTTTACACCACAACTTGGTCTAACCTCGGGTTCAAGCACAACATGACCAACTTCTCACATTGGGTCTTATTGTTTGCAACTACTAGTTAGGCCGGTCGGTTCCGGGTAGCTTTATGTTGCAAACTCAACCCAACCTCGAGTTGGTCACACTTATATTTTCTAAGTGTCAAGTCCATCGTGTTTTCCCAAAACACATTACAAGTTTTCAAGCAATTGGGTAGACCTAACTTAATAGGTAAATTCCCAGTGGGTAGACCTAACTTAATAGGTAAATTCCCAAGCTTATGTTTTTATGTCATTAGAAATTTCCCATAACATAACCCAACGCTTTTAAACTCGCATATACGTTCGCAACAACGTAATGGATTAAAAGAATAGACTTGGCAAAGGCATGGCAATAATGGATATTAAGCCACAAGTTAATCATAGTGGCAAATGAGGCACAAATGTGTTCATTAACTTGCATGTTACATTCTTAAGCCTCAAAAACATGCATAAACCCAAACTTGGCACATAAGCGAATCATGGTGACAAAAGACATGGAATGATGACTAGTAACTCGCATATATCATCATATAAGGGTTATGACTTCATATGCAAGTTGACATAAAGGTTATGAGGGTTCTCATGTTGCATAATGCAACATTTCAACATAAAGGTTGTAGCTTTTAGCTCACAAGATCAAGATAATGACTTCATAAACTTGCATGACATGATAGCATGTATCATACTCAATGATCAAACCCAAACTTGCAACATGAACATTTAACTTCATAGTTAATATCTAAGAGTAGGGAAAGGGCTTACATTGCTATGAAGGCACGAAAGATATGACAAAGCCCTTATGCAATCAAATAGACCCAAAATGCAAGCTCTAACATAAAAACCCTTGAGCCAAAATGATCAAAACCCTTGCTTTATGATACAAATATAGAAACTTGACTTGAATGCAAGCTAATGACACTCATACAAGCTTGAAAACACTTGTATGCATGGAAAATCTCTCATAGAAACAATTTAGAAATTTTATGAAGAGAGTGGAGACCATGAGAGGTAAAATTTTGCCATAGTTTAGTTGCATGAATGAATAATGAGGATTTTAGGAGAGGGTTATGGGTCTTTTTATAGAAGACTAGGATAGTTTTAGCCATAGGATAGACCCTAGAACCAATCCTAGCCTTTAAAGCATGTCTTGGGGAAGAAGTCACATGTAGGAACCATCTAGGGCCTTAAAACCAGCCCTAGAGTCAATCCGGGCCACCAAAACCCATCCCGGGCCTCAAAAATGGGTTCTGGGCCGCCCCAGGATGAAAAAGTTGACCTGTACAGGGGGCAAGTCGATAGGCAAGTCGACACCATGGGTCCCAAGTCGACGCCAAGTCGACAGGGCTGTCGACACCTGGCCAGTCTGCCCGAAAACTGCTGAAAACTTGTTCTGGCCATATCTTGGTCATACGGACTCCGATTTTCGAAAACTCGGACTCTATTTCGCGTATTTTTCCGAGACGAACGCAATGGTTAAGTCTATTTTACCTGATTCAAATTATAAAATTTAATTCTGCCTTGATTTCTTGTTTTAACGTGTTATCGAAATACGGGTTGTTACACACTCCCTACGGTCCATATCCCATTTTTGACTCATACCGGGGTGTGAGGCTCGCGAAGTCACGATATACACAAAGCTATGCCGTAATAGGCTATGCTTTGATCATTCCACAAGGCCCTGCTTTTCAACAAAAGCCTTGATCATATGCATCTTGACGTGCCACATTGACAAATCACGCCATGCGATCAATCACTATTAACATATACCATGGTGTTAAGTAGAGGATAAATCCTTTACCACCAAACAGACATACATTAACAGAAATCGATTTAATTCACATGGAACGAAATCCAATGTCAGACACGCATCCATTTACTAGCTTATGCTCTGGGTCTGAGCGAAAACCAAATCCGAACAATCAACAATAGTCCGGACGGCCACCACTGAAGCCCCTTCAAGGTAGCTAATCCCATCAGGGTCTCTGTAGCAACACATCCATTCCATGTGAAGATCGTCGGTCTTCAATCACCGTCTTCACCTTTGGCTCTTCATCGTCGTAGTAATTATTCGAAATGGGTTAAACCCGGTCTTCCCGAATAACTCGCGTATTTTATAATAAAAATCAAGTACTATGAAACACATCCAACGCCTCATTCCAATTTAGAATATTCCTTTAAATAAAATATTCAAATTATTCTATCAAAGATAAATTCTTTAACTTCATACTTAAATCTTTCTTTAAAACACAATTTGGTTTTAAATATCACACAAATCATTATTCAAAGATTATTTGAATTTATGAAATAAACCTTATCTTTAACTGGGTTAAAGAACTAATGTCATTTAAAACATAGTTCACGATAAACCCAAAATCATCTTCCATAAAATATGGAATCTTCACAGAAATCAAATCAATATATAATCGTTATAAATTTTTGTATCCAACCAATAATATAAATGGAATAACGACAAAGCTTCTTAAATTCCATATGTAGTATCGGTCTTCTTATACAAAAACTTATCTCGGTTGTAATTAATTCGAATTCTACTTAATTCCAATTTAGTATATTAAATTGGAAAACTTTACTTTTGGGAAAATTTCCATTTAAATCTTAATAAAAGATTTATAAATTCCAAATTCATAATCTTCACTGTCAGTTGAGTTAAAGAACAAATGTCGCTTAAAAACATAGTTCACAATAAACCCAACTCACATTTATCTTATTTCAATTACAAAATATAATCAGAAACTTTAATAATCTAAATTAAAAGATTATTCTTTTCATATGGGGTTTAAGAACAGTGTTATTTAAGACACTATTCACGACAAACCCGAAATACATTTAATTTAATTTAATTTAAATATTAACAAATTGGAAAACTTTATTTAATCTAAATTTAATGGTTTATTCTAGTTGATAACTAGTTTATTTCAATAAAATATATTTTCCTAAAATATATTCTTTTTCTAAAACATACTCTTTTTCTAGAATATTCTTTATTGGAATGTGACTCAATCAACATCCATATACTGCATGAAATCAACAATCATGATGAATAATTACCAAACATCCAAATAACAACCAAAGTGGATTCTACACTAAATATTGGGACTAGTGTAGGTCAAATATCATCTCAACACCCGTGTGGGGTTTCATCCAACAAACAAATAATAAATTATTTGTGCACTTGGGCGATGTGTAAAAATTATCGACCCAATCACATAAACAAGTCGGATGACTTGTAAATGGAAGTGTAACATTCAATTTGAATATACTAAAAATTATATTTAACACATAACACATTTCAATATCACCGACATATATTTCTATTCTTTTTATTGTGTGCAAATGACAATAGAAATCTTAACTCTTGATTATTGACCAACAAGTATATTTTTGATCTCATTCATTTTTAACGACAAAATGAATAATTTACTTCATTCTTTTTAATGTATAAAAATATACATTTCTAACTTTCTCCCTTTTAATGTATAAAAATATACATTTTTAACTTACTCCCTTCAATGTATATAAAAAATATACATTTTTAACTTCTTTTCTTTAATGTATGAAACTATACATTTTTATTTCCTTTTCTTTAATGTAACAAAAATGTCCTTTTAATTCCATTCATTTTAAATGTACAAAAATATCCTTTTTATTTCATTTATTTCAAAGTGAAAAAATGTCCTTTTCTATTTCTTTCTTTGACAAAAATGTTCATTCTATTTTCACTAATCAAGTTTGACAAAAATGTTAATTCTAGTTTCACAAATCGAGTTTGACAAAAATGTATATTTATAATTCAAACTCTTTAATGAAACAAAAATATGTATTTATGATTCAATCTCTTCAATGACACCAAAAATGTGATTTTGTTTAGCAATTCAAATGCAACAAAATATGATTTTGTTTAATACTTCTAATGTTAACAAAATATGATTTTTGTTTGCATACATCTAATGTTAACAAAATAAGATTTTTTTTTGTTGGTATACTTCTAATGCAAACAAAATGAGAATTTTGTTCATTAACTTTTCAAGGTAAACAAAAAAATGAGAATTTTGTTTATTAACTTTCAATGTAAACAAAATGAGAATTTTGTTTATTAACTTTCAATGTAAACAAAATGGGAATTTTGTTTATTAACTTTCAATGTAAACAAAATGAGGATTTTGTTTTAAATCCCTTTTAATAAACAAAAATGTAAATTTTTGTCTCACTTCTTTTCTTTAACAAAAATGTTAATTTTCGGTTTCAACTTTCTTCTTTAACAAAAATGTTAATTTTTGTTACAACTGGATTCTTTAACAAAAATGTTAATTTTTGTTTCATTCCTTTAATGTTAACAAAGATGTTAATCTTTTTCATTTAACAGAATATGTTAAATATGTTAATCTTCTTCATTTAACAAAATATGATAAATTTGTTAATCTTCTTCTATAAACAAAATATGATAAATTCGTTAATCTTCTTCTTTTAACAAAATATGATAAATTCGTTAATCTTCTTCTTTTAACAAAATATGATAAATTTGTTAATCTTCTTCTTTTAACAAAATATGATAAGTTTGTTAATCTTCTTCTTTTTAATGTATAAAAAGTAAACATTTTCTATTTAAAATGATGCATATGTTTTCAATCGTTAAATGAAAACATAACTACATAAAAATGTAGTCTTTTAAATGAAAACAAATGACACTAACAAATGAAAACAAATGTCATTAAAACAGATGACATTAAAATGTCATCTTTCAAATGAAACAAAATTTCATTAAAGGTGTAATCTTTTTTTATGAAAGCAAATTACAATTAAAAATGTAATCTTTTATCTGAAAACAAATTTACATAAACAATGCCACTTTGAAATCAGTTCTTTTTATGCAGACAATACTGTATAAAAATGTGTATTCTAAACTTTGTTGAAAATCTAGTTCAACAAAATAATACAAAATTTTATATTCATGTTATATTCCAATGTTAAGTTTGACAAATAAAAATCAATGTTTTTTTTTTTTTGTAAACAATTCAATGTTAAGATTAACAAATAAAAATCAATGTTTTTATTTGTAAACAATTCAATGTTAAGATTAACAAATAAAAATCAATGTTTTTATTTGAATTAAACATCCTATCACAAAATGACAAATTTAGATGTCAATGCTAATTTCAACAAAAATGACAGATTTAGATATCAACAAAGAATGACAATTTATATTTTGCTGATTCTAATTCCACAAAATGACCACTTACTTTTTAATTCAATAGAGTGATAATCTTACAATTTCCATCCTAATACAACCAAAGATCGTAGCGTCATAACAGCATCAAACCATTCGAATCAGATCACGAACATTCAGCAAATAATTACAACGCAGGTGTAACATTAAATTTATAATTAACAAATTTTAATTATAAATAAAAGGATAAAATTTCTCACCGATAGTCAAATTCTGAACAGTTCACGTTTGAAATTCCCTGAAATTCAGAATTGCTCCGTTGCAGTTCTAGTTTGTTCCATCGCGAAGTGTTTTTCCCTCTGATTCTAACGCACTTGAAATCGTCCCATTCTGATGTGGTATGAACAAGTTACAGTCAATTGAATATTTGGCAAATTTAATTTCATTAGTTAAAATTTAGAAAACCTTAATTACTTATTACTAATCATCCCTAGGCCTTCCATCTTTGTTCAACACAGGAAACCCATCGTCGATGACCAACACCGAACGACGCTCCGCCCCTGAAGCCACCTGCGCCCGATCTGAAGCCCTTCCTCCGACCGCCTCGCCGTCAGCTGCTCGCGCCGGTATCCGCGCCCAGCTCGGTGGTCCCAAGCCACCAGGAAACTCGCTCGAAGTCCGCTGCTTCCTCCCCTAATTTTGGCCACCATAACACGCCACCGCCGATCACGACCGTTGACCTGAGAGGGCTTAGAGAGCTCTTCGATTCAGCATATAGAACTTTGAATTTCATTAAGTGGATTGGAAGATAAGTGGGATTGAAGTTGGAAGAACATCGGCCATTGGTAGGAAAAGATGGCAGCTACGACAATGGAATTAGGGTTATGGTGTATAGTCCCCGTATTTATACTGTATTGGTATAGTATTTTATTTAATTTCAATTCATTTATTATTTGTCTATCGAAATGAACTCCAAACAAAACCCAACGAGTGTCGCCCCTAGCTAATAACCCCCGTCCCGGACACAATGGAATATGTTTCGTAACCCAATTCGGTTGTTATGATATGTTTTCTTTAATTTAATATTTAAATCAATTTATATTTAATTTAAACGTACATTTTAAATTACCGGGACCACATACGGACTCTAAAAATTCCAGAAAAATTATTTCTAACTATGTTTTAATGATACGGTTCTAACAAGACTAATTTCGTCGAATTCTGAGACTGTTTGAAAAATGGCTATTTTCAAGTCGATTAAATTTGACTGAAACAGTCAAATCTCATTTTCTTTTGCCACGCTCACATATTAATTCGAAAAATTCTGGAAAAATAAACTTAGCAATAAAATGACATTCTGGTTCCAACAAAAGTGGTTTCGTCGAAAACCGAGGTTGTTTGTAAAATGGCTATTTTTAAGGCCAATATATTATATTAAAAAATATATAAATTCTACAGCGACTTTTCAAAATTTTAATCTGGGCATAATTTTTGATTTCTAAAGTGAAATTTCAGTTTTTTTCAGATTCGTTAGAAAGATATGATTAAACAAATTTAAATATTTATGGTTTCGTTCAATTCTGATTTATTTTGCATCCTGTACAGTCAGTCAAAGTTCAAATTCAAAATTTCAAACTGCAGGGCTAGTTTTTACTCCTTTTATATTTAAATTAAATTTATTCGCTTTAAAATAAATTTTTAGTCGATATTATTTAAAATAAATTATTTTAAATATATCAAATCCCTTAAAATTCCTAAAATAAAAATTTTAAATTGGCCCCAAAATTCCGGGTCTTTACAATCGCCCCCACTTAAAATCTTTTCGTCCTCGAAAAGGAACGAAGCTAAAAGTTGTTTAATTTAACCAACTCAACTTTAAATTTTTTATTTATTGGTTTTTAATTAATTATCATTCTAATTTTTAATTTGTGAAACTAATTATCAAACATCACAGCCATCAATCAATTAGGTGATTAACTTTTCAAATATATAACTTTTATATATAGTCAAAAATCATATTTTGAGTGCAAATCACAGCAATGTGTCTTAACTAAGTGTTGGTCCTCATACCAGTTAATCAAAATATATAGGTATACCACTTTCGAGACTCGAACATAAATACTGATGATGCGGCCGCATCACCAGAATTACCTCCGGGCGTCTAGAGTGTGATTCTATATCTACCCAGTATATTAAAACTTTGAATATCCGTTAATTACTCGTATATTCGAAATATTTATATACTCGATTGTCCATATGAAAATATAATATATTCAAATACGTATATTAAGATAAAATTTTCAAAACTAAATTTGTTTCCATTTTTAGAGAAAATAATACTCTTCACACTCGTTCTAGGATACAACTGATCCTATCTCTAACGAGTTATTTTCATTGGATATTACTAATCCAATCTCTGATGAATTCTTTCGTTCAGTTCTAATGTGTCTTGTTCTCGAGCTCGGTAAACCAAAGCTCTGATACCAACTGAAACGACCCAAACTTCCCTGTAAAGGAAAGGCTGGATTGCTTTGAGAACAATACACATCAGAACACAAACTGAAGAACATTTTATTGCTGATTACAACAATTACATCAGAGTACAAGAATATAACAGAGTATGAATATATGTTACACAAAAGAAATACATTAATATCAGGGTTTTAAATTTCATTTAAATAGCAGTGGAAAATAATACAAATATACAACCGAAAGGAATACACGGATACAGAGCTTTCCGAATACCGCTTCAGCTGTAAACTAGGATCCTGTAAATATATCTGCAAGAAAAGCTACTCGACTGCCCGTGTGGAAAATATGGGCACCCGAGTTTGCCAGTGAAACAAACTACAGGTCAGTTATGGGACTGGTATGAGAAATCTTAACTAAACTTATCTAATAATAAGGCTAATCACAGGACCACGCCGCTAACGCGGAACGGGTTTACTCCATTGGATTGCCAGTGCATAAATTTAAGTAAATCGTTAAACAACGCAATGCTTTTTAGAAAAATGAAACCATTATAAGACCCAAGTCCCATCACACAATGCAACACAAACCGGAGGATAGGGTTTTACCTTATAATGGTCAAAAATGCTTGATACGATAAAATGGAGTTAATATTAGTGTGTATATGTTCTAATAAAAAACATTTAAATCATAGTGTATAAATCATAGACGGCACGGGTACCATATATCATGTCGCCGTACTAGTTCTACAATCAAAACTGCCAGATCGTATTGGTAATTGGATTTCCATCATGAGTCGAGGCTAGGGGCAAGCTCCTCTCCGATTCGAGACACTCTAGCAAATGCCTCAGGATCCCCCGCAGTGAACCCTTGGATGCGGTAGGGCCGGTCCCCGCCTATCGGCAGTGGATTGGTTATGCCTGAACACACGTTTTCCGGTTCCTTTGAACCTATAATATGACCACTATCGGCCAATAAAAATCCGAGGCGCCTCAAAATCCATCATCCACATAAGTAAAATGTCATGCCGTGTTAAAGCACCAACACTACCACTAGCTAGAAAGAAACGTGTGCACTCCCTACGGTCCATATCCCTTTTTGACCCATACTGGGGTGTGAGGCTCGCGAAGTCACGATATACACAAAGCTATGCCGTAATAGGCTATGCTTTGATCATCCCACAAGGCCCTGTTTTCAACAAAAGCCTTGATCATATGCATCTTGGCGTGCCACATTGATAAATCACGCCATGCGATCAATCACTATTAACATATACAAGGGTGTTAAGTAGAGGATAAATCCTTTACCACCAAACAGACATACATTAACAGAGATCGATTTAATTCACATGGAACAAAATCCAATGTCATACACGCATCCATTTAATAGCTTATGCTCTAGGTCTGAGCGAAAATCAAATCCGAACAATCAACAATAGTCTGGATGGCCACCACTGAAGCCCCTTCAAGGTAGCTACTCCCATCAGGGTCTCTGTAGCAACAAATCCATTCCATGTGAAGATCGTCGGTCTTCAATCACCGTCTTCACCTTTGGCTCTTCATCGTCGTAGTAATTATTCGAAATGGGTTAAACTCGGTCTTCCCGAATAACTCGCGTATTTTATAATAAAAATCAAGTACTATGAAACACATCCAACACCTCATTCCAATTCAGAATATTCCTTTAATTAAAATATTCAAATTATTCTATCAATGATAAATTCTTTAACTTCATACTTAAATCTTTATTTAAAACACGATTTGGTTTTAAATATCACACAAATCATTATTCAAAGATTATTTGAATTTAAGAAATAAACCTTATCTTTAACTGGGTTAAAGAACTAATGTCATTTAAAACATAGTTCACGATAAACCCAAAATCATCTTCCATAAAATATGGAATCTTCACAGAAATCAAATCATATATAATCGTTATAAATTTCTGTATCCAACCAATAATATAAATGGAATAACGGCAAAGCCTCTTAAATTCCATATGTAGTATCGTTCTTCTTATACAAAAACTTATCTCGGTTGTAATTAATTCGAATTCTACTTAATTCCAATTTAATATATTAAATTGGAAAACTTTACATTTGGGAAAATTTCCATTTAAATCTTAATAAAAGATTTATAAATTCCAAATTCATAATCTTCACTGTCAGTTGAGTTAAAAAACAAATGTCGCTTAAAAACATAGTTCACAATAAACCCAACTCACATTTATCTTATTCCAATTACAAAATATAATCGAAAACTTTAATAATCTGAATTAAAAGATTATTCTTTTCATACGGGGTTTAAGAACAGTGTTATTTAAGACACTATTCACGACAAACCCGAAATACAGTTAATTTAATTTAATTTAATATAAATATTAACAAATTGGAAAACTTTATTTAATCAAAATTTAATGATTTATTCTAGTCGATAACTAGTTTATTTCAATAAAATATATTTTCCTAAAATATATTCTTTTTCTAAAACATATTCTTTTTCTAGAATATTCTTTATTGGAATGTGACTCAATCAACATCCATATACTGCATGAAATCAACAATCATGATGAATAATTATCAAACATCCAAATAACAACCAAAGTGGATTCTACACTAAATATTGGGACTAGTGTAGGTCAAATATCATCTCAACACCCGTGTGGGGTTTCATCCAACAAACAAATAATAAATTATTTGTGCACTTGGGCGATGTGTAAAAATTATCGACCCAATCACATAAACAAGTCGGATGACTTGTAAATGGAAGTGTAACATTCAATTTGAATATACTAAAAATTATACTTAACACATCACACATTTTAATATCACTGACATATATTTCTATTCTTTTTATTATGTGCAAATGACAATAGAAATCTTAACTCTTGATTATTGACCAACAAGTATATTTTTGATCTCATTCATTTTTAACGACAAAATGAATAATTTACTTCATTCTTTTTAATGTATAAAAATATACATTTCTAACTTTCTCCCTTTTAATGTTTAAAAATATACATTTTTAACTTACTCCCTTCAATGTATATAAAAAATAAACATTTTTAACTTCTTTTCTTTAATGTATGAAACTATACATTTTTATTTCCTTTTCTTTAATGTAACAAAAATGTCCTTTTAATTCCATTCATTTTAAATGTACAAAAATAACCTTTTTATTTCATTTATTTCAAAGTGACAAAATTGTCCTTTTCTATTTCTTTCTTTGACAAAAATGTTCATTCTATTTTCACTAATCAAGTTTGACAAAAATGTTAATTCTAGTTTCACAAATCGAGTTTGACAAAAATGTGTATTTATAATTCAAACTCTTTAATGACACAAAAATGTGTATTTATGATTCAATCTCTTCAATGACACCAAAAATGTGATTTTGTTTAATAATTCAAATGCAACAAAATATGATTTTGTTTAATACTTCTAATGTTAACAAAATATGATTTTTGTTTGCATACATCTGATGTTAACAAAATATGATTTTTTTTTGTTGGTATACTTCTAATGCAAACAAAATGAGAATTTTGTTCATTAACTTTTCAAGGTAAACAAAAAATGAGAATTTTGTTTATTAACATTCAATGTAAACAAAATGGGAATTTTGTTTATTAACCTTCAATGTAAACAAAATGAGAATTTTGTTTATTAACTTTCAATGTAAACAAAATGGGAATTTTGTTTATTAACTTTCAATGTAAACAAAATGAGGATTTTGTTTTAAATCCCTTTTAATAAACGAAAATGTAAATTTTTGTCTCACTTCTTTTCTTTAAAAAAAATGTTAATTTTTGGTTTCAACTTTATTCTTTAACGAAAATGTTAATTTTTGTTTCAACTGGATTCTTTAACAAAAATGTTAATTTTTGTTTCATTCCTTTAATGTTAACAAAAATGTTAATCTTTTTCATTTAACAGAATATGTTAAATATGTTAATCTTCTTCATTTAACAAAATATGATAAATTTGTTAATCTTCTTCTTTTAACAAAACATGATAAATTCGTTAATCTTCTTCTTTTAACAAAATATGATAAATTCGTTAATCTTCTTCTTTTAACAAAATATGATAAATTTGTTAATCTTCTTCTTTTAACAAAATATGATAAATTTGTTAATCTTCTTCTTTTTAATGTATAAAAAGTATACATTTTCTATTTAAAATGATGTATATGTTTTCAATCGTTAAATGAAAACATAACTACAAAAAAATGTAGTCTTTTAAATGAAAACAAATGACACTAACAAATGAAAACAAATATCATTAAAACAGATGACATTAAAATATCATCTTTTAATTGAAACAAAATTTAATTAAAGGTGTAATCTTTTTTTATGAAAGCAAATTACAATTAAAAATGTAATCTTTTATCTGAAAACAAATTTACATAAACAATGCCACTTTGAAATCAGTTCTTTTTATGCAGACAATACTGTATAAAAATGCGTATTCTAAACCTTGTTGAAAATCTAGTTCAACAAAATAATACAAAATTATATATTCATGTTATATTCCAATGTTAAGTTTGACAAATAAAAATCAATGTTTTTTTTGTAAACAATTCAATGTTAAGATTATAAAATAAAAATCAATGTTTTTATTTGTAAACAATTCAATGTTAAGATTAACAAATAAAAATCAATGTTTTTATTTGAATTAAACATCCTATCACAAAATGACAAATTTAGATGTCAATGCTAATTTCAACAAAAATGACAGATTTAGATATCAACAAAGAATGACAATTTATATTTTGCTGATTCTAATTCCATAATATGACCACTTACTTTTTAATTCAATAGAGTGATAATCTTACAATTTCCATCCTAATACAACCAAAGATCATAACATCATAACAGCATCAAACTATTCGAATCAGATCACGAACATTCAGCAAATAATTACAACGCAGGTGTAACATTAAATTTATAATTAACAAATTTTAATTATAAATAAAAGGATAAAATTTCTCACCGATAGTCAAATTCTGAACAGTTCACGTTTGAAATTCCCTGAAATTCAGAATTGCTCCGTTGCAGTTCTAGTTTGTTCCATCGCGAAGTGTTTTTCCCTCTGATTCTAGCGCACTTGAAATCGTCCCATTCTGATGTGGGATGAACAAGTTACAGTCAATTGAATATTTGGCAAATTTAATTTCATTAGTTAAAATTTAGAAAACCTTAATTACTTATTACTAATCATCCCTAGGCCTTCCATCTTCGTTCAACACAGGAAACCCATCGTCGATGACCAACACCGAATGACGCTACGCCCCTGAAGCCACCTGCGCCCGATCTGAAGCCCTTCCTCCAACCGCCTCGCCATCAGCTGCTCGCGCCGGTATCCGCGCCCAGCTCGGTGGTCCCAGGCCACCAGGAAACTCGCTTGAAGTCCGCTGCTTCCTCCCCTAATTTTGGCCACCACAGCACGCCACCGCCGATCACGACCGTTGACCTGAGAGGGCTTAGAGAGCTCTTCGATTCGGCATACAAAAGTTTGAATTTCATTAAGTGGATTGGAAGATAAGTGGGATTGAAGTTGGAAGAACATCGGCCATTGGTAGGAATAGATGGCGGCTACGACAATGGAATTAGGGTTATGGTGTATACTCCCCGTATTTATACTGTATTGGGATAGTATTTTATTTAATTTTAATTCATTTATTATTTGTCTATCGAAATGAACTCCAAACAGAACCAACGAGTGTTGCCCCTAGCTAATAACCCCCGTCCCGGACACAATGGAATATGTTTCGTAACCCAATTCGGTTGTTACGATATGTTTTCTTTAATTTAATATTTAAATCAATTTATATATAATTTAAACGTACATTTTAAATTACCGGGAACACATACGGACTCTAAAAATTCCAGAAAAATTATTTCTAGCTATGTTTTGATGATACGGTTCTAACAAGGCTAATTTTGTCGAATTCTGAGACTGTTTGAAAAATGGCTATTTTCAAGTCTATTAAATTTGACTTAAACAGTCAAATCACATTTTCTTTTGCCACGCTCGCATATTAATTCGAAAAATTCTGGAAAAATAAACTTAGCAATAAAATGACATTCCGATTCCAAAAAAATTGGTTTCGTCGAAAACCGAGGTCGTTTGTAAAATGGCTATTTTTAAGGCCAATGTATTATAATATATATAAATTCTACAGCGACTTTTCAAAATTTTAATCTGGGCATAACTTTTGATTTTTAAAGTGAATTTTTAGTTTTTTTTCAGATTCATTAGAAAGATATGATTAAACAAATTTAAATATTTCTAGTTTCGTTCAATTCTGATTTATTTTGCATCCTGTACAGTCAGTCAAAGTTCAAATTCAAAATTTCAAACTGCAGGGCTAGTTTTAACTCCTTTTATATTTAAATTAAATTTATCCGCTTTAAATTAAATTTTTAGTCGATATATTATTTAAAATAAACTATTTTAAATATATCAAATCCCTTAAAATTCTTAAAATAAAATTTTTAAATTAGCCCCAAAATTCCGGGTCATTACAAATCCAATCTCTGATGAATCCTTTGTTCAGTTCTAACGAGTTGTACCCCCAATGATTTGAGCTAACCAGAGCTCTGATAACAACAGTAACAACACGGATTTCGCTCGACCCGATCAATCGCAAAATCGACCAAGACCGTTCAAAACCTGAATGCGTTAACTTTGGGAATACAACATCATTAGAACAGTAACAGCAGACTTTTATAAACAATACAGTAATGTTACATCAGAGTACAGAATATATCAGTGTACATCGATTAAAATTACAGCGGAAGATAGATTACAATATTTTTAATACAATACAGTGCAGCGGAAAAAAAATAACTAAGGCAGCGGAAGAAAACTATGCTTTGGACACAGCTTTAAGCTTCAATCCAGAATCCTGCTAAAGAGATAAATACCTGTAGACAAACTACTCGACTGCCCGTGTGGAAAAGAGGGCACCCAAGATTGCAAAGGTGGAAACAAACAACGAGTCAGTCATGGGACTGGTGTGAGAATTCTTAACTAATCTATTTAATAATAAGGGTAATCACAGGACCACGCCGCTAACGCGGAACGGGTTTACTCCATTGGATTGCCAGTGCATAAAGAAAGTAAATCGTTAAACAACGCAATGCTTTTTAGAAAAATGAAACCATTATAAGACCCAAGTCCCATCACACAATGCAACGCAAACCGGAGGATAGGGTTTTACCTTATAATGGTCAAAAGATGCATGATACGATAGAATGGGTTTAATATTTTTGTGAATAGTTTTAATAAAAAACATTTCAATCATAATGTATCAATCATAGACGGCATAGTACCCCATCCTACTATGTCGCCATACTAGTTCTACAATCAAAACCGCATGGGGTCGTATTGGAAATTGGGTTTCCATCACGAGTCAAGGCTAGGGATGAGCTCCTTACCGATTCGAGACACTCTAGCTAATGTCTCAGGATTCCCCGCAGAGAACCCTTGGATCCTGCAGGGCCGGTCCACACTTGCGGTTTGTGGATTGGCAATTCCTGAGCACACGTTTCCCGGTCCTTTAGGACCTAATATCCGAGGCGCCTCATTACATCCTCCACATAAGTAAAATGTCAGCCAGTTTAAGCACCGACACCACTTCTAGCTAGAAAGAAACGTGCTGCTCTCCCTGCGTTCCCTTCTCCTATTTTAGACTCCAACCGGGGTGTGAGGCTCGCGAAGCTACGTAATACACAAAGCTATGCTTAATTAAGCTATGCTTTGATCATCACCACTAGGTTATGCTTTTCAATAAGAAACCTTGATCATTGCATCTTGGTATGCCACACTGTCTATCCATATCATACTATTAATCCTTTGCCAAAATATATAAAAGGGTGTTAAGCAAGAGAATAATTTCTCCGCCACCAAACATTCATACACCCGGCAGAAAATCAATAAATACAATATAAAGGAGTACAATGTCAGACACACATTCCATTTAGAAGCCCGTTCTGGGTCTGAACGAAACTGGAGATACCTTCGCCCCGTATGTTCAGTACGAAAAGGAGGTACCCACGTATTCGTGCGATCAGCATATACGTCCGGACGGCTATTACTTTACCCCTTCCTGGGAGCAAGTTAGTCCAAGGCATCAGTAATCGTTGTCCATTCGATGTGAAAATCGCCGGTCTTTAATCACCGTCTTCTTTATTTTCGATTAATCGTCGTATAGTTATTTGAAATGAGTTAAACTCGGTCTTTTCAAATAATCATCCCATAATTATCATTTAAATCGTTTCATATCGTTAATATTTGTTTATAACGATTTATCGCTATTTTTATTTATTTAAAATAGCTCAATATAATTAAACGACGCTTCAGGTCGATGGGCGGCCCTGGCGCTGTTTTCAACCAATTTTGATTTACACATTCCTCGAAATCTAACCGTTGGATTTTAACGTACTTTATATCACTGGAAAGATCTTCCCATGACGGTCCTAACGGTTCCAGTTTTGGGAAATTCCGACGGTCGGATCTTTTGGTATTGTCGTTTAAAAGTACGATTTCAAAACGCGAACTACCGCGCTCGATTCGTTTATATTTAATTATATTTATATATAAATATATAAATATAAATCGTTTAACTTTTTATTTACATAAAAATGTAAATTCCCTTACAATGTCCCATTTCATTATTTTATTCTTGCATTCCTTTATTTACATGAAAAATGTAAATTATAATTCAATGATGAATTCCTCCTTTCATTTCTTTTATTTCTTTTATTTACATTGGAATGTAAATTATATTTCAACGTCGCATTTCATTCTTTATTCTTTTACTTCTTTTATTTCTTTTGTTTACATTGGAATGTTAATATATTTCAACGTCGCATTTCATTCTTTATACTTTTACTTCTTTTATTTCTTTCGTTTACATTAGAATGTAAATTATATTTCAACGTCCAATTCATTCTATTAATTACATCAAAAAATGTAATTAACATTACAGGTCAAATCTTGCTTTTTGGTTTACAATGTAAAATCCTATTCTTTAATTACATATGGAAATGTAATTTTATTTACAATGTAAACCCTTCTCCTTTAATTACATATAAAAATGAAATTTTATTTTTACAATGCAAGTTCTCCTTCTTTAATTACATATAAAAATGTAATTTTATTTCAAAGTAAATTCTATTCTTTATTTACATGTAAAAAATGTACTTTTAATTTACAATGTAAATTCTCATCCTTAATTACATATAAAAAAATGTACTTTTAATTTACATGTAAATTTCTCATTCTTAATTACATATAAAAAATGTACTTTTTATTTTCAATGTAAATTCTCATTTTTAATTACATATAAAAAAATGTACTTTTTATTTTCAATGTAAATTCTTGTCTTAAGTTACATAGTAAAAATGTAATTTTAATTTACAATGTAAAATTTTGAATCTTTAATTACATATAAAAATGTATTTTATGTTACATGTAAATTCTTATACTTTAATTACATATGAAAATGTATTTTTTTTACATGTAAATTCTTAATCTTTAAATACATATAAAAATGTATTTTGTGTTACATGTAAATTCTTAATCTTTAATTACATATAAAAATGTAATTTTCTTTTCTTTCTAATCTTGATTACTTAAAATGTAAATTTTTCACCTTCAATCTAATTACATGACGGTGTAATTATTCATTTTCTAATTAGCACAACATGACTGTAAAATTATTCATTTCATAATTAACACATAACGATGAAAATAATGTTCATTTAATAATTAACACATGACGGTGGAAATAATGTTCATTTCCTAATTAACACATGATGGTGAAAATAATGTTCATTTCTAAATTAACACATGACGGTGAAAATAATGTTCATTTCTAAATTAACACATGACGGTGAAAATAATGTTCATTTCATAATTAACACATTACAGTGAAAATAATGTTCATTTCATAATTAACACATAACGGTGAAAATAATGTCCATTTCATAATTAACACATAACGGTGAAAATAATGTTCATTTCATAATTAACACAACAATGTATATAATGCTTCTTTTCAACAAAAATGATATTAATGATGTTTCTTTTACCTTTTTAACAAAAACGACATTAATAATGTTTCTTTTACTTTTTAACAAAAATGACATTAATAATGTTTCTTTTACTTTTATTCCATTTTCTATTACACAACAAAAATAATGAATTTTTCTTTTTTTTAAAAAAATGAAGCCTCCTTACTTAACAAACAAAAAGGTGAAATCTTTATTTAACCAAAAAAGGAAAAATCTCTTAGTCAACAAAGAAAAGTAAATTCTTTTAATTTGCAAACAAAAGTTAATTGTTTTCATTTACAAAAAAAATTAATTCTATAATTTTTGTTCTTTTCCTTTTTACAAAACAATGAAATTAATGTTACCTTTTCTTTGAAAAATAATAACTTTTTATAATAATCACCAAAATGATATCTTTTAATGATAATCAACATACAAGTGAAAATTCAATCTTTTATTTTCAACAAGATTACATATCCAATAAATTGAATCAACACATAGCATTTCTTTTTATTTTCCACTAATTTTAACATTGAAAATTTTTCCTTCTTAATTTCTACAACAATAATGGTTTTACTGTTGACAAATCGATCCCCAACAAAAGAGTATATTTTGATTCAACAATTGTGTTTCAACAAATATCAACACATCCACATAACAACATCAATCAATTCAGATTTCATAGCAATCAACAATAAGAACTTCACAACACACACATATAGAATTCATATGGCGAGGAATAATATTTAATTTGAAATAATTAAATGTAGAAATATCACCTTATTTCAATTCAGATCTAAAATTCCAAGGAGTTCAGAAATTATTCCAAGCAGCTTTTTTGCTGTTTTGCTGTTTTGCTTCAGTTCGGTTTTTCTCGATTTCCGTGCCCTTCCTTCGACTTTCAGACGAAATGATCAAAGGCAAAGTTGTTTGTTTATGTCTTGGCTACATTTTCTCCAACTGGGCCATCGCCTAATTCTCGACGGTTTGGCCGGAATTCACCAAAATCCGAAATCAGTTTTCTGTGTTCAAACTCGGATTTCGGCGAATCCATGCGACGAATGGTGCTGAATTTTTCGTGCTAAGTTGTGTTTATAGAGATGAACAAAACTCAGAAAGGGTTTGTTTTGATTTGTTTCTAATTTGAAGATATAAGTTGTTGAAGTTTCGGGTTGTTTTGTGTAAAGGAATTTTAGTGGAAAAAGTGAGACGCCATTAGAGAGATGAAGATGGAGACTAGAATTAGGTTCAGAAAATGGATTAGGGCTGGCTAAATCATAATATATAGGCAATTGTAAATTTTAATTCAGCCCCTCTTTAGTTTAAACACTTTCAATTAAATAATGATTAGCCTTCATGTAATATATTTCTATTACTTTTTAGTCCTTTTCGTGGTTTTAAAACTCGTACGAACACGTACGTTATCCAAATTTACTAAAAATTGGAGCATAACTATTTCTCGATGATACGAATTCAAAGAAAGTGGTTTCATTAATTTCCGAGTCTGTATGAATTAGTTATGAAATTTTAAAGTATAGAAATTGACCGTTTTCAGTGAAAATTTAGTAATGACCAAATAATGACTCCAAAAATTATGAAAAATTAAACTTAACCATATTTTGACACTTCGGATCCAACAAAAGTGGTTTCGTCGAAAACAGAAGTCGTTTGCAAAATGGCTATTTTTAAGGCGCTATATATTTAAAATAAATTATTTTAAATATCAAAACCCAAAATAACTTAAAATAAAATTTTAAATTGGCTCCAAAATTCAGGGTTATTACACTGGCAGGAAATTTCACCCCCAGTAGGAGTCGACCCCTACGAGCAGATTTGGGTTGTGACGATTTTTTGTCTTCTAGGGCTATGTGGCGACTTCTAGTTAGTTGAGTTAGGTGTATTTCGTATTTGGAGGGTTTAAATGGAACCTAACCTAATCCTAAGGCCCTGATTAACTCACCACACCTATATAAACACCCCTAGACCTAAACCCTAATTCATTAATCTAAGTAATGGCGCCTCCATGCTGCTAAAACCTAAAGTGACCTAGCCTCCGCCCTAATCAATCAATTCAAGTTAGAATACAACTATCAACGCCTACATCAACGGATAGCTTTTCAACTTCAGAATTCAGAATCTTTCTCTTCTTTCTTAAACCTTGATTTGTGAGTTCATGTAGTTTTCACAAGATAATTTAACTAAAGTAATTGTGTTAGGGTTATGAACTGAATCATATGCTTATGCCTGTAACACATGTCACCAAGTTTGCAGGTTTATCATCTTTTACAGAAACCTATCTTATGTATATCCATGTTCATATGTCACCTATGTTCATATGTGTAACAACTCGGAATTTTGGGGCCAATTTAAATTTTTTATTTTAGAAATTTTAATGAATTTTTAATATTTAAAATGATTTATTTTATATAATAACGATGAAAAATGTATTTTTATCGAAGTTAAAATGAATAAATTTAATTTAAATATAAAAGGAGTTAGAAATGGCGCGGCAGTCCGGAAATTCGATTTCAAACTTTAGCTGAATGTACAGGATTCAAAATAAATTGAATTTCAGTAAAACCAAAAATATTTAAATTTGTTTAATAATGTCTTTCTAATGAATCTGAGAAATTGAAACTTCACTTTATAAATCAAAAGTTATGTCCAGTTTAAAATTTAGAAAAGTCGCTTAAGAATTTATATATATTTTAATATAATATATTGGCCTTGAAATAGTCATTTTCAAACGACCTCGGTTTCGACGAAACCACTTTCGTTGGAACCAGAATGTCAAATTATTGTTAAGTTTAATATTCTATAATTTTTCGAATTATTATGTAAGCGTGGCAGAAGAAAACGTGTTTTGTTCATTTCAGTCAAATTTAATCTACTTAAAAATAGCCATTTTTCAAACAGTCTCAGAATTCGACGAAATTAGTTTTGTTAGGACCGTATCGTCATAACAAAGCCAAAAATATTTTTTCTGTAATTTTTAGAGTCCGTATGTAGCCCCGGTGAATTTATATATACGGTTAAATTAAATAATAAATGTTTTTAATTTAAATTGAAGAAAACACGTCAAAATCTTTCGTTTGGGCTAACGAGACCTAGTCCATTGCGTCCGGAACGTGGGTATTTGCCTAAGAACGAAATTTCTGGGTTGGAATTGGAGTAATTAAGAGATAACGGGCCTTATCTAAAATTTAAAGAATTAAATAATATTTTAATTATAAATAACGCAAAGAAAATTAGCTAAACCCTAATCTCATTGTGTCAGCCGCCACCATCCACTGTGAATGGCTGAAAACACACAAAAACAAATCCCTTAATCTCTCTTAATCTGGACAAAATTAATTCGGGAATACAAGGCAAATATTCAAGAGATTCCCGAGCTCTTCAAGATCGTACGATTGAGATCATCAAAGGGGCTTTCTGGCGATTGGATTTTGGGTCCAAAGTGGATCGCTTGCGTGGCGATTTTAAGGCCAACCGTGGGCGCAAGTTCCTCGTGGTTGGTGGTGCAGGGTCGCGACGGAGAGACGGTGGTCGGGGTAGTGGCTGATCGTGGCGGAGCTGTCCTGGAGGCGGCGCGATGGGTGTTCTCCGATTGAGCAAGATGGGTTTGGGCGGCTCCAGTTTATAACGAGAAAGAGATGATTTGGAATGTAATTAATAAATTAATTATTATTTAATTATCTCGAAATTGTAATCAATGTCTATAACGCGATA
This sequence comes from Allium sativum, assembly GCA_030737875.1. NCBI lineage: Eukaryota > Viridiplantae > Streptophyta > Magnoliopsida > Asparagales > Amaryllidaceae > Allium > Allium sativum. Next base: position 163,257,350 of record CM060926.1, read on the forward strand.
ACTCTTTCATACGAGGTCGGAATGGAACGATTTCAGAAGCGTTGGAATCCTATTGATCAGATCTACAACATGGACTTAACTAGAGCTGAAAACAAGCATGTTGAAAATTCAAATAGAAACCAATGTGAGATTTCTATTTTAAATAATTAATTAAAATTTAATTATTTTCTGGATATTTGAAATCGATGTATGAATGTAATGAAATCAGATCTGTGTTTTTCTGTTTGTTGTTTGTGATGAATTGAAATGTTCATGCTCTGTTAGATTAGATAAAAAAAAATACCACTTTGGTTGGAAACGATGATTAGATTAAAATTAACATTCTTTGTTAGAAAAAGGTTATGATAATGAAAATAACCTTTTTGTTAGAAGTATGTTATGATAATAAAAGAAAATAAAAATTTTGTTGCTCTAGTATAAAATGTTTGTTTGGGATAAAATAAAAATTTTCTATGAAACTATTGAGTAAAATAAAATGTCATTTTGTACATAATGTCATGTTAGAATATTAAGGCCATTTTATTTATAAAAATGTCATTTTGTTAGGATTATTACATTGAAATAAAAATGTCATTTAGTTAAGATTATTACATTGAAATGAATATTTCATTTTTGTTAGGAAACGTTTCTTAGGATTAAAAATATCATCTTTGTCAGGAATATGAAGTTAGAATAAAATAACACTTTTGTGTTAAAACATGTTAGTGAAATAAAAATATAGATTTTGTCAAGACATGATTCTTGAAATAAAAATATAGATTTTTATCATCTAATTAGAAGTAGACAAACATATCATTTTTTGTCACTTTAGAAGAATGAATTAAAAACATTCATTTTGACACTTTGAAAGAAAGAAGTAAATATGTTCATTTTTGGTCATTTAAGAAGAATGAATTAAAAACATTCATTTTGGCACTTTGAAAAGAATGAAATAAATTCATTCATTTTTGTCACTTTAATAAGAATGAAACAAAAGTAGACATTTTTGTCACTTTAATGAAAATGAAATAGAAAGAGACATTTTTGTCATTTAATAATGATTATACAAAAATACACATTTTTGTTATTAAATAGGGATTTGGCAAAAATCACATTTTTGTCATTGAAAAAGAATGAGACTAAAAATATACATTTTTGGTCATTAAAAAGGATTAAATAAAAAAGTTCATTTTTGTCATGTAAAAAGAGTAGTTATAATAAAAGATCGTTTTCATTAGAAATGTTTATTTAAATTAAAAACATCACTTGGTGCAGAAATGTTTTATTTAGATTTAAAACATCACTTTTGATAAAATGTTTATTTAAAATAAAAATAACATTTTTGATAGAATTGTTTTATTAGAATAAAGATAACCTTTTTATTATTTGTTGCATTAGAGAAAAATAACGTTTTTGTTATAAAATGTTGCATTAGAGTAAATTAACATTTCTATAATAAAATGTAGCATGAGATCAAAAATAACATTTTGTTAAGACATGTTCTATTAGATTAAAATGTCCCTTTTTTTAAGACATGGTATATTTGATTAAAAATGACATTTTGTTAAGAAATGTTATTTTAGAGTAAAAGTATCCTTTTGTTTGGAATCATGTCATTATATAAACATCACCTTATTAGGAATACCATGATTAATAGAAATGTCATTTAGTCAAAAAAGGTCCTTACATTAGAAATGTTCTATTAGAATAAAAATGAAAATATTTCATACTGAATTTTAATTGGTTAAATTTATTAAACAATAATCTATTTAGATGAATTGTTGTGGTTTGAAAACCCCACATGGGTGTTGGGATAATATACACTAGTCCCAGTATTTAACTGTCTATCAATCGATGGATTGACAGTCTGTGTTGGGCGTTATTTATTTATTTTAACGCTCACACAATTATAAATTTCACTTTGGTTGTGAATGGATTGTGTAATGATTATTCATCATTATTATATATATACATGCGATGTATGAAATCCATACAACTGAAATTGTACGGTAATTGATTGAGTCGAATTCCGATTCAGAATATTAAAAAAAAGAATATGCAAAAATAAAGAATCTATTTAAAATAAAGGATATTTTAAAAAAATAAATATTTAAAAATAATATTCAAGGAAGAATAAAAATATAGACATGTGAAGCCGCGTTAAGTAGAAACGCCATTTTTAACTCGAACAGGTTTATCGATCGATTTATGTCATTTTAAAATAAATATAAAAAGGAAGTGATTTATAAATCTAATATTTTGAAAATATGAATATCCAAATATGATAAATATAGGATATTCAATTTTGCTTTAAAATTGAAAATGAATATATGATAAATAAATATTTAAGATAAATTTATAAATATGCTTTTAAAATAGAAATCGACGATAATATATATAATATATATTTAATGGCCTGAATATAACGCGCCGCGCAACGACCGTTCGCGAATTTCGACCATTAACTTTAAATTGGCGTAACGGGAGATCCGACCGTCGGATTATCCTAAAACCGGAACCGTTAGGTTCGTATTGAAAAGAGCTTTCCAATGAATATAAGAGTTTTGAAATCTAACAGTTGGATTTGGAATTATGTCCAAATCAAATTTGAAAAAGGTCGCTATGGATGCAGTTCGGTGGCCGTTATTGGAAACCGACTGTACGAGCGATAATAAAATTATTAAAAATATTAATAAATTATGTAAAATCATACTAAATGATTTAGAAAGAATTGGGATGAAAAATTCCATATTTGAAAAGATAAAAATATATTTTTATCAAAATGTACTAGTTATTAAGTAGAGTGATAATCCAATTTTTTTTTTAAAATAAATAAATTGGATTTGTGTTATCGTGAATGGTGTCTTAAATAACACTATTCTTAAAACCCCGTGTAAAAAAAATCTTTTAATTAAGATTATTAAAAGTTTTCAATGTATATTTAGTAATTGGAATAAGATGAAATGTGAGTTGGGTTTATTGTGAACTGTGTTTTAAACGACATTTGTTCTTTAACTCAATTAACAGTAAGAATATGATTTGGAATTGATAAATCTTTTATTAAGATTTAAATGGAAAATTTCCAAAAGTAAAGTTTTCCAATTTAATATATTAAATTGGTATTGAATGGAATTCGAATTAATAATAATCGAGATAAGCTTCTGTAAAAGAAGGCGATACTACATATGGAATTTAAGAGGCTTTGCCGTTATTCCATTTATATTATTGGTCGGATACAGAAATTTATAACGATTATATATTGATTTGATTTCTCTGAAGATTCCACATTTAATGGAAGTCGATTTTGGGTTTATCGTGAACGGTGTTTTAAAATGACATTAGTTCTTTAAACCAGTTAAAGATAAGATTTATTTCTTAAATTTAAATAATCATTGAATAATGAATTTTGATATTTAAAACCAAACTGGGTTTTAATAAATCTTTAAAAGAAAGATTTAAGAATAAATTTAAAGGATTTGTCTTTGTTAGAATAATACGAATATTTTATTAGAAGGATAATTCTGAATTGGAATGAGGTGTTGGACATGTTTTATAGCACTTGATTTGTAATTATAAAAATACGCGAGTTATTCGGAAAGACCGGGTTTAACCCATTCCCAATAATTACTACGACAATGAAGAGTCGAAGATGAAGACGGTGGTTGAAGACCGGCGAACTTCACATCGAATGGATGTTTGCTACTGATTCCCATGATTGGAGTAGCTACCTTGAAGGGGCTACAGTGGTAACCGCCCGGACGTACTTGTTGATTGTCCGGACTCCGGTTTCGTTCAGACCTAGAACGGACTTGTAAATGGATGGTATGTCTGACATTGTATTCCTTCACACTGTACTCATTTATTTCTGCTAATATATTTCTGTTTGGTAGCGGAGAATTTATTCTCTTGCTTAATACCCTTCTCTGAGACGTATGAGCTCAGAGGTTATATATTGGCAGAAATCAATGATAAAGGATTGACAATGTGGAATGCTAAGATGCATGGATCAAGGCTTTTGTTGAAAAGCAGGGCTTTGTGGTTGATGATCAAAGCACGGCCTGTTTAGGCGTAGCTTTGTATATAGAATGACTTCGCGAGCCTCACACCCCGGTATGAGTCAAAAACGGGATATGGACTGCAGGGAGTGCACACGTTTCTTTCTAGCTAAAGTGGTGTCAGGGACCTACCAGCGCTGACATTTCACTTATGTGGATGATGGATTATGAGGTACCTTGGGATTTATAGGCCGTTAGTGGTCATATTATAGGTTCAAAGGAACCGGGAAGCTTGTGTTCAGGCATAACCAATCCACTGCCGATAGGCGGGGATCGACCCTGAAGATCCAAGGGTTGCCCATAGGTGTGATCCTGAGGCATTTGCTAGAGTGTCTCGAATCGGAGAGGAGCTTGCCTCTAGCCTCGACTCATGATGGAAATCCAATTTCCAATACGACCCTGCGGTTTTGATTGTAGAACTAGTATGGCGACACAGTAGGATGGGATACTATGCCGTCTATGATTGATACTTTGTTTTGAAATATATATACCCATATATATACACACTAATATTAAATCCGTTTATCGTATCAAACATCTTTTGACCATTATAAGGTAAAACCCTATCCTCCGGTTTGCGTTGCATTGTGTGACGGGACTTGGGTCTTATAATTGTTTCATTTTTCTAAAAAGCATTGCGTTGTTTAACGATTTACTTTATTTTATGCACTGGCAATCCAATGGAGTAAACCCGTTCTGCGTTAGCGGCGTGGTCCTGTGATTAGCCTTATTATTAGATTAGTTAAGTTAGATTACTCGTACCAGTCCCATGACTGACCTGTAGTTTGTTTCACTGGCAAACTCGGGTGCCCATATTTTCCACATGGGCAGTCGAGTAGCTTTTGCAGACATATTTACAGGATCCTGGTTTACAGCTGAAGCGTATTCGGAAAGCCCTTTATCTGTGTATTCCTTTCAGTTGTATATTTGTATTATTTTCCACTGCTATTTAAATGTAATTAAAATCTCTAATATTTTTGTATTTCTATTGTGTAATAAGTATTCATACTCTGTTATATTCTTGCACTCTGATGTGACTGTTGTAATCAGCAATAAAATTTTCTCTAGTTATGTTCTGATGTGTGTTGTTCTCAAAGTAATCCAGGCTTTCCTTTACTGGGAAGTTCGGGTCGTTTCAGTTGGTATCAGAGCGAGGTTTCGATCCTCGGACCTGTGGGTTATCATCTTTTACAGAAACCTATCTTATGTTTATCCATATTCATATGTCACCTATGTTCATATGCCTGTTATGTTCATATGTTTATGCCGTTTTGACTCTCTTCCCTCTCCTTTTCCTTTTTCTTTTTATAAGGTTAGGCTACCTTCGAGCCTAACCATACATCATCAAATTATGCGAACGAATAACGTGGGAACGATAAGGAAAAGTTTGGGAAATTGTATAATATGTGATTTGGCCTAAATTTTGATAATTGGTAATTGGGCAAAAATTGATGATGGCCATAGTTGGGCAAAATTATGTATGACATGAAATAGTGAAATTTGGCATAATTGGGTTTGGGTGTAAAATTGGCATAACCTATAAACTTGTGATTATAGGCATAAAGTGATTAGAAACTTGTCACCTAAATTTGGGTTGAATTTATAGGTAAACAGGAATATCTAATTTGTATGAACTTAGGTTAATAAATGCCTATGACACGAGGTTAGATAGGTTTGTGGTGTATGCCTGCCCGGAACCACCCGGCATGTCCAGCAACCACAAACAGTATCTAATGTGAGTGGTCAAAGGCATAAAATTAGATGCGTACTAAGGCAAAGACATGAGGTTAGATGGGTTTGCGGTGTAAGCCTGCCCGGAATCGCCCAGCATGTCCAGCAACCGCAAACGGTGTCTAATGTGAGAGGTCTTGCAGGATTACGGTTAAAATAAATTAAAGAACACTTAACCAAGATGATGACATGTAGTTGACATGAGAATATTGTGGGGTTAAGTGGGAATCCCTATTGGGGACCAAGCTTAGGAGAGAAGCTTGTGTCAAGTGTGGGGACCCTTCTCAACCAGTAACCCATTTAGTATCGTTGTAACAACCCGGAAAATCTGAGCCAATTTAATTTTTTTATTTTGGCTATTTTTATGAATTTTGATTATTTAAAATGAATATTTTAAATAATAACGATGAAAAATTTATTAAATCGAAATTGAAACAAATAAATTTATTTTAATTATATAACGAGCCTGAAAGGGCGCGGTAGTTCGAAAATTCGATTTTTAATTTCAAATGAATATACAGAATTCAATATAACTCAGAATTGAACGAAACAAGAAATATTTGAATCTGTTTGAAGATATCTTTCAAACAAAGTTAAGAAACTGAGATTTCACTTTAGAAGTTGAAAGATATGTCCAGTTTAAAATTCAGAAAAGTCGCTATGGAATTTATATATATTTTAATATATATAAAGCCCTTAAGAATGGAAATTTTGCAAACGACAACGGTTTTCGACGAAACCACTTTTGTTGGATCCGGGATGTCAAATTATTGCTCGGTTTCAAAATTCATAATTTTCTGAATTAATATGTGAGCGTGGCGAAATAAAACGTGTTTTGCCAGTTTTAGTTGAATTTAATCGACTGGAAAATGGCCATTTTTCAAACGGTCTCAGAATTTGACGAAATTAGTTTTGTTATGACCATATCGTCAACACGATGCTAGAAATAATTTTTCTGTAATTTTTAGGATACATATGTGGCCCCAGTAAATTGAAATGTACGTTCGAATTGAATATATACTGATTTATATTTTAAATTTGACGGAAACTTAGCGTAACGGCCGAATTGGCCTACGAAACATATCCCATTGTGTTCTAAATGGGGGTAATTAGCTGGGGGCGACAGTCGGTGGGTTCAATTAGGGGTTCGAATTTAAAAGTGACTTTTTGGGGAATTTAATAAATTAAATAATAAAAAGTTAACTCCCTTTTTCACTTTAACCCCCCCCCCCCCCCGCCCCCGTTATTCTCTTCGATCAGAACCCGATGCCCTTAAAAAAATAAAATAAAAAAATTGTCGATCTCGTTCTCCATCTCCAGGTCGCGCCTCCCTCCGTCGCCCCCTCCCCCCCCCCCCTCGATGGCGACGCCATCGGTGCAGGGACCGCCACATCCCTCCCCATTTGACGCTGCCACCTCCCCTCCGATTCAGGGCCGTCACCCACCTCGTCCAGGCCGCCGTGAGCCACCACCAGTCCGGTCGCCGCCCTTGCTCCACCTCCAACCCGCTCAGCAAGCTCCCAGGCCGCCTGCTCCTCCTCCGAATGGTGAAAGATGTGAGCATCCCCTTTTCAATTTTAATTTAAATTCGGTTTTAAGTTAAATACGTTGTTTAAATTCGGTTCTTAGTTTATATATATACTTAGTGTAATACGTATAATGGAAAATATGATTTTTATGCTTATGTATAATTAAAAATATGATTTTTATGCTTTTGTTTAATTGAAATAAAAATACGACTTTTATACATATGAAAGTGAAATAAAGATCTGATTTTTATTTGTTTTAAAGATATGATTTTTATTTGTTTTAAATATCTAATTTTTATTTGTTTAAAGACCATGTAAATAGGAAAGATATGATTTTTAACGATAAAAATTCGATTTTTATAATTATGAAGGTATGATTTTTATTTATACCATAGCATAACAAAATATAATTTTTACATATGAGAAGATATTCTTTTTATATAAGAAAAATATAATTTCATTGAATTGAAATATACGTTTTTTCTTGAATTGGAAAATGAGACTTCTTTGATTCGAAAAATGTATTTTCTTTGTTTTATCGTATTAAGGAAAATATTTATATAATAATAATAAAATGATTTTTTTATAAAGTAGTGGTTTAAAAATACGATCTTTAAAAATATAAAAGTGATATAAAAATAGGATTTTTATATATTCATAAAGCAAAGAAAAATTCGATTTTTATATATATGAAGTAGCGATATAGATTCGATTTTTCTTTATATGAAAGTGATTTAAAAATGTGATTTTTAACACAAACTGTGTGAAAACAGATTACGTTGGAAACACGGCAAAGGGTTTTCTACATAAGAAGAGTCGCGGCGATTGGTTTAGCTAGTAGGTGAGAACTCCTCACTGTAAATAAATAGAAATATTCTAGTATAGATTTTTATTTGAATTACATGGAGTTCAACGCTCGAATTCGCACAATCACATTTATTGAAAGCGATGAATGGAGATTACCCACACAGGGATCTGTACTCCGCGAATAGCCACTTGTGGCGCCGTAATGGCATTGGGGTAGTTGAGTATTTATTTATTTGGATGTTTTGCGTGATTTGATAAATAGAATAAAAATTGGTTTGTGTATGACGTGCGCCATTATGAGGCGCGGGATAAGGCTAGACCTTATCCCGTTTCTAGTATCGTGCCGTTATGCCGCCGAAATTTTCTAAAATATGTTGGAAAAATAAAAATATCATTTTATTGAATAAATGAACCGAATAGAATATTCATGGGTTGAATAAAATATTTTATCGTTAAAAATATAATTTTTAACGTGTATGTGAATAAAATAAAGATTCATTTACAAATCAGACGATTTGTTTATGTACACTGATTTGACTGATATTGATCGGGACGATAAATTTTACACATCGCCCAACTGCACAAATAAAAATCTGTGATGGTTGATTGAAACCCCACACGGGTATTGGGATGATATTTGACGTACACTAATCCCGATTGTTTAGTTGTATGTCAATCGATAGGTTGACAGACAGCTGTGTAGTGCACTTTGGATGATGGTTGATTATTTGTCATTGCTATTATATACATGTGTTGTATGGAATCCATATAATTAACGTTATATGGTAATTGATTGGGCCTCATTCCAATTTAGAAAATAAAGAATATTTTAAAATATATATTCATGTGTTGAAATAAAATATATATTCATATGTTGAAATAAAATATAAATTCATGTGTTGGAATAAAATATATATTCATGTGTTGAAATAAAATATATATTCATGTGTTGAAATAAAATATGTATTCATGTGTTGAATAAAAGAATATATTCATGTGTTGAATAAAAGCCGTGTTGATTAGATATGCGCCATTATGACGCGAACGAGATTTATATCGATTATATTCGTTTTTATAATGAATATAGAAAAGGAAGTGATTTCAAAATATAACGTTTTGAAAGTATTATCATTTATAAATTAATGATATGGAATATTCAATTTTGATTTGAAATTGAATATGAAGTTGAAATTGATTTGAAAACGAATTTAAAATGATTTATAAAATACATTTTGAATGGAAATCGATGATATATATATATATATATATATATATATATATATATTAATGGTTTGAATAGAACACGCTGCGCCGCGGCCGTTCGCGAATTTCGACCATTGACTTCGAATGGATTTTACGGGAGATCCGACCGCCGGATTCTCCTAAAACCGGAACCGTTGGGTTCGTATCGAAAAGAGCTTTCTAAAGAATATAAGAAATGGGAAATCTAATGGTTGGATTTCGAATTATGTCCAAATCAAATTTGGAAAAGGTCGTCGTAAGTGTAGTTCGACGACCATTGATGGAAATCGACTGTACGGGCCTTGATAAAATTATTAAAAATATTAATAGTTTGTGTAAAATCATAATAAATGATTTGGGAAGATTTGGGATGGAAAACTCTGTATTTGAAAAGATAAAAGTATATTTTTATCGAATTGAACTAGTTATTAACTTGAGTTATAATCCGATTATTTTTAAAGAAATAAATGGGATTGAAAATGGGTTTTAAAATAACCAGAATTTCCAATATATGAATTGGACTGGATTTGAATCGAAATTATCTTCGGAATATTTCTATGTTGGATTTCGTGATGATACAAGTATTGTTATGGAAATTTGAAAGATATATTTTATATCGTTATTTCCAATACGATATTTGTGGGTTTCAGAATTCGATATTGAACATAAACCGATATATTTTCTATTCAGAGCCTTATATTTAATATCGAATTAGGTTTTGGGTTCGTCGTGATCAGTGTCTTAAATAACACTGTTCTTGAACTCAGATTAGAAAAGAATAAATCTTTTAATTAAGATTTAGTGAAATTGTCCAATTAATTAGTATTTAATTGGAATTGAATTGAAATTGATTTTTGGGTTTATCGTGAGCGGTGTTTTGAATAACACTTGTTCTTTAACCCGATTAACAATGGGATGTGATTTTGGGTCTATCGTGAACCGTGTTTTAAATGACATCAGTTCTTTAACCCAGTTAAAGATTAAAACTAAGTGGAGTTTTAATGAATCTGTAATTAGATTGAAATGATCGGGAATGGAGTATCACCTGTTTTGCTCCAAGCGATAGATGAATCTTTAAATAGATTTGAACGTGAAATGTTAATTAATTTTACCGATAACACCGTGGTGTTAGATATGGAGTATTACCAGTTTTGCTCCATGGGATGAATAGGTTGGGATTGGGAAATAAAATAAATAATTACTTCGGTGTGGTTCGCTAATCCCGACTAGTTTGGAAAACCTTAGCATGGTTTGAAATGATATTCAAAGGATGTTCAAAGAATAAATTTAGAAGAATTTATCTTTGATAAAATTAATGAGAACCTATTCCCTAAGAAAATGAATATTTGAATAAAAGAATATTCTGAATTGGAATGAGGCGTATGTTGTGTTTGTGTAACATTTGTTTATTATATACGCGGGTTATTCGGAAAGGCCGGGTCTATACCCATTCTGAATAACCGATTCAATGATACGTCGAAGATGAAGACGGTGGTTGAAGACCGGGGGTTTTCACATCGTTTGGGTGATTACTGATGATCTTGCTTGGGCTGTACACCCAAGAGGTGGGAATCAGTTGGTGATTGTCCAGACGTACTTGGAGATCGACGGATATGCAAGGAAAGTGCCTCCGGTTTCGTTCAGACCCAGAACGAACTTCTATGGACTGTGTGTCTGACATTGGATTTTTTTCTGTGTGATTGATTTCTATTAAAAATATATCTGTTTGGCAGCGGAGAATTTATTCTCTTGCTTAACGCCCTTCTCTGAGACGTACGAGCTCAGAGATAATATATTGATGGATATCAATCGCATGGCATGAATTGCCTGTGTGGCATGCCTAAGTGGCAAATGATCAAGGCTTCTGTTGAAAAGCAGAGTCTTGTGGTTGATAATCAAAGCACGGCCTGTGTGGCGTAGCTTTGTGTAGCGTTTAATTCGCGAGTTTCACACCCGGTATAAACCAGAAACGGGAGAAGGACTCAGGGGGAACATGCGTCTCTTTCTAGTTAGAGGTGGTGTCAGTGCTTAAACTGGATGACATTTATATACTTTTCACCTGTGTGGTTGTTCCTGTTGCGAGGCGCCTCGAATATATCGGTCGTTCTCGAACCGATGGAGTCATTAGTTGACTCATTTACGCCCCATAGGGCGGGAAGACGTAGTGTTCAGTACTTCGTTTAATCCACATCGAGTGGACCGGCCTTGATGATCCAAGGTCACTCGAGCTCCGACCTGAGGCTCGAACTAGACAGTCTCGAATCGGTGAGGATCTTTCCCCTAGCCTCAGTTCATACCATAAATGATAACCCAATTTCCAATACGACATTTTGCGATTATATTTGTAGAGCCTAGTATGGAGACATAGTGGGATGGGGCACTCATGCCGTCTATGATTGATATTTATGATTGAAATTGTTTTTGACACTATACTCTTATAGTAATAATAAAACATGAAATTTCACGTACCAAGCATATTTGGCTATTATAAGGTAAAAACCCTATCCTCCGGCTTGTGTTGCATTGTGTGATGGGACCTGGGTCTTATAATAGCTTCATTGTTCTTTATTTAGCATTGCGCTGTTTGTTATATGCACTGGTATTCTTGGGAGGAAACCCATTCCATGTTATATGGCGTGGTCCCTTGATTTACCTAACCTTAAAAATAAAGATTAATAACTGTTTTTAGTTCTCACACCAGTCACATGACTGACCTGGAGTTTATTGTTTTAAACATAAACTCTGGGTGCCCTTATTTTCCGCACGGGCAGTTAGTAGTTTTGGTTTTGCAGATTTATATTCACAGGACTCTGGTTTACAGCTGGAATGATATTCGGGAAGCTCTGGCGAATTTTTCGAAAATTTAGGGTGTTAGCCAAATTTTTGGAAAATTTGAAAGTTCTTAGAAACTGAAAAGTTGAAGAACTTAAGCCATAATGAAAATAATGAAAGTTGAGTGGGTTAGGAAACAACTTTCACCTTCGTTCCTTTTCGAGGACGAAAAGATTTTAAGTGGGGGAGATTGTAACAACCCGGAAAATCTGAGCCAATTTAAAAATTTTATTTTGGCGATTTTAATGAATTTTGATTATTTAAAATGAATATTTTAAATAATAACGATGAAAAATTTATTTAAATCGAAATTAAATTGAATAAATTTATTTTAATTGTATAACGAGCCTGAAATGGCGCAGTAGTTCGAAAATTCGCTTTCTAATTTCAAATGAATATACAGAATTCAATATAACTCAGAATTGAACGAAACAAGAAATATTTGAATTTTTTGAAGATATCTTTCAAACTAAGTTAAGAAACTGAGATTTCACTTTCGAAGTTGAAAGATATGTCCAATTTAAAATTCAGAAAAGTCGCTGTGGAATTTATATATATTTTAATATATATAAAGCCCTTAAAAATGGAAATTTTGCAAACGACCTCGGTTTTCGACGAAACCACTTTGTTGGATCCGGGATGTCAAATTATTGCTCGGTTTCAAAATTCATAATTTTCTGAATTAATATGTGAGCGTGGCGAAAGAAAACTTGTTTTGCCAGTTTCAGTTGAATTTAATCGACTGGAAAATGGCCATTTTTCAAACGGTCTCAGAATTGGACGAAATTAGTTTTGTTAGGACTGTATCGTCAACACGATGCTAGAAATAATTTTTCTGTAATTTTCGGGATCTGTATGTGGCCCCAGTAAATTGAAATGTACGTTCTAATTGAATATATACTGATTTATATTTTAAATTTGACGGAAACTTAGCGTAACGGCCGAATTGGCCTACGAAACATATCCCATGGTTTTCGGAATGGGGGTAATTAGCTAGGGGCGACAGTCGGTGGGTTCAATTTGGGGTTCGAATTTAAAAGTGACTTTTTGGGGAATTTAATAAATTAAATAATAAAAAGTCAACTCCCTTTTTCACTTTAACCCCCACCCCCCCCCCCCCCCCCCCCCCGTTATTCTCTTCGATCAGAACCCGATGCCATTCAAAAAATAAAATGAAAAAAATGTCGATCTCGTTCTCCATCACCAGGTCGCGCCTCCCTCCGTCGCCCCCTCCCCCACGGCGATGCCATCGGTGCAGGGACCGCCGCACCCCTCCCCATTTGACGCTGCCACCTCCCCTCTGATTCAAGGCCGTCACCCACCTCGTCCAGGCCGCCGTGAGCCACCACCATTCCGGCCGCCGCCCTTGCTCCACCTCCAACCCGCTCAGCAAGCTCCCAGGCCGCCCGCTCCTCCTCCGAATGGTGAAAGCTGTGAGCATCCCCTTTTCAGTTTTAATTTAAATTCAGTTTTAAGTTAAATACGTTGTTTAAATTCGGTTCTTAGTTATATATATACTTAGTGTAATACGTATAATGGAAAATATGATTTTTATGCTTATGTATAATTAAAAATCTGATTTTTATGCTTTTGTTTAATTGAAATTAAAATACAATTTTTATACATATGAAAGTGAAATAAAGATCTGATTTTTATTTGTTTTAAAGATATGATTTTTATTTGTTTTAAAGATCTAATTTTTATTTGTTTAAAGACTTTGTAAATAGGAAAGATATGATTTTTAACGATAAAAATTCAATTTTTATAATTATGAAGGTATGATTTTTATTTATACCATAGCATAACAAAATATAATTTTTACATATGAAAAGATATTCTTTTTAGATAAGAAAAATATAATTTCATTGAAATGAAATATACGTTTTTTCTTGAATTGGAAAATGAGATTTCTTTGATTCGAAAAATATATTTTCTTTGTTTTATCGTATTAAGGAAAATATTTATATAAGAATAGAAATATGATTTTGTTTATAAAGTAGTGGTTTAAAAATACGATCTTTATAAATATAAAAGCGATATAAAAGTAGGATTTTTATATATTCATATAGCGAAGAAAAATTCAAATTTTATATATATGAAGTAGCGATAAAGATTCGATTTTTATTTATATGAAAGTGATTTAAAAATGTGATTTTTAATACAAACTGTGTGAAAACAAATTACATTGGAAACACGGCAAAGGGTTTTCTACATAAGAAGAGTCGCGGCGATTGGTTTAGCTAGTACGTGAGAACTCCTCACTGTAAATAAATAGAAATTTTCTAGTATAGATTATTATTTGAATTACATGGAGTTCAACACTAGAATTCACACAATCACATTTATTGAAAGCGATGTATGGAGATTACCCACACTGGGATCTGTACTCCGCGAATAGCCACTTGTGGCGCCGTAATGGCATTGGGGTAGTTGAGTAATTATTTATTTGGATGTTCTGCGTGATTTGATAAATAAATAAATAGAATAAAAATTGGTTTCTGTATGACGTGCGCCATTATGAGGCGAGGGATAAGGCTAGACCTTATCTCGTTTCTAGTATCGTGCCATTATGCCGCCGAAATTTTCTAAAATATGTTAGAAAAATAAAAATATCATTTTATTGAATAAATGAACCGAATAGAATATTCATAGGTTGAATAAAATATTTTATCGTTAAAAATACAATTTTTAACGTGTATGTGAATAAAATAAAGATTCATTTACAAATCAGACGATTTTTTTATGTACACTGATTTGATATTGATTATGACGATAAATTTTACACATCGCCCAACTGCACAAATAAAAATCTATGATGGTTGATTGAAACCCCACATGGGTATTGGGAAGATATTTGACGTACACTAATCCCGATTGTTTAGTTGTATGTCAATCGATAGGTTGACAGAAAGCTGTGTAGTGCACTTTGGATGATGGTTGATTATTTATCATTGCTATTATATACATGTGTTGTATGCAATCCATATAATTAATGTTATATGGTAATTGATTGGGCCTCATTCCAATTTAGAAAAAAAAGAATATTTTAAAATATATATTCATGTGTTGAAATAAAATATATATTCATGTGTTGAAATAAAATATATATTCATGTGTTGGAATAAAATATATATTCATGTGTTGAAATAAAATACATATTCATGTGTTGAATAAAATAATATATTCATGTGTTGAATAAAAGCAGTGTTGATTAGATATGCGCCATTTTGACGCGAATGAGATTTATATCGATTATATTCGTTTTTATAATGGATATAGAAAAGGAAGTGATTTCAAAATATAACGTTTTGAAAGTATTATTATTTATAAATTAATGATATGGAATATTCAATTTTGATTTGAAATTGAATATGAAGTTGAAATTTTTTTGAAAACGAATTTAAAACGATTTATAAAATACATTTTAAATGGAAATTGATGAAACATATAATATATATATATATATATATATATATATATATATATATATATATATATTAATGGTTTGAATAGAACGCGCCGCGCTGCGGCCGTTCGCGAATTTCGACCATTTACTTCGATTGGATTGTACGGGAGATACGACCGTCGGATTCTCCTAAAACCGAAACCGTTGGGTTCGTATCGAAAAGAGCTTTCTAAAGAATATAAGATATTGGAAATCTAACGGTTGGATTTGGAATTATGTCCAAATCAAATTTGGAAAAGGTCGCTGTAAGTGCTCTTCGACGACCATTGATGGAAATCGACTGTACAGGTCTTGATAAAATTATTAAAAATATTAATAATTTGTGTAAAATCATAATAAATGATTTGGGAAGAATTAGGATGGAAAACTCAGTATTTGAAAAGATAAAAGTATATTTTTATCGAATTGAACTAGTTATTAACTTGAGTTATAATCCAATTATTTTTAAAGAAGTAAATGGGATTGAGAATAGGTTTTAAAATAACCAGAATTTCCAATAAATGAATTGGAATGGATTTGAATCGAAATTATCTTCGGAATATTTCGGTGTTGGATTTCGTGAAGATACAAGTATTGTTATGGAAATTTGAAAGATATATTTTATATCGTTATTTCCAATACGATATTTGTGGGTTTCAGAATTCGATATTGAACATAAGCCGATATATTTTCTATTCAGAGCCTTATATTTAATATCGAATTGGGTTTTGGGTTCGTCGTGATCAGTGTCTTAAATAACACTGTTCTTGAACTCAGATTAGAAAAGAATAAATCTTTAATTAAGATTTAGTGAAATTGTCCAGTTAATTAGTATTTAATTGGAATTGAATTGAAATTGATTTTTGGGTTTATCGTGAGCGGTGTTTTGAATAACACTTATTCTTTAACCCGATTAACAATGGGATGTAATTTTGGGTCTATCACGAACCGTGTTTTAAATGACATCATTTCTTTAACCCAGTTAAAGATTAAAACTAAGTGGAGTTTTAATGAATCTGTAATTAGATTGAAATGATCGGGAATGGAGTATCACCTGTTTTGCTCCAAGCGATAGATGAATCTTTAAATAGATTTGAACGTGAAATGTTAATTAATTTTACCGATAACACCGTGGTGTTAGATATGGAGTATTACCAGTTTTGCTCCATGGGATAAATAGGTTGGGATTGGAAAATAAAATAAATAATTACTTCGGTGTGGTTCGCTAATCCCGACTAGTTTGGAAAACCTTATCATGGTTTGAAATGATATTCAAAGGAAGATCATAGAATAAATTTAGAAGAATTTATCTTTGATAAAATTAATGAGAACCTATTCCCTAAGAAAATGAATATTTGAATAAAAGAATATTCTGAATTGGAATGAGGCATATGTTGTGTTTGTGTAACATTTGTTTATTATATACGCGGGTTATTCGGAAAGGCCGAGTTTATACCCATTCTGAATAATCGATTCGATGATACGCCGAAGATGAAGACAGTGGTTGAAGACCGGGGGTCTTCACATCGTTTGAGTGATTACTGATGATCTTGATTGGGCTGTACACCCAAGAGGAGGGAATCAGTTGGTGATCATCCAGACGTACTTGGAGATCGACGGATATGCGAGGAAAGTACCTCCGGTTTCGTTCAGACCCAGAACGAACTTGTATGGACTGTGTGTCTGACATTGGATTTTATTCTGTGTGATTGATTTCTATTAAATATATATCTGTTTGGCGGTGGAGAATTTATTCTCTTGCTTAACGCCCTTCTCTAAGACATACGAGCTCAGAGGTAATATATTGGTGGATATCAATCGCATGGCATGAATTGCCTATGAGGCATGCCTAAGTGGCAAATGATCAAGGCTTCTGTTGAAAAGCAGAGTCTTGTGGTTGATGATCAAAGCAGGGCCTGTGTGGCGTAGCTTTCTGTAGCGTTTAATTCGCGAGTTTCACACCCGGTATGAACCAGAAACAGGAGAAGGACTCAGGGGGAACATGCGTCTCTTTCTAGTTAGAGGTGATGTCAGTGCTTAAACTGGATGACATTTATATACTTTTCACCTATGTGGTTGTTGCTGTTGCGAGGCGCCTCGGATATATCGGTCGTTCTCGAACCGATGGAGTCATTAGTTGACTCATTTACGCCCCATATGGCGGGGAGACGTAGTATTCAGGACTTCGTTTAGTCCACATCGAGTGGACCGGCCCAGATGATCCAAGGTCACTCGATCTCTGACCTGAGGCTCGGACTAGACAGTCCCGAATCGGTGAGGATCTTGCCCCTAGCCTCGGCTCATACTATAAATGATAACCCAATTTCCAATACGACATTTTGCGATTATATTTGTAGAGCCTAGTATGGTGACATAGTGGGATGGGGCACTCATGCCATCTATGATTGATATTTACGATTGAAATTTTTTTTGACACTATACTCTTATAGTAATAATAAAACGTGAAATTTCACGTACCAAGCATTCTTGGCTATTATAAGGTAAAAACCCTATCCTCCGGCTTGCGTTGCATTGTGTGATGGGACCTGGGTCTTATAATAGCTTCATTGTTCTTTATTTAACATTGCGCTGTTTGTTATATGCACTGGTATTCTTGGGAGGAAACCCGTTCCGTGTTATACGGCATGGTCCCTTGATTTACCTAACCTTAAAAATAAAGATTAATAACTGTTTTTAGTTCTCACACTAGTCACATGACTGACCTAGAGTTTATTGTTTTAAACCTAAACTCTGGGTGCCCTTATTTTCCGCACGGGCAGCTAGTAGTTTTGGTTTTGCAGATTTATATTCACAAGACTCTGGTTTATAGCTGGAATGATATTCGGGAAGCTTTTTATCCGTGTATCTCTTTCAGTTGTGTTTTTGTATTATTCTCCGCTGCAATAATGTATTTAAATCTCTGATATTTGTCAAATGAAATTTATGTGTTTATACTCTGTATATTCTTGTACTTTGATGTAAATTGTTGTAATAAGCAATGAAACGTTCTTCTGTTTGTGTTCTTATCTGTCGTGTTCTCAAAGTGATCCGTTCTTTCCTTACCGGGGAAGTTACGGGTTCTTACAATCATAGTGAGCTCGAACTAGGTCGAGGATGGGACACGCTTCCTTGGATCGATTATAAGAGGTCAATTAAAGGATAGTGGTGGCAGTGCAAGTCCAACGGGGTCATGTGCGTGCATGGGTCCAGGCTAGTAGGTAAGATGTTGTTGCATCGTGTAGGTATAAGTTGTGCATTCTAGTCGTATCGGGTTGCCACCTTAGGGAGTGATACACCCTACTGTGGGACCAATACGGGTATCTACGAGTTAGGGTTCCGATCGAATGGGGTAGGGTAGTGGGCATGCTTAATGGATATAGGAGCAGGCGACACCTATGACAGCAGCTAGGGGTACACGAGAGACTACCATTATTACTATTATTACCATTTTTATGGTTGTGTAAGTGGGATCATATCTTTCAGTAGGTTAGTGCATAGCATATCTCGTAGTAGTTAGGAGCGCAATCGTGGTTGAATCTTTCTTACCTTATTTACCTTGTCACCTCTGTTTTGTTATAGTCATTTCTTATGTTCAGTTTATTTTTTATCTTGTTTTTTACTTATTATATTGTTAAAGTTACTGGACTCGCCAGACTTTATGTCTGACCTCGTTTTGTTTTCTCCTCTTTTCTTCCTTCCCCCCTGGTCCTCAGGGTGGGAATTAGCGGAGCTTTGCTTGGATATCTTTTCTTGGAGTTCTTGTAGTGCTGAGAGTAATGCTACGTTCAACTTTATCTTTTCCTTTCTTTTATGGCTATTTGTAGTAGCGGGATTAAGCTTTTATTTTATGTACTCTGATTTTGTCAAGATGTATATTATGTACTTGACTGTAGTCTTTGGTTTTCGATGATGTAACCAAATTTATTTGTTTTTTGCTGCAATGAATAAAATTTTAAATTTTTAAGTACCGCTTTATATTTGTCTTGTTGTGATTTTCTGTTCAATATACACTTACAATGCTCCATGGAAGTTAATGCATTCTCTTAGTGAGTGACATTAATGGGCGTGTGGTGTTACATGTGGTATCAGAGCTGAAGGTTACCAGAATCGATGAAAGATCCTAAAAACCGTTTTCTAAAGCATTTTTGGAAAGAAGTGTTTTCAAAAACATGACTTAAAGAGAGTATTTTTTTAGAGAAAAAGGTTTTCAAGAAAAACATAATCACCCATAGCCATATATCTACCTTTTGAATCTCCGTTTTTTAATCTTTCCCTTTTTCCTTTCAGCATGGCTAATCAAACCGAAATCCCCGAGGGCATACAGATACCAGCCTGGTTCAGAAGGTATCTGGAGGCAAGGGCTAATGCCACAGGCCCAGCAGACGCTCCTCCTCCACATCCCCTCCTCCTTGTGTAGATGCTTTTTTGAAGATATGTAAGGACTTCCGTGCAATGGGCGGGAAACCATTTAATGGAACAGAGACATTTGTTGAGGCTCGGACTTGGCTCAAGGAAGTAGAAGATCTATTTGGTATCTTTGAGATAGATGATGGGAGGAAAGTTCAATTGGCTGCTTGGTTGATGAAGGATGAAGATTCTTATTGGTGGGAAGTAACTAATGGGGGACGTGTAGTGGAAACATTGGAAGATTTTAAGCAAAGGTTCGAGCTGAAGCTTCTATCACAAGCGGAGGAACGTTTGCATATGGAGAGTGTCTTAGTTTTTGAAGCAAGGGAGTTTGTCAGTGAAGGAGTATGTGAACAAGTTTAACCAGTTAGCCAGATTTGGGATGAAACTAGTTAATACACCGCATAAGAAGGCCTTGAGGTTTGCTAAGGGTCTGAATGAACCATTACATGGATTGGCTATGTCCCACATTCCTATGGGGGCTACTTTCGAAAATCTAGTTGATATGGCGCTGATTCATGAAGAAGAGAAAGGTGCTAATGCCAATAAGGCACAGGATAAGAAGGTGGATCCAAAGAAAGCAAAACAACGGCAATAACAAAATAAAGGTGGTAAGGATAACAAGGGCCAAGGGAAGAAAAGGTGCTTTAATAGTGGAACATCGGGCCACTTGAGCAAGGACTGTAGGAAGAAGAAGAAGACACGTTGCTTCCAGTGTGGTGAGGAAGACATATGATTAAAGACTTTCCAAGAAGGCAATGGCAAGGGCAGAAGGCAGGATCTACTTCTGGAGGGCAAGTGCACGCTCTTATGGCACCCCCGCAAGAGAGAGGTAGAACCATTTCCGTTGAAAGCTTAATTTTCCTTTATGATCATCCTGTTCGTACTTTGTTTGATTCTGGTGCTTCACATTCGTTTATATCTGCTTCTATTGTTGATTCTATGCACGAACAAGCTAGTATAGTAGTGGATCCCGTTAGTGTCTCAAATCCTATTGGGGGTACAACCCATCTTTTTATGTTGTGTCGGGTTTGATGCATGGCGTTGAGTTCGAATGCAATGCTTTTGTGCTTGGTTTCATGGGCTATGGGTTGATTCTAAGAATGGATTGGTTGGCCAAATATGGTGCCATTCTTGACTGTGAAAGGAGGGTAGTTAGATTATTTTCTATTTTGGGCAATAGTCTCGAAATCTCATGCGATCCTATGGGTTCGGTGATGCTTAGCTACCTAGAATCTCTTGACACTTCTATTGATGATTTGCAATTTGTTCAAGTAGTCCGCGAGTTTTAAGATGTCTTTGAGGAGGTTAGGGGTTTACCTCCAAAGCATGAGATAGATTTCCATATAAATTTTGTAGACAATGCAAAGTAAGTTGCATTGCTTGTGCGCCACATGGCTCCTAGGGAAAGGAGGGAGCTTAGTAAACAAGTGAAAGATTTGCTTGAGAAGGGGCTTATAAGAAGAAGTATCTCGGAGTGGGTTGCTCCAGTTGTTTTTTGTACGATGGCTAATGGTTCACTTAGATGGTGTGTGGACTATAGAGAGCTAAATAAACTGACGAAAAAGAATAGACACCCATTGCCGAGGATAGATGATTTATTCGATCAGTTGTTTGGTGCTTCTGTTTTCTCATAGTTGGACTTAGCTACTGGATTTCATAAGTTGAGGGTGGCTGAAGATAGTATATATAAGACTGCATTTAGAACTCCTGATGGTTTCTTTGAGTGGCTTGTCATGCCTTTTGGTTTGACAAATGCACCCCCATATTTCGTAGACTTGATGAGTAAGGTGTTTAGGGAGTTTCTAAACAAGTTCGTGGTGGCCTTCGTGGATGATATCTTGATATTCTCTAAAAGCGAGGAAGAGCATGCCTTACATCTTAGCGAAGTACTAGAGACCCTTTGAGCACATCAACTTAAAGCTAAATTCTCCAAATGTCATTTTTGGAGGAAGGAAGTGAGATTCTTAGGGCACGTGGTCTCTAAGGAAGGGATAGCTGTGGATCCTGCGAAGGTAGTGGCAATCCAAGATTGGAAGATTCCTAAGAATGCAACAGAAGTAAGAAGTTTCCTTGGTTTGGCGGGCTATTATAGAAAGTTCATTAAAGACTTTGCTAAGATATCAGCGCCGCTTACTCGATTGACGAAAAAGAATTTGGTATTTTCTTGGGATGTTAACTGTGATGCTTTCCAACGTTTGAAGAGGGCTTTGACGACAACTCCAGTTTTAGTTTTGCCGGATGGGAGTAAGCCATTCACAGTATATACCAATGCTTGCGGGACAGGTCTTGGCGCGGTGTCAATGCAAGAGGGAAGGGTGATATGCTATGGTGGAAGACAGTTGAAGGTCCATGAGAAGAATTACCATGCCCACGATTTAGAGTTCGCTGCCATAGTTTTTGCGCTCAAGTCCTGGCGCCATTATTTGCTTGGGGAGAGGTTTGAATTGTATACAGACCATAAGTCACTTAAGTACTTGTTCTCTTAGAAAGATCCAAACTTGAGGCAACAGAGATGGATGGAGTTCTTAGCATCCTACGATTTCGAGATTTCATATACCCCTGGCAAGGGTAACATTGTGGAAGATGCCTTGAATAGAAAGAAGTTGAATTTGAGTCCTTTGTTTGTAGAGTGGCAAAGTTTAGATTACATCTGTACCTTTGATTTTAGACCCTCGTTTGATTATGTGTCTATTTGTTGGCATCACTAGAGTTGCGACCTACGCTTGTGGGATAGGTAGGGGTGTCACAACGAGATGACCCACAGTTGGTAGAGATAGTGGACAAGCTTATAAGAGGGGATTCTTCGAGCCATCTTAGTAGGTATACTATTGATGAGAGAGATTGGTTACGTAGGGATGGAAGGCTTTGCGTATCACGAGATGAGAGTTTGAGGAAGGCGATTCTTGATGAAGCGCATCGTTCTAAGATGACCATACATCCCGGTGGTGATAAGATGTATAGAGATATGAAGCGAGTTTTCTTTTGAGATGGAATGAAGAAGGATGTGGCTGAGTTTGTTTCTAGATGCTTAGTGTGCCAGCAAGTTAAAGCTGAGCAAAAGAAGCCTGGTGGTTTGCTTCACCCTTTAGAGATTCCACAGTGGAAGTGAGAAATCGTTTCCAGGGATTTTGTTGATGGGTTACCAAGGTCAAGGAAAGGTAATACGGGGATTTGGGTAGTGGTAGATAGACTTACCAAGAGTGCACATTTCATTCCTATTAAGAGTAAGAGGACGACGGCATGGTTAGCATCAGTTTATCTCCGAGAGATAGTACGTTTGCATGGCATACCTTCGAGTATTGTGAGTGATCGAGATCCCATTTTCACTAGTGAGTTTTAAAAGAGCTTGCAAGAGGTGGTAGGAATGCAGTTGTGTTTGAGCACCGCTTATGATCCTCAGACGGACGGCCAAACTGAAATGGTGAATCGGATTCTAGAAGACCTTTTGAGGTTATGTATCTTGGACATTGGAGGGACTTGGGAGGAACACCTTCCATTAGTAGAATTTGCTTACAACAATAGCTATCAGACTAGTATTGGCATGGATCCATTTGAGGCTTTGTATGGACGACCATGACGATCACGGACTTGTTGGTGGGAATCTACGGATAAGATTTTGCTTGGGCCTGATATGGTTAGAGAAACTTCGCAAAAGGTAGACTTGATTCGAAGGCGCATGAAGATAGCACAAGATAGGCAAAAGTCATATGCTAATAAGAGAAGGACCGACCTTGAGTTTGATGTTGGAGACATGGTCTTTATCAAGGTATCACCATTGAGGAATTTTTTTCGCTTTGGACAGTAGGGAAATTGGCATTAAGGTTTGTAGGGCCATTCCCCATTACAAGGCGAATTGGAAAGATGGCCTACAGAGTGCAGTTGCCTGAGAGCTTAGTGGAGTTCATGACGCGTTTCACGTTTCACATTTGAGGAAGTGTTTCACATTGGTAGAGCCGAGCATGCTTAGGGAAGTGGTAGTAGAGCGAGATGCTACGATTAGTCGAGCTCCAACATGCATCCTTGGATCAAAGGTCAAGAAATTATGCAACCGAGAGGTCAAGTGGGTTAAAGTTCAGTGGGGAGATGATCAAGGAGACGCGACTTGGGAGTCGGAAGATAAGATGCGTTCATTGTACCCTTTCCTTTATGAGGGTATGTTCTTAACTTCTCCTTTTTCTACCTCTTAGTTTGTATTTGTTATATCATTTAGGGTATCCTCTCGAGTATATCTTCGGTCTTTAGGTAGAAGCCCTATGGTTGTAAACATGTGTTTGAGACATGTTATGTTTAGTGGATGCAAGTGTTTCCTAGTGGTTGCTCGTGGATGCATTTACACACACTTTAGGCACTTAGATCGGCTCAGTCACTTCATGTTGCATATGCATATATTTGTTCGCTTATTGAAATTTTGTGTGTTACCATGTGGACGTTGCATTTGGGTGAATGATTGTGCACTCATGTAGAAATGATATGTATCATTAGGTTCTATTGCATACATGTTGGATTCACATCACCGACATAATTCGCATTAAGGAGGTTAACTGAATCAGTAGACCGCCTGATCTTTGCATTAGATAAGGAACATATACACAAACTTTCGCATATGTTCATATAGCATTAGAAATCTTTTAAGGACAATGGATGCTTGTGTATGACGGTTGAGTAGATGGATGATTGGTTGGTAGGACACATTCTTCTTAACTTGAATATTTCGGGGACAAAATCCTTTAAGGAAGGGAGAATGTAACATCCCGTAATTTTATAATATTAAAATTAACAAATTGAAGTATACTTAATTTTTAGAAGAAGAATTAAGTAAAACGGGTTAAGCCATTGCGTTCGTCTCAGAATTCTGCTTGAGATAGAGTCTGAGTTTGCGTAAACCAGATGCAGTATAAAGAAGTTATGGAGGTTAGAAGATTTGAACTTAAACCAGAAATTAAAAAAATAATTTAGAAAACAAATTCGGGTTTCAAAACAGCAAAGGAGGCTGGCGGGAAATTTCCCGCTAGAGGGTGTCGACCATCACTAGGGGTGTTGACACTGGTGTCGACCCCTACGAGCAGAATTGGGCTATGACGATTTTTGGTCTTCTAGGGCTACATGGCGACTTCTGGTTGGATGAGTGAGGTGTATTTCGGATTTGGAGGGTTTAGATGGAACCTAACCTAACCTTAAGGCCTTAATTCACTCATTACACTTATATAAAAACCCCTAGATCTAAACCCTTATTCATTAATCTAAGTAATGGCGCCTCCATGCTGCTAAAACCTAAAGTGACCTAGCCTACACCCTAATCAATCAATTCAAGTTAAAAGACAACTATCAACGCCTGCATCAGCGAATAGCTTTTCAACTTAAGAATTCAGAATCGTTCTCTTCTTTCTTAAACCTCAAACTGTGAGTTCATGTAGTTTTCACAAGATAATTTAACAAAAGTAATGGTGTTAGGGTTACGAAATGAATCATATGCTTATGACTGTAATAGATTTCACCAAGTTTGCAAGTTTTTCATCTTTTACCTAAACCTATCTTACGTTTACCCATGTTCATATGTCACCTATATTCATATGCCTGTTATGTTCATATGTTTATGCCGTTTTGACTCTCTTCCCTCTCCTTTTCCTTTTTCTTTTTATGAGGTCAGGCAACCTTCGAGCCTAACCATACTTCATCGAATTATGCGAACGAATATGGTGGGAACGATGGGGAAAAGTTTGGGAAAATTGTATAATATGAGATTTGGCCTAAATTTTGATAATTGGGCATAAATTGATGATGGCCATAGTTGGGCAAAATTGTTTATGACATGAAATAGTGAAATTTTGCATAATTGGGTTGGGGTGTAAAATTGGCATAACCTATAAACTTGTGATTATAGGCATAAAGTGATTAGAAACTTGTCATCTAAATTTGGATTGAATCTATGGGTAAACGGGAATACCTAATTTGTATGAACTTAGGTTAATAAATGCCTATGACACGAGGTTAGATAGGTTTATGGTGTAAGCCTGCCCGGAACCACCTGGCATGTCCAGCAACCACAAACGGTATCTAATGTGAGAGGTCAAAGGCATAAAATTAGATGCATAATAAGGCAAAGACACGAGGTTAGATGGGTTTGCGGTGTAAGCCTGCCCGGAACCGCCCGACATGTCCAGCAACGGAAAACGGTGTCTAATGTGAGAGGTCTTGCAGGATTACGGTTAAAATAAATTAAATAACACTTAACCTAGATGATGACATGTAGTTGACATGAGAATATTGTGGGGTTAAGTGGGAATTCCTAGTGGGGACCAAAATTACGACGGAAGCTTGTGTCAAGTGTGGGGACCTTTTTCAACCAGTAACCCATTTAGTATCGTAGTGAGCTCGAACTAGGTCAAGGATGGGACACGCTTACTTGGGTTGATTGTAAGAGGTCAATTAAAGGACAGCGGTGGCAGTGCAAGTCCAATGGGGTCATGTGCGTGCATGGGTCCGGGCTGGTAGATAAGACGTTGTTGCATCGTGTAGGTATAAGCTGTGCCTTCTAGTCGTATCGAGTTGCCATCTTAGGGAGTGATACACCCTACTGTGGGACCAGCATGGGTATCTATGAGTTTGGGAGCCGATCGAATGGGGCAAGGTAGTGGGTACACTTAGTGGAGATAGGAGCAGGTAGCACCTATTGCAGCAGCTAGGGGTACACGAGAGATTACCATTATTACTATTATTACCATCTTTATGGTTGTGTAAGTGGGATCATATCTTTCAGTAGGTTAGTGCGGTGCATAGCATATCTTGTAACACCCCATATTTTCTATGAATGTCTATGTAACAAATCAAAGTATACTTAATTTTTAAGAGAAGAATTAAGGGATATGGGTTATTCCAATGCGTCCGCCTCAGAATTCTGCTTGGAATAGAGTCCAAGTTTTCGTAAATCGGACTTCGTATGAGGGAGTTATGGCCTTCGGAAGAAACTAGAAAAATTCAAAATTCGAATTCAGAAGCTGAAGCAGGTTGGGCGGGATTTTTCCTGCCCCAGGCCTGGTCGACTAGGGGGTCGACCTGGGGGTCGACCTCCCATATATAGGTCGACCTGGGGGTCGACCTAGGCCCTGTTTTGGCCAAATCTCGGCAGTGATTATTTTTGGTGTGCTGGACGGACCTGATGGCTTCTAGGGCGATCTAATGGCTCTAAAGCACTCTTTACACCTATAAAATAGTGCCTAGATGTAACCTAATTCAGAAACAATTCTTTTTGATGTCTCAATACTGTTGGACTCTCACTCTCTTAGCCGCCGCCTCTAAAACCTAAAAAATATTGGGGGGTTCTTTGAAGAATCAAGTTTAGAATTCAAGTAGAGACTCAAAGTTTGATTCAACGGCTTCAACAATTATTTTCTAGGAATCAAATCTAATCGATAATCTAGGTCAAGGGGTAGCTATTCAGTTTCAGAAAACAGATCCCAGAAAACAAGAATGTCCTTTTTGTTTGTAAGTTCAGTTATTTTTACGTTTGAACGCCTAAATCTAGTCTTGACATGTAATGAGATGGAATTGAGACTATATAAGATTTTAAGTTGTTCTCTTTCTTCTATTCTTATTCTCATGATGTCGTTATCATCAGTTCATCTTGTTGTACATCAGTTCTTTTATATTCATGATGAGGTTCTTATCAAGTCTTAGCCTTCATGCCTGTGATGATGTTTTCATGCCTATTTTCTCTTTATGAAACTTCTATCTCACCCTATTCATTTTCTTTTATTGAACATGGGTTAATTTCGAACCTAGGCTGAAAACGCGGGTTTCGGACGTTGGAATACGGGGAATGTTGGATATCGCCTATTTGGGTGAGTATATGGGCATAACATGTTTGGTGGAATTATTAGGCATAATTAGTGATGGATATGGGGAAGTATTATTATAATTGCAAGTTAGGTATATTGGCATGTAAATCAATATTTGGGCATATGTAAATTGGCATATTAATAAAGTTTTGGAGTATAACTATTCTTGTTGCGAACTTGGGGTAAATTGAAATATTAAATCTAGATTTGGCGCAAACTATAAATTGGAATATAAATCTTAATCTGGACATAACCATGGGTTGGGACGCCAAGCCTAATATTGTGATTTTTGGCATGAATGTTAAGATGAAATTTGGGGTAATTTGACATGAATCGTGGAACATGTAATTTGACACTATTTGCATAACTTGAACATGAACATGCTTGTAAAGTTGATAAGCTGCCATATGACTCCTAAAACTTATATGAATTGGAAATTGTCATATGACACCTAGAACTGACATGAACTGTTAATTGATTAAAGTTGAAACATGGCTAACTTGAGGTTGGGCTGAGTTTGTGGTTTAAGGCTGCCCGAAACTGCCCGGCACATCCAGCGACCACACACAATAGGGTCCAATTTGAGAAGTTAGCCATAAAGTGCTTGAACCCGAGGTTAGACTGAGTTGTGGTGTAAGCCTACCCGGAACCGACCGGCACGTCCAGCAACCACAACAACAGGTCTAGTGTGAGAGGTTGGGTGCATTAATAATTAATTAATGCTGATGACACGGGCTAAATATGATAGGGCTAGGTTAACAACACTTAACCGAATTTGACATGAGTTATGGGCGGTTAAGTTAAATGGACAAGGAACACTTAGCCAATATGACTTGATTTGTGGTAAGGTTAAGTAATAAGGAACACTTAACCAATATGACTTGATTTGCGGTAAGGTTAAGTAATAAGGAACACTTAACCAATATGACTTGATTTGTGGTAAGGTAAAGTTAAACAAGAGGGAAACACTTAACCAATGTAACTTGATTTATGGTAGGGTTAAGTTAACACAAGAAGGTAACACTTAACCAAAGTAACATGACAAGAAGATGGGTTAAGTTAACTTGAATTGATTTATGACACTTAAGTAATACAACATGATGAACACGTGAGGTTAAATTAATAAGGAACACTTAACCAACATGACATGTTAAATGGGTGGGTTAAGATAACAAGAATGGACAATGCTTAACCAATATTACACGAACAAAGCAGGTAGGGTTAAGACAAGCTTAACCAACAATACGTATCGACTTGATCAATGGGAGGTTAAGTACATGTCGTGTTGGGTGGGTAATATTAGTAAATAAAGGCCCAAACACTTAACCGTTAAATAAACATGCTTGAATCAGTTGAAGGTTAAGTACATATCAGGTTGGTAGGTAATACTAGTAAATATAGGCCCACAAACTTAACCATTAATTAAACATGCTTGGATCGGTGGGAGGGTTAAGTACATCTCGTGTAGGTGGGTAATATTATACATATAGGCCCACAAACTTAACCAGTAAGAAACCCTAGTAACGGAGACCCATTTCAGCAGTAACCCACATAGATGTATCATGGTACCCTAAACTAGGAAGGGTGGGGCACGATTACTGGGATGATTATAAGCAGTCAAAATAGAGGCAGGTGGTGCAACAGTGTAAGTCTCAACGGAGTACGGACGTGCACGATCTCCGGAGTGGGAAAAACAGGCACTCGGCATCAGCAGTATACACTGTGCATCATGAATCATGTCGAGTCGCTATCACCGGGATTGATAAACCTTGTGGTGGGACCAGCACAGGGTATCTACACGCAAGAGAGAGTCGATTGACATAGACACATGGAACATTAGTACAAGCAGAGAGCCAATCGATAAGGTAGTAAGGATACATCAAACATATTCATGGCAATTGGGAAGATTGAGGTGGAATCCTCAAAATCGATGTACACCTAAAGGCTACCACAAATTGCGGTGATTGGGATCACGTTATCATATTATCATTTTTATACAGATTACTAGTTGGGACACTCGTTAGGTGGTGCAGAGACGTAGAAATCGGAATAACAGGGTAGTACTGAAGCAGAGAATAGTTATCATGTGATTTTATACCTAGTTTATCTTGCCTATTGTTTATCCTATGTCATCCTATGTTCCTTATCATCATGCATATGTCTTTATTCAGTTAAATTGATGTCATGTTGTTCTTGCTTGTTCATATGCTGAAAATACCTGGACTTACCAGACTTATGTCTGACCTAGTTTTGTTTCGCCTCTTTTTCTTCCGTTTCCACCCAAGTTCTCAGGGAGGAAACACTTCTTCTTAGCTTGGATTACTTGTTGCTTCAAGATCATCATGTATTGCTTTGGACTCAGTCTCATTTCAGCTATGGCTTGCTTTGCTTTATTGGTGAATAATTCAATTGTTTTATGCTTCTTTTATACTTGAAAGTTTTTGAATCAAGACAGAAGTACTATGTATTTCTTTTTAAGTATGATTGTGACAACTGTTGTAAAAGCTTGACTAAACCACATTTTTTATAAAATGACTTTATTTTCTGCTATTTTATATTTTCTGTCTTGTAATTTATCTGCATCTTTTACCTATAATGCTCCATCGAAGTTAAGGCATTCCCTTTGTGAGTGACTTTAACGAAGGTGGGGTGTTTCACTTGATATTAGAGCTGAAGGTTACCGGATCAAATAAAAGACTTGAAAAATTATTTTCAAAACGATTTTAAAAGAAGCATTTTGAAAAGAAAAGTTATGTTTTAAAGGCAAGTTCCCCAAAGCCATATGCACTATCTTTTGATTCTCTGTTTGAATCCTTATTTCCTTCTTCCCTGAGTCTCCGGGGCTCCTGGCTTTCTGGGAGATAACCTCATCGCGACATGGTTCCGTAGGCTCGACGAGACTATGACACCTGTCAAAGGGCGAAGTAGAGCCCAACCTCCATCTGTAGCCGCAATAGTTTCACATGCAGTTAATTTTGTTTCAAGCTTTGTAGGATTTTCTGCGCGATGGAGGCAGCTTTCGGGAGGTTTGTCGACGTGTTTCACAAGGATAAAAAAGATGAAGATAAGGGAGTTTGGCTAAGGAGTACAACACAAGGATGAGAAACTCATGGATATGGACTTGGTTCACGAAGAAGGTTAAGGTGAAAAGGGAAATGGTAAAAGTGGATTATAACTGTAAGGAACAGTCAGGCCCGAGACAAGAGGAAGTATCTTTATTATGGTATAACGGGTCATACAATTAATGACAAGGGCAAGAACAAAGGACAGGATTTTCAGTAGGGCAAATGCATGCTCTCACCGCCAGCGTACCTGAGAGAGAGGTGGAGCTTAGCTTATCTTTTTGATCCTCCTATTAGTACTCTTTTTGATTGTAGCGCTTCATAGTCGATTGTATCTGCTTCCATAGTTGAGTCTCTGCACCTTAATACTGGTATAATAGAAGATCCCATTTTGTCTCAAATCCAACTAGTGGTTCGGCTCATTTATCTTTGGTTCGTAAGGATTTGAGAATAGCTATATTAAGTATTGAGTTTAAGCGTAATGCTTATGTTTTTGGTTTCATGGGCTATGGGTTGATTCTAGGCATGGGTTGGTTAGCTAGTAATTCTGAAAGAAGGGTAGTTAGACTTTTGACTTGCCTCGGGAATACACTCGAGATTTCATGCGATCCTAACGGATCAGTTTGACTTAGCTACCTAAACTCACTTGATGCATCTATCGATGATTTGCGATCCGTTAGAGTAGTCCATGATTACGTAGATGTCTTTGATTAGGTTAGGGGTTTGTTCCCTAAAAACTCGAGATGGACTTCCGCATATATCTAGTTGACAATGCAAAGCCAGTTATGCGATCAACGATAGTTTTGGAGCAAGATTGGCGAGGATAGCCAGAGTCGATTTAATGCTCAATTGTTTGGTTGTTTTGCTGGTATCATCTCACATAGATCGTCCAAATTCGGAGAAGGTGTTCCTTGGGTGCTTGTCTGATATTGGTTTAGGCCTTTGGGGCTCGTACTTGAGGAATGTTGAGTTCGACTAGGATGGTTTGCGTGAGAGATAAATAGTGGTGGAAGGCGCCTAAGTAGGAAAAAGGAATGACTTTAAGAGAGGTAAATAATACATAGCAACTTTTAGCTTTAGACCGTCAGATTTGTGGCATGATGGATAAGCTAAGTAGAGGCGAGACCTCTAATCATCTTTGTATATACGCTTAGTATCATGATTAACATCTGTTTATCTTAGAAAGATAGTTCGACTATATTTGGATACCCTCTAGCACAGTAAGTAATCGAGGTCCTATCTTTACTAGTGGGTTTTGGAAATGGAGGTCAAGAAGCTTCGCAACTGTGAATTAAATTAGTTAAGGTACAGTGGAGAGAAGATCAAGAAGACGTGACATGGGAGACTGAAGATAAGACACACACTCTTGAGGGTATATCCTTGATCTCCTTTTTTTCTAGGAATTTTATGCATGCTTGTTTCTACCTTTTTAGGTATATCATCTAGGTCATATCTTCGATCCTTAGGTAGATGCCAATGGATGTAAACATATATTTGAAACATGTTATAATTGATGGTTGCAAGTGGTTTCTAGTGGATGCTCGTGGATGCATATACACACATTAGGCACTAGATCGGCTCAGTCACTTTCATAATTGCATAAGTATATGAATGTATGTATTTGTATAGGGAATGAAACTTGATTTGTTATCATATGGATGTTGCATATGGATGAATGAATATGCACACATATAGTATTTACATGACTAGGGATGCTTGCATACATATTGGACGCATGACACTCTCATGATTCGCATTAAGGAGGTCAACTGAATCAGTAGAGAAGAATTAAGGGAAACGGGTTGCACCTTTGCATTCGCCTTGGAATTCTGCTTGGGATAGAGTCCAAGTTTACGTAAATCGGACTTCGTATGAGGGAGTTATGGCCTTCGGAAGAAACTAGAAAAATCAAAATTTAAATTCAAAAGAAGAAGCAGGATGGTGGGATTTTTCCCGCCCCAGGCCAGGTTGACATGGGGGTCGACCTCCCCTGTACAGGTCGACTTGGGCCCTGTTTTGGCCAGATCTGGGCAGTGACGATTTTTGGTGTGCTGGACGGACCTGATGGCTTCTAGGGCGATCTAATGGCTCTAAAACACTCTCTACACCTATAAAATAGTGCCTAGACCTAACCTAATTCATAAACATTTCTTTTTGACGTCTCAATGCTGTTGGACTCTCAACTCTCTTAGCTGCCGCCTCTAAAACCTAAATCAAATTAAGGGTTCTTTGAAAAATCGAGTTTAGAATTCAAGTAGAGATTCAAAGATTGATTCAATGACTTCAACAATTATTTTCTAAGAATCAAATCTAATCGATAATCTACGTCAAGGGATAGCTATTCAGTTTCAGAAAATAGATCTTAGAAAACAAGCTGTCCTTTTTGTTTGTAAGTTCAGTTATTTTTAGATTTGAACGCCTAAATCTAGTCTTGACATGTAATGAGATGGAATTGAGACTATGCTTGATTCTAAGTTTTTCTTTTTCTTCTATTCTTATACTCATGATGTCGTTATCATCAGTTCATCTTGTTGTACATCCATTTTTTTTATATTCGTGATGATGTTCTTATCAAGTCTTAGCCTTCATGC
Organism: Allium sativum; assembly: GCA_030737875.1. Taxonomy (NCBI): domain Eukaryota; kingdom Viridiplantae; phylum Streptophyta; class Magnoliopsida; order Asparagales; family Amaryllidaceae; genus Allium; species Allium sativum. Next base: position 163,290,868 of record CM060926.1, read on the forward strand.
CTATTTTCTCTTTATACAACTTCTATCTCCCCCTATTTATTTTCTTTTATTGAACCTGGATTAACTTCGAACCTAAGCTGAAAACGCGGGTTTCGGACGTTGGAATAAGGGGAATGTTGGGTATCGCATATTTGGGTAAGTATATGGGCATAACATATTTGGTGGAATTATTGGGCATAATTAGTGATGGATACGGGAAAGTATTATTATAATTGCAAGTTGGGTATATTGGCATGTAAATTAATATTTGGGTATATGTAAATTGGCATATAAATCAAGTTTTGGGGTATAACTATTATTGTAGCGAACTTGGGGTAAATTGAAATATTAAATCTAGATTCGGCGCAAACTATAAATTGAAATATAAATCTAGATCTGGACATAACCATGGGTTAGGACGCCAAGCCTAATATTGTGATTTTTGGCATGACTGTTAAGATGAAATTTGGGTTAATTTGACATGAATCGTGGGACATGTAATTTGACACTATTGGCATAACTTGAACATGAACATGCTTGTAAAGTAGATAAACTACCATACGACACCTAAAACTTATATGAATTGGAAATTGGCATATGACACCTAGAATTGACATGAACTGTTAATTGATTAAAGTTGAAACATGGCTAACTCGAGGTTGGGTTGAGTTTGTGGTGTAAGGCTGCCCGGAACCGCCCGGCACATCCAGCGACCACAAACAATAGGTTCCAATGTCAGAAGTTAGCCATAACGTGCTCGAACCCGAGGTTAGACTGAGTTGTGGTGTAAGCCTGCCCAGAACCGACCGACACGTCCAGCAACCACAACAACAGTTCTAATGTGAGAGGTTGGGTGCATTAATAATTAATTAATGCTGATGACATGGGCTAAATATGATGGGGTTAAGTTAACAATTCTTAACTGAATTTGACATGAGGTTTGGGTGGTTAAGTTAAATGGACAAGGAACACTTAACCAATATTACTTGATTTGTGGTAAGGTTAAGTAATTAGGAAACACTTAGCCAATATGACTTGATTTGTGGTAAGGTTAAGTAATAAGGAACACTTATCCAATATGACTTGATTTGTGGTAAGGTTAAGTTAAACAAGAGGGAAACACTTAACCAATATAAGTTGATTTGTGGTAGGGTTAAGTTAACACAAGAAGGTAACACTTAACCAAAGTAACATGACAAGAAGATGGGTTAAGTTAACTTGAATTGATTTATGACACTTAACCAACACAACATGATGGACACGTGAGGTTAAGTTAATAAGAAACACTTAACCAACATGACATGGTGAATAGGTTGGTTAAGTTTACATGAATGGACAACGCTTAACCAATACTACACGAACAAAGCGGGTAGGGTTAAGACAAGCTTAACCAACAATACTTATAGACTTGATCGGTGGGAGGTTAAGTACAAGTCGAGTTGGGTGGGTAATATTAGTAAATATAGGCCCACACACTTTACCATTAAATAAACATGCTTGAATCAGTGGAAGGTTAAGTACATATCGGGTTGGTGGGTAATATTAGTAAATATAGGCCCACAAACTTAACCATTAAATAAACATGCTTGGATCTGTGGGAGGGTTAAGTACATCTCGTGTAGGTGGGTAATATTGTAAAAATAGGCCCACAAACTTAACCAATAAGAAACCCTAGTAGAGGGGACCCATTTCAGCAGTAACCCGCATAGATGTATCGCGGCACCCTGAACTAGGCAGGGTGGTGCACGATTACTGGGCTGATTATAAGCGGTCAAAATAGAGGCAGGTGGTGCGGCAGTGTAGGTCTCAATGGAGTATGGGCGTGCACGAGCTCCGTAATGGGAAAAACAGGCACTGGGCATTAGTAGTATACACTATGCATCATGAATCGTGTCGGGTCGCTATCATCGGGATTGATACGCCTTATGGTAGGACCAACATAGGGTATCTACACGTAAGAGAGGGCCGATTGACACTTACACATCGAACATTAGTACAAGTAGAGAGTCAATCGATAAGGTAGTAAGGATATATCGAACATATTCATGGAAACTGGGAAAATTGAGGTGGAATCCTCATAATCGATGTACACCTGAAGGCTACCACAAATTGCGTGGATTGGGATCATGTTATCATATTATCATTTTTATACAGATTACTAGTTGGGACACTCGTTAGGTGGTGCAGAGACGTAGAAATCGGAATAACAGGGTAGTAGTGAAGCAGAGAATAGTTATCATGCGATGTTATACTTAGTTTATCTTGCCTATTGTTTATCCTATGTCATCCTAATGTTCCTTATCATCATGCATATGTCTTTATTCAGTTAAATTCATGTCATGTTGTTCTTGCTTGTTCATATGCTGAAAATACCTGGACTTACCAGACCTATGTCTGACCTAGTTTTATTTCGCCTCTTTTTCTTCCGTCCCCCCCAGGTTCTCAGGGAGGAAACACATCTGCTTAGCTTGGATTACTTGTTGCTTCAAGATCATCATGTATTGCTTTGGACTCAGTATCATTTCAACTATGGCTTGCTTTGCTTTATTGGGGAATAATTCAGTTGTTCTATGCTTCTTTTATAATTGAAAGTTTTTGAATCAAGACAGAATTACTATGTATTACTTTTTATGTATGATTGAGACAGCTGTTGTAAAAGCTTGACTGAATCACATTGTTTATAAAATGACTTTATTTTGCGCTGTTTTATATTGTCTGTCTTGTAATTTATTTGCCTCTTTTACCTATAATGCTCCATCGAAGTTAAGGCATTCCCTTTGTGAGTGACCTTAATGGAGGTGGGGTGTTTCATATCTCGTAGTAGTTAGGAGCGCAATCATGGTTGAATCTTTCTTACCTTATTTACCTTGTCACCTCTGTTTTGTTACAGTCATTTCTTATGTTCAGTTTATTCCTTATCCTGTTGCTTTACTTATTATATTTTTGAAGTTACTGGACTCACCATACTTTATGTCTGACCTCATTTTGTTTTCTCCTCTTTTCTTTCTTTCCCCACCACAGGTCCTCAGGGTTGAAATTAGCGAAGCTTTGCTTGGATATCTTTTCTTGGAGTGCTTGAAGTGCTGAGAGTAATGCTACGCTCAGCTTTATCTTTTCCTTTCTTTTATGGCTATTTGTAGTAGTGGGATTATGCTTTTATTTTATGTACTCTGATTTTTTCAAGATGGATATTATGTACTTGATCTAGTCTTTGATTTTTGATGATGTAACCCAAATTATTTGTTTTCCGCTGTAATGAATGAATTTTTAAATTTTTAAGTACTGTTTTATATTTGTCTTGTTGTGATTTTTTGTTCTATATACGCTTACAATGCTCCATGGAAGTTAATGCTTCCCCTTAGTGAGTGATATTAATGGACGTGGGGTGTTACAACTTGTGTCGACCCAGCGGGTCTCGGGTCGACACCCCAAACGTGGTCGGTCCCGTGTTTCCTCTTCCCGCCTTCACTGTTTTAATATTTTATTTTAATTCTAGTTTAAACTGAAATCTTCTAACCTCCATAACATCTTTATACTGTATCCGTTTTACGCAAAGTCAGATTATATCTCAAGCAAAATTCCGAGACGAACGCAATGGCGCAACCCGTTTTCCTTAATTCTTCTTCTAAAAATTAAGTATTCTTTAATTTGTCAATTTTAATATTATAAAATTACGGGGTGTTACAATTATTCTTCAAATTAAAATATAAAACATTCAATATTTAATTTGAACGTACATTTCAATTTGCCGGGGCCACATAATGATTCCAAAAATTCCCGAAAAATAAATCTAACTATGTTAGGACGATACATTCCCAACCAAACTGATTTCACCGAATTTGGAGGCCGTTTGAAAAATGACCATTTTCTGGTCGATCCAATTAGCACAATAATTGTGAAACACGTTTTCCTTTGCCACGCTCACATACTAATTCCAAAAATTATGGAATTTTAAACTTAGCAATAATTTGACATTCCAGATCCAACAAATGTGGTTTCATCAAAAACGGATGTCGTTTGAAAAATTACTAAATTTAAGGCCTTTATTTATATTAAATTTCATAGCGACTATTATCAAATTTCAATTCAAATTTTCAAACCATTGTGCTATTTCTAACTCCTTTTATAATTAAAATAAATATATTCATTATAAGTTTGATTTAAATAGATTTTTAGTCGTTTTTATTTAAAATAAATTATTTTAAATTTTCCATATTCATTATAATAGCCAAATTAAGAATTTTAAATTGGTTCTGATTTTCCGGGTTGTTACAATCTCCCCCACTAAAAAAATTTCGTCCTCGAAAAGGAACAGATCTGAAAGTTATTTAACCAACTAACTCAACTTTCATTCTGGCTTTCATTCTTCAACTTTTTAGTTTCTAAGAATTTTCTAATTATTCAAAAATTTGTCTAACACCCTAAATTTTTGAAAAATTTCGCCATAACCTCCTTTGTACGGGGAGACCTTTAAAACCGCAACTAGCCTCACAGGGCCCTCATCAATCCAAAAGAAAAAGAAAATGCCAGGTGGCCAGTCTTAAGCTCATAAACATTTAAAAGAAAAAGAAAATGACAAGCGGCCAGCCTTAGGCTCATAAACATTTAAATGAAAAAGAAAATGCCAAGCGGCCAGCCTTAGGCTCATAAACATTTAAAAGAAAATGAAAATGCCAAGCGGCTAGCCTTAGGCTCATAAACATTTAAAAGAAAAAGAAAACTAGTAAACAAGTAACTATTTGTCGGGCAGAAAATTTTATTCCTCTTCTTAGCAGTTTATCCATAACCTGTTAAATAATGTGTATATAGACGCATCTCAATCAATTTTCAGTTCATTTTAATATTTGATTCAATTTGGATAAATTTACCTTTTATTCTCTTATTGGTTAGATTAATTACCATTTCAATGTTTTGATTAGTCAAATTAATAATCATACAACGCAACCAGCAATCAATGAGTTGATTAACTTTTCAAATATACAATTTCTTTAAATATATATAATAAAAAACCATATTTGCTAAGATCGGATTATATATAATTAAAACTTTTCGTCTTAGAAATGGGAACAATTGTAAAGTATGAAACAAGACGAAAATGCAAAATATTGTAAATGTACCTTGACCCGGAGCTAGTCAGAGATGTCCATTCTACACTCGGGATAAGCCTGATTAATGCTATCTTCTGTTTCCCCTGCACAGTCTCTAGGATCACCGCTCCACTGCACTTTGACTAAGTGTATCTTCTTGTTCCTTAGAATTCTTGTTTCTTTGCCAATAATCTTTATGGGCTCTTTTCTCACTGCTAAGCTTGGAGTAATATCCAAATCTTGTTGCGATACTTCCTCTACAATAAAGTCTGGATCATGCACATGCTTTCGAGGTTGAGACACGTGAAATACATAATGCACTCCGGGCAACCAGTTTGGCAATTAACTCAGTAAGCAAAACTTCCAATCTTCTCGATTATAGCAAATGGACCAATGTATTTAGGTGCCAACTTCCCTGTCTTCCCAAATCGGATTACTCCTCTCATCGAAGAAACTTTCAAATACACATAATCACCAACAGCAAGTGCCAAATCTCTTCTTCCAGAATATGCATACCTCTACTGTCGGCTTTGAGCTGCTAGCAATCGCTTCCTAATGAAATTAGCTTTATCAGAAGCTTCTCGAGTCATGTTGAGACCCAATACTAGTCGATTGCCTGGTTCTGCCCAACGTGCGGGAGATTTACACGCTCTGCCATACAATGCTTCGAATGGCGACATTTGCAAGCTTGCTTGGTAATTGTTATTATACGAAAACTCAGCCAGATGCAAGTGATCTTCCCTCGACCCACCAAAATCAAGTATACAAGCCTGCAATAAATCTTTTAATATGCGATTCACCCACTCAGTTTGGCCATCTGTTTGAGGATGATATGCAGTGATTAGATTTAGCTTTATCCCCAGTTCTACCTGAAATGCTTCCCAAAATTTACCTGTGAAGATCGGGTCTCTATTACTAACAATACTACAGCGCACTCCATGCAGTCTGGTGATTTCTTTGTAATAAATCTGTGCCAGACTCTGAGCGTTTCTGTTCGATCTGACAGGTAAAAATGTGCGGTCCTCGTAAGATGATCTACGATCAACCAAATGCTGTCATTTCCTTTTTTGGTCCTGGGCAAACCATTTATGAAGTCCATGGAAATTTGATCCCACTTTCTATTTGGAATGTCCAACGGTTGCAATAATCCAGCAAGTTTCTGTTGATCGCTCTTGACTTGTTGACAGGTGGAACACCGGCTAACATAAATTGAGATGTCTCTTTTTAAAGACTTCCACCAGAATGTTCGCTTGAGTCATTATACATCTTACTCACACCAGGATGGATAATGAGCTTAGATTTATCACATTCATCTAGTATTTCCCTTCTGAGCTCAGGAATATTCGGAACACAAATTCGGCCTTTTAATCTTAGAATTCCTTTGTTATCAATCTGGAAACTTGAGAGTTCACATTCCTTGATTCCCTTGCTAATCCTCTAAATGAATTCATCGTCTCTCTGAAGAACAGATATCTTATCAATCAATGAAGGCGTAATGATAAGACTGGCGATGATTACATTCATTCTGTTGAGCGCATCAATAACAACATTGGCTTTCCCCGGCGTATACAAAATATAAAGATCATATGCTGCATGGAATTCTAGCCAATGCTGCTGTCTCAAATTCAGGTCATTCCAGGTGAACAATACTTCAATGATTTATTATCTGTGCATAGTTCGAACTTTTCACCCAATAAATAGTGCCTCCATATTTTTAAAGAAAATACAACAGCTAATAATCCAAGAGCATGAGTAGCGTATCTCTTTTCATGCGGCTTTAATTGACGGCTGGCATAAGCGACTACTTGGCCTCTCTGCATTAATGCCGCACCAACATCATCAAGAGATGCATCTGTATAGATCGTCAGATCCTGATTGCCATTGATAATTGTTAAAACTAGAGAAGTTGTCAACCTTAATTTCAATTCCAGAATAGCTCCCTCACATTCTGCCGTCCACTTAAACCTTGAATATTTCTTAGTAAGCTGTGTCATTGGACTAGATAACTTAGAAAAATTAACGAATTTCCGATAACAACTAGCCAATTCAAGAAAACTTCAGACTTCTGTGGGCATAGTAGGATGTTTCCAATCTTTGATAGCTATGATTTTACTTGGATCAACAGAAATTCCTTCCTTTCATAAGACGTGACCAAAGAGAAAATTTAACTTTTAATACATTCTTTTTGAGAATTACTAATACTTGTTCCAAATGTTTCTCATGCTCGACATTTGACTTAGAGAAGATTAGAATATCATCAATGAAGACCAACACGAATTTATTCAAGATATCTCTAAATACTATGTTCATCAGATCGACGAAATAAGCTGGAGCATAACATAAGCTGAACGACATTACTAACCACTCATAGAATAAGTCCGGACCTCTTAATGCTGTCAAAGGAACACACTCTTCAATACGAAGCTGATGGAAACCTGTAGCTAGGTACATTCTTGAAAACACTTGTGCTCCATTCAAACGGTCCAATAAATCATCGATTCGCGACAATGGATATTTGTTCTTTAATGTCTGCTTATTCAAGTCACGATAATCCACGCATAGCCTGAGGGTACCATCTGATTTTGGAACAAATACCACTGCAACTCCCCAATTAGAAAAACTAAGCCTGATTAGACCATTCCATAAAAGCTGTCGAGTTTGGCCACCCAAATATTCCTTTTCCTTCAGGGTCATTCTCTGAATTGGTTGCACTACTGGTCTGGCATTTGGAATTAAATCGATCCTGAATTCAATTTCTCTTTGCGGAGGTAAGCTATCGACTTCTCGAAACACATCCGCATAGATCTTGACTACAGGAATCTTTTCAATAGGAGCAGGAATATTTTCTATAGAAGAAGAAGTATTTTCTATATGAGCAGGAGAAACATCAAGAGCTTACCAAAATTCTTTTCTATTTGAATTTGGACCTATACATGATATGATAAAATATCCAAGCTTTGTTTTAACTTTAACAACTCTTTCTGAACATTTAACTTTGCTTTAAAATTTGGTTAACCAATCCAATCCTGAAATAAGATTAAATTCGGTAAAATTCATGATGATCGAGATGGAAGGGAACCTATAACGGAAAAAAGAGACAGGCACCCCACAAATCCAACTAAGATCAAGGGAACCCCTAATCGGATTATGGACGCTGATAGGTTCTTTGAGCCTTTTCAATTTTAAATCCAATTTCTTAACCACGTCACTTGCAATAAAGCTTCGTGACGCGCCTGTATCAAACAGTACTTTAACTGGAATATCTTTGACAGTAAGCGTTCCTTCTAAAACATCTAGCCTTACTTGACTAGCTGAGGGTGCTAGATTTTCTGCCACTTCATTTACATGTATTATTCTAGAATTCTTTAATAGCTGGCAATACTTTGCAAGATGACCAGTCTGATGGCATTGATTGCATTTTCTATTCTCTTGGAACCTCTCATCAGGTTTAAATCCTTTCTTCTTTTGCTTTCAATTGGATTTAGATCTATTCTTTCTTTGTTTCTTTGGAGATCTGCAATTTATCGACAAATGTCCTTGCTTATTGCAGTTAGAGCATGTGGCAGTCGTTACTGGTTCTTTCTTAGATTTAACCCCTTTCCTATTGACCTTATGCTTCTTACTGACCTCAGGCTGTACACGTGCCTCAGGGCTATCGGTTTCAAACTTCCTTTTGGTTCTAGAAATGCCTTCCTCTCCATATTCCAAAGCACCTTGCTTATCAAGATTCTCATAGCGACAAGCCATTTCTATCACCTCAGAAAAAGGAAGATTCACATGTGCAGTTACTGCGCTTTTGTATTACCTTTGAAGCCCGTTAATAAATCTCCGATTCTTCCTCAAAGGATCTTGAATTAGGTGTGGGCCAAAACGAGAAAGTTCATGGAATTTTTTCTGGTACTCACGAATGGTCATATCTCCTTGTTTCAAACGGTAGAACTCATCATATATCCGCTCAACTTCTTCTAGGAGAATAAACCTTTCTTTGAACAACTCTTTAAATCTTATCCAGGTAATATCACCTTCTGGATTTTCCATAAAGATCGAATCCCACCAGATTAAAGCTTCTTCTTTAAGTGCCCAAGATGCCAGTAATCTTTTCTGATCGTCTCCCAGATTTAATCCTTGAAAAATTCTCTTAGAAGAATGCATCCATTCTTGTGTTTGAATAACAGATTCTTTGCCCGTTGTCTTACGCATATGTCACTCACTCACCCTGACATACTGAATACTAAACCGAACAATTTAACCGTCTACCAATGGACCGAAGGTTACGTCCATATAATGGGCTTTCAGATAGAGCCTGGATCGTCAGTCTTTCGAAGTATACCGGAGTGAATGAGAGCACAGCGAAGACCTATCGGTTTCAAACTTCCTTTTGTTTCTAGAAGTGCCTTCCTTTTCATATTCCAAAACACCTTGCTTATCAAGATTCTTATAGCAACAAGCCATTTCTATCATCTCAGAAAATGGAAGATTCACATGTGCAGTTACTGCACTTTTGTATTTTCTTTGAAGCCCATTAATAAATCTCCGATTCTCCCTCAAAGGATCTTGAATTAGGTGTGGGCCAAAATGAGAAATTTCATGGAATTTATTCTGGTACTCGCGAATGGTCATATCTCCTTGTTTCAGATGGTAGAACTCATCATATAGCCGCTCAACTTCTTCTGGGAGAATAAATCTTTCTTTGAACATTTCTTTAAATCTTTCCCAAGTAATATCACCTTCTGGATTTTCCATAACGATCGAATCCCACCAGATTAAAGCTTTTTCTTTGAGTGCCCAAGATGCCAGTAATCTTTTCTGATCGTCTCTCAGATTTAAGCCTTGAAAAATCTCTCAGAAGAATGCATCCAGGCTTGTGTTTGAATAACAGATTCTTTTCCTGTGAACGGTACTCCACCCAGATTTCGATACTTCTTTACTAGAACTTCTAGATCTGGTTCTGGTTGAGGGAGCACAATTGGCTGATTAGATTGCTGAACCATAGAATTACTTCTTCTGCTTCTGCCACTCATTTTCTACTATTTCTGCAAATAGCAGACAAAGTGTCAGGCCAACAAAAAAGATATTGTAAAGCATAGAGACATATATTTAAGTATAAATGCATCTATATGGTGTATTTTATTCTGCTATACTCATTCTAGGACATTACTGATCTTATATATAATGACTTTCTCGCCCTAGAATACTTATGATTCTATTTCTGACGAGTTTGTTAATATGTTATATTCCCGAACTAAGGTTAACCAATGCTCTGATACCATGTATGATGACCCCAAACTCCCGTGCCACGTAAGTAAGGATAATCTTTGGAATATAACACATAAATAATAACAGCAGAACAGAAATATATCATTACACCAGATAATATACAACAAATTACACTGGAACAAATATAATCATCATAGTTACACATCATAACAGGATCATACTTAGTACAAAATACAGTTCCAGCCTTATATAAAATGTCTGCAGTGGAATCAAACATAATATACATAATAGTGTCTCAAACATTACAATAAAAATGGTAAAGTCCATCTCCACCTCCATAACTATCTAGAATGAGCCAGCTAAAACCTGAATACAAGGCCGCCCGTGTAGAAAATAAGGGAACCCGAGTTTGCAAGTGAAACAAACTACAAGTCAGTCATGGAACTGGTATGAGAAATCTTACTTAAACTATTTAACAATAAGGTCAATCATAGGACCACGCCGTTAATGCGAAATGGGTTTACTCCATTGGATTGCCAGTGCATCAAGTAAAGTAAATTATTTAAACAACGCAATGCTTTTTATAGAAAATGAACCCATTATAAGACTCAGGTCCCATCACACAATGCAACACAAACCGGAGGATAGAGTTTTATCTTATAATGGCCAAAATATGCTTGATACGTATAAAACAAAATCGTTTGGTACTATCAGTGTAACACCCCACCTCCATTAAGGTCACTTACAAAGGGAATGCCTTAACTTTGGTGGAGCATTTATTGTGTATATAACAGAAAATAAACAAGCCAGATGCATATATTGGTACTTGGAAAATTAAAAACAAATTTTATTGCATGGGAGAAATAGTTTGGTTACATCACATCAAAAACCAACTACAAAACCAAATACACTTATTATCCAAATTGACAAATAAGTTTTCTGAGTACATAAAATAAAAAGCATAACCCCAACATAAATAGCCATAAATAAGATAAGCTGAACTTTACTTCAGCAACCTTAGGACTTCCAAAAGAGAGTGATAAAGTGATCCAAATCAAGCTCTACTAGCACTAGTTCCACCCTGAGAACCTGTGGGGGGGGGGGGGGGGCAGGAAGAAAAGAGGTGGAAACAAAAGGGGTCAAACATAAAGTCTGGCGAGTCCAATAACTTCATCAATATAATCATTAAAGCAATTAGGATAAGGCATAAACTGGTAGATAAGGAAATGACTATGAAGCAAATGGGCATGACAAAGCAAACAAGATAAACAAAGATAACGTTAACGGCGCACCTAACCACGGTAGGATAATTACTACACTGTACCACATAAGTCACCCTAAAAGTTGATCCCACCTACTAAACATAGTAATCATAATAGTAGTTTCGTGTACCCCTAGCTTCCTACATAGGTGCCGCCTGCCTGTATCTCCACTAGGTGTACCCACAACCCCCGTGCGATCGGCTCCCTAACTCGTAGATACCCGTGCTGATCCCACAGTGGGGTGTATCATTCCCCAAAGTGGCAACCCGATACCACTAAAGATGCACGGCTTATACCGACACGATGCAACAACGTCTTACCTACAAGCCCGGGCCCACGCAGGCACATGACCCCGTTGGACTTGCGTTGCCACCGCTAATCCGTTTTGACCTCTTACAATCAAACCCAGTAAGCGTGTCCCGTCCTCGACCTAGCTTGAGCTCACAAAGATACTTAATGGGTTACTGGTCTGAAAAGGGTCCCCCATACTTGACACAAGCTTTCCACCTATAATTGGTCCTCACTAGAATTTCCCACTTAACCCCTTCTATTCATGTTCTCTTATATGTTTAAATTTTGTCAAGTGTTTCTATTCGTATTTCCACATGTCACCCACTTAACCCCCATGTCCCACTACATGTTTATCTTGGTTAAGTGTTGCATAATTTAATATAACTATAACCCGGTAGGACCTCTCACATTAGGCCACCATTTTGTGGTTGCTGGATTTGCCGGGCGTGTCCTGGCAGTCTTACACCACAAATGGGCCTAACCTCGTGTCCATACAATTGTTACGCATTTAATTTGGGCCTATGACATCTCACATTAGATTACCGTTTGTGGTTGCTGGATTTGTCGGGTGGGTCCAGGCAGTCTTTCACCACAAGCGAGTCTAACCTCGTGTCCTAGGCGTTGATTATTATACATAATCTTTTCACCCCAATTTGAATTAATATCCCTATTCAAATTTGTCAATAAATTCCAAATTTACTTATGTCCATAATTGTCACCTAAATTATGTCCATAAATTTCAGGTACACAATTTATACCGACTAATGTCTCAATTTTTATTACATACCTTTAAGGCCATCATACGCCAAATCACAATTTGTGTATTCATTACAATCCCATCGTCCCCACGTCATTCGTTCACTTAACATGAAATATATATATTAGACTAGCAAATAGTCTAATACATAAAAAAAGGAAGAAAACATCACAACTTGCATAACACATAAAAATTGACATAAACTTGCAAATAAGAATTACAACATAAAACTTGCATAGCCTATAACTTGCACAAATTATGTACTGTCATGGATCTAAATATGGACCTAAACATAAAGGAGTGAACTTGCATGTATGAATATGGTTTTCACCCAAACTTGCATAGGCAATAGTCACAAACTTGCATAAACTATGTATGTCATAGATCTAAACATAAAGGTGTGAACTTGCATATATGAATCCAATTATTACCTAAACTTGCATATGAATATGATCCTCATACAAACTAGCATATGATTCACATAACAAAATAGCATATAATTTATATCCCATCTTACGTACAACTGATGTCATAAACATTGGTGATTGGGCATATGAAAGAGATACACAACACAAGTTAACAAAAACTAGCATATGAGCCAACATCATGAACAACTAGCATATATTCACAAAATAGATAATATCACATTTATCAACGATTCAACAGACATAGCCATACAACCCAAATTACATCTCATCTTAATTAACCTTTTAATTATGTGGTTATAGAAATTGAACTCACAACTTAAAGAAGTTCTTGAGTTCTGGGATCTGTGTTCTATATTTGATTATCGTTCCCTTGATGTAGACAAATTCATTGTTAGGATTAAGCTTGAGTTGAATTGAATCGTTGCTTTACTTTTCTTCTAGTTGGTGGCGGCTACTCTAGGTTGTGACTTGACAGCATGATGGCCATAGATTTAATTTTTGTTTAGGTTTAGGGTTTGAGTCTACATGTGCTTATATAGAGATTAGGATTAATTTAGGCCATCCCATCAACACAAGAGCAACCGGAACCATCCAAACAGCCACCTCAGCCCTAGTGACTCAACAGTAGTTTAGAACTGGGCCTTAATCAAATCTTCCCGAGGGGGGTAGGTCGACCCCCAGGTCGACTAATAGGGTAGGTCGACACTAGGGTCGACCTGGCCTGGAGCGGGAATTTTCCCGCCCTGCCCGGTTCTGAGTTTGAATCTGAATTTGAACTGTTTTTAAATATTTAAATTTTCTGGAAACTTCCGACAACCATAACTTCTTCATAAAAAGTCCAATTCATGCAAACTCGGACTATCTCAACCAGAATTCCGAGACGGGACACAATGGCTTAAACCGTTTCCCTTAATTCCCACGTTTAAAATTAAGTATTCTTTAATGTTAACAGAAAATATGGGGTGTTACATTCTCCCCTCCTTAAAGGATTTCGTCCCCGAAATCTCCAAGTCAAGAAGAATGCATATCCTACCATCCAACCATCTATCTTCTCAACCATCAAACACAGGCATCCATTGTCCTTAAAAGACTTCTAATGCTTTCATGATCATATGCACAGTGTGTGTTCATGTCCTTATCTAATGCAAAATCAGGCGGTCTACTGATTCCCTTAATGCGAACCATGATAGTGCCATGCATCCATTATGTATGCAAAAGATCCTAATGATACATATTATTTCCACATGTGTGCACAACCATTCATCAGAATGTAGCATCCATATGATAACACAACCATTATACACCCATTAACCTAAATAAGCACACATATATGTATGCAATATGGAAGTGATTGAGCCGATCTAATGCCTATAGTGTGTTTACATGCATGCACGAGCATCCACTAGTAAGCACTTGCATCCACTAGCATCCATCAATCATAACATGTTTCAAATACATGTTTACATCCACTGGTTTCTACCTAAGGATAAAGAATGTGACCGAGGAGATATACTAAAAAGGTAGATACAAGCTTGTATAAACTTAAGGAAAAAGAGATCAAAGATGTACCCTCAAAAAGAAAAGGGTAGGCTGCACGTATTTTGGCCTCCGTCTCCCAAGTGGCGACTTCCTTGGCGTCGCTCCATTGAACTTTAACAAGTTAGACTTCATGGTTGCGTAGCTTTTTGACTTCCGTCCCCAAGATACGAGTTGGGACTCTCCTCACAGTCGCTTCTCGTTCCACTTCGACTTCCTCTAGTATGCTTGGCTCCACAACTTCCGCAGACTCATGTAAGCATTTTAGCTGAGAGACATGAAAAACATTATGAACTCCAACCAGTCTTTCGGGTAGCTCTACTCTATACGCCATCGTCCTCATCCTTTCAATGATAGGAAATGGTCCTACAAATCGTGGTGCCAACTTTCCTATGGACCTAAAGCGAATGACATTCCTCAAAGGAGATACTTTAAGGAACACCTTGTCCCCACCCTCAAACTCAAGGTCGGTCCTTTTTTTGTCAGTGTAGGATTTCTGTCTATCTTAGGCAGTCTTCATTCTTCTTCGTATCAAGTCCACTTTCTCTGAAGTCTCTCTAATCATGTCTGGCCCAAGTACGAGTTTATCTATGGACTCCCACCAACAAGGTGGTGATCGGCATGGTCTTCCGTATAAAGCTTCGAAGGGTGCCATGCCTATAGTGGCTTGGTAGCTATTGTTGTAAGCAAATTCCACCAAAGGGAGATGATCCTCCCAAGTTCCTCCAAAGTCAAGAATGCACAGTCTCAATAGATCATCTAGTACTCTGTTCACTCTTTCCGTCTGACCATCGGTTTGAGGGTGACAGGCCGTGCTTAAACATAGCTGTGTGCTTACAGCCTCTTGCAAACTCGTCCAAAACTCGCTCGTAAAAATAGGGTCTCGATCACTCACTATGCTGGAGGGTATCCCATGAAGTCGAACTATCTCCTTGAGATAAATAGATGCTAACGATGAGGCAGTCCTCCTACTCTTGATAGGTATAAAGTGAGCGCTTTTTGTGAGCCTGTCCACTATAACCAAAATACCAGTATTGCCCCTTCTTGACCAAGGTAACCCATCAACAAAGTCCATTGAGATGTTATCCAATTTCCACTGTGGGACCTCTAGAGGATGAAGCAGACCACTAGGCTTCTTCTACTCTGCCTTGACTTGCTGGCATATCATGCACTTAGAAACAAATTCAGCTACATCCCTTTTCATGCCATTCCAAAAGAAAACCCTTTTAATGTCTTTATACATCTTGTCCCCACCTGGGTGTATGGTTAACTTGGAACGATGTGCTTCTTCGAGAACCATCTTCACCAAATCACTTGCTTGTGGGATGCATAGTCTCCCATCCCGTCTCAACCAACCCTTATCATCGATGGTGTATCTATCGAGGTGACTAGAAGTCTCACCCCTAATTAGCTTATCTATCACATCAACTAGCCGAGGGTCTTCACGCTGCGCGGTTCCTATTGAGTCCAATAAAGTCGGCCGCACCTCTAGCATTGCCATCAGACCAGTCACATAGTCAACAAAGGGTCTAAAGTCAAAATTTGCTATGTAATCCAAGCTTTGCCTTTCTACAAAGAGAGGACTTAATGTCAGCTTCTTTCTACTCAAGGCCTCTGCTATTACATTGCCCTTGCCAGGAGTATAGGAGATCTCAAAGTTGTATGAAGCAAGAAACTCCATCCATCTTTGCTGCCTTAGATTGAGGTCTTTCTACGAGAAAAGGTAATTCAATGATTTATGGTCAGTATACAATTCAAATTTCTCACCTAAGAGATAATGGCGCCAAGATTTTATATGCAAAAACGATGGCTGCCAACTCTAGATCGTGGGTTGGGTAGTTTTTCTCATGTACTTTCAATTGCCTTCCACCATAAGCTAATACCTTCCCTTCTTGCATCAGCACAGCGCCTAGTCCTGTACCGCATGCATCTGTATATACTTTAAACATCTTGCAGCCATCAGGCAATGTCAAAACTGGAGTTGTTGTAACAACCCAAATTTTAATAACATATTATAACAAGGAATCAAGGCAGAATTAAATTTTAAAATCAGAATCAAGGGAAATGGGTTGCGCCATTGCGTTCGTCTCGAAATTCTACTTGGAAACGAGTCCAAGATTGCGAGAATCGGAGTCCGTATGAGGGAGATATGACCCTCCGAAGTTTCAGGAATTTTCAGAGTTCAAAACAGTTCGAATTCGAGTTCAAATTCGAATTTCAAAACCCAAACAGACTGGGCGGGAAATTTCCTTCCCAGCACCCAGGTCGACTTGGGAGTTGACTGGGCAGCCGACACCCCCAAGACCAGGTCGACTGCGCAGTCGACTTGGGTGTCGACCTGGTCCCCGAGTCTGTTTTTGGGCCAGAATCCTTTCTGTTGTTTCTGGTTCGATTTTCAGTCCTTGTTCATCCCCTAAATCCTATATAAACAGACTCCTAGCCCCCTTTTCTTTGCACCATTCTTCTCTAACGTAATGATGCACAAATTCTGGATGGACATGGCTTCTTCTTCTCCCTCTAAATTATATTCTGACAAAATTAAAATAAAACACGAAGGCTAATTCTTGAAGGCGACGACTAGGAATTGCATATTTGGGGATTTGCTTCTACAATCAAATCAAGATTCAACGATTCAGCAATTCGACGAGTAGTTTATAGATCCAACTTCTGCATCTTAATTTTTTAGACCATGATCTGTAAGCCCCAGTTACTTTTAGATTCAAACTTTAAACTTAATACGGACATGTTGTAAATTGAAAATTGAACTCATGTATGATAATCATTTTGTATCTATTACTGTCTATCTTGGATCTGTTAGTATTCGCCCTGGATCTATTATTGTTCATCTTGAATCTTGACTTGTGGAATATTCATATGAAACTGATTTGGGCCTATTCATGTTGTAAATCAGACATTATCGTGCCTATGACATTGGGAACTATTGTTAATGACCAAGGACTATGACTTTTAACATAAGACTATGCCTATGCCTATGATTGAGAACATAAGACTATTGCCCATGACTATGACAAGGACAACTGTGGCTAATCACCTATGACTCATGACTATGAATTGTTGCCTATGATTATGAACATAAGACTATGACCATGACTTTGAAACTATTACAGTTAACTGCCTATGACTATTTAGGGTAGTTGCCTAGAACTATTTTGGATAATTGTCCATGGCTATTGTGATTAACCGCTTATGATTTACTATGGCTATGACCATTATGGTTAATTGACTATTATAGTCGATTGTTCATAACACCATAGCCGAAAACCATGTTGTACCCCGAATTGGCATTTTTGTTGGATCTCATACCTAAGGTGTGACTTGCTTAGTTTATTCGCTGTTATGAACACCAAAACCATTGACCCCTTATCCTTGTATTTGGCTTGCTTTTGCATGCCTATTCTTTTTATGTCAAATTTCATCACGACTAGCGCCTTATTTTGCTAGATTAGAAATCCAATTATGCCAGTGATGTTACGATCAATTATTTCAAGCTATATCATGCTATATTTATCACTTTGTGCTCGTTCTTTTGCCTATCATAGTTTGGATGTTATTCCCTTTTTATTTTTGATTTGGATCTAATTTAGATCGATTCGCGTTTACATGCGATGGGAATACGATTTGGGTAGGTTAGGCAAAACATGAATTGGTTGTAAACATGAATCATGAACTTGATAATAGGCATAAGTCGAAACCTGAAAACTTGACATGAAACTCGCTTAGAAACATGACACGAACTTGACATGAAAACCTGAACATGGACATGACACTTAGAATAACTTGAACATGGCCAACTCGAGGTTGGATTGAGTTTGCAATGTAAATCTGCCCGGAACCGCCCGGCGAACCCAGTAACTGCAAACAATAGGACCCAATGTGAGTAGTTGGTCATATCACGCTTAAAACCCGAGGTTAGACTAGGTTGTGGTGTAAATCTGCCCGGAACCGCCCGGCTCATCCAATGACCACAACCGTAAGTCTAATGTGAGAGGTTGGGTTGCATTAATTTATTTAATGTCGCATGATAGGGTTAAGTCATGAACAACTTGAATATACTTAACCAATTTGACATGATGATTTGATAGGATTAAGTCGTGAACCACCTGAATATACTTAACCAATTTGACATGATGATTTGATAGGGTTAAGTCATGAACCACTTGAATAAACTTAACCAATTTGACATGATGATTTGATAGGGTTAAGTCATGAACCACTTGAATATACTTAACCAATTTGACATGATGATTTGATAGGGTTAAGTCATGAACCACTTGAATAAACTTAACCAACTTGACACATCATTCGTAGGGCTAAGTCATGAACTTGAACGATAACACTTAGCCAATTTGACATGACACATAAACGGGTTAAGTCACGAACTTGAATGACCACACTTAACCAACTAGACATGCTAGACTGATAAGGTTAAGTCTCGAATTTAAATGACAACACTTAACATTCTGGACGGAAACACTAGTTACGCGGTCCTATTCAGCAGTAACCCACTAGATGTATCACGGTACCCTGGAATTAGGCAGGGTGGGGCACGATTACAGGGCTGATTGTAAGCGACCAGAACAACGGCTGAGTAGGTGCGCCATTGTAGGTTCAGGCGGATTATGGTCGTGTACGTAGTCCGGAGTTGAAAAAGTAGGCATAGGCACCAGTAGGTTTACACTGTGCGTGCTTGATTCGTGTCGGTGGTTGACACCCTAGGGCTTGATACACCCTATGGTGGACCTAGCACAGGTGACTACATTTCGTGATTGGGCCGTATGACACAGACACATGACGAGCTAGAATTTGTAGGGAGCCGATCGATTAATAGATCGTTACGTGGAAAGGTAGCATAATCCCTAGTGGTCCTAGATGGCATAAACCCTAATCAAATCTAGAAAACGTTCAATAGTTAGCATAATCCCTAGTGGTCCTAGGTGGCTTAAATCCTAGTTGGACACGCATAGTTCATGATAAAGAAACCTAGCCAGATCAAAGGTGGCAGTCCAAACGATTTCAAGACTAATGGCACTACGTTGTAGTAGTATAGAATTACGTGATAAAGGCCGTTCGATTTACGGCAAGGGACTTTACATATACATGGAAAGGATTATACGAGTTGGGGAAAAACTACGTATACAGTGTATTAGGTTGGTCTACTAGTAAGTGGACCATTTCATGATTTTTGGCAAGGGACATTTTATAGTCAACACATGACACGGGTTGGGATACTAGTACGGGTGGTGCAGATCAAATAGATATCATAGAAATATTCTATACTTGATAGAAACCTCGCAATGTGATACTTGGTAGGAACCTTGTGATGCTACTTATGGGATGCTATACTTGATTCATCGTGCCCGAAGTTTATCTTGTTACCTTAGTTTATCTTGTTGCATAGTTTATCTTGTTATCTTAGTTTATCTTGCCTACCTTGTCATCATGCTTATGTTTACTTTCAGTTTATTCATGCCATGTTATCTTTACCTATTTTTATGCTGAAAGTCACTAGGACATACTCAGTCTTTATGACTGACCCATTTTGTTTCGCCTCTTTTTCTTCCGTTTCCCCTCAGGTTTGCAGGGTGGGAATACAGCTTAGTTCGGATCTTACCAAGCTCCAAGGTTCTTTCATATATGGTTTGGACCCTCGTTAGCTATGGCTGCTTTACTGCTTTACTTGGGGAATAATTTATGACTATGGTTTTATGCTTCTTTACTATTGCAAGACAGATTTCGATGTAATGGATTTAATGACATTTTGATGTAAAAGGCTTTAGACCTTACTAGATTTTAAAGAAATGAAATTCCGTTTTTCTTCCGTTGTTTTATATGTTCTGTCTTGTAATATTTCTGTGTATGTTTACCTAGATAATGCTCCACCAAAGCTAGTGCATTCCCTTTGTGAGTGACCCTAGTGGAGGTGGGGTGTTACATTTGGTATCAGAGCAGAAGGTTACCAGACTGGGCAAAAGCTTTTAAAAACCTTCTGAACTAGTTTTCAAAACGTTTACAAAGAAGCAATTTTCTAGGGAAAGTTCTGTTTATTTTAAAGGCATATTCCCCAAAGCCATATGCACTATCATTTGATTCTCTCCTTGAGTCTCTTCTCTCTTTCTTCCTCACCATAGTTTGTAGGTATACGACACTTGTCGAAGGGAAAAGGAGTGCCCCACCTCCATCTGTAGCCGCAGTAGTTCCATCTACGTCTAATCTTATTTCAAGCTTTGTAGGGTTGCCATGCGATGGAGGTAGCTTTCGAGAAACTTATCAACAAGCTACACAAGGATAGAAAGAACGAGGATAAAAGAAAACAAGCCTAAGGATAAGAAACTTGTTGATATGGCTTAATCTACGAAGGAGGAAAAGGTGAAAAGGAAGAGGCCAAAGTGAAAGAATAATAAAACCCATGATAAGAAAGAGTATCTTTAGTATGGTAAGAAGGGACGTTTAGTTAAGTATTATAGGACAAGGACAAGATCGTCGAGAGGGCAATTGTATGCTCTCACTACTAGCGTACCTAAGAGAGGTGGTAACATTCCTGTTAAAGGTTTAGCTTTTCTTTTCTATCATCCCACTAGAACTCTGTTTTTGTACATCGCATCCTTTTAATTCTGCTTCGATATTAAGTCTCTGCACCTTAGTACTAGCGTAGTAGAGGATCCCATTTTTGTCTCAAATCTTGTTGGGGAATCGGCTCATTTATTCATGACTTGTTTGGATTTGAGAATGTCTATGCTAAGTGTTGAGTTTAGAAGTAATGCTTATGTTTTTGTGAGCTATGGGTTGATTCTAGGGATGATGTGGTTATCCAGTAAGGGTGCCATTCTCGGTTTTGAAAGGAGGTGTTAGAGTTTGTGCCCTAGAGGCAATTTATTTGATGAGATTGATAACACTGCTGATGTTATTATCTTATTTAGAATAAAATATTATTCTATTATATTGTATTTACTGTGTAATATAAATAATAATATAATAGAAGTCCTTAGAATAATAATACATAATTATATAGTTCGAGTAAGACTGAACTTGAGATTATATAATGTGATAAGTATTATAATTCTTAAAAGTCCCTAGTCGAGTTTTATTGTTTATACAGGACAACAATAAAGCGTTGAGACTAGTATATTGATTGACTGATGATCACATCTCATTGATCATTAATATACGTGATATTAAAGTCAAAATATAAATACGTATTAGAGAATAACGTATTGGGCTGACCCACCGTGAGATAACTACATGGAATATAATCAACAGTATCATAAGTTGTTCTCATAGTGACAGTGATGTAATGGTCCTCAAACCTGAAACCATTATAATTTTATTCGAGGATATTTGTGTTTTGATATCATCTAAAGTTATTTCGTAACAGAGTAACGATAACGGTGATTATTGGATACATCTCGAGTCGAATGAAAATTATAAATAATCTAGATGGAATTTAACCATACGATATATTCGTAGTGATATCCATGGGCCTCTTGATTGAGTGAGACTGTGAAATGCATGGCCGTGCTCAAATATTGATTTGTTTTAAACAGTCTACCCATCGATCAAGAAATACAGATTAAATCATAATGAGGATGATACAATCCATGTCTCTAGTTTAATCCTGGATATATTGGTTAAAAGGATTATATTACATTGATACATTGGTCACAGAAAGGTTGTATCGAATCGTTGATCTTATTATAACTTGGGTAGCAGCGATGTATTGCTAGATGCCAATCACAGTTTATGATTTTAAATACGATTTAAAATCATTGCCAACGTTGTAATAACCTATAGGGTCGCACACTTAGAACAATGTAAGGAGAAGGCTGATTTTGTTTTTGGGTAAAATATCAACTGTTGAAATCTTTGTTTGAATTGGTACGAGGAATTGTTCCTCGTTTGATGGAGCACGTGTATATTTAAAAGGGGGGGTAATCATACATCTTTGAAGATATACATAATATACATTTTCATGACCGACCTTTTCAATTAGAAAAAGAAAAACCCTAGAAACAAAACACAATGGCGGCTAGCACCGATTACTACTCCTCCTCTTCGATATGTTTGATAATCGAAGATCCTTGTTCGTGTGGATACATATAGAGGGCCAGCGCCATGTTGACCTAGACGATTCGATAACCGTCTTATTTCTTTTCTTCAAATTCATGGATCTGGACTACAAGGTATGAAATTCGAATCGATTTAGTTTAATATACCATTCTTGCAATAGATCTATGATTTTAATTATTGAAATACTAGTTTGGAATGTCGATTTGATCACAATTTTTCCATCAATGGTATCAGAGCTAGGGCTTGCAAGATATAGTATGTTAAAACTCTGATTTCAGCTTATGAATGAGGTTTTCGTGTAATTGATACACCGAGATAAATTAGGGCTTTTGAGTGTTCGAATTGGAACAAATTCCATAAAGTGTTATGGAAACTAATATGAAATGATTGCAGCATAAAATTGGTTAATAAAATGAAATCACTTCATTATAAAATGTTATATGTGATATAAATTATGAAGTGTATTATGGATTTGCATTTACTTGTATACCATGGCAAACCGCTTGATTAAACAGATAAGAAATAGCTCTGTTTTGAATTGAAAACAAACTTTTGTTGTTAACTCAATGGGACACTCATGGGTAACAATTATGATTAAAGACCTTATCCACATCCATACTGTATGTAAACATATCCGATAATATGAATCCGTTGCGTTCTCTGTTTTAATGCTAGTCATGGGTTGTATTCAGAAAGATTGGTCTTTTGGAAAATGTAACACCCCACACCCGCTACGGTCACTCACTAAGGGAATGCCATAACATCGGTGGAGTATTTTAAGTGAATATAGAACAGAAAAATTACAACAAGACAGATATAAGTAATACTTGAGAATTTAAAACATCATTTCATTGCAGCGGAAAGTAAAACATGTTTGGTTACACCAAAACCATAAACAAGAGTCAAGTACATAATATCCATCCTGATAAAACAAAAGTACATAATCCCACTACATAACTTAATAGCCATAATAGAAAAGATAAACTGAGCTTTACATCCACGGCCCAAGCTCCAAAAGATAGATAAAGCAGTCTGATCAAAGCCCACTAGTGCTAGGCCCACTCTGATAACCTGAGGGTTGGGAAAAAGATAAAAACAACGGGGTTAGACATAAGTCTGAGCGAGTCCTATAACTTTAACAATCCAATCATTAAAGTAACCAGAGTAAGACATAAACTTGATATACGGTAACGACTGGGGATGAATGGCTACACTAAGCAACAAACTAGACTTAGGATGAACTAAGATAACCGTAAAGACGCATTTACCCACCCAAGGATAATTACTACACGGCAGCACCCCAGATCTACCCACCCAAGGGTAATTCCTACACTGCACCACACCAGTTCTACCCACCCAAGGGTAATTTCTACTTAAGGTTGATCCCACTAAGTGTACTTAGTAATTTTTAATAGTAGTTTCGTGTACCCCTAGCTGACTACATAGGTGTCGTCTGCCCCTACCTCCACTAGGTGTACCCACTACTCCCCAAGCGATCGGCTCCCTAACGTAGATACCCGTGCTGGCCCCACAGTGGGGTGTATCATTCCCCAAAGTGGCAACCTGATAATATCAATGGTGTACGGCTTATACCTACACGATGCAACAACGTCTTACTTACCAGCCCGGGTCCACACACGCATATGAAACCCGTTGGACTTGCGTTGCCACCGCTACCCCGTTTTGGCCTCTTACAGTCAAGCCCAATATGCGTGTCCCGTCCTCGACTTGGGTCGAGCCCACAAAGATACGTTTGGGATATTGGTTGAAATGGGCCCCCACAAGCTACTACTTAAGCTTGTCATTTTATCTAGTGCATCCCACTTAACCCCTTTTTGAAATCATGCCCACTTACATGTTAAGGTTTGGTTAAGTCATCTAATCATATTTCAATTGCCACTCAAGGCCCCCACAAGCTACTACTTAAGCTTGTCATTTAATCATATTTCAATTGCCACTTAAGGCCCCCACAAGCTACTACTTAAGCTTGTCATTTAATCATATTTCAATTGCCACTTAAGGCCCCCACAAGCTACTACTTAAGCTTTTCATTTAATCATATTTCAATTGCCACTTAAGGCACCCACTAGATTTCCACATGCCACCCAAGGCACTTACTTGATTCCCACATGCCACCCAAGGCACTTACTTAACCCTTTAATCATGTTTAATTACATGTTCCACTTTGGTTAAGTATTCTAATCGTATTTTCTATTGCCACCCAAGGCATCCCACTAGTTTTCTTATGCCACCCAAGGCACCCCCACTAGTTACTACATGCCACCCAAGGCACCCACTTAACCCCTCATGCCTCACTACATGCTAATTTGGTTAAGTGTTTCTTAATTAATTAAGATCGTAACCTTTGTAAAGACCTCTCACATTAGACTGTCTTTTATGGCAGCTGGATATGCCGGTTGGTTCTGGGCAGCCTTACACCATAACAGAGTCTAACCTCGTGTCTTTACACTTGTCACGTATTTAGTTTATGACTATGACCTCTCACATTGGGCCAATCATTTGTAGCCGCTGGATTTGCCGGTCGGTTCCGGGCAGTCTTATGCTACAAAAGGGTCCAACCTCGTGTCTTAGTCGATTAATTACACCTAATTAATCACCCCCATAATTTGTATTAATTATCCCTAATTAATTACAAATTTCAAGAATATGGGTAGACCTAACTCAATAGGTAAATTCCCAACTCCATAATATGGGTAGACCTAACTTAATAGGTAAATTCCCAATTCCATAATATGGGTAGACCTAACTTAATAGGTAAATTCCCAATTATGTCCATTCACTTTATGTTATGCTTAAGCATACCCATTTCACACCATTTTATTAACATGCATATTAACCCCATCGTTCCCCATGTAATTCGTTCTCATAACATGACATAATAAAGGGAAGATTCATCACAAATGTCATGGGTTTAACCAACATAGCATATAACTTTATCATGGGTTTAAAAGGTGTCAACTTGCATATATGAGCATACATTAAACCCAACTAGCATTTAACCCAAACTTGCATGAAGCACATATGTCACAAGGGGGTAACTTGCATATGATTCTTATGTCATACAAAGGTGTGAACTTGCATAGCATGTCACATGTTAACTTGCATATAACCAAACACATAACTTGCATAACATGTTACATATGAACTTGCATATAATCATGCACATAACTTGCATATAACCAAACACATAACTTGCATAACATGTTACATATGAACTTGCATATAATCATGCACATAACTTGCATATAACCAAACACATAACTTGCATAACATGTTACATATGAACTTGCATATATATGTATGACATACAAAGGTAAACTCGCATATGTTATGCATATCACTAATCCAAACAACTTGCATAGATTATGCATATTGTAGATCCAAACTCATAGGTTAAACTTGCATGTCATGTCACTTATTTCACACATGATTCTAGCATAAAACCAAGCATTAATCTTGCATAAAACCACATACTTAGCATGCATAAAACCAAACACTTAGCATGCATAAAACCAAACACTTAGTATGCATAAAACCCACCACTTAACATGCATAAACCCAAACACTTAACTTGCATAAACATTGTGTCATCATGAATAAGTGTTAAACATAGTGATTAGCAAACTAGCTTCATAACATATGACTTAAAACCCATTGATCCGCAAGCAAAACCATATGATCTCATCATATCTCATCTACTTAGTTTAGCAATTGGTTATTAAAGTGATAGAAACTCACTAACTCCAAGATTAGCTCCTTAGATAGTTGCTAGAGTTGAAGTAGAGGTGGATTAGTAGTTGATTAGCTTGCAATCCTCTTTACAAATTAGTGGAGGCTCCTTCTAAGTTGCATTTTGGCGGTATGATGGCATAGATTCTATTTTTAGTATGAATTAGGGTAGTCTTAGGGTGTATTTATAGGATTAGGTTGTGTTTTAGACCCTTAGATTAACCCTAGGTTAGTTTAGGTCCATCAGATTTCGTCCCAAGCCCTCCAACCCAGCCCAAAACTCAACCAGGTGCACCCAGGCCAGAATCAGCCGACAGGGCAAGTCGACAGCCCTGTCGACCGCCAAGTCGACACGCATGTCAACAGGCAAGTCGACAGCCCTGTTGACAGCCAAGTCGACTTGGCTGGGCGGGAGTTTTCCCTCCTGGCCCCCATTTCTGCATGTTTCGAAATTCAAATTTCCCGAAAACTTCTTTGGGCCTTAACCGGGTCATACGGACTCCGATTTACAAAATTTCGGACTCTATTTCGCGTATTTTTCCGAGACGAACACAATGACGTAACCCGTTTCCCCTGATTCTCACATCTGGGATTATTAATTCTGTAATTAGTGAATATCAGTGTTAACTGAAATTCGGGGTGTTACATTCTCCCCTCCTTAAAGGATTTCGTCCCCGAAATCTCTAAGCTAAGGAGAATGCATATCCTACCATCCAAACAACCATCTACTCAATCCATCAAACACGAGCATCCATTGTCCTTAAAACAATTTCTACTGATGTATGAGCATATGCAAAAAGTGTGTGTATATGTTCCCTATCTAATGTATGAACATATGCAAACTGTGATAGTGCCATGCATCCAATATGTATGCGAATGAACCCTATCGACACATACTATATCTACATGAGTGCACAATCATTCACCAAAATGCATCATCCATATGATAACACAACCATTATACATCCATAAATATAGCTACCTACACACAATTATATGCAATATGCAATATGAAGTGATTGAGCCGATCCAGTGTCTAGATTGTGTGTATATGCATCCACGAGCAACCACTAGCAAACACTTGCATCCACATGCATCCATCAATCATAACATGTCTCAAACACATGTTTCAACCATAGTTTTACCCTATCTAAAGGTCAAAGGCACTAACAAGAGGACATACTAGAGATAAGATAAGTACTAGACAAACGATAAAGGAGAAGTTAAAAGACATACCCTCAAAAAGGAATGGGTATAATGAACGCATTTTCGCTTCCGTCTCCCAAGTAGCATTGCTCTCATCTTCTCCCCATTGCACTTTGACTAGTTGAACCTCCCTGTTTCTCAACCTTTTAATCTCTGACCCAAGGATGCGTGTAGGAGCTCGTCGAATAGTCGCATCACGCTCTATCTCTACTTCTCTACGCAAGCTCAGCTCTACCACCTCTGCGGTCTCATGTAGGCACTTCCTCACATGGAATACATCATGTACACCACTAAGTCTGTCGGGCAACTCCACTAATGGAAGATGCTCTTCTCATGTACCTCCAAAATCTAAGATACATAGCCTCAAAAGGTCTTCTAAAATGCGATTCACCCTCCCGGTCTGGCCATCCGTCTGAGGATGATATGTGGTACTCAAACGCAACTGAGTCCCTACCGCCTCTTGCAAACTCTTCCAAAACTCTCTAGTGAAGATAGGATCTCGATCTCTCACTATACTGGAAGGTACACCATGCAATCTAATAATCTCTCGAATGTAAACTGAAGCTATCCATGGAGCAGTTCTCTTACTCTTCACGGGTATAAAATGGGCGCTCTTAGTAAGTCTGTCTACCACAACCCAAATTCCCGTATTACCCTTCCTCGATCTCGGTAATCCATCGAGATACTATCCCACTTCCATAGCGGAACCTCTAATGGGTGAAGCAACCCACCGGGTTTCTTTTGCTCCGCTTTTACTTGTTGGCACACCAATCATCTAGCGACATACTCGGCCGCGTCTTTCTTCGTACCGGCCCAAAAGAAAACTCGCTTCATGTCTTGGTACATCTTGTCCCTACCGGAATGAATGGTCATCTTCGAACGATGTGCATCATCAAGTATAGCCTTCCTCAAACCCTCGTCTTGCGGTACACAAAGTCTACCGTCTCTACACACCCACCCCTTACCGTCTAGGGTGTACCTACTCAAATGGCTGGACGACTCCCCCCTTATGAGCTTCTCTACTAACTCAACCAACTGTGGGTCGTCTCGCTGTGCCTCGCCAATCCGTCCCAAAAGAGTAGGCCTAACCTTCAAGGAGGCTAGCAAACCGGGTACAAAGTCAACGGAAGGTCTAAAGTCAAACATAGAAATAAACTCTAAGCTCCGTCGTTCAAAGAACAATGAACTCAAGGACAACCTTTTTCTACTTAAGGCGTCCGTTACCACGTTACCCTTGCCAGGGGTATACGCTATCTCAAACTCATAGGATGCTAAGAATCCCATCCACTTTTGCTGTCCTAAGACTATGCGCTCGAAGAGTCTCCAACACTTCCATAAGATGTAGGGCATGCTCTTCTCCACTTCTAGAGAAAATCAGGATATTCTCCCATGCAAAATCGTCACAACTATCCATCTCTCACGCAGACCACCCTAGTCGAACTCGACATCCCCCAAATGCAAGCCCCAAAGGCCTAAACCAATATCAGACAAACACCCAAGGGATACCTCCTTCGAATTCAGACGACCTACGTGAGATGATACTAGTAAAAACGGCTAAATAATTAAGCCCTTGTCCAACTCTGGATGTCCTCGCCAGTCTCGCTCCAAAACCACCGTTTATCCCATAACTGGCTTTGCTCAACCTATTGAGCCCATACGAAAACTTATTTCGCTCCTAGAAAAGACCAAGATGTCATTTACAAAGACCATCACGAACTTTTTTAGGTACTCCCTGAACACCCTTCTCATCAAATCAATAAAGTATGCGGGGCGTTCGTCAAACCAAATGGCATCACCATCCACTCATAAAAACCCATCCGGAGTCCTAAAGGCAGTCTTCTCTATACTATCCTCAGCCACTCTCAACTGACGAAACCCCGTGGCTAAGTCCAACTGCGAAAATACTGAGGCGCCAACTAACTGATCCAAGAGATCATCAATCCTCGGCAATGGGTGTCTATTCTTCTTTGTGAGTTTATTTAGTTCTCTTTAGCCTACACAAAGTATGTGGGACCCATCCGCCTTCGTGGCAAAAACTACTGGAGCACCCCACTCCGATATACTTCGTCTTATGAACCCCTTCCCAAGCAAATCGCCTACTTGCTTATGGAGTTCCCTCCTCTCACGAGGAGCCATGTGGCACACTGGCCAAGATACTGGTTTGGCATTGTCTACCAGATATATTCGGAAGTCAATCTCCCGCTCCGGAGGTAAGCCCTTCACCTCCTCTAACACATCCGAGTATTCCCGGACCACTCTGACAGATCGCAAACTCTCGACCGACGTGTCAAGCGATTCTAGATAACTTAGCATAACAAATTCCATGGGATTACAAGAGATCTTGAGAGTGTTACCCAAGCGGGTCATAAGCCTAACAACTCTCCCTTCAAAATCAAGAACGGCACCCCTACTGGATAACCAGTCCATGCCCAAAACTAACCCATAGCCCGTGAAGCCCAAAAAGCATCACATCTAAACTCAACGCTAAGTATAGAAACTTTCAAACCCAAACACATCATGGAGCCCCAATTGGGTTTGAAACAACTAAGGGATCATCTACTAAACTGGTGTTTAAGTGCAGTGACTCAACTAACAATGATGAGATAAACGAACTCGATGCGTCAGAATCAAATAAAGTTCGAACCGGATAATAAAGAAATCCAAATTCCAACCTAGACGGTCCTATCCCCATCTGGTACACTAGCCGTAAGGGAATACAACTACCTTCCAGAAGATTCCGTACCTTGCCCTTGCCTCCTTGGAAAATCCTAATAAGGTGTCCTATTCCTCCAAAAGGATAACTACTAGCCCTCTTCTTCCCATTCTCCACTCGTAACCTCCCATCAAAATGAGGTTTCGTCCTTCATTAACCAAACAACTATTTGAGCCTTCCTCCCATCGTCTATCCCATAGGCACCTACAAGTCCTCCTCCTTCTTAAACCAACTTCTAATCCGACAATTGTCTAAGTCCCTTGAAGTGGTTTTCCATTCTTATCTATCTTAGAAAGATCATCTATACACGGAGGGGAAACTCAAAACGAGAGAGGAAGAGATTCAAAATGGAGAATTCGAAAGATAAAGATATGGCTATCGGGGATTATGCTTTTCTTTCAAAAACTTTTCTCTTAAAAGACATGTTTTTGAAAATACTCCTTTCAAAAATATTCTTAGAAAGTAGTTTTTTCTAAAAAAAATTATCTGTTCTGGTAACCTTAAGCTCTGATACCACGTGTAACACCCCACACCCGCTACGGTCACTCACTAAGGGAATGCCATAACATCGGTGGAGTATTTTAAGTGAATATAGAACAGAAAAATTACAACAAGACAGATATAAGTAATACTTGAGAATTTAAAACATCATTTCATTGCAGCGGAAAGTAAAACATGTTTGGTTACACCAAAACCATAAACAAGAGTCAAGTACATAATATCCATCCTGATAAAACAAAAGTACATAATCCCACTACATAACTTAATAGCCATAATAGAAAAGATAAACTGAGCTTTACATCCACGGCCCAAGCTCCAAAAGATAGATAAAGCAGTCTGATCAAAGCCCACTAGTGCTAGGCCCACTCTGATAACGTGAGGGTTGGGAAAAAGATAAAAACAACGGGGTCAGACATAAGTCTGAGCGAGTCCTATAACTTTAACAATCCAATCATTAAAGTAACCAGAGTAAGACATAAAATTGATATACGGTAACGACTGGGGATGAATGACTACACTAAGCAGCCAACTAGACTTAGGATGAACTAAGGTAACCGTAAAGACGCATTTACCCACCCAAGGATAATTACTACACTGCACCACCCCAGATCTACCCACCCAAGGGTAATTCCTACACTGCACCACACCAGTTCTACCCAACCAAGGGTAATTCCTACTTAAGGTTGATCCCACTAAGTGTACTTAGTAATTTTTAATAGTAGTTTCGTGTACCCTTAGCTGACTACATAGGTGTCGTCTGCCCCTATCTCCACTAGGTGTACCCACTACTCCCTAAGCTATCGGCTCCCTAACGTAGATACCCGTGCTGGCCCCACAGTGGGGTGTATCATTCCCCAAAGTGGTAACCTGATAATATCAATGGTGCACGGCTTATACCTACATGATGCAACAACGTCTTACTTACCAGCCCGGGTCCACACACGCATATGAAACCCGTTGGACTTGCGTTGCCACCGCTACCCCGTTTTGGCCTCTTACAGTCAAGCCCAATATGCGTGTCCCGTCCTCGACTTGGGTCGAGCCCACAAAGATACGTTTGGGATATTGGTTGAAATGGGCCCCCACAAGATACTACTTAAGCTTGTCATTTTATCTAGTGCATCCCACTTAACCCCTTTTTAAAATCATGCCCACTTACATGTTAAGGTTTGGTTAAGTCATTTAATCATATTTCAATTGCCACTCAAGGCCCCCACAAGCTACTACTTAAGCTTGTCATTTAATCATATTTCAATTGCCACTTAAGGCCCCCACAAGCTACTACTTAAGCTTGTCATTTAATCATATTTCAATTGCCACTTAAGGCCCCCACAAGCTACTACTTAAGCTTGTCATTTAATCATATTTCAATTGCCACTTAAGGCACCCACTAGATTTCCACATGCCACCCAAGGCACTTACTTGATTCCCACATGCCACCCAAGGCACTTACTTAACCCTTTAATCATGTTTAATTACATGTTCCACTTTGGTTAAGTATTCTAATCGTATTTTCTATTGCCACCCAAGGCAACCCACTAGTTTTCTTATGCCACCCAAGGCACCCCCACTAGTTACTACATGCCACCCAAGGCACCCACTTAACCCCTCATGCCTCACTACATGCTAATTTGGTTAAGTGTTTCTTAATTAATTAAGATCGTAACCTTTGTAAAGACCTCTCACATTAGACTGTCTTTTATGGCAGCTGGATATGCCGGTTGGTTCCGGGCAGCCTTACACCATAACAGAGTCTAACCTCGTGTCTTTACACTTGTCACGTATTTAGTTTATGACTATGACCTCTCACATTGGGCCAATCATTTGTAGCCGCTGGATTTGCCGGTCGGTTCCGGGCAGTCTTATGCTACAAAAGGGTCCAACCTCGTGTCTTAGTCGATTAATTACACCTAATTAATCACCCCCATAATTTGTATTAATTATCCCTAATTAATTACAAATTTCAAGAATATGGGTAGACCTAACTCAATAGGTAAATTCCCAACTCCATAATATGGGTAGACCTAACTTAATAGGTAAATTCCCAATTCCATAATATGGGTAGACCTAACTTAATAGGTAAATTCCCAATTATGTCCATTCACTTTATGTTATGCTTAAGCATACCCATTTCACACCATTTTATTAACATGCATATTAACCCCATCGTTCCCCACGTAATTCGTTCTCATAACATGACATAATAAAGGGAAGATTCATCACAAATGTCATGGGTTTAACCAACATAGCATATAACTTTATCATGGGTTTAAAAGGTGTCAACTTGCATATATGAGCATACATTAAACCCAACTAGCATTTAACCCAAATTTGCATGAAGCACATATGTCACAAGGGGGTAACTTGCATATGATTCTTATGTCATACAAAGGTGTGAACTTGCATAGCATGTCACATGTTAACTTGCATATAACCAAACACATAACTTGCATAACATGTTACATATGAACTTGCATATAATCATGCATATAACTTGCATATAACCAAACACATAACTTGCATAACATGTTACATATGAACTTGCATATAATCATGCACATAACTTGCATATAACCAAACACATAACTTGCATAACATGTTACATATGAACTTGCATATATATGTATGACATACAAAGGTAAACTCGCATATGTTATGCATATTACTAATCCAAACAACTTGCATAGATTATGCATATTGTAGATCCAAACTCATAGGTTAAACTTGCATGTCATGTCACTTATTTCACACATGATTCTAGCATAAAACCAAGCATTAATCTTGCATAAAACCACATACTTAGCATGCATAAAACCAAACACTTAGCATGCATAAAACCAAACACTTAGTATGCATAAAACCCACCACTTAACATGCATAAACCCAAACACTTAACTTGCATAAACATAGTGTCATCATGAATAAGTGTTAAACATAGTGATTAGCAAACTAGCATCATAACATATGACCTAAAACCCATTGATCCGCAAGCAAAACCATATGATCTCATCATATCTCATCTACTTAGTTTATCAATTGGTTATTAAACTGATAGAAACTCACTAAATCCAAGATTAGCTCCTTAGATAGTTGCTAGAGTTGAAGTAGAGGTGGATTAGTAGTTGATTAGCTTGCAATCCTCTTCACAAATTAGTGGAGGCTCCTTCTAAGTTGCATTTTGGCGGCATGATGGCATAGATTCTATTTTTAGTATGAATTATGGTAGTCTTAGGGTGTATTTATAGGATTAGGTTGTGTTTTAGACCCTTAGATTAAACCTAGGTTAGTTTAGGTCCGTCAGATTTCGTCCCAAGCCCTCCAACCCAGCCCAAAACTCAACCAGGTGCACCCAGGCCAGAATCAGCCGACAGGGCAAGTTGACAGCCCTGTCGACTGCCAATTCGACAGGCATGTCGACAGGCAATTCGCTCGACAACCAAGTCGACTTGGATGGGCGGGAGTTTTCCCGCCTGGCCCCCATTTCTGCATGTTTCGAAATTCAAATTTCCCGAAAACTTCTTTGGGCCTTAACCGGGTCATACGGACTCCGATTTACAAAATTTCGGACTCTATTTCGCGTATTTTTCCGAGACAAACACAATGACGTAACCCGTTTCCCCTGATTCTCACATCTGAGATTATTAATTCTGTAATTAGTGAATATCAGTGTTAACTGAAATTCGGGGTGTTACAGAAAACCTGTTTGGTATTAGAATAATAGTCAAAGTGTTTGATTAATAAGTTTATATGTTAAGGTTTTATTGTAGATTTTATTCTCTTGATGAAAATTGTCTTCACTGATTAAGGTATCAGTATGAAAGCCTTTTGATTAATTTTGATTTAATGAAATCATTCATATAGAAATATGATAAGACAAATTTTAGATTTGTTCTTTGTACCTGGAAATCTAATCAAAAACTGTTTTATTGCCATCAAAATTTGTGAAATGTTATATACATATATTTATATACTTATGCAAATACGATTTGTGTTAATGTATATATATATATGTGTATATATATATATATATATGTATATATATATATATATATATGTATATTATAAACTGAAGTATAATTCAAAATACATATATATATATATATATATATATATATCCAAAACTGTTTTGGATACTGATGTATCACAATACATATTCACATCTAATATTAAAACATGGTTAAACTACTAAAGAATACACCTGCTCGTGTACTCATACTGAAATTGTCCTATCAAGCCAATAATTGTGAATATGTTGGATTATTAGAAGCTTAGAACTGCACTGTTAAAAGGTGTGAAAATCATTTGAATTGTTTTGAACCAGATTAACTAATCATGCTTGCTTATTATACTGGTTTTAAAAGGTTATACAAATGATTGTATAACCCTTACGATATACCCATATTCTAATATATATATATATATATAGTATGGTTTTATATATGTATTAATACTAAAAAAGATATTGTATCTCAAATAAGTTTGCATGTATTTGTAATTGTACAAACATGTACTGTTATGAACTATTAACGAGCATGATGTGAAAAACATTAAGCAAAGTATACATATATAAATTTAATTTTGATATGATCAAAATTTTATTTGGGTACTTTGTTTATCATTTGCATTTCTCTTAAAACTGTGCAAATATGTGTTTTGGAACATTATTTCCTTAAATTGTTTAGGGAACAACAGATGAGATTTTCTGAATCACCATTTAAACTATTCTGGGTTAACATAGACTTATGAATACATATGTTAGCATATAATTGTTATGTTCATGTATTTTATTGATAAAAATTATCTTATAAACTGATTGTATTCTAGTAAATTTCAAAATGCTGTTTTGAATAGATAATATATCATGATATTGATATTACAATCATTTTGGTCATAAGTCTGTATTTGCTGATGCATTTAAATATATATAAGGATATATATATAACATTGATAGCCAATATTATAATCCTGTCAGATATATATGTATAAATAAATTTTCCTGTAATGCTTCAAGATTAGTTACTGGTTAATTTGGAATTTAGCTACTTTTGTAAGCATATTAGCTATGTGGATATTAATGCAAACAGTTTGCATACATTTGCTAACCATTTGATTATGCATTTATAACCTGATTTATAACTTTAAAGTTTGATACGATCAAGCTTTATATAGGTTTAAGGTACAATCAAAGTAAAATCCTTTTATATGTAATTACATTAGTATCATTGTGATATAATGTTATAAACTGGCAAATAGTCTTTGATCAATATCCTAATCTATTGCAACTTCAAATCGGTGAGACTGTTTTGACCAATTTGTTAATGGAATACTAAATTGCACTATTCCTTGATGGCTATGATATATTGATTATATGTAAGTGCTCATGAATAGTATCTGAGATATAATCAATCTGGTTCTATTATATTTGTATATATAAATTACCATGATGATCACAAATGCAATATTCCTTTGATACTATGATACATAATGATTTATCAATCTTGTAAATATGATTTGCAGATGAATATGATTTGTGATTCCCTGTTTAATCAAAAAGGGGTTATGGGTTAAGTTTGTTTTCTATTAGTCAAAAAATGGAAATGCACGTTTAATCAATTTGATCATTTTAACATAGTTTGTAAACATGCATTCTTTTCTGTTTTATGGTTCAGTCTGGAATATCTACATATAATTTTATGTAAATCACTTGGACATGTTATACTTCTGGTCTAAACAATTAGTTCATGGTTCTGACATGAGTCAGACATAGAAACAAGTCATTTGAGCAGAATACATAAGAATGATATGCTGCTAATTTTGATAATGATCATCTGCTGTTAATATATACATGTTTATACTGATAAACATTTACCAAAATTTATTATATATATAACAGTGTAGTATATATATATATATATATATATATATATATATATATATATATAATATACATGAATGTACGGTTCATGCTGAAAATGACAGCGCATTGTTGAGTTTATATACATTCGATGTATTTGACTTAAACCCAATACACAATACATATTTGATGTATTATAGCACTCTAACCATGTGATAAAAATTGTTTTAATACAGGGGAGGAGCAATGCCGAAATAGCCTGAAATTGTTTCAGGATGAAATGGAAATACGAAAGGATAATGGGTAAACGGCAGCTTCTAAAATCATTCTGGGCCTTGAAAAATTCAAAAAGTGTTGACTTGTTTTCCAATTTCAGAATGTAACTGTATATATACGATATAAACAGTGTTACAATGTTTTGTCTGATTTGTATTTTGTGAATGTACCACGCATTTATTTATAAATACTGATGGACTTAATTTTATTGTCTGAATCCATACTGATTACGTTGGTGATTGTGTAAATGCATCAAACCATGTTAAGGTCAATCTGGTCCCTTAAACTGATTTATTTACTTTAGTGTTTGTGTATATGATGCAAACCAAATTAAGGACAAACTGTTGCCTTAAATTGTTTATCTAGACCTATATGTATTGCCCTAAACTATTACTGGACCTTACAATATTATTAACACAATTATGTAATTGTCTAAACCCATATGATACAAACCGAATTAAGGGCAAATTGTTTGTCTTGACCTGCATGTAAATGTTAATAAGTTCAAATTGCATTTTGAATATTTTGGGGTTCAATTACATGATTTTGGATAATTACAGATTCATTATATTTTAAGTTATGAATATAATATATGAATTTAGTTATGTGAAATGTTATTCGATATTTCGGTTTTGATCCTCATGTTTTGAAACGTTCAAAATAACTGACATGCTTTATGTTTATATATGACATTGAATTTTAACGAATATATTTTCATATATTCTAAATTCAATTTATGTTATGAATATAAAATGCATATATTTTGATATGTAAATAACTCTGATATTGTTTGCCACTACGAATTATAAATTCCCTTTAAAGCATATTATTTTGTTATATTAAGTCATGGTGAAGTCTTCCAATAATATACTCATCACTGTCCAAGATAATCGGCTGTAACTAACGCCAAAGCGTTGTGCACCTTTTATTTTGGTTATATGCGATGGAGTAAAATGTGGTGCTCCAACCTATTATTGGGTCTGACTTAACTAGGCTGCATAATACGATTATGGCCTTAGAGACAAAAGCATGAATTATTCTAAATTTTGAGCTAATGAATAATGCTGAACAAAATGTTCAACATGCGATCCAAGAGTTATATAGACGATATAATTGACATAAGATGTCTACCTAAAAGGTTGTGTTTTGAGTTTAGCCAAAGCTAGGTCAAGGCATGATTAGATATGGATCTTGGAACACCGTTATATATATATACCAATATATATATATATATATATATATATATATATATATATATATATATATAAACAGAGGGATGTTAATTTGAGTGGGAGCGAATTTAGTTTAAATAATACATTTATATTAATATAAATTTTGATTGTCAAAATTTTATATTAAGAATCAGTTATTATTTATTATTTACTGTAGATATTAATTTAAATTAATCCTTAAGAAGGATAAATTGAATTAAATTAAATTTCTTGACTAACATTAAAATTTGAGGATTGTCCTCAAACAAATTAAAATGTAATTGTTCTAACAAATATAGAAGATCTAAAATAAAAGTTATAGTGTGACTTCAAATGAATAAGATATAATTGTTATGATAATCTACTTATACATTTCTATTATTAGATACTAGATATAAATCACATAAATGTATGTTGATTTACAGAAATTCTAGAATAAGTAGAATTATGATAAAAAGGACAAGTGGACTTACGATTGGAAATGAAGCAAATGATGCTGGATTATCCATAGGAAGTTGATTCTTGTTGAATATACTGGCTTAATTAAATAAATAAATTATTATTATGAAATTCCACTTAAAATAAATGTTATAATAGATCTTGTTAAGACAAGTTTGAATTTCATTTGTAATAAAAGGAATAATTGTTATTCATTTTATTTAAATGAAATATCTATGGAATTTCACGAGTAGTTAATGAATATTATAAATCGTTAACTATTATGTACTTGACATTAATAATGAATGGATTAAATTTAGTCATTTAAATCCAACATACTTTTAGCATTACCAGTCAGCCCTTATAAACAAGAAAGTATATCAAAACTCCATAGTGTTGGAATTTTGAAATCATTTGATTTCGAATCATATGAAGTATGCAAATCTTGTTTATTAGTCGAAATAACTGAATCACCTTTCACTTGACACGACGAATAAGTGATAAGTATTGGGACTTATACATAATGATGTATATGGAGCAATGAATACATAAGCTAGAGGTAGGTTTTATTACATCATTATATTTACTGATGATATCAGTAGATACAGATATGTGTATCTTATATAACATACCAGAATCCTTTGAAAAGTTCAAAGAATTCAAAGTGAAGTTAGAAAACAATTTTGATAGAAAATAAATTCTCTTTGAAAAGATCAAAGAGAATATTTAAGCCAATTAATTAATGACTGTCCATATGAGTTTGGAATTATTTCATAACTTACTCCATCTAGAAGACCATATTGAAATGGTATGTCTGAGAGGAGATATCGTACATTATAAGATAAAATACAATCAATGATAAGTCATATAGATCTTCCAATAAATTAAATTTAGAGCAATCGAATTAAATCCCACTAAAACGATCTAAAGACGCCATATAAGATATGGACTAGGAAATGTCCTAGTGTGTCTAATGCTAAGATTTGGGATGTAAGGCATTAGTTAAACGTCCTTCCTCTGATAAGATCGAACCCAAATCAGATAACTATTTTGTGTAATATCCACAAGAAACAAATGGATATTATTTCCATAAATCCTAATAATAAAACGTTTATTGCTCGAATCGGTATCTATTTAAAAGAGAGTAATCTCTAAGATACCAATAGGAATGAAATAGAAATCGAAATATTTCGAAAATCATAGAATGCCATTGAATCTTGTATATACAAGAAGTTGAGTGGGAGTGTCACAATAATTCTAATGTTATTTGATAACACATCAATTATTGTAAATTATGTTAGTTTTAAAACAAGAAATAAATACTGATTCTAAGAAAGAAAATGTTTGGATTAAGAAGTTCATAACTAAACCTAAATCATTGTTGATCCAATGATATACATTGCGATAACAATATGGCTGTTGCTCAGGCCTAAAACATTAGACTTATTATCAATCCAAACATATATTTAAGAAATATAATTCCTATGTGAAATTGCTCATAGAAGAAATAAACATATCTGCAAAGTTACAAAAGTTGTAATGTTGCAGACCTACTGAATTAAACTCTGTCGCAGCAGAAGTTTAATAGTCACACTAGTTTCATAAGTATACGATACGTAAATGATTGACTCTAGTGCAAGTGGGAGATTGTTAGAGTTTGCGCCCTAGAGGCAATTCATTTGATGAGATTGATAACACTGCTGATGTTATTATTTTGTTTAGAATAAAATATTATTCTATTATATTGTATTTACTGTGTAATATAAATAATAATATAATAGAAGTCCTTAGAATAATAATACGGAATTATATAGTTCGAGTAAGACTGAACTTGAGATTATATAATGTGATAAGTATTATAATTCTTAAAAGTCCCTAGTCGATTTTTATTGTTTGTACAGGACAACAATAAAGCGTTGAGACTAGTATATTGATTGACTGATGATCACATCTCATTGATCATTAATATACGTGATATTAAAGTCAAAATATAAATACGTATTAGAGAATAACGTATTGGGCTGACCCACCGTGAGATAACTACATGGAATATAATCAACAGTATCATAAGTTGTTCTCATAGTGACAGTGATGTAATGGTCCTCAAACCTGAAATCATTATAAGTTTATTCGAGGATATTTGTGTTTTGATATCATCTAAAGTTATTTCGTAACAGAGTAACGATAACGGTGATTATTGGATACATCTCGATTCGAATGAAAATTATAAATAATCTAGATGGAATTTAACCTTACGATATATTCGTAGTGATATCCATGGGCCTCTTGATTGAGTGAAACTGTGAAATGCATGGCCATGCTCAAATATTGATTTGTTTTAAACAGTCTACTCATCGATCAAGAAATACAGATTAAATCATAATGAGGATGATACAATCCATGCCTCTAGTTTAATCCTGGATATATTGGTTAAAAGGATTATATTACATTGATACATTGGTCACAGAAAGGTTGTATCGAATCGTTGATCTTATTATAACTTGGGTAGCAGCGATGTATTGCTAGATGCCAATCACTGTTTATGATTTTAAATACGATTTAAAATCATTGCCAACGTTGTAATAACCTATAGGGTCACACACTTAGAACAATGTAAGGAGAAGGCTGATTTTGTTTTTGGGTAAAATATCAACTGTTGAAATCTTTGTTTGAATTGGTACGAGGAATTGTTCCTCGTTTGATGGAACACGTGTATATTTAAAAGGGGGTAATCATACATCTTTGAAGATGTACATAATATACATTTTCGTGACCGACCTTTTCAATTAGAAAAAGAAAAACCCTAGAAACAAAACACAATGGCGGCTAGCACCGATTACTACTCCTCCTCTTCGATATGTTTGATAATCGAAGATCCTTTTTCGTGTGGATACATATAGAGGGCCAGCGCCATGTTGACCTAGACGATTCGATAACCGTCTTATTTCTTTTCTTCAAATTCATGGATCTGGACTACAAGGTATGAAATTCAAATCGATTTAGATTAATATACCATTCTTGCAATAGATCTATGATTTTAATTGTTGAAATACTAGTTTGGAATGTCGATTTGATCACAATTTTTCCTTCAGGAGGGTAGTTAGACTCTTGACTTGCCTCGGTAATACGCTCGAAGTCGCGTGTAACCTTTAGGGTTCTATCAGGATTTGTTACCTAGAATCTCTTGACACATTTATTGGTAATTTATTGATCCGCTCGAGTAGTGTTCACCACGAAGGCGGATGGTTCATTTCGCTTGTGCATGATTTATAGAAAATTGCCTTAGTAAGTACCTTTGGCAACATGGTTGACATTTGTTTTCAAGAGACAATTCTTCTATATGGAATACCTTCTAGTAAGTAAACGAGATCCAGGATTCACTACTGAATTTTGGAGAGCTTGCATGAAACCATGAGTACGCAGTTATGTTTAAGCCGAGTATACTAGAAGGAGAATAAGTAAAAGTGGAACGAGAGGCAACAGTGAAATGAGTTCCAACTCATATTTTGGAAACGAGAATGAAGAAGCTACGATATTTTGAAGTTAAAGATGATCAAAGCACAATGGAGTTAAGCACAAGGAAATGCGGCTTAGAAGACTGAAGACTAGTTAAGCACATTATATCTCTTTATAACAGTATATCCTTGATCCCTCTTTTCCTGTAGAGCTTACTTGCATGCTATTTTTTTAGTATATCCTCTCGGTCCTATTCTCAATCCTATTTCTATTGCGAACCCCATAGGGAGTATGACTCATCTGTTAGTAATATATGTTGGGGCTTGAGGATGTCCGTTGGGTGGACTAAACTTTTTGGGTTTTATAGGAAACGGGTTGGTTTTAGGAATGGATTTCCTTGTGACCTAAAAGGAGTCCATCATGCTTAGTTTCCTAGAATCATATATGTTGGTTGGGTTGAGTAATTCTTTGGGTGTCAGCCTGATGTTGATTCCGGTCTTCGAGGCTAGTGCTTAGGAAGTTCTTCTCCTAATCAGTATATATGTGACGTAGATTTCCAGTTCTGACATTGCATAATGGGCACAAAGTTTTTACTTTCTTCTATCATTCGACTATACCTTTAGGTAGGAACAATTGGGTGTAAGCATGTGTTTGAGACATGTTATGGTTGATGGTTGCAAATGGTTGCAAGTGGTTGCAAGTGGTTGCTAGTTGTTGCTCGTGGATGCATGAACACACATTAGGCACTAGATCGGCTCAGTCACCTTACATATTGCATATGGATGAGAGTTTATACTTATGTATGGATGAAATTGAATGTGTTATCATATGAATGTTGCATATGGATGAATGTTTGTGCACACATATAGTGTTTACGTGACTAGGATTATTTACATACATGTGGATTCATGGCACTTAACATATTTTGCATTAGAAAGATCAATCAGGCCTGATCATTTACATTAGATAAGTACATATACACACACTTTCTGCATACGATCATACAGCACTAGAAATCGCTTAAGGACAATGGTTGCTTGTGGATGATGTTTTTAGTAGATGGATGATGGATGGTAGGATACGTTCTTCCTAACTTGGAGATTTCGGGGACGAAATCCTTTAAGGAGGGGAGAATGTAACAACCCGAATTTTAATAACATATCATAACAAGGAATCAAGGCAGAATTAAATTTTAAAGTCAGAATCAAGGGAAACGGGTTGCGCCATTGCGTTCGTCTCGAAATTCTTCTTGGAAACGAGCCAAGTTTGCGAGAATCGGAGTCCGTATGAGGGAGATATGACCCTCCGAAGTTTCAGGAATTTTCAGAGTTCAAAACAGTTCGAATTCGAGTTCAAATTGGAATTTCAAAACCCAGACAGACTGGGCGGGAAACTTCCCGCCCAGCATCCAGGTTGACTGGGGAGTCGACTGGGCAGTCGACACCCCCAAGACCAAGTCGACTGCGCAGTCGACTTGGGTGTCGACCTGGTCCCCGAGTCTGTTTTTGGGCCAGAATCCTTTTTGTTGTTTCTGGTTCGATTTTCAGTCCTTGTTCATCCCCTAAATCCTATATCAATAGACTCCTAGCCCCCTTTTCTTTACACCATTCTTCTCTAACGTAATGCTGCACAAATTCTGGATGGACATGGCTTCTTCTCCTCCCTCTAAATTATATTCTGATAAATTAAAATAAAACACGAAGGCTAATTCTTGAAGGAGATGACTAGGAATTGCATATTTGGGGAATTGCTTCTACAATCAAATCAAGATTCAACGATTCAGCAATTCGACGACTAGTTTATAGATCCAACTTCTGCATCTTAATTTCTTAGACCACGATCTGTAAGCCCCAGTTACTTTTATATTCAAACTTTAAACTTAATACGGACATATTGTAAATTGAAA
The DNA here is from genome assembly GCA_030737875.1 of Allium sativum. Lineage (NCBI taxonomy): Eukaryota > Viridiplantae > Streptophyta > Magnoliopsida > Asparagales > Amaryllidaceae > Allium > Allium sativum. The sequence goes on from CM060926.1 coordinate 163,334,821, forward strand.
ATTGAACTCATGTATGATAATCATTTTGGATCTATTACTGTCTTTCTTGGATCTATTAGTATTCACCCTGGATCTATTATTATTCATCTTGAATCTTGACTTGTGGAATATTCATATGAAACTGATTTGGGCCTATTCACATTTTAAATCAGACATTATCGTGCCTATGACATTGGGAACTATTGTTAATGACCAAGGGCTATGACTTTTAACATAAGACTATGCCTATGCCTATGATTGAGAACATAAGACTATTGCCCATGACTATGACAAGGACAACTGTGGCTAATCACCTATGACTCATGACTATGAATTGTTGCCTATGATTATGAACATAAGACTATGACCATGACTTTGAAACTATTACAGTTAACTGCCTATGACTATTTAGGGTAGTTGCCTAGAACTATTTTGGATAATTGTCCATGGCTATTGTGATTAACCGCTTATGATTTACTATGGCTATGACCATTGTGGTTAATTAACTATTATAGTCGATTGTTCATAACACCATAGCTGAAAACCATGTTGTACCCCGAATTGGCATTTTTGTTGGTTCTCATACCTAAGGTGTGACTTGCTTAGTTTATTCGCTGTTATGAACACCAAAACCATTGAACCCTTATCCTTGTATTTGGCTTGCTTTTGCATGCCTATTCTTTTTATGTCAAATTTCATCATGACTAGCGCCTTATTTTGCTAGATTAGAAATCCTATTATGCCAGTGATGTTACGACCAATTATCTCAAGCTATATCATGCTATATTTATCACCTTGTACTCGTTCTTTTGCCTACCATAGTTCGGATGTTATTCCCTTTTTATTTTTGATTTGGATCTAATTTAGATCGATTCGCGTTTACATGTGATGGGAATACGATTTGGGTAGGTTAGGCAAAACATGAATTGGTTGTAAACATGAATCATGAACTTGATAATGGGCATAAGTCGAAACCTGAAAACTTGACATGAAACTCGCTTAGAAACTTGACACGAACTTGACATGAAAACCTGAACATGGACATGACACTTAGAATAACTTGAACATGGCCAACTCGAGGTTGGATTGAGTTTGCAGTGTAAATCTGCCCGGAACCGCCCGGCGAATCCAGTAACTGCAAACAATAAGACCCAATGTGAGTAGTTGGTCATATCGCGCTTAAAACCCGAGGTTAGACTAGGTTGTGGTGTAAATCTGCCCGGAACTGCCCGGCTCATCCAGTGACCACAACCGTAAGTCTAATGTGAGAGGTTGGGGTGCATTAATTTATTTAATGCCACATGATAGGGTTAATTCATGAACCACTTGAATATACTTAACCAATTTGACATGATGATTTGATAGGGTTAAGTCATGAACCACTTGAATATACTTAACCAATTTGACATGATGATTTGATAAGGTTAAGTCATGAACAACTTGAATATACTTAACCAATTTGACATGATGATTTGATAGGGTTATGTCATGAACCACTTGAATATACTTAACCAATTTGACATGATGATTTGATAGGGTTAAGTCATGAACCACTTGAATAAACTTTACCAACTTGACACATGATTCGTAGGGCTAAGTCATGAACTTGAACGATAACACTTAGCCAATTTGACATGACACATAGATGGGTAAGTCACGAACTTGAATGACCACACTTAACCAACTAGACATGCTAGACTGATAAGGTAAAGTCTCGCATTTAAATGACAACACTTAACCTTCTGGACGGAAACCCTAGTTACGCGGTCCTTTTCAGCAGTAACCCACTAGATGTATCACGGTACCCTGGAACTAGGCAGGGTGGGGCATGATTACTGGGCTGATTGTAAGCGACCAGAACAACGGCTGAGTAGGTGCGCCATTGTAGATTCAGGCGGATTATGGTCGTGCACGTAGTCCGGAGTTGAAAAAGTAGGCATGGGCACCAGTAGGTTTACACTGTGCGTGCTTGATTCGTGTCGGTGGTTGACACCCTAGGGCTTGATACACCCTATGGTGGACCAAGCACAGGTGACTACATTTCGTGATTGGTCCGCATGACACAGACACATGACGAGCTAGGATTTGTAGGGAGCCGATCGATTAGTAGATCGTTACGTGGAAAGGTTGCATAATCCCTAGTGGTCCTAGATGGCATAAACCCTAATCAAATCTAGAAAACGTTCAATAGGTAGCATAATCCCTAGTGGTCCTAGGTGGCATAAATCCTAGTTGGACACGCGATAGTTCATGATAAGGAAACTAGCCAGATCAAAGGTGGCAGTCCAAACGATTTCAAGACTGATGGCACTATGTTGTAGTAGTATAGAATTACGTGATGAAGCCCGTACGATTTACGGCAAGGGAATGTACATATACATGGAAAGGATTATACGAGTTGGGGAAAAACCTACATATACAGTGTATTAGGTTGGTCTACTAGTAAGTGGACCATTTCATGATTTTTGGCAAGGGACATTTTATAGTCAACACATGACACGGGTTGGGATACTAGTACGGGTGGTGCAGATCAAATAGATATCATAGAAATATTCTATACTTGATAGAAACCTTGCGATGTGATACTTGGTAGGAACCTTGTGATGCTACTTATGGGATGCTATACTTGATTCATCGTGCCCGAAATTTTTCTTGTTACCTTAGTTTATCATGTTGCATATTTTATCTTGTTATCTTAGTTTATCTTGCCTACCTTGTCATCATGCTTATGTTTACTTTCAGTTTATTCATGCCATGTTATCTTTACCTAATTTTATGCTGAAAGTCACTAGGACTTACTCAATCTTTATGACTGACCCATTTTGTTTCTCCTCTTTTTCTTCCGTCCCCCCCTCCCCCCCCCCCCCCCCCCGCGGTTCGCAGGGTGGAAATACAGCTTAGTTCGGATCTTACCAAGCTCCAAGGCTCTTTCATATATGGTTTGGACCCTCGTTAGCTATGGCTTCTTTACTGCTTTACTTGGGGAATAATTTATGACTATGGTTTTATGCTTCTTTACTATTGCAAGACATATTTCGATGTAATGGATTTAATGACATTTTGATGTAAAAGGCTTTAGACCTTACTAGATTTTAAAGAAATGAAATTCCGTTTTTCTTCCGCTGTTTTATATGTTCTGTCTTGTAATATTTCTGTCTATGTTTACCTAGATAATGCTCCACCAAAGCTAGTGCATTCCCTTTGTGAGTGACTCTAGTGGAGGTGGGGTGTTACAATTTTTGTCAGAGCCCTCTTCAAATGTTGGAAAGCGATTTCGCAATCCCAATCCCAAGTGAAAGTCAGGTTCTTCTTCGTTAACCTCGTAAGTTGAGCTGAGATTTTCGCAAAGTCTTTGATGAACTTTCGATAAAAGCCTGCTAGCCCAAGAAAACTTCAGACTTCGGTTGCATTTCACGGAACCTTCCAATCTTGTGCCGCGACTACTTTTGCGGGGTCCACAGCTAACCACTCTTTGGACACCACATGTCCAAGAAATCTTACTTCTTCTCTCGAGAAATGGCACTTGGAGAATTTTGCTTTCAACTGATGTGCACGAAGAGTATCCATAACTTCCCTTAAATGCAAAGCATGCTCTTCCTCATTCTTTGAGAAAATCAGAATGTCGTCTAGGAAGACCACCACAGACTTATTAAGGAATTCCCGGAACACCTTACTCATTAAATCAACGAAACAAGCAGGTGTGTTTGTCAAGCCGAAAGGCATGACAAGCCATTCGAAGAAACCATCCGGGGTTCTGAATGCTGTCTTATCAATACTGTCTTCAGCCACTCTTAGCTGATGAAACCCGGTAGCCAGATCTAATTGGGAGAAAACTGATGCACCTACAAGCTGGTCAAACAAATCGTCTATTCTTCGAAGCGGGTGCCTATTCTTCTTGGTCAGCTTGTTTAGCTCCCTATAATCAACGCATAGGCGAAGTGAACCGTCCGCTTTGGTTGCGAACACTACTGGAGCACCCCCTTCAGAAATACTTCGCCTTATAAACCCCTTTTCTAGCAGCTCTTTAACTTGCTTACTGAGCTCTTTTCTCTCCAGTGGAGCCATGTGTCTAACGGGTAAAGCAACGAGTTTTGTGTTATCAACGAGATATATGCGGAAGTCTATCTCCCGCTTCGGAGGCAAGCCCTCTACCTCCTCCAACACATCCGAGTATTCACGGACCACTCTAACAGACTGAAAATTATCAACAGACGCGTCAAGCGATTCTAGATAACTTAGCATAACAGAATTCATAGGATTACAAGAGATTTCGAGGATGTTACCGGGGCGAGTCATGAGTCTAACCACACTCTTTTCACAATCTAGGATGACACCATTACTGGATAACCAATCCATGCCTAGAATCTATCCGTAGCCCATGAAGCCCAAAATATAAGCATCACATCTAAACCTATTGCTAAGTATAGAAATTTCCAAATCCAAATAAATCATCGATAAATAAGCTGAGCCCCCAATTGGATTTGAAACAACTAAGGGATCCTCTACTGTACTGGTGTATAGGTGTAGTGATTCAACTAAAGCTGTAGATATAAAAGAATGCGATGCGTCAGAATCAAAGAGTGTGCGAACAGGATGATCAAAAAGATAAACTAAACTCTCAACAGAAATAGTTCTACCTCGTTCTTGTAGCGGGGCCATGAGAGCCTGAACCTTCCATCTTGCATGCCCTCTTGCCTGCCCTGGTGCCATGAGAGCCTGAACCTGCCCTCCAGAAGTAGACCCTACCATTTGCCCTTTCCTTGGGCAGTCCTTAATCAGATGTCCTGCCTCGCGATCGTGGAAACAACCAGTCTTCTTTTTCTTCCTACAGTTTTTGCTCAGATGGCCTGGTGTCCCACAATTAAAGCATCTTTTCTTTACCCTGCCATTATTGTCCTTACCAACCTTCTTGTTTTGCTCTGGCTGTTTGTGGTTTCTTTTGATCCCCTTTCTTCTCTGGTGCCTTGTTAGCATTGGCGCCTTTCTCCTCTTCATGCATAAGCGCCATGTCAACCAGTCTCTCAAAGGTGGCCCCCATAGGAATGTGGGTCATAGCCAACCCATGAGGCAGCTCATTCAATCCCTTAATAAATCTCAGGGCTTTATTTTCAGGTGTATTCACCAAGTCCAAGCCAAACCTCGCCAACTGATTGAACTTGTTGATGTACTCTTTCACTGACAGATTCCCCTGCTTCAACGGCAAAAACCTTTCCATGTATAGATTCTCTTCAGCCCTTGAGAGAAATTTAGCTTCGAACCTAAGCCTGAAATCAGGCCATGTCTCAACTAGACGCTCTTCATTAGTAACCTCCCACCAAAACGAGCTTCGTCCTTCATTAACCAAGTAGACAATTGAACCTTTCTTCCATCTTCTACGTCAAAGATTCCAAACAATTCTTCTACCTCCTTAAGCCAATTTCGAGCTTCAGCAAACGTCTCTGACTCATGAAAAGGTTTCCTGCCCATTGCCCGAAAGTCTTTGCATATCTTTGCTAAAGTGTTAACACGAGGAGGGGGAGGAGGAGAAGCAGGTGCAACTGGGGGAGGAGGAACGTCTGCTAGGCCTGCAGTATTAGACCTAGCTTCTAGGTACCTTCTGAACCAGCCAGGTACCGACACGCCCTCAGGAAGGTAAAGATCCCCAGACATACTGAAACAAAAAAGGAAAGATTCAAAACAAGGAATCAAAGGAAAGATATATGGCTCTTGGGGGTTATGTTTATAAAATAAACTTTTCTCTTGAAAATACTCTCCTTAAAACATATTTTTGAAAGCATTCTTTATAAAAATGCTTTTTGAAAAATAGTTTTTCAAAATATCTTATTCGTTCTGGTAACCTTCAGCTTTGATACCACGTGTAACACCCCACCTCCATTAAGGTCACTCACAAAGGGAATGCCTTAACTTTGGTGGAGCATTTATTGTGTATAGAACAGAAAATAAACAAGGCAGATGCATATATTGGTACTTGGAAAATTGAAAAAAAAAATATTGTAGCAGAGAAATAGTTTGGTTACATCATATCAAAATCCAATTACAAAACCAAATCCACTTATTATCCAACTTGACAAATAAGTTTTCTGAGTAAATAAAATAAAAAGCATAACCACAACATAAATAGTCATAAATAAGATAAGATGAACTTTACTTCAGCAACCCAAGCACTTCCAAAAGAGAGAGATAAAGCGATCCAAATCAAGCTCCACTAGCACTAGTCCCACCCTGAGAATCTTGGGGAGGAAAGGAAGAAAAGAGGTGGAAACAAAGGGGGTCAGACATAAAGTCTGGCGAGTCCAATAACTTTAACAATATAATCATTAAAGTAATTAGGATAAGACATAAACTAGTAAATAAGGAAATGACTGTGAAGTAAATGGGCATGACAAAGCAAACAAGATAAACAAAGATAATGTTAACGGCACACCTAACCACGGTAGGATAATTACTACACTACACCACACCAGTCACCCTAAAAGTTGATCCCACCTACTAAACATAGTAATCATAATAGTAGTTTCGTGTACCCCTAGCTGCCTACATAGGTGCCGCCTGCCCCTATCTCCACTAGGTGTACCCACTACCCCCGTGCGATCGGCTCCCTAACTCGTAGATACGCGTGCTGGTCCCACAGTAGGGTGTATCATTCCCCAAAGTGGCAACCCGATACCACTAAATATGCACGGCTTATACCTACACGATGCAACAACGTCTTACCTACCAGCCCAGGCCCACGCACTCACATGACCCCGTTGGACTTGCGTTGCCACCGCTAACCCGTTTTGACCTCTTACAATCAAGCCCAGTAAGTGTGTCCCGTCCTCGACCTAGCTCGAACTCACAAAGATACTTAATGGTTTACTAGTCCGAAAAGGGTCCCCCATACTTGACACAAGCTTTCCACCTATGCTTGGTCCCCACTAGAATATCCCACTTAACCCCTTCTTATTCATGTTCTCTTACATGTTTAATTTTGGTTAAGTGTTTCTATTCATGTTTCCACATGTCACCCACATGTCACCTACTTAACCCCCATGTCCCACTACATGTTTATCTTGGTTAAGTGTTGCTTAATTTATTATAACCGTAACCCTATAGGACCTCTCACATTAGGCCACCCTTTTGTGGTGACTGGATTTGTCGGGCGGGTCCGGACAGTCTTACATCACAAATGGGCCAAACCCCGTGTCCATTCAATTGTTACACATTTAATTTGGGCCTATGACATCTCACATTAAATTACAGTTTGTGGTTGCTAGATTTGCCGGGCGGGTCCGGGCAGTCTTACACCATAAACGAGTCTAACCTCGTGTCCTAGGCGTTGAATATTATACATAATATTTTCACCCTAATTTGAATTAATTTACCTATTCAAATTTGTCAATAAATTCCAAATTTACTTATGTCCATAATTGTCACCTAAATTATGTCCATAAATTTCAGGTATACAATTTATACCAACTAATGTCTCAATTTTTATTACATGCCTTTTAAGGCCATTATATGCCAATTCACAATTTGTGTATTCATTATAATCTCATCGTCCCCACTTCATTCGTTCGCTTAACATGAAATATATATATTAGACTAGCAAATAGTCTAATACATAATATAAAGGAAGAAAACATCACAACTAGTATAACACATAAAAATAGACATAAACTTGCAAATAAGAATTACAACATAAACCTTGCATAGCCTATAACTTGCTCAAATTATGTACTGTCATGGATCTAAATATAGACCTAAACATAAAGGTGTGAACTTGCATGTATGAATATGATTTTCACCCAAGCTTGCATAGGCAATAGTCACAAACTTGCATAAACTATGTATGTCATAGATCTAAACATAAAGGTGTGAACTTGCATATATGAATCCAATTATTACCTAATCTTGCGTATGAATATAATCCTCATACAAAGTAGCATATGATTCACATAACAAAATAGCATATAATTTACATCCCATCTTGCGTACAACTGGTGTCATAAACATATGTGATTGGGCATATGAAAGGGATCCACAGCACAAGTTAACAAAAACTAGCATATGAGCTAACATCATGAACAACTAGCATATATTCACAAAATAGATAATATCACATTTTTCATTGATTCAACAGACATTGCCATACAACCCAAATTAAATCTCATATTAATGAACTTGTTAATTATGTTGTTAAAGAAATTAAACTCATAACTTAAAGAAGGTCTTGAGTTCTGGGATTTGTGTTCTATAATTGATTAGCATTCCCTTGATGTAGACAAATTCGTTGTTAGGATTAAGCTTGAGTTGAATTGAATCGTTGCTTTACTTTGCTTCTAGTTGGTGGCGGCTAAACTAGGTTGTGACTTGACGGCATGACGGCCATAGATTTAATTTTTGATTAGGTTTAGGGTTTGAGTATACATGAGTATATATAGAGATTAGGATTAATTTAGGCCATCCAATCAACACAAGAGCAACCAGAACCATCCAAACAGCCACCTCAGCACTAGTGACTCAGCAGCAGCTCAGAACTGGGCCTTAATCAAATCTGCCAGAGGGGGGTAGGTCGACCCCCAGGTCGACCCCCAAGTCGACCTATAGGGTAGGTCGACACTAGGGTCAACCCCCTGGTCGACCTGGCCTAGGGCGGGAATTTTCTCGTCCTGCCCGGTTCTGAGTTTGAATCTGAATTTGAACTGTTTTTAAATATTTGAATTTTCTGGAAACTTCCGACAACCATAACTTCTTCATACGAAGTCCAATTCATGCAAACTCGGACTCTATCTCAACCAGAATTCCGAGACGAACACAATGGCGTAACCCGTTTCCCTTAATTCCCATATTTAAAATTAAGTATTCTTTAATGTTAACAGAAAATGCGGGGTGTTACAATCACTAGTGCATATACGATTAAAAAACAATTTCAATTATAATGTATCAATCATAGACGGCATAGCTACCATATACTATGTCGCCATATATAGGTTTACAATCAAAACCGCACAATGTCATATTGGAAGTTGGATTTCCATCGTGAACTAAGGCGAGGGATCTTCCTTACTGCTTCAAGACGCTCTAGCTCGTGTCTCAGGAAAGTACTCAATCAAGCCTTTGGATCGTCAGGGTCGGTCCACACATAGTGGATTCAAATGCCTAAACAATGCTTTTCCCGGCTCTATGGGACGTAAATCTAGTCATTATGTCGAACATATCCATCCATCGGCACCGTACTGACCGGTATAATTGAGGCGCCTCTCTTCCATCATCCACATAAGTAAAATATCTGGGCTGTAATACACTGATACCACTCCTAGCTAGAAGGAAACGCATGTCCTCCCTGAGGTCCTCTCCCATTTTTGGTTTGCACCGGGGTGTGAGGCTCGTGAATTAATGCCACACACAAAGCCATGCTATTTAAAGTCGTGCTTTGATCATCAACTACAACGCTCTACTTTTCAACAAAAGCCTTGATCACTACATATCTGCATGCCACGTTGTCAATCTACAACGTCAGACACACATCCATTTATAAGTCCGTTCTGGGTCTGAACGGAACCGAAGGCAACTTATTCCTCGTCCCGTATGTCCAATATAGGAGAGAGGCACTCGCACATCCGAATAATCAACAAGTACGTCCGAACAACCACCACTGTAACCCTTTCAAGGCAGCAACTCCCATCAATGGCATCAGTAGCCATCCATTTGATGTGAAGATTATCGGTCTTACACCGTATTCATATCTTCGACTTCTTATCATCGATGAATTATTTGAAATGAGAATTAACTCGGCCTTTTCAAATAATTCACGTATATATATATAATCCAAATCAATTCTTTCCATCGTTAAATTATTTGACATTCATGTTTCAATTCAGTATAATAATTTCATGTCAAATATATCTAACCATCAAATATCCAATAAACCAAGTAAATTCGGTTTATTTCCATTCCATATCGTTTATAATATTTTTAAATGATATAGCGCTATTTTTATTTATTTAAAAATAGCTCAATTTATTTAAACGATGCTTCAGGCCATTACACGGCCCTAGCGCTGTTTTTCTTCAGATTTGATTTACACATTTCTGAAAATCTAACCGTTGGATCTTAACAAATTTTATATCGTTGGAAAGATCTTTTCAATGCCGACCCAACGGTTCCAGTTTTAGGAAAATCCGATGGTCGGATTTCTCGGTACAATCGTTTAAAATTACGATTCTAAAACGTGAACTGCAGCGTCGTTATTCGTTTTATTTTAATTTTTATATATATATAATTCTTTCTTTGATTTCCAAACCATTTTTGCTTCATACGGGCTAAAATAATATTTTTAACTCACAAAAGTTTATTTCAACACATGAATATTTTAAGCGAGATATCCATACGATAAAAATGTTAATTTTATTGTTTAGACCATTTATTCAACATTCGAATATTTTTAATGGTTCATATACATGATAAAATAATATTTTAATCGTTCAAATAATTTATTCAACACATGAATATTTTTAACAATTCATATATATATAATAAAAATGTTAATTTTATTGTTCTAGCAATTTATTCAACACATGAATATTTTTAACACTTCATATATACAATAAAAATGTTAATTTTATTGTTCTAGCAATTTATTCAACACATGAATATTTTTAACACTTCATTTATTTGATAAAAATGTGACTTTTATCGTTCTAGCTTTCTATTCGACTTATGAATATTTTATAACTTCATATATGCGATAAAAATGTGATTTTTATCGTCTAAACAACTTATGGCGGTCATGAATATATTATCAACACATGAATATATTTCAACACATGAATAAAATTCAAACACATGAATATTTTAGAAAATTTCGGCATTATAACGGCAGGGTAATTTAAACCGACACTATCCCTATGTATGGCTCCTCGCACTACCTTAGGCCTCGCGGCGTTTACAAGGGGGCTTACTAAATGATCTAAACATTTCGGTCATTTTTCATTTGCCTAATGCAATTTCTTTCCACTATACAATCCATTTTCACAACAATGTGAATTTACCACAAACCCAAACAACTTTTCTTCAACCACAATCATCACAAAGTCTTCAAGGGTTTACTGGAAGGGTGTCAGGAGGTACTAAGCCCTGTCTGCAACCTATTATATATTTTTACCAATTTATTTTGAATTTAGAGATCTCACATTTCTTTCGGCTTCGCCTTAAAATTGTAGCGAGCTCTAAAAGTTCTCTGGTCTCTTCTAAAATGTAGAAGACATCCCCACGAGTCCAATATCTCCAGTTTCACTTGATTTCGATAGCATATGTTAAAGATATGATTTTTATTCTAAAATCATGATTTGCAACACTTTTAAGTGGTAAAACCTGTTTAAATTACAACAGTCGTCACCTCTCAATAATCATTCAAACCTAGGTTTAGCAATAACTTCTAATCCGAAGCACTAGGACGAAATCAGATTGTGCCACCTGGAAGAGCTCTGGCCGACGTTCAGGTCGAGGGGAGTGGGGCACAGTTCTACTGTACCTGGTTGTCTCAACGGCGGTTCAAAGTTCCATACATCGGAGGAGCAAATATCGACGATGGTTGAACGAGGTGGGGCGTGGTTGGTATTGATTCGAAGAGGAAGAGGAGCTCTTCAAAATTCCCAACTGGCTCATTCGATATTAATGAGTAGTTACGCCGGAATCTAGGAGAGACAGGGGGAAGCAATGGTCACCATCGGTCGATATGGGTTGTCAGGTTTTATAAAATTTTCTGGAAAATAAATAATGAACAGAAATTATTTGATTGGCCCACACTTATATTAAATTCTAAAATAGGGTTTTCTAATACGAACTCCAAATCAAACCCAATGACTGTCGCCACTAGCTGAATACCCCCATTACGGACACAATGGAATATGTTTCGTAAGCCATTTCGACTGTTTGGGTCAGTTATTCTTCAAATTAAAATATAAAACATTCAATATTTAATCTGAACGTACATTTTAATTTTCCGGGGCCGCATACTAATTCCAAAAATTCCCGAAAAATAAATCTAGTTATATTAGGACGATACGGTCCCAACAAAACTGATTTCTTCGAATTTGGAGTCAGTTTGAAAAATGGCCATTTTCTGGTCGATCCAATTTGCACTATAATTGAAAACACATTTTCCTTTGCCACGCTCACATACTAATTACAAATATTATGGAATTTTAAACGTAGCAATAATTTGACATTCCAGATCCAACAAAAGTGGTTTCGTTGAAAACAGAGGTCATTTGCACATTTAGTCAAAGTTCAATTAGAAAGATATGAAATTTGGATTGACTATAACCTTTTACTCCTGCTATGAAATTTGTATTTTTCAGATCCATTAGAAAGATATTTTTAAACAAATTTAAATATTTTTGGTTTTACTGAATTCTAATTTATTTGAATCTTGCACATTCAGTCAAAGTTCAATTCAAAATTTCAAGCTAATGCGCTATTTCTAAATCCTTTTATAATTAAAATAAATATATTCATTATAACTTCGATTTAAATAGATTTTTAGTCGTTATTATTTAAAATAAATTATTTTAAATATTCCAAATTCTGTAAAATAGCCAAATTAAAAATTTTAAATTGGTTCTAATTTTCCGGGTTGTTATAATATATTTAAATGGCCTTAATAGAAAGCACCGCGACTTCAAATTGATGTAACGGGAGATCCGAACATCGGATTCTCCTAAACGTAGAACCGTTGGGTTCGTATCGAAAAGAGCATATGAATGATAATAAGAGATTTGAAATCTAACGGTCTGATTTTAAGATATGTCCAAATTAAGTTTGGAAAAGGTCGTTATGGATGCAGTTCAGTCGCCGATATTGGAAACTGACTGTAAGGGCCTTATTAAAATTATTAAAAATCTGAATCAATTATGTAAAATCATAATAAATGATTTCAAAAAAATTTGGATGAAATATTCCACGTCTGTAAAGATAAAAATATATTTTTATCTGAATAAGTTGTTTAACAACTAGAATAAAGAACTGAAAAAGAATTGAAATGGTTTTAATATAACCAGAATTTTCCAACGTATGAATTAGAATGGATTTAAATGGAAATAATATTCAGAATATTTCGATATTGGATTTCTTGATTACACGGATATTGTTGAGGAATTTGGAAAATATTAATATCGTTATTCCCAACACGATATCCGTTAATTTTAAAATTTGATATTGAATATAAGGCGATATGATTTCAATTCTGAGCCTTGTATTTGATATCAAATTGGATTTTGGGTTTCTGTGAATGGTGTCTTTAATAACACTGTTCTTAAACCTAGTTGAGGAAAGAGTAAATCTTTTAACCGAGATTTAATGAAGGTTTTTAATTAATTAGAATAAATTGGAATCAGATGATAGTTGATTACGGGTTCATTGTGAACGATGTTTTTAAATGAGCTTCTGTGAATGAAGACCGTTAGTATATATGGAATTTAAAAGGCTTTGCCACTATTCCATTTACATTATTAGTCTAATACAGCTATTTATAACGATTATATACTGATTTGTTTTCCGTGAAGAATCCATAGTTAATGGAAATGATTTGGGTTTATTGTGAACTGTGTTTTAAATGACATTGGTTCATTAACCTAGTAAAAGCGGGATAATTTTCTTAAAAATTCGAATAATCATTAATTAATGATTTTTGAGATTAAAACAAAACTAGAGTTTTAATGAATCTTTAATTAGACTAAAATGAGAAGTGATAATTAAATTTATCAAATTCATGAAATGAATGAGAATGGAGTACCACCAGTTTTACTCTAGGCGATAGTTAAATCTTTAATTAGATTTGAACGAGAAATGGTAATTGAATTTCCCGATAACACGGTGGGGGTTAGATATGGAGTACTACCAGTTTTTCTCCATGGGATGAATCGGTTGGGATTGGAATGAATAATTTATTACTTCGGCAAGGCTCGATAATCCCGACTAGTTTTATAAACCTTAATGTGTTCTAGAATTGTTAAAGGATAAAATATTTTGAAATTGATATCTAGAGGAAGATTAAAGAATAAGTTTAAAAAGACTTTATCTTTGACAAAAATAATGGGAACCTTTCCCTAAGGATGTGAATATTTGAATAAAAGAATATTCTGAATTGGAATGAAGCGTATGATGCGTTTTTGTAGCACTCGATTATTGATTATAAAATATGTGAGTTATTCAGAAAGACTGGGTTTATCCCATTCTGAATAACCGATACGAGGACTAAAGTTCAACAATGAAGACGATGGTTGAAGACCGGAAATCTTCAAATCGTTTGGATGATTACTGATGTCTTAATTGGTCTGTACACCCAAGACAAAGTAATAAGTGGTGATCGTCTAGACATACTTGGAGATCAGACAGATATGTGAGGACCTCTCTCTTGTATTGGACATACGGGACGAGGAATAAGGTGCCTCCAGTTTTGTTTAGACCAATAACGGACTTGCAAATTGACGGTGTGTCTAACATCGTATTCCTTCAAGTTGTATTCATTGATCTCTGCTAAATATGTATTTGTTTGGTGGCGGAGAATTTATTCTATTGCATAACACCCTTCTCTGAGACGTACGAGCTTAGAGGTTATGTATTGGTAGAAATCAGTGGTATGGTGTGGATTGATAATGTGTCATGGTAAGATGAAAATGATCAAGGCTTTTCTTGAAAAGCAGAGTCTTGTGGATAATGATCAAAGCACAAATTTAGGTAGAATAGCTTTGTGTATAACGTTAATTCGCGAGCCTCACGCCCAGTATGAGTCAAAAAGGGATAGCCACTACGAGGAGTGCACGATGTTGCTTTCTAGCTAGAACTAGTGTCATGGTATGGAGCCCAGACATTTTTACTTATGTGGATGATGGATTGTGAGGCGCCTCAGATATTGAGCCGCTACTGGCTCAGAGATAGGTCCGGTAGGAGCGACAAACGTGTGTTCAGGAATGACTAATCCACTAAAGTAAGTGTGAACCAGCCCTGAAGCATCCAAGGGTTGCCCAAAGTGTGAAATCCTAAGGCATTTGCTAGAGTGTCTCGAAATCGGTGAGGACGATCCTTTGCCTCGACTCACAGATGGGAATCTAATTTCCAATAGATGACTTTCGGTTTCAGTCGTAAACATATATGGCGACATAGTAGGATGGGGTACTATGCCGTCTATGATTGATACATTTATATTTGAAGTTGTTTTAACGGTATGCATGTACAGTAATACCAAAATGATTTGTTTTAAACGTACCAAACCTGATTGGCAATTATAAGAGAAAACTATATCCTTTGGCTTGAGTTGCGTTGTGTGATGGGACCTGAGTCATATAATAGCTTCATTTTTTCAAAAGCATTGCATTGTTTACAAATTGTTTTACTTCAGAGTATTCATAGGAGTGAACTCGTTCCGTGTTATACGGCGTGGTCCCTTGATTTGTCCAACTTTAAAATAAAGATAATAACTGTTTTGGTTCTCACACCAGTCCCTTGACTGACTCGGAGTTTACTGTTTTTACCTGAACTCTGTGTGCACATATTTTGCACACGGGCAGCTAGTAGTTTGGAATTTGTAGATATTATTTTCATAGGATCCTGGATTATGGATGGAGCTATATTCAGAATGTTCTGTATCCGTGTATTACTTCCAGTTGTGGTAGTTGATGTATTTTTTGCTGTAGACGGTATTTATATATTTTATATTTATGTATTTGTAAATCTCTGATATTTATTTTTTCTGGCGTATATTCTCGTACTTTGATGTAAATTGTTGTAACAGCAATGAAATGTTCTCGTGTTTTTGTTCTGAGGATTCGTGTTCTCAGTGCAATCCGGGCTTCTCCATCTCTTCGGTGATTGGGGAAGTCTGGGTCGCCACAGTTGGTATCAGAGCTTTGGTTTACAAAGCTAGAGAAAAAGACATATTAGAACCATACGAAAGAATTCATCAGAGATAGGATTAACAACATCCTATAAGAGTAACTCGTTAGAGATAGGGCTAGTAATACCCTAGAATGAGTTTGAGAAGTGTTATTTATAAAAAAACGAATTAATTTTGAAAATTTTATCTTATTATATGTATTTGAGTATTTTATTTTAAATTGATTTTGGACTATCGAGTATAAGGAGATTTTTAATATACATCTTATCCACGTGTGTTTGAAGTCTCAAGTATAATGGATAGCTATAAAATCACAATCTAGTCGTCCGGGGATGATTCTGATGATAGTCTAGACATCATCAGTATCTATGTTCATGTTTCGAAAGGGGGATATCTATATGATTCCAATTGACTGGTGTGAGAACCAAAACTTAGTTAGAGTTTACTGTTTGTGATTTGGCCTTGAAATTGGATTTTTGAGTATATATAAAAGTTATATATTTGAAAAGTTAACCAATTAATTGATTGTTGGTTGTGTTGTATGATTATTAATTTAACTAGTAAAAATATTGTGATTTTGAAACCAATAAGAGAATGAATGATAAGTAAAGCCAAATAAAATATAATGTAGGGCTAAATAGAAAATTTAGTTCTAATTGGATTTAAATATTAGATAGATATATACGTATATATGCATGCTGAGCAGGTTAGGGATTTACTGTTGAGTAAAGAAATATATTGTGTGCCCGACAAACAGGTACACCTTAATGAGTGGTTAGCGCAATATTATTTATTATAAACTACTGTGAGTGTTTTTGGATGCATTGTGATGGTTGTTCTGCGTGAGATTAAAAAAATACGCCATAGGATAGCTACAAATAAATGATGAACTACACCGCACGACATATTACAGGAAGACAACATACATATCATATTCCATATAAGCATTTGGTGCTTATATGACGAGGTCTGGATTACCATATGAGCGAGACGCTTGTATGGCGATGACTGAATTATAAGTTGAACAGAAGACAAATTATGGAATTAATAAACATGTAAAGATGCTTGGGGCAACATTTAATAAAAAGCCTACACAGGTCTGGAGATGACAAAAATTCGCGTCTCTCTTGTTTTTAGTTACGACATATGGATTATTTTATTTCCAACACTGGGGCAAGGTATGCGATTTATACTTTTTACACGTCTCCCTTGGGCATAGACAGGTCACAAAAAGTGTGTATGCTTTTTATTGATTTATTGGGTGCCTAATACGACCCAATAAAATTTTCAAACCCTCCCCGTACACGGGAGGTTGTGGATAAATTTTTCGAAAATTTAAGGTGTTAGCCAAATTTTTTGAGAAATTAGAAAGTTCTTAGAAACTGAAAAGTTGAAGAACTTGAGTCAAGCGAAGGTGGAGTTGGTTAAGTAAACGACCTTCAGTTCCTTCTTCCTTTTCGAGGAAGAAAAGATTTTAAGTGGGTAGATTGTAACAACTCAGATTTTTGAAGCAATTTTAAGTTTTATTTTTAACTGGTTTAATGGATTTTAAGAATTTAAAATGATTTATTTTGAGAATTAACGATTTAAATTTTATTTAAATCGAAATTAGAATGTATAAATTTATATTAATTATAAAATGAACTCGAAATGGCGTGGTAGTTTGAAAATTGGATTTTAAATTTCAATTGAATATACAGAATTCAATATAAGTCAGAATTGGTCGAAACAAGAAACGTTAGAATCTATTTAACTATACCTTTCTAATGAATGCATGAAACCGAGATTTCACTTTATAAATTGTAATTTATGTCCAATTTAAAATTTAGAATAGTCGCTACAGAATTTATTTATATTTTATATAATATATAGCCCTTAAAAATTACCATTTTGCAAACGACTTCCGTTTTCGATGAGATCACTTTTGTTGGATCCGGAACGCCAAATTATAGTTAGGTTTAAAATTTCATAATTTTTGAAATTAATATGTAGCCGTAGTAAATTTAAACATGTTTTTTGAATTTCAGTTTAAATTTAATCGACTAGAAAAAGGTCATTTTTCAAACGGCCTCCAAATTCAAGAATTTTTTTTAGGACCGTATTGTCAAAACATAGCTAGATTTCAATATTCATAATTTTTAGGGTCAGTATGTGGCCCCGGTAAAGTAAAATGTACGTTCAAATTCAATATTGACCGTTATGTTAATATATATTTTAATTTTGACAAAAACTAATCGAAACAGTAGAATTGGCTTATGAAACATATTCTATTGTGTCTGAAATGGGGGTATTTGGCTAGGTGCGACAGTCGTTGGGTTTGATTTGGAGTTCGGATCGATAAACAAGTATTTTTGGAATTAATTAACTATTAAATATAATATATATAAAAGGAAACCCTTACCCTCTCTCCTTCATAATTCCACAGCTGGCCCTAGGAAATAAATGACCTAAATTACCCAAAATTCAACCCTAAATCTCTCACAAGTGGTTTCGATTTGGCTTATGATTTTTGAACCAAAATTAAAGAGTTCTTTGCGAGCTTCGAGTTGGTATGGTGGTGATTGGTTTTTATGACGTGTGCTGGGAGAATTTGTTGCTCAAAAGCACACTGTTCGAAGGCATTTCTAGCACCGGAGGGGAGGTCGACTTCAATGTCGGTCACGGTGTGGGGAGGACAGGTGGAGGCGGTCAGCGTGGTAGTTGCAGATCAGTGCCAGGAGGCTGCTGGTGGCACGCGGTTAGAGGTCGAGGATGGGAGAGTGGTCCGGTCGACGTCTGAAAGAGTTATACAATGAGGAGGTAATTAAAAAGGGTATTAGATTAAGGTGGTAATTAGCGTTAATTAATTTATTATTTATTTTAATCACGTAATGAAATGTATTAAATGTCGTAACTTTATCATACAAGATCAAAATCCGATGATTTCAGTTTCGTTGGAATCGTGACAACGAACACTACAACATGGAACTGACCAGAACGGAAACAGAGCAAATTAGATTTTCAGCCAAATTAAACGCGAGTTTTATTTAGTTTGAAAACAAAAATCCTCCATTAAAGACTGATGGAGTGGAAACCAAAGTGAGAACTCCCACTAAAATATTTGTAAAGTTATTTATTTTATAAATGAATGTAGCAATTGTCGGTGTTGATTTTTATCTGTTTTAATTATCACAAACTGTTATATGGTGCATGTTAGCTCACTTCACTGTTGTTTGAAAATCATAGATGATTCGATTGACTGTATTGTGTGTTGACTATGATTCTGAACATATTAAAAATAAAGTTAATAAATTTGTGGTAGTTGAAATTAAATAATATATATCCATTTATAATTTGAACAGTGAAAATTGGTTAATTAGAAAAATAATTCGGATCGAATTTGAATTGGTTAAATTTATTTACCAGTGATTAATTTGAATTCATTGTTGTTGGTTGAAAGCCCACACGGATCAGGGAATGATAATTAATTCACATCTCCCTTGGATTTCATTGTATGTCAACCGATTGATTGACAGACCGTGATAAGAGTTATTTAATTGTTTAATGTGTATACAATTGTAAATTGCACTCTGGTTGTGAATTGACTGTTTAATAGTTGTTGATGACTATTTTTGAATACGTGCGATGTATGGAATACATATAAATAAAATTATATGGTAATTGATTGAGTCTGATTCCAATTCAGAAATAACGAATATTTTAAAATAATATTCAGAAAAAATTCAAAATAAGATTTTGATGTCCAATTTTGGATGGACACGAAGAAAATGAAATATATGAAGCTGAGTTAACTATATATATGCCATTTTTACTCGAACGGATTTTCTGTCGATTTTATTCATTTTATAATGAATATCGTAAGGATTTGATTTCAAAATCTGATATTTTGAAAATATTATCATTTTTATATTATAATGATATGGAATATTCAATTTTGATTTAAAAGTAAAATCGAAGTTGAAATCATTTTAAAATGAATTTATAAACGATTTTAAAAAGTCGTTTAAATGGAAATCAATGAGATATATTATATATATTTAAATGGCCTGAATAGAACGCGCCGCGCAACGACCGTTCGCGAATTTCGACCATTGACTTCAAATTGATGTAACGGGAGACCCGACCGTCGAATTCCCCTAAAACTGGAACTTTTTGGTTTGTATCGAAAAGAGCTTTCGAATGATAAAAGAGATATGAAATCTAATGGTTAGATTTTAAGATATGTCCAAATCGGTTTTGGAAAAGGTCGTTATGGATGCAGTTCGGTGGCCGATACTGGAAACCGACTGTAAGGGCCTTATTAAAATTATTAAAAATCTGGTTAAATTATATAAAATCATAATAATTGATTTGGAAAGAATTTGGATGAAATATTCCATGTCTGTAAAGATAAAATTTATTTTTATATGAATAAGTTGTTTATCAACTAGAATAAAGAACTGAAAAAGAATTGAAACAGTTTTAATATAGCTAGAATTTTCCAATGTATGAATTGGAAAGGATTTAAATGGAAATAATCTTCGGAATATTTTGATATTGGATTTCATGATTACACGGATATTGTTGAGGAATTTGGAAGATATAGATATCGTTATTCCCAACATGATACCCGTTAGTTTCAGAATTTGATATTGAATATAAGCCGATATGATTTCTATTCAGAGCCTTGTAGTTGATATCAAATTGGATTTTGGGTTTGTCGTGAGTGGTGTCTTTAATAACACTGTTCTCAAACCTAATTGAGGAAATAATAAATCTTTTAACCAAGATTTATTGAAGTTTTCCAATTAATTAAAATAAATTGGAATTAAATGATAGTTGATTATAGGTTCATTGTGAACGATGTTTTTAAATGACATTTGTTCTTAGACCCGATTAACAATAAAGATATGATTTGGAATTATAAATATTTTTATTAAGATTTAATGGAAATTTTCCAAAGTAAAGTTTTTCAATTTAATACATTAAATCGAAATTGAATGGAATTCGATTTAATAATAATTGAGAAGAGCTTCTGTGAATGAAGACCGTTACTATATATGGAGTTTAAAAGGCTTTGTCATTATTTCATTTATATTATTAGTTTGATACTAAAATTTATATCGATTATATATTGATATGCTTTCCGTGAAGATTCCATATTTAATGGAAGATGATTTGGGTTTATCGTGAATTGTATTATAAATAACATTGGTTCTTTAACCCAGTTAAAGCGGGATTATTTTCCTAAAAATTCGAATAATTATTAAGTTATGATTTTTGAGATTAAAACTGAACTAGAGTTTAATGAATCTTTAAGTAGATTGAAATGAGAAGCTGATAACTAAATTTATTGAATTCATGAAATGATCGAGAATGGAGTACCACCAGTTTTAGTCCAGGCGATAGCTAAATCTTTAATTAGATTTGAACGAGAAATGGTAACCGATAACACATTGGGTGTTAGATATGGAGTACTACCAGTTTTGCTCCATGGGATGAATTAGTTGGGATTGGAATAAATAAATGATTACTTCGGTAAGGCTCGCTAATCCCGACTAGTTTTACAAACCTTAATTTGGTTTCGAATTGTTAAAGGATAAAATCTTTTAAAAATTGATATCCAAAGGAAAATTAAAAAATAAGTTTAAAAGAATTTATCTTTGATAAAATTAATGGGAATCTTTCCCTAAAGATGTGAATATTTGAATAAAACAATATTCTGAATTGGAATGAGGCGTATGATGTATTTTTATACCACTCGATTATTGATTATAAAATACGCGAGTTATTCGAAAAGACCAGGTTTATCCCATTCTAAATAATCGATACGACGACTAAAAGTCGACGAAGACGATGGTTGAAGACTGGAAATATTCACATCGTTTGGATGATTACTGATGTCTTGATTGGGTTGTACATCCAAGACAAGGTTATAAGTGATGATTGTCCAGACATACTTGGAGATCGACCGGATATGCGAGTACCCTTCTCCAGTGTTGGACATATGGGTTGAGGAATAAGGTGCCTCCGGTTTCGTTTTAACCCAGAACGGACTTGCAAATGGATGGTGTGTCTGACGTTGTATTCCTTTATGCTATATTCGTTGATCTCTGCAAAATATATATCTGTTTGCTAGCGGAAAATTTATTCTCTTACTTAACACCCTTCTTTGAGACGTACGAGCTTAGAGGTTTTATATTTGTAAAATCAGTAGTATGGTATGGATTGACAATGTGGCATGCTAAGATGCAAATGATTAAGACTTTTTTTGAAAATCAAAGTCTTGTGGTAGCATAGCTTTGTGTATAGCGTTAATATGTGAGCCTCACACCCGGTATGAGTCAAAAACGGGATAGCGACTACAGGGAGTGCAGGTCGTTTCTTTCTAGCTAGAAGTGATGTCATGGTATGGAGCCTATACATTTTTACTTATGTGGATGATGGATTGCGAGGCGCCTCAGATATTGAGTCGCTACTGGCTCAGAGATAGTTCCGATAGGACCGGGAAACGTGTGTTCGGAATAACTAATCCATTTATGTAAGTGTGGACCGGCCTTGAAGCATCCAAGGGTTGCCCAGAGTGTGAAATCTTGAGGCATTTGCTAGAGTGTCTCGAAACCAGTGAGGACGATCCTTTGCCTCGACTCATAGATGGGAATCAAATTTCCAATATGCGAATTTCGGTTTTAGTTGTAAACCTATATGGCGATAAAGTAAGATGGGGTACTAAGCCTTCTATGATTAATACATTTATTTTTGAAGTTGTTTTGGCACTACGCACTTATAGTAATACCAAAATGCTTTGTTTTAAACATACCAAGCATGTTTGGCTATTATAAGGGAAATCTCTATCCTCCGGCTTGCGTTGCATTGTGTGATCGGACCTGAGCAGGCCCGAGCCTGGCCCAATGCCACCAAGGAGGTGGCCTAGGGCCTCCAATATCTGGGAGCCTCATTTTTCTAATTTTTTTATACAGGGAGCTTTGTTTCCACCTAAATCGAAAGTAAACAGTAGCTCAGTGGCAAGTGAACCATGCTTTCTTTCATACAACCCGCGTTCGATTCCCAGCATGAACCAAATACCTCCCTTTTGTAATTTTTCGTATTTGTTTTTGCCTTGGGCCTCCACATGGTCAGGGCCGACCCTGGACCTGAGTCTTAAAATAGCTTCATTTTTTCAAAAGCATTGCATTGTTTACAAATTGTTTTACTTCAGCGTATTCAAGGGAGTGAACCCATTCCGTGTTATACAACGTGGTCCCTTGATTTATCCAACTTTAAAATAAAGTTAATAGCTATTTTAGTTCTCACACCAGTCCCATGACTGACTCGTAGTTTATTGTTTTTACCTAAACTCTGAGTGTCAATATTTTCCACACAGGCAGCTAGTAGTTTTGGATTTGCAGATATTCTTTTCACAGGATCCTGGATAACGGCTGGAGCTATATTCGGAGTGCTTTGTATCCATGTTTTTCTTTCAGTTTTGGTAGTTGATGTATTTTCCGCTGTACACTATTTTACACATTTTATATTTATGTATTTGTAAATCTCTGGTATTTATTTTTCTGCTGTATATTATTTACTTGAACTCTGATATTCTTGTAGTTTGATGGAAATTGTTGTCATAGCAATGAAATATTCTCGTGTTTGTGTTCTGAGGAGTCCTGTTCTCAATGCAATCCGGGCTCCTCCATCTCTTGGGGTATTGGGGAAGTTTGGGTCACCACAAATCCTGTTGAATTCCTCCAACCTGCTATTCCCTGCAAATCAAAGAGTTACCACAATTCAAATCATTCAGTTTAATATGGCCAATCAATATCCGTTTTCCATCCAAATAGGTGACATAAACAGCTTAATAATAACAATAAAAAATAACTATAATAGTCAATACTGGGCAAATAACAGAAATGCAAGCATTTAATTATTTATTTATAACGTTCATATTGTTACAAACGTAACCACTGAGGTAAGTTACCTCAATTGGATTTAACCGTTAGAAGTAACGATTTATTTCAATTAAATTAAAGGAACGTTTAATTTAACTGTTTCAGTCAATATATGAATATAAGATTAGCAAACAAACAAACAACCATTAACAACCATAGCACACAATAATAAAAACCGACTTATATAAAATATAAGTGGGGAGAACTAAGTAAGCTTAACTCACCTTGGTTTTCATCTGTCATTAAAATAGTTTATTTTAATTAAATTAAACAGCCGTTTAATATAATTAAAAATTACGGTTGCTTCCAATCTTGGCCAAACTAGCTCCACCTTGTAGCCTTCATCAGCACGGTTACAACGTGACCAACCATGTTAAAATTTGATAACGTATAATCAAGATATTAAGTTAATAAGTTTGCAAAACAATTAAACTTTAATTTTAAAATACTTGGGCCTTAACCAAATTTAATTTTAGTTTTAGTTTTTCATTCTTATTTTTAGTTTTAGTTTTTCGCACATTTTCATAATAACCATTGTAAGTTCTTTTAATTTTTTATATTTTTTTCGCATATTTTTTCCTTTTCTTATAAGAATCTAGGCCCACTTCCTTCGCCTACCTTCCTAACCGTACGGCTATAGTCCACATTCTTTCCATCCCACTTTTTTTCTCCACTCAAGAGCCCTCACTTTCTCTTTTTCTTTCTCTTTTTTTATACAAAACAAGGGCCCAACCCATTTTCACAAAGCCCACGCCACAAACGAAACAACACCATTCGAAAGTCTCCTCCCCGAAACGTTGTTTCCCGATGCAGTCTTCCTTAAACTCTTAGAACAACCACTCCAGTATCCTTTCCCCTTACTGTATATATATTATCATTTTTTATTTCAAAGGAAAATAAAAATAATGCCCAAGCCCATTTATTATGTTTCCCCTACTTCTCCTCTTCTCCTCTCACGTAATATATACGAAACCACACAGTAAATTCCTCACCATTTCTGTTGACGGAAAAAAATGTCGTAAATACCAAAGATTTCTATTACTAGGAACAGTTAAGTCGATCGCAAGACTAAGTAGAAAAAAGCGGTAAATGACACAAGAATTTATAGTGGCTCGTCCGTGGTTTTGGCCTACGTCCACTTTGGAAAGGTGTTGGAATTTTATTGATCACTCAAGAATTACAAGGTTGAACCATGCTCATTACATTCACTTTGATAATTTGCATATGCTAGATATTGAGAAAAATGATATTTAATTCTCCTTCTTCCTCAAATAGGAGATGCCGTTAATGAGGCTCATGAAGCTCTAGGAGGGTCTCAAGTGAAGAAAATCCAACCCCTTTGAAGTGTGAGGCAATGGGCTATTTATAGGAGTGGGCGTAGGTAGGATTAGGTAGAAATAGGGGACAACTAGCAGAACTTCGCACCCACACACGCACACACACACACTACTGAATTTCGAACCCGGGCACGGGTATGAAATTTCGCAAACTGTTGGGTGCAAATTTCGCGCTCTTCCTGGTGTGAAGTTCTTCCGAGGGGTGCGAGGGTATCTGGATCAGGCTCTTGAGGCTTATGAGTCCTTCGAGTTCTGAGGCCTTGGTTCGGGATGTTTTCTAGATGTTGTGAGGTAGCCAGCGGCGTGGTCCCTTCTCGATCCTGTTTCTTTCATTCCTAAGTGTCCCTTCTCGGTATCATCTTCATGCTATACGTTGGATTGAGCGTGTCTGATGCACTCTTGGGAACCAGAACA
The DNA here is from genome assembly GCA_030737875.1 of Allium sativum. Taxonomy (NCBI): domain Eukaryota; kingdom Viridiplantae; phylum Streptophyta; class Magnoliopsida; order Asparagales; family Amaryllidaceae; genus Allium; species Allium sativum. The sequence continues at coordinate 163,360,356 of CM060926.1, forward strand.
AAAAGCTGGTTAACATTTCCCCCTAAAATACATCTTGTATTTGGCATGATGTGCTTTGTGTTGGTTGAGATAATAGCTAAGCTGTTAATTCTTCCTATAATTTAAAAGGCGAACAAGCGTAAGTTGTTGGGCTTATTCCCCTGGTAGTGCGGATGAACCGTCGTTGGAGGATGCGCCGTAGTCAAATCGCTAAGTATCCATAGTGCATCGCCTTCGTGGATGCACGGGAGTCGGTGTGCACATGCATGGAGTACGTATGCGAGAGAGTGTGGCACGGCGTTCCGAACTCGGAGGTGTGATCATCAAATTTTTTTTGAACCTGGGTCGGAAATTTTCGAGCCCCAAGAAGTTCGAAATTTCAAGCCCAGGGGGAATGAAATTTCGAGCCCAGGGGTTCAGAATTTCAGGCCCTTGGGGGGTTCGAAATTTCGAACCCAGGAGGTTCCGCGCTCGAAAATTTCAAACCCGTTCTGGAATTCGAAGGGACATTTTTTCTTTTATAAATAGACCCCCCTCACTTCTTTCCTTCTATTTCTTCCTTCTCTAACCACCATTATTGAAAGCTTCGAACCCAAGAATTTCGAACCGGAGAATTTTGAACTCGAGCTAGGTAGGGCCTAGGGTCAAGAGAGTGAGGAGGACAGAGGTCGAAGGGTCGTGGCAAGGACTTCGAGGTTCGAACCCGGCTGGGTTTGGAGTTTGGAACCGGCGTGGGTTCGAATTTTCGAACCTCTGTGGGTTCGAATTTCCAAACCTACCAGGTTCGAAATTTCGAACCCTAAGGGGTTCAAAATTTTGAACCTGGGCATGTTTGGATTTTCGAACCCAGGTGAGTTCGAAATTTTCGAACCCCGCTAAGTTTGAATTTTCAAACTTTACGGGTTCGAATTTTCGAAACCCCAAGTTCAAAATATTAGGCCTAGAAAGGTTTTGGAAATTCGGACCTCGGTTTCCCGGGTTTTCATTCTTTCTTGCTATTGGACTTTGGCCTTCCGACTGTCTGTCTTCAGACTTGTATGTCTAGCGCGTAACTTCGCACTGAGCATCAGTGCTCATGCTGGCAGTTTCATAAGCAGGATTTAGGTTATTTCACATAGGATAGAGCATACAATCGGACGGGGACTTGAACTGTTGAGCTATTCCGAACTTTCTTTATGTAGTTTATCTTTGCATAACATTACACACACATGTTAGTTGTCACCAACACGAGGGGTACAGGTTACTATACTGCCCGTTCTAATACTGATGCGTTAAAGTATAGCTAGAGATGTAGACAAGATCAAAGACCGGAAAGGCCACGGAAGTCGAGGCTTCCCAGCCCTCATCGCACACATCTGATTCTACCACTAGCGGTAGCTCGTCTGGCAGCGGGCTTGAGACTACCGAAGGATCGGCTCCTTCTCATACGACGATCTCGCCCGAAACATCTGAGCACGGGGAACAATTTGAGCGACAAAATTCCCCTGTCGTGACATAGGAGGCCGGGAATGTGGATATTATAGGCGAGGATGCACCTGTGCCTCCGGTAGCTCCGGACATGGTGCCTGATGCGGTGATTTTGGAGAATCCCATCGATTCAATACCATTGTGTATGGATGCTCCGAAGTGAGGAAAATGGCGACGCCGTTCAATATACCGACGGATGATGTCCAAGACCCCGGGAGAGATGACAGAGCCCGTGCACCGCCCGAGGGTCTCACCGCTTGGGACCGATAGGCTTGCTTTGCCAAGTGTGTGCCCCCGGCTAATGACTTTATTCGGGACATGCTCTTCTGTTTTCGTCTTGGGCCATCGCAACTACACCCTAATGCTTATACTTCTCTCCTGGGCACTTATGTTCTCTTACATGAGTTTTCGCATCGGGAACCCACCAGAGACGATATTCGATATTTTTTCCACTTAAGGGAAATGAGCGCTGCCTCCCCCTCTCAATGGTTTCTAGAAGCGACAACTGCCACCAAATTCTTTATCGGGACGTGTCCCAGGCCGTTAGTGTTTAAGCGCGAGTGGGTTTTTCGTCAACTGCCCTCCCGAATTTGCTAGAAGATGGATTAAAGGAAGTAAGTATTTCTCTAACCTCGTTCCTTGTCGTAAACTCTTAGATTTTTTCCCCTTATTGATAGATTTAATTGGGTTATGGAGGGGAATCCAAAGGCGCCTACTGGTGACCAGTATCGGCAATGCCTTCATGCTTTACGGGTGACACCAGAGAATCTCCGCGACACTTGTACCATGACAAGTCAGAATCGCCTCCGCCACGCTGGTTTGTTACCTAATAAACGGGCTGTAGTCAGGCCCGCTGTTTCTATTAGTGCGCAAAAAGAGGAAGTTGCGGCAGGCCCAACCACTACTGGGTGGAAGAGGAAAATGCCCCCGGTGGGAGGAGAGCTACAAGGGACTACTCGACTTCAAAGAGATGTGAGCGAAGGCGAGGCTCATGGTCAAGAGGAGGTCGCCAGAGACGAGGGGTTGCCGAGCACTCTCGTCACGGCTCCGACAGAGGAGAGGGAAGGAGCATTGGTTAGACTGCATTCTCCTGCGACTCACTCGGGGGCTGCCGCCTCGCTTGAACTTGCGGGCCAGTTCAATGGCTTAAAAGTACTTGATTTAGTAGTGGCTCCATGGCCTAACACAACGAGCCTGGAGGAACTTACTTGTGCTGTGGAGGGGTTAACTCCCTCGGGTAGGCCACAATCTGGTCTGTTAAGAGAACCCTTAGGGCATACATGTATAACACTTCATAACATAGATATTTGCCTACGTGTGTGACTTGACTAACTTTGGCTTGTTCCTTTGGCATTTGAAATGGCGAGAGAACGAGGTGGATGAGCTTATAGTCGCAGGGCCGCCAGCATCCCCAGAGTTCTTCCTTCGAGAGATTTCGAAGATCTATCAGTTTGTATAGTGCCCCAACACCGACACCCCCTCCTCATATTCGCGTGTCCATGGCAGACTCACGGCTCAACATAGGTAGCTCCCAATCTTTGCCTTCGACAGTTCTCCCGCCCGTCGCCCCTCTGTCTCCCGTTCAACTTGCTACAAGAGAGGAAGCACCTCTTGACCAGCCGAGGCTAGAGAGAGAGATTGAGGTAGAGGTGCCGGACATGACAGAGTCTCAAATTCAAGGGCTATCCATAGAGGAGCGGAATACATTCCTGAAGCACCATTTCCCTCGGCACTATTTTGACGAGCTGAAGTTTGTCCTTGATCTCCGTCCGGCACATGCTAGAGAGTCTAGGGAGATGTGGATGCACGAGAAAGCCTCATACCATTAAACCAATGAGTTCACCAAGTATTCCTTCTGACTTTCGGAATTGATCAGAAAGAAGAACCTACAGCTTGCTAACCAGAGATCGGTCATTGACGCCGAGAAGATCACTATTGAAACTTTGAACAAGAAGATAGGTATGTCCGCTCCCAGTAATGTAATTTCCCTTTTGCATATTGTCGGACTTTTTAGTGCTAGCTTTGTCGATGCAGCAGAGATTATGCAGGCTCATGATGCACTGAAAAGGGAGTCGGAGCATGCCCTAAAAAATTTAAAGACACTGTGGCAGTTCTGAGAACACGGTTCTAATAAAGGACCAAGTTTATCTAGTGCGAGCGGTGGCATCTTGAAGAAGGACAATGTTAGAGTTACCGGGCTCCAGAATGAGAATGCCGCTTTGAAGGCGGAAATTGAAAAGTTGTAGGATGAGAATGCCGAAGTTGCTGAGCTGAAGAGGCAGCTTGAGTTGATGAGGAAAGCGAAGGAGGATGCTGAAGCTAGCAACAGGGACGTGTTGAGTGCGTCTGAGGGTATAAAGGCCAAATATTTAAGGGAGATAGAGTAGTTGAGGGGCCAGCTGAGTGATGTGGAGTTCCGTGTTGGTCCTCCTTCGAGGGGAGTGTCCACAATATGTATGTAAAGGGTTTGAGATTCGGAGGAATCTCATGGGTCGAAGACTATCCCCGGGAGCTAGCTAGAACCAGGGAGAGGTTAGTCCCTTATGAAGCTTTTTGTGTCTAGTAGACGTGAGTACTTTAGATGAGCACCAGCTTGCGAATGTTCTCCTGGATGATGATGAACGCCAGAAGCTGGAGGAAGGGAGGAGGCTACTGCGGGAGGACGCCGAGAAAGAAAGGTTGGTTAGGTTTGTCAAGGAGAAGGGGAAGTTTATGATGACCGAGAGCGTGGTTGTTGCAGAAACCTTTGAAGGGAGGAGTTTTCATCATCCCTTGGCCCCCGAATCTGTTATGGTGAGCAGTCCTGTGGCTTTAGCCCAAGCCTCTGCCGAGTACAATCCTGAATTCTTGGCGCTGGGAGATCCCAGTTTCACCTTGCCTACCGCCGCAAGCGCTCTTCCTATTATTCCTACGCCATCCTTGACCATAGGTAAATTCCTTTTACCTTACATCCATGAGGATGAAGTGATTACCGAATTTGCGGACTAAAAACGTTGTGTCATTGCTATGCAGCTCCTCCTAAGTCTAAGATGGCAGCAGAGCTCTGCCCCTGTGATCCCACAAGTGACTAAATCAGGGCCAGGCCTCATAGGAACACAGGTTGGAGAGGGTGGTGATCAACTCGACCTTTTCTGATATAGTAGTAACACTTAACATGGTGGAAATTCTTAACGAGGAAGGAGAGGTGGCCGATGGACAGAGTGTCGCGGTTAGAGGCCTAGTGGACGCCGATGTATCCTCGATGGCGGCTATGGTGGTAACTCAAAAGGCCAAATTGGTGGCCTGCAAGTTGAGAAGGCGGAGGAGATGGAGAGGGCTATTGTTGAGCCCTGAAGAAAAGGGAAGATGAGGAAGCCAAGCTGAGGGTCACTGAGATCCCTGAGAAAGACAAAGCTTCTGACATCACACCGCACATGTCCCAGAGTCTCGCTGAGCGACGGGCCGCTAGAGAGGCCAAGGAGTAGGCTAAGCGGGAGCGAAAGGAGATCCCGAAGGAGAGCGAGTACACGGTAGGACCGGCTACTGGGCGTGCCCTCGTGCCTATGTTGCTTGCTATTACTGCTGATGTCACAAAGATTCCAGCGGTGATGGTACTGGGGAACGTCGTCGTTCTGTTACTCATGAGTCATATACTCCTCCAAAGGGCCGATCGAGCAGGAGGGGATCTGGCTGGAAGAGGGCTGGTTCTGATGACGAACCGTCGAGTGCTAAATCTGCAAAAATGTAGAAGCACAAAGAAAAGAAGAAAAGATGCCGGAAGTGGTCTAGTGTTGGTGATGAACCGTCGAGTGCTGAATCTGCAAAAAATAGAAGCACAAATAAAAGAAGAAAAGACACGATTAGTGTTAGTAGCCTAAGTAGAGGTTACAGTTATTTTGGTAGTGTAGGCCGATAGTTTATGCGAGTACGACCCTCGCTTTTGGTTTTTCAAGACATGGTGTGGTTCTCATGTACACCCTGTCATTAGAAAGTAAAAGTGTTAGTCACATAGTTTGTTTAGTGTGTGTGTGTGTGAAAATGAAATTTGAAATTGTAAAGATCGATGTTTATTTCAAGTGTTCAGATGTTACTTTTATGTTTTCCAGTGTCCTGTACTTGTATAAGCATACTTATCGTTACACTTGTCACAAAAGCGATTAGGGGCCATCTCTGGGTAAATTATTCCAGAGAGGTGAGGTAGAGCGCTGGTTTCAGTAAGTTTACCTTAGCTCAGGAAACCTGTAGTTTGCGAAACCAGGTTGTGCGCCTGCTATTTTGGGTGGCCTAGGGTTAAACCCAAGTATAGCGAAGGCGTAGGGAATTGCGTTGCGGTCCGCCAGGTGGATAGCTCTCCCATCATTCGTCGGGTTGAGGCAAGCCGCTAGATGTCGTTTATTCGCCGACGTAGTTTTTAGCCCTGATCTTCGGCTCGTAAGGTCCAATTGGGGCCATGGGCGGCCCTCTAAGCTTTCAGAGCTTAGGGGAAGAAATGATTTAAGGTCGGTCTTTGTGTTGCACCAAGATTTGACCGACACCTGCAAATGGCGAAGAGAGATTTGCATCGATCTTAGTCGGCCGCTGAGTGGCACCAAGTCGCATGGACTAGGATGTGGAACGATTTATCCTTTGCCTCGACACTGGGCCGAGGTTCGAGTTAGTGGTTGTTTATACTCGGTCGCGCTGTGGGCCGGTGATTTGAGTAGCATTGTCGGATCCCATGCTCGGGGTACCGGGTGTAGCCAAGTGTTTTAACCTTGATGTTGCCGTGATGTAGGGACGGTGGCACCGACTCCCGTTCCCGATGTGTCGATGCAGCGGTCGTAGGTGTGAATGAAGCGGGTTGTCGAAACACGCATTACGTGAGAAGTAAACAACAAGGAAATAGAAAAAACTGAACATCATTTCTACTGATAACTTGGCAGTAACAGCCTTTATAATGCCTTGAATTTCTGGAAAAACAAAACATTGTTTGAAAAGAAAAAACAATCGTGAACTAAGTTATGTAAAGTAGTTGTGGAGATGTTTGCTATTCCACGCCCTTGGGAGTTCAGATCCGTCAACGGTGGTGAGTTTGAAATTCCATCGTTAAGCTTTCGTTGTATGGAGTACGGTCCTTCCCAGTGAGGCGCGAGGCTTGTTCGTGGGAGAAAAACCCATTTTAGGATGAGATCGCCGACGTTGAGGTCCTTATGGCGGACCCTGGAATTGAATTATCGGGCTACTTGCTGTCGTTGGGCAGCGACTCTGATGTCGGCCTCGTTCCTCTTTTCTTCCTGTAGGTCGAGTGATCCTAGAAGTAAATCTTGTTTTGTCGTTGGATCGAAGTACGTAACTCGATGAGACTGAAGCTTGAGCTCAATGGGGATGATGGCTTCGGATCCGTAAGCGAGGGTGAAGGGAGTGTGTCTGTTTATCATCTTGTGGGTGGTCCGGTAGGCCCATAGAGCCAGAGGAAGTTCGTCTTTGCACATGCCCCCAGCCTTTTCCAGACGTTTCTTGATGGTTGATTTGAGGACTTTATTAACCGCCTCGACTTGCCCTTTAGCTTGGGGGTGAGCCACTGACGAAAATCTTTTTTTGATGCTATGGCGCCGACAGGAGGCTTTGAACTTGGCACTCTCAAATTACGTGCTATTGTCGGAGATGATAGCTTGGGGAATCCCATAGCAGGCAATCATGTTGCGGACGACAAAGTTGATCATCTTATTTGTAGTGATGGTTTCGAGGGCTTAAGCATCTGCCAGCTTGGTGAAATAGTCCACTGCGATGACGGCGTATCGTGCCCCTCCTCTATCCATTGGGAGAGTTCCAATGATGTCGATTCCCCACATGGACATTGGCTATGGGCTGACCATATGAGACAATTCGGCAGGCGGGGCTCTTAGGATCATGGAAAGGCGTTGGCACTTGTCGCAGTTGCGAGCATATTCCGTGGCGTCTTGGTCAAGTGTGGGCCAATAGCAACCATGTCAGAGTGTCTTTTTGGCTAGGGTTTGCCCCCTAGTGTGGTCGCCGCATTCGCCTTCATGCACATTACATAGCATTCGGAGGGCGTCGCCATGGGATACGCATCGGAGCAAGGGAACAGAAAAACCTCTACGGTAGAGTACACCGTCCATAAGAATGTGACGAGCCGACTGGTGAGTGAGCGCACTCCTTTCCTTGTAGTGACCTGGTAGGGTCCCGTGCTGCAGGTAATTTCTGATTGGTGTCATCCAGGACTCGGGCTCGGGTTCGGTACTCATGGCCATCTCGTTGTGTCCTTGCTTGATGCACGGAGAGTTGAGCATTTCGACTGGGGCGAATCCATTAAGTTGTGGATCTTTGGAGCTTGCAATTTTAGCGAGGGAATCTACCTTTTCATTCTGCTCCCGCAGGACATGGGTGATGGTGAAATGTTCAAGGTAGGCGAATAGCCCCTGAACCTGGGCCATGTATTGGGCAAGTCGTTCTTCTACCGCTTGATATTCCCCCAGTACTTGTCAGACGATAAGCTGTGAATCAGAGAAGATGTGGACGGTCTCTAGCTTGAGTTCGATCGCGATTCTAAGCCCGACGATCAAGGCCTCATATCCCGCGTCGTTGTTGGTAGCAGGGAAATTTAGCCTCAACGTGTAATACATTGGGCGTTCTTCAGGGGTTATGAGCACGACTCTGGGACCGAAGCACTTCTTGTTAGAGGAGTTGTCTACGAACAACTTCCATTAGGCGCCAGGGGCCCTTGCGCTCTCTGCGGGAGCCTCCTCGAGAGTTGTGAATTCTGCGATGAAATCCGTAAGGGCTTGGCTGAATATGGTTCATCGGGGAGTGAAGGTTATCTCGAACTGGCTTAGCTCCATACTCCATTTTTGTAATCGACCGGATGCCTCGGTTCGTTGTAGGACCGGTCGCAGCGGTTGGTTAGTGAACACTTTTATGGGATGAGACTGGAAGTATGGTCGGAGCTTTCTAGAGGAAATCAGTAAGCAGAACTCCAGCTTCTCCAACTTCGGATAATTCTTCTTTGCCCCTGTTAGTCACTTGCTAATGTAGTACATGGGCCGTTGGGTGCGATCTTCAAGACGTATTAGCACCGAGCTGATTGCCTGCGCAGAAATAGCCAGATAAATGTATAAGTCCTCATGGTCTATAGATTTAGAAATGATAGGTGGTCCCTCTAATTGATCCAGAAGTTCCCTGAATGCGGAGATGCATTTGGGGTCCACTCGAAAATGCGTTTCCCTTTTCGGAGTAAATCGAAGAAGGGGATGCACTTGTCGGTGGCATTAGAGATGAACCGACTTAATGTGGCAATCTTTCTGTTCAGACTTTGGTAATCCCTGATGTTCTCGGGGACTCGAATGTCCTGAATAGCTTGGATCTTTTCTGGATTGGCTTTGATACCCCAAAATTGACAATGAAACCCAAGAATTTTCCCGAAGCGACTCCGACATAGCATTTCAGTGGGTTGAGTTTCAGGTCCTACGAGAGGAGGACATCGAACATTTCGTAGAGGTGGTGGACGTGATCGCTTGATATTTTAGATTTCACAAGTATATCGTCCACGTACACCTCCATAGACTTTCCAATCTGATTTTTAAAGAGTCGATTAAACATTCATTGATAAGTGGTGCCAACATTCTTGAGGCCGAAGGGCATGACACGGTAGCAGTAGAGCCCAAGGTCGGTTATGAAAGAGGTATGATCTTGGTCGCGGCGATTCATTGGGATCTGGTTGTAGCCTGAGTAGGTGTCCATGAAAGATAGCAGCTGGTATCCGGCAGTTGAATCGACTACTCGATCGATATTTAGGAGCGGGAAACTGTCCTTGGGATAAGCCTTAATTAGATCGGAGAAGTCAATGCATGTTCGCCATTTACCATTGGCTTTTTTAACTAGAACTGGGTTGGAAACCCATTCAGGATAGTCGGATTATGGGATGAAGTTATTGTTGAGCAGACGGTCTACCTCTTCCTCTATTTCTTTGGACCTTTTAGGTCACAAGAAGCGGTCGTCTGTTTGATTGGAGGCATCGTAGGATCTAAGCATAGGGAGTGGCAAGCAATCGTGAGGTCAATGCCCTTCATGTTGGAGTGAGTCCATGCAAACACATCCAGATTGGACTTTAAGAAGTTTATAAGATCCTCTTTGACTACGGGGTGGAGTTGTGACCTTACCTTCAACACACTTGTTGGGTCGTCGGGGTTGACGGGAACATCCAGTGTGCATCGGGGTGGCCTTCTCATATTCGGGTTCTTCGTCCTTCCGTGGGTCGAGGTCATCAGAAAGATGACAATGGCGTCTGAGCCAGGGCCCATACGCTGCTGATTGCTATGCTGAGACGTTCTTGGCGTAAGAAGGTACGGGAACGGTTTTGCCCTTGTCCTTGTTGTACGCATTCTTCCATTCTATAGCGTAGCATTCCCTGGCGCTTACTTGGTCGCCCCTAACGGTTCCAATCCCATTTTCTGTTGGGAACTTCATTAGGAGAGACCATAGTGCCATATAAACTCGGAATTCAGTGAGAAAAAGGTGCCCTAGAAAGGCGTCATAGGGGGGTCGATGTCTATAACCATGAAAGTGAGAATTCGTACTCGGTTTCGGTCCCCCTCTCCCAGTTCAATAGGTAGGTCGATCATCCCTACGAGGGAACTAGAGGCCCCATTGAAGCCATTGATCGCGATGCAACATGGATTCAAATCATACGTTTCCAATTTCATCTGGTCATAGGTGGCCTTGAAGATGATGTAGACCGAGCTCCCTGAGTCGATTGAAACCTTTCGGACAGAAGAAGCACCGATTTGAGCAGTGATGACTAGTGGATCGGTGGTCGGGATCTTCACCCCTGTCAATTCTTTATATCGAAAGACAATGTCGTCTCACATGGTTTTTTGTAGCTTAGACGGGGTGGACTCAGGAGAGCAGAGCTGGCTTCGTAGGTAGCGTACTTTATGGAACTCACATACTCCTCCATTTATCGAAAGCTGTCGTGTGTGGGGTAAGGCCCACCACATATGGTGTTGATCACGATTCCCCATCCTGGGTTAGACGGTCCCGGAGCTGCCTTGGTGGCTGCTTCTTGAGTTGGCGTAGGAGGCTGTGAGTTTATTTCAGGGGGAAAGCGTTCCTGGACATATTTCTCAATTTGTGTCTCATGAATAAGTTTCTCGATTGCATCCCTAAGTTGGCGGCACTCGTTGGTGTCGTGTCCGTACACGTCGTGGTATCGACAGTACCTCCCGGTGTTTCTCCCATGGTCAGTTGATTCTCTGACACGCGGCTTCTTGTATAGCAAGGTGTTGCATGTTCCCAAGTAGATTGTCTCTATGCCTTCGTTTAATGGGGTCTAGGTCTCGAAAGCTTGGCGAGGGCCGGGCTTTCTCGACTCTTCTGGGGCTTGCCTGTTGTTTCGTCCGTCTGGCTTGTCGTTGTTTGGTTTTTGCCTGTAGGGGCCTGTCCCCATGCTTTTGTCGAAGGGCTCCCCGCCTCGCCTTCCCCTGAGATTGTAATTTGCAATGTCCGCTTGGGGATCATGGGGCGACTTGTGGCAGAGAGCTGGTTCCGTCTTGCCTCTTCTTGGCACAAATATTGATCCGCCTTCTCATAGAAGGCGTCGAGGCTTTTTGGCTGCTTCCGATCGATCCATGCCCCGAACTCTGAAGTAGGGAGGACACCTTTTGCTAGCTGAAAGAGTATGGTGCGAGGATCCAGATCCTCGACCTCGGCGAGACCTATGTTAAACCGGGAAAGGAAGCTTTTGAGCGACTCAGCGGGCCTATGGTATAGGTTGGATAAAGTGAGAGCATTCTTCGGAGTCGGGATATGCACCCTGAATTGCTTGACTAGTTCTATTTCTAATTACCCAAAGTTGTTAATGGAGTCAAGTGGGAGGCGAGAGAACAAGAGTAAAGCAGTATCGGATAGGAAGACCAGAAAGCATTTACATTTGGTTGGGTCATTTCCCCGGCTTGAGTCCATTTGCCATTCATATCGATTCAGGAAAGCACAAGGATCAGTGGTGCCATTGTAGAGTGGCATTTGGGGCATGCTAAAGTGCCTTGGTCACTCAGCCTCATTGACTCTTCTTGTGAAAGAGTTACGCCTAACATGAGCTTCCTATGAGCCACGTGCGCTCCTTCGGATCTCCCTCGTGATCCTTCATATCACATCGGGGAGATAGGTTGGGTGAGGATCCTCCATCGGGATCCACGGATTTTGACGTGGTTCTGGAGTCCTATTACGAGGTCGCCTTCTGTAATGAATGTCTAGGTCATCGTCTTCCATGTCCTCGACATTGATGACTGGATCCTGATGCGAACGACGAGGCGATGCAGGCTGATTTCGATCCGGATCTAGGGGATCACGGGCCACTGGAGTAGCACGCTCATCATCGCGATCAGCGACGATAGTGTTGTGTCGAGAAAGGGGTTGGTTGGTCGGACCCAGTCTGTCATTTATGATCAAGCAAGATCGGTCTCGATGTTGTGCCCCCTCATTATATGTGACTATAGTTCGGTCACCGATGCCAATTCGATTGCCGTTGGCATGAGAGTTATCGTTATTGACAACAATGAACCTCCTTCTTTGATGTGGGCGCCTCGACTAGGAAGAGGAAGTTTATGAGGCATTTGATCGAGGTTGAGCATTGTTCCAAGTTAGTTCAAGTCGGTCGATGATGCGTTGACTTTTTTGAAGCTGTAGCATAAGATCGATGTTATTTTTTAACGCTTGGCTAAGCTTGACCGTTGTGTTATCGTATTTTTCAGATAGCGCTCGGATTTGAGTTTATGTCACGGCGGTTCGGGGTCCACAACAGGAGGCACGATTTCGTTAGTGTCCGGGATGTCCGTAGGTCAAGGTTGTTGGGATATGTCGGTCTCAGATGCGGCTGAAGAGCCGACCATTGCGTTCTTTGGTTGCTTTTCCATCTTAAGCGGACTCGATAGCAGATTTGGCAAGGAACCTCAATCTCGTTGGTGGTCGATATGACAATGTGCGACAAAGGCACAAGATTTGAGTTGAATTCTCAGTGAAAGCATCAAATGTTGACGGCAAAAAATGTCGTAAACACCAAAGATTCCTATTACTAGGAATAGTTAATTCGGTCGCAAGACTAAGTAGAAGAAAGCGGTAAATTGCACAATAATTTATAGTGGTTCGGCCGCGGATTAGGCCTACATCCACTTTGGTAAGTTGTTGGAATTTTATTAATCACTCTAGAATTACAAGGTAGAGCCATGCTCATTACATTCACTTTGATAATTGCCATGTGCTAGCTAGGTATTTAGAAAAATGGATATTTAATTCTCCCTCATCCCTAAACAGGAGGTGCAATTAATGAGGCTCGTGAAGCTCTAGGAGGCTCTCAAGTGAAGAAAATCCAACCCCTTTGAAGTGTGAGGCCATGAGCTATTTATAGGAGTGGGGGTAGGTAGGAGTAGGTAGAAATAGGGGACCACTAGCAGAATTTCGCACCCGCCACATGCACACTACTGGATTTCGAACCTGGGCACGGGTGCGAAATTTCGCACCCCCTGGGTGCTAAATTTTGAACCTACTGGGTGCGAAATTTTGCACTCTGCTGGGTGCGAATTTCAGACACTGCCTGGTGCGAAGTTCTTTCGAGGGGTGCGAGGGTCTCTGGATCATGAGCTTGAGGCTTGTGATTCCTTCGAGGTCTGAGGCCCTGGTTCGGGGATGTTTTGTGGATATTGTGAGGTTGCGAGCGGCGTGGTCCCTTCTCGATCCTGTTTCCTTCATTCCTAAGCGTCCCTTCTCAGCCTCAATTTCACACGATACGTTGTGTTGAGCGTATCTGATGCACTCTTGGGAACTGGACCAAAAGGCTAGTCAACAATTTCCATGCCTATACATCGACTAACCTCCCATATTCCATCACTGGTTCCCAAACTAATTACACCATCACCAAACTCCATATCAAAAACCCTTCCTCTCTATCCCCTTTTCATTAAGCTTGGCTCCCCTGAAAAATCATCCATTTCAGACGTTCACTGTGACCATCGTATCACCAAAACACATCGAACACCCTTGAAAAGAAAAATAATCACGCAAGTGTTGTTCACCCTCCTCAAGGCAAAACAACCCACAATCCGTGAAACAACACTCAATTCTTTCCATGTGCTGGATCCTAGAACACACTGTCTTTCTGTCGGCGACACAAAATAATTCGAACCCATTTAAAAGATATACCAGCATGAAGAAAATGGAAAGTGGGTATCAATGTATTTGGTATTGAGAATTTAAGGAAGAATATGGTTTGATTTTTGTAACACCCCACCTCCGCCAGGGTGGCTCTTGCAAGCACTCTGACTTTGGAGGGGCGTTTGAATCAGGTAAACATGCATAATGATATATCAAGGCAGAACAAGAACATATGTATATATGTAAACAGAGTAAATAACATAGATAAAACAGCGGAAGATTTCAAACCATTACAAAATAAGTCTGGTACAACATAATGTCAACTTTCCAAATACACAAGTCTAGATAAAAACAACATTACTGAAAAACTGAAATACATAAGTACTATCCCCAAAATAAGTGATAACCATAGCTAGCTTCATGTCAAGACCGTACATGAGCTAAAATCCCACAAGCAAGCGATCAGAAATCCAAGCTAAGCTCCAATATTCCCACCCTGAGAACCTGGGGGGGGGGGGGAAACGGAAGAAAAGAGGCGAAAGAAAAACAGGTCAGTCAAAAAGACTGAGTAAGCCCTACTACAATCAATGTAAACTGATAAAGTTAACTGGTATGATGAAAGCTGGGATGAACCTAAGGATAACAACATACTAGCATGATGATTAACTAACCAGGTAGATAAAGGTGTCATCGCATAATCAGGATTAAGGTTTTGCATCACAGGTGTACTAGCAAACTAACATGACTTGAATAAACAAGTATTGATCCCTTGGCCCAAGCTTTGGCCCAAAAACATGAAGTGACCCTAATACGAGGTCCAATAACATGAAATGACCCTAATACGAGGTCCAACCAAACGGTCTAGTCGATCGGCTCCCTAAGCCTAACTCGTCACGTATTGGTGTCAATACGGCCCAAACATAATTGTAGTCAGACTGTGCCGGGTCTCCCGTCGGGTGTATCAAGCCCTAGGGTGTCAACCCCTGGACACCATAAACATGAGTGCACAGTCTCGATCTACTGGTACCCGTGCATGTTTTCTCCGGCTACGGACTGTGTGCACGACCATAGTCCGCCCGGAACTACACTGGCGAACCACTCTGCCATCGCTTTTGGTCACTTACCTCCAGCCCAGTAATCGTGCCCCCTCCCTAGCCTAGTCCCTAGGGTCTTAATGATACAAACTTGGGATTACTGCTGGAGTGGACCCCCATTGCTAGGATTTTTCTAGTGGGTTAAGTACGGTTTAACCCTCTTGCTAATCATGGATTAACTTGGTTAAGTGTAACGATGAGCTCACGACTTAACCCTGATTAATCTACCAAGCCCAAATTGGTTAAGTATTAAGTGGACCATGACTTAACCCTAATCATGAGGCATTAATTAATTTAATGCGCCTTAACCTCTCACATTAGACTTTGTTGCGGTTACTAGTTAAGCCGGTCGGTTCCGGGTAGCTTTACACCACAACTTGGTCTAACCTCGGGTTCAAGGTACAACATGACCAACTTCACACATTGGGTCCTATTGTTTGTAGCAACTAGTTAAGCCGGTCGGTTCCGGGTAGGTTTACGCTACAAACTCAACCCAACCTCGAGTTGGTCACACTTATATTTTCTAAGTGTCATGTCCATCATGTTTCCAAAACATGTTACAAGTTTTCAAGCATTTGGGTAGACCTAACTTAATAGGTAAATTCCCAAAGGGTAGACCTAACTTAATAGGTAAATTCCCAAGCTTATGTTTTTATGTCTTTTAAGTTTACCCAACCCCAAACGCAATCCCATCGCTTGCATATCGCAATAGCGCATAAAGGATAGAAAGAGGGAACTTGGCATAATCATGACATAAAGGTGTTGAAGCCACAAGTTTAACATGGTGGCATATGAAATGTACATATGTTCACATACTTGCATATTACATTTTTAGGCCTCAAAAGCATGCATAAAACCAAACTTAGCATATTGGTGATACATGGTGATAAATGACATGTAGAAATGGCCATATGTTCGCATTTAGCCTCACATGCAAGTTATCATAAGAGATATGATAACTTACATGTTGCCAAAATGCAACCTTTAGCATAAAGCTTGAAGCTTTATGTTCATAAACCCAAGATAAGCTTGCATAACATGATAACATGAGTAAGATGATCAACCCAAACTTGCATGCATAACATGGCAACTTGCATATCATAACATAGCAAACTTGCATAACATAACATGGCAACTTGCATATCATGACATAGCAAACTTGCATACATAACATGATAGACTTGCATAACACATCATAGTAAACTTGCGTATCATAATGATCAAACACAACTTGCATCATTCATTAACTTTAGAGTTTAAATATGAAAGTAGAAAAGGGCTTACAATGCTTATGAAGGCACAAAAAATATGACAAAGCCCTTATGCAATCAAATAGACCCAAAATGCAAGCTCTAATAGAAAAACACTTGAGCCAAAATGATCAAAACTCTTTCTTTATGATGCAAATATAGAAACTTGACTTGAATGCAAGCTAATGATGCTCATACAAGCTTGAAAACACTTGTATGCATGGAAAATCTCTCATAGAAATGACTTAGGAAATTTATGAAGAGAGTGGAGGCCATGAGAGGATTGATTTTGCCATAGTGTAGTTGTATGAATGAATAATGATGATTTAGGGTTAGGTTAGGGGCTTATTTATAGAGATTAGGATTAGTTCTAGCCTTAGGATTAAACCCTAGTTCCAATCTCAGCCCTCAAAACCGAATCTGGCCCCCAAACTCAGCACAACTCCCAAAATGGTGCACCAGGCAAACTGCCCGGCTGAACCAAGTCGACAGGGCTGTCGACTTGGGTCAACCAAGTCGACAGGGCTGTCGACTTGGGTGCTTTGGTGGGAATTTTCCCGCCTGCCCCCAATCTGACCTAATTTTTCCAAATTCAAACTTGAATTTGAAATCTGTTTTTACTTTGAAATTTTCTGAAAACTTCGTTGGGCCTTAATCGGGTCATACAGACTCCGATTTTCGAAAACTCGGACTCTATTTCGTGTATTTTTCCGAGACTAATGCAATGGCATAGCTCGTTTCCCTTGATTCAGATTTATAAATTAAATTCTGCCTCGATTTACATTATAACAGGTTATTGAAAATACGGGTTGTTACATTCTCCCCTCCTTAAAGGATTTCGTCCCCGAAATCTTCAAGTTAGGAAGAACGTATCCTACCATCCAACATCCATCTACTCAAAACATCATCCACGAGCAATCATTGTCCTTACAAGATTCTAAATGTTGTATGAACATATGCAAAGGTGTGTGTATATGTACTTATCTAATGCAAATATCATCAATGCAAATTATGTCAGTGAAATGAATCCATATGTATGCAATTCCTAACATAATGTATAACATCTATATGTGTGCACATAACATACATCCATATGCAACATCCATGTGATAACACAAAAGTTTTCATCCATGAATAAGCGTAAACACTCATGCATATGCAATATGAGGAGTGTGTGAGCCGATCTAGTGCCTAATGTGTATAATGCATCCACGAGTAACCACTTGCAAACACTTGCAACCACTTGCAAACATCAAGCATAACATGTTTCAAACACATGTTTCATCCAAAGGGTTTCTACCTAAGGTTCTCATGACAAGATTAACACGATAAACTAGATAAACATGGATAGCGAAGAGAAAGATACGCTAACAAAGAAAAGAGATTGAGAGTGTACCCTCAAAAAGGAATGGATAAAGCCCATGCATCTTCTCCTCGGTTTCCCAAGTTGCGTCTTCTTCGGCTTCACCCCATTGAACCTTCACCAACTTGACCTCTCGATTCCTTAGCTTCTTGGTCTCCGTCCCCAAGATACGAATCGGAGCTCTCCTCAAGGTAGCCTCTTTCTCCACTTCCACATCTTTCAGAACACTTGGCTCAACAACCGCTGCTGATTCATGTAAACACTTCCGGAGATGCGAGACATGAAAAACATCGTGTACTCCGGCAAGCTTCTCGGGCAACTCCACTCTATAAGCCATCTGCTCGATCCTCTCTATAATAGGGAATGGTCCAAAAAACCTCGGTGCTAACTTCCCAACGGCTCCAAATCGGACCACATTCCGTAAAGGAGAAACCTTCACGAAAACCATATCCCCAACATCAAACTCCAAATCAGTTCTTCGCTTATCAGCATAGGATTTCTGTCGGTCTTGGGCCGCTTTCATCCGTCTCCGAATCAACTCGACCTTCTCGGATGTATCTCTGATCATATCAGGCCCAAGTATAAGCTCATCTGTAGTCTCCCACCAACATGTTGGCGACTTGCACGGCCTCCCATATAAAGCTTTAAATGGTGCCATCCCTATGCTTGCCTGATAACTGTTATTATATGCAAACTCAACAAGATGGAGATGGTCTTCCCAAGTACCACCAAAATCCAGAATACAAAGCCTCAACAGATCCTCGAGTACCCTATTCACCCTTTCGGTTTGACCGTCCGTCTGTGGGTGATAAGCCGTACTTAGATTCAACCTCGTGCCCATAGCTTCTTGCAAGCTATTCCAGAATTGACTTGTAAAGATTGGGTCACGGTCACTGACTATACTAGAAGGGCCTCCATGTAGTCTCACAATCTCACGAAGATATACAGACGCTAGCCAAGATGCGGTCCTCTTGCTCTTCACCGGAATGAAATGAGCACTCTTCGTAAGTCTATCCACAATAACCCATATGCTCATATTCCCTTTCCTTGACCTTGGTAGCCCATCGATAAAATCCATGGAAATACTCTCCCACTTCCAAAGTGGAACGTCTAGAGGATGCAATAGCCCACCGGGCTTCTTCGACTCGGCCTTAACTTGCTGGCAAATGATACATCTAGAGACAAACTCTGCCACATCCTTCTTCATCCCAGGCCAAAAGAAAATGTGCTTCATATCTTTATACATCTTATATCCGCCCGGATGTATAGTCAACTTAGAGTGATGCGCTTCCTCAAGAACTTTTCTTACTAAATCTTCTACCATTGGAACACATAACCTTCCGTCTCTCCTCAGCCAACCCTTGTCATCAATAGAATATCGAGCGAGATGACTAGACGCCTCTCCTCGAATCAGCTTATCCATAATCTCAACTATCTGAGGGTCTTCTCTCTGCGAAGCCCCAACTTGATCAAGAAGGGTAGGTCTGAGTTCCAGAGATGCCAAAGAACCGGTCATCGACTCAATCGCCAAAGAGAAATCAAAGGTTGCCACATACTCCAAATTCTTCATCTCAACGAATAGAGGACTCAGAGTCAACCTTTTTCTACTCAATGCATCTGCTACCACATTCCCCTTGCCAGGGGTATAAGCTATCTCAAAATCGTAGGACGCCAAGAATTCCATCCATCTTTGTTGCCTCAGATTCAGATCCTTCTGAGAAAAGAGATACTTCAATGACTTGTGATCGGTATAAAGCTCAAATCTTTCTCCCAGAAGATAATGGCGCCAAGCCTTGAGTGCATATACTATTGCTGCCAACTCTAAGTCATGAGTGGGATAATTCTTCTCATGCACTTTGAGTTGTCTACCGCCAAAGCATATCACTCTTACTTCTTGCATTAGAACAGCTCCTAACCCCGTGCCACATGCATCGGTGTATACTGTAAATAACTTCCCTCCATCGGGCAAAGCTAGAACAGGTGCTGATGTGAGAGCTCTCTTGAGCTTCTGAAAAGCAAGCTCTCATTCTATGCTCCAAGCAAAGACTAAATTCTTCTTCGTCAATTTAGTGAGAGGAGCGGAAATCTTCGCGAAGTCCTTGATGAACTTCCGGTAAAAGCCTGCAAGACCTAGAAAACTTCTCACTTCGGTTGCATTCCTTGGAGTCTTCCAATCCTGAACTGCAACTACCTTAGCGGGATCCACCGCTAAGCCTTGCTTAGATACTATATGCCCAAGGAATCTAACTTCCCTTCTCCAAAAGTGACACTTGGAGAACTTGGCCTTCAACTGATGCGCTCTAAGCGTATCCATCACCTCCACGAGATGCCTTGCGTGCTCTTCCTCATCCTTAGAGAAGATCAGAATATCATCTACGAAGACCACGACAAACTTATTCAAGAACTCCCTGAACACCCTACTCATCAAGTCCACGAAATATGCGGGTGCATTAGTCAAGCTGAACGGCATGACAAGCCATTCGAAGAATCCATCTGGAGTTCTGAACGCAGTCTTTTCTATACTATCTTCAGCTACCCTGAGCTGATGGAATACAGTAGCAAGATCAAGCTGAGAGAAAACAGAAGCACCGATAAGCTGGTCAAAGAGATCATCAATCCTTGGTAACGGGTGTCTGTTCTTCTTAGTCAGCTTATTCCACTCTCGATAGTCAACACAAAGTCGGAGAGAACCATCTGCCTTGGTAGCAAATACCACAGGCGCTCCCCATTCAGATATACTTCGTCTAATGAAGTTCTTCTCAAGCAACTCTTTCACTTGCTTACTTAGCTCCCGCCTTTCACGCGGAGCCATGTGCCGAACGGGCAAAGAAACCGGCTTTGCATTATCCACCAGATAAATGCGGAAATCAATCTCTCGCTTAGGGGGCAACCCCCTAACTTCATCGAAAACATCCGGATACTCTCGAACCACTCTTACAGACTGAAGAGTTTCCATTGACGAGTCGAGTGATTCAAGATAGCACAACATGACGGGACCTCTCGGATTACAAGAAATTTCTAGGGTGTTTCCGAGGCGAGTCACGAGCCTCACAACCCTATGCTCACAATCAAGGATGGCTCCATATCTGGACAACCAATCCATGCCCAATATCAATCCGTATCCCCTAAAACCAAGAACATAAGCACTACACAAGAACTCTACACTCAGTATAGAGATCCTCAAATCCCCACATATCATAGACAGATGGGCGGAACCCCCAATAGGATTTGAGACACAGACGGGATCATCTACCAAGCTAGTACTAAGGTGCAAACTATCAACAAGATCAGATGAGATAAAGCTATGCGATGCACCAGAATCAAACAAGGTACGAACTGGAAAATCAGAAATATATACAAGGCTCTCAACAGAAATACTACCTCGGTCGGGAACTGGAGCGACATTGAGAGCATGAACTTGCCCTCCTGAAGGTCCAGCATGCTGAGTCTGACCCTGGCCTTGCCCTTGCTTCTTCGGGCAATCCTTACTGAAATGTCCAGTCTCACCGCAGAAAAAGCATTCACCATTCTTCCTTTTCCTCTTCTTACAATCCTTAATAAGATGCCCAACTGAACCACAATAATGGCACTTCCCCTTGTTGTTCTTGCCCTTGTTGTTGTTCCCCTTGTTGCCTTGACTCTTGTTCTTGTTCTGATTGCCTTGACTGCTCTGACCACTTGGATTATACTGATTTCCTTTCCACTGGGAATCAGTCTTCTTGGCTTGAGTATCATTCATCTTGACCTCTTTCTTGACATCTCCCTGAAGTAACGCCATATCAACCAAGCTCTCAAACGTGGCCCCATGGGGAATATGTGACATAGCCAATCCCTGCAACGACTCATTCAATCCTCTAGCAAAACGAAGAGCCTTCTTCTGAGGAGTATTCACCATATCCAAGCCAAAACGAGCTAACTGATTGAACTTATTCACATATTCTTTGACAGACATATCTCCTTGTTTCAAAGTTATGAACCTCTCCATTTGCAGATTCTCCTCAGTAGAAGATAGAAACTTAAGCACGAACCTTGCCCTGAAATCGACCCAAGTCTCAACAGGCCTAGTACCATTGGTGACTTCCCACCAATAAGCGGCTTCATCCTTCATAAGCCAAACCGCCGACAAGATCTTCCTCTGATCGTCTAACCCAAAGATAGCAAATAAATCCTCGGTCTCTTTCAACCAATTTCTGGCCTCTACAAAAGTCTCAGTGCCTTGAAAGTTCTTGCCACCCATTGCTTTGAAATCTTTGCAAGTCTTTGCGAAGTCAGCTTGAGGATGCTGAGGAGGAGGAGGAAGAGGAACCTCAGCGACAGGAGGAGGAGGAACATTAACTACTGGAGGAGGAGGAGGAGGGACATCTGCGGGGCCGACTTCGGTCGCCCTAGCCTCCAAAAGTCTCCTATACCAAACAGGTACGTGTACTCCCTCCGGAATAGCAAAGTTATCGGCCATACTGAAAACGAAGAAAAAGACAGATTCAGAATGGGGAAAAACGAAGGAATTTTGCTAATGGCTTTTTGGGGAATAGCCTTTAAAATAAACTAGACTTTTCTTTGGAAAATACTTTATACTTGGTTTTGAAAATAGTTTTCCAAAAGTTTCAAAAACCTTTTTGTTCCTTCTCGTAAACCATATGCTCTGATACCAAATGTAACACCCCACCTCCGCCAGGGTGGCTCTTGCAAGCACTCTGACTTTGGAGGGGCGTTTGAATCAGGTAAACATGCATAATGATATATCAAGGCAGAACAAGAACATATGTATATATGTAAACAGAGTAAATAACATAGATAAAACAGCGGAAGATTTCAAACCATTTCAAAACAAGTCTGGTACAACATAATGTCAACTTTCCAAATACACAAGTCTAGATAAAAACAACATTACTGAAAAACTGAAATACATAAGTACTATCCCCAAAATAAGTGATAACCATAGCTAGCTTCATGTCAAGACCGTACATGAGCTAAAATCCCACAAGCAAGCGATCAAAAATCCAAGCTAAGCTCCAATATTCCCACCCTGAGAACCTGGGGGGAAACGGAAGAAAAGAGGCGAAAGAAAAACAGGTCAGTCAAAAAGACTGAGTAAGCCCTACTACAATCAATGTAAACTGATAAAATTAACTGGTATGATGAAAGCGGGGATGAACATAAGGATAATAACATACTAGCATGATGATTAACTAACCAGGTAGATAAAGGTGTCATCGCATAATCAGGAGTAAGGTTTTGCACCACAGGTGTACTAGCAAACTAACATGACTTGAATAAACAAGTATTGATCCCTTGGCCCAAGCTTTGGCCCAATAACATGAAGTGACCATAATACGAGGTCCAATAACATGAAATGACCCTAATACGAGGTCCAACCAAACGGTCTAGTCGATCGGCTCCCTAAGCCTAACTCGTCACGTGTTGGTGTCAATACGGCCAAAACATAATTGTAGTCAGACTGTGCCGGGTCTCCCGTCGGGTGTATCAAGCCCTAGGGTGTCAACCCCTGGACACCATAGACATGAGTGCACAGTCTTGATCTACTGGTACCCGTGCATGTTTTCTCCGGCTACGGACTATGTGCACGACCACAATCCGCCCGGAACTACACCGGCGTACGACTCTGCCGTCGCTTTTGGTCACTTACCTCCAGTCCAGTAATCGTTCCCCCTCCCTAGCCTAGTCCCTAGGGTCTTAATGATACAAACTTGGGATTACTGCTGGAGTGGACCCCCATTTCTAGGATTTTTCTAGTGGGTTAAGTACGGTTTAACCCTCTTGCTAATCATGGATTAACTTGGTTAAGTGTAACGATGAGGTCACGACTTAACCCTGATTAATCTACCAAGCCCAAATTGGTTAAGTATTAAGTGGACCATGACTTAACCCTAATCATGAGGCATTAATTAATTTAATGCACCTTAACCTCTCACATTAGACTTTGTTGCGGTTACTAGTTAAGCCGGTCGGTTCCGGGTAGCTTTACACCACAACTTGGTCTAACCTCGGGTTCAAGGTACAACATGACCAACTTCTCACATTGGGTCCTATTGTTTGTAGCAACTAGTTAAGCCGGTCGGTTCCGGGTAGGTTTACGCTACAAACTCAACCCAACCTCGAGTTGGTCACACTTATATTTTCTAAGTGTCATGTCCATCATGTTTCCAAAACATGTTACAAGTTTTCAAGCATTTGGGTAGACCTAACTTAATAGGTAAATTCCCAAAGGGTAGACCTAACTTAATAGGTAAATTCCCAAGCTTATGTTTTTATGTCTTTTAAGTTTACCCAACCCCAAACGCAATCCCATCGCTTGCATATCGCAATAGCGCATAAAGGATAGAAAGAGGGAACTTGGCATAATCATGACATAAAGGTGTTGAAGCCACAAGTTTAACATGGTGGCATATGAAATGTACATATGTTCACATACTTGCATATTACATTTTTAGGCCTCAAAAGCATGCATAAAACCAAACTTAGCATATTGGTGATACATGGTGATAAATGACATGTAGAAATGGCCATAAGTTCGCATTTAGCCTCACATGCAAGTTATCATAAGAGATATGATAACTTACATGTTGCCAAAATGCAACCTTTAGCATAAAGCTTGAAGCTTTATGTTCATAAACCCAAGATAAGCTTGCATAACATGATAACATGAGTAAGATGATCAACCCAAAGTTGCATACATAACATGGCAACTTGCATATCATAACATAGCAAACTTGCATAACATAACATGGCAACTTGCATATCATAACATAGAAAACTTGCATACATAACATGATAGACTTGCATAACACATCATAGTAAACTTGCATATCATAATGATCAAACACAACTTGCATCATTCATTAACTTTAGAGTTTAAATATGAAAGTAGAAAAGGGCTTACAATGCTTATGAAGGCAAAAAAATATGACAAAGCCCTTATGCAATCAAATAGACCCAAAATGCAAGCTCTAATAGAAAAACCCTTGAGCCAAAATGATCAAAACTCTTTCTTTATGATGCAAATATAGAAACTTGACTTGAATGCAAGCTAATGATGCTCATACAAGCTTGAAAACACTTGTATGCATGGAAAATCTCTCATAGAAATGACTTAGGAAATTTATGAAGAGAGTGGAGGCCATGAGAGGATTGATTTTGCCATAGTTTAGTTGTATGAATGAATAATGATAATTTAGGGTTAGGTTAGGGGCTTATTTATAGAGATTAGGATTAGTTCTAGCCTTAGGATTAAACCCTAGTTCCAATCTCAGCCCTCAAAACCGAATCTGGCCCCCAAACTCAACACAACTCCCAAAATGGTGCACTAGGCAAACTTCCCGGCTGAACCAAGTCGACAGCCAAGTCGACAGGGCTGTCGACTTGGGTCAACCAAGTCGACTCCCAAGTCGACAGGGCTGTCGACTTGGGTGCTTTGGCGGGAATTTTCCCGCCTGCCCCCAATCTGACTTAATTTTTCCAAATTCAAACTTGAATTTGAAATCTGTTTTTACTTTGAAATTTTCTGAAAACTTCGTTGGGCCTTAATCGGGTCATACGGACTCCGATTTTCGAAAACTCTGACTCTATTTCACGTCTTTTTCCGAGACAAACGTAATGCCATAGCCCGTTTCCCTTGATTCAGATTTATAAATTAAATTCTGCCTCGATTTACGTTATAACAGGTTATTGAAAATACGGGTTGTTACAATTTTGGTTTTTGTTGAAAAGAAATTGTGGTTTCATCATTCTGGAACCAAAAGGAAGAATATATGGAGCAACGATGTCATTTTATGGGTGTGAGATATGTGAGGGCCAAGTAAGTTAGAGTATAGTTTTGCAAAAAAGTACCATGTAGCTGTGTGACGTGGAGTTCCCAAGAAATTACTTGGTTGTCAAGGGTTCTAGTTGGATTGGGACGCAAGAAACAGAAAAGGTGTGGCACGCTAGAAATATATGGTGGGAATGTTATAATTAGTTTATATATATATATATTATCCATTTATATTCTGATCGATGTTTAATTTTTTATGTGGTCACACATGAATCCCAAAAATAACGAAACTTGATATGCTGCTATGTTTCAATCGAATTAATTTCGTAGAAAACCGACTATGTTTGCACAACGTCTCCATTTTAATTTCAATTTATTTATCGGTTCGCATTTAAATTCCGACTATCGATAAAACAACTCTGTTTGGCTCCAAACTGGAAATCTAGCAATAATTAGTTATATGCTTTCCAATAAATTCGTTTTGTTGAAAACGGAGATCGTTCAAAAAATAAATATTTCCAAGGCTTATGTAACATCGATATAATATAAACTAGTTTCAAAACAAATAATTATCGTGGTATATATCCAAATAAAATAATATATCACTTTTAAATTCAACTAATATTGAAATTATAACTCAACATTAATGTTTTTGAGTTATGTAATCCAAATTCTATCGAAAATTCCATTTAAATTTAATAATTAAACATTATCATTTCTAACCGATTTCCGTAGCGATTAATTTTAATTTTAATTTTAATTTGGACATTACTAACAATCTACAACATAAAATCAGGATTTTTCACTTTCATATAAAAATTATAATCAACAATATTCTAACGTTTCTTGTTTCATATAAATCCGACTTAAAACGGATTCTGTATATTCAATTTAAGTTCAAAACTCAATATTACGAACTACCGCACCATTTCAAGCTCCTTTTATGATTATATATAAATTAAAGTTCAAACTTCGTTTAAAAAAAAAATGAATTCAATATTAAAATCCGTTTTCCAAATATAATATTTAAAATAATAAAATAATTTAAATATTTGACAACCAAAATATGGGATATTACAAAAACAAACGTTGAATTTCAAGTCAACAATCCACAACCAAACCAGTCATCCCATTATAATAGTTCATATAATGGAAATATGAAAAATAAATAACATTAGTATATTAGAGGAATCCAGTTGGATCCCTCAAACCTGTTTTTCCCTGCATCCAAATATGTTATCTCAAATAAAATCATTCAATTCCATATACAGATATAATTTCTAACAATCAAACAATAACAGCAATCAAAGCAATCAATTATTAATTTTATACATTTATATTATTATAAACATGACCAACAAGGTAAGTTATCTCAATTGGTTACAATCGTTAAAAACAATGATTGATTTTAATTAAGTTAAATGAACATTTAATTTAATCAGTTTAATCAATATAAATAAATAAATGCACTAATCATCCAACAATAGCAAACATAGCAATCAAATATTTAACCCGATTTATATAAAATATAAGTGGGGGATAACTGAGTAAGTTGTACTCACCTTGGGTTTCCATTCATCGTCAAAACGTTTTGTTTTAATTAAATTAAATAAGTGTTTTATTAAATTAAAAGTCCCAACAGCTGCAAGTTCTGATCAAACCAACCCCATAATGTCGTGCATACTGATAAAGTTCCAATGTCTTAGATTTTGTTCAATTCTATCAATATATGAATGTGTTAAACAAATGTAAAGTTATGGTTTAAATTTGAATTTAATTAACACTAAATTAAATCCTAATTAAATGTTATTTATGTTATTAAAATAATAATCAGCCACGTTGATCTACTTTAGATTAGTCATGCTAAAATATACTTTGACCAGGTCACATATATCTGTAGTTTTTAATCCTAACGACCACAAAATTATAGTTAGGCACTTTACTACAGGATACATTAACTAAATGATTAGGTTAATACATGGTTAGGCACTGATAATATGGGTTAGGCATATTGAATGAAGGGATCTGGCACATTAATAGTTTGGGCACGCAACTACTTCTTCTCACCTACAAGTTTACATTATGTCCACGTTAAAATTTGATTAGGCATGTTTAATTAAAATTAGGAACATTCAACAAGTATTAGGCACTTGTAAACCATACCACGTTAACATAATACTAATCAACCATGTTTTACAAGCATATTACGTAAGTCACGGTATATCAAAATAATGTGATATGCTAAGGCATATTTAATAAATTTGCCACATACTGTATGCTTAGGCGTGCACACACACACACACACACACACACACACACACACACACACACACACATATATATATATATATATATATATTAATATTATTAGGCACGTTATCAATTACGAACTCAGCTGATACTATTTACGAACTTATAAAAATGGATGTGGCCACGTTCTATATCTAACTGGGCACGTTAATTATATTTTACAAAAACATATATTAGCCACATCACACGTTAAATAATATTAGTCTCGATATAATCTAAATTAGGCTTATTTTAATATCTCCTCCTTTATTTAACTGGCCATGTTTGTAACGACCCACTTTATGTTGAACCAACTTGACTTGTTCCCCAAGATATGATTTGAGACCGACCGACCCAACCATGGCCGACCCAAAACCTTCATATTGCAATTCAACTGCGATTTCGACCAAAACTTCGCCAAACGATAAATCCGATGAAACCAACTCATCCCACTTATCAATTATGGCCACAATCATGGTATGAAACCATCATTATCATGGGTACAACGATTTTCACTAAAATTACTCAAATCACCCCCAAATCATGGAAAAATGATCATATGAACAAAACTATAGATCTAACTTGCATAAGCATATGAAATATCAAGGAAATTACCTATCTAAACTTACTAAATCATTTCAGAGGTTGATTTATATGAACATGGACTTAATATGGGATAGATCTATGAGAAAATGATTTAATATGACGAAAAACATAATCAAAGACTCGTACCCTTCATTGAATCCATGTGAGAGATGTAAACCACTCACCGATTCTCCAAAATAAGCTAAAATGATAGAATTATGAATCCGGACAGCGACCAATTCGAACCAAACTCCTCGATCCGATAAATTCTCCCTTAAAATGATGTAGATCTAGCCTCCAATGGTGTAGATCTTCGATTTCCCTCCTTGGATTTGGATTTTTAATGGTGGAAAGGTGTTAGAGGAGGGAGGAGCACAAGGCCACCCAATGAGGAAATGAAAAACTAAACCAATTCCCATATCCCTCACCCCCCCTATTTGTACCCTCCCATCAGCCCACTAATTGGACTCTCCAATTCATCCCATTATGGCTTACCAAACCTGGACAGCCAACTGAAAAACCTTAAAACAGCGATTCCTCCCAAACTGCTGAGCCAAATCTTTAATGTAACCAATCTATGGAAAGGCAACCATCAATTTCTCTCCAATGGCACAGGTCTCACCTTCTGGTTCGACCAGAGTCAAAAGTTATGCCCTACATAAGACTGACAGGGACAAAATGGTCACAAACAAAACTGGCAAAAATTATGGATAGTATCACATCCCCATAAGCAACATACCAGAAGATGAGAATGATCCAACCCTCAGGGAATAAAATAAAAATATTTTATGATCTTTCGATACTTAAAATGCGGGCTGTTACGCTCCCCCCCTTAAGAATTTCGCCACCGAAATACCTATAAAACACAAGCTATCACAATAATTCCGCATGCCTATCATCGATGAGAAGCCAATTATGTCACCCAAACAAGTAATCATCAAGCCATGCGTCCATAGCCTTATACTAGTACGTGGAATTCTATTAAAAAACAACAAAGATAACAACAAAATCAACAAGTAATAATGATGGCGCGTTATCAATGGGTCATGTGGATGAAGAGTTTTGGATGGGTCGTCTTTATATTCTCCCCCGTCTCCCACGTAACATCGTTGCCCTCCCCACTCCATTATACCTTAACTAAATTAGATGTCTTTCCCTATCATTCACCATAACACGAAGCGGCTTACGAGATTTCATAACTATGAACTCAACTATAAGGTCGACATACTACTCTGGAGGTTCTATCACATGTGGACCATGCGAATATTTTTGCAAAAATGACTCACAAAAACATTGTGCACACTCTACATCTCTCGCGTAAAATCACTCTATATGCGAGCATTTCGATTTGCTCGTCTATCGGAAACAGTCCAACAACCTAGGAGCTAACTTTCCTTTATTCCAAATCAAACCACATGCTTCAATGGCGAAATCTTCACAAAAACCATATTGCCAACGTCGAATTCCAAATCCATACGACATTTATTAGCATAACTCTTCTGACGATCCTAGGCTGGCTTCATTCGTTGCCGAACGATCTAGATACAATCTGAGGATTCTCTAATCATTTTAGGCCCATGTACCAACATATCTCCAGTTTCTAACCTATAAGATGGAGAATTGCACGGCCTCCCATACAACTCCTCATATGGTGCCATCTCAGTACTCTACTGGTGGCTATTATTATACAAACTCAACAAGATGTAGATGGTCTTTTCATGATCCACCGAAGTCTAACACACAAGCCCTCAGGAGATATTCCAAAACTTGATTGACTCTCTCAGTCTGATCATCAGTTTGGGGATGATATGTCGTACTCAAACACATCTCGATTCCCAAAGCCTCTTGCATCTTTTCCAAAATTAATTTGGCTTCTTCTGTTTAGCTTTCACTAACTGCAACTTATGTGCATGGAAATAAACTTCCCATATCTCGCTTCATCCCCTTCTAGTAGTAGATTTGCTTCATGTTCTGATACATCTTGTCACCACAGAGATGAACCGTTAACTTCAAGTGATGAAATTTTCTCAGAACCTCATCTCTCAATCCATCGATATCAGGAATAACTAATCATCCTTGCTTTTGAAGCCAACCTTCCTGATCGACTTTGAACTCTTTATCTTCCGGTTCTAGCTTCTAGATAAGCTCGACAAGCTTCTAATCCCGCTTTTGGTCCTTTCAACAAGAGTAGGTCTGATCGACAAGCTTACAACCATTTCAAGTTCCAACTCACACCTTGGCCTGAAATCTAATCTTGTCAAATATTCAACACTCTTCCATTTCGAAAACATCGCTCCCAAACTTGCATGTCTTCAACTCAACACATCTGCAACTGCGTTACCTTTGCTCGAAGTATTGGTTGTACCAAAATCATATGACGCAAGAAACTCTAACCATCGTTGTTGCCGAAGGCTCAAATCCTTTTGGGAGAAAAGATACTTTAATGACTTATGATCCGTAACCAACTTGAATCGAACTCCCAATAGGTAATGTCTCCACATCTTCCGAGCAAACACAATCGCCGCCAACTCCAAGTCATGAGTTGGATAGTTTTTCTCATGCGGCTTTAGCAGTCGACTCGCGTAAGCCACAACCTTATCCTTCACCACTCTGAACTAGTATAATCCCATTGCTAGATCCATCTAGGAAAACACTTTGGCTTTGTGGAGCTGATCGAACAAGTCATTAATCCTTGGTAACGGATACTTGTTCATCTTCGTCACCTAGCTCAACTCGCGATCGTCCACTCACAATCTTAACAAGCCATCTGCCTTGGTTGCAAACATGACTGTTGCACCCCATTCAGAAACACTTCTATGAATGAATCCCATCCCCAGAAGGTCACGAACTAGCACCTTCAACTCTCGCTATTTCTTAGGCCCCACCCGTATAAGAAGTGTTACGATTGGTCTAGCTCCGTCGACCAACTGTATTCTAAACTCGATCTCATGATGCGGCAGTAACTCTTCGACTTTGTCAAAGACATCCTCATACTCATTGGTGATCAGCACAGATGACAAGTCTTCTTGTGGATCACAAGCGAATATAACAACTCATAAAGACACCATCCTTGGGTTTACACCAAACCAACACCTTTCGCCCTTCCAAATTCCCGACTTTCACATCTAGCTTTTCGCAATTCACACTGGCCGCATACCACTTAGGCCAATCCACACCTAAGATGATCCTAAACTCAGCGAAAGTCACAATTAGCATCCATTTATAAATAAGCATCTTTGATCAAACGATACTAGATCCACAAAGTTTGCAAAGAGCAGATGAACCCATACTGGATTAGTAACAACTAAAGGTCTATTGCAATTTGAAGTTCCAAACTTATTCGGCATCATATTATAGGTAAATAAAAGCGATGATCAAGTGCCAAATAGAACTCAACAACTCCCTTGGTAGAAAGTATATATCCAATACAACAGCTTCTTCTAATTCTCATCAGGAAGGCAATAGGAAATCGTAATTGCTTCCATATAACATGATTCCCATGGTTGCTTATTCTTCAGAAAATTAGGAAAATCCTTTTTCTCATGCCCAGGCTTTTCACACTTGAAGCAGTTCTTCTCTGCTCTGGGGTTCTTACAATCCTTGGAAAAATGGCCCTTCTGCTAGCAGTTAAAGAAAGTCACCTTTCCGTTCTTCTTTTTCTTATTCATTTTCTTTCCAGCTTTGGTGCCAGAAAAAGTTTCTTATTAAGGCTCATGTCTGGTTACAAAAGCCTCATCCCAAGCAGCACTAATTCTTTCTTCTCGCTCCTTAACTTGGCGTCGAAGATGCTCCAAAGCCCTACTTCTTCTTACCTCATCTTCTTCATCTGTTGGAGGGTAATCTTTCTGTCTCTTAGATGAATCCCTTCTAGGTACTTGCATAGGAAAATCACGCTCCGCTGTCGCTTCTGGAATGGGTATCCTTAACATAGCCATTGCCATCATGGGCACCCACAACATAACCAGGTATTCCGAAGCAACTGCTAAAGGTCCCAAATGGTTTCCACCTTCTACTCCTCCAGTTCCAAACTCACTCCTAGAGGCTTGGCTACTCATTCTAAATCAAAAATAGAATGATTAGTCAACTTACAAGATAAACTACTAAAGAAGTACAAACACAACTACTATACATGCTAATATATAGTAAATATCCAACTGAAATCTACAAATACGTCTCTCATACGTAATTACTTCTTTGAACTTTGGATAAAATCATTAACCAGAGCTCTGATACCAAATGTGACGACCCACTTAATGCCGACCCACTTTATGCCAACCCAACTTGACTTGTTCCCCAAGACATGATTTCAGACCGACCGATCCAACTATGGCCGACCGAAAACCTGCATATTGCAATTCAACTCCAATTTCGACCAAAACTTCGCCAAACGATAAATCCGACGAAACCAACTCATCCCACTTATCCATTATGGCCACAATCATGGTATGAAACCATCATTATCATGGATACAACGATTTTCACTAAAATTACGCAAATCACCCCAAATCATGGAAAAATGATCATATGAACAAAACTATAGATCTAACTTACATAAGCATATGACATATCATGGAAATTACCTATCTAAACTTACAAAATCATCTCATAGGGTGATTTATATGAAAATGGACTTAATAAGGCAAAGATCTATGGGAAAATGATTGAATATGATGAAAAACATAATCAAACACTCATACACTTCATGGAATCCATGTGATAGATGTAAATCACTTACCGATTCTCCAAAATAAGCTAAAATGATAGAATTATGAATCCGGACAGCGAACAATTCGAACCAAACTCCTCGATCTGATAAATTCGCCCTTAAAATGATGTGGATCTAGCCTCCAATGGTGTAGATCTTCGATTTCCCTCCTTGGATTTGGATTTTTAATGGTGGAAAGGTGTTAGAGGAAGGAGGAACACAAGGCTACCCAATGAGGAAATGAAAAACTAAACCATTTCCCATATCCCTAACCCCCTATTTATATCCTCTCATCAGCCCACTAATTGTCCTCTCCAATTCAACCCATTATGGCTTACCAAACATGGATAGCCAAATAAAAACCTTAAAACAACAATACCTCCCAAACCGATGAGCCAAATCTTTAATGTAACCACTCTACGGATAAGCAACCATGAATTTCTTTCCAATGGCGTAGGTCTCACCTTCTGGTTCGACCTGAGTCGAAAGTTATTGTAACACCCCGTATTTTCTTTTAACATTAATGTAATGAATTAAAGAATACTTAATTGTAAACGTGAGAATTAAGGTAACGGGATATGCCATTGTGTTCGTCTCGGAATTCTGGTTGAGATAGAGTCCGAGTTTTCCTGAATTGGACTTCGTATGAAGAAGTAATGGCTGTCG
Source organism: Allium sativum (assembly GCA_030737875.1). Classification (NCBI taxonomy): domain Eukaryota; kingdom Viridiplantae; phylum Streptophyta; class Magnoliopsida; order Asparagales; family Amaryllidaceae; genus Allium; species Allium sativum. The sequence continues at coordinate 163,393,645 of CM060926.1, forward strand.
GAAGTTTCCAGGAAATTTAAATATATAAAAACAGTTCAGATTCGAATTCAAACTCAGTACCGGGCAGGGCGGGAAAATTCCCGCCCCAGGCTAGGTCGACCAGGGGGTCGACCCCAGTGTCGACCTACCCTGTAGGTCGACCAGGGGGTCGGCCTACCCCCCTCGGGCATATTTGATTAAGGCCCAGTTTTTACCTACTACTGAGTCACTAGAGCTGAGGTGGCTGTTTGGATGGTTCTGGTTGCTCTTGAGTTGATCGGATGGCCTAAATTAATCCTAATCTCTATATAAACACATGTAGAATGAAACCCTAAACCTAATCAAAATTAAATCCATCGCCGTCATGCTGTCACTCCTCAACCTAGAGTAGCCGCCACCAACTGGAAGCAAAGTAAAGCAACTCAATTCAATTCAACTCAAGTCTATAACTACAACAACGAATTTGTCTACTTCAAAGGCGAGCTAATTCAACTATAGAATGAAGATCCCAGAACTCAAGACCTTCTTTAAGTTGTGAGTTCGATTTCTTTAACAAGATAATTAACAATTTAATTAGGTTGAGTTGTAATTTGGGTTATAAGACTATGTTTGTGAATCATTGGAAAAAATGTGATATTGTCTATTTTCTGAATATATGCTAGTTGTTCATGATGTTGGCTCATATGCTAGTTTTTGTTAACTTGTGTTAGTGAATCCCTTTCATATGCCCAATCACCTATGTTTATGACATAAGTTTTATACAAGTATGGATGTGAAACATATGCTAGTTTGTATGAGGATTATGTTCATATGCAAGTTTAAGTAATAATTTGATTCACATATATGCAAGTTCACACCTTTATGTTTAGATCTATGACATACATAGTTTATGCAAGTTTGTGACAATTGCCTATGCAAGTTTGGGTGAAAACCATATTCATCCATGCAAGTTCACACCTTTTAGGTTTATGTTTAGATTCATGACAATACAAAGTTTATGCAAGTTATGTTGTAATTCTTATTTGCATGTTAGATCTATTTTGTGTATTATGCAAATTTGTGATGTTTCTTCCCTTTTTATGTGTTAGACCATTTGCTAGTTTAGTATATATATTTCATGTCAAGCGAACGAACGACATGGGGACGATGGGATAATATTGAATAGACCTATTGAGAATTGCAATGTAATGGCCTTAAAAGGCATGTAATTAATTTGAGGCAAGAATTGGTATAATTTGTATACCTGAAATAAATGGACATAATTTAGGTGAAAATTATGGACACAAGTAAATTTGGAATTTATTGACAAATTCGAATAGGGATAATAATTTAAACTGGGGTGAAAAGATTATGTATAATAATCAACGCCTTGGACACGAGGTTAGACTCATTTGTGGTATAGGACTGCTGGACCCACCCGGCAAATCCAGCAACCACAAATGGTAGTCTAATGTGAGATGTCATAGGCCCAAACTAAATGCATAGTAATTGTATGGACACGGGGTTAGGCTCGTTTGTGGGGTAAGACTGCCCATACCCGCCCGGCAAATCCAGCAACCACAAAGGAAAGCCTAATGTCGGAGGTCCTACAGGGTTGCGGTTAGAATAAACTAAGTAACCCTTAACCAAGATAAACATGTAGTAGGACATGTGGATTAAATGGGTGACATGTGGGTGATATGTGAAGTACGATTAGAAACACTTAATCAAATTGAAACATGTAAGAGGACATGGATAAGAAGGGGTTAAGTGGGATGTACTGGAGGGGACCAAGCATAGGTGGAAAGCTTGTTTCAAGTATGGGGTCCCTTTTCAGACCAGTAGCCCATTAAGTATCTTTGTGAGCTCGACCCAAGTCGAGGATGAGACACGCATACTGGGTTTGATTGTAAGAGGTCAGAACGGGTTAGCGGTGGCAACGCATGTCCAACGGGGTCATGTGCGTGTGTGGGCCCGGGTTGGTAGGTAAGACGTTATTGCATCGTGTAGGTATAAGTCGTGCATCTTTAGTGGTATCGAGTTGCCACTTTGGGTAACGATACACCCCACTGTGGGACCACAGGTATCTACGAGTTAGGGAGCCGATCACATAAGGGTAGTGGGTACCACTAGTGGAGATAGGGGTAGGCGGCACCTATGTAGTCAGCTAGGGGTACACGAAGCTACTATGGTTACTACGATTTAGTTCAGTAGGTGGGATCAACTTTTAGAGTGACTGGTGTGGTGCAGTTAGTAATTATCCTGTAGTGATTAGGTGCGCCTTTAACGTTATATTTGTTCATCTTATTTCCTTTGGTTGCTTGGTCATGCCATTTATTCGCAGTTATTTTTTTATTTACCAGTTTATGCCTTATCCTGATTGCTTTAATTATTATATTGTTAAAGTTATTGGGCTCGCCAGACTTTATGTCTGACCCCCTTTGTTTCCACCTCTTTTCTTCCTTTTCCCCCCAGGTTCTCAGGGTGGGACTAGTACTAGTGGAGCTTGATTTGGATAGCTTTATCTCTCTTTTTTGGAAGTTGCTTGGACTGCTGAAGTAAAGTTCAGCCTATCTTATTTATGGCTATTCATGTTGGGGTTATGCTTTTTATTTTATGCACTTAGAAAATTTATTTGTCAAAGATGGATAATAAGTTTATTTGGTTTTGTAGTTGGTTTTTGATTTGATGTACCAAACTATTTCTCTGCTGCAATAAAAGTTGTCTTTTTTAATTTTCCAAGTACCATTATATTTATCTATCTTATTTATTTTCTATTCTATACACAATAAACGCTCCACCAAAGTTAAGGCATTCCCTTTGTTGGTGACCTTAATGGAGGTGGGGTGTCACACGTGGTATCAGAGCTGAAGGTTACCAGAACAAATAAGATATTTTGAAAAACTATTTTTCAAAAAGCATTTTTTTAAAGGATATTTTCAAAGCTATTTTTAAGGAGAGTATTTTCAAGAGAAAAGTTTATTTTAAAAACATAACCACCAAGAGCCATATATCTTTCCGTTGATTCCTTGTTTTGAATCTTTCCTTTTTTGTAACGTCCCGTATTTTTGGTAGCCGAATATTTTATTTAATTTATTATTTTAAATATTATATTTGGAATATTGATGAATTTGAATATTGAATTCGTTTATTTAAAACGATGTTTAAACGTTATAATTTATATAATTATAAATCGAGCTCGAAATCGCGCGGCAGTTCATAATATTGAGTTCTGAATTTTAATTGAATATACAGGATCCGATATAAGTCGGATTTCTGTGAAATGAGAAACGTTGGAACCGTGTTGATTATAATTTTCACATGAAAGAGAAAAATTCAGATTTCGTGTTATAGGTTGTTAGTTATGGCCAAATCAAATTTTACAATAGATGTTGTGAAAATCATTATTAAAATATTGGACTTTAAAATGGTCATTTTGCAAACAATCTTCGATTTCGACGAAATCAGTTTCATTAAAACCGTATCATTAAGTTATTGTATGGTGTTAATTGCCATGGAAAACCGATGTCGTATGTGACCACGGCATCCACAAACGCCCGTTCGATTTCTATAGCGCGTAATTAATTTAATAAAGTGATATTTGAGTGTAACTTGAACAGACGATCAAATTAAGTCACGAAACCACTTCCATTGAGTTCGTATCGTCGATTATGGTCATGATAGGTATATGGTTTGTTATTTTTGGAGATCGTGTAATTTGGTGTTCAAAATGGCATCGCGGTGCGCGTAAAAGTAGCCTACCGGGGAAACAGCCTCAGAATGCGACGAAACTGGTGTTGTTGGGTTCGTATTGAAGATTATTATAGGATTGCAAGGTTTCAAGTTGTTTTGACTTATCTAGTGGCCGTGGAAAAATTTAACGCATGTCTGTTTCTAGTTTTATAAAGGAATTTTTTCCATACGACCTCGGATTTCGACAAAACTTGTCCCATTGGATCCGGAATACCTTTTTACACTAAGATTAGCCTTTTTATCAGAAAACAAACATCGTTTGTGGTAGTTTTTATCAACTACTTCACCACGAATTTTCGTATAATAATATTATAATGTTTTGTCTACTATATACACAGCTATTGGGAACAACACGTCTAAATTACCATGTACCCAAAGCACGCCAACCTAATGTCTATATTAATGCATATCCAAATATACAAGGCAGATCGAAATATATACATTCCCGTCCTATGCTAGTATATCGCATGTGCTTACCCTATGTTTTCCTTTCCGCCAGCTAAATACCGTATGCCTTCACCCTTAAGTTTTAATGTTCATATACCATAATGCCTAGTACAACACAGCCATATGAAAGGACAACACATACCAGAGGTACACAACTATGGAATATATAGAACAACAGCTATCCTTCCTCTACAATTCACTTGGTTGCCAAGGTATTTTAATACGTGCGTGCCAAATTTCATCACCGTGATGGCCAAGGCACCGTAACCCTATAAATACGAGGCAGTCGTCCATTTCCAGGAGCTCAAGACAGTAAAACAAAAATGGCAGTACAAAAAGAAAAAAAATATGGAAAAGAAAGGGTGGTATCGGCTGAAGTGGGTGGCCCGTGTTGTTGTGGTGCTGGTCTTTGGTGAAGCCGATGGAACAAATGGGGGTCGATGTGGCTTGCCTAAAGTTACAAGAGTGGAAACAGGGGAGACTTGTAGGAGGAGTACGGGATCAAAATTAATAGAGTTTTTGGTGCTTTGAATTAAGGTGGAGAAGACAGCATGCGTCACGAGAAGAAAAGGAACAGTACTTGGATGGGGGTATATTTCCTATAAGCTTAAGTACGTGTTAGTTTTGCCTAACTAATTACGTTTAGCACATGCCTAAGTATAGTGATAAAATGCCAAATAGTGTTTACAACGTGGCTTGAGGGCGGGGGTGGGGACGCATATTTTGACTAAACTGTATACATATGTAACACTCCTGGTAATTAAGTGATTTTAAATATGCCTAACCTTATTTTTAAGCTTTCTAAGTACTAGTAAGTGTCTAGTTAATAATATGCATTGTTATAATAGTCATGGCCTGGGAAAAGTCCTTAATTCGTGCATGATTACCCGAGCATGATGCACCACATTTGAAAATGCCGGTTACACAGAAATTCTTGTAGATAACGTATACATCTCTATAAACTTTCAGTCTAATATTTTTTTGTACCTGATCTCATTGTAGATAACGAGTCCATGATATACCCTACTGTGACTAATTGTTATATACAGTAAAGTTGACTATATAATTTTATACGCGGTCCGTAGTTATATGCGGCGACCAAAACTGTTCAGCATACCTTATTATAATTTAATTTGTGCTTAATGATTTAATTAATGTGCCTCCTGGAAAGGATTAAATTTTCCTAAGTCAGATTTTAATGTAGCTAATTTTATTAACGCAAGGATGGGCTTAGTAATAGTAGTATGATATATAAGTTTTAACGCAGCATGTACATTTCAAACGTGCAGATTAGAGCCTAAACCAAGTCTGAACGTGCCAAAAGTCAAAGTAAATGTGCCTAGTAGCCTAAGCCGTTATTGGTGCCAACTGTGTATACATATGAATTAGTAACGCACGCGTTATATATAGAATAAATAAAGAAATTAACATGTCTAATCTACTCTAATAAAGAATCGTAATTAACGTAAGGATTTAAGTTAAAAGTATATTATTTAAGATCTTTGTAATAGTTATTTAATTGGTAAGTAACATTAAATATATAACTTTGTCATATGTACACAGAATCAGTCCAAAGCAGGAGCGTTGGGCCTATATCAACGAACGTATGGTTTTTGAAATTTGAACGGATGGAGTTGAACGCAGCTAGAGGCTGGTAAAACAAACCGTTTTGATGAGAGCAAGGTGAGTTAAACTCACTCATTTTTTCTTCCCATTTATGTTTTATATAAATTGGGTTTATTTTGTGTGCTCTGCTTGCCAATGGTTGACCGTTTGCTAATTATATTTTTATTTGTTGATTTAACTGATGAAATTAAACCGTTGTTTAATTTTAGTGAAATACCAAATCGTTATTCTAACGATTGGTTCCAATCAAGGTAACTTACCTTGTTGGTCACATTTATAAAATAAACGTGTTTAATTGGTTGAATTGTTTTAATTGCTTGTGGTTGAATTAAATAGTCGTTATTATCAGTTAAATGATTAAATGGTCTGATTAGAGATAACCATTTGAATACAGGGAAGAACAGGTTGGAGGGAGCCAACGGGGTTCCTCAAATATTTATTTATTTATTTTTATATTATCATGAACTGTCATGATTGGGTAATTGATTTTGGTAGTGACTACTGACTGAAAAGTCAACCTGTGTTGTGTTTTAACCAATGGGCAGTATTGGTTGGGTAATCGGCAGTAAATGGCCTAGAGTAAATTGTTTTGTTTATATTGATTTACCGTCTGGTAAATTGATCGAACTAAAGTTATAAAATTTATTTAATAACTAAAGATAGATTTTGAAATATTTTATTTGAATAAAGGTTTATCCAAAGGAAATAAATACTTATTTTTATAATTAACTATAAATTGATTTTATAAGTCAATTCTGATGTTAATCAGATTTTAAATGTGAGAATAAGCAAATTTACCTAACGGTTAAGTTTGGATAATTGTTTTAATACAATTAAATATAATTTTTTTAAAGTAATTAATTTAAAGTGAGAACGAATTGGAATCGGTTAACGAGATAACCATGTTTTGAGTTGGTTTAATTGACTGTGTTAATTGGGGTTGATTAATAAATTAGCGTGTTTTTGAATATAATAGTTTTAATGAATATGGTTTAGATTTTTGAATGAAATATCGGTTTTAGATTACAACTCGTATCTACCTTAAGATATGAACGTTGCTGATTAAGGTCTGAGAGGTAATTAAAATATCCCAACTTGATCGACAGCGGGAGTATCTAAAGGTGATATTAGTCGTAATGGTAAAAGTGGATAGTAAGGAGTTATTATTTCATTAGAGAAATAATAAAGCAACATTTTTGATGAAGATTTGGAACAGATATATATATATATATATATATATTGAGATTCCAAAGAAAAAGTGGAAATCTAAAGGGGTTGCATGAATTATAACGATATTGTCGTGATTTGAAAAGGAAATGTAAAAGATGAGTTTTGTTCTATAAGAATAAGCATAGATTATCGTTTCAAGTAACGAATAAAAGATATTTCGTAACTTTGTTTTTTTTTCACGAGTAGTAAGTTCAAATATTTTCCCAATATTAGATAATAAAGTGGTTAATGTTTTGTAAGGGAAAATAGACAACTAAATATGATATAAGATTTTCCTAAGTATAAGACTGAATTTGTTTAAGAATTAATCTTACGTAAAGAAGAAGCGAAACCATATTTATAATATCGAAATATTTAAGAGTTTTTAAATTTACATTTGTTTAATTAAAAAGGCCAAGTGGTGCCAAATACTGAACCATCGAACTCGTTGGATTGTCATGATTGAAACACTTATTATTTTGATAGTTAAATCACCGACTATCAAATCTGACCCATACGATTGTTGGTAAGGAAAGACCGGGATTGAACTTAGGTCCGAAAACCATTCCGACCAACAAATACGTGAAGATATCAAAAGGGGGTCGAGATGGAGCATTGAAGATCGTGGATCTTCATAAGCGGAAGGATTACATAAAATCTCTGGCTTAGCGGCCCGAGATACACTGTGATTCTGTCGTGGTTGGAATCCACGGGTTGTAAAGACTTCTCGCTACTGATCCATAGGGTGATTCCTATATGAGATGCAGTAGGAGAGTGCCTTCGGTTCATCCTGTTCCTGGATGACTTGTACGGACGAGTGACTGACAAAGTATTTCTAAAGGGATCACGTATATTGATTTTCTACAAATGTATCTCTGTTGGTGGCAGAGAAGACTGGACAGCTTCTTTAGCATAACGCTCAGAGTATTTTTGTGGAAATCAATATTCAGTGATACCTGGAGGATCTGATGATGTGGAATTTGAAGTTAATGGTGGCCAGGTGTTGTAAAAGATAATTTAAACCTCAAGCCTCACAGCCGGGAAATGATAGAAATCGGGCAGGCAGCATGGCTATGTGGGTCGCTCCCATTAGGGTGTATAATCACCTATCTAGAGAAATTCCTATTGCTTTTTTAATCTATTTCGGTGCTGTCCCTTATCGGAAAACGGTGGTTTGAGCCAAACCGTTGGTGATATACATTCGATACACTGAAGCGAAATGAGTGGTCGGTCGTGTGAGGGCCGGGTTGCAAGACGTTCTTGTTGAACCCAGTGTATTCGCCTCTAGAGATACACTATCGGCAGGTAGTACCATACCTAGTCAAGGTCGGAATCCAATCTCCACTAAGCACCCGCGGTTTTTATTATATACTATATATGTGGAGCGTGAGATGCAAGCGTTCCACTAGATTGTTATTTACTTGCATTTAGACATTATTATAATATCAGAAAAGATAATGATTTCAAAAATGTTTTGGGTTATCGTAATGTAAAAAACGTCTGTGTTTATGTGTGGATTTGGTCTTACGATTATCCTTTTCATTCGAAAGGATTTTGACTTTAAAATCAGGTTTTGTGATACCCTTAATACTGTGCGAGTTTTCTCACTCTGGTTCACCAGACTGACCCGGTGTTTTGTAAATGCTCGGGTTAGCCCGGGTTGTACAGGTTCAGGCTATCGAATGTTGTGCAAAGACGAGTTGGAAGAGTCCAGACGTGTGATATTATATAGCTACTATTCCGCTGTATGTTGTCTCTGAGGACAGGTTATTATAACTGTCCAGATGTGTGATGTACTCTGATGATTGTAAGTATTTTAAAGCTCTCAGTAAATATTTATTTCTATATTATATTTTGTTCCGCTGCGATGTGAGATCCTGATTCTGTGTTGTGTTGGTTCTTCTTCTTATTCTATTCTTATAATTCTTTCTTTCTTATCTTACCCTCTAAATTCTTTCTAATAACGTCCAGTGTTTTCAGTGTTTGAAAGGTCGGCATGATCTATGGTAAAGGTATTTATGTCGATTTCCAGGGCCGAAAATCCCTGGTTCATTACATTTTTCATTTCAGTATGTCTAGGGATCTTAACCTTCCTGAGGGCGTGCCGGTACCTGGCCGGTTCAGAAGTTACCTTGCGGCTAGGCCAACACTTTAGGCTCAACAGACGTTCCTCCTCCCCCAGCTGCACCCGCTCCTCCTTCTCCCCCTCCTCGCGTTGATACTTTTGCAAAGATATGTAAGGACTTTCAGGCAATGGGCAGAAAACCTTTTCACGGGTCAGAGACGTTTGTTAAAGCTCGAAATTGGTTAAGGAGGTGGAAGAATTGTTTGGAATCTTTGAGGTAGAAGATGGAAGAAAGGTCCAATTAGCTCCCTGGTTTATGAAGGACGAAGCCTCGTTTTGGTGGGAGGTTACTAATGGATAGCGTCTAGTTGAGACATGGGTGGATTTCAGACTTAGGTTCGAAGCTAAATTTCTCTTACGGGCCGAAGAGAATCTATACATGGAATGGTTTTTGGCGATGAACCAGGGGAATTTATCAGTGAAAAAGTACATCAACAAGTTCAATCAGTCGGCGAGGTTTGGCTTGGACTTGGTGAATACATTGGAAAAGAAGGCCTTGAGATTTGTTAAGGGTTTGAATGAGCCGCTCCATGGGTTGGCTATGACCCACATCCCTATGGGGGCCACCTTTGAGAGACTAGTTGACATGGCGATTATGCATGAAGAGGAGAAAGGCGCCAATGCTAACAAGGCACCGGAGAAGAAAGGGGATCAAAAGAAACCACAACAGCAATTGAAAAATAAGAAGGGTGGTAAAGATAATAATGGCAAGGGAAAGAAAAGATGCTTTAACTATAGGACACCAGGCCATCTGAACAAAGACTGTAGGAAGAAAAAGAAGACTGGCCGTTTCCACTATGGCGAGGCAGGACATCTGATTAAGGAATGCCCAAGGAAAGGGCAGATGGCAGGGTCTACTTCTGGAGGGAAGGTTCAGGCTCTCATGGCAGCAGGGCAGGCGAGAGGGCAGGTTCAGGCTCTCATGGCCCCGCTGCAAGAATGAGATAGAACAATTTCCGTTGAAAGTTTAGTTTATCTTTTTGATCATCCTGTTCACACACTCTTTGATTCTGGCGCATCGCACTCTTTTATATCTACTGCTTTAGTTGAATCACTACACCTAGACACCAGTATAGTAGAGGATCTCTTAGTTATTTCAAATCCAATTGGGGGCTCAGCTTATTTGTCTATGATTTGTTTGGATTTGGAAATTTCTATACTTAGCGTTTGGTTTAGATGTGATGCTTATGGTTTGGGCTTCACGGGCTATAGGTTGATTCTAGGCATGGATTGGTTATCCAGTAATGGTGTCGTCCTAGATTGTGAAAGGAGAGTGGTTAGAATCATGACTCACTTTGGTAACACTCTCAAAATCTCTTGTAATCCCATGAATTCTGTTATGCTAAGTTATCTAGAATCCCTTGATGCGTCTGTTGCGGATTTGCAGTCTGTTAGAGTGGTCCGTGAATACTCGAATGTGTTTGAGGAGGTAGAGGGCTTGCCTCCGAAGAGGGAGATAGACTTCTGCATATACCTCATTGATAACGCAAAACCCGTTGCTTTACCCGTTAGATAGATGGCTCCAAGGGAGAGAAAGGAGCTCAGCAAGCAAGTTAAAGAGCTACTAGAAAAGGGGTTTATAAGGTGGAGTATTTCTGAATGGGGTGCTCCAGTAGTGTTCGCAAACAAAGCGGACGGTTCACTTCGCCTATGCGTTGATTATAGGGAGCTAAACAAGCTGACCTAGAAGAATAGGCACCCACTTCCAAGAATAGACGATTTGTTCGATCAGCTTGTAGGTGCATCCGTTTTCTCCCAATTAGATCTGGCTACCGAGTTTCATCAGCTAAGGCTGAAGACAGTATTGATAAGACCGCGTTCAGAACCCCGGATGGTTTCTTCGAATGGCTTGTCATGACTTTCGGCTTGACAAACGCACCTGCTTATTTCGCTGATCTGATGAGTAGGGTATTCCGCGAATTTCTTAATAAGTTTGTGGTGGTCTTCATGGATGATATTTTGATCTTTTCGAAGAGTGAGGAAGAGCATGCTTTGCATTTAAGGGTAGTTATGGATACTATTCGTGCACATCAGTTGAAAGCCAAATTTTCCAAGTGCCACTTCTGGAGAGAAGAAGTAAGATTTCTTGTACATGTGGTGTCCAAAGAGGGGTTAGTTGGGGACCCAGCAAAAGTAGTCACGGTAAAAGATTCGAAGGTTCCGCGAAATGCAACCGAAGTCAGAAGCTTTCTTGGGCTTGCAGGCTTTTATCGAAAGTTCATCAAAGACTTTGCGAAAATCTCATCTCCACTTACGAGGTTAACGAGGAAGAACCTGACTTTTCACTTGGGATTTGGATTGCGAAGTTAGTTTCCAACGTTTGAAGAGGGCTTGTATAACAGCCCCAGTTTTAACATTGTCTGATGGGAGCAAGATGTTTACAGTATACACAGACGCATGTGGTACGGGGTTAGGGATTTGTCCTAATGCAAGAAGGGAAGGTAATAGCTTATGGTGGAAGGTAGCTGAAAGTACATGAGAAAAACTACCCAACCCACGATCTAGACTTGGCAGCCATCGTTTTTGCACTTAAGTCTTGGCGCAATTATCTCTTAGGTGAGAAATTTGAATTGTATACTGACCATAAATCGTTGAAGTACCTTTTCTCGTAGAAAGACCTCAATATTAGACAGCAAAGATGGATGGAGTTTCTTGCCTTATACCACTTTGAGATCTCCTATACTCTTGGCAAGGGCAATGTAGTTGTGGACTCCTTGAGTAGAAAGAAGCTGACATTAAGTCCTCTCTTTGTAGAAAGGTAATGCTTGGAGTACATAGCAAATTTTGACATTAGACCCTCTGTTGATTATGTGACTGGTCTTATGGCAATGCTAGAGGTGCGGTATAACACCCCACATTAGTGTCACTCACAAAGGGAACGCACTAAGTTCTGTGGAGCATTTAAGGTAAAAGATGCAGATAAATTACAAGACAGAAAAAAATTAAAACAGCGGAAATTAAATCTTTACTTTATTGATAAAATGGTTTGTACAACAATTGCTTTCTAATACCAGAGTATCATCTGTCTTACAGAATAAAGAAGCATAAAATAACATTTATATTCCCCACTGTAGCATAAGCCAGCCATAGCAGCGGAAAAGAGAGTCTGAAGCGATATATCCAATAGTCTTCAAGCTTGGAAAGAGTAACAGTCCATACTAAGCAGAGCTATTCCATCCCTGACTACTCGGGGGGGGGGGGGGGGGACGGAAGAAAAGAAGACGAAAGAAAAACAGAGTCAGACATAAAGCCTGAGTAATTCTAGTGTCTTTTAGCATGTGAATAGGATAAAGTTCATGACAGGAGTAAACTGGAAAATGGGACAGTACCAGAATAACAGACTAATATAAGCCAAAGCAAGATACTTTAAACCGAATAAACTATCACACCCCATTCTATAGCTCTGCACCACCTAACTAGTATCCCAACTAGTAATCTGTATAAAGATGATAACGTGATCCTAATCCCTGTAATTGTGGTTGCCTTTAGGTGTACATCAATTATTTATTACCTAGATCTAATCTAGGGTTTTCTTATCGAGTGCTTCCTAGATTCAACTAGGGTTTACGCGACTTATCTAATACTTCTCGGATTCAGGATTTATGCCACCTAGGTCCAACTAGGGATTATGCTACCTGTCAAATGATGCCCCTAGTATAGGACGCACTACCTAGAGTGGTATATGTTCCTAGACTTTCCTCACATATGTGTCGCGAATCGTTTATCGCTGTCTAGATGCAGTGTCCTGAAATGTGCGACCCGAGTCCCGTGGCAGGGCTATTCTAGAAACACGGAACTCGGTCGGGAGCTTTTAGATATCTGCCGATGCAGATGCTAAGGTCTGTTTTTCCAGTGGCTATGGTCCCACCTGACCCCTCCCTCAACTAATGAAAGGCCACCCTTGAAAAATTGAGAACTATACGCAGGCCCCCTATGCCCCCACTGTCTTATGGCCATCCTCACCCATAACTAGATAGCAAGTATATGGTCTTTTGGAGTTCTCCGCCTTTCCGCTTTACGTATCTCGACTGACTAAAGATGGTAGGTAGACGACGAGTTGCTATCACAGGGCTACTGGTCTCGCCGAATCACGCTGGTCCATCCTAGTCTTTAGTTTGCCTTATATTGCAACCAAGACATACCCTTGGTTCTTCTAACGCAGACCTTAACCTCTGTGAGCCCAGGAGGATAATCTGCAACCTCACAGTGGGATACCAAGAATACCCTCACGTCCCCTCGAAGCCTCGTAACCCAATTTGTTGGAGCCTTCTTTAAGATTAGATGGACGTTCGCTCCTCCTCGTGTTATACTAAGAATTACTACTTTGTTTTCCTAACTAAGGTTTACCATTTAGTTTCCTGAATCGTCATTTTCTTAACTAAGGTTTACTACTTAGGCCCTTTCAACTAAGGTTTACTACTTAGTTCTCTTTCTCGTCAAGTTGGATTGGTTAAGTGTCATTAGTCGATACAAGTTAACTTAACCCATTCATTTGTCATGTTAAACTTGTTAAGTGTTATCAGTAATTCACGTTGACTTAACCTTGCCCATCTGTTTTAACTAACATGTTATAACGGTTAAGTATTCCATTAGTCTACTTAACCCTAACATCCGTTTAATTAACATGTTCTAATGGTTAAGTATTGTCCCTTCATGCTTTAACTTAACCCTATTCATTTATCATACTATGATGGTTAAGTGTTCTAAGTTTACTTAACCCTACGCTCTAGTCCAGCACATACTAATTTGGCTAAGTGTATTAATTTTACTTAACCCCAACCTCTAGTCTAGTTAACATGTTAAATTGGCTAAGTGTATTAACTTTACTTAACCCCACCTTTTAATCTATTCAACATGTTAATTTGGCTAAGTGTATTAAATTTACTTAACCCCAACCTCTAGTCTAGTTAACATGTTAAATTGGCTACGTGTATTTACTTTACTTAGCCCTACCTTTTAATCTAGTCAACATGTTAATTTGGCTAAGTGTATTAAATTTACTTAACCCCAACCTCTAGTCTAGTTAACATGTTAAATTGGCTAAGTGATTTAACTTTACTTAACCCCACCTTTTAATCTAGTCAACATGTTAATTTGGCTAAGTGTATTAAATTTACTTAACCCTACCAATCCTAGCTTAGCTTTAATTGTCTTATTAAAGCACCAACCACTCACATTAGACAGGTATTGTTGTGGCTGCCTGTATGCCGGTCGGTTCCGGGCAGTCTTACGCCACAACTCAGTCTAACCTCGGGTCTTTATCGGGCTCAATGCCTTAACCTCCCGCATTGGATAGGTATTGTTATGATTACTGGATAGTCGGGCGGGTCCGGGCAGGTTTACATCACAACTCAATCCAACCTCGGGTTAAGCATATTCATATTGTCGAAATTTACATTTTAATTATGTAAATTATTCATGTCACATATTTTATTTCAAAACTAACGGTGTATAAATTTACACCATTCATGGCCTTAACCAATTTCATGGTTTTGGGCCCACCTATGTATTAACATGTTTTAAATTAATAATTTATACCGTTTCATACCATAAATCACCTATGTGATTATTGGCCAATTTATGTCAAGTTCCATATAATTAAGTTTTTACCTAACGTTACCCCCGTCTAAATATTAGGCTAACAACTTAGCCTAATTTACCGTTCGCATGATTTCACATAAAGTATTAGGCTAATAACTTAGCCTAATTTTACGTTCACAAAATTGGCATGAAATCAACATTAACTATGAACTTGCAATTTTTGACAAAATCAACATGAACATAAACATATAGGTGTGAACTTGCAACTTTAACATGTACATAGGTGTGAACTTGCAACTTTAATATAATCAACATAAACATGTACATAATTAGCAACTTGCATAGGTTCATGAATTAACAACATAATTAACAACTTGCATAGGTTCATGAATTAACAACTTAATTAACGACTTGCATAGGTTCATGAATCTCAACCTAACAACTTGCATAGGTTCATAAATCTACAACATAATTAAGTTAACATATAGGAACATGTATGAACTTGCAATACATATGTATAACATAGATCTAACAATAAACTTTTATAAATCATATGAATCATAAACGGATCTTTTAACATGGATCCAATCATAAGTTTTCACTTGCATAAGAATTTGTGAATATTGATCTATTCTAATCATGTAAGTACAATTGGTTTAACATAAACATATATATATAAAACCTACATGAATCATATACATATATGTGTAAATCTAACTTGCAACCTATAACTTGCATAAGCACATATATCGATCTAACAGTATACATACAATTCGCATAATAGATAATGGATCCAATCACCACAAACATTCAAATTATCACGATAAACAAAACCAAAACAACATCGTCTATATTTTACAATACTGATATAATTCCATATTACAATTTACATCAAATCATGTCTTAATCATATTCTCATCTAAAGAGTCACTATACTTCCAACGATCGATGAACTTGAATTCGGGATTCTGAGTTCTGAAATTGGGATGCTTTCCTTTGGGTAGATAAACGTTGTTTTGATTCTTAGTTTTGAATTAGATTTGTTCTAGCTTTGTTTGTCTTTAAGATTTAGGCGGTGACCATTCCAAGCTATCTTACAGCAGCGTGACGGCTCCAAGTTTAATTGTGTGAATTAGGTTAAGAGCTAGGTTGTATATATAGAATTTTAGGATTAATTTAGGTCGTTTTATTAACCCTAGAAATGACCAAAACCGTTCAGTCAAGATAGAATTATCCTATTGACTCAGCAATGAGTCAGAAATGACTCACCGTATTAAATGTTCATTTTTTTCATAAATGACACATTGGTTCTTTCCTAACATATCATAACCAAAAAGACATTTTTTTTATTTAAAACAAAACATTAGCTAAATGAACATTTCTTAACTGAAATGTCAATTTAATCTGAATAAACATTTTAATCTAAATATACATTTCTTAACGAAATGTTATTCTAATGTTAACATAACAAAAGTGATATTCTAATGTTCATCTTTTCTTTTTATTATTTATTGTCAATCAATTCAAACGTAAATACGTATTTAATAGTTACATTATCCATTTACCGTATACATTAGTTACCCATATATAAATATTTTTTTTATATATATATATATATGAATAAATCTTTTCTTACTTTTAATTTGTCGTAAATCCAAATGGGAAGGCCATTTAAAAAAAAACCCTTGACAACCAAAAATGCACAACGTACGCTACATGATGCGTACACATCATATATATATATATATATATATATATATATATATGCGTATATATATATATTCATTTTTTTTTCTTTTTATCTATCTTCCCAATTACCCATTTTCACACTAAACCACTTTTTGAACTGCGTTCACACTAGGCTATTTTAAGCCATTCCCCTAAAACAAAAATAGGGCGCTGGCGGGGATCGAACTCTATACCTCTTGTATGCAAGTCATGTGTTCCAACCAAATAAGCTACTAAGTCTTTTGCTTACAAAAGTTAGAACAATGCTAAACATTATTCTTTTCTAATTCCTTTTTTTTCATGTTTTGCTGCAATATTTAATTTAAAGATGTCTTTTTCATACGGAGTCCAATTTACGCAAACTCGGACTCTATCTCAAGCAGAATTTCGAGACGAACGCAATGGCGTAACCCGTTTCTCTTAATTCTTCTTCTAAAATTTAATTATACTTTAATTTATGAAACTTAATGTTACAGAATTACGGGGTGTTACATTCTCCCCTTCTTAAAAGGATTTCGTTCCCGAAATCTTCAAGTTCGGAAGAATGTGTCCTACCATCCAATCACCCATCTACTCAACCATTCAATCACAGGCATTCATTGTCCTTAAAAAGATTTCTAAATGCTTTCATATTTATATGCATAGTGTGTGTATATGTCTTTATCTAATGCAAAATCAGGTGGTCTACTGATTCAGTCGACCTCCTTAATGCGAATTATGTCAGTGCCATGCGTCCAATCATGTATGCAATCCTAATGATACATACCATTTCTATATGATTGCACAACCATTCACTCAAATGCAACGTCCATATGATAACACATTGATTTCAATCTGTAAACAAATACATATATGCGAATGGAATATGAAAGTGACTGAGTTGTTCTAGCGCCTATGGTGTGTATATGCATTCACGAGCAACCACTTGCAACCATCAATCATAACATGTTTCAAATACATGTTTACATCCATTGGCTTCTACCTAAGGATCGATGATACGTCCTAGAGGATATACCTTAAAAGCTAGAAAGTATGCATAAAATTCCTAGAAAAAGAGATCAAGGATATACCCTTAAGAAAAAGGGTATGACGCTCGTGTCTAGTCTCCAGTCTTATATGTCGCACCTTCTCGAGCTTCACTATACGGTACCTTATCTAATTTAACTTCATGATTGTGAAGCTTCTTCTCCTCCATTTCCAAGATAAACAGACGTTAACCTTGATACTAGTGTATATACTAAGATGATTAGAGCTCTCTCCTCTACTTAGCTTATCCATCATGTTACAAAACTGACGGTCTAAAGCTAAAGGTTGCTATATACTTTTTACCTCTCTTAAGGACAGTCTTTCTTCCTACCTAGGTCACATGCCACAATTATTCATCTCCCACCTTTACCATCCTTGTGTAACATGTTTATAGTTCTCTCTAAAGCTACCTATATCGCACAAAGAACCCTACAAAGCTTGGAAGAAAATTAGCCGTAGGTCAAACTTCCGCGACTATAGATGGAAGTCGGGCACTGCTTCGCCCTTCGATAGGTATCGTAGTCTTATCAAGCTTAAGGAACCATGCTGCGATGAGGTTACCTCCTAGAAATCCAGGAGCCCCGAAGACTCAAGAAAGAAGGGGACAAGAATTCAAATAGAGAATCAGAAGATAGTGCGTATGGATTTGGGGAATATGCCTTTAAACCGAAACTTTTCTTTTGAAAATGCTTCTTTTTAAAACCGTTTTGAAAATAATTTTTCAAATCTTTTATCTGATCTGGTAACCTTCAGCTCTGATACCAAGTATAACACCCCACATCCGTTAGTGTCACTCACAAAGGGAATGCACTAAGTTCTGTGGAGCATTTAAGGTAAAAGATGCAGATAAATTACAAGACAGAAAAAAATTAAAACAACGGAAATTAAAACTTTACTTTATTGATAAAATGGTTCGTACAACAATTGCTTTCCAATACCAGAGTATCATCTGTCTTACAAAATAAAGAAGCATAAAATAACATTTATATTCCCCACTGTAGCATAAGCCAGCCATAGCAGCAGAAAAGAGAGTCTTAAGCGATATATCCAAGAGTCTTCAAGCTTGGAAAGAGTAACAGTCCATACTAAGCAAAGCTATTCCCTCTCTGACAACCTAGGGGGGAAACGGAAGAAAAGAAGACGAAAGAAAAACAGAGTTAGACATAAAGCCTGAGTAAGTCTAGTGGCTTTTAGCATGTGAATAGGAAAAAGTTCATGGCATGAGTAAACTGGAAAATGGGACAGTACCAGAATAACAGACTAATATAAGCCAAAGCAAGACAGTTTAAACCGAATATACTATCACACCCCATTCTATATCTCTGCACCACCTAACTAGTATCCCAACTAGTAATCTGTATAAAGATGATAACGTGATCTATAATTGCGTTTGCCTTTAGGTGCACATCTATTATTTATTACCTAGATCTAATCTAAGGTTTTCTTATCGAGTGCTTCCTAGATTCAACTAGGGTTTATGCAACTTATCTAATACTTCTCAGATTCAGGATTTATGCCACCTAGGTCCAACTAGGGATTATGCTACCTGTCGAACGATGCCCCTAGTCTAGGACGCACTACCTAGAGTGGTATATGTTCCTAGACTTTCCCCACGTATGTGTCGCGAATCGTTTATCGCTGTATAGATGCACGTGTCCTGAAATGTGCGACCCGAGTCCCGTGGCAGGGCTATTCTAGAAACACGGAACTCGGTCGGGAGCTTTCAGATATCTGCCGATGCAGATGCTAAGGTCTGTTTTTCCAGTGGCTATGGTCCCACCTGACCCCTCCCTCAACTAATGAAAGGCCACCCTTGAAAAATTGAGAACTATACGCAGGCCCCCTATGCCCCACTGTCTTATGGCCATCCTCACCCATAACTAGATAGCAAGTATATGGTCTTTTGGAGTTCTCCGCCTTTCCGCCTTACGTATCTCGAATGACTCAAGATGGTAGGTAGACGACGAGTTGCTATCACAGGGCTACTGGTCTCGCCGAATCACGCTGGTCCATCCTAGTCTTTAGTTTGCCTTATATTGCAACCAAGGCATACCCTTGGTTCTTCTAACGCAGACCTTAACCTCTATGAGCCCAGGAGGATCATCTGCAGCCTCATAGAGGGATACCAAGAATACCCTCACGTCCCCACGAAGCCTCAGGCCTCGTAATCCAATTTGTTGGAGCCTTCTTTAAGATTAGATGGACGTTCGCTCCTCCTCGTGTTATACTAAGAATTACTACTTAGTTTTCCTAACTAAGGTTTACCACTTAGTTTCCTGGATCGTCATTTTCTTAACTAAGGTTTACTACTTAGTCCCTTTCAGCTAAGGTTTACTACTTAGTTCTCTTTCTCGTCAAGTTGGATTGGTTAAGTGTCATTAGTCGATACAAGTTAACTTAACCCATTCATTTGTCGTGTTAAACTGGTTAAGTGTTATCAGTAATTCATGTTGACTTAACCTTGCCCATGTGTTTTAACTAACATGTTATAACGGTTAAGTGTTCCATTAGTGAACTTAACCCTAACATCCGTTTAATTAACATGTTCTAATGGTTAAGTATTGTCCCTTCATGCTTTAACTTAACCCTATTCATTTATCACACTATGATGGTTAAGTGTTCTAAGTTTACTTAACCCTACGCTCTAGTCTAGACATACTAATTTGGCTAAGTGTATTAATTTTACTTAACCCCAACCTCTAGTCTAGTTAACATGTTAAATTGGCTAAGTGTATTAACTTTACTTAACCCCACCTTTTAATCTACTCAACATGTTAATTTGGCTAAGTGTATTAAATTTACATAACCCCAACCTCTAGTCTAGTTAACATGTTAAATTGGCTACGTGTATTAACTTTACTTAACCCCACCTTTTAATCTAGTCAACATGTTAATTTGGCTAAGTGTATTAAATTTACTTTAACACCAACCTCTAGTCTAGTTAACATGTTAAATTGGCTAAGTGTATTAACTTTACTTAACCCCACCTTTTAATCTAGTCAACATGTTAATTTGGCTAAGTGTATTAAATTTACTTAACCCTACCAAACCTAGCTTAGCTTTAATTGTCTTATTAAAGCACCAACCACTCACATTAGACAGGTATTGTTGTGGCTGCCTGTATGCCGGTCGGTTCCGGGCAGACTTACGCCACAACTCAGTCTAACCTCGGGTCTTTATCGGGCTCAATGCCTTAACCTCCCACATTGGATAGGTATTGTTATGATTACTGGATAGCCGGGCGGGTCCGGGCAGGTTTACATCACCACTCAATCCAACCTCGGGTTAAGCATATTCATATTGTCGAAATTTACATTTTAATTATGTAAATTATTCATGTCACATATTTTATTTCAAAACTAACGGTGTATAAATTTACACCATTCATGGCCTTAACCAATTTCATGGTTTTGGGCCCACCTATGTATTAAAATGTTTTAAATTAATAATTTATACCATTTCGTACCATAAATCACCTATGTGATTATTGGCCAATTTATATCAAGTTCCATATAATTAAGTTTTTACCCAACGTTACCCCCGTCTAAATATTAGGCTAACAACTTAGCCTAATTTACCGTTCGCATGATTTCACAAAAAGTATTAGGCTAATAACTTAGCCTAATTTTACGTTCACAAAATTGGCATGTAATCAACATTAACTATGAACTTGCAATTTTGACAAAATCAACATGAACATAAACATATAGGTGTGAACTTGCAACTTTAACATGTATATAGGTGTGAACTTGCAACTTTAACATAATCAACATAAACATGTACATAATTAGCAACTTGCATAGGTTAATGAATTAACAACATAATTGACAACTTGCATAGGTTCTTGAATTAACAACTTAATTAATTGGTTCATGAATCTCAACCTAACAACTTGCATAGGTTCATAAATCTACAACATAATTAAGTTAACATATAGGAACATGTATGAACTTGCAATACATATGTATAACATAGATCTAACAATAAACTTCTATAAATCATATGAATCATAAATGGATCTTTTAACATGGATCCAATTATAAGTTTTCACTTGCATAAGAATTTGTGAATATTGATCTATTCTAATCATGTAGGTACAATAGGTTTAACATAAACATATATACATAGAACCTACATGAATCATATACATATATGTGTAAATCTAATTTGCAACCTATAACTTGCATAAGCACATATATCGATCTAACAGTATACATACAATTCGCATAATAGATAATGGATCCAATCACCACAAACATTCAAATTATCACGATAAACAAAACCAAAACAACATCGTCTATATTTTACAATACTGATATAATTCCATATTACAATTTACATCAAATCATATCTTAATCATATTCTCATCTAAAGAGTCACTATACTTACAACGATCGAATGAACTTGAATTCTGGATTCTGAGTTCTGAAATTGGGATGCTTTCCTTTAGGTAGATAAACGTTGTTTTGATTCTTAGTTTTGAATTAGATTTGTTCTAGCTTTGTTTGTCTTTAAGCTTTAGGCGGCGGCCATTCCAAGCTATCTTACAATAGCGTGACGGCTCCAAGTTTAATTGTGTGAGTTAGGTTAAGAGCTAGGTTGTATATATAGAATTTTAGGATTAATTTAGGCCGTTTGATTAACCCTAGAAATGACCACAACCGTTCAGTCAAGATAGAATCATCCTATTGACTCAGCAATGAGTCAGAAATGACTCAGCATTGACTCAGCATATTAAATGTTCATTTTTTTCATAAATGACACATTGGTTCTTTCCTAAAATATCATAACCAAAAGGACATTTTTTTATTTAAAACAAAACATTAGCTAAATGAACATTTCTGAACTGAAATATCAATTTAATCTGAATAAACATTTTAATCTAAATATACATTTCTTATTGAAATGTTATTCTAATGTTAACATAAAAAAAGTGATATTCTAATGTTCATCTTTTCTTTTTATTATTTATTGTCAATCATTTCAAACGTAAATACGTATTTAATAGATAAATTTTCCCTTTACCGTATACATTAATTACCCATATATAAATATTTATATATATATATATATATGAATAAATCTTTTCTTACTTTTAATTTGTCATAAATCAAGTTGGGGAAGGACATTTAAAAAAAACAATCCTTGACAACCAAAAATGCGCGACGTACGCTACATGATGCGTACACATCATATATATATATGCATATATATATATATATATATTATATATATATTCATTTTTTTTCTATCTTCCCAATTACACATTTTCACACTAAACCACTTTTTGAACTGCGTTCACACTAGGCTATTTTAAGCCATTCCCCTAAAACAAAAATAGGGCGCTGGCGGGGATCGAACTCTGTACCTCTTGTATGCAAGTCATGTGTTCCAACCAAATAAGCTATTAAGTCTTTTGCTTACAAAAATTAGAACAATGGTAAACATTATTCTTTTCTCATTCCTCTTTTTTAATGTTTTGCTACAATATTTAATTTAAGGATATCTTTTTCATACGGAGTCCAATTTACGCAAACTTGGACTATATCTCAAGCAGAATTTCGAGACGAACCCAATGGCGTAACCCGTTTCCCTTAATTCTTCTTCTAAAATTTAATTATACTTTAATTTGTGAAACTTAATGTTACAGAATTACGGGGTGTTACATGCGGCCTACTTTGTTGGACTCAATAGGAACCGCGCAACGTGAAGACCCTCAGCTAGTTGATGTGATAGATAAGTTAATTAGGGGTGACACTTCTAGTCACCTCGATAGATACTCCATCGATGATAAGGGTTGGTTGAGACGGGATGGAAGACTATGCGTCCCACAAGCAAGGGATTTGGTGAAGATGGTTCTCGAAGAAGCACATCACTCCAAGTTGACCATACACCCAGGTGGGGACCAGATGTATAAAGACATCAAAAGGGTTTTCTTTTGGAATGGCATGAAGAGGGATGTAGCTGAATTTGTTTCTAAGTGCATGATATGCCAACAAGTCAAGGCGGAGCAGAAGAATCCTGGTGGTTAGCTTCATCCTCTAGAGGTCCTGCAATAGAAATGGGATAGCATCTCGGTGGACTTTGTTGATGGGTTGCCTAGGTCAAGAAGGGGCAATACCGGTATTTGGGTAATAGTGGACAGGCTCACAAAAAGCGCTCACTTTATACCTGTCAAGAGTAGGAGGACTGCCTCATCGTTAGCATCTACTTATATCAAGGAGATAGTTCGACTTCATGGGATACCCTCCAGCATAGTGAGTGATAGAGACCCTATCTTTACGAGCGAATTTTGGAGGAGTTTACAAGCGGCTGTAGGCACACAGCTATGTTTAAGCACGACCTATCACACTCAAATAGATGGTCATACGGAAAGGGTGAATAGAGTATTGGAAGATCTTTTGAGATTGTGCATTCTCTACTTTGGAGGAACTTGGGAGGATCATCTTCCTTTGGTGGAATTCGCATACAACAATGGCTACCAAACCACTATAGGGATGCCACTTTTGAAGCTTTATATGGAAGACCATGCTGATCACCAACTTGTTGGTGGGAGTTCACAGATAAACTCGTACTTGGGCCGGAAATGATTAGAGAGACATCAGAGAAAGTGGACTTGATACGAAGAAGAATGAAGACTGCCCAAGATAGACAGAAATCCTACGCAGACAAAAGAAGGACCGACCTGGAGTTTGAGGTTGGAGACAAGGTGTTCCTTAAAGTATCTCCTTTGAGGAATATCATTCTCTTTGGGTCCGTAGGAAAGTTGGCACCACGTTTTGTAGGACCATTTCCTATCATTGAAAGGATTGGGACGATGGCTTACAGAGTAGAGCTACCCGAAAGACTGGCTGGAGTTCATAATGTTTTCCATGTTTCTCAGCTACAAAAGTGCTTACATGAGTCGGTAGAAGTTTTGGAGCCTAGCATTCTAGAAGAAGTCGAAGTGGAATGAGAAGTGACTGTGAGAAGAGTCCCAACTCGTATCTTGGGGACGGAAGTCAAAAAGCTACGCAACCGTGAAGTCAAGCTTGTTAAAGAGCAATGGAGCAATGCCGAGGAAGACGCAACTTGGGAGACTGAGGCCAAAATATGCGCGGCCTACCCTTTTCTTTTTGAGGGTACATCTTTGATCTCTTTTTCCTTAAGTTTACACAAGCTTGTATCTACCTTTTTAGTGTATCTCCTCGGTCATATTCTTTATCCTTAGGTAGAAACCAATGGATGTAAACTTGTATTTGAAACATGTTATGATTGATGGATGTTAGTGGATGTAAGTGTTTGCTTGTGGTTGCTCGTGGATGCATGTACACATACATTAGGCACTAGATCGGCTCAATCACTTTCATATTGCATATAAATATGTGTGCTTATTTAGGTTAATGGATGTATAATGCTGTGTTATCATATGGATGCTGCATTCAGATGAATGTTTGTGCACGCATGTGGAAATAATATGTATCATTAGGGATCTGTTGCATACATAATGGACGCATTGCACTATCGTGATTTGGATTAAGGAGGTCAACTGAATCTGTAGACAGCCTGATTTTTCATTAGGTAAGGGCATGTACACACACTGTGCATATAAACATGAAAGCATTAGAAGCCTTTTAAGGACAATGGATGCCTGTGTTTAATGGTTGAGTAGATGGACGATTGGATGGTAGGATATGGATTCTTCTTGACTTGAAGATTTCGGGGACGAAATCCTTTAAGGAGGGGAGAATGTTACACCCCGTATTTTCTGTTAACATTAAAGTAACGAATTAAAGAATACTTAATTGTAAATGTGAGAATTAAGGGAAATATGTTATGCCATTGTGTTTGTCTCGGAATTCGGGTTGAGAAAGCGTCCGAGTTTGCGTGAATTGGACTTCGTATGAAGAAGTTATGGCTATCGGAAGTTTCCAGGAAATTTAAATATATAAAAACAGTTTAGGTTCGAATTCGAACTCAGAACCGAGCAGGGCGGGAAAATTCACGCCCCAGGCCAGCTCGACCAGGGGGTCGACCTTAGTGTCGACCTACCCTACAGGTCGACCTAGGGGTCGACCTAGGTGTCCCTCGGGCAGATTTGATTAAGGCCCAGTTTTGACCTTCTACTGAGTCACTAGGGCTGAGGTGGCTGTTTGGATGGTTTTGGTTGCTCTTGTGTTGATCGGATGGCCTAAATTAATCCTAATCTCTATATAAACACATGTAGACTCAAACACTAAACCTAATCAAAATTAAATCCATGGCCGTCATGCTGTCACTCCACAACCTAGAGTAGTCGCCACCAACTAGAAGCGAAGTAAAGCAACTCAATTCAATTCAACTCAAGTCTATAACAACAACAACGAATTTGTCTACTTCAAAGGCGAACTAATTCAACTACAGAATATAGATCCTAGAACTTAAGACCTTCTTTAAGTTGTGAGTTCGATTTCTTTAACAAGATAATTAACAAGTTAATTAGGTTGACTTGTAATTTGGGTTATAAGACTTTGTTTGTGAATCATTGGAAAAATTGTGATATTGTCTATTTAGTGAATATATGCTAGTTGTTCATGATGTTGGCTCATATGCTAGTTTTTGTTAACTTGTGTTAGTGAATCCCTTTCATATGCCCAATCACCTATGTTTATGACATAAGTTTGTATGCAAGTATGGATGTGAAACATATGCTAGTTTGTATGAGGATTATGTTCATATGCAAGTTTAGGTAATAATTGGATTCACATATATGCAAGTTCACACCTTTATGTTTATATCTATGACATACATAGTTTATGCAAGTTTGTGACTATTGCCTATGCAAGTTTGGGTGAAAACCATATTCATACATGCAAGTTCACACCTTTTAGGTTTATGTTTAGATTCATGACAATACAAAGTTTATGCAAGTTATGTTGTAATTCTTATTTGCAAGTTAGATCTATTTTGTTTGTTATGCAAATTTGTGATGTTTCTTCCCTTTTTATGTGTTAGACTATTTGCTAGTCTAATATATATATTTCATGTTAAGCGAACGAACGACGTGGGGACAATGGGATAATATTGAATATACCTATTGTGAATTGGCATGTAATGGCCTTAAAACGCATATAATTAATTTGAGGCAAGAATTGGTATAATTTGTATACCTGAAATAAATGGACATAATTTAGGTGACAATTATGGACGTAAGTAAATTTGGAATTTATTGACAAATTCGAATAGCGATAATAATTCAAATTAGGGTGAAAAGATTATGTATAATAATAAACGCCTAGGACACGAGGTTAGACTAATTTGTGGTATAAGACTGCCCGGATCCGCCCGGCAAATCCAGCAACCACAAATGGTAGTCTAATGTGAGATGTCATAAGCCCAAACAAAATGCGTAACAATTGTATGGACACGAGGTTAGGCTCGTTTGTGGTGTATGATTGCCCGGACCCGCCCGGCAAATCCAACAACCACAAAGGGAAGCCTAATGTGGGAGGTCCTACAGGGTTATGGTTAGAATAAACTAAGTAACACTTAACCAAGATAACCATGTAGTGGGACATGGGGGTTAAGTGGTTGACATGTGGGTGACATGTGAAATATGATTAGAAACACTTAACCAAATTGAAACATGTAAGAGGACATGGATAAGAAGGGGTTAAGTGGGATGTACTAGAGAGGACCAAGCATTGGGGGAAAGCTTGTGTCAGGCATGGGGCCCCTTTTCAGACTAGTAGTCTATTAAGTATCTTTGTGAGCTCGACCCAAGTAGAGGACGGGACACGCATACTGGGTTTGATTATAAGAGGTCAAGACGGGTTAGCGGTGGCAACGCAAGTCCCACGGGGTCAAGTGTGTGCGTGGGCCTGGGCTGGTAGGTAAGTCGTTGTTGCATCGTGTAGGTATAAGCCATGCATCTTTAGTGGTAACGGGTTTCCACTTTGGGGAATGATACACCCCACCATGGGACCAGCACATGTATCTACGAGTTAGGGAGCCGATCACACGGGGGTAGTGGGTACCATTAGTGGAGATAGGGGAAGGCGGCACCTATGTAGTCAGCTAGGGGTACACGAAGCTACTATGGTTACTATGATTTAGTTCAATAGGTGGGATCAACTTTTAGAGTGACTGGTGTGGTGCAGTTAGTAATTATCCTGTAGTGATCAGGTGCGCCTTTAAAGTTATCTTTGTTCATCTTATTTCCTTTGCTTGGTTGGTCATGCCATTTATTCACAGTCATTTCCTTATTTACAAGTTTATGCCTTATCCTAATAGCTTTAATGATTATATTGCTAAAGTTATTGGACTCTCCAAACTTTATGTCTGACCCCCTTTGTATCCACCTCTTTTCTTCCTTTTCTCCCCCAAGGTTCTCAGGGTGGGACTAGTACTAGGGGAGCTTGATTTAGACCGCTTTATCTCTCTGTTTTGGAAGTTGCTTGGATTGCTGAAGTAAAGTTCAGCCTGTCTTATTTATGGCTATTTATGTTGGGTTATGCTTTTTATTTTATGTACTCAGAAAACTTATTTGTCAAAGATGGATAATAAGTGTATTTGGTTTTGTAGTTGGTTTTTGATGTGATGTTACCAAACTATTTCTCCGCTGCAATAAAAGTTGTTTTTTTTAATTTTCCAAGTACCATTATATTTATCTGTCTTGTTTACTTTCTGTTCTATACACAATAAACGCTCCACCAAAGTTAAGGCACTCCCTCTGTGAGTGACCTTAATGGTGGTGTGTGTCACAGTTATTCCCTGCACAAGACTGATAGAGGCAAAATCATCACTAACAAAATTGGTAAAAATTATGGACATGTACACATCACTATAAGCAACATAGAAAAAGATGAGAATGATCCAACCCTCATGGAATAAAAATATATTTTATTGTCTTTAGATATGTAAAATGCGGGTTGTTACAACGTTAGTATATAATATGGATTAGGCGCTTCTTAATTGTAATTAGGAACAATTAATAACTTTCTTCATCACCTGCATTTTGTTTCGAACTTGATAATTCCCCCTCAACCCCATGCAACCTCTTTCCACAACGCACCTCCCTTCTCTGACCTACCACCCGACATTAGAGACCACCCCCAGCGCCACTCCTCTCTCCATTTCCCGTTTTCTTCTTTGCTTTTCTTTTTTCTTACTGCTGCATCTATCGAACTACATGCAACTCCACCTCGTCAACCACCACCACCCACGTTCAACCTAACACTAGCACTTCTTCGACACTGCCCCGCCTACCATCACACCCACTTCTGACCGAACTCTCCTCGCCCACAACTCCATATTTATGAATAACGTGGAAATTTCATCCTCCATCAAAATATACATAACATTACATGTTTACAGCTCCACCCGAGATCGTCAAACGCCACTAACCCTCCGACTTCATCATGAAACCACCATTTTAGTTCGAATTTTTTAAAGGCTTTGCATTTTGGAGAGGCGCGGTTTAATCTCTCTCTACTGAAACGAACGTATAGGTGGAGAAAACGTGGTCGTCACGTATGGTGCTTTGGTACGTAAGTAATATTTGGTACAGTTCGCATGTGAATTTAGAATGCGTAGTGTTTTCATTTCATATCTGAGTTGAGTTGAAAGTATAGGATGGATGTAGGCATGTGTAAGTAATATAGTGTAGGTTAGAGCAGCTATGGGAATGGATGAGTGTAAACTAGGGTTGCTATGTTGTGTTCACGAGATATGCATTTATATTTAGGTAGGCAGCTTTAGGTATGCAAAATGAACGTAGACATTGACCATTTTATTTTCTATATTGTTTGGATATGCAAGCTACGTATGTGATCAATTTGATTTGCATTTGTATGCGTTTGTACTTTTTCTTAGGACAAAAGTTCCATATATATATATATATATATATATATATATATACACATACATACATACATACATATATATATATACTTATTTATTTGTGTTTTAATACGGTTAATTTACATTACCCTTGTTGACCATTAAATGTACGCGTCACCACATCCGAACCCCAAACGTAACAGAAATGGTCGTACCGCTACGTCTTGATGTTTCGGTCTGAATGAATTTAATTATATTGAAAACCGACTCCATTTGCAAAAACAATGTCATTTAAATTTCAATTTATTAGTCGGTTCACTTTTAAATCGCACACAAAAATAAAATAACTCCAATTGACTCCAAAGTGGAAATCTAGCAATGATTAGTTATACATATTCCAATAAAATTGGTTTCGTCGGAAACGGAGGTTGTTTGAAAAATAATGATTTCTAAGGACTATGTAATATCGATAAAATAGAATTAAATTCGAGACATATTCTATTTAATAATAATATATTATTATTATCTTATATATATATATATATATATATATATATATATATATATATATATATATATATATATATCGAAATTAAATCTTATACAGCTTCAAAATAAACCAATATATAATTTAAACTCAACATTTAACAATTTTGAGTTAAATGATATTCAAATTATATGAAAATCCTTTATATTTATTTAATAAATCGTTATATTTTGTGAACGATTTCCATTGCGACTATTTGAAAATTTGAATTGGATATAACTCACAATCTACAATATGAAATCTCCATTTTTCTCTTCCATTAGAAAATTATAATGGAATAGATTCAAAACTTTCTTATTTCACAGAATTCTGACTTATATCGGATCCTATATGTTCGATTGAAGTTTAAATCGTAAATTACGAACTTCCACGATGTTGCGAGCTCGATTATAACTAAATATAAATTTAATGTTCAAACTTCGTTATATAAACGAATTCTATTTTTTAAACACATCTATAATACCAAAATCAATATTTCAAATAATAAAACAAATTAATATCCGACTATTAAAAATACGGGATGTTACTGTGACTGTAACACCCCACGTCCATTAGTGTCACTCACAAAGGGAATGCACTAAGTTCTGTGGAGCATTTAGGGTAAAAGATGCAGATAAATTACAAGACAGACAGAAATTAAACAGCGGAAAATAAAACTTTGCTTTATTGATAAAATAGTTTGTACAATGGTTTCTTTACAATATCAGAGTTTCATCTGTCTTACAAAATAAAGAAGCATAAAAACAACATTTATATTCCCCGATTTTAGCAAGAGCCAGCCATAGCATCTGAAAAGAGAATCCAGGCAAACTTCGACAAATCTTCAAGCTGGGAAAGAGTGGCAGTCCAACTTAACCTGAGCTAAACTATTCCCTCCTTTACTACCTTGGGGGGGGGGGGGGGGACGGAAGAAAAGAAGACGAAAGAAAAACAGAGTCAGACATAAAGCCTGAGTAAGTTCAGTAACTTCTAGCATGTGAACATGGAAAACAAAACGACATGAATTAACTGAATACAAGATTACACCATGACGATAGGGTCAACAAGATTAGACAAGGTAGTCACAAGATATGCTAAGATAAACTGGATACGCTCTAATACTTTCGCCGCTTCGCTATTTTTTTGTTATACTAGTTTCTATATCCCTACACCACCTAACTAGTGTCCCAACTAGTAATGTTAACGTGATCCCAATCCCTGTAGTTTCTGTTGCCTTCAGGCATACGTTTATTATTTATTACCTAGATCTAATCTAGGGTTTTCTATCAAGTGCTTTCTAGATTTAAATAGAGTTTACGCTATCTGCTGAACGCTTCTCGAGTTCAGGGTTTATGCCACCTAGTCCAACTAGGGATTACACTACCTCTCGAATGATGCCCCCAAGTCTAGGACACACTACCTAGAGTGGTATATGTTCCTATACTTCCCCACGCATGTATCGCGAATCGTTATCGCTTGTCTAGATGCACATGTCCTGTAATGTGCGGTCCGAGTCCTGTGACAGGGCAAATCAAGGAATACAGAACTCGGTCGGGAGCTTTCAGATATCTGCCGATGTAGATGCTAAGTTATGTTTTTATTCCAGTGGCTATGGTCCCACTTGACCCCTCCCTCAACTAATGAAAGGCACACCTTGTAAAATGAGAACTATACGCCGGCCCCCGGTGCCCCACTATCCTATGGCCATCCGCAACCATAACTAGATAGCAAGTATTTGGTCTTTTGGAGTTCTCCGCATTTCCGCTTCACGTATCTCGATTGACTCAAGATGGATGGTAGATGACGAGTTGCTATCACAGGGCTACCGTCTTCTCGCCGAATCACGTTGGTCCATCCTGGTCTTTAGGTTGCCATGTATTGCAACCAAGGCAAACTCCTAGTTCTTCTACGCAGACCTTAACCTCTGTGAGCCTAGGAGAATCATCTGCAGCCTCACAGAGGGATACCAAGAGTACCCTCACGTCCCCTCGAAACCTCGGCCTTCGTAACCCAATTTGTTGGACCCTTGTTTTTACTCAGACGGACATTCGCTCCTTCCCGTGTTATACTAAGAATTACTAGTTAGTTTTACTAACTAAGATTTACCACTTAGTTTACAGAATCGTTGTTTTCTTGACTAAGGTTTGCTACTTAGTTCCCTTTCCTGTCAATTTGGATTGGTTAAGTGTCATTAGTCAATTCAAGCCGACTTAACCCTCTTCATTTATCCTGTCAAACTGGTTAAGTGTTATCATTAATTCATGTTGACTTAACCCCACCACAAACCAAGTTATATTGGTTAAGTATTTCTTATTACTTAACCTTACCCATTCACCCTGTATTGGTTGCCCGTCTGTTTTAACTAACCTGTTATTAACGGTTAAGTATTATCCCTTCATATTTTAGACTTAACCCTATTCCTTTATCAAAATCTGATGGTTAAGTGTTCAAGTTTACTTAACCCTACGGTCTAGCCCAGCTAACACATCAAATTGGCTAAGTGTATTAAATCTTACTTAACCCCAACCTCTAGTCTAGTTAACATGTTAATTGGCTGAGTGTTTTCTTAGTTACTTAACCTCTACAAATCTTGTCTTGTTACCATGAGTTTGGTTAAGTGTCCCTGTGGACTTAGCCCTCCGTTCTACCTTAACTGTGCTTAAGTTGGTTAAGTGTTCCTATGGACTTAACCCTCCCATTCTAGCTTAACTGTATGAACCTAACCCCACCTACCAGTCTTGTTATCATGTTGAGTTGGTTAAGTGTCTTAGTTAACTTAACCCTAACATTCTTGTTCTAGCTTTAACTAAATAAATTAAAGCCACGACCACTCACATTAGACAGATATTGTTGCGATTACTGGATGTGCGGGTTGGTTCCGGGCAGGTTTACATCGCAACTCAGTCTAACCTCGGGTTAGGCCTATTCGTGTTTTCTAGTTCAAAGGGTTTTGTTTAATTTTCAAATCAGGTTTTGAAAGTAACCATCCCGTCCGTCGGATCAGTTAGGGATAGCCAGGGAGAGCAGGAAACTTGTATTTTCCAAACTCAAGCCTAGACACTATCCTCTCTGTCACCCTAGAACTTTCTGGTTTATTATTAAAAGAGATGTCGTTAACAAACCTTTAATTTGTCTAAATTAACGTTTCCTCATTTAGGAAAAATTCTATAAGTAAATTAATCCTAATTTACTTATTTCCCAATTACTCTTTTAATGTAAATTGTCAACTTTTATTCTTACGGCCCATTTTCCCCTCTATATCATGTTCATGCTTTTTGGTATGTAAACCATACTAAATGAAGTGTCACTAACAATGATTTTGCTAATCCTGACAATTACTCCCAATTATGGCCAATTTCAAGTTTATGCCAATAAACTTATCGAACCAAATTAGCTAATCCAATTCTGATTTAACATTCTAATTCACGTCAAACTAGACTTATTACTCTAGTTCACTATTCATGTAAATACTAGATTTACACGTCAATACAAGATTCAAATTACACATCTAATAATTTATGTCAAATTTATCCAATTTGCATATCTATGAACATGCGATAATACATGTTCCCAATTTATGCCAATTTCCAAGTTAAACTACGTTTTAGTAAATTTCATATTTTGCCCCAAATCGCATTCCCACCGTTCGTACAATCATGTTTCAATCTAGATTATAGATAAATCTAGATTCGTAGCAAATAGGGAATGAACCAAAGATTGCTATGAAAAGGATAGATATAACAACTGGCATAAAATGGTTTTGAATAACGACGTAGGTTCAAGAACATGGGTAGACCTAACTTAATAGGTAAATTCCCAAGGTCTAAAACCAAGAATCGACAGAGTAGGTTCAAGAACATGGGTAGACCTAACTTAACAGGCAAATTCCCAAGGTCTAAAACCAAAGAAAACCAAGGACAGGCAGAATAAATAATCGGGTTTAGACCCAATCTCATAATCACAAAACTTAAGCAACACTTTCCTAGTCATGAATCATAGGTGTTTAATCACAGACGTCCTTGTTATGTCATAGGTAATAGTTTATGTTTTCTAATCAAAGGCATAGGTTTAGTCAAGGAAATAATCTTCATAGTCACAGTCACAGTCATAGGCAATGTTCGTAGTCATAGGCAATGTCCATAGTCATAGGCAATGTCCGTAGTCATAGGCAATGTCCATAGTCATAGGCAATATTCATAGTCATAGGCAATGTTCATAGTCATAGGCAATGTTCATAGTCATATGCAATGTTCATAGTCATAGGCAATGCCTAAATGGTCATCGAATCATAAAAGTTCTTAATTAGGTTCAAAGATATAGGCACAGGTTCGAATAGAAAGATTTGGCATATTCTTTTATTCCTTTAATTTCATGTCACGAACAGAGAGAAATGTTCAAATCTAAAAATAACTGACTTACAGAGATTAGATTAGAATAGAAAGATGGCATTGCTATGATTCGTAGAAAAATAGTCGTTGAAGTTGTTTGAACCTCCTCTTGAATCCTAGCTTGACTTGAACCCCTTCTTGAAGCTTTAATCTTGATTTGAATCTCCAATTAGAAGAAGAACTATAACTTGTTTTAGTGGAGAATTAGATTTATTTTAATGGTGGAGGCTAGAGTAGAGAGAAGCAGCATGTAAATGCCTTAGAGAATTTGTGTGGAGGAACCCTTAGGTCTAGGCATTCTTTTATAGGTGTAGAGAGTGTTTTAGGGCCCTTAGATCATCATAGAAGCCATCAGAATCGCACAGGTCGAATACACATCATCTAACCACTCAAAAGGAGACACGTCAGCATAGAACACTCCAGAATTCGGTGCTGGATTAGTATGGGCGCACTTGGCAGGTGCGCCAGTGCATTTTTGTACGGGCGCACTTCACAAGTGCGCCAGTGCATTCTGATCTGTTTCCGGTTTCTCTGCGTAACTTCGTTCGTCCATATCTCCTTCATACGGAGTCCGATTTATGTAAACTCGGACTCTATCTCAAGCAGAATTTCGAGGCGAACGCAATGGCGTAACCCGTTTCCCTTAATTCTTCTTTTAAAAATTAATTATACCCTGATTTGTGAATCTTAGTGTTACAGGATTACGGGGTGTTACATTCTCCCCCACTTAAAAGGATTTCGTTCCCGAAATCTTCAAGTTAGGAAGAATGTGTCCTACCATCCAATCACCCATCTACTCAACCATTCAATCACAAGCATCCTTTGTCCTTAAAAGTTTTCTAATGCTTTCATGTTCATATGCATATTGTGTGTATATGTCTTTATCTAATGCAAAATCAGGCGGTCTACTGATTCAGTTGACCTCCTTAATGCAAATCATGTCAGTGCCATGCGTCCAATCATGTATGCAAGCATCCCTAGTTATGTAAATACTACATGTGTGCATAGCCATTCATCCATATGCAACATCCATATGATAACATATCAGGCTCAACTTACAAAAAATACATTCCTGTAAATGCAATATGAAAACGTCTGAAATGATCTAGTGCCTAATACGTATGCATATGCATTAACGAGCAACCATTAGCAACCACTTGCAACCACCAACCATAACATGTTTCAAACACATGTTTACATCCATTGGCTTCTACCTAAAGATCGAAGATACGACCTAGGTGATATACTTCGAAAAGAGAGAAACAATTATGCGTAAAGCTCCTACACAAAGAAATCAAGGATGCACCCTTATGAAAAAGGGTATGACGCTAGTATCTAGCCTTCTTGAGCTTTACTCCACTGTATCTTAACTAATTTAACTTCACGATTGTGAAGTTTCTGACCTCCAATTCAAAATAAACAGATGTCAATCACGGTACCAAGTATATGTACTAAGATAATTAGAGGTCTCCCTCTTATCCGCCATGCCATAACTATAGGGGTCGAAAGGTTACTACATGCTTTTTAGAGTACCTGCCACAACTATTCATCCTTCACGCAAACCATCCTAGTCGAACTTGACATTCCTCAAGTACAAGCCCCAAAGGCCTGAACCAATATCAGACAAGCACCCAAGGAGTACCTCCTTCGAATTGAGACGATCTACGTGAGATGATATAAGCAAACTCGATAGCTATTCTCAAATCCCCTACTAACCAAAAATAAACTGGTCGGACCACCAATTGGATTTGAGACTCTAGTGGGATCCTTTTACTATACAAGTGCTATGGTGCAAAGACTCAGCTATGGAAGTGGGTATGAACAATTGCGAAGCGCTAAAACCAAAAGAGTACGGACAGAAAACTAAACTCTTCCAACAGAACTTTACTTCCTTTCTCCTAGGTGTGCTTGGTGGTGAAAGTATGTACTTGCCCTTCTGAAAATCTTGTTCCTCGTTCTTGCCCTTGTCCTTAATTCTATGCCCTATCATACCCTAGTAAAGATACTTCCTCTTGTCTTAGGTTTTATAATTTCTTCTTCCTTCGTGAGCTAAATCTACATCCATGAATTCCTCATCCTAGGGTTATGCTCCTTAGCCAAACTCCTCATCCCCTTCCGTGTGTAACCATGTTGACAAATCTCTTGAAAACTGCCTCCATCGTCCGGAAAACCCTATAATCTTGAAAGAAGACTGGCCGTAAATGAAACAACTATGGTCATAGATGGAAGTCGGACACTACTTTGCCCATCGATGAGGTTACCTCCCAGAAAGCCAGGAGCCCCAGAGACTCAAGAAAGAAGGAGACAAGAATTCAAACAGAGGAAGAGAAGACAGTGCGTATGGCTTTGGGGAATATGCCTTTAAAACAAAACTTTTCTTTTGAAAATGCTTCTTTAAAAACCGTTTTGAAAAATAATTTTTCAAGTCTTTTATCTGATCCGGTAACCTTCGGCTCTGATACCACGTGTAAACACCCCACGTTTGTTAGTGTCACTCACAAAGGGAATGCACTAAGTTCTGTGGAGCATTTAGGGTAAAAGATGCAGATAAATTACAAGATAGACAGAAATTAAACAACGGAAAATAAAACTTTGCTTTATTGATAAAATAGTTTGTACAATGGTTTCTTTACAATATCAGAGTATCATCTGTCTTACAAAATAAAGAAGCATAAAAACAACATTTATATTCCCCGATTTTAGCAAGAGCCAGCCATAGCATCTGAAAAGAGAATCCAGGCAAACTTCGACAAATCTTCAAGCTGGGAAAGAGTGGCAGTCCAACTTAACCTGAGCTAAACTATTCCCTCCTTTACTACCTAGGGGGGGAACGGAAGAAAAGAAGACGAAAGAAAAACAGAGTCAGACATAAAGCCTGAGTAAGTTCAGTAACTTCTAGCATGTGAACATGGAAAACAAAACGACATGAATTAACTGAATACAAGATTACACCATGACGATAGGGTCAACAAGATTAGACAAGGTAGTCACAAGATATGCTAAGATAAACTGGATACGCTCTAATACTTTCGCCGCTTCGCTATTTCCTTGTTATACTGGTTTCTATATCTCTGCACCACCTAACTAGTGTCCCAACTAGTAATGTTAACGTGATCCCAATCCCTGTAGTTTCCGTTGCCTTCAGGCATACATTTATTATTTATTACCTAGATCTAATCTAGGGTTTTCTATCAAGTGCTTTCTAGATTTAACTAGAGTTTACGCTATCTGCTGAACGCTTCTCTAGTTCAGGGTTTATGCCACCTAGTCCAACTAGGGATTACGCTACCTGTCGAACGATGCCCCCAAGTCTAGAACACACTACCTAGAGTGGTATATGTTCCTATACTTCCCCACGCATGTATCGCGAATCGTTATCGCTTGTCTAGATGCACATGTCCTGTAATGTGCGGTCCGAGTCCTGTGACATGTCAAATCAAGGAATACAGAACTCGGTCGGGAGCTTTCAGATATCTGCCGATGTAGATGCTAAGGTCTGTTTTTATTCCAGTGGCAATGGTCCCACTTGACCCCTCCCTCAACTAATGAAAGGCACACCTTGTAAAATGAGAACTATACGCCGGCCCCCGTTGCCCCACTATCCTATGGCCATCCGCAACCATAACTAGATAGCAAGTATATGGTCTTTTGGAGTTCTCCGCCTTTCCGCTTCACGTATCTCGATTGACTCAAGATGGATGGTAGACGACGAGTTGCTATCACAGGGCTACCGTCTTCTCGCCGAATCACGCTGGTCCATCCTGGTCTTTAGGTTGCCATGTATTGCAACCAAGGCATACTCCTGGTTCTTCTACGCAGACCTTAACCTCTGTGAGCCCAGGAGAATCATCTGCAGCCTCACAGAGGGATACCAAGAGTACCCTCACGTCCCCTCGAAGCCTCGGCCTTCGTAACCCAATTTGTTGGAGCCTTGTTTTTACTTAGACGGACATTCGCTCCTTCCCGTGTTATACTAAGAATTACTAGTTAGTTTTACTAACTTAGATTTACCACTTAGTTTACAGAATCGCTGTTTTCTTGACTAAGGTTTGCTACTTAGTTCCCTTTCCCGTCAATTTGGATTGGTTAAGTCTCATTAGTCAATTCAAGCCGACTTAACCCTCTTCATTTATCCTGTCAAACTGGTTAAGTGTTATCAGTAATTCATGTTGACTTAACCCCACCACAAACCAAGTTATATTGGTTAAGTATTTCTTATTACTTAACCTTACCCATTCACCCTGTATTGGTTCAGTGTTCCTTTTTAACTTAACCTTGCCCGTCTGTTTTAACTAACCTGTTATTAACGGTTAAGTATTATCCCTTCATGTTTTAGACTTAACCCTATTCCTTTATCAAAATCTGATGGTTTAGTGTTCAAGTTTACTTAACCCTACGGTCTAGCCCAGCTAACATATCAAATTGGCTAAGTGTATTAAATCTTACTTAACCCCAACCTCTAGTCTAGTTAACATGTTAATTTGGCTAAGTGTTTTCTTAGTTACTTAACCTCTACAAATCTTGTCTTATTACCATGAGTTTGGTTAAGTGTCCCTGTGGACTTAGCCCTCCGTTCTACCTTAACTGTGCTTAAGTTGGTTAAGTGTTCCTATGGACTTAACCCTCCCATTCTAGCTTAACTGTATGAACATAACCCCAGCTACCAGTCTTGTTATCATGTTGAGTTGGTTAAGTGTCTTAGTTAACTTAACCCTAGCATTCTTGTTCTAGCTTTAACTAAATAAATTAAATCCACGACCACTCACATTAGACAGATATTGTTGTGATTACTGGATGTGCGGGTTGGTTCCGGGCAGGTTTACATCGCAACTCAGTCTAACCTCGGGTTAGGCCTATTCATGTTTTCTAGTTCAAAGGGTTTTGATTAATTTTCAAATCAGGTTTTGAAAGTAACCATCCCGTCCGTCGGATCAGTTAGGGATAGCCAGGGAGAGCAGGAAACTTGTATTTTCCAAACTCAAGCCTAGACACTATCCTCTCTGTCACCCTAGAACTTTCTGGTTTATTATTAAAAGAGATGTCGTTAACAAACCTTTAATTTGTCTAAATTAACATTTCCTCATTTAGGACAAATTCTATAAGTAAATTAATCCTAATTTACTTATTTCCCAATTACTCTTTTAATGTAAATTGTCAACATTTATTCTTACGGCCCATTTTCCCCTCTATATCATGTTTATGCTTTTTGGTATGTATACCATACCAAATGAAGTGTCACTAACCATGATTTTGCTAATCCTGACAATTACTCCCAATTATGGTCAATTTCAAGTTTATGCCAATATACTAAACGAGCCAAATTAGCTAATCCAATTCTGATTTAACATTCTAATTCACGTCAAACTAGACTTATTACTCTAGTTCACTATTCATGTAAATACTAGATTTACACGTCAATAAAAGATTCAAATTACACATCTTATAATTTATGTCAAATTTATCCAATTTGCATTTCTATGAACATGCCATAATACATGTTCCCAATTTATGCCAATTTCCAAGTTAAACTACGTTTTAGTAAATTTCATATTTTGCCCCAAATCGCATTCCCACCGTTCGTACAATCGTGTTTCAATCTAGATTATAGATGAATCTAGATTCGTAGCAAATAGGGAATGAACCAAAGATTGCTATGAAAAGGATAGATATAACAACTGGCATAAAATGGTTTTGAATAACGACGTAGGTTCAAGAACATGGGTAGACCTAACTTAATAGATAAATTCCCAAGGTCTAAAACCAAGAATAGACAGAGTAGGTTCAAGAACATGGGTAGACCTAACTTAATAGGTAAATTCCCAAGGTCTAAAACCAAAGAAAACCAAGGACAGGCAGAATAAATAATCGGGTTTAGACCCAATCTCATAATCACAAAACTTAAGCAACACTTTCCTAGTCATGAATCATAGGTGTTTAATCACAGACATCCTTGTTATGTCATAGGTAATAGTTTATGTTTTCTAATCAAAGGCATAGGTTTAGTCATGGAAATAATCCTCATAGTCACAGTCACAGACGTAGGCAATGTTCGTAGTCATAGGCAATGTCCATAGTCATAGGCAATGTTCGTAGTCATAGGCAATGTCCATAGTCATAGGCAATGTTCATAGTCATAGGCAATGTTCATAGTCATAGGCAATGCCTAAATGGTCATCGAATCATAACAGTTCTTAATTAGGTCCAAAGATATAGGCACAGGTTCGAATAGAAATTTTTGGCATATTCTTTTATTCCTTTAATTTTATGTCACGAACAGGGAGAAACGTTCAAATCTAAAAATAACTGAATTACAGAGATTAGATTAGAATAGAAAGATGGCGTTGCTATGATTCGTAGAAAAACAGTCGTTGAAGTTGTTTGAACCTCCTCTTGAATACTAGCTTGACTTGAACCCCTTCTTGAAGCTTTAATCTTGATTTGAATCTCCAATTAGAAGAAGAACTATAACTTGTTTTAGTGGAGAATTAGATTTATTTTAATGGTGGAGGCTAGAGTAGAGAGAAGCAGCATGTAAATGCCTTAGAGAATTTGTGTGGAGGAACCCTTAGGTCTAGGCATTCTTTTATAGGTGTAGAGAGTGTTTTAGGGCCCTTAGATCATCATAGAAGCCATCAGAATCGCACAGGTCGAATACACATCATCTAACCACTCAAAAGGAGACACGTCAGCACAGAACACTCCAGAATTTGGTGCTGGATTAGTATGGGCGCACTTGGCAGGTGCGCCAGTGAATTTTTGAACGGGCGCACTTCACAAGTGCGCCAGTGCATTCTGGTCTGTTTCCGGTTTCTCTGCCTAACTTCGTTCGTCCATATCT
This sequence comes from Allium sativum, assembly GCA_030737875.1. Classification (NCBI taxonomy): domain Eukaryota; kingdom Viridiplantae; phylum Streptophyta; class Magnoliopsida; order Asparagales; family Amaryllidaceae; genus Allium; species Allium sativum. Next base: position 163,434,609 of record CM060926.1, read on the forward strand.
CCTTCATACGGAGTCCGATTTATGCAAACTCGGACTCTATCTCAAGAAGAATTTCGAGACGAACGCAATGGCGCAACCCGTTTCCCTTAATTCTTCTTTTAAAAATTAATTATACCCTGATTTGTGAATCTTAGTGTTACAGGATTACGGGGTGTTACACTGACTTTCCGAAAATCTGGTTTGAACATTAAACAAAATTTATAACATGAAAACTCAAATTTTCTCTTCCTCTAGAAAAATATCATCTAGTAGATTTGGATGTTTCTTGTTTCAAAAAAGTTCGACTTATATTGGATCTTGAACGCCTAATTAAAGTTCAATACGTTAAATTACAAATTACCGTTCTACTGCAGCTTGCTTTATAATTAAATTATAATTTAAACGTTGAAACATCATTTAATAAACGAATTTTTTATAGTAATTCAAAACCAAACTTAATTATATTTTATTATACAACCAATACAGAAAATATTACATATCCAATATTTTCCGAATATTTCAAAATTAAATTATTATTATATTATTATTTATATTAATAAAATATTCAAAATTATTAAACCTGCATTATTAAATTCCCAAAACAACATTTGGAACCATTTTAAATGGTTTAAATTGAACAGCTAAAAATGTAGGTCGTTACATTCCTTCTCGCTTAAAAGAATTTCGTCCCCGAAATTACTAAGGTAGAAAGAATGCTACAAACCAATTATATTTACAAAAAATCACTTAGTTAAAACTTCAGTTTCATTCCCAAAACTAATCCAATTAATTTTAATATAAACCCAATTCATTCGTATTAACAGAATTTTCCAAAAATCATTAAAAAAAATCTAACACTTAATTTTTGGAATTTTATTGGTAGAGTTTCCCCTATACAGAGGGACTTCTGCAATATTGTAGGTTCAAAAAAAGTATGTACATCGACCCATACAATCGAAAAATAAAATTCAAGACCCAAAACTTGTATTTTCGCGTAAGTCCTTTGAGTACTCAGAGACGCCCTCGTTATTCACCTTTTTGCAAGCATTATTAAGCATACTTATCAATGTATAGGCAATATACACAAAAAAATTCTATCCCCATAGATTCCTTATACTTAACTCAATCGATCATGTAGGTAACAATGAAATTTAAAATAACATCTCATTGATTTGCACTAATTACACAAATGCAATCCAAACATGTGACATCATTGTAGGTTTAAATCTTCTAGTTTTTATTCAAATTTAGTTTTATTAGAATACATTAACTTAACTTTCAATTTATTCATTTTCATTAAACTGTTGATGAATTATATTCAATCCATCCAACATATAACAACAAACAATGCACAACAAATTAACCAAATTAGTTAAATTCAATAAAAATATTTACTTGTTGTTGTCAATTTGGTGTACCATACTTAACATCGGTTGATTAATATTAGGTTAACTTCAATTCAATTATTATATATTCGATTTCATAGATCAAATTTCCACTTATTATGTTAAACCATTCCAATTTAATAATCCAATTTGAATTTCCACTCAAATCAACCAAAACAATACTATAATTTAAGAAAATTATGTCTACACACAAAAATCTAGTTTGGGCAAAATAATAATAATAATTTTTTGATCAATTACAAATACGTTCTCTCATATATACACATTCAAACTGAATCTAGGGTATTACTAACTCTATCTCTATTGATATATGCCACAGAGCCAAGATTATCGCTAAACCATTAGCTCTGATACCAACTTAAACAACCTGGAAAATTTCAACACTCAAATTTTCGACAATAATACATAATCTTAATTACTTTCCAAAAAATCAAGAATCGAAAACCCAGTTTGTTAATAGAAAGAAATTAAAGGGTGAGGAAGAAAGAAAGAACCTTTAATAGAATAGAAGAATAAGAAGAACATCATAATCTCACACCAAAACAAATAATATATCAAAATTCCTTACTCAAAAAAGAACTGTATATATATGATTATAATATTATCAGAGTACACATTCAGTTCAATACAGCACACAAAGCGGAATAAATTAATACCAATAAAAACAGATATATGTCTCGACTTTAGCTCCTCTTCTTAAACTCCAAGCGAAACCTAACCTGGAAATATACTCGGTCTGACCCAAGCATATATGAAACAAAGCAAAATTCACTCGGATTAGTTTGCAATAATTTCAGTGACAAATTCAAAGCACAAACAGCTTGTTTAACTTTAAAAATATCCTTTTAAAAGAAACGGATAATCATAAGACTAGTCCACATATAAACACGGACAATTTTTACCTTACGATAACCCAAAATATTTTTGATATCAATGTCCAGCGCTATTATAATAATGTCCATCAAATCACAAATAAATAACCATCTAGCAGAACACTTGCATCCCACACTCCACATAATTAGTATATAGTCAGAAACCACATTGCACTTTTTGGAGATTGGATTTCCATTTATGAAAAGGTATGCGACTACCTTCCGATAGCGAACCTTTAGAGAATAATACACTGGGGTCCAACAAGAACATCTTGTAATCTGGCCACACATGATTGACCACTTATTCAACTTGAGTGTACTGAATGTATTGTCACTAACAGTTGGGCCCAAACCACATATCCGTAAGCATACAGAATTGACAGAAGACAGAACAAAAAAGAATTTCTCTAGATCGGTAATAATACACCCTAATTAGGAATGACCCACTTAGCCATGCTGCCTGCCAGATTAATGCCACTTTTCCTTCCCGATTTATGAGGCTTGAGGTCATGATTACTTTTCAGAGAACATGTCATTCATTCATTGTAACACCCCACGTCCGTTATGGTCACTCACAAAGGGAATGCCTTAATTTCAGTGGAGTATTATGGGTACTGGAACAAATATATTAGAAGACAGACATATAAAAACAACGGAGAAGAAATAAAGTAAAAGAACTTCAAATAATTTTATAAATAGCAGCGATAAAACAAGTGGTACAATTGTTTTAGCCCATCAATATCCAATACCCAATTACATAGAAAATAAAACATCTGTCTTGTTCAAAAACAAAGAAGCATAAAAACAAATTATATTATTCCCCAATAAAGCAAAGCAAGCCATAGCCGAAAAGAGATTGAGTCCAAAGCAATACATGATGATCTTGAAGCAACAAGTAATCCAAGCCAAGCAGAAGCGTTTCCTCGCTGAGAACCTGTGGGGGGAAACGGAAGAAAAAGAGGTGAAACAAAACTAGGTCAGGCATACGTCTGGTAAGTCAAGTTACTTTTAGCATATTGACAAGCAAGAACAACATGACACGAATTAAACTAAATAAAGACATTAGCATAACGATAAGGAACATAGGATAACATAGGCTAAGCAATAGGCAAGATAAACTAAGTATAACATCGCATGATAACTATTCTCTGCACCACCTTACCCGTGTCCCAACATACGTTCTGTATTAACCATGAAACGATCCCTTACTCGATCGACTATCTAATGTACTAGCTCGCTTGTGTCTGTGTCAATAGGCTTAACCTTGCATGTAGATACCCTGTGCTGGCCCCACCATAAGGTGTATCAATCCTTATGTTAGCGACCCAACGTTATTCAAGATGCATAGTATAACTACTAATACCCAGTGCCTGCTTTTTCCACTTTCGGAATACGTGCACGACCGTAGTCCATCGGACCCTACACTGGCGTACCCCCTGCCGTTACTTTTGACCGCTTATAATCAGCCTAGTAATTGTACCCCACCCTGCCTAGATTCAAGGTACCTTGATACTCCATGTGGGTTACTGCTGACAATGGTCCCCGTAACTAGGGTTTCCTAGGGTCTACTTGTATACCCCCATAAATTTGGTTAAGTGTTGTATCTCAGTTCATGTTGACTTAACCCACCCACGCGTCATGTCGAATTGGTTAAGTGTTATTTAGCGGTTCACGTTGACTTAACCCACACATATATCATGTCAAATTGGTTAAGTGTTGTTAACCTAACCCTACCATACTTAGCATATGTCATTAGCATTAATTAATTATTAATGCACCCCAACCTCTCACATTAGACCTGTTGTGGTGGTTGTTGGACGTGCCGGTCGGTTCCGGGTAGGCTTACACCGCCACTCATTCTAACCTCGGGTTCAAGCACGCTATGACTAACTTCTCACCTTGGACCCTATTGTTTATGGTCGCTGGATGTGTCGGGCGGTTCCGGCCAGCCTTACACCACAAACTCAGTCCAACCTCAAGTTAGCCATATTTCAATTTTAGCCAATAAACCGTTCATGTCAATTCTAGGTGTCATATGCCAATTACCAATAATATAAGCATGTTCATGTTTCAAGTTATGCCAATAGCGTCAAATTCATGTTTATGCCCCAATAACCCAAACCTTCCCCGTATTCCCATCGTACGTAAAAAGCAATTTAATCTAGATTATAGGTTAATTTAGATTCAAGAATATAAAAGGATAAATAGGAAAAACATGCCAATGATAGGCATAAGGATAGGCATAAGAATAGGCATAAGATAATAATCCCAAAACACAAGAATTACAGATCTAATAGAATCATGGTATAACTAAATAAACTAATTTAGAACATTACAGGCATATAGATCTGATTATAAATAATATTGTGGACATGAAAAGGGTTGAATAATAAACTAGGTTCAACATTCGATTCAGTAGAAACAACCCAAAAGTCATAGATTCGCAAAGGCTAAGAATAGATCCAAAGAGAAGGTCAAGAATAAGTCTAAGTTCATTTTAATTCATGTCCATATTATGATTAGTTATTTATATCTGAAAATAATCGTGAACTTACAAAACAAGGCAGATCTTGATTTTTGGGATCTGGTTTCTGAAACTGAATAGTTATCCGTTGGCGTAGACTAGATTTGGTTCAAAGAAAATAGTTGTAGAAGTTGTTGAATTAGCCTTTGATTCTCTACTTGAATTCTAGCTTGATTCCACGAAGAAATTGAGCGGCGTAACGGTGTTTTTGATTTAATTTAATATGGAATGAGGTAGAATGTAGACGCCATGAAGTTGTGTGGAGAGAAAAGAGGGTTTAGTGGGTGTTTAAATAGGTTAGGGCCAACGAATTGAGTCAGAAAGGCATCCAAATGCAGAAAAGAGAATCTGTCCTCTGATCTGGAATTGGGGGAGAAGGGGAGAGGTCGACTGTAACACCCCGAATTTCGGTTAATGCTAAAATTCACTAATTGCAAAATAAATAATCTCAGATGTGAGAATTGGGGGGAAACGGGCTGCGTCATTGCGTTCATCTCGGAAAAATACGCAGAATAGAGTCCGAAATTTTGTAAATCGGAGTCCGTATGGCCCAGTTAAGGCCCAATGAAGTTTGCAGAAAAATTAAAGCTAAAAACAGATTTAAAAATTCAAATTCAGATTTCCAAATAGAACCAGCGGGGCCAGGCGGGAAAATTCCCGCCCTAACCATGTCGACAGGGCTGTCGACAGGCCTGTCGACAGGGGGGTCGACTTGCCTGTCGACACGGCGTGTCGAGCCAGAGGGTTGGGTGCACCAAATTTGGTTTTCTGGCTAGGGCTGGGCTGGGTTCTAGAGATTTCCTAAATCTAACGGATCTAATCTAACCTAGGGTTAATCTAAGGGCCTAAAACACTCACCTAATCTATAAATACACCCTAAACCTACCCTAATCCATACTAAAAATAGGAATGATGGCCTCATGCCGCCAAATTAAATCTTAGAAGGAGCCTCCACTAATTTATGAAGGAAGTTGCAAGCTAATCAACCTCTAATCATCATCTTCTTCATATTTAGCAACTAATTCCACTTCATAAGTTTGCTAATCTTGGGTTTGGTGAGTTTCTATCAATTTAACATCAATTGCTAAAGTAAGTAGATTGGGTGTAATGAGACTTATGGTCTTAAATGCGGATTAGTGAGTTTGAATCATTTGTAATGATATGCTACTCTATGTTTTCCTATGTTTATGCATATTTAATAAAGGGGTTTATGCATGTTTAATAAATTGGTTTATGCATGTTTAACAAGTGGGTTTATGCATGTTTAATAAGTGGGTTTATGCGTATTTAATAAGTGGGTTTATGCATGTTTAACAAGTGAGTTATGCAAGTTCATATGCAAGTTATGTGTATGATGTTATGTGTATGCTTAAATGTAAGTTTAACATGATATGCAAGTTATGCATGCTTATGCAAGTATGTGAATGCCTATGCAAGTTATGTGTATGCTTAAATGCAAGTTTAACATGATATGCAAGTTATGCATGCTTATGCAAGTATGTGAATGCTTATGCAAGAATGTGAATGCTTATGCAAGTTATGTGTATGCTTAAATGCATGTTTAACATGTTATGCAAGTTATGAGAATGCTTATATGCAAGTTCAACATGTTATGCAAGATATGTGTATGATAATATGCAAGTTTGGGTTAAATGTAGTTGGGTTAATATATGCTCATATATGCAAGTTGACATCCTCTTAACCCATGACAAAGTTATATGCTAAGATTTGGTTAAACCCATGATATTTGTGATGGATCTTCCCTTTATTATGTCATGAAATGAGAACGATTTACGTGGGGAATGATGGGGTTAATAAATATGTTAATAAAAGTATGATTGGGTATGATTAAGCATACCATAAAAAAAAAATTAACATAAGTGGGAATTTACCTATTGAGTTAGGTCTACCCCATGGGAATTTACCTATTGAGTTAGGTCTACCCATGTTATGAAAAACTTGATATTAATTAGGGATAATTAATATGGGGGTGATTAATTAGGTGTAATTAATCAACTAAGACACGAGGTTGGACCCTTTTGTAGCGGAAGTCTGCCCGGAACCGACCGGCCATCCAGCGGCTACAAATGATTGGCCCAATGTGAGAGGTCTTAGTCATAGATTAAATACATGATTAAAGTAAAGACACGAGGTTAGACCCTTTTGATGACAGAAGTCTGCCCGGAACCAACCGGCATATCCAGCAGTCATAAAAGACGGTCTAATGTGAGAGGTCTTTATGAGGTCATGATCTTAATTAATTAATTAAGAAACACTTAACCATATTAGCATGTAGAGGGACATGAGGGGTTAAGTGGGTGCCTTGGGTGGCATGTGGAAATCTAGTGGTTGCCTTGGGTGGCAATAGAAAATACGATTAGAATACTTAACCAAGTGGAAACATGTAATTAAACATGATTAAAGGGTTAAGTGGGATACACTAGATAAGTGACAAGCTTAGGTGGGTAGCTTGTGGGGGCCCATTTCAACCAATATCCCAAACGTATCTTTGTGGGCTCGACTCTAGTCGGGTGACAGGACACGCATATTGGGCTTGACTATAAGAGGCCAAAACGGGTTAGCGGTGGCAACGCAGGATCAACGGGTTTCATATGCGTGTGTGGACCCGGGCTGGTTGGTAAGTCGTTGTTGCATCGTGTAGATATAAAGTCGTGCACCGTTGATATTATCAGGTGGCCATCTTGGGGAATGATACACCCCATTGTGGGACCAGCACGGGTATCTACGGTAGGGAGCCGATCGCTTGGGAGTAGTGGGTACACCTAGGGGAGATAGGGGCAGACGGCACCTATGTAGTGAGCTAGGGGTACGCGAAACTACTGGGTAAATTTTCTAAGTCCTTGGGAGGGATCAACCTTTAAGTAGGAATGACTGGTGTGGTGCAGTTAGTAATTATCCTTGGGTGGGTAGATGCGTCTTTACAGTTATCTTAGTTTATCCTAAGTCTACCAAGCTACTTAGTGTAGCCATTCATCCCCAGACATTACCGTAGGTCAAGTTTATGTCTTCTCTGGTTACTTTAATGATTGTATTGTTAAAGTTATAGGACTCGCTCAGACTATGTCTGACCCCGTTGTTTTTATCTTTTTCCCAACCCTCAGGTCCTACGGTGGATCCTAGCAGTAGTGGAGCTTGATCGGATTGCTGTTCCAGTCTTTAGGAGCTTGGATAGATGTAAAGCTCTAGTTACCCAGTTATCTTTTCTTTTGTCCTGGCTATTGTATGAGAGAGTGGGATTATGTACTTCTTTATTTTGATGGATATTGTACTTGACTTTTATTTTGGTCTTATGATGTAACCAGACATGTTTACTTCCGCTGTTATGAGATGATGTTATAAATTTCAAGTACTATTTATATCTGTCTTGTTGTAATTTTTCTGATCTATAATCACTAAAATACTCCACCGATGCTGTGGCATTCCCTTAGAGAGTGACCATAGCGGGCGTGGGGTGTTACACGTGGTATCAGAGCAAAGGATACCGGAACAGATAAAATTTTTAGAAAGCTATTTTTCTAAAACATTTTTGGAAGAAATATTTTCAAAGACATGTCTTTTAAGAGAAAAGTTTTTGAAAGAAAAACATAATCCCCAATAGCCATATCTATATCCTTCGAATTCTCCGTTTTGAATCTTTCCTTTTTCGTTTCAGCATGGCTGAGGATCTTAACTTTCCGGAGGGTGTGACGGTACCAGTATGGTATAGGAGATTGATGGAGGCTAGGGCCACCACTGCGAGTCCAACAAATGTTCCTCCACCAACCGTAGCACCCGATCTTCCTCCTCCCCCTCCTCCTCGCACGGATACTTTTGCTAAGACTTGCAAGGAATTTAAAGCTATGGGAGGGAAACCTTTTCAAGGATCTGAAACTTTTGTGGAGGCTAGAGATTGGCTTAAAGAGGTGGAAGAATTGATAGATATCTTTGAGATGGAAGAAGGAAAGAAAGTCAAGTTAGCTGCGTGGTTAATGAAAGGAGAGGCCTCATTCTGGTGGGAGGTCACTAATGGAGAACGCCCCGTTGACTCTTGGGCGGATTTTAGGCAAAGATTTGTGGCAAAGTTTCTCTCAAGGGCGGAGGAAAACTTGTATATGGAAAGATTCTTGACTCTAAAGCAAGGAAATCTCTCGGTGAAGGAATATGTCAACAAGTTTAATCAATTGGCAAGGTTTGGCCTAGACATGGTGAATACACCGGAGAAGAAGGCTTTGAGGTTCGTGAAAGGCTTGAATGAACCGATGCATGGGTTGGCTATGACTCATATCCCTATGGGGGCCACCTTTGAGAAGCTAGTTGACATGGCACTCACGCATGAAGAAGAGAAGGGTCCCAATGCTAATAGGGCACCCGAGAAGAAGGGAGATCAAAAGCGACCTCAGCAGCAACAACAAAACAAAGGTGGGAAAGGTAACGGTGGCAAAGTCAAGAAGAAGAAGTGTTTCAATTGTGGGACACCTGGCCACCTAAGCAAGGATTGTCGCAAGAAGAAGAAGACTGGCTGCTTCCACTGTGGCGAAGCAGGGCATCTAGTGAAAGACTGTCCTAAGAAAGGGCAAAGGACGGGGTCTACCTCAGGAGGACAGGTGCAAGCTCTTATGGCACCAGGTCAGGCTAGGGGGCAAGTACAGGCTCTCGCGGTCCCACCGATTCAGGAAAGAGGTAGAACTATCTCCGTTGAAAGTCTGGTTTTTCTATTTGATCATCCTGTCCGTACATTGTTTGATTCAGGCGCATCGCATTCGTTTATCTCATCATCATTAGTTGAGTCACTGCACTTAGACACCAGTCTGGTAGATGATCCCTTGGTTGTTTCAAACCCAATTGGGGGCTCCACTTATTTGTCCATGATATGTTTGGGTTTGAAGATTTCTATACTTAGCATTGAGTTTAGATGTGATGCTTTTGTGTTGGGCTTCACGGGCTATGGGTTGATTTTGGGCATGGACTGGTTATCCAGTAATGGTGCCGTTCTTGATTGCGAAAGGAGAGTTGTTAGGCTCATGACCCGCTTGGGTAACACTCTCGAGATTTCTTGTAATCCCATGGATTCTGTTATGCTAAGTTATCTTGAATCGCTTGACGCTTCGATCGAGAGTTTACAATCTGTTAGAGTGGTCCGGGAATACTCGGATGTGTTTGAGGAGGTGAAGGGCTTACCTCCGAAGCGGGAGATTGACTTCCGAATATATCTGGTGGATAATGCTAAACCTGTATCTTTACCAGTGCGCCACATGGCTCCTCGTGAGAGGAGGGAACTCCATAAGCAAGTAGGGGAGTTGCTTGAGAAGGGGTTCATAAGACGAAGTATATCGGAGTGGGGTGCTCCAGTAGTATTTGCTACAAAGGCGGATGGGTCCCTCAGACTTTGTGTAGACTATAGAGAACTCAACAAGCTCACAAAGAAGAATAGACACCCATTGCCGAGGATTGATGATCTTTTTGATCAGTTGGTTGGCGCTTCAGTATTTTCTCAGTTGGACTTAGCCACGGGGTTTCATCAGTTGAGAGTGGCTGAGGATAGCGTAGACAAGACTGCCTTTAGGACTCCGGATGGTTTCTATGAGTGGCTGGTGATGCCATTTGGGTTGACGAACGCCCCTGCATACTTTGTTGATTTGATGAGTAGGGTGTTCAGGGAGTTCCTTAATAAATTCGTGGTGGTCTTTGTGGATGACATCTTAGTATTTTCTAAGAGTGAAGAAGAGCATGCCCTACATCTTGGGGAGGTATTGAAGACTCTTCGAGCACATAGCCTTAAGGCTAAATTCTCTAAATGTCACTTCTGGAGGAAGGAGGTGCGGTTCTTGGGGCACGTGGTTTCCAAGGAAGGGATAGCTGTGGATCCCGCGAAGGTAGTATCAATCCAGGATTGGAAGGTTCCAAAGAATGCTACCGAAGTAAGAAGTTTCTTGGGGTTGGCAGGTTACTATAGGAAGTTTATCAAAGACTTCGCAAAGATATCAGCCCCATTAACCCGCTTAACGAAGAAGAATCTTGTTTTCGCATGGGACGTAGATTGTGATGATGCGTTCCGACGGTTAAAGAGAGCTTTAACCACTGCTCCAGTTTTAGTGTTGCCGGATGGGAGCAAGCCATTTGTGGTCTATACCGATGCTTGTGGGACAGGACTAGGCGCAGTCTTAATGCAAGAGGGAAGGGTGATAGCCTATGGTGGAAGGCAGTTGAGAGTGCATGAGAAAAATTACCCTACCCATGATTTAGAGTTGGCCGCTATTGTTTTTGCGCTTAAGATTTGGCGCCATTATCTTCTTGGTGAGAGATTCGAATTGTTCACTGACCACAAATCATTGAAGTACTTGTTTTCTCGGAAGGATTTGAATTTGAGACAGCAAAGGTGGATGGAGTTCTTAGCATCCTATGATTTCGAGATAGCGTATACCCCTGGCAAGGGTAACGTGGTGGCGGACGCCTTGAGCAAAAAAAGGTTGTCCTTGAGTCCATTGTTTGTGGAACAACGAAGCTTGGAATTTATCTCGATGTTTGATTTCAGACCTTCCATTGATTATGTACCCGGTTTGCTAGCTTCCTTGGAGGTTAGACCTACTCTTTTAGGGCAGATTGGAGAAGCACAGAGGGACGACCCACAGTTGGTTGAGTTGGTGGAGAAGCTCATAAGGGGGGAGTCGTCCAGCCATTTGAGTAGGTACACCCTAGACGATAGGGGGTGCTTGCGTAGAGACGGTAGACTTTGTGTACCGCAAGACGAGGGTTTGAGGAAGGTTATTCTTGATGATGCACACCGTTCTAGGATGACCATTCATCCCGGTGGGGACAAAATGTACCAAGACATGAAGAGGGTTTTCTTCTGGGCCGGTATGAAGAAAGATGTGGCCGAGTATGTCGCTCGATGCTTGGTGTGCCAACAAGTGAAGGCGGAGCAAAAGAAACCAGGTGGGTTGCTTCACCCATTGGAAGTTCCGCAATGGAAGTGGGATAGCGTCTCGATGGATTTTATTGACGAGTTACCCAGATCAAGAAAGGGTAATACGGGAATTTGGGTGGTGGCAGACAGACTTACTAAGAGCGCCCATTTCATACCTGTGAAGAGCAAGAGGACCGCTCCATGGCTAGCTTAGGTATATCTTCGAGAGATAGTTCGATTACATGGGGTACCCTCTAGCATATTGAGTGATCGAGATCCTATCTTCACTAGCGAAGTCTGGAGAAGTTTGCAAGAAGCAGTGGGGACTCAATTGTGTCTGAGCACCGCATATCATCCTCAGACGGACGGCCAGACCGAGAGGGTGAATCGTGTTCTAGAAGACCTTTTGAGGCTTTGTATCTTAGATTTTGGAGGCACATGGGAAGAGCATCTTCCATTGGTGGAGTTCGCATATAATAACAGCTTTCAGTCCAGTATTGGTATGGCTCCTTTCGAAGCTCTCTATGGAAGGCCTTGTCGATCACCTACATGTTGGTGGGAATCTACGGATAAGATCTTGCTTGGGCCTGATATGATTAGGGAGACTTCTGAGAAGATTGACTTGATTCGAAGAAGGATGAAAGCAGCGCAGGATAGACAAAAATCTTATGCGGACAAGAGAAGGACGGATCTTGAGTTTGAAGTCGGGGACATGGTCTTCGTCAAAGTGTCTCCATTACGAAATGTGGTTCGCTTTGGATCTGTTGGGAAGTTAGCACCAAGGTTCGTAGGGCCATTTCCCATTAAGGAAAGGATCGGACGGATGGCATATAAAGTGGAGTTGCCTGACAGACTTAGTGGTGTACATGATGTATTCCATGTGTCCCATTTGAGGAAGTGCTTACATGAGACGGCAGAGGTGGTAGAGCCGAGCTTGCTTAAAGAAGTGGAAGTAGAGCGTGATGCGACTATTCGACGAGCTCCTACCTGCATCCTTGGGTCAGAGACTAGGAAGTTGAGAAACAGAGAGGTTCAACTAGTCAAAGTGCAATGGGGAGAAGATGAGAGCAACGCAACTTGGGAGACGGAAGCGAAGATGCGTTCATTGTACCCATTTCTTTTTGAGGGTATGTCTTTACTTTCTCCTTTATCGCTTGTCTAGTACTTATCTTATCTTTAGTATATCCTCTCGTTAGTACTGTTTGACCTTTAGATAGGGTAAACCTATGGTTGAAACATGTGTTTGAGACATGTTATGGTTGATGGATGCAAGTGGATGCAAGTGTTTGCTAGTGGTTGCTCGTGGATGCATATACACACACTCTAGGCACTAGATCGGCTCAGTCACTTCATATTGCATATTGCATAAAATTATGTGTAGGAAGCTATATTTATGGATGTATAATGATTGTGTTATCATATGGATGATGCATTTTGGTGAATGATTGTGCACTCATATAGATATTGTATGTGTCGATAGGGTTCTCTCGCATACATAATGGATGCATGGCACTATCATGGTTTGCATATGTTCATACATTAGATAGGGAACATATACACACACTTTTGCATATGCTCATACATCATTAGAAATTGTTTTAAGGACAATGGATGCCCGTGTTTGATGGATTGAGTAGATGGTTGTTTGGATGGTAGGATATGCATTCTCCTTAGCTTAGGGATTTCGGGGACGAAATCCTTCAAGGAGGGGAGAATGTAACACCCCGAATTTCGGTTAATGCTAAAATTCACTAATTGCAAAATAAATAATCTCTGATGTGAGAATTGGGGGAAACGGGCTGCGTCATTGCGTTCGTCTCGGAAAAATACGCAGAATAGAGTCCGAAATTTTGTAAATCGGAGTCCGTATGGCCCAGTTAAGGCCCAATGAAGTTTGCAGAAAAATTAAAGCTAAAAACAGATTTAAAAATTCAAATTCAGATTTCCAAATAGAACCAGCGGGGCCAGGCGGGAAAATTCCCGCCCTAACCATGTCGACAGGGCTGTCGACAGGCCTGTCGACAGGGGTGTCGACTTGCCTGTCGACTTGCCTGTCGACACGGCGTGTCGAACCAGAGGGTTGGGTGCACCAGATTTGGTTTTCTGGCTAGGGCTGGGCTGGGTTCTAGAGATTTCCTAAATCTAACGGACCTAATCTAACCTAGGGTTAATCTAAGGGCCTAAAACACTCACCTAATCTATAAGTACACCCTAAACCTACCCTAATCCATACTAAAAATAGGAATGATGGCCTCATGCCGCCAAATTAAATCTTAGAAGGAACCTCCACTAATTTATGAAGGAAGTTGCAAGCTAATCAACCTCTAATCATCATCTTCTTCATATTTAGCAACTAATTCCACTTCATAAGTTTGCTAATCTTGGGTTTGGTGAGTTTCTATCAATTTAACATCAATTGCTAAAGTAAGTAGATTGGGTGTAATGAGACTTATGGTCTTAAATGTGGATTAGTGAGTTTGAATCATTTGTAATGATATGCTACTCTATGTTTTCCTATGTTTATGCATATTTAATAAGGGGGTTTATGCATGTTTAATAAATTGGTTTATGCATGTTTAACAAGTGGGTTTATGCATGTTTAATAAGTGGGTTTATGCGTATTTAATAAGTGGGTTTATGCATGTTTAACAAGTGAGTTATGCAAGTTCATATGCAAGTTATGTGTATGATGTTATGTAAGTTATGTGTATGCTTAAATGTAAGTTTAACATGATATGCAAGTTATGCATGCTTATGCAAGTATGTGAATGCCTATGGAAGTTATGTGTATGCTTAAATGCAAGTTTAACATGATATGCAAGTTATGCATGCTTATGCAAGTATGTGAATGCTTATGCAAGAATGTGAATGCTTATGCAAGTTATGTGTATGCTTAAATGCATGTTTAACATGTTATGCAAGTTATGAGAATGCTTATATGCAAGTTCAACATGTTATGCAAGATATGTGTATGATAATATGCAAGTTTGGGTTAAATGTAGTTGGGTTAATATATGCTCATATATGCAAGTTGACATCCTCTTAACCCATGACAAAGTTATATGCTAAGATTTGGTTAAACCCATGATATTTGTGATGGATCTTCCCTTTATTATGTCATGAAATGAGAACGATTTACGTGGGGAACGATGGGGTTAATAAATATGTTAATAAAAGTATGATTGGGTATGATTAAGCATACCATAAAAAAATAAATTAACATAAGTGGGAATTTACCTATTGAGTTAGGTCTACCCCATGGGAATTTACCTATTGAGTTAGGTCTACCCATGTTATGAAAAACTTGATATTAATTAGGGATAATTAATATGGGGGTGATTAATTAGGTGTAATTAATCAACTAAGACACGAGGTTGGACCCTTTTGTAGCGGAAGTCTGCCCGGAACCGACCGGCCATCCAGCGGCTACAAATGATTGGCCCAATGTGAGAGGTCTTAGTCATAAATTAAATACATGATTAAAGTAAAGACACGAGGTTAGACCCTTCTGATGACAGAAGTCTGCCCGGAACCAACTGGCATATCCAGCAGTCATAAAAGACGGTCTAATGTGAGAGGTCTTTATGAGGTCATGATCTTAATTAATTAATTAATTAAGAAACACTTAACCATATTAGCATGTAGAGGGACATGAGGGGTTAAGTGGGTGCCTTGGGTGGCATGTTGAAATCTAGTGGTTGCCTTGGGTGGCAATAGAAAATACGATTAGAATACTTAACCAAGTGGAAACATGTAATTAAACATGATTAAAGGGTTAAGTGGGATACACTAGATAAGTGACAAGCTTAGGTGGGTAGCTTGTGGGGGCCCATTTCAACCAATATCCCAAACGTATCTTTGTGGGCTCGACTCTAGTCGGGTGACGGGACACGCATATTGGGCTTGACTATAAGAGGCCAAAACGGGTTAGCGGTGGCAACGCAGGATCAACAGGTTTCATATGCGTGTGTGGACCCGGGCTGGTTGGTAAGTCGTTGTTGCATCGTGTAGATATAAAGTCGTGCACCGTTGATATTATCAGGTGGCCACCTTGGGGAATGATACACCCCATTGTGGGACCAGCACGGGTATCTACGGTAGGGAGCCGATCGCTTGGGAGTAGTGGGTACACCTAGGGGAGATAGGGGCAGACGGCACCTATGTAGTGAGCTAGGGGTACGCGAAACTACTGGGTAAATTTTCTAAGTCCTTGGGAGGGATCAACCTTTAAGTAGGAATGACTGGTGTGGTGCAGTTAGTAATTATCCTTGGGTGGGTAGATGCGTCTTTACAGTTATCTTAGTTTATCCTAAGTCTACCAAGCTGCTTAGTGTAGCCATTCATCCCCAGACATTACCGTAGGTCAAGTTTATGTCTTCTCTGGTTACTTTAATGATTGTATTGTTAAAGTTATAGGACTCGCTCAGACTATGTCTGACCCCGTTGTTTTTATCTTTTTCCCAACCCTCAGGTCCTACGGTGGATCCTAGCAGTAGTGGAGCTTGATCGGATTGCTGTTCCAGTCTTTAGAAGCTTGGATAGATGTAAAGCTCCAGTTACCCAGTTATCTTTTCTTTTGTCCTGGCTATTGTATGAGAGAGTGGGATTATGTACTTCTTTATTTTGATGGATATTGTACTTGACTTTTATTTTGGTCTTATGATGTAACCAGACATGTTTACTTTCGCTGCTATGAGATGATGTTTTAAATTTCAAGTACTATTTATATCTGCTTGTTGTAATTTTTCTGTTCTATAATCACTAAAATACTCCACCGATGCTATGGCATTCCCTTAGAGAGTGACCATAGCGGGCATGGGGTGTTACATCGACTCTAGTGTCGACCTGGGTGACCAGGTCGACCTGGGTCCTGGGCTGGAATTTTCCCGCCCAGCCCGGGTCTGCGTCTGAATTTTGAATCTGTTTTGCTTTATTTGAAATTCTGAAATTTCTGAAGGCCATACCTTCTTCATACGAAGACCGATTTACGCAAACTTGGACTCTATTCCAAGCAGAATTTCAAGATGATCGCAATGGCGCAATCCATTTCCCTTAAATCATCTTGTAAAAATTAATTATTCTCTGATTTGTGACTTTAGCATGTTATTAAAATACAGGGTGTTACATTCTCCCCTCCTTAAAGGATTTCGTCCCCGAAATCCCCAAGTTAAGGAGAATATATCCTACCAACCATCATCCATCTACTCATACATCACCCACAAGCAACCATTGTCCTTAAATGATTTCTAATGTTGTATGCACATATGCAAAAGTGTGTGTATATGTCCCACTACTAATGCAAAAATCGTTGACCCCCCTTAATGAATATTATGATAGTGCTATGAATCCATTATGTATGCAATTTCCTAATGCACTTTGTTACTTCTATATGAGTGCACAATCATTCATACAAATGCAACATCCATATGATAACACATCAAATTTTCAATCCATATCTAAGTACAAGCACTCATGCATATGCAATATGAAAAGTGACTGAGCCGATCTAGCTCCTAATGCGTGTTTATGCATCCATAAGCAACCACTTACAACCACTTGCAATCATAAATCATATCATGTTTCAAGTACATGTTTGCATACATAGGTTTCTACCTAAGGATGAAGAATATGATCGAGAAGATAAAATTAAGCATGGATGTCCAATGTATAACGAATGTAAACAAACTTACAGGAAAAGGAGATCAAAGAGAGTACAAAAAGGATGCTCAAAAGAGAAACTAAACTTTCTATGGAAACATAACTACCTCTTTCCTGTGTCGATGCCCGCGGTCCTTGTCCTTAATTGTATGACCCGTTATCCCATAAAGATACTTCCTCTTGTCACGGGATTTACTGTTCTTCCCTTCTGGTCCTGTGATTCTTCCACTTACACCTCTTCCTTTTTACCTTCTTTGTGAACCAAGTCCATACGCATGAGTTAATCATCCTTGGGTTGTGAACCTTAGCCAAACTCCCTCATTCTCATCTTTACCATCCATGTGTAATATGTTGACAAGCCTCTCGAAAGCTACCTCCATCGCACGGAAAATGCTAAAAAGCTCAAAAGAAAATTAGCCGCAGGTGAGACTACTGCGACTACAGATAGAAGTCGGGCACTTATTTGCCCTTTGAAAAGTGCCGTAGTCTCATCAAGCCTACAGAACCATGTTGCGATGGGGTTACCTCCCGGAAAGCTAGGAGCCCCGGAGACTCAGGAAAGAAGGAAACAAGGATTCAAACAAAGGATCAAAAGATGGTGCATATGGATTTGGGGAATATGCCTTTAAAACAAACTTTTCTTTTGAAAATATTTCTTTAAAACCATTTTGAAAATATTTTTTCAAATCATTTATCTGATCCGGTAACCTTCAGCTCTGATACCAAGTGTAACACCCCACGTCCGTTATGTCACTCACAAAGAGAATGCCTTAATTTCAGTGGAGTATTATGGGTACTGGAACAAATATATTACAAGATAGACATATAAAAACAGCGGATAAGAAATAAAGTAAAAGAACTTCAAATCATTTTATAAATAGCAGCGGTAAAACCAGTGGTACAATAGTTTTAGCCCATTAATATCCAATACCCAATTACATAGAAAATAAAACATCTGTCTTGTTCAACTACAAAGAAGCATAAAAACAAAATATATTATTCCCCAATAAAGCAAAGCAAGCCATAGCCGAAAAGAGACTGAGTCCAAAGCAATACATGATGATCTTGAAGCAACCAGTAATCCAAGCTAAGCATAATTGTTTCCTCCCTGAGAACCTGTAACACCCCGTATTTCTGTTAATAATAATGTTCACAAATTAAAGAATAACTAAATTCAGATGTGAGAATCAAGAGAAACGGGTTGCGCCGTTGTGTTCGTCTCGGAATTATGGTTGAGATAGAGTCCGAGTTTTCGTGAATTGGACTTCGTATGAAGAAGTTATGGCCATCGGAAGTTTCAGAAAATTCAAAACAGATTTCAGGAAATTTAAAATTCGAAAATCGGAGTCAAAATAGGCTACGCTGGAAAATTCCCGCCAGGGCCAGGTCGACCCTAGGGTCAACTTGGCAGTCGACCTACCCCAACCAGGTCGACCATAGAGTCGACCCGGGGGTCGACTTGGCAGTCGACCTGCCTCCCCGAGCAGTTTTTCTGTTGGGCCTGTTTTTGATTGTTTGATGACCCATCAGGGTTCTGATCTGCTCTGGTTGGCTGAGATTAATTATGGGTTGATCAGACGACCTAAACTAATCTTAAATTCTATAAATACATGGGTAGACTCACAATCTAAAATCTAATAAAATTGGAACCATGGTCGTCATGCCGTCACCTTGCAACTCAGAATAGCCGCCGCCAATTAGAGAGGAAGAAAGCTAATCAAATCTAATTCTTTTCAACTCTAACAACGAATCTTCTTCAAGGGAGCGCTAATACAACTTCAAAACTCAGAATTCAGTACTCAAGACCTTCTTTGAGTTGTGAGTTCGATTTCTTTAATAAGACAATTATTAATTTAATTATGATAGGATATAATTGAGGTTATATGGTTATGTTGGTGGATCAATGGAAAATATGTTGTAATTTGTGAATTGATGCTATTTGTTCATGTTGATAGTTTTGCTGTGAATTCCTTTTTCTATGCCAATCACTATCATCCATTATGATATCATGTTTGATGCAAGTTTGGGTGTTAAATTACATGCTAGTTTCTATGAAGATTGTGAATTAAATGACATGATTAATGCAAGATTCTTCACCCTTGAGTTTAGATCTATGATAACATATGCAAGTTCAAACCTTTTCGATTAGACCTATGACATGTTTAACTTATGCAAGTTTATATCTTTTAGAGTAGATCTATGACATGTTAAACTTATGCAAGTTTACACCTTTTGATTAGATCTATGACATATGCAAGTTTATCCCTTTTAGATTAGATCTATAACATGTATAACCTATGAAAGTTAACTTTTATTTAGATCCATGACATTTATGATTTATGCAAGTTGGTGATTATTGCCTGTGCTAGTTGGGTTTGAAACTATAAATATACATGCAAGTTACACTTTTTAGATCTATGATAATGCAAATATTATGCTAGTTAATGTTAAGAAATTTATTCAAGTTAGATCTATTGTGTGTTAATTTGTGATATATCTTCCCTTTTATATGTTAGACTAATTGTTAGTCTAATATATATATACATATATGTCATGCTAAGAGAACGTATTACGTGGGGACGATGGGGATAATATTGAATATTCACATATTAAGATTTGGCATAATAAATTGTGGTGAAATTGGTATGATATTACATACCATAAATTGATGGACATAATTGAGTCAATTATGGACATCATTAAATTTGGAATTAATTAATAAATTGAATAGGGAAAATTAATTCAAATTTGGGGAATGATTAATTAGGTATAATTAATCGTCTAAGACCCGAGGTTAGACTCTTTTATGGCGTAAGACTGCCCGGACCAGCCCGACAAATCCAGCTGCCATAAATGCCAGTCTAATGTGAGAGGTCTTAGGCATAAACTAAATACGTAACAGTTGTAAAGACACGAGGTTAGGCTCTTTTATGGTGTAAGACTGCCCGGACCCGCCCGGCAAATCCAGCTGCCATAAATGCCAGTCTAATGTGAGAGGTATTTATAAGGTTACGGTCTTAATGAATTAAGAAACACTTAACCAGATAAACATGTAGTGGGGCATGAGGGGTTAAGTGGGTGCCTTGGGTTGCATGTGGAAATTTAGTGGGTGCCTTGGGTGACATTTGAAATACGATTAGAACACTTAACCAAAATTGAAACATGTAAGTGAACATGACAAATAAAAAGGGTTAAGTGGGATATACTAGAGGGGACCAAGCTTAGGTGGACAACTTGTGCCAAGTAATGAGGGCCCATTTCAACCAGTAACCCATACGTATCTTTGTGAGCTAGACCCAAGTCGAGGACGGGACACGCATACTGGGCTTGACTGTAAGAGGCCAAAACGGGCTAGCGGTGGCAACGCAAGTCCAACGGGTTCATATGCGTGTGTGGGCCCGGGCTGGTAGGTAAGACGTTGTTGCAGCGTGTAGGTATAAGCCGTGCATCGTTGGTGGTATCGGGTTGCCACTTTAGGGAATGATACACCCCACTGTGGGGCCAACACGGGTATCTACGTTTAGGGAGCTGATCGCATGGGGGTAGTGGGTACACCTAATGGAGATAGGGGCAGACGACACATGTGTAGTCAGCTAGGGGCACACGAAACTACCAATAAGATTACTAAGTTCATTAGTAGGATCAACCTTTAGGGGTGACTGGTGTGGTGCAGTGTAGTAATTATTCTTTAGTAGTTAGGTGCCTCTTTAAACGTTATCTTCGTTCATCTTACTTCTAGTTAATTGCTTAGTGTAGCCATTTATTCGCAGTCATTTCCTTATTTACCAATTTTATGTCTTATCCTAGTTACTTTAATAATTTTATTGTTAAAGTTATCGCACTCGCTCATACTTATGTCTAACCCCCCTTCGTTTCCATCTTTTTCCCCCTCAGGTCCTCAGGGTGGACCTAGCACCAATGGAGTTTGATCGGATTGCTTTATCTCTCTTTGGAAAAGCTTGGACTGCTGAAGTAAAGTTCAGCTTATCTTTTTCTTTATGGCTATTTGTAGTAGTGGGATTATGTATTTTTGTTTTATCAAGATGGATATTATGTACTTGACTCTAGTTTATGCTTTTTTGATGATGTAACCAAACATATTTGCTTTCTGCTGCAATAAATAATGTTTTTAATTTTCCAAGTACTGCTTTATATCTGTCTTGTTGTGATTTTCTGTTCTATATTCACTTAAAAATGCTCCATGGAAGTTAATGCATTCCCTTTGTGAGTGACATTAATGGATGTGGGGTGTTACAGAACCTAAGGAGGGGAAACGGAAGAAAAAGAGGCGAAACGAAACTAGGTCAGACATACGTCTGGTAAGTCCAGTTACTTTCAGCATATGAACAAGCAAGAACAACATGACATGAATTAAACTGAATAAAGACATAAGCATGATGATAAGGAACATAGGATAACATAGGCTAAGCAATAGGCAAGATAAACTAAGTATAACATCGCATGATAACTATTCTCTGCACCACCTTACCCGTGTTCCAACATACGTTCTGTATTAACCATGAAACGATCCCTTACTCGATCGGCTATATAATGTACTAGCTCTCTTTTGTCTATGTCAGTCGGCCCAAACTTGCGTGTAGATACTCTGTGCTGGCCCCACGATAAGGTGTATCAATCCTTATGGTAGCGACCCAACGTGATTCAAGATGCACAATATAACTACTAATACCCAGTGCCTGCTTTTTCGACTTTCGGAATACGTGCACGACCGTAGTCCGCCAGACCCTACACTGGCGTACCGCCTGCCGTTACTTTTGACCGCTTACAATCAGCCCAGTAATCGTGCCCCACCCTACCTAGTTTCTGGGTACCTTGATACTTCATGTGGGTTACTGCTGACATGGGTCGCTGTTACTAGGGTTTCCTATAGTCTACTCGTATACCCCCATAAATTTGGTTAATTGTTGTTTCTCAGTTCATGTGGACTTAACCCAACACGCATCATGTCGAATTGGTTAAGTGTTATCTAGCGTTTCACGTTGACTTAACCCACACATATATCATGTCAAATTGGATAAGTCTTGTTAACCTAACCCTACCATACTTAGCATGTGTCATTAGCATTAATTAATTATTAATGCACCCCAACCTCTCACATTAGACCTGTTGTGGTGGTTGCTGGACGTGCCAGTTGGTTCTAGGCATGCTTACACCACCAATCAGTCTAACCTCGGGTTCAAGCACGCTATGAATAACTTCTCACATTGGAACCTATTGTTTGTGGTCGCTGGATGTGCCGGGTGGTTCCGGGCAGCCTTAAACCACAAATGCAGTCCAACCTCGAGTTAGCCATATTTCAATTTTAGCCAATAAACCGTTCATGTCAATTCTATGTGTCATATGCCAATTACCAATAATATAAGCATGTTCATGTTTCAAGTTATGCCAATAGCGTCAAATTCATGTTTATGCCCCAATAACCCAAACCTTCCCTGTATTCCCATCGTACGTATAACGCAATTTAACCTAGATTATAGGTCAATCTGGATTCAAGAATAAAAAAGGATAAATAGGAATAACATGTCAATGATAGGCATAAGGATAGGCATAAGAAAAGGCATAAGATAATAATCCCAAAGCACAAGAATTACAGATCTAATAGAATCATGGTATAACTAAATAAACTGATTTAGAACATTACAGGAATATAGATCTGATTATAAATAATATTATGGACATGAAAAGGGTTGAATAATAAACTAGGTTCAACATTTGATTCAATAGAAACAACCCAAAAGTCATAGATTCGCAAAGGCTAAGAATAGATCCAAAGAGAAGGTCAAGAATAGGTCTAAGTTCATTTTAATTCATGTCCATATTATGATTAGTTATTTATATCTGAAAATAATTGTGAACTTACAAAACAAGGCAGATCTTGATTTCTGGGATATGTTTTCTAAAACTGAATAGCTATCCGTTGGCGTAGACTAGATTTGATTCAAAGAAAATAGTTGTAGAAGTTGTTAAATTAGCCTTTGGTTCTCTACTTGAATTCTAGCTTGTTTCCATGAAGAAATTGACCGACGTAACGACGTTTTTGATTTAATTTAATAAGGAATGAGGCAGAATGTAGACGCCATGAAGTTGTGTGGAGAGAAAAGAGGGTTTAGGGGGTGTTCAAATAAGTTAGGGCCAACGAATCGGGTCAGAAATGCGTCCAAATGCAGAAAAGAGAATGTGTCCTCGGATCTGGAATTGAGGGGGGAGAGGTCGACCACCAGGTCGACCCTAGTGTCGACATGGGTGACCAGGTCGACCCCTTGGTCGACCTGGCTCCTGGGCGGTAATTTTCCCGCCCAGCCCGGGTCTACGTCTGAATTTTGAATATGTTTTTCTTTATTTGAAATTCTGAAACTTCCGAAGGCCATAACTTCTTCATATGAAGTCCGATTTACGCAAACTTGGACTCTATTCCAAGAAGAATTTCGAGACGAATGACAATGGTGCAACCTATTTCCCTTAGTTCATCTTTTAAAAATTAATTATTCTCGGATTTGTGACTTTAGCATGTTATTAAAATACAGGGTGTTACATTCATTGAATGCCACATTGTCAGATCTGCCAAATCACCAATTGACGTCCAAAAATATACTCCGGGTGTTAAACTAAGAGAAGTTTCCTACTCCGCCACCAAACTTTGTATAATTGTCAAAATCAATTGCATGTGATTATTTGGAAGTACTCTGTTAGACATTCGTCCATACAAGTCATACAGGAACAAAATGAACCAAAGGCACCCTCCTACCGCATCCTATAAAGGAATCACCCCAAGGATTAGTAGTAAGAAGTCTTTGCAATCCAAATATTTCAATCACGACAAAGTCACAAATCATAATAACTCTGGGAGAAAGTCAGAGAAATTTAACGAGTGGTTCTGGCACTTAATGAAGATCAACGATCTTCAATGATCCATCTATGTAATCCTCCAGATTAGTCGTGAATGCACAAGTGGTTCGAAGTGGTTTTGGGTCTAGTTCCCATCCCGGTCTCTTTGAAACAACTTGCCAAAAGTCTAAGAATAACATTCTATTGATAGTTGGGTTTTTAACTATCAATCCCAATAGTATCTTCAGGTACAATAGCAACTTAGGTTCTTTTTATATAAGACGTTTCATAAATAAAACTATCTCACTAAAATTTTCTATTAAATCTAAAAATCATTTTCTCAATTTAAAATTCGATTCCTTTCACTTATCTTGACACATCCCTTTTTTTATTTCTTTTACCATTACAAACCAATACCATCTCTTGATAATAGTGAAGCCATTTAAGTTGGGGTATTATAATTACCTCTCAGACCTTGGTCGATAATGTTCTTATCTTTAGATAAGTAAAAGTTTGTAACACAAAACTAATATTAATAATAATTTTAATACCATGTTAACTTTACTTAACATATGGTTTATAAGCCATAGCTTTATATTCGTATGTCTCTTTATGCTAATCTATCTTATAATTTTTTTATAAGTCAACTTGGATTTTATTACTAAATTCATGTATTACATTCAACTCCATTACTAGTCACTTTTAAACTTTACTTAAACAACTACCTTTACCCATTGGAAATTTCTTTTAATTTTGATTATCTTTACTTAATTTAATATTGAGTAATTGTCTCGTTACACTTATTTCATTTGTTTTTAAATCCCTCTTACAAACCTAGTTTATATGTTTGGGATTTATTTTGAGAATTTATTTACCAATTCTATATGCCATTATGTTTCTTATCTTTGTATTTCAGAAATCTTATTTCACTAAAGAACATTCTAATTAATTCAATAATTAAGTAAATTCTCCTTTAAATTCGCGTATTTAGCTTACAAATTCCATTTACAACCGTTGTTTGTATACTTGAATTGTAAATCCTTTATAAAATTCTCCTCAGGCATAAACCATGTCTTATTTCCACTTAATCACTTCTTAATTGAATTCCGATTGAAAAGTAATTACGTTAATTATTATCAATTACAATAGTAATTAACTTCGTCATAAACTATAGTAAAAGTTGATAACTTTGTCGTTAACTAAAGGCAGAATAAATAAATTTATTTTTAAAACGTTATTAATTGATAATTAGCTTTACTAACACTACAAGAAAAAGTAGAAAAGACATCACATTTTTAACATCGATCGTAAATTCAGCCGATGTCAAAACATTTTTTAACATCGCTAATTTTTAAAGTGATGTTTGTTGGTTTCACAGACAACGATTTATTGAACGACTGATGTCTTAATAACACTTTTAAAAAATTGAACTTATAGGCCATACCAAATTTTTTGGCTATTACATCATTTATTAAAATAGCAGTTGTCTATTACATCGCTTGTTATATGTATTATTGTTAATGATTAATAATTAGTAAATTATAGCCAATATTTATTAATTATATTTTATAGTTAGTATTTTTAGTAATTATAATTTATATTTATTAATTATAGTTAATATTTATTAATTATAGTTAATATTATCATTAGTAAATTATAGTTAATATTTTTAGTAATTATACTTAATATTTATAAATTATATTTTACAGTAAAATTATATCTTACATTAATAAATAAATTGAAATGTGCTTTAACATCAATTTCTATGTATCATTTACATCAGCTTCATGCGTGATGTTAACGGTCTAATAGTTTGCTTTCATTGTCAATCTGAACTACCCATAATTTCCTATATCTTGTCGTGGATCACTTCTCTTAATCCGAAACCATCAAAACCCTCCAATGAGCCTCTTCCATGTCATTAGCAATTTCCTTTCCCCTTTCTTCACTGAATCGAATCCATTCCTTTCTCATTTTTATTTCTTCCAACGAACACATTTATCCACAAATTAAAATCCATGACATTCGAAAATTCTCATTTCCAAATAAAAATCGCTCCTCCATTATTCCTCCTTGTTGTTGCCGCCACCTTATCGGCACTGTCCTGGCTGCCGCGAGAAGCCATCGCGAGGACAACCGTGAGGCGGCGTAGCTCCTACTCTTGATTTGCTGAATCACAAATCGGTAAAATGTAATGGCTCCTACCCTTGATTTGCTACTACTTCTCGACATAATTACGGTAAAAAGAATTCTAATTTAGATGTTAATTGTTTTGGTCATTTTGATTCTCCTATTGATTTTACTTTTATTTAATCCTATCTAATATTTGAAAATAGAGTTTATTCATGGTTTGTTTAGCTGTGTTTAGTTGCAGACTTTTAAGCTATGATCTACGTTAATATTTTAATTATTTTATCCATGCTTGAAATGGGTATAATGCAACAACAATTGAGAAGAGTTAAAGGCTAACCTGAAGGGACATGTAGTTTTTGTTTGTAATCAATGAATAAGCATTTTGCTTGATTATAAAAAGTAAAACTATATATCAATGTCTCTACGACTCTACCTACTCAAATGAATAGCAACAAAATACAAGAAAATAATTTTAGTACAAATTCAGTTATGGAAAGTAAAAAAGCCCCAAATATTGCATGGTTTCATAAACTGAGCCCATTGTACTTTAAGTTATTGCTCTAAGATATATTGTAGAGCAAAGGAGCTTTAGGGCATTATTACTCGCTTGTTCAAAAGCAGTGCATATATCTACCTTCATTTGGTGTATTTAGTTTGTTATTTGAAATAATATATAGTGAGGATGGATTTGGTAATAGTTAATGGTTTTTTATTGGTCAGTTAATGTAAAACTGTATATAAATAACTAATTTGTTTTTGTAAGAATTCGTAGTTAATGTGCTTTTAGTCAAACATCAGTATATGTGTTAAATTAGATGTATAACTATTTATCTGTGAACGATCATGATTCATACCTGCTCATTAGTGAGATCGAGTTTATTCACCCTGGTGTGAACAAACTCCTATTCTACATCAATTTACTTGTCAAATAATATATAAGGTACTTTTCGGTGCATGGTCCCTTGACACATCTAGAGTGAGAAGCAATATGCTTTATGCAAGATCCAAAGAGCGTTTCAAGAGGAAATTGGATGGCATCCAAGTTGACCTGCATGTAACTGATCCGACAGAGATGGGTCTTGATGTTATTCAAAGCCGTGCAAATTGATATGCATATTTTCTCATATACGGTTCCTTCTATTATTTCTATTTTTGCTGTGTATGTGTACCTACCTATTGGGTTTGTGGTTCCGAGTTATACTTTCTTGTAACCATCAGTCTCCTTAACCCTTCTATTACCTGGTTTATCCCATTTATGATTTCTTATTTTGCGTGACTTAAGATGCCCTGAAATATTTTTGTTTGCTTGTAAGTTGACATTTATAACCTATACAACGAGCAATCTCAAGCATTTAATGTTTGTGTCAAAAAAAAGTTTGAGATATCAATAGTAAACATATTTGAAAACTGATTAAATTCAATAACCAATTTCATATTGTAAGTGAATACAAAACAAACACAACTTATAAGTTATTGAAATTCAAAATTTTCTTAATGAAATTCTTATAAAGCTAAATGCAGTAGACTGTCTATCTAGGGAGCACACAACAGATAGACGCAACCTGTGTGTTTCATATAAGTGTTAGGTTAGTTAATTTTTGGATCCTAAAGTATTCTTTCTAGTAATCTATGTTTGTCCATTGCAGGCTGCGACGAGGGTAGATACTGAGCATGGATAGCTCAGGCCGTAAAAACAAAATACTGTCAATACTATCGTAAAAGCGTGGATAGACCAGGTTGCTGCCTTGTCTGCTGTTCAAGGTGAGTTACATCACGATTAATCTTGTTTAAGCTTTAATGTCAATGCTATGCCCTGTTTTCTTAACTTACTTGTGAATACATTTCTGAACACGTTAGAAAAATCCAGTTACAACAAATCATAAGAGTTTTAATTTATTGATTTAGTATACACATATAAGTTTTAGTTTGTTAATTATTACATCTCTTTAATTGAATTTTGGGGATACATTGGAAATATAGATATTAGAAGGAGGTTTATTTAGTTTTACTGCTTTGAACTCATAGTGTTTGACCCGAAAATATGTATATTTTAGAAAGAACTATGTAAAGTATAAGTTTGATGCAGATTGTTGCATACAAATAAATGATTCATTAAGTAATTATTAAGTGATTTACTTCTTGCTTGCAATGGTTATGACCACAAATGCATAATTGTGGTATTACACCTCTGGTTTATTTTAACTAGCTGACTAGTTCACCTTATTCCAATTAGCAAATATTGAGTTTGCCGAAGCTCTTCTAGCAATTGCTGGTATCCTCTTCCATGTATTAGATTTTGAATCATCTTGTACAATGAAGAAAAACAAACAGCATTCCGTGTATAGTAAAATATGTCATTCTTTCAACTGACTTTTTGTTTGTATTCTAATCCATACAACTGAGATTTACCCTCGTGCCACTTCAATCAGTATTAGTTGCCCAGCTTTAGTTGCATTATACGTGCCACTTCAACCAAAATTTTCATGTTTCTGGTCAACCATATTTCTCAGCACATCCACCTTGCTCGAAAGGTATGATTACACTCTTTTATCTATTTTCATAAGCACATTATTATCGGGGTTTTTACAAATATTTGTATCATTAGATTACGTTATGATTCCACTATTAAGACTTACTGTAATGAACCGCATTTTCAGCGATATAATAATTAATTTATTTAATTATTTAAAAGCTGATTAAAAGGATTTAATGGTCGTTGAATTAAATAATGGTGAATATTTAATTAAAATAATAATTAAATAATATATATAATTCTGAAATAATCAGAATTGGCTGAAATGACGATATGGTGTGAATTGGGAAATTCGAAATATATAATTCAGTTTGGAATTGAATTACGATAACGAATATATTTAATTAACGATGGTTGAACGTATAAATTATAATATAATTATAATCGAACTCGAAATGGCGCGGCAGTTCGCGATTTGACGATTCGAACTTTAAACGAATATACATAAGCTGTTTTAAGTCGGATTTCTATGAAACAAGAAACGTTAGGAGCTGGTAGGGTATATTTTTCTAGTGGAAGAGAAAAATCGAGATTTTGTCGTGTAGATTTTGATTTATGTCCAAATCAAATTTTAGAAAAGTCGCTGTGGAATTCCTTTATAATTTATAAAGGAATTATTATATTTTATAAAGGGATTTCATTTTAAATCGAACATCGATTTATCCTGGAATTTGAATATCGAGTTATAAACTCTGATATGATTATTTTAGAGCTATGGTGCATCGTATGAGAATATATACGATAATATTTATTTATAAATATTTAATTTAATTTCTTTTAAATATATTTATATATTTAAAAGGGTTATTTAGGGCTTTAAAAATAACTAGTTTTGCAAACGACCTCAGAATTCGACGAAACTAATTTTGTTGGATCCGCAATATCAAATTATTGTTAGATGTCAAGTTTCATTATTTCTAGATTCAGTATGTGGCCGTATCGATTTTTAAAGTGAGAAACAGTCGATATTTTGACGGTTAAAAATACGCTGTGTGGGCATACAGAGTCGGAATTCGATGAAACCAGTTTCATTGGGACCGTAATGTCGAACTCTAGCTACATGTCCAGTTTCGTGATTTTTGGGTATCGTGTGTGATCACACGAATTTTTAGATTGGGAGAACGAATATAAAATAATAATAAAAAAATATCTTAACCTATGTGTGGACCTAAACAATTCATGTTCCCTTTGTTTTCAACAACACAAACTATATGAACCTCGTATATAATCTCTTTTGGTGCCATCACATTTTCTATCATCACACCAAGAAAAGACCGAGGGAAGGAAATCAAAGTAAAATAAAAAATAAATCAATAAATCCTGAAAGTTATATATTTGTAATCCTGTCAGCATTCTCTTCAACTTGGTATACGAAATACAGGGTGCGATTCATGTTTGAGGGCATCGACAGTATTCAGCGTGAGGAGTAGACAAGCTAGGGCTCGAGTTATCTTTCGATTGAGGGACTGATTCATTATTTTGAGGGTATGTTTGGATTCTGGGCTCGAAGAGAAGTAGTTCCACAAATTTTGGGGAAAATCCGGACCATTTTAGTTCGAGCGATTTCTGTGCTGTACGGTGGGATGCGAGGCCCGTGGTGATGTCGAGCTCATCCTTGTTGCCGTGAAGTGGAAGAGTATTTAGTGAGATGATTTTACATGGGTTTTGTTTGATTTTTAAGGGAAGGGAAGAGGGATAGAATGGGGATCGAAGTAGGAATGGGTGGCAAATTTGATGGAGCAGCTGATTCGTGTATCGTAGGGGAAGAAAGGATAAAAGGGTGCGGGTCTTGGATTGTAAAGATAATGGTTGGGCCAAGTCAAAAGGTTAAAGCCCAAAGAATTTAATTTAATTTGAATTTAAACTGTATAAACTTGTATAATCAATATCTTGGCCATACTGTATCAGAAATACGAACCGTAAGTTGCGTTGGGATCGTATGGACGGTGGCTACGTCATGGAACTGACTGGAAGTGAATTTGAGCTCGTTACAATTTATGGCAAAATAAATTATCTGATCGGAATCGACTAACGCAAATCGTTATTTAACGGTTAACGCGTAATGTGAGTAAAACTACCAACTCTGAACAGTTCTATTTTTATAACGTATATTTAGAACTGATAAATGATGACTGATTGTTGTGTGTTAACTATTTGGTTGAACTGTTTGTGTATTAATTAAAATCATAGATAATGATATATATATAAATCGTTAATCGAATATTGATTCTGTTTAACAGAATATTTTATATTCATGTTGTTTAACATCTGTGGTGCAGGGAAATAGGTTGGAGGGGTCCAATTGGACTCCTCAATATTTATGATGTTGTTCTGTTCATATATTATAATATATGATGTGATATATAATCTGTTTGATTATGTGTGTTTAACGATATCATTCATTGTGGTTTGCTATTTTAAATATCATAAGAGACCCTGGGATGTAAAAAGAAATATTTCAATGTATATTGAAATAAAGGAATTTTATAAAATCAACCGATTTTATAAAAAGGAAATATTTTGGAAAATAAAGTATTTATAAAATCATAGGATTATATAAAGAAGAATAATTATAAAAGGAAATTTTCAGTGTTATATTGAAAAAGAAATATTTATAAAATCAAAGGATTTAATAAAAGAGAAAGGATTTAGAAAATCAAAGAAGATTTTATAAAAGGAATTTATTTATAAATAGAATATTTATAAATAGAAAATATAAAGAAATATACTTGTAAACCAAATATAAAGTAATTCATTTGTAAAACAAATATAAAAGGAAAATATTTGTAAAACAAATAGAAAGGGAAAACATGGGTAAAACATTTACAAATAGAATTAAAAGGAATATTTATTTATTAAATGAATAGCATTAAATCATAGAAATAGTCAGAAAATGAATCGAAGATGGAAATCTGTTTTTAACAGTAAAAGGGAAAAGTTTTATTTAAAGTGATGTTAAATAGAAATCTGTTTTAACAGATGAATTGAGAAGAATAATTTATAAATAATATTTTATAAATTAAGAGAATTATTTATCGTTGGATAAATAGAGATATATAAGTCAAAGCTTATATACAGAGGTAAACAGAGAAATGGAGCAAATTAATTTATAAATGATATTTATAAATTAAGTAAAATATTTATCATTCGATAAATGGAATATATAAGTCTGAACTTATATAGAGAAGTAGAAATTGGTTTTAACACCAATATTTTTAGAATGTGAACTCAACACTTCTAAATGGAATAAACGTTATAAAAGGAACATCTATAAAGTGAAGAACTGTTACTAAACGTAAATCTTTATAAATGAATAAACGTTGTAAAAAGGGAAATCTTTATAACTCAATAAAGTAATCAAATTGAGTTAATCGATTTAAAGTTAAGATAATCGATTAGAGTTAGATTTATCGAGTTAAGTTATCGAGTTAAGATAAGTTAAGTCAAGTGAATCGATAAGTGAATCAAGTTAGTTAATCGAGTTAAGTGAATCGAGTTAAGTGAATCGAGTTAGGTGAATTAAGTTAAGTTAAATAAGTTGAGTTAATCAAGTTGGTCGAACCAAGTTAGTCGAGCCTAGTTGATCGAATCGAATTGGTCGAACCAAGTAAGTCAAGTTAGTCGAGTCGAGTTAAGTTAGTCGAGTTAGTCGAGTTAAGTTCGTCGAGTCGAGTTTATCGAATAATAGTTATTCGAAAGGAGTTATCGATATTAGTTATTCGACAGGAGTTATCGATATTAGTTATTCGAAAGGAGTTATCGATATTAGTTAATCGAAAGGAGTTATCGATAAGAGTTATTCAAAAGGAGTTATCGATATTAGTTATTCGAAAGGAGTTATTGATAAGAGTTATTCGAAAGGAGTTATCGATATTAGTTATTCGAAAGGAGTTATCAATTATAATTTAATCGAAAGGAGTTAATCGATTTTAGTTTAATCGAAGGGAGGTAGTTTATTCGAAAAGGAGTAATCGATTATAGCGTATTCGAAAAGGAAGGGTTATCGAATATAGGTTATTCGAAGGAGAGTTAATCAAATAGAGATTACTCGAAAGGGAGTTATACGTCGAATTCGATTATATATCATTCGGAAAAGTATTATTTACTTTCCAGTTTTTAAATAAAGATTTATTTATTTATAAATAAATTATTTGTTAGGTTAATCATTCAGTATAAGTAATAAGAGTTAGATTGTTAAGTTAGATATTTCGGAAGTAGGGATTATAACGTTATCGTTATAACCAATGTTTTAAATATAGAAGTGGATTCATAAATTGAATCCGAGAAAGACGTAAAGAAGTTGTTAAAGATTTAAAAGATAAACTTTGACCATTTCGAAGTTATAACGTTGTTCAGTTAAGGTCTGAGAGGTAATTATACCCCAACTTGATTGACTTCCTTCTTAACTAAGGAATGGTAAGGTTTGATCGTAAAGGAGTTTTGGAAATGTTCTCCAAGTAAGAATCAGAAATGTTTTCCGATAATAGAAAACAAGAATTCAGAATATATGGAAATCAGGAGATAAGTAAAGAAATGAATTAAAGAGATAAATGTTAAATGATGATTGGTCGATATAATTTCCACTTGGAAATAATATCATTGTTTGCACACATATTTTTTTTGATAGTTAAATCACAAACTATCAAACTCCTGACCATTTTAACATGGTTAATATGGAGAGACCGGTTGAATTATTATCCAAAGAACCACTCTGTATTGGCATAAGCGTTGCGAATCATATATGCCAAAGATAATTGAAGATGGAGTAAAGTGCGAGGGCTATTGTATAAGTCTTAGATAACAGTGCCTAAGATGGATGTACTGAATAGTGCCTTCGGTTCATCCTGTTCCTGGATGACTTGTATGGGTGAATGTCTGACAGAGTATTTCCCGAAAGGTCACGTACATTGATTTCTTCAACCATACCAAGAGTGGAAGCGGAGAAGGAAACTTCTTTTAGCTGACACGTAATGTATGGTTGTAGACGTCAAATTAGTGATTTTTGATGGATCTGACAATGTGGCATTCGAAGTGAATCTGATTTGATGATAAAGCGTAACCTCAAGCCTCATCAACCGGTAAGTGACAGAAATCGGGGAGGCAGCGTGGCTATGTAGGTCGCACCTATTAGGGTGTATAATCACCTGATCTAGAGTTTCATTTACTTCTAAAAATCTATTGTTGATACTGTCCCATTCGGGAAACGGTTGCTGATCCCAACCTTGGTGATATACATTCGATACACTCAAGCGAAATGAGTGGTCGGTCATGTGTGGCCGGGTTGCAAGATGTTCTTGTTGAACCCAGTGTATTCCTCTCTAGAGGTACATTAGCGTAAGGTGGTTCCATACCTTGTCATAGTTGGAAATCCATTACCCAATATGTGCTTGCGGTTTTGATTATGTACTATGTATGTAGGATGTGAGATGAAAGCGTTTCTGCTAGATGATTATTATTATTGTGGTTGATAGACATTATTATAATATTCAAAGAGTTTTGATATAAAGATTGTTTTGGATTCTCATAAGGGAAAAACCTGTTCCGTTATACGGCGAGGTCTTATGAGATATCGTTGAATGGCTCAAACTGTTTAAACTGTTCTACTCATACCAGTCCCATGACTGACCCGGAGTTTATTTTGTTTTGTTTTCCCTAAACTCTTGGGTGCCCAATTTTGTACGGGCAGTCAAGTAGTCGGGATTTACAGATACTTGAAGGGCTGGAGCAGGAGGCTTCAGGATCATATAGCTATTATTATTCCGCTATGTTGTAAGTGTTGTACTTGAAAAATGATTTGTATATGCAAGTAATTTTTTTATTTCAAGTTATGTTATATTTTATTCGTTCCGCTGTGAGATTCGTGTTTACTCTGATGATGATGTTCTTCTTCTACTTCTATTCTAAGTTTCTATCTTATCTTTCCTCACCCTCTAATTTCTTTCATTAACTATTCGGTTATTTTCGATTCTTGGATGTTCGATATGTGTTGTATATCGGATAACCAAGATCGCATTTTTCCGGGTTGTTACAATTGGTATCAGAGCTTAAGGTTAAGTGAATTACCTTGGCTCTATGGCGTGACTCAGTAGAGATGGGGTTAGTAATACCCTAGATTGAGTTGAGTGTATATATATGAGTGAACGTATTTGTTATCAATATAAAATTTTGTTTTATATTGTGGAAATTTATTAGTTGAGTGGCTTATGGATTTCTGGTCGATCAGTTTGATCCACTGTATCGATATGAGTTACTAAACACTTGAATATGATGAACCGTCATGGTATGCTTTGAAAAGAGGGTAAATGAAAATAATTTTACCCAAAGTATATTTTGATATATATTGGATATATTGGTTGATATTAAAATCGAATAACATTATAAATTAAATAGTTATGTAAATAACCAATCAGAATTCATATAAGTGAAATACGTGAAATCAGATGAGTTAAATCTGAAATTTAAACCAGAAATTGAATTAAAAATTGTAGAAAATTGGATAAGTGTTTGTAAATGGATTTGGATTAAAAATAAGGGAAATTTAAGATCTTGGAAGATTTTTAATTGTTTTACAAGCAGTGTGAATTATATTTTGAAATGAATTCCAAAGTGGGAATGTTTAGAAATGGTTTTATAGTATTGAACACACTTCGATCGCTGGAAAATAGATTCTGATGATGACAACTGCATCATCAGTATTCATTTTCGAGTTGTAAGTGACGAATTACTACCAGAGATACTGTTTTGAATTTGTTTTGGGAAAGACAAGTTGTGTTGAATTTCAAAAAGTAAAATTTGATTTTTGAAAAGAGTAAACTATTTAAAAACTCCCAGGGAAGGACTATTTGAATTAAAAACAAATTTAACAGAAATTTGTGAAAGCAAATTTGAATTAAAG
This sequence comes from Allium sativum, assembly GCA_030737875.1. Taxonomy (NCBI): domain Eukaryota; kingdom Viridiplantae; phylum Streptophyta; class Magnoliopsida; order Asparagales; family Amaryllidaceae; genus Allium; species Allium sativum. The sequence goes on from CM060926.1 coordinate 163,470,359, forward strand.
TAAAGCCACTAAAGTGGTAACTGAGATTGAATTAGAATGATATCAAGACAAATTGGATTGTGAGAGTCAAATTTGAAGTGTAATGTGGTAATCAAGTTAAGAGTTGGGAATCGAGAAGAAACTCGAGTTGAAATGATATTTGGCTCGGATATAAGCGAATGGTTGTGTTGTGGATAAAAGCAGATTGTAATTTGATTGGGATGAGCCTTGTATCCGCTGAATTGATAATAGCTGGAAAGGATATAATGATATGCCGACAAAAGGTACAAGTTTATATTTCTATTGGATATAAGATTTATAAGCCGAATTGGCTGTTTGATTTTCTTTTGGACGGAGATGGCCTAGAGAGCCGAGTTAGATTTTGATCTATTGACCAGTACAAAAGAGGTGCTGGCGAAATTTTTCGAAGAGTTAAGGCATTAGAAAATTTTCAGGATTTTTGGAAATTTTCGTTGATAAGAATTAAATAAATTTTTAGTCGAAATTAAATTGGTTCAGTTGAAACTGAAGTTAAGAAGTGAACAAATATGTTCTAACCGGTCGATAGGGTTTGCTTCCTACCTTAGCAATTTCTAGGACAAAATTATTTTAAGTGGGGAAGAATGTAATGACCCGCATTTTCAACGATATAATAATTAATTTATTTAATCATTTAAAAGGTGATTAAAAGGATTTAATGGTCGTGGAATTAAATAATGGTGAATATTTAATTAAATAATAATTAAATAATATATATAATTCTGAAATAATCAGAATTGGCTGAAATGGCGATGTGGTGTGAATTGGGAAATTTGAAATATATAATTCAGTTTGGAATTGAATTACAATAACGAATATATTTAATTAACGATGGTTGAACATATAAATTATAATATAATTATAATCGAGCTCGAAATGGCGCGGCAGTTCGCGATTTGGCGTTTCGAACTTTAAACGAATATACAGAAGCCGTTTTAAGTCGGATTTCTATGAAACAAGAAACGTTAGGAGCTGGTAGGGTATATTTTTCTAGTGGAAGAGAAAAATCGAGATTTCGTCGTGTAGATTTTGATTTATGTCCAAATCAAATTTTAGAAAAGTCACTGTGGAATTCCTTTATACTTTATAAAGGAATTATTATATTTTAAAAAGGGATTTCATTTTAAGTCGAACATCGATTTATCCTGGAATTTGAATATCGAGTTATAAACTCTGATATGATTATTTTAGAGCTGTGGTGCATCGTATGAAAATATATACGACAATATTTATTTATCAAATTATTGTTAGATGTCAAGTTTCGTGATTTTTAGAGTCAGTATGTGGCCGTACCGATTTTTAAAGTGAGAAACAGTCGATATTTTGACGGTTAAAAATACGCTGTGTACGGAGTTGGAATTCGACGAAACCAGTTTCGTTGGGACCGTAATGTGGAACTCTAGCTACATGTCCAGTTTCGTGATTTTTGTGTATCGTGTGTGATCACACGAATTTTTAGAAAGGGAGAACGAATATAAAAAAATAATAAAAAAATATATTAACCTATGTGTGACCTAAACAATCCACGTTCCCTTTGTTTTCAACCACACAAACTATATGAACCTCGTATATAATCTCTTTTGGTGCCGCCACATTTTCTATCATCACAGTAAGAAAAGATCGAGAGAAGGAAATCAAAGTAAAATAAAAAATAAATCAATAAATCCTGAAAGTTATATATTTGTAATCCTGTCAACATTCTCTTCAACTTGGTATAAGAAATACAGGGTGCGATTCATGTTTGAGGGCATCGACAGTATTCAGCATGAGTAGTAGACAAGTTACGGCTCGAGTTATCTTTCGATTGAGGGACTGGTTCATGATTTCGAGGGTATGTTTGGATTCTGGGCTCGAAGAGAAGTAGTTCCACAAATTTTAGGGAAAATCCGGACCATTTTAGTTCGAGCGATTTCTGTGTTGTACGGTGGGACGCGAGGTCCATGGTGATGCGGAGCTCATGCTTGTTGGCGTGAAGTGGAAGAGTATTTAGTGAGATGATTTTACATGGGTTTTGTTTGATTTTTAAGGGAAGGGAAGAGGGATAGAATGGGGATCGAAGTAGGCGTGGGTGGCAAATTTGATGGAACTGCTGATTCGTGTATCATCGGGGAAGAAAGGATAAAATGGTGCGGGTCTTGGATTGTAAAGATAATGGTCGGGCCAAGTCAAAAGGTTAAAGCCCGAAGAATTTAATTTAATTTGAATTTAAACTGTATAAACTTGTATAATCAATACTTGGCCATACTGTATCAGAAATACGAACCGTAAGTTGCGTTGGGATCGTATGGACGGTGGCTACGTCATGCAACTGACTAGGAGTGAATCCGAGATCGTTACAATTTATGACGAAATGATTTGTCTGATCAGAATCGACTAACGCAAATCGTTATTTAACGTTTAACGCGTAATGTGAGTAAAACTCACCAACTCTAAACAGTTCTATTTTTATAACGTATATTTAGAACTGATAAATGATGACTGATTGCTGTGTGTTAACTGTTTGGTTGAACTATTTGTGTATTCATTAAAATCATAGATAACGATATATATATATATAAATCGTTAATCGAATATTGATTTTGTTTAACATAATATTTTATATTCGTGTTGTTTAACATCCGTGGTGCAGGGAAACAGGTTGGAGGGGTCCAACTGGACTCCTCAATATTTATGATGTTGTTCTGTTCATATACTATAATATATGATGTGATATATAATCTATTTGATTATGTGTGTTTAAACGATATAGTTCATTGTGGTTTGCTATTTTAAATATCATAAGAGACCCTTGGATGTAAAAAGAAATATTTCAATGTATATTGAAAAAAAGGAATTTTATAAAATCAACCGATTTTATAAAAAGGAAATATTTTGGAAAATAAAGTATTTATAAAATCATAGGATTTTATATAGAAGAATAATTATAAAAGGAAATTTTCAATGTTATATTGAAAAGGAAATATTTATAAAATCAAAGGATTTTATAAAAGAGAAAGGATTTAGAAAATCAAAGAAGATTTTATAAAAGGAATTTATTTATTAATAGAATATTTATAAATAGAAAATATAAAGAAATATACTTGTAAACCAAATATAAAGTAATTCATTTGTAAAACAAATATAAAGGATAATATTTGTAAAACAAATAGGAAGGGAAAACATGGGTAAAACATTTACAAATAGAATTAAAAGGAATATTTATTTATTAAATGAATAGGATTAAATCATAGAAATAGTCAGAAAATGAATCGAAGATGGAAATCTGTTTTAACAGTAAAAGTGAAAAGTTTTATTTATAGTGATATTAAATAGAAATCTGTTTTAACAGATGAATAGAGAAGAATAATTTATAAATAATATTTTATAAATTAAGAGAATTATTTATCGTTGGATAAATAGAGATATATAAGTCAAAGCTTATATGCAGAGGTAAACAGAGAAATGGAGAAAATTAATTTATAAATGATATTTATAAATTAAGTAAAATATTTATCATTCGATAAATGGAATATATAAGTCTGAACTTATATAGAGAAGTAGAAATTGGTTTTAACACCAATATTTTTAGAATGTGAACTCAACACTTCTAAATGGAATAAACGTTATAAAAGGAACATCTATAAAGTGAAGAACTATTACTAAACGTAAATCTTTATAAATGAATAAACATTGTAAAAAGGGAAATCTTTATAAATCAATAAAGTAATCAAATTGAGTTAATCGATTAGAGTTAGATTTATTGAGTTAAGTTATCGAGTTAAGATATGTTAAGTCAAGTGAATCGATAAGTGAATCAAGTTAGTTAATCGAGTTAAGTTAATCGAGTTAAGTGAATCGAGTTAGGTGAATTAAGTTAAGTTAAATAGGTTGAGTTAATCGAGTTGGTCGAACCAAGTTAGTCGAGCCTAGTTGATCGAATCGAATTGGTCGAACCAAGTAAGTCAAGTTAGTCGAGTCGAGTTAAGTTAGTCGAGTTAAGTTCATCGGGTCGAGTTTATCGAATAAGAGTTATTCGAAAGGAGTTATCGATATTAGTTATTCAAAAGGAGTTATTGATATTAGTTATTTGAAAGGAGTTATCGATATTAGTTAATCGAAAGGAGTTAACGATAAGAGTTATTCGAAAGGAGTTATCGATACTAGTTATTCGAAAGGAATTATCGATAAGAGTTATTCGAAAGGAGTTATCGATATTAGTTATTCGAAAGGAGTTATCGGTTATAGTTTAATCGAAAGGAGTTAATCGGTTTTAGTTTAATCGAAGGGAGGTAGTTTATTCGAAAAGGAGTAATCGAATATAGCGTATTCGAAAAGGAAGAGTTATCGAATATAGGTTATTCGAAGGAGAGTTAATCAAATAGAGATTACTCTAAAGGGAGTGTAACAACCCGGAAAATCTGAGCCAATTTGAAATTTTTATTTTGGCGATTTTCACGGATTGTTAATACTTAAAATGGATTATTTTAAATAATAACGACGGAAAATTATTTTCAACGAAGTTAAAACGAATAATTTTATTTTAATTATATAACGAGCCTGGAATGGCCCTGTAGTTCGAAAATTCGATTTCGAATTTCAAATGAATATACAGAATTCGTTTGAAGTCAGAATTGAACGAAACAAGAATTATCTATATCTGTTTGACAATATCTTTCTAACGAATCTAAGAAACAGAGATTTCACTTTAAAAGTTAAGAGATACGTCTAGTTTAAAATTCAGAAAAGTCATTGTGGAATTTATATATATTTTAATATATATAGAGACCCTTAAAAATGGAAATTTTGCAAATGACCTCGGTTTTCGACGAAACCACTTTAGTTGGATCCATGATGTCAAATTATTGCTAGGTTCCGAAATTCATAATTTTTTGAATTAATATGTGAGCGTGGCGAAGTTAAACGTGTTTTGGCAGTTTCAATTAAATCGGGTCGACCTGAAAATGGCCATTTTTCAAACGGTCTCAGAATTTGACGAAACTTGTTTTGTTAGGACCATATCGTCAATACGAAGCTAGAAAATATTTTTCGGGAATTTTTAGAGACTGTGTGTGGCCCCGGTAAATTGAAATGTACGTTTAAAATTGAATATATAGATTTATGTTTTAAATTCAATGGAAACTGATTGTAACGGCCGAATTGGCATACGCAGCATATCCCATTGTGTTCGGAATAGTGGTAATTAGCTAGGGACGACAGTCGGTGGATACGATTTTAAGTTCGTATACAAAAGTTGCTTTTTAGAATTTAAAGATAATAAAATATAATTATATAATATATATAGCCCAGCCCCTTATTTATTTCTAAACCTAATTTCAGAGCTGCGCCCCCAAATCGATCGAATCCCGTTTTCCCTCTCCACGATCGGACCCGCCGCACCCTGGGCCCCACGCTGCCGCAGCTCCGACGGAGCCTCCTCCTCCCCGTCCCCCTCCGTCTTCCCCGACCTCTCTCCCCCTTTCTGCTAGCCAATCCACAACTGAGAGCACCCCCTTCGCGAGCCACCACCGCCTCAGGCCGAGAGCCGACCGCCACCACCACCTGGGACGTCTCCGCCCCATCCAGACCCCGTTCCACAACTCCTCGCCCCCACAACACTGATGTGGGGCCTCCATTCACCATAAAACCCACTGAAAGCCCTCCGCCACCACCGCCATTTCACCATCACCGGTCAGCGAGCATCCCTGACCCCCCGCGCGCCCTCAGCCCTCCACCAACACCAGAAAAACTGTAAGTTTTATTTTCATTCACTTAACGTAATTAGTTTATTACATTATAAAAGTCTCGATTTTTAAATAGAAAAAGATGCAATTTTCATATACGTGAAGACGTGATTTTTATAAAAACGAGGTTGAAAATAAAATTTTGATTTTTATATATATACCAAGTATAAAAACAGAATTTTTATTTATGTAGATAGAGATATAAAAATACGATCTTAATATATATAAATGTGATTTTTAGATATGTAGCGAATTAAAAATATAATTTTTATATTAGTAGGAGTTTAAAAATATGATTTTTATAGTAGAGAGAGAATAAAAATATTATTTTTATTATGTATGGTGAATCAAAATATGATCTTTATTATATGTATAGAATAAAAATATGATTTTTACATAGGGGAAAGCGATATAGAAATATAATTTTATTTGAATAGCAAGATAAAAATATAATTTTTATCATGAAAGTAGCGCGTTAAAGAAGTGATTTTTAAAAGGTAGAGAATATAAAAATTCGATTTATATATATATGAAGTGAGAGTATAAAAATTCGATTTTTATATATATGAAGTAAAGATAAAAATACGATTTTTATATATATAACGAAATAAAAATCTGATTTTTATTATATATACAGTGGAATAAAAATGTGACTTTTATAGCGTTAAAATAAAAATGTGATTTTTATTATGAACAGCGTGAATAAGAGTGCGATGGAATTGACCGAGAGCAGAATAGAATCTAGATCGATCAGAAATTCAGAAAACTGGATGAGTGGAACCCTCGGCGAGAACTTCTCACTTTAAATTTTATTTCCTAGTTAGAAATATATACTAGGATGCAGACGGTGTTTAGTAGCACCCGGCACCATCGTCCACAGACCATGGACTTGTTTGTTTGGTTGTTTGGTGATTAATTAGAATATTTGTTGGAATTTTGTGGTGTGAATAATAAAATTGATTTGATTGAGATGTGTATGATGTGGGCCATTATTAGACCGGGGATAAGGCTAAGCCTTGTCCCGTTTCTAGTATCGTGCCGTTATGCCGCCGAAATTTTCTAAAATATATTAGAAAAATAAAAATATCATTTTTATTGTGTAAATGAACAGAATAGAAATTCATGTGTCGAAATAAAATATTTTATCGTTAAAAATACAATTTTTAACGTGGAAGTGAATAAAATAAAATATTCATTTACAAACCAGACGGTTTGTTTAGGTACACTGATTTGACTGATATTGATTGGGACGATAAATTTTATACATCGCCCAACTGCACCAGTAAAATCTGTGTTTGTTGATGTGAAACCCCACACGGGTATTGGGATGATATTTGACGTACACTAGTCCCAATAATTAATTGTTTGTCAATCGATAGGTTGACAGACAGTTGTGTTGTGCACTTTGGATGATGGTTGATTATGTATCGTGGCTGTTATGTACATGTGTTGTGTGGAATCCATATAATTAACATTATATGGTAATTGATTGGGTGTCATTCCAATTTAGAAAATAAAGATTATAAAGAAATATATATTCATGTGTTGAAAAGAAATATATATTCATGTGTTGAAATAAAATATATATTCATATGTTGAAATAAAATATATATTCATGTGTTGAAAAGAAATATATAACCATGTGTGGAAAGAAATATATATATTCATGTGTTGAAGAAAATATTCATTTGTTGAATATAATTACGAAATTATTGAAATATATAAAGCTGTGTTGATTAGATTTGCGCCATTTTGACGTGAACGATATTTATATTGATTTTATTCGAATATCGAAAAGGAAGTGATTTCAAAATATAACATTTTGAAAATATTATCATTGATGATATGGAATATTCAATTTTGATTTAAAATTGAATATGAAGTTGAAATTGTTTTGAAAACGAATTTAAAACGAAATTTAAAATACGTTCAGAGTTGAAATCGATGAAATATATATAATATAAATATTAAATGGCCTGAATAGAACGCGTCGCGCCGCGACAGTTCGTGAATTTCGACCATTGACTTCGAATTGACATTACGGGAGATCCGACTGTCGGATTATCCTAAAACTGAACCGTTGGGTTCGTATCGAAAAGAGCTTTCCAATGAATATTATAAATTTGAAATCTAACGGTTGGACTTGGAGATACGTCCAAATCAAATTTAGAAAAGGTCGCTATAAGTGCAGTTAGATGACCGTTATTGGAAATCGACTGTACGGGCCTTGATAAAATTATTAAAAATATCTATAATTTGTGTAAAATCAAAATATATGAATTGGAAAGAACTGGGATGAAAAATTCCCTATTTGAAGGATAAAAATATATTTTTATCGAAATGAACTAGTTATGAACTAGAATTAAAATCCAATATTTTTAAATAAACGAATTGTATTTGAAGTGGTTTTAAAAATATTCAGAATTAGATATTGAATATAAGCCGATATATTTCCTATTCAGAGCCTTGTATTTAATATCAAATGAGATTATGGGTTTGTCGTGAACCGTGTTTTAAATGATGTTGGTTCTTTAACCCAGTTAATGATTAAAACTAACTGGAGTTTTAATAAATCTTTAATTAGATTAAAATGATCGAGAATGGAGTATCACCAGTTTTGCTCCAAAGTGATAGTTAAATATTTTATTAGATTTAACGTGAAATTGTAATTAGTTTTACCGATAACACCGTGGTGTTAGATATGGGGTATTACCAGTTTTGCTCCATGGGATAAATAGGTTGGGGATTGGGAAATAAAATAAATAAATAATTCGGTGTGGTTCGCTAATCCCGACTAGTTTGAAATGATATTCAAACGAAGATTAAAGAGTAAATTTAAAGGAATTTATCTTTGATAAAATTAAGGGGAACCTTTCCCTAATAATGTGAAATTTAGAAACTAACTGTGGGTTGGCTAAGAAGAATGGTTTCCTGGGTATTGATCTGATGTTGGTTTCGGCCTTCGGGGTTAATATTTGGGGAATTATTCTCTTGCTAATTTACGGTTAGTGACCAATGAATTGGAATGAGGCGTATGTTGTGTTTGTGTAACATTTGTTTATTATATACGCGAGTTATTCAGAAAGGCCGGGTTTATCCCATTCTGAATAACTGATACGACGATAAGTCGAAGATGAAGACGGTGGTTGAAGACTGGAGGTCTTCACATCGTTTGGATAATTACTGATGATCTTGATTGAGCTGTACACCCAAGAGGAGGGAATCAGTTGGTGACCATCCAGACGTATTTGGAGATCGATGGATATGCGAGGTACAAGGTGCCTCCAGTTTCGTTCGGACCCAGAACGGACTTGCAAATGGACTGTGTGTCTGACATTGGATATCATTCTGTGTTATTGATGTATATCGGTTGCATGGAGTGGTATGTCTGTGTGGCATGCTAAGATGCAAATGATCAAGGCTCTTGTTGAAAAGCAGAGTCTTGTGGTTGATGATCAAAGCACCGCCTGTGTGGCATCACTTTGTTTAACGTTAATTCACGAGCCTCACACCTCGGTGTGAACCAAAAACTGAAGATGACATCAAGGAGAGCATGCATTTCTTTCTAGCTAGGAGTGGCGTCAGTGCTTGAACTGGTTGACGAGTTTGACTCATGTGGTTGTTGGAATTGGAGGCGCCTCGGATATATCGGTCGTTCTCGAACCGTTGGAGTCAGTGGACTCATTTACGCCCCATAGGGCGGGGAAACGCATGTTCAGGGTTTAAGTTTAATCCACTCCGTGTGGACCGGCCCTGACGATCCAAGGCTTGACTGAGTACTTGCCTGAGACATGGTAGGCTAGACTGTCTTGAATCGGTAGCGGACTATCTTTTGCCTCGGTTCATAGATGGAAATCCTATTTCCAAATAAGTGATTTTGCGGTTTTAATTGTAGAACTAGTATGGCGACATGATATATGGTACCCATGCCGTCTATGATTTATACTTATGACTGAAGTTGTTTTCTTCAATTATAGTAATAATAAAAGATGAAATTTAGCGTATCAAGCATTCTTTGGCTGTTATAAGGTAAAACCCTATCCTCCGGCTTGCGTTGCATTGTGTGATGGGACTTGGGTCTTATAACAGCTTCATTGTTCTTTATTTAGCATTGCGCTATTTGTTTAATGCACTGGTATTCTTGGGGTAAAAACCTGTTCCGTGTTATACGGCGTGGTCCCTTGATTTACCTAACTTTAAAATAAAGATTAATAACTGTTTTAGTTCTCACACCAGTCACATGACTGAACTGGAGTTTATTGTTTTGACCTAAACTCTGGGTGCCTTTATTTTTGGCACAGGCAGCTAGTAGTTGGGTTTTGCAGATTTATATTCACAGGATCTTGGTTTAAAGGCGGGACGATACTTGGAAAGCTCTGTATCCGTGTATTTCTTTCAGTTGTGTTTTGTATTATTTTTCCACTGTAGAAATGTATTTAAATCTCTGATGTTTTTAATGTGTAATTTTTATTCATACTCGGTATATTCTTGTATTATGATGGAATTGTTGTAATATACAATGAAATGTTCTTCTGTTTGTGTTCTGATATGTCGCGTTCTCAAAGCAATCCGTGCTTTCCTTACCGGGGGAGTATGGGTCGTTTCAGGGAGTTATACGTCGAATACGATTATATCGAATTCGGAAAAGTATTATTTACTTTCCAGTTTTTAAATCAAGATTTATTTATTTATAAATAAATTATTTGTTAGGTTAATCATTCAGTATAAGTAATAAGAGTTAAATTGCTAAGTTAGATATTTCTGAAGTAGGGATTATAACGTTATCGTTATAACCAATGTTTTAAATATAGAAGTGGATTCGTAAATTGAATCCGAGAAAGACGTAAAGAAGTTATAAAAGATTTAAAAGATAAACTTTGACCAATTCGAAGTTATAACGTTGTTCGGTTAAGGTCTGATAGGTAATTATACCCCAACTTGATTTACTTCCTTCTTAACTAAGGAATGGTAAGGTTTGATCGTAAAGGAGTTTGGGAAATTTTTTCCAAGTAAGAATCAGAAATGTTTTCTGATAATAGAAAACAAGAATTTAGAATATATGGAAATCAGGAGATAAGTAAAGAAATGAATTAAAGAGATAAATGTTAAATGATGATTGGTCGATATAATTTCCAGTTGGAAATAATATCGTTGTTTGCACACATGTTTTTCTTTGATAGTTAATCACAGACTACCAAAGTTCTGACCATTTTAACGTGGTTAATATGGAGAGACCGGTTGGATTATTATCCAAAGAACCACTCTGTATTGGCATAAGCGTTGCGAATCATATATGCCAAAGATAATTGAAGACGGAGTAAAGTGCGAGGGCTATTGTATAAGTCTTAGATAACAGTGCCTAAGATGGATGTACTGAATAGAGCCTTCGGTTCATTCTGTTCCTGGATGACTTGTATGGGTGAATGTCAGACAGAGTATTTCCAGAAAGGTCACGTACATTAATTTCTTCAACCATACCAAGAGTGGAAGCGGAGAAGGAATTTTCTTTCAGCTGACACGTAATGTATGGTTGTAGACGTCAAATTAGTGATTTTTGATGGATCTGACAATGTGGCATTCGAAGTGAATCTGATGTGATGATAAAGCGTAACCTCAAGCCTCATCAACCGGTAAGTGACAGAAATCGGGCAGGCAGCATGGCGATGTAGGTCGCACCTGTTAGGGTGTATAATCACCTGATCTAGAGTTTCATTTACTTCTAAAAATCTATTGTTGATACTGTCCCATTCGGGAAACGGTTGCTGATCCCAATCGTTGGTGATATACATTCGATACACTCAAGCGAAATGAGTGGTCGGTCATGTGTGGCCGGGTTGCAAGATGTTCTTGTTGAACCCAGTGTATTCCTCTCTAGAGGTACATTAGCGTAAGGTGGTTCCATACCTTGTCATAGTTGGAAATCCATTATCCAATACGTGCTTGCGGTTTTGATTGTATACTATGTATGTAGGATGTGAGATGAAAGCGTTTCTGCTAGATGATTATTATTATTGTGGTTGACAGACATTATTATAATATTCAAAGAGTTTTGATATAAAGATTGTTTTGGATTCTCATAAGGGAAAAACCCGTTCCGTTATACGGCGAGGTCTTATGAGATATCGTTGAATGGCTCAAACTGTTTAAACCGTTCTACTCATACCAGTCCCATGACTGACCCGGAGTTTATTTTGTTTTGTTTTCCCTAAACTCTTGGGTGCCCAATTTTGTACGGGCAGTCAAGTAGTCGGGATTTACAGATACTTGAAGAGATGGAGCAGGAGGCTTCAGGATCATATAGCTATTATTATTCCGCTGTGTTGTAAGTGTTGTACTTGAAAAATGATTTGTATATGCAAGTAAATTTTTTATTTCAAGTTATGTTATATTTTATTCGTTCCGCTGTGAGATTCGTGTTTACTCTGATGATGATGTTCTTCTTCTTCTTCTATTCTAAGTTTATATCTTATCTTTCCTCACCCTCTAATTTCTTTCATTAACTGCTCGGTTATTTTTGATCCTTGGATGTTCGATATGTGTTGTATATCGGATAACCAAGATCGCATTTTTCCGGGTCGTTACAATTGGTATCAGAGCTTAAGGTTAAGTGAATTACCTTGGCTCTGTGGCGTGACTCAGTAGAGATGGGGTTAGTAATACCCTAGATTGAGTTGAGTGTATATATACGAGTGAACGTATTTGTTATAAATATAAAAATTTATTTTATATTGTGGAGATTTATTAGTTGATTGGCTTATGGATTTCTGGTCGATCAGTTTGATCCACTGTATCGATTGGAGTTACTAAACACTTGAATACGATGAGCCGTCATGGTATGTTTTGAAAAGAGGGTAAATGAAAATAATTTTACCCAAAGTATATTTTGATATATATTGGATATATTGGTTGATATTAAAATCGAATAAGATTATAAATTAAATGGTTATGTAAATAACCAATCAAAATTCATATAAGTGAAATACGTGAAATCAGATGAGTTAAATCTGAAATTAAAACAAGAAATTGAATTAAAAATTCTGGAAAATTGGATAAGTGTTTGTAAATGGATTTGGATTAAAAATAAGGAAAATTTAAGATCCTGGGAGATTTTAAATTGTTTTACAAGCAGTGTGAATTATATTTTGAAATGAACTCCAAAGTGGGAATGTTTAGAAATGGTTTTATAGTATTGAATTCACTTCGATCGCAGGAAAATAGATTCTGATGATGAAAGATACATCATCAGAATTCATTTTCGAGTTGTAAGTGACGAATTACTACCAGAGATACTGTTTTGAATTTGTTTTGGGAAAGACAAGTTGTGTTGAATTTCAAAAAGGAAAATTTGTTTTTTGAAAAGAGTAAACTGTTTAAAAACTCCCAGGGAAGGACTATTTGAGTTAAAAACAAATTTAACAGAAATTTGTGAAAGCAAATTTGAATTAAAGTAAAGCCAGTAAAGTGGTAACTGAGATTGAATTAGAATGATATCAAGACAAATTGGATTGTGAGATTTAAATTTGAAGTGTAATGTGATAATCAAGTTAAGAGTTGGGAATCGAGAAGAAACTCGAGTTGAAATGATATTTGGCTCGGATATAAGCGAATGGTTGTGTTGTGGATAAAAGCAGATTGGAATTTGATTGGGATGACCCTTGTATCCGCTGAATTGATAACAGGTGGAAAGGATATAATGATATGCCGACACAAGGTACAAGTTTATATTTCTATTGGAAATAAGATTTATGAGCCGAATTGGCTGTTTGATTTTCTTTTGGACGGAGATGGCCCAGAGAGGCGAGTTAGAGTTTGATCTATTGACCAGTACAAAGGAGGTGCTGGCGAAATTTTTCGAAGAGTTAAGGCGTTAGAAAATTTTCCGGATTTTTGGAAATTTTCGTTGATAAGAATTAAATAAATTTTTAATTGAAATTAAATTGGTTCAGTTTAAACTGAAGTTAAGGAGTGAACAAATATGTTCTAACCGGTCGATAGGGTTTGCTTCCTACCTTAGCAATTTCGAGGACGAAATTATTTTAAGTGGGGAAGAATGTAGTGACCCGCATTTTCAGCGATATAATAATTAATTAATTTAATTATTTAAAAGGTGATTAAAAGGATTTAATGGTCGTGGAATTAAATAATGGTGAATATTTAATTAAATAATAATTAAATAATATATATAATTCTGAAATATTAAGAATTGACTCAAATGACGATATGGTGTGAATTGGGAAATTCGAAATATATAATTCGGTTTGGAATTGAATTATGATAATGAATATATTTAATTAACGATGGTTGAATGTATAAATTATAATATAATTATAATCGAGTTAGAAATGGCGCGGCAGTTTGCAATTTGGCGATTCAAACTTTAAACGAATATACAGAAGCCGTTTTAAGTCGGATTTCTATGAAACAAGAAACGTTAGGAGCTGGTAGGGTATATTTTTCTAGTGGAGGAGAAAAATCGAGATTTCATCGTGTAGATTTTGATATATGTCCAAATAAAATTTTAGAAAAGTCGCTGTGGAATTCTTTATAATTTATAAAGGAATTATTATATTTTAAAAAGGGATTTCATTTTAAATCGAACATCGATTTATCCTGGAATTTGAATATCGAGTTATAAACTCTGATATGATTATTTTAGAGTTGTGGTGCATCGTATGAGAATATATACGATAATATTTTTTATAAATATTTAATTTAATTTCTTTTAAATATATTTATATATTTAAAAGGGTTATTTAGGGCCTTAAAAATAACCAGTTTTGCAAACGACCTCAGAATTCGACGAAATTAATTTTGTTGGATCCGCAATATCAAATTATTCTTAGATGTCAAGTTTCGTGATTTTTAGAGGCAGTTTGTGGCCGTACCGATTTTTAAAGTGAGAAACAGTCGATATTTTGACAGTTAAAAATACGCTGTGTGGGCATACAGAGTCGGAATTCGACGAAACCAGTTTCGTTGGGACCGTAATGTCAAACTCTAGCTACATGTCCAGTTTCGTGATTTTTGGGTATTGTGTGTGATCACACGAATTTTTAGAAAGGGAGAACGAACATAAAATAATAATAAAAAAATATCTTAACCTATGTGTGGACCTAAACAATCCACGTTCCCTTTGTTTTCAACCACACAATGTAACAACCCGGAAATTCTGGGCCAATTTAAAATTTTTATTTTGGCAACTTTAATCGATTTTGAATATTTAAAATGAATTATTTTAAATAATAACGACGAAAAATTTATTTTCAACGAAGTTAAAATGAATAATTTTATTTTAATTATATAACGAGCCTGAAATAGCGCTGCAGTTCGAAAATTCGATTTCGAATTTCAAATGAATATACAGAACTCGTTTTAAGTCGGAATTGAACGAAACAAGAAATATTCGAATCTGTTTAACAGTATCTTTCAAACAAGTGTAAGAAACTGAGATTTCACTTTATAGAGTGTGAGATATGTCCAGTTTAAAATTCAGAGAAGTCGCTGTGGAATTTATATATATTTTAATATATATAAAGGCCCTTATAAATGGAAATTTTGCAAATGACCTCGGTTTTCGATGAAACCACTTTTGTTGGATCCGGGATGTCAATTTATTGCTAAGTTTATTTTTGCATAATTTTCTGAACCAATATGTGAGCGTGGCGAAGTTAAACGTGTTTTACAGTTTCAGTTTATTTGGGTTGACCAGAAATTGGCCATTTTTCAAACGGTCTCAGAATTCAACAAAATTAGTTTTGTTAGGACCGTATCGTCGATATGAAGCTAGAAATAATTTTTCTGTAATTTTTAGAGTTAGTATGTGGCCCCAGTAAATTAAAATGTTCGTTCAAAATTCAATGTATAGATTTATACTTTGATTTTGACAGAAGTTGATCGAAACGATGGAATTGGCTTACCGGACATATCCCATTGGGTTCGGAACGGGGGTAATTAGCTAGGGACAACAGTTGTTGGGTCTCGTTTTGGATTTGATTGAAAAGTCAACTTTTAGAATTTAAAATTTAAAATAAAAGTATATATATATTATTATTATTCTCCCCCTAACCCTTATTCCTTAAGAATGAGATCGAGCCCCTTTTCCTTTTTCAAACCCCGATTCCCCTTGGCCCCTCTCGTCGCCCCTCAACTAACAGTCGCCGCTGCCATCGCCCCCCCTCCCCCAACCTCGCGCCAAGCGCCGCCATAGATGCTCCCCTCCTCCTCCTCGCGACGCGAGCCCCAAACCCCCCCAGGAGCTCGCCACCGCGTTGAAAACAGCTGCAAACCCCCGGCCCTCCGCCCCAACTCCTCCAGCGCCGCCTCCTGGCCGTAGCCGCTCACCTCCGATCCCTCTTCTTCCCCATTCGCTGTAAGCTTTATCTTTTTTATTTATTTACTCATTTTGTTTGCTTTTAATTTATTTTAAATACTGGATTTTGTTTAATTTAAATACTGATTTTTGTTTAATTTAAATACGTATTTTTGTTTAGCTTTAAAACTGATTTTTGTTTAGCTTTAAAAATGATTTTTGTTTAGCTTTAAAAATGATTTTTGTTTAGCTAAAATACTGATTTTTGTTTAGCTAAAATACTGATTTTTGTTTTGCTAAGATACTGATTTTTGTTTAGCTCCAAAACCCGATTTTCATAAGGAAGAAAGATAGGATTTTTATGAAATAAAAATATGATTTTTATATAGTAGAGATTATAAAAATATAATTTTTATAAGGAAGAGAATATAAAAATACACTTTTTATATATGTAGCGAAATAAAAATCTGATTTTTATTATATATATAGTGAAGCGAAAATGTGAATTTTATAGCGATAAAATAAAAATTCGATCTTTATATATGAAGTAGAAATATAAAAATATAATATTTATATAGAATGAAGCGTCGAAAATATATATGAAGAAGGAATAAAAATATTATTTTTATTTATTAGAATGAAGTGATAAAAATATAATTTTTATTATAAACAGCGGGAAAAGGGCTTCATTGGAATTTCAAACAGATCCAGACGGTTCAGGAGTTCAAAAGCAAAGCACGACTTAGTGGAAACCTCTGTTAGAACTTCTCACTTAAAATTTTATTTTCTAGTTAGAAATATATACTAGGATGCAGACGGTGCTTAGCAGCACCCGACACCATCGTCCACAGACCATGGACTTGTTTAATTGGTTGTGTAGTTGATTATATTATTTGTTTGAATTTGATTGTTTGGTGAAATGGAATTGATTTGGTTGATATGTGTATGGCATTGGCCAATATTAGACCAGGGATAAGGCTAGGCCTTGTCCCGTTTCTAGTATCGTGCCGTTATGCCGCCGAAATTTTCTAAAATAAGTTAGAAAAATAAAAATATCATTTTTATTTTGTAAATGAACTGAATCAAAATTCATGTGTTGAAATAAAATATTTTATTGTTAAAAATATAATTTTTAACGTGTATGTGAATAAAATAAAACTCATTTACAAACCAGACGGTTTGTTTATGTACACTGATTTGAATGATATTGATTGGGTCGATAAATTTTACACATCGCCCAACTGCACACATATAATATTCATTGTTTGTTGATGTGAAACCCCACACGGGTGTTGGGATGATATTTGACGTACACTAGTCCCAATAATTGGTTGTGTGTCGATCGATAGGTTGTCAGACAGTTGTGTTGTGCACTTTGGATGATGGTTGATTATGTATCGTTGCTGTTATATATACATGTGTTGTATAGAATCCATATAATTAATAATATATGGTAATTGATTGGGCCTCATTCCAATTTAGAAAATAAAAATATTTTAAAATATATATTCACGTGTTGAAATAAAATATATATTCATGTGTTGAAATAAAATATATATTCATGTGTTGAAATAAAATATATATTCACGTGTTGAAATAAAATATATATTCACGTGTTGAAATAAAATATATATTCATGTGTTGAAATAAAATATATATTCATGTGTTGAAATAAAATATATATTCATGTGTTGAAATAAAATATATATTCATGTGTTGAAATAAAATATACATTCATGTGTTGAAGAAAATATTCATTTGTTGAATAAAATAACGAAGTTATCGAAATATATAAAGCCGTGTTGAATAGATATGCCCCATTTTGACGCAAACGATATTTATATCGATTTTATTCGATTACCGAAAAAGAAGTGATTTCAAAATATAACATTTTGAAAATATTATCATTTATATATATATATATATATATATATATATATTTATATCGATTATATGGAATATTCAATTTTGTTTTGAAATTGAATATGTAGTTGAAATCATTTTGAAAACGAAGTTAAAACGATTTATAAAATACATTTTAAAAGGAAATCGATTAAATATATATATAATATATATATATATATACATATATATTATATATATTTAATGGCCTGAATAGAACGCGCCGCACCGCGGCAGTTCGCGAATTTCGACCATTGACTTCGAATTGACGTTACGGGAGATCCGACCGTCGGATTCTTCTGAAACTGGGACCATTGGGTTCGTATCGAAAAGAGCTTTCCAATGAATATTAGAAATTTGAAATCTAACGGATGGATTTGGAGATACGTCCAAATCAAATTTAAAAAAGGTCGCTGTAAGTGCAGTTCGATGACCGTTATTGGAAATCGACTGTACGGGCCTTGATAAAATTATTAAAAATGTCTATAATTTGTGTAAAACCATAGTAAATGATTTAGAAAGAACTGGGATGAAAAATCCCCTATTTGAAAGGATAAAAATGTATTTTTATCGAAATGAACTAGTTGTGAACTAGAATTAAAATCCAATATTTTTAAAATAAATAAATTGGATTTGAAGTGGTTTTAAAAATAAGCAGAATTTCCAATATACGAATTGGAATGGATTTGAATAAAAATTATCTTCGGAATATTTCGATGTTGGATTTCGTGATTATACAGATATGGTTGTGGAAATTTGAAAGATATATTTATATCATTATTTCCAATACGATATCTGTTGGTTTCAGAATTTGATATTGAACATAAGCCGATATATTTTCTATTCAGAGCCTTGTATTTAATATTGAATTGGATTTCGGGTTTGCCGTGAATGGTGTCTTCATTAACACTGTTCTTGAACCCAGTTGAGAAAAGATTAAATCTTTTTATTTAGATTTAATGAAGTAAACCAATTAATTTATATTTAATTGGAATTTAAGTGAAATTGATTTTTGGGTTTATCGTGAACAGTGTTTTAAATAACACTTGTTCTTTAACCCGATTAACAATGGAATGAGATTTTTGGTTGTCATCAATGGTATCTTTAATAATAATGTTCTTAGACCCAATGGAGTTAAGAAAATTAGTAACCAACTGGGGATTAGTTAAGTTGAATGGTTTCCTGGGTATTGTTCTGATGTTGGTTTCGGCCTTCGGGGTTAATATTTAGGAAATTATTCTCTTACTAATTTACGGTTAGTGACTGATGAATTGGAATGAGGTGTATGTTGTGTTTGTGTAACATTTGTTTATTATATACGCGAGTTATTCAGAAAGGCTGGGTCTATCCCATTCTGAATAACTGATACGACGATAAGTCAAAGATGAAGACGGTGGTCGAAGACCGGAGGTCTTCACATCGTTTGAATAATTACCAATGATCTTGATTGGGCTGTACACCGAAGAGGAGGGAATCAGTTGGTGATCTTCCAGATGTATTTGGAGATCGATGGATATGCGAGGTACAAGGTGCCTCCGGTTTCGTTCGGACCCAGAACGGACTTGTAAATGGACTGTGTGTCTGACATTGGATTTCATTATGTGTGACTGATATTAGTGGCATAGAGTGGTTTGCCTATGTGGCATGCTAAGATGCAAATGATCAAGGCTTCTATTGAAAAACAGAGTCTTGAGGTTGATGATCAAAGCACAGCCTTTGTGGCATAGCTTTGTGTAGCGTTAATTCATGAGCCTCACACCCCGGTATGAACCAAAAACTAGAGAGGACCTCAAAGGGTACATGCGTTTCTTTCTAGTTAGGAGTGGCGTCAGTGCTTGAACTGGATGATGAGTTTGACTCATGTGGTTGTTGGAATTGGAGGCGCCTCGGATATATCAGTCGTTCTCGAACCGATGGAGTCAGTGGACTTATTTACGCCCCATAGGGCGGGGAAACGCTTGTTCTGGCATTTTAATCCACTCCGTGTGGACCGGCCCTGACGATCCAAGGGTCACTCGAGCTCTGATCCTGAGGCTCGGGCTTGAGAGTCTCGAATCGGTTAAGGACTATCTTTTGCCTCGGTTCATAGATGGAAATCCAATTTCCAAATACGTGATTTTGCGTTTTTAATTGTAGAGCCCAATATGGCGACATGATATATGGTACCCATGTCGTCTATAATTGATACTTATGATTGGAATTGATTTCTTTACTTATAGTAATAATAAAAGATAAAATTTCGCGTATCAAGCATTCTTTGGCTGTTATAAGGTAAAACCCTATCCTCCGGCTTGCGTTGCATTGTGTGATGGGACCTGGGTCTTATAATGGATTCATTGTTCTTTATTTAGAATTGCGCTGTTTTATTAATGCACTTGTATTCTTGGGGTAAAAACCCGTTCCGTGTTATACGGCGTGGTCCCATGATTTACCTAACTTTAAAATAAAGGTTAATAACTGTTTTAGTTCTCACACCGGTCACATGACTGACCTGGAGTTTATTGTTTTAACCTAAACTCTAGGTGCCGTTATTTTGACACGGGCAGCTAGTAGTTGGGTTTTGCAGATTTACATTCACAGGATCTTGGTTTACAGCTGGAACGATACTCAGAAAGCTCTGTATCCATGTATTTCTTTCAGTTATGTTTTGTATTATTTTTTCGTTGCAGTTTAGTATTTAAATCTCTGATATTCTCTGTTGTATAATATTTGTTTATATTCTGTATATTCTTGTATTCTAATGAAATATGTTGTAATATACAATGAAATGTCCTTCTGTTTGAGTTCTGATCTGTCTTGTCCTGAACTCAATCCGCGCTTTCCTTACCCGCGAAGTTCGTGTCGTTTCAGTTGGTATCAGAGCTCTGGTTTACAGAGCTCGAGAACAAGATACATTAGAACCGAACGAAAGAATTCATCAGAAATTGGATTAGTAATATCCAATGAGAATTACTCGTTAGAGATAGGGTCAGTAGTATACTAGAACGAGTGTGAAGAGTATGTTTTTCAAGGAAATTTAAAAACAAATTTTGTTTTGAAAATTAAATTCAACTATTCGTATTTGAATATTTTATTTGTATTGAAGTTGGACAATCGAGTATATGATTATTTTGCGTATACGCGTCATGAACGTATATTCGAAGTTTTAATATACTGGATGGATATAGAATCACACTCTAGTCGCCCGGAGATGATTCTGTTGATGACTACGTAGCACCAACAGTTTGTGTTCGAGTTTCGAAAGTGAGATATCTATATATTTCCATTAGGCTGGTGTGAGAACCAAGACTAAATAGGTTTTATTTGTTGTGATTTGGCATCAAAAACACGATTTTCAGTATAAATATCAAAGTTATATGATTGAAAAATTAACCAACTAATTGATTGTTGGTTGTGTTGTTTGATTATTTGTTTCACTAATTTGAATAATGAAACCAATATGAACACGAATGGTAAATTTAGTCAAATATTGAACTGTATTGAAAATTGCTTGAATTTGCATGCATATACATGTATATCTACCGAACATGTCATAACAAGGAGGCTAGAGAAGAGGAATAAAATTGTTTGCCCGACAAATAGGTACATGTTTACCATAATTTACTGTTTTGTTTGGGTGATGATGGTTTTATGAGCCGATTGGCTTTTTCTTTTTGAGACGAGAGGGCCTTTATGGAAGTTTGGGGATTTTCCCGATGCTCCCGGTGCAGCGGAGGTTATGGCGAAAATTTTCGAAAATTTAGGGTGTTAGCCAAATTTTTGAAAAATTTGAAAGTTCTTAGAAACTGAAAAGTTGAAGAACTTAAGCCATAATTAAAATAACGAAAGTTGAGTTGATTAGAAAACAACTTTCACCTTCGTTCCTTTTCGAGGACGAAAAGATTTTTAGTTGGGGAGATTGTAACAACCCGGAAATTCTGGGCCAATTTAAAATTTTTATTTTGGAAAATTTAATCAATTTTGAATATTTAAAATCAATTATTTTAAATAATAACGACGGAAAATTTATTTTTGACGAAGTTAAAATGAATAATTTTATTTTAATTATATAACGAGCCTGAAATGGCGCTGCAGTTCGAAAATTCGATTTCGAATTTCAAATGAATATACAGAACTCTTTTTAAGTCGGAATTGAACGAAACAAGAAATATTTGAATCTGTTTAACAGTATCATTCAAACAAGTGTAAGAAACTGAGATTTCACTTTATAGAGTGTGAGATATGTCTAGTTTAAAATTCAGAGAAATCACGGTGGAATTTATATATTTTTTAATACATATAAAGGCCCTTATAAATGGAAATTTTGCAAACGACCTCGATTTTCGACGAAACAACTTTTGTTGGATCCGGGATGTCAATTTATTGCTAAGTTTATTTTTGCATAATTTTGTGAACCAATATGTGAGCGTGGCGAAGTTAAACGTGTTTTGACAGTTTTAGTCAATTTGTGTCAACCAGAAATTGGCCAGTTTTCAAACGGTCTCAAAATTTGATGAAATTAGTTTTGTTAGGACCGTATCGTCGATACGAAGCTAGAAATAATTTTTCTGTAATTTTTAGAGTTAGTATGTGGCCCTAGTAAATTAAAATGTGCGTTCAAAATTCAATGTATAGATTTATACTTTGATTATGACAGAAGCTGGTCGAAATGATGGAATTGGCTTACCAGACATATCCCATTGGGTTCGGAACGGGCGTAATTAGCTAGGGACTATAGTCGTTGGGTCTCGTTTGGGATTTGATAGAAAAGTCAACTTTTAGAATTTAAAATTTAAAAAAAAGTATATATATATATTATTATAATTCTCCCCCCAACCATAATTCCTTCAGAACGAGATCGAGCCCCTTTTCCTTTTTCAAACCCCGATTCCCCTTGGTCCCTCTCGTCGCCCCTCAACTGACAGTCGTCGCTGCCATCGCCTCCCCCCACCTCGCGCCAGGCGCCGCCATAGATTCTCCCCTCCCCCTCCTCGCGACGCGAGCCCCACCCCCCCCCCCCCCCCAGAAGCTTGCCACCTCGTTGAAAACAGCTGCAAATCCCCGGCCCTCCGCCCCAACTCCCCCAGTGCCGCCTCCAGGCCGTAGCCGCTCACCTCCGATCCCTCTTCTTCCCCATTCGCTATAAGCTTTATCTTTTTTATTTATTTACTCATTTTGTTTGGTTTTAATTTATTTTAAATATTGATTTTTGTTTAATTCAAAAACTGATTTTTGTTTAATTTAAATACTGATTTTTGTTTAGCTAAAATACTGATTTTTGTTTAGCTTTAAAACTGATTTTTGTTTAGCTTTAAAACTGATTTTTGTTTAGCTAGAATACTGATTTTTGTTTAGCTAAAATACTGATTTTTGTTTAGTTAAGATACAAATTTTTGTTTAGCTTCAAAACCTGATTTTCATAACGAAGAAAGATAGGATTTTTATGAAATAAAAATATGATTTTTATATAGTAGAGATTATAAAAATATAATTTTTATAAGGAAGAGAATATTAAAATATGATTTTTATATATGTAGCGAAATAAAAATCTGATTTTTATTATATATACAGTGAAGCGAAATTTGATTTTTATAGCGATAAAATAAAAATTCTATCTTTATATATGAAGTAGAAATATAAAAAATATAATCTTTATATAGATTGAAGAGCCGAAAATATATATGAAGAAGGAATAAAAATATGATTTTTATTTATTAGAATGAATTGATAAAAAAATAATTTTTATTATAAACAGCGGGAAAAGGGCTGCATTTGAATTTCAAACAGATCCAGATGGTTCAGCAGTTCAAAAGCAAAGCACGACCGAGTGGAAACCTCTGTGAGAACTTCTCACTTTAAAATTTATTTTCTAGTTAGAAATATATACTAGGATGCAGACGGTGCTTAGCAGCAACCGACACCATCGTCCACAGACCATGGACTTGTTTGATTGGTTATGTAGTTGGTTAGATTATTTGTTTGAATTTGATTGTTTGGTGAAATGGAATTGACTTGGTTGATATGTGTATGGCGTGGGCCGTTATTAGACCGGGGATAAGGCTAGGCCTTGTCCCGTTTCTAGTATCGTGCCGTTATGCCGCCGAATTTTTCTAAAATAAGTTAGAAAAATAATAATATCATTTTTATTTTGTAAATGAACTGAATCGAAATTCATGTGTTGAAATAAATTATTTTATCATTAAAAATATAATTTTTAACGTGTGTGTGAATAAAATAAAATTCATTTACAAACCAGGCGGTTTGTTTATGTACACTGGCTTGACGGATATTGATTGGGTCGATAAATTTTACACATCGCCCAACTGCACAAATAATATTCAGTGTTTGTTGATGTGAAACCCCACACAGGTATTGGGATGATATTTGACATACACTAGTCCCTATAATTGGTTGTGTGTCGATCGATAGGTTGTCAGACAGTTGTGTTGTGCACTTTGGATGATGGTTGATTATGTATCGTTGTTGTTATATATACATGTGTTGTATGGAATCCATATAATTAACATTATATGGTAATTGATTGGGCCTCATTCCAATTTAGAAAATAAAGAATATTTTAAAATATATATTCACGTGTTGAAATAAAATATATATTCATGTATTGAAATAAAATATATATTCATGTGTTGAAATAAAATATATATTCACGTGTTGAAATAAAATATATATTCACGTGTTGAAATAAAATATATATTCATGTGTTGAAATAAAATATATTTTCACGTGTTGAAATAAAATATATATTCATGTGTTGGAATAAAATATATATTCATGTGTTGAAATAAAATATATATTCATGTGTTGAAATAAAATATATATTCATGTGTTGAAATAAAATATACATTCATGTGTTGAAGAAAATATTCATTTGTTGAATAAAATAACGAAGTTATCGAAATATATAAAGCCGTGTTGATTAGATATACCCCATTTTGACGCGAACGATATTTATATCGATTTTATTCGATTACCGAAAAAGAAGTGATTTCAAAATATAACGTTTTGAAAATATTATCATTTATATATATATATATATATATATATGGATGATATGGAATATTCAATTTCGTTTGAAATTGAATATGATTTTGAAATCGTTTTGAAAACGAAGTTAATACGATTTATAAAATATGTTTTAAAAGGAAATCGATTAAATATATATATATTATATATTTAGTGGCCTGAATAGAACGCGCCGCAACGCGGCAGTTCGCGAATTTCGACCATTGACTTTGAATTGACGTTACGGGAGATCCGACCGTCGGATTCTTCTGAAACCGGGACCGTTGGGTTCGTATCGAAAAGAGCTTTCCAATGAATATTAGAAATTTGAAATCTAACGGTTGGATTTGGAGATACGTCCAAATCAAATTTAAAAAAGGTCGCTATAAGTGCAGTTCGACGACCGTTATTGGAAATCGACTGTACGGGCCTTGATAAAATTATTAAAAATATCTATAATTTGTGTAAAACCATAATAAATGATTTAAAAAGAACTAGGATGAAAAATCCCCTATTTGAAAGGATAAAAATGTGATTTTATCGAAATGAACTAGTTGTGAACTAGAATTAAAATCCAATATTTTTAAAATAAATAAATTGGATTTGAAGTGGTTTTAAAAATAAGCAGAATTTCCAATATACGAATTGGAATGGATTTGAATCGAAATTATCTTCGGAATATTTCGATGTTGGATTTCGTGATTATACAGATATGGTTGTGGAAATTAGAAAGATATATTTATATCGTTATTTCCAATACGATATCTGTTGGTTTCAGAATTTGATATTGAATATAAGCCGATATATTTTCTATTCAGAGCCTTGTATTTAATATCGAATTGGATTTCGGGTTTGTCGTGAATGGTGTCTTCATTAACACTGTTCTTGAACCCAGTTGAGAAAAGATTAAATCTTTTTATTTAGATTTAATGAAGTAAACCAATTAATTTATATTTAATTGGAATTGAAGTGAAATTGATTTTTGGGTTTATCGTGAACAGTGTTTTAAATAACACTTGTTCTTTAACCCGATTAACAATGGAATGAGATTTTGGGTTGTCATCAATGGTATCTTTAATAATAATGTTCTTAGACCCAATGGAGTTAAGAAAATTAGAAACCAACTGGGGATTAGTTAAGTTGAATGGTTTCCTGGGTATTGATCTGATGTTGGTTTCAGCCTTCGGGCTTAATATTTGGGAAATTATTCTCTTACTAATTTACGGTTAGTGACTGATGAATTGGAATGAGGCGTATGTTGTGTTTGTGTAACATTTGTTTATTATATACGCGAGTTATTCAGAAAGGCCGGGTTTATCCCATTCTGAATAACTGATACGACGATAAGTCAAAGATGAAGACGGTGGTCGAAGACCGGAGGTCTTCACATCGTTTGAATAATTACTGATGATCTTGATTGGGCTGTACACCCAAGAGGAGGGAATCAGTTGGTGATCGTCCAGATGTATTTGGAGATTGATGGATATGCGAGGTACAAGGTGCCTCCGGTTTCGTTCGGACCCAGAACGGACTTGTAAATGGACTATGTGTCTGACATTGGATTTCATTCTGTGTGACTGATATCAGTGGCATAGAGTGGTTTGCCTGTGTGGCATGCTAAGATGCAAATGATCAAGGCTTCTGTTGAAAAACAGAGTCTTGTGGTTGATGATCAAAGCACAGCCTTTGTGGCACCGCTTTGTGTGGCGTTAATTCACGAGCCTCACACCCCGGTATGAACCAAAAACTGGAGAGGACCTCGAGGGGGACATGCGTTTCTTTCTAGTTAGGAGTGGCATCAGTGCTTGAACTGGCTGACGAGTTTGACTCATGTGGTTGTTGGAATTGGAGGCACCTCGGATATATCGGTAGTTCTCGAACCGATGGAGTCAGTGGACTCATTTACGCCCCCAAAGGGCGGGGAAACGCATGTTCTGGCATTTTAATCCACTCCGTGTGGACTGGCCCTGACGATCCAAGGGTCACTCAAGCTCTGATCCTGAGGCTCGGGCTTGAGAGTCTTGAATCGGTTAAGGACTATCTTTTGCCTCGGTTCATAGATGGAAATCCACTTTCCAAATACGTGATTTTGCGGTTTTAATTGTAGAGCCCAGTATGGCGACATGATATATGGTACCCATGTCGTCTATGATTGATACTTATGATTGGAATTGATTTCTTTACTTATAGTAATAATAAAAGATAAAATTTCGCGTATCAAGCATTCTTTGGCTGTTATAAGGTAAAACCCTGTCCTCCGGCTTGCGTTGCATTGTGTGATAGGACCTGGGTCTTATAATGGATTCATTGTTCTTTATTTAGCATTGCGCTGTTTTATTAATGCACTAGTATTATTGGGGTAAAAACCCGTTCCGTGTTATACGGCGTGGTCCCTTGATTTACCTAACTTTAAAATAAAGGTTAATAACTGTTTTAGTTCTCACACCAGTCACATGACTGACCTGGAGTTTATTGTTTTAACCTAAACTCTGGGTGCCCTTATTTTGACACGGGCAGCTTGTAGTTGGGTTTTGCAAATTTACATTCACAGTATATTGGTTTACAGCTGGAACGATACTCGGAAAGCTCTGTATCCGTGTATTTCTTTCAGTTATGTTTTGTATTATTTTTCCGCTGCAGTTTTGTATTTAATTCTCTGATATTCTCTGTTGTATAATATTTGTTTATATTCTGTATATTCTTGTATTCTGATGAAATTGTTGTAATATACAATGAAATGTCCTTCTGTTTGTGTTCTGATCTGTCTTGTCCTCAACTCAATCCGCGCTTTCCTTACCCGGGAAGTTCGGGTCGTTTCAGTTGGTATCAGAGCTCTGGTTTACAGAGCTCGAGAACAAGATACATTAGAACCAAATGAAAGAATTCATCAGAAATTGGATTAGTAATATCCAATGAGAATTACTTGTTAGGGATAGGGTCAGTAGTATCTTAGAACGAGTGTAAAGAGTATGTTTTTCAAGGAAATTTAAAAACAAATTTTGTTTTGAAAATTAAATTCAACTATTCGTATTTGAATATTTTATTTGCATTGAAGTTGGACAATTGAGTATATAATTATTTTGCGTATACGCGTCATGAACGTGTATTCGAAGTTTTAATATACTGGATGGATATAGAATCACACTCTAGTCGCCCGGAGATGATTCTGTTGATGACTACGTAGCACCAACAGTTTGTGTTCGAGTTTCGAAAGTGAGATATCTATATATTTCCATTAGGCTGGTGTGAGAACCAAGACTAGACAGGTTTTATTTGTTGTGATTTGGCATCAAAAACATGATTTTCAGTATAAATATCAAAGTTATATGATTGAAAAATTAACCAACTAATTGATTGCTGGTTGTGTTGTTTGATTATTTGTATCACTAATTTGAATAATGAAACCAATATGAACACGAATGGTAAATTTAGTCAAATATTGAACTGTATTGAAAATTGCTTGAATTTGCACGCATATACATGTATATCTACCGAATAGGTCATAGCCAGGAGGCTAGAGAAGAGGAATAAAATTGTTTGCCCGACAAATAGGTACATGTTTACCATAATTTACTGTTTTGTTTGGGTGATGATGGTTTTATGAGCCGATTGGCTTTTTCTTTTTGAGACGAGAGGTCCTTTATGGAAGTTTGGGGATTTTCCCGATGCTCCCGGTGCAGCGGAGGTTGTGGCGAAAATTTTCGAAAATTTAGGGTGTTAGCTAAATTTTTGAAAAATTTGAAAGTTCTTTGAAACTGAAAAGTTGAAGAACTTAAGCCATAATTAAAATAATGAAAGTTGAGTTGATTAGAAAACAACTTTCACCTTCGTTCCTTTTCGAGGACGAAAAGATTTTAAGTTGGGGAGATTGTAACAACCCGGAAATTTTGGGCCAATTTAAAATTTTTATTTTGGCAAATTTAATCAATTTTGAATATTTGAAATGAATTATTTTAAATAATAATGACGGAAAATTTATTTTTGACGAATTTAAAATGAATAATTTTATTTTAATTATATAACGAGCCTGAAATGGCGCTGCAGTTCGAAAATTCGATTTCGAATTTCAAATGAAGATACAGAACTCGTTTTAAGTCGGAATTGAACGAAACAAGAAATATTTGAATCTGTTTAACAGTATCTTTCAAACAAGTGTAAGAAACTGAGATTTCACTTTATAGAGTGTGAGATATGTCCAGTTTAAAATTCAGAGAAGTCGCTGTGGAATTTATATATTTTTTAATACATATAAAGGCCCTTATAAATGGAAATTTTGCAAACGACCTCGATTTTCGACGAAACCACTTTTGTTGGATCTAGGATGTCAATTTATTGCTAAGTTTATTTTTGCATAATTTTCTGAACCAATATGTGAGCGTGGCGAAGTTAAACGTGTTTTGACAGTTTTAGTCAACTTGGGTCGACCAGAAATTGGCCATTTTTCAAACGGTCTCAAAATTCGACGAAATTAGTTTTGTAAGGACCTTATTGTCGATACGAAGCTAGAAATAATTTTTCTGTAATTTTTAGAGTTAGTATGTGGCCCCAGAAATTAAAATGTGCGTTCAAAATTCAATGTATAGATTTATACTTTGATTATGACAGAAGCTGGTCGAAATGATGGAATTGGCTTACCGGACATATCCCATTGGGTTGGAAACGGGCGTAATTAGCTAGGGACGACAGTCGTTGGGTCTCGTTTGGGATTTGATAGAAAAGTCAACTTTTAGAATTTAAAATTTGGAATAAAAGTATATATATATTATTCTTATTCTCCCCCCAACCCTAATTCCTTCAGAACGAGATCGAGCCCCTTTTCCTTTTTCAAACCCCGATTCCCCTTGGTCCCTCTCGTCGCCCCTCAACTGACAGTCGCCGCTGCCGTCGCCCCCCCCCCCCCCCCCCACCTCGCGCCAGGCGCCGCCATAGATGCTCCCCTCCTCCTCGCGACGCGAGCCCCAAACCCCCCCCCCCCCACCCCCCAGGAGCTCGCCACCTCGTTGAAAACAGCTGCAAACCCCCGGCCCTCCGCCCCAACTCCTCCAGCGCCGCCTCCAGGCCGTAGCCGCTCACCTCCGATCCCTCTTCTTCCCCATTCGCTGTAAGCTTTATCTTTTTTATTTATTTACCCATTTTGTTTGGTTTTAATTTATTTTAAATACTGATTTTTGTTTAATTCAAAAATTGATTTTTGTTTAATTTAAATATTGATTTTTGTTTAGCTAAAATACTGATTTTTGTTTAGCTTTAAAACTGATTTTTGTTTAGCTTTAAAACTGATTTTTGTTTAGCTAAAATACTGATTTTTGTTTAGCTAAAATACCGATTTTTGTTTAGCTAAGATACAGATTTTTGTTTAGCTTCAAAACCTGATTTTCATAACGAAGAAAGATAGGATTTTTATGAAATAAAAATATGATTTTTATATAGTAGAGATTATAAAAATATAATTTTTATAAGGAAGAGAATATTAAAATACGATTTTTATATATGTAGCGAAATAAAAATCTGATTTTTATTATATATACAGTGAAGCGAAATGTGATTTTTATAGCGATAAAATAAAAATTCTATCTTTATATATGAAGTAGAAATATAAAAATATAATCTTTATATAGAATGAAGAGCCGAAAATATAAATGAAGAAGGAATAAAAATATGATTTTTATTTATTAGAATGAAGTGATAAAAAAATAATTTTTATTATAAACAGCGGGAAAAGGGCTGCATTTGAATTTCAAACAGATCCAGACGGTTCAGCAGTTCAAAAGCAAAGCACGGCCGAGTGGAAACCTCTATGAGAACTTCTCACTTTAAAATTTATTTTCTAGTTAGAAATATATACTAGGATGCAGACGGTGCTTAGCAGCAACCGACACCATCGTCCACAGACCATGGACTTGTTTGATTGGTTATGTAGTTGGTTAGATTATTTGTTTGAATTTGATTGTTTGGTGAAATGGAATTGACTTGGTTGATATGTGTATGGCGTGGGCCATTATTAGACCGGGGATAAGGCTAGGCCTTGTCCCGTTTCTAGTATCGTGCCGTTATGCCGCCGAAATTTTCTAAAATAAGTTAGAAAAATAAAAATATCATTTTTATTTTGTAAATGAACTGAATCGAAATTCATGTGTTGAAATAAAATATTTTATCATTAAAAATATAATTTTATCGTGTGTGTGAATAAAATAAAATTCATTTACAAACCAGACGGTTTGTTTATGTACACTAGTTTGACGGATATTGATTGGGTCGATAAATTTTACACATCGCCCAACTGCACAAATAATATTCAGTGTTTGTTGATGTGAAACCCCACACGGGTATTGGGATGATATTTGACGTACACTAGTCCCAATAATTGGTTGTGTGTCGATCGATAGGTTGCCAGACAGTTGTGTTGTGCACTTTGGATGATGGTTGATTATGTATCGTTGTTGTTATATATACATGTGTTGTATGGAATCCATATAATTAACATTATATGGTAATTGATTGGGCCTCATTCCAATTTAGAAAATAAAGAATATTTTAAAATATATATTCACATGTTGAAATAAAATATATATTCATGTGTTGAAATAAAATATATATTCACGTGTTGAAATAAAATATATATTCATGTGTTGAAATAAAATATATATTCATGTGTTGAAATAAAATATATATTCATGTGTTGAAATAAAATATATATTCATGTGTTGAAATAAAATATACATTCATGTGTTGAAGAAAATATTCATTTGTTGAATAAAATAACGAAGTTATCGAAGTATATAAAGCCGTGTTGATTAGATATGCGCCAATTTGACGCGAACGATATTTATATCGATTTTATTCGATTACCGAAAAATAAGTGATTTCAAAATATAATGTTTTGAAAATATTATCATTTATATATATATCGATGATATGGAATATTAAATTTTGTTTTGAAATTGAATATGATGTTGAAATCGTTTTGAAAACGAAGTTAAAACGATTTATAAAATACGTTTTAAAAGGAAATCGATTAAATATATAATATATATATATATATATTATATATATTTAATGGCCTGAATAGAATGCGCCGCACTGCGGCAGTTCGCGAATTTCGACCATTGACTGCGAATTGACGTTACGAGAGATCCGACCGTCGGATTCTTCTAAAACCGGGACCGTTGGGTTCGTATCGAAAAGAGCTTTCCAATGAATATTAGAAATTTGAAATCTAACGGTTGGATTTGGAGATACGTCCAAATCAAATTTAAAAAAGGTCGCTGTAAGTGCAGTTCGACGACCGTTATTGGAAATCGACTGTACGGGCCTTGATAAAATTGTTAAAAATATCTATAATTTGTGTAAAACCATAATAAATGATTAAGAAAGAACTGGGATGAAAAATCCCCTATTTGAAAGGATAAAAATGTGTTTTTATCGAAATGAACTAGTTGTGAACTAGAATTAAAATCCAATATTTTTAAAATAAATAAATTGGATTTGAAGTCGTTTTAAAAATAAGCAGAATTTCCAATATACGAATTGGAATGGATTTGAATCGAAATTATCTTCAGAATATTTCGATGTTGGATTTTGTGATTATACAGATATGGTTTTGGAAATTTGAAAGATATATTTATATCGTTATTTCCAATACGATATCTGTTGGTTTCAGAATTTGATATTGAACATAAGCCGATATATTTTCTATTCAGAGCCTTGTATTTAATATCGAATTGGATTTCGGGTTTGTCGTGAATGGTGTCTTCATGAACACTGTTCTTGAACCCAGTTGAGAAAATATTAAATCTTTTTATTTAGATTTAATGAAATAAACCAATTAATTTATATTTAATTGGAATTGAAGTGAAATTGATTTTTGGGTTTATCGTTAACAGTGTTTTAAATAATACTTGTTTTTTAACCCGATTAACAAAGGAATGAGATTTTGGGTTGTCGTGAATGGTATCTTTAATAATACTGTTCGTAGACCAAATGGAGTTAAGAAAATTAGAAACCAACTGGGGATTAGTTAAGTTGAATGGTTTCCTGGGTATTGATCCGATGTTGGTTTCGGCCTTCGGGGTTAATATTTCAAAAATTATTCTCTTACTAATTTACGGTCAGTGACTGATGAATTGGAATGAGGCGTATGTTGTGTTTGTGTAACATTTGTTTATTATATACGCGAGTTATTCAGAAAGGCCAGGTTTATCCCATTCTGAATAACTGATACGACGATAAGTCGAAGATGAAGACGGTGGTCGAAGACCGGAGGTCTTCACATCGTTTGGATAATTACTGATGATCTTGATTGGGCTGTACACCCAAGAGGAGGGAATCAGTTGGTGATCGTCCGGACGTATTTGGAGATCGATGGATATGCGAGGTACAAGGTGCCTCCGGTTTCGTTTGGACCCAGAACGGACTTGTAAATGGACTGTGTGTCTGACATTGGATTTCATTCTGTGTGACTGATATCAGTGGCATAGAGTGGTTTGCCTGTGTGGCATGCTAAGATGCAAATGATCAAGGCTTCTGTTGAAAAACAGAGTCTTGTGGTTGATGATCAAAGCACAGCCTTTGTGGCATCGCTTTGTGTAGCGTTAATTCACGAGCCTCACACCCCGGTATGAACCAAAAGCTAGAGAGGACATCAGGGGGGACTGCGTTTCATTCTAGTTAGGAGTGGCGTCAGTGCTTGAACTGGCTGACGAGTTTGACTCATGTGGTTGTTGGAATTGGAGGCGCCTCGGATAAATCAGTCGTTCTCGAAAGGATGAAGTCAGTGGACTCATTTACGCCCCATAGGGCAGGGAAACGCATGTTCAGGCATTTTAATCCACTCCGTGTGGACCGGCCCTGACGATCCAAGGGTCACTCGAGCTCTGATCCTGAGGCTTGGGCAAGAGAGTCTCGAATCAGTTGAGGACTATCTTTTGCCTCGGTTCATAGATGGAAATCCAATTCCAAAATACGTGATTTTGCGGTTTTAATTGTAGTGCCTAGTATAGCGACATGATATATGGTACCCATGCTATCTATGATTGAAACTTATGATTGTAATTGATTTCTTTATGTAACGACCCGCATTCTACGCATCATAGGATCGTAGGATATTTATTTCTTTCACATACGAAGTCGTATGGTCATGTAACTTTGGGAGACGACTATTGGGGTCATTTCCCATGTTCATGATTTTTCCCGATTTTTAAATGACCATTTTACCCCTAGTTGGCACTATTTTGGCCATAACTTTTGACTGAAAAGGAATTTTAACCTGAAACCACTTTCATTGGCTCCGGATGATGGTTTCTCTTTCCGTAGAGTGGTCACATTAGCCAAACGGACTCACCGTTTGGGAGATATGGCTGAAACAAGTTTCAGATGGTGAAAAACAGCTTAATTGGGCTTAACCGGGTGATTAACAGCTAGGCCCAAAGGGGAATTTCGGGTTTAGGGGTATATAGGGGCTGATTAGGGTTAGAAAACATTTCTTTAGACATTTTCCAGCCGCCACTTTCA
Organism: Allium sativum; assembly: GCA_030737875.1. Taxonomy (NCBI): domain Eukaryota; kingdom Viridiplantae; phylum Streptophyta; class Magnoliopsida; order Asparagales; family Amaryllidaceae; genus Allium; species Allium sativum. The sequence continues at coordinate 163,504,820 of CM060926.1, forward strand.
TCCTTAGACACTCTAACAATGGCCTCCTACATCTAAAACACCCCAAATCACTTTCTAATTGAAGATTAGGCTTAGCAACATCAAATTAAGAAGAAAAAGCACCAAAACAAGGTTAGAGCTGCTGTTGGACATCAGTATTCGCCCCAAATCAGAGGAGTTTCAGTTCTGAGAACTTTGTTTGTGGCCGAGGTGAGTGATTTGCATAGTTTTTGCACTAATTATGGTAATTAAGGGTAATTAGTGAAGATTAGCGAATTTGTACACTAATAAATTCTGGAAAAATGTTTAGAAATTCTTAAATAATATTTTATGCCTCTGTTAGAAATTTGGTTCGATTTGATTTAGTTTTGTTAACCCTATGATTAGATTTACTTAAACATGCTTAAGGGAAAATTTGGGGTTTTGACCATGTTTGATCCACTTTACATGCTATGATTTGTGTTATGGTGTTCGTGGTTGATACTATATGTTGCTATGACTGTATGAAATGTTTTGTGATTGTTTAGAAGTGTTAGTTTGGTCAAAAATGCCGTCGAATGGCGAAAGACTGTCGCTGGAACGAAGCGCAGGAATTTACCCGGATCGGATCGCCCCTCTATGAGCACGATCCGATGGAAGCTCACGCCACCATGCGCCACGATCCGTTCCACTTCGAAGGCCACGAACCGATGCAGCGCCGTGTCCAAACTAAAGTACCTCGATACGAATCGCTCCAGCTTGGTGGACCACGAACCGATCAGAAGGTGCGATCCGAGATGAGGCGCGACGATCCAAACGAGGTAGCACGACCCGAACCCAATGGGTTGCCAGCGCCACGAGCTGTTGAGGCGCGATCCGTATGACGCGACACGATCCGATGGAGCTGGAGCACCACGAGCCAGCAGGAACTCGATCCGATCCGATTGGGGAGGCGCATCACGAACCGAACCATCTAAGGGAGCACGATCTGAGGAGAAGACTGAATGAAGACCGATCCGGAAGTGAAGACTACAACCCGAGATGCAAAGGAAGTCCAAATGAGAAGTTAGAGCTCAAGATTCAGATGGGAATCAACGAGTTCACTTCATGGTTGGGCTTTGCTGCGGGACGCGTGCCAAGGGGTTATCGACGTCTATAGCTTTGGACCACTATGGTAGGAGGTATGAAGGCGGATTCAGGGCCATTATGGCATCGGTAGAACCAAGGGCTACGACCAATGAAGTGGGTCATTGAAATGTTTGGTCATGACTCCATGTGTTTAGCTTGGTCACAGCAGGGTTTCTACGAGTCGGGATTCGTCGTTACCTCAAGTCGTCTAGTGTCCCAAAGTGGTAGATATCGTATGCTTTACGCACTGAGTGAGAGATGTGAGGATGGTTGCTATGGATGATTTGTTTGCTATCATTGTGACATGTACACCCCACCCCCGTATTCTTACACTATTTATTATGGCACCTTAGAGTATTGTACGGTATGTGGTACTAACTCTTTGGTTGTAGGTCCAGGTTCAGGTATGGTTTAGTATACCTGTTATCATTCTGTTTAGATGCTTATCGCTCATACCAGGCTTTATGTCTGACCCAGAGTTTTATGTCTCCTCTTATTACTCTGGGTGCTCACACGAGCAGACTTGAGATAGGTTAGCTGGTGATGCACGGGTAGATGATCCGGAGACGAGCAGGAGGCTTCCACGTAATATATACATAATATTCTCCCTGTGTTGTTGAAGATCACTGCTTGGGCATTGGTGGTGCATCTTCTACTTTAGCTTTCTTTTGTTTAGAGACAGTAAATTTGGAAAATTGTAATAAGCTGTATTTGAATTTCCGCTGCTCTGATGATTGATGTTGATTTTTGTTATCAGCTTATGCACTGTCTCACCTGTTTTATGTCAAGTATGTTATTATTATATTTTATTCCATGCGCTATGAGATATTCTACAGGTTCCTTGATTAGTTCATTACCTTCTTTCCTTTCTTTGGCGACCGTTCCGTGCTAGTCGGGACATGTGTACAGCGCACTTCCGAAGGAAATGCAGGCTGGTGCGGAGCGGGCCGTCACACTTGGTATCAGAGCTGTAGGTTGCGTAGTTAACCTAGGGAAGTTATCAGGGAGAGATAATATACGTATACGAGAGAGCGTATTTGTGATTACTTTGGTTTTTTATATATACTATTACTAGTAAAAGGATGAAGTCGTACTGCACTAGCACCACTATGGAGTCGTTAATCGTTTCCTTTTTCAGATTGAGGATGAGCCGATATACTAGAGGTGCTGGTAGGGGAGCCAATAATGGGAATGCTGCTGACATGAGGACGATGTTTACTGACCTCATGAGAGAGATGCTTAGAGATGTACAGAGGGCAGCTCCCAATGGTGGAAATGGTGGTGGTCCAATAGTGCAGGCGCCAAGAGTCGACTTCGCCAAGCTGAATAAGGATTATACTAGCCTTGGTGGGAAGCCGTTCCATGGAAGGAGTCGGCCACGGATGTTCAGGATTGGTTGGATAGTTGCGAACGTATCTTTGAGGATTTGGGTATCGAGGATGCAATGAAGAGAAAGTTAGCGTCCCGTCAGTTGCAGGGGCGGGCAATGAATTGGTGGAATGCTATAAAGGCAGCTACTCTCGAAGATCAGATTACTTGGGAGCAGTTTAAGGCTCGCTTTAGCGAGAAGTTCATTCCAGCTGCTCAGAAGTCAGTACTGTTTGAGAAATTCTTGGAGCTCAAGCAGAATGGCAGAGCTGTCTCGGAGTATATTGCTGAATTTGACACTTTGTCAAAATATGGGTTATCTCTTATTGATACTGCCGAGAAAAAGAATGAGAAATTCATAACTGGTTTGGATCAGTACTTGGGGGAAAAACTTATTAACCACATCGATGAGACGTTTGAATCGATTGTGGGGAAAGCATTAAGATCAGAAAGTCTCTACCCTAAGCCGAAGACTGAGGTTGCATCCGCAGATGAGCCAAAGCCACAAGTAAGTGGTGGATGCAAGGGTGGTTCCCAGAATAAGAGAAAGCAGAATCAGACTAAGGATGGCCAGAAGAAAAAGAATAAGCAAGATGTGGAGTGCTTCGGCTGTGGTAAGAAGGGCCATTATGCTAGTAATTGTCGGGCCAAGCCAGCGGATAGGAAGTGCTTCAACTGTGGCCAGATGGGACATCACAAGGACAAGTGTCCGCAACCCCCCAAAGAAAAGCAAATGGTGAAAGCATATGCTCTCAATGCTATTCCTTCTTCGTCGAATGCCCCAACTGCGGCGGAGAAAGGAAAGAACATCGTCATTCAAGGTATGCTTTCTGTTTACGATGTTCCTGTTAGAGTTTTATTTGATACCGGAGCTTCCAGTTCTTTCATATCTAGTGACCTGGTAGATAGGTTGGGATTGGAGCCCGAGATTGTCGATAGACCTTTAGTAGTGATAAACCCGGTTGGTGGTTCTACTAGGCTTAGCATGATTTGTCGTAATGTGGTCCTATCGAGTCATGGATGCATGTTTGTTTGTGATTGCTTTGTTTTGGGCTTTACTGGGTTTGGCATTATTTTGGGAGTAGATTGGCTCCAAAGATACGGGGTGGTGGTAGACTGTGAGGGCTTTTTGGTGACAGCTAGAGCGGATGATGGGCGAAGGATAGTGTTTGGTGGTCTACCCAGTGAGGGGGTATTGGCTAGTTTTCTAAACTCCCTCGACATTCCGCATAGTGAGTTGTCAGGTTTGCCCGTGGTTGGCCAGTATCCGGATGTTTTCAAAGAAGTGACCGGACTTCCACCACACCGAGAGATTGAGTTTCGTATTGATTTGGTAAAGGATGCCAGGCCTATAGTGATGCCACTTCGTCGTATGGCACCAAGGGAGCAGCGAGAGCTCGAGGTGCAAGTCAGCGATCTTTTGAAGAAGGGATTTATCAGAAGGAGTGTTTCTAAATGGGGAGCACCAGTTGTGTTTGCTACCAAGGCGGATGGTTCCCTTCGTTTGTGTGTAGACTACCGCGAGTTGAATAAAGTGACGAGGAAGAATAAGTATCCTCTACCGCGGATAGATGATTTGTTCGATCAGTTGAGTGGCGCAAGAGTGTTCTCCCAGTTGGATCTCGCGACAGGTTTTCATCAGCTTAGAGTGGAAGCTGAGAGTATAGCTAAAACGGCATTTCGAACGCCGTCTGGATTTTATGAATGGTTGGTTATGCCATTTGGGCTGACTAATGCCCCGTCATATTTTGTGGATCTTATGAATAGGGTATTCAGAGATCAGTTGAATAAGTCTGTCCTTGTGTTCGTTGATGATATTTTGGTCTATTCGAGGATAGAGGAAGAACACAAGGAACATTTAAGAGTAGCGATGGAGGTGTTGAGAAAACACCAATTGAAAGCAAAGTTTTCTAAGTGTCACTTCTGGAAGAGGGAAGTGAGGTTCTTGGGCCATGTTGTATCAGAGAATGGTATTGCCGTAGACCCGGCAAAGGTGGCTACGGTACAAGATTGGCCTACGCCCAAGAACGCAACAGATGTAAGAAGTTTCTTGGGATTAGCCGGATATTATCGTAAGTTTATCCAAGATTTCTCCAAGATAGCAGCACCATTGACCCAGTTGACCAAGAAGAATCAAACTTTTGTCTGGGATGAAAGGTGCGAGAATGCATTCAAAAGTCTAAAGGACAAGTTGACAAGCGCACCAGTGTTAGTCATTCCTAATGGGGATGAAGAGATGATGGTATACACGGATGCCTGTGGTACCGGACTGGGTGCTGTATTGATGCAAGGCGGTAGGGTTGTAGCTTACGCAAGTCGGCAATTGAAACCACACGAGAGAAGATACCCTACCCATGATTTAGAATTGGCAGCGATCGTGTTCGCGTTAAAGATGTGGAGACACTATCTCTTGGGGGAAAGATTTGAGCTATTTACAGATCATAAGTCGTTAAAGTATCTCTTCTCTCAGAAAGATCTGAATCTTCGTCAGCAGAGATGGTTAGAGTTCTTAGCTTCCTATGATTTTGACATCGCATACACTCCAGGAAAGGGCAATGCGGTGGCTGATGCATTGAGTAGAAGACATGCCAGCTTAGGGGCTATGTTCCTTGAATGGAAGCAACTGGAGTTTATCGCGGGGTTTGATTTCAGACCAAAGTGCGAATTGGATCCAGAAATGTTAGCAAGTTTGACGATCAGACCCACTTTGATTGAGCGGATCGGCTCTGGTCAGAGGGACGATCCTAACCTATTGGAAATCATCTCCAAGTTAGAGATGGGTATCGATGAGGAGATGAACAAGTATGGGCTTGATCGAGATGGATGGCTTAGAAAGAATGGAAAGCTTGTTGTACCCAATGTCAATGGATTGAGAGATGAAGTGCTTAGAGAATGTCATCACTCAAAGCTAACTATACACCCCGGTGGTAACAAGATGTATCGAGATATGAAGCAGACTTACTACTGGGAAGGGATGAAAAGAGACGTTGGGAAGTTTATATCCAAGTGCATGAATTGCCAGCTAGTTAAAGCCGAGCAAAAGAAGCCTAGTGGGTTGTTACAGCCCTTAGAAATTTCTGAATGGAAATGGGAGCAAGTATCGATGGATTTCATCGATGGTTTACCAAGGACTAGATCGGGATATGACAGCATTTGGGTAATTGTAGATCGACTGACTAAAAGTGTAAGGTTTATACCAGTCAAATCGACCAGAACGGCAGCTAAGTTAGCAGAATTATATATGAAGTGGGTAGTGAGATTTCATGGAGTACCTAAAGGCATTGTGAGCGACCGAGACCCGTTGTTCACTAGTGGGTTTTGGAAGAGCTTACAAGAGGCTCTAGGGTCAGAGTTACATCTCAGTACCGCATATCATCCTCAGACCGACGGTCAGACGGAGAGGGTGAACCGTATTTTGGAAGATCTCTTGAGAGCATGTATATTGGATTTTGGTGGATCATGGGATGACCATTTGCATCTAGTAGAGTTTGCATATAATAATAGCTACCAATCCAGTATCGGTATGGCTCCGTTTGAAGCTTTGTACGGAAGACCGTGTAACTCACCATCATGTTGGATAGAGACTGGCGAGAAGTTTATGCTTGGACCAGATGTGGTGAGGGAAACTTCAGATAAGATCAAGATCATTCAACAACGAATGAAGGCTGCCCAAGATAGGCAGAAGAGTTATGCTGATAAGAGGAGAAGAGACCTAAAATTCTCCGTTGGTGACTTGGTGTTTGTCAAGACTTCTCCGTTGAAGAGCGTAATACGATTCGGCAGGAGAGGCAAGTTGGCACCAAGATTTGTTGGCCCATTCCCTGTCCTTGAACTAGTCGGGAATTTGGCATATAGAATTGACTTACCAGAGAAGATGGCGGGAGTTCACGACGTATTTCATGTTTCCCAACTAAGGAAGTTCGTTCACGACTCAGATATGACTATTTCACCTGATCAGTTAGAGGACTTCGAAGTAGAACCCGAGGCGGTTGGGAACCGCAAGCCGGCCAGTATTGTCGTGCACGACATGAAGCAACTTCGAAGGAAGGCGGTGAAGCTAGTCAAGGTACAGTGGAGCGAGGACGAGAATGATTGTACTTAGGAGACAGAGGAGAACATTAGGAAGTCACACCCAGAACTCTTTGCCTGGTAAGATTTTGACTTCGATTTAGTTTTCCGCATGCTAGGATAGACTTGTTTGCTTGTTTTGCATGTTTGATTGTTGTATGTGGTTGTTAGGCATGCGGGATCTTTTGTATGTTTTGGGTTAAGGAATTTCGGGGACGAAATTTCTTAAGGGGGGGCGAGTGTAACGACCCGCATTCTACGCATCATAGGATCGTAGGATATTTATTTCTTTCACATACGAAGTCGTATGGACATGTAACTTTGGGAGACGACTATTGGGGTCATTTCCCATGTTCATGATTTTTCCCGATTTTTAAATGACCATTTTACCCCCTAGTTGGCACTATTTTGGCCATAACTTTTGACTGAAAAGGAATTTTAACCTGAAACCACTTTCATTGGCTCCGGATGATGGTTTCTCTTTCCGTAGAGTGGTCACATTAGCCAAACAGACTCACCGTTTGGGAGATATGGCTGAAACAAGTTTCAGATGGTGAAAAACAGCTTAATTGGGCTTAACCAGGTGATTAACAGCTAGGCCCAAAGGGGAATTTCGGGTTTAGGGGTATATAGGGGCTGATTAGGGTTAGAAAACATTTCTTTAGACATTTTCCAGCCGCCACTTTCATCCTTAGACACTCTAACAATGGCCTCCTACATCTAAAACACCCCAAATCACTTTCTAATTGAAGATTAGGCTTAGCAACATCAAATTAAGAAGAAAAAGCACCAAAGCAAGGTTAGAGCTGCTGTTGGACATCAGTATTCGCCCCAAATCAGAGGAGTTTCAGTTCTGAGAATTTTGTTTGTGGCCGAGGTGAGTGATTTGCATAGTTTTTGCACTAATTACGGTAATTAAGGGTAATTAGTGAAGATTAGCGAATTTGTACACTAATAAATTCTGGAAAAATGTTTAGAAATTCTTAAATAATATTTTATGCCTCTGTTATAAATTTGGTTCGATTTGATTAAGTTTTGTTAACCCTATGATTAGATTTACTTAAACATGCTTAAGGGAAAATTTGGGGTTTTGACCATGTTTGATCCACTTTACATGCTATGATTTGTGTTATGGTGTTCGTGGTTGATACTATATGTTGCTATGACTGTATGAGATGTTTTGTGATTGTTTAGAAGTGTTAGTTTGGTCAAAAACGCCGTCGAATGGCGAAAGACTGTCGCTGGAACGAAGCGCAGGAATTTACCCGGATCGGATCGCCCCTCTATGAGCACGATCCGATGGAAGCTCACGCCACCATGCGCCACGATCCGTTCCACTTCGAAGGCCACGAACCGATGCAGCGTCGTGTCCAAACTAAAGTACCTCGATCTGAATTGCTCCAACTTGGTGGACCACGAACCGATCAGAAGGTGCGATCCGAGATGAGGCGCGACGATCCAGACGAGGTAGCACGACCCGAACCCAATGGGTTGCCAGTGCCACGAGCTGTTGAGGCGCGATCCGTATGACGCGACACGATCCGATGGAGCTGGAGCACCACGAGCCAGCAGGAACTCGATCTGATCCGATTGGGGAGGCGCATCACGAACCGAACCATCCAAGGGAGCACGATCCAAGGAGAAGACTGAATGAAGACCGATCCGGAAGTGAAGACTACAACCCGAGATGCAAAGGAAGTCCAAATGAGAAGTTAGAGCTCAAGATTCAGATGGGAATCAACGAGTTCGCTTCATGGTTGGGCTTTGCTGCGGGACACATGCCAAGGGGTTATCGACGTCTATAGCTTTGGACCACTATGGTAGGAGGTATGAAGGCGGATTCAGGGCCATTATGGCATCGGTAGAACCAAGGGCTACGACCAATGAAGTGGGTCATTGAAATGTTTGGTCATGACTCCATGTGTTTAGCTTGGTCACAGCAGGGTTTCTACGAGTCGGGATTCGTCGTTACCTCAAGTCGTCTAGTGTCCCAAAGTGGTAGATATTGTATGCTTTACGCACTGAGTGAGAGATGTGAGGATGGTTGCTATGGATGATTTGTTTGCTATCATTGTGACATGTACACCCCACCCCCGTATTCTTACACTATTTATTATGGCACCTTAGAGTATTGTACGGTATGTGGTACTAACTCTTTGGTTGCAGGTCCAGGTTCAGGTATGGTTTAGTATACCTGTTATCATTCTGTTTAGATGCTTATCGCTCATACCAGGCTTTATGTCTGACCCAGAGTTTTATGTCTCCTCTTATTACTCTGGGTGCTCACACGAGCAGACTAGAGACAGGTTAGCTGGTGATGCACGGGTAGATGATACGGAGACGAGCAGGAGGCTCCCACGTAATATATACATAATATTCTCCCTGTGTTGTTGAAGATCACTGCTTGGGCATTGGTGGTGCATCTTCTACTTTAGCTTTCTTTTGTTTAGAGACAGTAAATTTGGAAAATTGTAATAAGCTGTATTTGAATTTCCGCTGCTCTGATGATTGATGTTGATTTTAGTTATCAGCTTATGCACTGTCTCACCTGTTTTATGTCAAGTATGTTATTATTATATTTTATTCCATGCGCTGTGAGATATTCTACAAGTTCCTTGATTAGTTCATTCCCTTCTTTCCTTTCTTTGGCGACCGTTCCGTGCTAGTCGGGACATGTGTACAGCGCGCTTCCGGAGGAAATGCAGGCTGGTGCGGAGCGGGCCGTCACACTTTACTTATAGTAATAATAAAAGATAAAATTTCGGGTATCAAGCATTCTTTGCCTGTTATAAGGTAAAACCCTATCCTTCGGCTTGCATTGCATTGTGTGATATGACCTGGGCCTTATAACGGCTTCATTGTTCTTTATTTAGCATTGCGCTGTTTGTTTAATGCACTGGTATTCTTGGGGTAAAAACCCGTTCCGTGTTATACGGCGTGGTCCCTTGATTTACCTAACTTTAAAATAAAGGTTAATAACTGTTTTAGTTCTCACACCAGTTACATGACTGACCTGGAGTTTATTGTTTTAACCTGAACTCTGGGTGCTCTTATTTTGACACGGGAAGCTAGTAATTGGGTTTTGCAGATTAATATTCACATGATCTTGGTTTACAGCTGGAACGATACTCGGAAAGCTCTGTATCCGTGTATTTCTTTTAGTTATGTTTTGTATTATTTTTCCGCGGCAGTTTTGTATTTAAATCTCTGATATTCTCTGTTGTATAATATTTGTTTATACTCTGTATATTCTTGTATTCTAATGAAATTGTTGTAATATACAATGAAATGTTCTTCTGTTTGTGTTCTGATCTGTCTTGTCCTCAACTCAATCCGCGCTTTCCTTACCGGGGAAGTTCAGGTCGTTTCACACAAACTATATGAACCTCGTATATAATCTCTTTTGGTGTCGTCACATTTTCTATCATCACAGTAAGAAAATATCGAGAGAAGGAAATCAAAGTAAAATAAATCAATAAATCCTGAAAGTTATATATTTGTAATCCTGTCAACATTCTCTTCAACTTGGTATACGAAATACAGGGTGCGATTCATGTTTGAGGGCATCGACAGTATTCAACATGAGGAGTAGACAAGCTAGGGCTCGAGTTATCTTTCGATTGAGGTACTGATTCATGATTTCGAGGGTATGTTTGGATTCTGGGCTCGAAGAGAAGTAGTTCTACAAATTTTCGGGAAAATCCAGACCATTTTTGTTTGAGCGATTTCTGTGCTGTACGGTGGGACGCGAGCTCCATGGTGATATCGAGCTCATCCTTGTTGGCATGAAGTGGAAGAGCATTTATTGAGATGATTTTACATGGGTTTTGTTTGATTTTTAAGGGAAGGGAAGAGGGATAGAATGGGGATCGAAGTAGGCGTGGGTGGCAAATTTGATGGAGCAGCTGATTCGTGTATCGTCAGGGAAGAAAGGATAAAAGGGTGCAGGTCTTGGATTGTAAAGATATTGGTAGGGCCAAGTCAAAAGGTTAAAGCCCAAAGAATTTAATTTAATTTGAATTTAAACTGTATAAACTTGTATAATCAATATCTTGGCCATACTATATCAGAAATACGAACCGTATGTTGCGTTGGGATCGTATGGACGGTGGCTACGTCATGGAACTGGCTGGGAGAATCCGAGCTCGTTACAATTTATGGCGAAATAAATTGTCTGATCAGAATTGACTAACGCAAATCGTTATTTAATGGTTAATGCGTAATGTGAGTAAAACTCACCAACTCTGAACAGTTCTATTTTTATAACGTATATTTAGAACTGATAAATGATGACTGATTGTTGTGTGTTAACTGTTTAGTTGAACTGTTTGTGTATTCATTCAAATCATAGATAACGATATATATATATATATATATATAAATCGTTAATCGAATGTTAATTTTGTTTAACAGAATATTTTATATTCGTGTTGTTTAACATCTGTGGTGCAGGGAAACAGGTTGGAGGGGTCCAACTGGACTCCTCAATATTTATGATGTTGTTCTATTCATATATTATAATATATGATGTGATATATAATCTGTTTGATTATGTGTGTTTAAACGATATCGTTCATTGTGGTTTTCTATTTTAAATATCATAAGAGACCCTGGGATGTAAAAAGAAATATTTCAATGTATATTGAAATAAAGGAATTTTATAAAATCAACCGATTTTATAAAAAGGAAATATTTTGGAAAATGAAGTATTTATAAAATCATAGGATTTTATAAAGAAGAATAATTATAAAAGGAAATTTTCAATGTTATATTGAAAAGGAAATATTTATAAAATCAAAGGATTTTATAAAAGTGAAATGATTTAGAAAATCAAAGAAGATTTTATAAAAAAAAATTATTTATAAATAGAAAATATAAAGAAATATACTTGTAAACCAAATATAAAGTAATTCATTTGTAAAACAAATATAAAGGAAAATATTTGTAAAACAAATAGAAAGGGAAAACATGGGTAAAACATTTACAAATAGAATTAAATGGAATATTTATTTATTAAATGAATAGGATTAAATCATAGAAATAGTCAGAAAATGAATCGAAGATGGAAATCTGTTTTTAACAGTAAAAGGGAAAAGTTTTATTTAAAGTGATATTAAATAGAAATCTATTTTAACACATGAATTGAGAAGAATAATTTATAAAAAATATTTTATAAATTAAGAGAATTATTTATCATTGGATAAATAGAGATATATAAGTCAAAGCATATATACAGAGGTAAACAGAGAAATGGAGCAAATTAATTTATAAATGATATTTATAAATTAAGTAAAATATTTATCATTCGATAAATGGAATATATAAGTCTGAACTTATATAGAGAAGTAGAAATTGGTTTTAACACCAATATTTTTAGAATGTGAACTCAACACTTCTAAATGGAATAAATGTTATAAAAGGAACATCTATAAAGTGAAGAACTGTTATTAAACGTAAACCTTTATAAATGAATAAACGTTGTAAAAAGGGAAATCTTTATAAATCAATAAAGTAATCAAATTGAGTTAATCGATTTAAAGTTAAGATAATCGATTAGAGTTAGATTTATCGAGTTAAGTTATCGAGCTAAGATAAGTTAAGTCAAGTGAATCGATAAGTGAATCAACTTAGTTAATCGAGTTAAGTTAATCGAGTTAAGTGAATCGAGTTAGGTGAATTAAGTTAAATAAGTTGAGTTAATCGAGTTGGTCGAACCAAGTTAGTCGAGCCTAGTTGATCGAATCGAATTGGTCGAACCAAGTAAGTCGAGTTAGTCGAGTCGAGTTAAGTTAGTCGAGTTAAGTTCGTCGAGTCGAGTTTATCGAATAAGAGTTAATCGAAAGGAGTTATCGATATTAGTTATTCGAAAGGAGTTATCGATATTAGTTAATCAAACGGAGTTAACGATAAGAGTTATTCGAAAGGAGTTATCGATATTAGTTATTCGAACGGAGTTATCGATAAGAGTTATTCGTAAGGAGTTATCGATATTAGTTATTCGAAAGGAGTTATCGATTATAGTTTAATCAAAAGGAGTTAATCGATTTTAGTTTAATCAAAGGGAGATAGTTTATTCGAAAAGGAGTAATCGAATATAGCGTATTCAAAAAGGAAGAGATATCGAATATAGGTTATTCGAAGGAGAGTTAATCAAATAGAGATTACTCGAAAGGGAGTTATACGTCGAACTCGATTATATCGAATTCGGAAAAGTATTATTTACTTTCCAGTTTTTAAATCAAGATTTATTTATTTATAAATAAATTAGTTGTTAGGTTAATCATTCAGTATAAGTAATAATAGTTAGATTGTTAAGTTAGATATTTCGGAAGTAGGGATTATAACGTTGTCGTTATAACCATTGTTTTAAATATACAAGTGGATTCATAAATTGAATTCGAGAAAGACGTAAAGAAGTTGTTAAAGATTTAAAAGATAAACTATGACCATTTCAAAGTTATAACGTTCTTCAGTTAAGGTCCGAGAGGTAATTATACCCCAACTTGATTGACTTCCTTCTTAACTAAGGAACGGTAAGGTTTGATCGTAAAGGAGTTTTGGAAATGTTTTCCAAGTAAGAATCGGAAATGTTTTCTGATAATAGAAAACAAGAATTCAGAATATATGGAAATCAGGTGATAAGTAAAGAAATGAATTAAAGACATAAATGTTAAATGATGATTGGTCGATATAATTTCCACTTGGAAATAATATCGTTGTTTGCACACATGTTTTTCTTTGATAGTTAAATCACAGACTATCAAAGTTCTGACCATTTTAACGTGGTTAATATGGAGAGACCGGTTGGATTATTATCCAAAGAACCACTCTGTATTGGCATAAGCGTTGCGAATCATATATGCCAAAGATAATTGAAGACGGAGTAAAGTGCGAGGGCTATTGTATAAATCTTAGATAACAGTGCCTAAGATGGATGTACTGAATAGTGCCTTCGGTTCATCCTGTTCCTAGATGACTTATATGGGTGAATGTCTAACAGAGTATTTCCAGAAAGGTCACGTACATTGATTTCTTCAACCATACCAAGAGTGGAAGCAGAGAAGGAAACTTCTTTTAGCTGACACGTAATGTATGGTTGTAGACGTCAAATTAGTGATTTTTGATGGATCTGACAATGTGGCATTCGAAGTGAATCTGATGTGATGATAAAGCGTAACCTCAAGCCTCATCAACCGGTAAGTGAAAGAAATCGGGAAGGCAGCATGGCTATGTAGGTCGCACCTATTAGGGTGTATAATCACCTGATCTAGAGTTTCATTTACTTCTAAAAATCTAATTGTTGATTATGTCCGATTCGGGAAACGGTTGCTGATCCCAACCGTTGCTGATATACATTCGATACACTCAAGCGAAATGAGTGGTCAGTCATGTGTGGCCGGGTTGCAAGATGTTCTTGTTGAACCTAGTGTATTCCTCTCTAGAGGTACATTAGCGTAAGGTGGTTCCATACCTTGTCATAGTTGGAAATCCATTACCCAATACGTGCTTGCGGTTTTGATTGTATACTATGTATGTAGGACGTGAGATGAAAGCGTTTCTGCTAGATGATTATTATTATTGTGGTTGATAGACATTATTATAATATGCAAAGAGTTTTGATATAAAGATTATTTTTGATTCTCATAAGGGAAAAACCCGTTCCGTTTTACGGCGAGGTCTTATGAGATATCGTTGATTGGCTCAAACTGCTTAAACTGTTCTACTCATGCCAGTCCCATGACTGACCCGGAGTTTATTTTGTTTTGTTTTCCCTAAAATCTTAGGTGCCCAATTTTGTACGGGCAGTCAAGTAGTCGGGATTTACAGATACTTGAAGAGCTGGAGCAGGAGGCTTCAGGATCATATAGCTATTATTATTCTGCTGTGTTGTAAGTGCTGTACTTGAAAAATGATTTGTATATGCAAGTAAATCTTTTATTTCAAGTTATGTTATATTTTATTCGTTCCGCTGTGAGATTTGTGTTTACACTGATGATGATGTTCTTCTTCTTCTTCTATTCTAAGTTTCTATCTTATCTTTCCTCACCCTCTAATTTCTTTCATTAACTATTCGGTTATTTTCGATCCTTGGATGTTCGATATGTGTTGTATATCGGATAACCAAGATCGCATTTTTCCGGGTCGTTACACTTACTAGGTACACAAAACATTGCCACCAAAAGATATTACAAAATGGTGGCTTTGATGAGCTTTTAGCCATCTCTAGAAGGCCATGTATATAATGCTAGATTCAAAATGGTACTCAATAAGAATTTAACAGACCAGTTTGATTACATTGTTTTGTAGACGTGTGTGTTATAGGGAAACCGAAGTGTTGATAGTATCCAGTCAATATTCTTAAATTGAAACTCTATTCTGTGATGCAGATTAGCATCGAAACAAATAGTTTGAGGACACTTGTACTTCTCTTTTGCTTGTATAGCTTCAAGCTATGGAAACAAAATAAACACATCACTTTGTGTTAAGGATAAAAAATAAACAAATATTTTGGTAACCCTCATTCATGCGGTGGTTCTGTATGATTTTGGTTGTTGTACTTCTACTGTTGATCCCTAACGCTTTATTTTTTATGTCTGTTTACATAGGAGTGTTGATGTTTATTGTTTAACATTGCATTTGTAAGTTTTGATCTAAGTTGATTGTATATTATTCCCGAGGTGAACTAATGGTGAGATTGTGTAGGAGATGATCTACCACGTTAAGAAGATGAGCTTTCATATTTATGACACAAACTGTTTTGATCCTCGTAAATGGAAGTTACTGAAACAAAGAAGGTCACCATGGCAAACACCGCCGCTTCTCATGTTGGCTGTCGGCAGTAGACCCAACCACAGACCCGAATTGCTCCTCCAACTAGCAGCTCATGCACTTGCTTCATCAACCGATGGTAAATATCCCTTACGATTAAACCCATTGCAAGTATTTTACTTCGATTTTCACTGGATGTAATTTGGGCAGTTTTTGCTATTGCATTTTCTGTGACACCCCACGTCCGTTAATGTCACTCACTAAGAGAATGCATTAAGTTTCGTGAAGCATTATAGGTAAACATGAACAGAAACATTAAAAGACAGATATAAGTAGCAGCGGAATTAAAAACTTTATTAATTATAAAGCATCATGGTTCAAAACATCATATGTCTGAAATACATAAAACCATTACATTATTAAAATTTCTGTCTTGTACTTAAAACATCAGAGTACAATAATAAAAGAAGCATAATTCCTCAAAAGAAACATAGCCATAGTAGCAAGGATAAAAACTTGAGCAATACATCTAAGAAGCTCCAAGCAAGACGGTAGCAGAATCCTGATTAAGCTTGAGTATTCCTACCCTGAGAACGTGGGGGAAATGGAAGAGAAAGAAGAGGAAACAAAACGTGGCAAACATAGAGTCTGGCGAGTCAAGTTACTTTTAGCGTATAAATAAGTAAAAGTATCATGACAGGCATATAAAGTGGATAAGACAGATAACAACAAATAAGGAAGGTATGACAAGGTAAACAGGATAAACATGATAGAGTGTAATACGCTTCTCTAATGAGTTCTCTGATGATTCCTCTGCACCAATACTAGTATAACCGGAATGAGATGATCCCCAACATGTATAAGATGGTAGACTTAGGTGTACTTTTGGTGAGAGATTTTAACCCCATACAATCAATAGACAGCCTAACCTAACAGGCTCCTAAACTTTACCAGAGTCTAGATGTACCCTAATTACTGCCCTAATCGATTGGCTCCCTACTCCGTAGATACCCTGCGTTGGCCCCACAATAGGATATATCACTTTCTAAAGTGGCAACCCTTCGTTTTTATGATGTGCACAACCATATCTATAGGTGTCACGATCATCTTATCTTCCTCTGCCTGGACCATCCACACACATGACCTCGATTGGTTTGCGCCGCCCATACTGTCCTCCACGTTTGGGTCTCTTACAATCTGCCCAGTAAGCATGCCCTATAACGTCCCGGATTTTTAGCATTTTAATAATTAATATATTTAATCATTTAAATAACAAATATATTATATAAGCGAAGATTGAACGTATTAATTATAAAATTAATTATAAGTGAGCTCGTAACACCGCGGTAGTTTGTAATTTGGCGGTTTGAACTTCAACTGAGTATTCGTGATTCGTTTCAAGTCAGATTTCTTTGAAACAAGAAATGTTCGAATCTAATTACCTGTATTTTTCTAACAGAAGAGAAAAATGAAGATTTCGATTTATAGATTATAAGTTATGTCCAAATCAAATTTTCAAATAGTCGTTATAAAATCGTTTATAAACGATAAGGGTAATTTAATTATAATAAATTATTTATTTCGAATTCAGACAAAATATTTAGGACGTATTATTAATTAAATTTTTAAAATTTTTTGTAACTTTTAACTTGGAAAATAAGAAACTTTTATTTTGGAGTATTTTACACCCTAAATCAGTATTTTGAAATTTCACAAAATAAGCTAACTTGTCTATATTATCATATTTTTGGGATCGTGGCACACTGCTCGTCTCAACGATATTTTTATTCTTGTACATAACAATTATAAATAAACGGGATTTGATGTAGCTGGTAACGCGTTAACATTAACAAATATTTTCAAATATAAAGATAGCTCAATAGATCAAATTCATTTGCAAATGCCTACGAATGTTATACTGTCAACGTACCTTTCGCTATACGTTGAAAAATTGAGAAACTTCATGCCCAAGGCAACATAACATTTCAGCTACCCTAAAGACCTAGAAGACGTAGTAAGATAGTTTTCAAATCAACAAATGTGACACCCCACGTCCGTTAATGTCACTCATAAAAGGGAATGCATTAAGTTTCGTGAAGCATTTAGGTAAACAGACACAGAACATTACAAGACAGGTATAATTTTTTTTGCAGCAGAAATAAATAACTTTATTAATCATCAAAATACCAGGGTCCAAAGCATCATATGTTTGAAATATAAAAACCCATTACAACATAAAAACCACTGTCTTGTACTTCGGAGATATCATAGTACATAAAAGAAAGGAAATTCCCCAATAACAAAATATAGCCATTGCAACGAGAATAGGAACTTTATTCATACATGTCAGCAGCTCTAGCAATAAAGCAAAATCAGGGTCAAGCCTGAGTGTTTCCTCCCTAAGAACCTGGGGGGATACGGAAGAGAGAAGGAAAAACAAAAGGGGTCACACATAAAAGGGAATGCATTAAGTTTCGTGAAGCATTTAGGTAAACAGACACAGAACATTACAAGACATGTATAATTTTTTTTGCAGCAGAAATAAATAACTTTATTAATCATCAAAATACCATGGTCTAAAGCATCATATGTTTGAAATATAAAAACCCATTACAACATAAAAACCACTGTCTTGTACTTCAGAGATATCATAGTACATAAAAGAAAGGAAATTCCCCAATAACAAAATATAGCCATTGCAACGAGAATAGGAACTTTATTCATACATGTCAGCAGCTCCAGCAATAAAGCAAAATCAGGGTCAAGCCTGAGTGTTTCCTCCCTAAGAACCTGGGGGGATACGGAAGAGAGAAGGAAAAACAAAAGGGGTCACACATGAAGTCTGGCGAGTCTAGTTACTTTTAGCCAGTAAATAAATAAAGGTAATCATGACAGGCATAAGTTGGATAAGAAAGACCACTATACAAATGGCAGGTGTGACAAGGCAGATTAGGTAAGGTGTATACATTCTTCACTAATGACTGCTCTGCACTATTACTAATATAACTTAAAATGAGATGATCCCTTCCACTATAAGTTGGTAGACTTAGGGCATACGTCCGAGTATACCCTAACCACTACCCTAATCGATCGGCTCCCAACTCTGTTGATAACATGTGCTGGCCCCATAGTAGGAGGTATCACCTCCATAAAGTGGCAACCCAAGATGTGCACAGTCATATCTACTTGTGTCATGGTCGTCTTGTCCCCCTATGCCCAGCCCATGCATGCACATGTACCCGGTCGGTTTGCGCCGTCTACACCACCCGCCACGTTTTGGATCTCTTATAATCAATCAGTAAGCGTGCCCCTTCTCCGCCTAGTATGGAGTTCTCTACCCTGATACCAACTACAGGTTACTGATTGAAATGGGTCCCACACAATATGATGCAAGCTCTCCCCTTTGTCTTGTATCCCCACTAGGCTTTCCACTGACTATGTATACCCTAAAGGGTGATCTTTAATTACATGGCCTTATACCAGTTATGCTTACCCTAAAAGGGTAATCTTTAATTACATAACTCTCACACAATATGATACAAGCTCTCCCCTTTGTCTTGTATCCCCACTAGGCTTTCCACTGACTATGCATACCCTAAAGGGTGATCTTTAATTACATAGCCCTATACCAGTTATGCTTACCCTAAAAGGGTGATCTTTAATTACATAACTTTACCGAGTTAAGTTTATGGGCCTATATATATATATATATATATATATATATATATGTGTGTGTGTGTGTGTGTGTGTATATGTATATATATATATTACTCACCCCTTTAGTTATACTTAACCCACCCACTATCCAAGCATGTTTATTTAATGGTTAAATTTGTGGGCCTATATATACTAATATTACCCAACTACCCAAGATTTACTTAACCCACCCCTTTTGTTCAACCAAGTTTACTTAACCCCCAACTTAAATTTAAGTTCATACAATCCCTATGGATTAGCTTAGGTTAAGTATTCCAATTCATTACCATGTCCATTTATGGTTTATAATGGGCTATACCTCCTACATTAGGCCTACAACATGTGGATGCTGGATATGCCGGTCGGGTCCGGGCCGTCTTATTCCACAATTGGGTCTAAGCTCGTGTCTTAGCCCGATTCGTATTTCCGTACTTAGACCCCCCACATTAGGTTTAACATTAGTGGCTGTTGGATATGCCGGTCGGGTCCGGGCAGACTTTCACCACTAATGTAACCTAACCTCGTGTCATAAGTACAATTACAATTTCTAAATATAATTACTAAATATTCCATTTTTAATCATACCTATGTTAATTATAGGTTTTATGCCTCTTTTTCCCATTTATGTCCATAAATAAATTTACGCAGAAATTTATTCACATTAATTACTCCAATTTATACCAAATTTATATTCATATTTTCAATTTATGCTTAAATGTCCAATTATACTCATAATGGATTTATGTCGAAATTTATGACCAAGTTATTCCAATTCTAATATTTTCTCCCATTCCCTAATTAACGCGTTCACATATATCTGGGGCATCTAGGCTAGAAAATAACCTAATCATGAATAATAGAAGGAAAGATGATGGGAAAAATGACAATTGTGATCATTCTAAAAGTGACATAAACATATATACTGGTATAGACTAGTTATAAGCATAATAAGGTGGACATAAAAACAGATCTAATAAAAAGGGTAATGATAAAACTAGATCTAATATACTTAGGATGAACTATTCCGAATAAGAATTCATATTTCCAATAATAACAGATCTCAGTTAATCACAATATAGTGATTTAGATCTAAACAAAGGTATAACTGTCCAGAAAAATGGTAATCCCAAATTAATCACAAACTTAGAGAAAAGGTAAGATCCGCATATATGACATGATGAACTTACAGAAGAGGATTAGATCTAAAGAAAAATAGATCTAACATGGTGAATACAAGGTGATGGATTAAATCACATAATCCAGGCAAAAGATTAAAATAAATCTAACACTATTAAGATGACATAATAGAATGTTTTAGATCTAAATATGGGTTCACATATCTAACATATCTTAGTTGATTGCAATATGACATGTGAAACGTGATTTACGAAAGGATTAGATCTAACCAATGTTCCAACTATTTAAATTAACATTTTTATGTTCACCACAACTTAGTTACAATTCAAGATTCACATAAGCAAAATAATAAAATAACCATAACTATATTAGATCTAAGGAATAGATCTATCATGACATAGTATAGATTTATCGTTTGCAACATATCCAATTCATAGTCTTTCACAATCTACATTTATCCGTTTAAACCTAAAATTAACTTGAAACTCACAGTGTTAGGTTGAGAGAGAATTGAGAAAGAGTAGATCTGAATTCTGAATTTGATTAGCTAAATCGTTGTTATAGAATTTGATTCTGTTTCAGTTTGCAACCCAACAGCATATAGCCTCCATGATCTCCAATGAAGAAAATAGGAGAATATGGGACCATATTTATAGCCTAGAACCAATTAACCAAATCCAAAATCAAGTCCAAGTACATAAAGCCAATTCTGCCCAGATCTGCCCAGGGGGATCGACACACCTATAGGGGGGTCGACTCCCCAGTCGACCCCCATGTCGACACCGCTTGGGGGGGTCGACACCCACGAGCGAGAATTTTCCCGCTCAGCCTGCTTTGATTGTATTTTGAATTTTGAACTGTTTTGAAGGTTCTGGAATTATTTTATTTATATATATTCTTCCTTATGCGTATACAAACTTCTAAGGCCTATAACTTCCCCATACGATACCCGATTTATGCAAACCCGGACTCTATCCCAAGTAGAATTCCGAGACGAACGCAATGGCGCCACCCGTTTCCCTTAATTCTTCTTCTAAAAATTATGTATTCTTTAGTTTGTTAATTTTAATATTTTTAAAATTACGGGGTGTTACATTCTCCCCTCCTTAAAGGATTTCGTCCTCGAAATCTTCAAGTTAAGAAGAATGTATCCTACCATCCATCATCCATCTACTCATCCGTCATCCACAAGCATCCATTGTCCTTAAAAGATTTCAAATTCTTGTATGAATATATGCAGAAGTGTGTGTATATGTCCCAATACTAATGCGAAAATCATACGGTCTACTGATTCAGTTGACCTCCTGAATGCAACGTATGTTAGTGCCATGAATCCAATATGTATGCAAATAACCCTATTATAACATGTAAGCTCTATATGCGTGCACAAACATCTATCCAAATGCAATGTCCATATGATGATACATCCATTTTCATCCATAAAAGAAAAGAAAATGCACACACATCCATATGCATTATGAAAGTAATTGAGTCGATCTAGTGCCTAATGTGTGTGTATATGTGTCCATAGGCAGCCACTAGCAAACACTTGCTTCCACTAGCATCCATCAAACATAACATGTTTCAAACACATGTTTACCTGCATAGGACTCCTATCTAAAGGTCGAAGATACTAAGGATAAGATACAAACGAATGACAGAAATAAGTACGAATAAAAAGCTTTGGAAAAAGAAGTTAAGAACACAGTCCCAAAAAGGAAAGGGTATGAATTGTGATCTTTGTCTTCAATCTCCCAAGTCGCATCCTCGCTGTCTTCTCCCTGTTGCATTTTTATTAACCTAACATCCTTGTTGCGCAGTTTCTTAACCTCTGATCCAAGTATGTAAGTCGAAACTCATCCAATCATTGCTTCCTTCTCTACTTTCACTTCCTTTCATAAGTTTGGCTCCACTACCTTGAACTCTATACATTTTATCGCCGCTTGGATCAATAGTCATCTTGGAATGATGGGCTTCCTCAAGGACTATCTTCAATATGTTTCCCATCCTGACAAGATTCACCTATCAAACCTCTTCTCAATTACCCCCCTTACTTGCTTTCTCAGCTCCCTCCTTTCCCTTGGAGCCATGTGGTGCACCGACTATGCAACTGGCTTTGCATTGTCCACCAGGTATATACGGAGATCAATTTTGCGCCTCGGGGAAAACACCAATTTCATCAAAGACATCAGGATACTCATGGACTACTGGTACTAATCGTAGGTCATCGATGGACGCCTCAAGAGACTCTAGGAAACAAAGCATGACAGACCCTTTTGGGTCACAAGAAATTTCGAGGGTCCTCCCATGACAAGTCAGGAGCCCAACAACCCTCCTCTCACAATCCAGAACAGCCCCATATGTAGTAAGCCAGTCCATTGCTAGAATCAACCCATAGCCCCTAGTGTAACAAACCCGCATTTTACATATCGAAAGATAGTAAAATATTTTTATTTCATTCTCTGAGGGTTGGATCATTCTCATCTTTTAATAGGTTTCTTATGGGGATGTGAGACGTGTCCATAATTTTTACTGATTTTGTTTGTGACCATTTTGCCCCTATCAGCCTTGTACAGGGCATAATTTTTGACTCAGGTCGAATCAGAGGGTGAGACCTATGCTACTTGAAAGGAATTGATGATTGCCTTTCCGTAAAGTGGTTACGTTAATGATTTGGCTCAACGGTTTGGGAGAAATCGCTGTTTTAAGGTTTTTCAGTTGGATGTTCAGGTTTTGGAGCCTTAGTGGAATCCTATAAACAAGTTGAGAGTCGAGGGAAATTTTTTACTTTCCCTATTCCCTCATTTTAAGGCATTTATCTCCTTCTTCCTCTAATAACTTTCCACCATTAAAATCCAAACCTAAAGGAGGAAATCGAAGATCTACACCATTCAAGGCAAGATCTACGTCATTTCAATGGCAAATTCATCGGATCACGGAGCTTGGTACGAAGTATTCGCTATTCGGATTCTTATTTCTATCGTTTTATGCGGTTTTGGCAAATCGGTGAGTGGTCTACATCTCTCACATGAATGCAATGAAGCATATGTGTGTTTGTGCATGTTTCTTATCCAATTGGGATGTTTTACCATAGATTTACACCGTTACAAGTTCATTTTCATATGCATCAACCTTTGACGGAATCTAACAAGTTTTACTCGTTGATTTCATGTCATATTACATGTTTATGTTAGTTAGATCTCTCATTTTGATCATATGTTCGTTTTAATGGTTTTTGGCGAGATTTGCATCATTTTTGTGGTGATCGTCGTATTCATGTGGTTAGTAATGTTGTGATATGTTTATGATTGTATTTGATGATTTTGGTTGAGTTGAATTCGTCGTTTGGCGAAGTTTTGGTCGAAATCGGAGTTGAATTGCAATATGCAGAAATTGGCTCAACCTTAGGTTGAATCGGCCAGAAGTTTGATTGAAACGAAGTTGGATCGGATACAAGTGGATTGGATCAGACCATGCTAGTGATGGGTCGGTCATATTTGGATCGGGTCGGTCATATTTGGATGGGATCGGGTCATGTATATGATTGGATTGGGCAGCAGTTGGATCGGACTATAGTTGGATCGGACTATAGTTGGATCGGACCATAGTTGGATCGGACCGTAGTTGGATCGGTCAGAAGTGGAACGGATCTGTCAGGTGTGGATCGGGTTGGTCATTTGGGGGATCGGTCGAGTTCTAAAGCCAGAAGGGCGCTGGATCGGGTCGGTTAGATGTGGTTCGGGTCGGCCTAGTTTGGGTTCGAAGTGTTGAAAGGTGTTCGTTGATCGAAGCAGAACAACGAATGAGGAAAAAACTAGAAGGTCATGGGTTGGTGGATAATGGTTACTCGAGAAGGTTGCTCGAGCTATGAAAAGTCGTCAAGTTGGATGACTAGAGATCAGAAGGCTGAGGGATTATCATTGTCGTAAGTTCTAGCAGGCTCAAAGCAGGGGTACGATGGGGGCACCCAAAAGACCGGTTGTGGTCGAGTACCTTGGGTATCGTTGAAAGGCCTAGTTGTCAAGGTTGGACATTATCAAGGTTTGACATATGGAGTTTATGCTAGAACTGGGGTTAACATTATCCCTTAACATATGGAAAGGTTGGCCGTCATACGATTAACGATGGTTTCAAAGCGGGATTGGCGGTGATAACCAGAGTCAGTCAGGGATGTATGGTTGTTCTGTTTGTACTATCTCACATAGATTATCCAAAGTCGAGGGGGTGTTCTTTGAGTGCTTAACTGATATTGGTTTAGGCCTCTGGGAGAGTACTTGGGGAATGTTAAACTCGATTAGGGTTGCCTACGTGAGACCTATGTAATCTGGATGCTATAAATGTTATCAACGGTTGTTCTTGTTCCCATGTATGAATTGTTATTCCTTTGGTTGAATGGATTGTAAAGGCTATCACTGTCTGATGTGGGGAAGATAAGGTTGAATTCTTCTCTTTTGTCGTGGGTAGATTAGTATGTTTATCTATCCCTTCTCATACACTTTATTGTTGAAGTTTGTTAGCTGTTTTATCGCTCACTAATACTGTTGTCTGACTCATGGTTTTATGTTTCCTCTTATTACCTTGGGCTTTTCATCCGGTTGGGAATGGGCAGACTAAGTAACAGGTGACAGGTAATGCTTTAGTGAGGACGACGATGTTGATCGATGGCGAGCAGGAGGCTCACATACCAGTTTTACCACTATCTAATAATTGGGTTTCCGCTGTTTTCTTTTCTGAGTGATGTAGTGAGGAAACTTTGTTTAAACACTATTTCCAAGTTTGTGGATATTACTTTCTTCTTGTATGAAAGTCCAGTGTTTTTGCTTCACTATTACTACCTGTTGTATATGTTCTAGTATATTTTATCCTTACGCTGTGAGTTTACGACATGTTCTTCTTGTGTTTACCTACTCTGGTGATCGTCCATAGCTGCCTTGCACACCTTTCAGTGCATTATTTCTCTTATATAGTGCGGGGGTTATGGGCGGTCGTCACACCTAAACCAGAGCACATAAGCGTCACATTCAAATTCGACGCCTAACACAGAAAATTTCAAACCCCTACAAATCATCGATAAATGAGTCGAACCACCAATGGGGTTTGAAACAACTACGGGATCTACTACCATACTAGCAATTAAGTGCAGAGATTCAACTATAGAACTAGATATAAAAGAGTGTGAAGCACTAGAATCAAAAAGAGTTCTAAATGGATGATTTGAAAGAGAAACTAAAATTTCTATGGAAATTTTTCTACCTCTTTCAGGAGCACTGATCGCGAGAGCATTGACCTGCCCTCCATAAGTTTCGGCTCTTTGACCTTGTCACTGCGATCCCTGTTTCTATGGGCACTCATTAGAATAGTGTCCAAGTTCTCCGCAATTAAAGCAACTGATCTTCCTTTTCTTACAATCTTTAACAAAGTGACCTTCCTTCCCATAATTGTGACATTTTCTCTTATCCCTGCCATTTTCATCTTTCCCTCCTTTCTTCTGCGGTTGTTGTGGCTATTGTTGTTGTTGTCCCTTCTTGGTCCACACTATCGTATTTAGCAATGGCACCTCAGCTTTTACTTCCTTCTTTTCTCCATTGTCTTCATCATGCATTAGGTCCATATCCACAAGCCTTTCAAAGGTGGCCCCCATAATAATATGGGACACAGCAAGACCCTGCAAAGGCTCATTTAGCCCTTTAGCAAACTGCAAAGCCTTTTTGTGCCGCATATCCACCAACTCTAGTCTGAACCTTGCCAGCTGGTTGAACTTGTTCACATACTCCTTCACTGTCAAGTTTTCTTGTTTGAGCGCTAAGAACCTCTCCATCTGTATGTTTTGCTCAGCTTGGGAAAGAAATTTCATTTTGAATCTCTGCCTAAAATCTCCCCAAGTTTCCACTGGTCGTCCAGCTTGGGTAATTTCCCACCAAAAAGAGGCTTCGTCCTTCAGTAGCCAGGTGGCTAACTGAACATTCCTTCTACCCTCTACTTCAAATATCACGAACAAGTCCTCGGTTTCCATGAGCCAATTCTATCCTTCTACGAATGTCTCATTCCCACGGAATGGCTTCACACCCATAGCATGGAAGTCCTTGTGGATTTTTGCGAAGTTATCTGCTCTTGGTTGGGGGGGGGGAGGAACACTACACCAAAACAGGTGATTCCCAACGAGTATACCTGTCGCAAACAATTTCAGCAACGCTTATTAGTGTTGCTATGGGGGGTTGCAATTTATTTCCAACGCTTATAAGTGTTGGTAGATTTTCTCTGCCAACACTTATAAGCGTTGGTATATTTTCAGTGGCAACGCTTATAAGCGTTGGTAGATTTTCCTTCGCAACGCTTATAAGCGTTGGCAGATTTTATTCCGCAACATTTAAAAGTGTTGGTACATTTTCTTTGCCAAGCCTTGCAAGTGTTGCAAGATTTTTGTTTGCAACGCTTATACATGTTACAAAAATTAAATTCACAACAAATATTAATTCCAGCGATAACAAAAATATGTATTAGCAAGTCACATATTCTAACATTAATAATCAAATAAACTCAATGCATACCAAAAGACGACATTTATAATCACGTAATGACACAGAATATCAGTTAACAATAGACAAGTACAAGACATAATTAAGTTCTCTAATTCAATACATACTTAAGTTGTTAAATTCAATACACAAGTAGGTTTCTAAATTCAATACATAAGTAGGTTTTTAAATTCAATACATAAATGAAATCCTACAGATACCGAATACGAAACTCCTGCCATATAACAAAGCCTCAATCTGAAACTCTATCCAGTTTATACCATTAGAATTACCATCCAATTTTCTCTTTTCTTCCGCTACCTCTAAAAGTGCCTGCATTCATTGAATATCATATTAAAAATTTCAGTTCCATGTTAAAAATATGAGTTTGCATCTCGCATAAAATAATATCAACTTGTAGACTCGGAGTGAGTCAATAATACTGAGCCGCTGAGCCGTTATTTTCAGTATTTTACTGAGTCGAACGGCTCAGTTTTACTGGGTCGAATGGCTCAGTTATACTGAGCCTAACGGCTCAGTAAACTGAATCAACTTGTAGACTCGGAGTGAGTCAATAATACTGAGCCGCTGAGCCGTTATTTTCAGTATTTTACTGAGTCGAACGGCTCAGTTTTACTGGGTCGAATGGCTCAGTTATACTGAGCCTAACGGCTCAGTAAACTGAACCCTTTGGCTCAGTTTTACTGAGCCTTTGGCTCAGTTTTACTGAGCCTTTGGCTCAGTTTTACTGTGCCTTTGGCTCAGTAATAGCGAGCCAAAGGCTCAGTAAATCCGAGCCTAAGGCTCAGTATAATTGAGAGCCTTAGGCTCAGATTTACTGAGCCTTAGGCTCGGTTATACTGAGCCAAAAGGCTCAGTTTAACTGAGCCTTAGGCTCACTTTTACCGAGCCTAACGACTCTCAGTAAATCTGAGCCTTAGGCTCAGTTATACTGAGCCTTTGCTGAGCCAAAGGCTCAGTAAAATTGAGCCAATGGCATTGTCTAGTAATGTAATGAGAGACGACGGCGACAAGGTACACCAAACAATTACTATGCTTCACTCTGATATATGTAAAGCAATTTATACGTGTGTATGTCTTGTGACATGAAACCTGTTTTTTATTGTAGCTTATTCAATTTGTTCATGTCTAATACCTAGACAGAGGTCGAAAGATCATGATCAAAATAAGGGAGAATGGTAGGTTGCTAGATGATGGTTATATTCATGTTAATTAAATGCAGTAATTATATGATATGTTAGTCTTCATAGTTCTTTTGAAAGTTTAAAATAATTTCTTGTTTGAATCATCTATAGATTTATCAGCTTGTACTTGAGTCTATATTTCGATCATGTAAATCATGGATGCCAATAGGCACTGCCATCATTTTTGCATTGATTTATATGATTTTTAACACCATATTAAAGGCCAATACAGTTGTGTAGCTTCTAGTTGCAATGTCCTTTCTTATGAACTTCTGTTGTATTTAGGTTTTAGTTCTTGGCCAGGCTTGCGAGGAGGTTAGCTTGGAGCTAATATTAAGAATAGTTGCTGACTTTGGCCTCGTGGTAAGTTTTCTGTATACGTGAGCAATTAATAAAAAGAGTAAACATCGCGGATATTAGATTTACAAACTGACATTTAGCAAGTTGAAGGAAGAAACAAGTGTAGTTTTGTCAGTTTCTTAAGAGGATAGAGGGACATGAAAATACATAATAAATAATCAAACAAGCAGACTTTTATTTCTTCCATATTAACTTAAATGTCTTCGGTTATGCAGAGCGAGCAGTAAAATTTTCAACTGCGTGTCAGTCTTACTGTTTATTGTATTGTAGTGTGATTGAACTATGGGATTATGGTAAGCATTATTTTATGAGTACAATTATTAAAGGTTTTTAATTAATCTGTTCTGATCCTCCGCTACTACGTGACTTAAGATAACTCATTAAAATTAGTAAAGGTTTCTAATCTGTTCTGATCATCTTTGAGCTTTGAACTTTGAATAAAATGATCATAATTAACATTCTTTTTGTTTTACAGTTCAAGTATCACCATCTTTTACCACCCACTCTCGATAAGTGCTGAAGCGATGTCTTGTAAAGTAATCCTCGTTCAATGTTACCACTCATTGTATATTTGTATGGAACAATACACATGTCGAGAATATGCCATGTACTAAACCTATAATAGTGGCCACATTCAATTTTCTCTGCATATCTGCCCACATTTTAGTCATGCGCCTTTCTTATTCTTTTAACATAACTTATATACAGTTTGATTCAAAATGGCTCAATCAAAGTTAAAGAGACTGAAATGATACATCGGACTAAATAGTAAGTGTCCAGTCCCTGACCATTGTATCACGACTTGATACATTAATTCATCAATATAAATTTAGGCAAAAAATTATATTACACAATAGAAATAACTTAAAATAATGGCATGAAACATTGCATCCTCGGCAGTAGTGAAAACATAATAATGAATCATCATCATTTATGTAATATATCTAACATGATGTGTAATAAACGCGTCATTAGATGAAGTTTCCATGTCAAAAAAATATAAAATCACAAAAAGAAGATCTGAGGGCAAGACTTAGTTCATCATCCTCATCGAAAGCAATATACTTTTGATGAGTTGCCGATATCCATCTGTTGGACTTCGTCACTTTGTATAGATTTTTATATAAAAATTTCTTCACTTTAACAAACACCGCAAAAAATAAAAAATAAAATTAAAAAAATCAGAAAGAAGTTTGAGACTTAAAGAGAAAGTAGATCAACATGATTGTCACGTTGAAGCTACAGGGGACTTTGTTCCCAACAAAAGCAATTTCCTTTTACTGAGTTGCAGATCTTCAAACATGAACTTTTATACAAAATATACAGCCACAAAACAAAGAAACCTAGTCTCAGATTTAAATCTTCAAGCATGATCTTCAAATATATCCATAGAGCGTTGGTTTATGTTTGCTGAACCGATTATTATGTATTCATCATCAACTATATACAACAACAAAAAATAACGTATTCTATTAAGTGACAACCATGAATCTTCCAACTTGAAAGTATTAATTATGTCAGTAAGTCATAAGTAGAAAACAGTTGCTGTATATTTCATTTTGATTGGATTGAACCAATATTTCAACTTAAATATCCAAAAAATTCAAATACTTTTGCCATTTACTATTCATGCAAAACTACTTAAGAGTTAAAAGTTCAAACTTATATTATAATTTAGAGTCTAAAAGATTTCCAACAAATCAATGCAAATGTAATGAAATTATAACATTAACATACCGATCATCATCTTAGCATGAACATAAATCATGAATCGCCTTGACTGTTGAGCTCTACTATAGTCAGTATCAGGCTCTGGTCGCTCCGGAGGAATATACTCACCACTGTTCTTTATCTCTCTATTTCCTAAACAAAAGAAAGTAAGATAGTCAAGGCCTATACAAATCAAATATTAGAGACCTTGCATTTACAATATAATTTGAGAACCCATGCTTACCATCTTGACATTCTTCTGTGTTTAACAGCAAAGGCTCTACATTATCATTAGATTCATCCTGGCCCATCCCAGCAACTGTTTCTAAATGATAATAAAACAATATAAACTTCACTTATTTAACGAAGATAGTTGAACTATTTGAATTTCGTATTCATACACATATGCTACGAAAAATGTAATGCAAATAATTGATGGAATGTTTCAGATGCAACCATAGTGTGATTCACACCTGCAATTTAGTGTACGAGAATCATCTGTGTCCAATTCAGATGAACTATCAGAGTCCGAATCTGAAAATTTATTCAAATGTAAGTCCGATTCAGTTGGTGGTCATCTTCCACCAGTAATATTATAGACAACACCAGTGGTTGATTCAATGGATGATCCAATAAGTGGAGCAAGAGTTGCTTGCTCTGCTGCTTCTTGCGCACAATTCTTTCCTGAAGAAACACCAACACCTAACATTGCAGTTCCCGAATTTCTCATCACAGCCTTCACATCAGCAAAATCTACATTTACAAGACCTGGAATCTGCAAATTTGCAGTAATTATTTAAATTGGTTCTAAAATTATGTAACACCCCACACCCGCTATGGTCACTCACTAAGGGAATGTCATAGCATCGGTGGAGTATTTTAGTGAATATAGAACAGAAAAATTACACCAAGACAGACATAGATAGTGCTTGAATTTTAAAACATCATCTCATAACAGCGGAAATAAACATGTCTGGTTACATCATAAAGCCATGATAAAAGTCAAGTACAATATCTGTCAAAATAAAGAAGTACATAATCCCACTCTCTCATACAATAGCCATGACAAAAGAAAAGATAACTGGATAACTGGAGCTTTACATCTACCCAAGCTCCCAAAGGCTGGAACAGCAATCCGATCAAGCTCTACTACCGCTAGGATCCACCGTAGGACCTGAGGGTTGGGAAAAAGATAAAAACAACGGGGTCAGACATAAGTCTGAGTGAGCCCTATAACCTTAACAATACAATTATTAAAGTAATTAGGGTATGACATGAACTCGGTACGGTACCTTTGGGGATAATGACTACACTAAATAGCCAACAACATAGGATGAACTAAGATAACCGTCAGGACGCATCTACCCACCCAAGGATAATTACTATCTGCACCTCACCAGTCATTCCTACTTAAAGGTTGATCCCTTCCAAGGACTTAGAAAATTTCCCCCAATAATTTCATGTACTCCTAGCCCACTACATAGGTGCCGTCTGCCCCTATCTCCACTAGGTGTACTCAGTAATTCTTACCCAGTAGTTTCGTGTACCCCTACATAGGTGTCGTCTGCCCCTATCTTTATTAGGTGTACCCACTACTCCCCATCGATCGGCTCCCTACCGTAGATACCCGTGCTGGTCCCACAGTGGGGTGTATCACTCCCCTAAAGTGGCTACCCAATACTAACGGTGCACGGCTTTATATCTACACGATGCAACAACGGCTTATCTACCAGCCCGGGTCCACACACGCATATGAAACCCGTTGGACTTGCGTTGCCACCGCTAACCCGTTTTGGCCTCTTATAATCAAGCCCAATATGCGTGTCCCGTCACTCGACTTGGGTCGAGCCCACAAAGATACGTTTGGGATATTGGTTGAAATGGGCCCCCACAAGCTACCCACTTAAGCTTGTCAAATATCTAGTGTATCCCACTTAACCCTTTTATCATGTTTAATTACATGTTTCCACTTGGTTAAGTATTCTAATCGTATTTTCTGTTGCCACCCAAGGCAACCCACTAGATTCCACATGCCACCCAAGGCAACCACAAAATTTCCTCATGCCACCCAAGGCACCCACTTAACCCCTCATGTCCCACTACATGCTACCATGGTTAAGTGTTTCTTAATTAATTAAGACCGTGATCTCCCATAAAGACCTCCCACATTAGACTGGCTGTTATGACCGCCTGGTTAAGCCGGTAGAACCCGGGCAGTCTTACGTCATAACAGAGTCTAACCTCGTGTCTTTACCTTAATCACGTATTTAATTTATGGCTAAGACCTCTCACATTGGGCTGACATTTGTAGCAACTGGTTAAGCCGGTCGGGTCCGGGCAGTTTTACACTACAAATGAGTCCAACCTCGTGTCTTAGTCGATTAATTACACCTAATTAATCACCCCCATATTAATTATCCCTAATTAATATCAAGTTTACCATAACATGGGTAGACCTAACTCAATAGGTAAATTCCCATGGGGTAGACCTAACTCAATAGGTAAATTCCCACTTATGGTAATTTATTTTTTTATGGTATGCTTAATCATACCCAATCATCCATTTATTAACATATTTACCCACCCCATCGTTCCCCCCGTAAATCGTTCTCATTTCATGACATAATAAAAGGGGAAGATCCATCACACATATCACGGGTTTAGCATATAACTTTGTCATGGGTTAAGAGGATGTCAACTTGCATATATGAACACATATTAACCCAACTTGCTCTTAAGCATCTACATAACTTGCATAATTATTCATATGACCTCATAAGCATGCATAACATGGTAATCTTGCATTTGAGCATACACCTAACTTGCATAATCATTCACATAACTTCATATGCATGCATAACATGTTAATCTTGCATTTAAACATACACATAACTTGCATCATTATTCACATAACTTCATATGCATGCATAACATGTCAATCTTGCATTTGAGCATACACCTAACTTGCATATTTATTCACATAACTTCATAAGCATGCTTAACATGTTGCATAATAGATCAATGTCCAACTTAGTGTTTTGCATCATAATCATCATGAAACATAGCACCAAACTTGCATAAAGGTATAACATTAAACTTGCATAAAAATGTCATGAACACATATACTAAACTTGCATGACATAGAGCATATAACTTGCAAAACACATGACATATACAATATTAAGCTTGCATAAACACATTGATCCACAAACATAACCATACATCATCATATCCTATCTTAATCAATTTAACAATTGATTATTAAGGGGATAGAAGCTCACCAAAACAAAATTAGCAAACTAATGAAGAAGATTAAGAGGCTAGAAGTTGATTTGGAATGCTATCCCTTCTCTAATTTTTGATGGAGGCTCTCTCAAGTTTCAATTTGCCATAGTTTAGTTACTAGATTTAATTATGAATGAATTAGGGTAGGGTTAGGGTCTTATTTATAGGATTAGGTGAGTGTTTTAGGCCCTTAGATTAACACTAGATTAGATTAGGACCCTTAGATTTAGGAAATCTCTAGAACCAGCCCTCCTAGCCAGCCTGAAACCCAACCTGGTGCAACCTGGTGCACCCAGGTTCAATGGACGGTGCCACCCTGTCGACAGGCAAGTCGACAGGCATGTCGACACCCCTGTCGACAGGCCTGTCGATAGGCCTGTCGACAGCCCTGTCGACATGGGTTGGGCGGGAAGCTTCCCGCCTGACCCCGCCTGGCCCATCCCAAATCTGAATATTTAAATTTTCAAATCTGTTTTAGTTTTAAATTTTTCTGCAAACTTCTTTGGGCCAAAACCGGGCCATACGGACTCCGATTCTCGAAAACTCGGACTCTATTTCGCGTATTTTTCCGAGACGAATGCAATAACGCAGCCCGTTACCCCCAATTCCCACGTCTGAGATTATTTATCCTGAAATTAGTGAATTTTAGTATTAACTAAAATTCGGGGTGTTACATTCTCCCCTCCTTAAAGGATTTCGTCCCCGAAATCTCTAGGCTAAGGAGAATGCATATCCTACCATCCAAACAACCATCTACTCAAACCATCAACCACGGGCATCCATTGTCCTTAAACAGTTTCTAATGATGTATGAGCATATGCAAAAAAAAGTGTGTGTATATGTTCCCTATCTAATGTATGAACATATGCAAACCATGATAGTGCCATGCATCCATTATGTATGCGAGAAAACCCTATCGACACATAGAATATCTACATGAGTGCACAATCATTCACCAAAATGCATCATCCATGTGATAACACAACCATTATACATCCATAAATATATTTTCCTACACACAATTTTATGCAATATGCAATATGAAGTGACTGAGCCGATCTAGTGCCTAGAGTGTGTGTATATGCATCCACGAGCAACCACTAGCAAACACTTGCATCCACTTGCATCCATCAACCATAACATGTCTCAAACACATGTTTCAACCATAGGTTTACCCTATCTAAAGGTCAAAGGTACTAACGAGAGGACATACCAAAGATAAGATAAGTACTAGACAAACGATAAAGGAGAAAGTAAAGACATACCCTCAAAAAGAAATGGGTACAATGAACGCATCTTCGCTTCCGTCTCCCAAGTTGCGTTGCTCTCATCTTCTCCCCATTGCACCTTGACTAGTTGAACCTCTCTGTTTCTTAACTTCCTAGTCTCTGACCCAAGGATGCGAGTAGGAGCTCGTCTAATAGTCGCATCACGCTCTATCTCTATATCTCTAAGCAAGCTCGGCTCTACCACCTCTGCGGTCTCATGTAAGCATTTCCTCAGATGTGATACATGGAATACATCATGAACACCGCTAAGTCTGTCGGGCAACTCCACCCTATATGCCATCCGTCCAATCCTTTCCTTGATAGGAAACGGCCCAACAAACCTTGGTGCTAACTTCCCAACGGATCCGAAACGAACAACATTTCTCAACGGAGATACCTTAACAAAAACCATATCCCCAACCTCAAACTCAAGATCCGTCCTTCTCTTGTCCGCATAAGATTTTTGCCTATCCTGCGCTGCTTTCATCCTTCTCCGAATCAAGTCAATCTTCTCAGAAGTCTCCCTAACCATATCAGGCCCAAGCAAGATCTTATCCATAGATTCCCACCAACATGTAGGTGATCGACAAGGCCTTCCATAGAGAGCTTCGAAAGGAGCCATACCAATACTGGACTGAAAGCTGTTATTATATGCGAACTCCACCAATGGAAGATGCTCTTCCCATGTACCTCAAAAATCTATGATACAAAGTCTCAAAAGGTCTTCTAGAACACGATTCACCCTCTCAGTCTGGCCGTCTGTCTGAGGATGATATGCGGTGCTCAGACACAATTGAGTCCCCACTGCTTCTTGCAAACTTCTCCAGAACTCACTAGTGAAGATAGGATCTCGATCACTCACTATGCTAGAGGGTACCCCATGCAATCGAACTATCTCTCGAAGATATACTGAAGCTAGCCATGGAGCGGTCCTCTTGCTCTTCACAGGTATGAAATGGGCGCTCTTAGTAAGTCTATCTACCACCACCCAAATTCCTGTATTACCCTTTCTTGATCTGGGTAACCCGTCAATAAAATCCATCGAGACGCTATCCCACTTCCACTGCGGAACTTCCAATGGATGAAGCAACCCACCTGGTTTCCTTTGCTCCGCCTTCACTTGCTGGCACACCAAACATCGAGCGACATACTCGGCTACATCTTTCTTCATACTGGCCCAGAAGAAAACCCTCTTCATGTCTTGGTACATCTTATCCCCACCGGGATGAATGGTCATCCTAGAACGGTGTGCATCATCAAGAATAACCTTCCTCAACCCTTCATCTTGCGGTACACAAAGTCTACCATCTCTACGCAAGCACCCCCTATCGTCTAGGGTGTACCTACTCAAATGGCTGGACGACTCCCCCCTTATGAGCTTCTCTATCAACTCAACCAACTGTGGGTCATCTCTCTGGGCTTCCCCAATCCGCCCCAAAAGGGTAGGCCTAACTTCCAAGGAAGCTAGCAAACCGGGTACATAATCAATGGAAGGTCTGAAATCAAACATCGAGATAAACTCCAAGCTTCGTTGTTCTACGAACAATGGACTCAAGGACAACCTCTTCCTGCTCATGGCGTCTGCCACCACGTTACCCTTGCCAGGGGTATACGCTATCTCGAAATCATAGGATGCTAAGAACTCCATCCACCTTTGCTGTCTTAAGTTTAGATCCTTCTGAGAGAACAAGTACTTCAAGGATTTATGGTCAGTGAACAACTCGAATCTCTCACCAAGAAGATAATGGCGCCAGATCTTAAGCGCAAAAACAATAGCGGCCAACTCTAGATCATGGGTAGGGTAATTTTTCTCATGTGGCCTTAACTGCCTTCCACCATAGGCTATTACCCTTCCCTCTTGCATTAAGACTGCGCCAAGTCCTGTCCCACAGGCATCGTTATAGACAACAAATGGCTTGCTCCCATCCGGCAACACCAAAACTGGAGCCGTGGTTAAAGCTCTCTGTAACCGTCGGAACGCATCATCACAATCTACATCTCATGCAAAAACAAGATTCTTCTTCGTTAAGCGGGTTAATGGGGCTGATATCTTCGCGAAGTCTTTAATAAACTTCCTATAATAACCCGCCAACCCCAAGAAACTTCTTACTTCGGTAGCATTTCTAGGAACCTTCCAATCTTGGACTGATACTACCTTCGCGGGATCCACAGCTATCCCTTCCTTGGAGACCACGTGCCCCAAGAACAGCACTTCCTTCCTCCAGAAGTGACATTTAGAGAATTTAGCCTTAAGGCTATGTGCTCGAAGAGTCTTCAATACTTCCCCAAGATGTAGGGCATGCTCTTCTTCACTCTTAGAAAATACTAAGATATCATCCACAAAGACCACCACGAATTTATTAAGGAACTCCCTGAACACCCTACTCATCAAATCAACGAAATATGCAGGGGCGTTCGTCAACCCAAATGGCATTACCAACCACTCATAGAAACCATCCGGAGTTCTAAAGGCAGTCTTGTCTATGCTATCCTCAGCCACCCTCAACTGATGAAACCCCGTGGCCAAGTCCAACTGAGAGAATACTGAAGCGCCAACCAACTGATCGAAAAGATCATCTATCCTCGGCAATGGGTGTCTATTCTTCTTTGTGAGCTTGTTGAGTTCTCTATAGTCTACACAAAGTCTGAGGGACCCATCTGCCTTCGTAGCAAATACTACTGGAGCACCCCACTCCGATATGCTCCGTCTTATGAACCCCTTCTCAAGCAACTCCCCTACTTGCTTATGGAGTTCCCTCCTCTCACGAGGAGCCATGTGGCGCACTGGTAAAGATACAGGTTTAGCATTATCCACCAAATATATTCGGAAGTCAATCTCCCTCTTCGGAGGTAAGCCCCTCACCTCCTCAAACACATCCGGATATTCCCGGACCACTCTAACAGATTGCAAACTCTCGACCGAAGCGTCAAGCGATTCAAGATAACTTAGCATAACAGAATCCCTGGGATTACAAGAGATCTCGAGAGTGTTACCCAAGCGGGTCATGAGCCTAACAACTCTCCTTTCGCAATCAAGAACGGCACCATTACTGGATAACCAGTCCATGCCCAAAATCAACCCATAGCCCGTGAAGCCCAACACAAAAGCATCACATCTAAACTCTATGCTAAGTATAGAAATCTTCAAACCCAAACATACCATGGACAAATAAGTGGAGCCCCCAATTGGGTTTGAAACAACCAAGGGATCATCTACCAGACTGGTGTCTAAGTGCAGTGACTCAACTAATGATGATGAGATGAACGAATGCGATGCGCCTGAATCAAACAATGTACGGACAGGATGGTCGAATAGAAAAACCAAACTTTCAACGGAAATAGTTCTACCTCTCTCCTGAATCGGTGGAACCGCGAGAGCCTGTACTTGCCCCCTAGCCTGACTCGGTGCCATAAGAGCTTGCACCTGTCCTCCTGAGGTAGATCCCGTCCTTTGCCCCTTCTTAGGGCAATCTTTCACTAAATGCCCTGCTTCGCCACAGTGGAAGCAGCCGGTCTTCTTCTTCTTGCGACAATCCTTGCTTAGGTGACCAGGTGTCCCACAATTGAAACACTTCTTCTTCTTGCTCTTGCCACCGTTGCCTTTCCCACCTTTGCTTTGCTGCTGTTGAGGTCTCTTTTGATCTCCCTTCTTTTCGGGTGCCTTATTAGCATTAGGACCCTTCTCTTCCTCATACATGAGTGCCATGTCAACTAGCTTCTCAAAGGTGGCCCCCATAGGGATATGAGTCATAGCCAACCCATGCATAGGTTCATTCAAGCCTTTCACAAACCGCAAAGCCTTCTTCTCCGGTGTATTCACCATATCTAGGCCAAACCTTGCCAACTGATTAAACTTGTTAACATATTCCTTCACCGAAAGATTTCCTTGCTTTAGAGTCAAGAATCTCTCCATATACAAGTTCTCCTCCGCCCTTGAGAGAAACTTTGCCACAAATCTTTGCCTGAAATCCGCCCAAGAGTCAACGGGGCGTTCTCCATTAGTGACCTCCCACCAGAATGAGGCCTCTCCCTTCATTAACCAAGCAGCCAACTTGACTTTCTTTCCTTCTTCCATCTCAAAGATATCTATCAACTCTTCCACCTCCTTAAGCCAATCTCTAGCCTCCACAAAAGTTTCAGATCCTTGAAAAGGTTTCCCTCCCATAGCTTTAAACTCCTTACAAGTCTTAGCAAAAGTATCCGTGCGAGGAGGAGGGGGAGGAGGAAGATCGGGTGCTACAGTTGGTGGAGGAACATTTGCTGGACCCGTAGTGGTGGCCCTAGCCTCCATCAATCTCCTATACCATACTGGTACCGTCACACCCTCCGGAAGATTAAGATTCTCGGCCATGCTGAAACGAAAGAGGAAAGATTCAAAATGGAGAATTCGAAGGATATATATATGGCTATTGGGGATTATGCTTTTCTTTCAAAAACTTTTTCTCTCAAAAGACATGTTTTTGAAAATATCTTTTCCAAAAATGTTTTAGAAAAATAGTTTTCTAAAAATTTTATCTGTTCCGGTATCCTTTGCTCTGATACCACGTGTAACACCCCACACCCGCTATGGTCACTCACTAAGGGAATGTCATAGCATCGGTGGAGTATTTTAGTGAATATAGAACAGAAAAATTACACCAAGACAGACATAGATAGTGCTTGAATTTTAAAACATCATCTCATAACAGCGGAAATAAACATGTCTGGTTACATCATAAAGCCATGATAAAAGTCAAGTACAATATCTGTCAAAATAAAGAAGTACATAATCCCACTCTCTCATACAATAGCCATGACAAAAGAAAAGATAACTGGATAACTGGAGCTTTACATCTACCCAAGCTCCCAAAGGCTGGAACAGCAATCCGATCAAGCTCTACTACCGCTAGGATCCACCGTAGGACCTGAGGGTTGGGAAAAAGATAAAAACAACGGGGTCAGACATAAGTCTGAGTGAGCCCTATAACCTTAACAATACAATTATTAAAGTAATTAGGGTATGACATGAACTCGGTACGGTACCTTTGGGGATAATGACTACACTAAATAACCAACAACATAGGATGAACTAAGATAACCGTCAGGACGCATCTACCCACCCAAGGATAATTACTATCTGCACCTCACCAGTCATTCCTACTTAAAGGTTGATCCCTTCCAAGGACTTAGAAAATTTCCCCCAATAATTTCATGTACTCCTAGCCCACTACATAGGTGTCGTCTGCCCCTATCTCCACTAGGTGTACTCAGTAATTCTTACCCAGTAGTTTCGTGTACCCCTACATAGGTGCCGTCTGCCCCTATCTTTATTAGGTGTACCCACTACTCCCCATCGATCGGCTCCCTACCGTAGATACCCGTGCTGGTCCCACAGTGGGGTGTATCACTCCCCTAAAGTGGCTACCCAATATTAACGGTGCACGGCTTTATATCTACACGATGCAACAACGGCTTATCTACCAGCCCGGGTCCACACACGCATATGAAACCCGTTGGACTTGCGTTGCCACCGCTAACCCGTTTTGGCCTCTTATAATCAAGCCCAATATGCGTGTCCCGTCACTCGACTTGGGTCGAGCCCACAAAGATACGTTTGGGATATTGGTTGAAATGGGCCCCCACAAGCTACCCGCTTAAGCTTGTCAAATATCTAGTGTATCCCACTTAACCCTTTTATCATGTTTAATTACATGTTTCCACTTGGTTAAGTATTCTAATCGTATTTTCTATTGCCACCCAAGGCAACCCACTAGATTCCACATGCCACCCAAGGCAACCACAAAATTTCCTCATGCCACCCAAGGCACCCACTTAACCCCTCATGTCCCACTACATGCTACCATGGTTAAGTGTTTCTTAATTAATTAAGACCGTGATCTCCCATAAAGACCTCCCACATTAGACTGGCTGTTATGACCGCCTGGTTAAGCCGGTAGAACCCGGGCAGTCTTACGTCATAACAGAGTCTAACCTCGTGTCTTTACCTTAATCACGTATTTAATTTATGGCTAAGACCTCTCACATTGGGCTGACATTTGTAGCAACTGGTTAAGCCGGTCGGGTCCGGGCAGTTTTACACTACAAATGAGTCCAACCTCGTGTCTTAGTCGATTAATTACACCTAATTAATCACCCCCATATTAATTATCCCTAATTAATATCAAGTTTACCATAACATGGGTAGACCTAACTCAATAGGTAAATTCCCACTTATGGTAATTTATTTTTTTATGGTATGCTTAATCATACCCAATCATCCATTTATTAACATATTTACCCACCCAATCGTTCCCCCCGTAAATCGTTCTCATTTCATGACATAATAAAAGGGGAAGATCCATCACACATATCACGGGTTTAGCATATAACTTTGTCATGGGTTAAGAGGATGTCAAC
Source organism: Allium sativum (assembly GCA_030737875.1). Classification (NCBI taxonomy): domain Eukaryota; kingdom Viridiplantae; phylum Streptophyta; class Magnoliopsida; order Asparagales; family Amaryllidaceae; genus Allium; species Allium sativum. Next base: position 163,545,683 of record CM060926.1, read on the forward strand.
TTGCATATATGAACACATATTAACCCAACTTGCTCTTAAGCATCTACATAACTTGCATAATTATTCATATGACCTCATAAGCATGCATAACATGGTAATCTTGCATTTGAGCATACACCTAACTTGCATAATCATTCACATAACTTCATATGCATGCATAACATGTTAATCTTGCATTTAAACATACACATAACTTGCATCATTATTCACATAACTTCATATGCATGCATAACATGTCAATCTTGCATTTGAGCATACACCTAACTTGCATATTTATTCACATAACTTCATAAGCATGCTTAACATGTTGCATAATAGATCAATGTCCAACTTAGTGTTTTGCATCATAATCATCATGAAACATAGCACCAAACTTGCATAAAGGTATAACATTAAACTTGCATAAAAATGTCATGAACACATATACTAAACATGCATGACATAGAGCATATAACTTGCAAAACACATGACATATACAATATTAAGCTTGCATAAACACATTGATCCACAAACATAACCATACATCATCATATCCTATCTTAATCAATTTAACAATTGATTATTAAGGGGATAGAAGCTCACCAAAACAAAATTAGCAAACTAATGAAGAAGATTAAGAGGCTAGAAGTTGATTTGGAATGCTATCCCTTCTCTAATTTTTGATGGAGGCTCTCTCAAGTTTCAATTTTCCATAGTTTAGTTACTAGATTCAATTATGAATGAATTAGGGTAGGGTTAGGGTCTTATTTATAGGATTAGGTGAGTGTTTTAGGCCCTTAGATTAACCCTAGATTAGATTAGGACCCTTAGATTTAGGAAATCTCTAGAACCAGCCCTCCTAGCCAGCCTGAAACCCAACCTGGTGCAACCTGGTGCACCCAGGTTCAATGGACGGTGCCACCCTGTCGACAGGCAAGTCGACAGGCATGTCGACACCCCTGTCGACAGGCCTGTCGACAGCCCTGTCGACATGGGTTGGGCGGGAAGCTTCCCGCCTGACCCCGCCTGGCCCATCCCAAATCTGAATATTTAAATTTTCAAATCTGTTTTAGTTTTAAATTTTTCTGCAAACTTCTTTGGGCCAAAACCGGGCCATACGGACTCCGATTCTCGAAAACTCGGACTCTATTTCGCGTATTTTTCCGAGACGAACGCAATAACGCAGCCCGTTACCCCCAATTCCCACGTTTGACATTATTTATCCTGAAATTAGTGAATTTTAGTATTAACTAAAATTCGGGGTGTTACAAATTATGATAGGACAAGTAGCTACATGAACTTACAGTTATAGCGTCAGATATCCCTTGAACACCTTGGCGTAAAACATCATCTGCCAACAGAAATGCATCGTGAAGAGGGGTTTTCTCATCTACTATATCTAATAATCGGTCACTAGGAATAACAATTAGAGCATCAACATTCTTCTGTAGTTTCTCCATAGCTTCTAGTGCCTGCGTTATGGAGAAAGGAATTGGAATATCGATTACAATTAAAAGGAAAGGGAAAACTGATAAGGTATTATAACCTCTACATCAATAGAAATTATGTGGATGGGTTAACAAAAGAAATAAACAGTGCAACTGAAGACACTCCCAGTCAATGTGCTTTACAACCAACTTGAAACTAATATTATAAAGAACAAAAGACATTTCAATCTGGGCATTTGAATAAAAGTCAACGACTCATGTCCTTGTGTATGGTTAGACATCCATTTGTTAAATTTAAAAGACAATTACACTATTTTCTATTTTATTTAAAAAATAAAGAACAAATGAACAAGTAAAAGTGGGAGAATTTTAAGCCAATCCGGCGAATGGGCTTGAATATTGATTGGGTTAGATTCAGTTAAATGGTCAAAGAAAGGACAGAGGAACTAAAGAGATGAACTTACTTGAAGAAACATATCTCACTGTAATGGATTTGCACATAAGAATTCAAAACCTAATGCTTTTTACTTATCATTAGTCGCTAATCCATTTTATGCTCAACTGATGTAGAAATAAACTTATTTATCTGGTCAATGACGTTGAATATAGCAATATGAAATTTGATGGCATTCAAACAGCACAAAACATGTGCGTTATCCTTGATATCTCATTCAAATGTCATCCAGCAAATATGCATGTGTTATAATGGCTATTCATATTTTATGTGAATTACTCAACCGTTTGTTGGTGTGAACAGAACTAGATTTAGTAGCTGCTTTTTACCATCAATCCTTCATGTCGGTACAGTGCACACGCACCTCTCCATCTCACACACATACATTCATATACACATACTTGCACTCACACACACAAATATTTGCTTTTACACAAACACGAGAAACATTAGAAATTCAAGGCCAATATTACAAATTTGTAATCCCCCGGAAACGTGTTGAAGTACATCTTGTTTAAAAAAACACACAGGCTCAACTGATGCATAAATGCAAGTTCCTCTAAATGTTATTTAAATGCACGTCCAACAGGCTCCCAGCTTACAACTGTACATTCACCGGTGAGGGGAAATCTCGACCGCAGAAGTAACATATAAATTTGTAATTGTAATTACAGTAAAAAAAAAACAAGATTCATTTTATAAAAAAATATGGTTTGTTAGAAAAACTTAAAGCATTAGGAGCTAGATAGATATAGTAAGGATATGCGTTTTATACAGTAAAAAAATACCTATCCTTTATTCATTTCGTATTTTTTCCCATTTACTTTTTTCTCGATCCTTGTTTACGCTATTTTCATAACTGTCAAAGGAGTCAGCGATGAAAGTCCCACGAGGTATTCTGAATAAAATTTATACCTGAATTCAAAGAATACATCAACAAACACCACCGAACAAAAACGATGTTATTCTGAATAAACTTATACGTGAAATCAATAGCTATATTAATATCAACTAATGATCTGAGGAAACAACTGTGTATATGCCTACAATACTCTATTCAATACTCTATATTAATATCAACTAATGATCTAATAAAAAACTAGCATATGCAATGAAGTTTTTTGTCAGAAATAACATGTTCTGTCAAACGATGTGTAGTATTCTAGGGCCACTATTTTTCTGCATTCCAATCCTTGTTTGCACAGAAAGCAAATTAACATGTTCTGTCAAATGATACACAAATAGTTACATGTTTAAGGAAAAGAACAAACTAAATATATTTACATGAAAAAGAAAAGGATCAAACGAAAGTACATGCAGGTTACATATTACTTAGACAACTAAAAGAATGTCAGTGCTGACTTGACACTAATTTGTATGTTGTTGAGGGCTTCAGCGGGATGGATAATAAATAAAGCTTCAATGTTACAAACTGAGTTTTCACAAGGGTTTGTCATCGCATAAATCACTACAATAATGTGGAAGGCGATTGCAGCCATAATAACAGGTACATCAGTAATGTGTTCAAAAAATGATTGCTTACTAAAATATGAAAGTAACCTTGGTTGCTTTGTAGTTCCAAAGTAGAGCACATAAATAGTCATTCTCAGTCCCGAGCTTCTAATAAAAATCAACTACCAGTAAATTTGGTATCGCTGATGTATACTTTAACTCCTGTTCTAAATATTTCTTCAAAATTGAAAAATCAAATTTCTTTATTCCTAAATGGTAAAAAATTATTCTTAAAGAACATTCAACTGAGATTACAGATTGCAGCTAAAAAGAGAGTTTTACTGAAATTAGAACTTAAAAGAAACTGAAACCCAAAGTCTGTAAAACATTAAACCAGAAGTCAAAACTGAATTGTATAAATCTAAAACTAAAGTGAGATGAGATCTAACACTCCACAGCAATCTCAGCAACCAAAAAAAAATCCCGATTTCCATCGCTTTCTTCATCATCCGCTACCTCCTTCTAATACACTGCTAGCTCTTGACAAGCCAACTCCACTGCAAATTTATACGTGAAATCAATAAAGACTAGATAAATGAAATTTATACGTGAAATCGACAAGGCAAAAAATCAAACAAAATTTATACCTGAAGGAGTGAACGCGAGATGAATGCGAGAAAAAGTCGAACAGAGATCCCCAAATTTTGATTAGAGAGGAACGAATTTGAAGTTTTTAATCCTCAACATGCTGCGTTTTTTTTTCATTTTCTTCTGTAATCGGATTTGGATTATTGATTTTGGCGGCCGTTGTTTGCAAAAGCGTTGCCCAAACGAATGAGAAAGGGAAAAATAGGGTTAAGGATGTCACTTTACGTTTTTACCCTTAGAAATTGACCCTCCCAACACAAATAAGCATTGACAATAAAAAAAATTATAATTATGTATTTTTAACAACACTTTTTTAGCATAGAAACACTTATTATTGTTGCTACCCGGCAACACAAATAAGTGTTGACAACTAAGAAAAAAAAGGGTTACCAAATGGCCATTATGGTGTAGTGGAACGATTGGCGCAGCTGGGGGAGGAACGTCTCTTTGGCCTTCGGCTGGTTCTGTGGCCTCCAAGTAATTACGGAACCATCCAGGTATCGTAACACCCTCTGGGATATTAGGAATGTTTTGATCCTCAGACATGCTGAAAAGAAAAAGAGGGAGAGATTTAGACAAAGGACCAAAGGATATTACATATGGCTTTTTGGGGAATACTATCAAAATAGACTTTTCTTTTTCGAATTTACTTTCTTTTAAAGACTTTTTGAAAAATATTTTTCAAAAACTTGTATCTAATCTGGAAACCTTCAGCTCTAATACCATGTGTGACACCCCACGTCCGTTAATGTCACTCACAAAAGGGAATGCATTAAGTTTTGTGAAGCGTTTAGGTAAACAGACACAGAATATTACATGATAGATATAAAAAAATTTGCTGCGGAAATAAACAAATTTATTACTCATCAAAATACCATGGTCCAAAGCATCATTTTTCTGAAATATAAAAACCCATTACCACATAAAAACCACTGTCTTGTACTTTAGAAATATCAGAGTACATAAAAGAGAGAAAATACCCCCAATAACAAAATATAGCCATTGCAACGAGAATAGGAGCTTGATCCATACATGTTAGAAGCTCCAGCAATCAAGCAAAATCACAGTCAAGCTTGAGTGTTTCCTCCCTGAGAACCTGGAGGGAATGGAAGAGAGAAGGAAAAACAAAAGGGGTCAGGCACGAAGTCTGGCAAGTCTAGTTACTTTTATCCAGTAAATAAAAAAGGTAATCATGACAGGCATAAGTTGGATAAGAAAGATCACTTTACAAATGGCAGGTGTGACAAGGCAGATAAGGTAAGGTGTATATAAGCTTCACTAATGACTATTCTGCACTGTTGCTAGTATAACTTAAAATGAGATGATTCCTTCCATTATAAGTCGGTATATTTAGGGTATACATCCGTGTATACCCTAACCACTACCCTAATCGATCGGCTCCCAACTCTATAGATACCCTGCGCTAGCCCCATAGTAGGGGGTATCACATCCCTAAAGTGGCAACCCATGATGTGCACAGTCATATCTACTAGTGTTAAGGTCATCTTGTCCACCTCTGCCCGACCCATGCACGCATTGTCCCCGGTCGGTTTGTGCCGTCTACACCACCCGTCATGTTTTGAATCTTTTATAATCAATCAGTAAGCGTGCCCCTTCTCCACCTAGTACGGAGTTCTCATCCCTGATACCAACTACAGGTTATTGATTGAAATGGGTCCCACACAATATGATACAAGCTCTCCCCTTTGACTTGTATCCCCACTAGGCTTTCCACTGACTATGTATACCCTAAAGGGTGATCTTTAATTACATAGCCCAATACCAGTTATGCTTACCCTAAAAGGGTTATCTTTAATTACGTAACTCTCACAGAATATGATACAAGCTCTCCCCTTTGCCTTGAATCCCCACTAGGCTTTCCACCGACTATGTATACCCTAAAGGGTGATCTTTAATTACATAGCCCTATACCAGTTATGCTTACCCTAAAAGGGTGATCTTTAATTACATAACTTTACCGGGTTAAGTTTATGGGTCTATATAAATATATATATATATGTATATATATATATATATGTATATATATATGTTACCCACCCTCTTTAGTTATACTTAACCCACCCACTATCGAAGCATGTTTATTTAATGGTTAAGTTCGTGGGCCTATATATACTAATATTAACCACCTACCCAAGATTTACTTATCCCACCCCTTTTGTTCAAACAAGTTAACTTAACGCCCAACTTAAATTTAAGTTCATACAATCCCTATGGATTAGCTTAGGTTAAGTAGTCCAATTCATTACCATGTCCATTAATGGTTTATGTTGAGTCAAGGACTTTTAATGATCGTTTTGATTAATGACGAGAAGAAGCTTCATGATCGACAAAAAGAAGATTCAATGGTTTCATAGGTTAGAAGTTGGTTATTTAGAGTATTTTATGTTAAAATTTATCCTCAAATAATCATACTTCTCATTGCTTTCAAAATTATGCATGAAAACTCGTTTTTACTGTATATTGACAAAAACAGGTCAACCTGTTAAAAATAATAGGTCAACCTATTTTTAAATATAACAGGCCAACCTGTTAAAATTAACAGGTCAACAGCTTTTTGAAATAACGGTCAAAAACCTGTCAACCTATTAATTTTTCCTGTCGACCTATTTTGGAATTTCATGAAGAGTCATCTTCTTTCTTGAAAAGTTGTATCCATTTCTCTTCATTTAAAATCTTTTCTTTTGATTGCAACTTTTCACCAACAATTGCAACTTCTCAATTACTATAAATACATCAGTTTTCAATCAATCAAATCACCGAATTTTCTCTCTATTCTCTGATCTATATTGTATTATTCTTAGCATTCAAAAAGCACTCAAAAACATTCAATTATCGTTTGAATCTCCAAGCATATTTAACACACTTGTGATTCAACTCGATAATACACTTCCAAATCTTTGCAAACATCATTATATATTTAAGGATAAGATTATAGGAAGGTTGTACTCAATCATTGACTAATCAGTGTTGAAGAAAGAACATATTCAAGGTCAAACTCTTGTAATCTTCTTGTGGGTAAGCTTGTAGCCCGTGAAATCAAGTGGGTAAGCTTGTAGCCCGTGAAATCAAGTGGGTAAACTTGTAGCCTGCAAATCAAGTAGTGTTGTGAACCTGTTCCTCTGGGTGAAGCGAGGGTGTTGTTTAGTGAAAAGCCGAAGAGGAGCTTCGGGACTGGACGTAGGACGGGAGGTCCAAACCAGTATAAAAATCCTGGTGTCATTACTCTACTTTACTTTATCTACAGCATTTGTATCTCTTAGTGATATATTTCTTGTTTGTGAAATTTTACCTGCGTAACTATTGAATAGCTTAAGTTATCACATACATTCCGCATAGCCATATTATAGATCCTGCACAAGTCGTACACACTCGATTTTTTCAACTGGTATCAGAGCAAGGTCATCATATAACCATAACACAGTTATTTGATATATTCTAGTAATATGGCAAATAACGTAAGTACGAGTAACACCACTTACACTGAAGGTCAATTGACACATAGACCTCCTTTCTTTAATGGCCTAAACTATAGCTATTGGGCAACACGTATGGCTTTTTATATGCAATCAACAAGTTATGACGCTTGGAATGCTACTCAGAAAGAAATAGTTAATCCAACAACTGAGTATGCAGAATGGACTCCTGCTGAGAAAACAGCAGCAGCTGTAAATGCAAAAGCAATAAATATGTTGTTTTGTGCATTAGACCAAAATGAGTATAACCGGGTTAGTATCTGTACCACTGCTTATCAAATTTGGCAAACACTAAAGACCACTCATGAAGGTATTAACAAGGTTAAACAAGCAAAAATAGCTTTGTTGAAAGGTCAATTTCAAAATTTTAAAATGAAGCCAAATGAAACAATCAATGAGATGTATTCAAGGTCTCAAACTATTCATCATGCTCTTATCGGGTTAAGGAAAAAATATTCTGACTTTGATGTAGTTTCAACAGTCCTACATTCACTGACTAATGAATGGAAAGGAAAAGTTTTAGCCATAGAAGAAGCTAATGATCTTTCCACCATGAAGCCAGATGAATTGATAGGAAATCTTATGTCCTATGAAGCTAACTTGCAGGCTCGAAAAGAACAAAAAGAAGAGAAGAAAAATGTAGCTTTTCATGCTGATGAAGACATCTCAGATTCTGAAGATGAGGATCTAGCATTCATTGCAAAAGGATTCAAAAAATTCTTAAAGCAACGAAAAGCTAGTCGATACAACAGAAAGAAGTTCGGATCAAACAGACTATCATCATCAAATGTAGAATGCTTTAACTGTCGTAAGAAGGGACATATGCAAAATGATTGTCCAGAACAAAAGAAGAAGACAGAAAATGACAATTTCAAACACAAAAAGGACAAGCCAAAGAAACGGGCATTCTCAGTAACTTGGGATGATTCAGAATCATCTTCATCAGAAAGTGAAAGCGACTCAGATAATGAACAAGCAAATATATGCTTTATGGCTAAAGAAGATAAGGTACAAATTCCTTATTTTGAAGAAGTTCTTGATATAAATGCTGAGTTGATATATAAATTTAAAGATATGAAACGACAATGCAAACAAGCTCAAGCTGATTTAAGTAGAGTAGAATTTGAACGAGATATGTTAAAAGATGAAAAGAAAATATTAGAAGAAGAACTTGAAAAGGCTCAAGAATCATCATCTAATATTGACTCTCAACTATCACTTTTGACTCAAGAAATTAAAGTTCAAAAAGAGAAGAATGATACTCTTACTACTGAGAATCATGAGCTTAAAGCAAAAGTTAAATCTCTAGATCTTGAAAAACTAGTTTACAAACAAAGTTAGACTATATTACTAAAAATGTTTCTAACTTTAACAAAGGTCGAGAAAATTTGACAAAAATTATTGAGAGTTCACAATCAGCTAAAAATAAGCAAGGGTTGGGATATAAGAAACAAGTTATCAAGAAACATCTTGGTAAAAGAAAAAGGAAAAATAAGGTAGTACAAGAAACTGAAGCTAAGAAAAATCTTAGTTTATTATATTCCAAACCAAAACCGATTGTGAAATCTCAAAAGAAGAATGTCAAATCTATAAAAATATGGGTCCCTAAAACAAATAATAGTTTTATTAGAAACAAGTACATTCAAAACTTTTTGAGTATTGTGCATCATAATCCAAATTATTTGTATAAAGGGGATACCGGACCCATATGGGTTTGGACTCCTAAGACCTAACTCTTAGGACCCTATAAAAAGTGGGTACCATGGACTTAACTTTATTTTTTGCAGGTCCCACTTAAGAAAAGAGGAAAGTGGATACTGGACAGTGGTTGCTCAAAGCATATGACTGGAGACAAGAGCTTATTAACAAATATCACGTATTCGGATGGTGGTTCAGTCACTTTTGGAGATAATTCAAAAGGCTATATCATCGGCAAAGGCGATGTGAGCAATTTTGGTACATCTAACTTACCTCTTATTACAAATGTCATGTTAGTTAAGAATTTGAAACATAATTTATTAAGTATCAGTCAATTGTGCGACAAAGGTTTTATCATTTCTTTTTCGGATAGTAAATGTAGTATTTTAGATAAAGATCAAAATATAGCTTTTGAAGGACATAGAGATAGAAACATCTATATTCTGAATATGAATATCAATCATAATTCAGATATGTGTCTTGTAGCAAATGATAATGATCCATGGCTATGGCACAAACGTTTCTGTCATATAAACTTCAGAACTATTGACAAGCTAGCCAAGAACGAACTAGTTAAAGGTTTACCCAAACTTAGCTTTAAAGTTGACAATCTTTGTGACGCATGCCAAGTAGGAAAATTGACAAAATCATCATTTAAATCTAAGAAGGTAATATCAACATGACAACCACTTGAGTTATTGCATATGGATTTATTTGGACCTACTCAAATACAATCCATAAATCATAGTCGATATGTGTTTGTAATTGTTGATGACTATTCTCGTTATACATGGGTAATTTTCTTAAAAAATAAAAGTGACACGTTTACTCATTTCAAATCCTTCGTCAAGAAAATTCAAAAGTCAAAAGGACTTAAGGTTAAAAATATAAGAAGTGAACATGGCGGAGAATTCGAAAATAATGAATTTGAACATTTTTGTACAAAGAAAGGTATTAATCATAATTTTTCATTTCCTCGAACTCCACAACAAAATGGAGTTGTAGAACGTAAAAATCAGACATTACAAGAATGTGCAAGGACATTATTAAATGGAAGTACTTTACCAAAACATTTTTGGGCAGAAGCTGTAGCAACTGCGTGTTATGTTTTGAATCGTGTATCCATTCGACCTCTTACTAAAAATACACCTTATGAATTATTTAATGAAAGAAAGCCAAATATTTCATACTTCAAAGTTTATGGTTCAAAATGTTTTATTTTAAACACGAAAGATCATCTTGGTAAATTTGATTCAAAAGCTGATGAAGGAATCTTTATTGGTTATTCGGATCAAAGCAAGGCTTATCGTGTATTCAATAAGAGAACTAAAACTATTGAAGAATCACTTCATGTATCTTTTGATGAATTCTATAAACCGTCTCATAATATATCGGATGACGAAGAAACTATAGTCACTGATAATCCTACCATCACAAATAATGTTTCTGACTCATAAATTATTGAGAATATTCCTCAACCTGTTATTATACCTTCTCCACCGAGATTTAGATCTCCTTCGAGAATTCTAAGAGATCATCCAGTTCAAAATGTTATTGGAGAAGTAACATCACAAACTAGAACAAGGAGTCAACTTAATCAAATGGGTCATGTTGTGTTTATCTCAAATATCGAACCTAAAAATCCTAAGGAAGCTGCTACTGATGAATACTGGATCATTGCCATGCAACAAGAACTAAACCAGTTCGAGCGCAATGATGTATGGGAACTTGTTCCAAGGCCGACTGATCAATCAGTTATAGGAACTAAATGGGTATATAAAAATAAGGCCAATGAACAAGGGAACGTTACTAGAAATAAAGCAATATTGGTAGCACAAGGATATAATCAGGAAGAAGGTATCGATTATGAAGAAACCTTTGCACCCGTAGATCGATTAGAAGCTATTCGAATATTACTATCCTTTGCGTGTCATCATGATTTCAAACTTTATCAAATGGATGTCAAAAGTGCTTTTTTAAATGGGTTTATCAAAGAGATTGTATATGTCGAACAACCTCCTTTGTTCGTACATGAGAAATATCCAGATCATGTATATAAACTTAAGAAAGCTTTATATGGATTAAAACAAGCACCTCGTGCTTGGTATGAACGATTAAGAAGCTATCTCATAGACTCTGGATTTCAAATTGGGAAAGTTGATCAGACTTTATTCATTAAACATTCTCGAAAAGATATATTAGTTATCCAAATATATGTAGACGACATTATCTTTGGTTCAACAAACGATGAACTTTGCAAAGAATTTGCAAATATTATGACCGAAGAATTTGAAATGTCACATATGGGAGAACTATCATATTTCCTCGGTCTTCAAATCAAACAGCTTTCAAATGGTATGTTTATCAATCAAGAAAAATATTGCGAAAATCTAGTTAAACGCTTCGGACTAGAAAATACCTCTGGTAAACCAACTCCTATGAGTACGACCACACATCTTGAAAAAGATGAATTTGGAAAGAATGTTGACCAGAAGTTATATCGTAGTATGATAGGTTCTCTATTATATTTAACAGCTAGTCGTCCTGACATTATGATGAGTGTTTGTTTGTGTGCACGTTTTCAAGCCGATCCTAAAGAATCACACTTACGAGCAGTGAAACGTATAATTCGCTATCTTAATAAAACCAAAGATTTTGGTCTTTTCTATCCAAAAGAATGTACATTTTAATTAGTATCATATAGTGATGCTGATTTCGGAGGATCACGAACGGATAGAAAGAGCACAAGTGGTACGTGCCATTTTATTGGAAAATCACTTGTCTCTTGGTTTAGTAAGAAACAATATTGTGTTTTACTTTCGACGTGTGAAGCGGAATATATATCAGCGGCACTAGCATGTACACAAGTTATATATATGCAACAAACACTTAAAGACTTCGGTATAAACTTATCGAATTCTATTATATATTGTGATAACGCGAGTGCGATAAATTTATCCAAAAACCCAGTTAACCACTCTCGGACTAAACACATCGATATTCGACATCATTTTCTGAGAGATAACATTGAAAAGGGTAATATAAATCTTCAATACGTAAATACGGAAAATCAACTAGCTGATATATTTACGAAGCCTCTACTGGAATCAAGTTTTGTCAAATTACGTAGAGAGCTAGGGTTGGTGAGACGACCCGAACTTCCCCGTGAAGGAAAGCACGGATAGAATTGAGTACAAGACAAAATAGAACGCAAGCAGAAGAACATTTCATTGTTATTACAACAATTCCATCAGATACAAGAATATACAGAGTATAAATGAATAAATTACTTTCAATAAATATCAAAGATTACAAGAAATTACATAGCAGCGGAAAAATATACAAAACACAACTGAAAGTGATACACGGATACAGAGCTTTCCGAGCATCGTTCCAGCTGCAAATCAGGATCCTGTGAATATAAATCTGCAAAACCAAAACTACTAGCTGCCCGTATGGAAAATAGGGGCACCCAGAGTTTAGGTTAAAACAATAAACTCCAGATCAGTCATGTGACTGGTGTAAGAACTAAAACAGTTATTTAAGACTTTACTTTAAAGATAGTAATTCAAGGGACCACGCCGTATAACACGGAACGGGTTTCCTCCCAAGAATACTAGTGAATATAACAAAACAACACAATGCTTTTTGGAAAAAATGAAGCTATTATAAGACCCAGGTCCCATCAAACAATGCAATGCAAGCCGGAGGATAGGGTTTTCCCTTATAATAGCCAAATAATGCTTGATACGTTTAAAACAAATCAGTTGATACTATTATAGGTGTATAGTGTCAAAACAATTTCAATCATAAATATCAATCATAGACGGCATGGGTACCATATATCATGTCGTCATACTAGTTCTACAATTAAAACCACAATATCACGTATTGGAAATTGGATTTCCGTCATGAGTCGAGGCAAGGGGCAAGCTCCTCTCCGCGTTCGAGACACTCTAGCAAATGTCTCAGGACCCCACTATGATCCTTTGGAACCTCCAAGGCCGGTCCTCTCTTACTTTTGAGGATTGGTAATTCCTGAACACACGTTTCCCGGTCCTTACAAACCTATATCCGAGGCGCCTCGTATCCAACAACCACACAGGTGAAAAGTATATAAATGCCAGGGCTGGTAGGTCACTGACACCACCCTAGCTAGAAATAAACGTCGTGCACTCCTTGGGTCCGTATCCCGTTTTTGACTCATACCGAGGTGTGAGGCTCGCGAATTCACGTTATACACAAAGCTATGCCACACAGGCCATGCTTCGATCATCAACCACAAGACTTTGCTTTTCAACAGAAGCCTTGATCAATTGCCACTTACGCGTGCCACATTGGAAATTCACTCCATGCGACTGATGTCCATCGATATACAACCTCTGAGCTCGTACGTCTCAGAGAAGGGCGTTAAGCAAGAGAATAAATTCTCCGCCGCCAAACAGATGTATATTTAATAAAGATCAATCAACACAGAATAAAATCCAATGTCAGACACACAATCCATTTACAAGTTCATTCTGGGTCTGAACGAAACCGGAGGCACTTTCCTCGCATATCCATCCATCTCCAAGTACGTCTGGACGATCACCAACTATTTCCCTCATCTTGGGTGTACAGCCCAATCGAGATCATCAGTAATCACCCAAACGATGTGAAGACTTACGGTCTTCAACCACCTTCTTCATCTTCGACATCTCGTCGAATCGGTTATTCAGAATGGGTATAAACCCGGCCTTTCTGAATGACCCACGTATATGATAAATAAAGGTTACAAAAACACAACGAACGCCTCATTCCAATTCAGAATATTCTTTTATTCACAAAATCACATTCTTAGGGAAAGGTTCCCATTAATTTTATCCAAGATAAATTCTTCTAATTTTATTCTTTAATCCTCCTTTGGATATCATTTCAAACTAGTCGGGATTAACGAAACACACCGAAGTAATTATTTATTTTATTTCCCAATCCCAACCTATATATCCCATGGAGCAAAACTAGTGATACTCCATTCCTAACACCACGGTGTTATCGGTACAATTAATTACCATTTCACGTTCAAATCTAATTAAAGATTTAACTATCGCTTTGGAGCAAAACTGGTGATACTCCACTCTCGATCACTTTTCAGATTTGATAATTTAAATTATCAATTCACATTTTAATCTAATTAAAGATTCATTAAAACTCCACTTAGTTTTAATCTTCTCAAAAATCGATATCTTGCCTTTAACTGGGTTAAAGAACCAATGTCATCTAAAACACGATTCACGATAAACCCAAATCACATTTGATATTAAATACAAGGCTCTGAATAGAAAATATATCGGCTTATATTCAATATCAAATTCTGAAACCAACATATATCGTATTGGAAATAACGATATAAAATATATCTTTCAAATTCCCATAACAATATCTGTATAGTCCCGAAATCCAACATCGAAATATCCCGAAGATAATTTCGATTCAACTCCAGTCCAATCCACGTATTGGGAATATTGATTATTTTTAAAATCGCTTTCAAATTCAATTTATTTATTTCAAAAATAAATTGATTTTAATTCTAGTTCAAAACTAGTTTATTTCGATAAAAATCTATTTTTATCTTTTCAAATGTGGAATTCTCCAGCTCAATTCTTTCCAATCCATATATTATGATTTTACACAAATTATAGATATTTTTAATAATTTTATCAAGGCCCGTACAGTCGATTTCCAACAACGGCCATCGAACCGCACTTACAGCGACCATTTTCGAATTTGATTTGGACATAATTCCAAATCCAACCTTTAGATTTCAAATTTCTAATATTCATTGGAAAGCTCTTTTCGATACGAACCTAACGGTTCCGGTTTATGGAGAATCCGACGGTCGGATCTCCCGCAACGTCAGTTCGAAGTTAATGGTCGAAATTCACGAACTACCGCGGCGCGGCGCGTTTTATTCAGGCCATTATATATATATATATAATATATGTATTATATATATTTCGTCGATTTCATTTTAAAACGTATTTTATAAATCGCTTTGAATTCGTTTTCAAAACCATTTCAACTTCATCTTCAATTTCAAATCTATTTGATTTCCATTCAATTCGAATTCATTTCAATTCAATTTCAGTTCATTTTAAATTTCATTCAAAACGATTTCAATTCGTTTTTAACTCAATTTCAATTTAATTCAATTTCAATTCATTTTTAATTGATTTGAATTCAAATTCACTTTCTATTCAATTCGAATTGAATTCATTTTCTATTTGGTTCGAATTCATTTCAAATTGATTCAATAAAATTTCAATTTGAATTTTAATCTAATTTAATTTGAATTTCATTTCAAAATATTAAATTTTGAAATCACTTTTCAATATTCATTATAAAACGAATAAAATCGATATAAATATCGTTCACGTCAAAATAGCGCAACTCTAATCAACACGGCTTTATATATTTCAAAAACTTCTTTATTCCATTCAACAAATGAATATTTATTCCATTCAATACATGAATCTATATTTCTTTCAACACACGACTAATCTCCACACCTGAGTACTGTCAACACATCACTATTTTTGTTATGTAAAATATTTTATAAAATTATGGTATCTATCGTTTGATTTTCAATTAGACTTCAACCGTAAAGTAGTTCTAATTTTAAATATGATAAAGATGTGAATTTTATTATTAAAATATTTTACTCAACACATAAATAATTTCAACACAGGAACATCGTCAACACATAACTTTTTTTTTATATTCAACACATGAATTTTCTTTTAAAATATTTATTATTTTCCCGATTGGAATGAGGCCCAATCAATCACCGTATAATGTTAATTATATGGATTCCATACAACACATGTATATAATAGCATTGAAAAATAATCAACCATCAACCAAAGTGCACTACACTGTATAAGCATCAAATATAGATATCTTACGCTTATAACAGCCTGTCAATCTATCGATCGACATATTTAATCAATCAGGATGAGTGAACTTCAAATTTCATCCCAACACCCGTGTGGGGTTTCAAACAATCAAACACAGATTTTATTTGTGCAGTTGGGCGATGTGTAAAATTTATCGTCCCAATCAATGTCCTTCAAATAGGTGTACATAAACAAACCGTCCGGTTTGTAAATGAATATTTTATTTTATTCACTTCCACGTTAAAAATTATATTTTTAACGATAATATATTTATTTTAACACATGAATTTCTATTCAGTTTATTTATCAAATAAAATGATATTATTATTTTTCTAACATATTTTAGAAAATTTTGGCGGCATAACGGCACGATACTAGAAACGGGACGAGGCCTAGCCTTATCCCCGGTCTAGTGAAGGCTCACGCCATTCACACATCAATCAAATCCATTTCATTTCACCAAACAATTCAATTCAAACCAAATAGACTAACCAACTACACAACCAAACAATTTAACAAACAAGCCATCCATGGTCTGTGGATGACGGGTGTCGGGTGCTACTAAGCACCGTCTGCATCCTAGTATATATATATATATATATATATATATATATATATATATATATATAACTAGAAAAAGAAATTGAAAGGTGAGAAGTTCTCACCAAAAGCTATCCAACTCCACGACACTTCATTTATAGAAATCTTTGTTGTCCTCGCCTTTTTATCACCTTTGTTGCCCGTATTCTCTACATATGTAAAAATCGAATTTTTACTATGCTATTCAATATATAACAATATATAAAAATCGAATTTTTACTTTGTTATTCAATATATAAAAATCGAATTTTTACTTTGTTATTCTCTATATAAAGGTTCCGCCTTTTCAAATATAAAGATTTCGCCTTTTCAAAAATATCGATTTCGCCTTTTCAAAAATATCGTTATAAAAATCACCTCTTTATCTCAATGTATATATAATAAAAATCAGATTTTTATTTCGCTACATATACAAAGATGATATTTTTATATTCTATATCTCATAAAGATTATATTTTTATAGTTCCCACTATGTAAAAATCATATTTTTATCTTTCTACAATATAGAAGATTATATTTTTAATACTTTAAAAATAAAAAATCATATTTCCAATTCTTTGTATAATATAAAAATTCTATTTTTATTCTTCACATATGATAAAAATCATATTTTTTTATTCTTCTAAAAATTATTTCATACCTTTACAGTTCTAAAAATCGTATCTTTCTCTTTCTAAAAACCATAACTTTCTAATGTCAAAATGTAATAACCCGGAAATTCTGAGCCAGTTTAAAATTTTTGTTTTGGCAATTTTAGCGAATTTTGATTATTTAAAATAGATTATTTTAAATAATATCGACGGGAAATTTATTTTGAATATAATTAGAACGTATATATTATATACGTCGTCGTTAGAATATAAATATTTATATATAATTATAAATAGAATTGAAAATGGCGCGGTAGTTCGATAATTCGATTTCAAACTTCATTTGAATGTGCCGGGTGCAAAACAATCCGGATTTTAGTGAAACCAAAAATATTGGAATCTAATTGATAATATCTTTCCAACGAATCCGACAAATCGAAATTTCATAGCGGGAATCAAAAGTTATGCCCAGTTGAAAATTCAGAATAGTCGCTATGTAAATTATATGCGGCGCCAAAAAGTCATATTTTGCATACGGATGAGTTTGGACTCGAAACCACTTCCATTGAGTTCAAAATGCCGTTTAGAACTCCGAAAAGTATAAGCTTCAATATATTCCGATAACCGGAATAGTGGCTATGGGCTGGAGTTGTTCGGTTAACAATACATAGCCCTTAAAAAGTGAAATTTTGCATACGAGCTCAGAATTCGACGAGATAAATTTTTATGGATTCATAATGCCAAATCATTGTTATGTTCCAAAGGGCGCGTCGAATGGAGTCAATATGTGGCCGTGCGAGCTGAAACAGTTCAGGGTAAAACGAGCAGTCATTTTACAAAGGAACATTATTGATACGACCTCGGAATTCAATTCTACTTTTTTTTCTAGATTCGTATCATCTAATAATGGTTAAATCCAAGAGGGCTTGATTTTTTGAGTTAGCATGTGAGCGTGCGAGAAGAAAAGGTGCGCCAAAATCGCATTTTTAGAGCTTATTTGAGCATTTTTGTGATTTTTGTTGAATGGTCAAACGAACTCGGAATTCGACGAAACTTGTTTCGTTGGATTCGTCTTCACGTCTAATATCTCGTGTCTGAAATCCGCGGCGATTGGAGATCGTTAGCGTTCGGGCGATACGTGAGAAACTAGCATATAATCACTTTTACTCCATTTCTCTCTTCATAATTTCACTTCTCTCTTCCTCTTCAAAAAAGAAAAAAATGGCCTCCTCCTCCAAGAGGGCTGCCGCCCCTCCTCCACAGCCACCACCACCTCTGGCCGCCACCTCCTCCCTCCGGCGCCACCTCCTCCTCCTCCTCTTCCTCCTCCTCTCTCTCTCCTCCTCTTTCCCTCTTCTAATTTGCAACCCTACACCCAAACACCACCACCGCGGCCACCACGGGCCCCACCACCGCCACCCACACCCTCCCCCACGTCCATCAGGCCCGCGCCCACCCTCCAGCCCCCTCAATTCCGGCCATGGGCCCCGCTACACCCAAAAACTCATTTTCACCAAAATCGCCCGTTTTGCAAATAAGTCCCTGACCGTATTTCGCGAATAACTCCCAAACCGTGCGTTTCTAGCCAAAGTTCCTCAAGACCAAAATTGTAGAGCACGAATTTCTCTTCGATTTGGTATATTATAAGTCCTATTTTGCATGCGGAGTTGTCGGGAAAACGCGTCCGAAGTCTGCTGTTCAAACACTGTCAAAATGCTGTCTTTTCGCGATTTCCGGCGAAATGGCACATTTTCGGCAAGAAGACCACTAGGCAAAAGTTGTTCAGAATGGCGTGCTTGTGCTAGAAAAAAAGGTGCTGTGAAGATTGAAGCTCGTTTGCAAATTCTGGAACCCGAACAGTGAATCCGGGCGTTTGAAAAAAAGTGAGTTTTCTCCGCTTTAAAGCTTTTATGATTTTTGACATATGAAGTTAATAAAAATATGATTTTTATGTTATAGAGATGATAAAAATATGATTTTTACATTATAGAAGGATTAAAGATTTGATCTTTATTATGTAAAAGGAGCAAAGATGTGATTTTTATAGAGGTGGCGATATAAAAATATAATCTTTATTATATAAACACCGTTGTAAAAATAGAATTTTTATCTATATAGTAGTAGTAGTATAAAAATGTGATTTTTATATACATAGCAACAATATAAAAATGTGATTTTTATATACATGGCAACAATATAAAAATGTGATTTTTATATATGTAGTGACTACGGGCGGTGAAAGTGACAAAAGGCGAGAACGACGAAGATTTCGACATAAGAAGAGTCGTGGCGTTTGGTTTAGCTAGTCGGTGAGAACTTCTCACTCAAAATCTCTTTTTCTAGTTATATATATATACTAGGATGCAGACGGTGCCTAGTAGCACCCGACACCTGTCATCCACAGACCATGGATGGCTTGTTTGTTTAATTGTTTGGTTGTTAGTTGGTTAGTCTAATTGGTTTGAATTGAATTGTTTGGTGAAATGGAATGGATTTGATTGATGTGTGAATGGCGTGGTCCTTCACTAGACCGGGGATAAAGCTAGGCCTCGTCCCGTTTCTAGTATCGTGCCGTTATGCCGCCGAAATTTCCCAAAATATGTTAGAAAAATAAAAATATCATTTTTATTGTGTAAATGAACTGAATAGAAATTCAAGTGTTAAAATAAAATGTTTTATCGTTAAAAATATAATTTTTAACGTGAAAGTGAATAAATGAATATTTATAAACAAATCGGCCGATTTGTTTATATACACTGATTTGACTGACATTGATTGGGACGATAAATTTTACACATCGCCCAACTGCACAAATAAAATCTGTGTTTGATTGTTTGAAACCCCACACGGGTGTTGGGATGAAATTTGAAGTTCACTCATCCTGATTGATTAAATATGTCGATCGATTGATTGACAGGCTGTTATAAGTGTAAGATATCTATATTTGATGCTTATACAGTGTAGTGCACATTGGTTGATGGTTGATTATTTTTCAATGCTATTATATACATGTGTTGTATGGAATCCATATAATTAACATTATATGGTAATTGATTGGGCCTCATTCCAATCGGGAAAATAAGGAGTATTATAAAAGAAAATTCATGTGTTGAATATAAAAATAGTCATGTGTTGACGATGTTCATGTGTTGAGTGAAATATTTTATACAATGAAATTTACATCTTTATCATATTTAAAATTAGAACTACTTCCCGGTAGAAGTCTAATTAAAAATCAAACGATAGATACCATAATTTTATAAAATATTTTACATAACAAAAATAGTGATGTGTTGACAGTACTCATGTGTTGAGATTAGTCGTGTGTTGAAAGAAATATAGATTCATGTGTTGAATAGAATAATTATTCATTTGTTGAATAGAATAACGGATTATTGAAATATATAAAGCCGTGTTGATTGGAGTTGCACTATTTTGACGTGAACGATATTTATATCGATTATATTCGTTTTATAATAAATATAGAAAAGAAGTGATTTCAAAATATAACATTTTGAAAATATTATCATTTATATAGTAATGATATGAAATATTCAATTTTGATTAGAAATTGAATATAGTGTTGAAATGGTTTTGAAACGAAGTTAAAACGATTTATAAAATACGTTTTAAAAGGAAATTGACGAAATATATATAATATATATATTATATATATATAATGGCCTGAATAGAACGCACCGCTCCGCGGCAGTTCGTGAATTTCGACCATTGACTTCGAATTGACATTACGGGAGATCCGACCGTCGGATTCTCCTAAAACCGGAACCGTTGGGTTCGTATCGAAAAGAGCTTTCCAATGAATATTAGAAATTTGAAATCTAACGGTTGGATTTGGAATTATGTCCAAATCAAATTTGAAAAAGGTCGATGTAAGTGCAGTCCGATGGCCGTTGTTGGAAATCGACTGTACGGGCCTTGATAAAATTATTAAAAATATTAATAATTTGTGTAAAATCATAATATGTGAATTGGAAAGAACTGGGATGAAGAATTCCACATTTGAAATGATAAAAATAGATTTTTGTCAAAATGAACTAGTTTTGAACTAGAATTAAAATCAATTTATTTGTGAAATGAATAAATTGAATTTGAAAGTGATTTTAAAAATAATCAATATTCTCAATACGTGGATTGGACTGGAGTTGAATCGAAATTATCTTCGGGATATTTCGATGTTGGATTTCGTGACTATACAGATATTGTTATGGGAATTTGAAAGATATATTTTATATCGTTATTTCCAATACGATATATGTTGGTTTCAGAATTTGATATTGAATATAAGCCGATATATTTTCTATTCAAAGCCTTGTATTTAATATCAAATGTGATTTGGGTTTATCGTGGATCGTGTTTTAGATGACATTGGTGCTTTAACCCAGTTAAAGGCAAGATATTGATTTTTGAGAAGATTAAAACTAAGTGGAGTTTTAATGAATCTTTAATTAGATTAAAAATGTGAATTGATAATTTAAATTGTCAAATCTGAAAGGTGATCGAGAATGGAGTACCACCAGTTTTGCTCCAAAGCGATAGTTAAATCTTTAATTAGATTTGAACGTGAAATGGTAATTAATTTTACCGATAACACCGGGGTGTTAGATATGGAGTATCACCAGTTTTGCTCCATGGGATATATAGGTTGGGATTGGGAAATAAAATAAATAATTACTTCGGTGTGGTTCGTTAATCCCGACTAGTTTGAAATGATATCCAAAGAAAGATTATAGGATAAATTTAGAAGAATTTATCTTGGATAAAATTAATGGGAACATTTCCCTAAGAATGTGATTTTGTGAATAAAAGAATATTCTGAATTGGAATGAGGCGTTCGTTGTGGTTGTGTAACATTTGTTTATTATATACGTGGGTTATTCAGAAAGGCCGGGTTATACCCATTCTGAATAAATGATTCGACGAGATGTCGAAGATGAAGACGGTGGTTGAAGACCGGAAGTCTTCACATCGTTTGGGTGATTACTGATGATCTTGATTGGGCTGTACACCCAGGATGAGGGAAACAGTTGGTGATCGTCCAGACGTACTTGGAGATGGATGGATATGCGAGGAAAGTGCCTCCGGTTTCGTTCAGACCCAGAACGAACTTGTAAATGGATTGTGTGTCTGACATTGGATTTTATTCTGTGTTGATTGATCTCTATTAAATATACATCTGTTTGGCGGCGGAGAATTTATTCTCTTGCTTAACGCCCTTCTCTGAGACGTACGAGCTCAGAGGTTGTATATCGATGGACATCAGTCGCATGGAGTGAATTGCCAATGTGGCACGCGTAAGTGGCAATTGATCAAGGCTTTTGTTGAAAAGCAAAGTCTTGTGGTTGATGATCAAAGCACGGCCTGTGTGGCGTAGCTTTGTGTATAACGTGAATTCGCGAGCCTCACACCTCGGTATGAGTCAAAAACGGGATAGTGACTGCAGGGAGAGCACGACGTTTCTTTCTAGCTAGGGTGGTGTCAGTGACCTACCAGCCCTGACATTTATATACTTTTCACCTGTGTGGTTGTTGGATACGAGGCGCCTCGGATATAGGTCTGTAAGGACCGGGAAACGTGTGTTCAGGAATTGCCAATCCTCAAAAGTAAGAGAGGACCGGCCCTGAAGATCCAAGGATCATAGTGGGGTCCTGGGACATTTGCTAGAGTGTCTCGAATCGGAGAGGAGCTTGCCCCTTGCCTCGGTTCGTGACGGAATCCAATTTCCAATACTTGTGTTTCGGTTTTATTTGTAGAGCCTAGTATGGCGACATAGTAGATGGTAGCTATGCCGCCTATGATTGATACTTATGATTGAAATTGTTTTGACACTATACACTTATAATAGTATCAAATAATGTGTTTTAAACGTATCAAGCATGCTTTGGCTGTTATAAGGTAAAAACTCTATCCTCCGGCTTGCGTTGCATTGTGTGATGGGACCTGGGTCTTATAACAGCTTCATTTTTCTTTATTTAGCATTGCGCTGTTTGTTTTATGCACTGGTATTCTTGGGAGGAAACCCGCTCCGTGTTATACGGCGTGGTCCCTTGATTTACCTAACTTTAAAAAAATAAAGATTAATAACTGCTTTAGTTCTCACACCAGTCACATGACTGACCTGGAGTTTATTGTTTTAACCTAAACTCTGGGTGCCCCTATTTTCCGCACGGGCAGCTAGTAGTTTTGGTTTTGCAGATTTATATTCACAGGGTCCTGATTTACAGCTGGAACGATGCTCGGAAAGCTCTGTATCCGTGTATCACTTCTAGTTGTGATTTTGTATTATTTTCCGCTGCTATGTAATTTATTGTAATCTCTGATATTTATCGAATGTAATTTATTCAATTATACTCTGTATATTCTTGTATCTGATGGAATTGTTGTAATAACAATGAAATGTTCTTCGGTATGCGTTCTATTTTGTCTTGTACTCAATTCTATCCGTGCTTTCCTTCACGGGGAAGTTCGGGTCGTCTCAGTTTGGTATCAGAGCTTTGGTTTACAGAGCTCGAGAACAAGACACATTAGAACCATACGAAAGAATTCATCAGATATTGGATTAGCAATATCCAATTAGAATGACTCGTTAGAGATAGGATCAGTAGTATCCTAGAACGAGTGTGAAGAGTATATTTTTCAAATGAAAACAATTTTGTTTTGAAAATTTAAATCTCTTTATACGTATTTGAATATTTATTTATTTTGAATATGGACAATCGAGTATATATAGATTTCGCGTATACGCGTCATGAACGTATAGTCGAAGTTTTAATATACTGGATAGATATAGTGTCACATTCTAGACACCCGGGGATAATTCTGGTGATGTGGCCACATCATCAGTATTTATATTCGAGTTTCGAAGATGTGATTTTCTATATATTTCCATTAGACTGGTGTGAGAACCAAAACTAATATAGCTAGAATACATTGTTGTGATTTGGCATCAAAAACATGATTTTCTGTATATGTATCAAATTTATGAATTTGAAACGTTAATCCACTAATTGATTGATGTTTGTGTTGTTTGTTTATTTATTTGATAATTTTAACCATTTATGTCTAATTGTATCAAATATTGAACTATATTGAAAATCGGTTGCATTTGCTTGCATATACATATACTTACCTTGAACAGGTCATAGCAAGGAGGCTAGAGCCGAAGAATAAAATTTGTTTGCCCGACAAATAGGTACATATTTACTATAATTTACTGTTTTGTTTGGGTGATGATGATTTTATGAGCCTATTGGCTAGCCGCTTGGCTTTTTCTTTTTCTTTTTGAGATTAGAAGGACCGGGGAAGCTATTTGAAATTCCCCGATGCTCCCGATGTAGGGGAGGTTATGGCGAAATTTTTCGAAAATTTAAGGTGTTAGCCAAATTTTTGAAGAATTTGAAAATTCTCAGAAACTGAAAAGTTGGAGAATGAAAGCCAGATCGAACGTAGAGTTGATTAATCAAACCACTTTCGACTTTGTTCCTTTTCGGGGACGAAAAGTTTTAAGTGGGGGAGATTGTAATAACCCGGAAATTCTGAGCCAGTTTAAAATTTTTGTTTTGGCAATTTTAGCGAATTTTGATTATTTAAAATAGATTATTTTAAATAATATCGACGGGAAATTTATTTTGAATATAATTAGAACGTATATATTATATACGTCGTCGTTAGAATATAAATATTTATATATATAATTATAAATAGAATTGAAAATGGCGCGGTAGTTCGATAATTCGATTTCAAACTTCATTTGAATGTGCCGGGTGCAAAACAATCCGGATTTTAGTGAAACCAAAAATATTGGAATCTAATTGATAATATCTTTCCAACGAATCCGACAAATCGAAATTTCATAGCGGGAATCAAAAGTTATGCCCAGTTGAAAATTCAGAATAGTCGCTATGTAAATTATATGCGGCGCCAAAAAGTCATATTTTGCATACGGATGAGTTTGGACTCGAAACCACTTCCATTGAGTTCAAAATGCCGTTTAGAACTCCGAAAAGTATAAGCTTCAATATATTCCGATAACCGGAATAGTGGCTATGGGCTGGAGTTGTTCGGTTAACAATACATAGCCCTTAAAAAGTGAAATTTTGCATACGAGCTCAGAATTCGACGAGATAAATTTTTATGGATTCATAATGACAAATCATTGTTATGTTCCAAAGGGCGCGTCGAACGGAGTCAATATGTGGCCGTGCGAGCTGAAACAGTTCAGGGTAAAACGAGCAGTCATTTTACAAAGGAACATTATTGATACGACCTCGAAATTCAATTCTACTTTTTTTTCTATATTCGTATCATCTAATAATGGTTAAATCCAAGAGGGCTTGATTTTTGAGTTAGCATGTGAGCATGCGAGAAGAAAAGGTGCGCCAAAATCGCATTTTTAGAGCTTATCTGAGCATTTTTGTGATTTTTGTTGAATGGTCAAACGAACTCGGAATTCGACGAAACTTGTTTCGTTGGATTCGTCTTCACGTCTACTATCTCGTGTCCGAAATCCGCGGCGATTGGAGATCGTTAGCGTTCAGGCGATACGTGAGAAACTAGCATATAATCACTTTTACTCCATTTCTCTCTTCATAATTTCACTTCTCTCTTCCTCTTCAAAAAAGAAAAAAATGGCCTCCTCCTCCAAGAGGGCTGCCGCCCCTCCTCCACAGCCACCACCACCTCTGGCCGCCACCTCCTCCCTCCGGCGCCACCTCCTCCTCCTCCTCTTCTCCTCTCTCTCTCCTCCTCTTTCCCTCTTGTAATTTGCAACCCTACACCCAAACACCACCACCGCGGCCACCACGGGCCCCACCACCGCCACCCACACCCTCCCCCACGTCCATCAGGCCCGCGCCCCCCCACCAGCCCCCTCAATTCCGGCCGTGGGCCCCGCTACACCCAAAAACCCATTTTCACCAAAATCGCCCGTTTTGCAAATAAGTCCCTGACCGTATTTCGCGAATAACTCCCAAACCGTGCGTTTCTAGCCAAAGTTCCTCAAGACCAAAATTGTAGAGCATGAAATTCTCTTCGATTTAGTATATGATAAGTCCTATTTTGCATTGCGGAGTTGTTGGGAAAACACGTCCGAAGTCTGCTGTTCAAACACTGTCAAAATGCTGTCTTTTCGCGATTTCCGGCGAAATGGCACATTTTCGGCAAGAAGACCACTAGGCAAAAATTGTTCAGAATGACGTGCTTGTGCTAGAAAAAAAGTTGGTGTGAAGATTGAAGCTCGTTTGCAAATTCTGGAACCCGAACAGTGAATCCGGGCATTAGAAAAAAAGTGAGTTTTCTCCGCTTTAAAGCTTTTATGATTTTTGACATATGAAGTTAATAAAAATATGATTTTTATGTTATAGAGATGATAAAAATATGATTTTTACATTATAGAAGGATTAAAGATTTGATCTTTATTATGTAAAAGGAGCAAAGATGTGATTTTTATATAAGTGGCGATATAAAAATATAATCTTTATTATATAAACACCGTTGTAAAAATAGAATTTTTATCTATATAGTAGTAGTATAAAAATGTGATTTTTATATACATAGCAACAATATAAAAATGTGATTTTTATATACATGGCAACAATATAAAAATGTGATTTTTATATATGTAGTGACTACGGGCGGTGAAAGTGACAAAAGACGAGAACGACGAAGATTTCTACATAAGAAGAGTCGTAGCGTTTGGTTTAGCTAGTCGGTGAGAACTTCTCACTCAAAATCTCTTTTTCTAGTTATATATATATATATATATATATATATACTAGGATGCAGACGGTGCCTAGTAGCACCCGACACCCGTCATCCACAGACCATGGATGGCTTGTTTGTTTAATTGTTTGGTTGTGTATAGTTGGTTAGTCTAATTGGTTTGAATTGAATTGTTTGGTGAAATGGAATGGATTTGATTGATGTGTGAATGGCGTGGGCCTTCACTAGACCGGGGATAAGGCTAGGCCTCGTCCCGTTTCTAGTATCGTGCCGTTATGCCGCCGAAATTTCCCAAAATATGTTAGAAAAATAAAAATATCATTTTTATTGTGTAAATGAACTGAATAGAAATTCAAGTGTTAAAATAAAATGTTTTATCGTTAAAAATATAATTTTTAACGTGAAAGTGAATAAATGAATATTTATAAACAAATCGGCCGATTTGTTTATATACACTGATTTGACTGACATTGATTGGGACGATAAATTTTACACATCGCCCAACTGCACAAATAAAATCTGTGTTTGATTGTTTGAAACCCCACACGGGTGTTGGGATGAAATTTGAAGTTCACTCATCCTGATTGATTATATATGTCGATCGATTGATTGACAGGTTGTTATACGCGTAAGATATCTATATTTGATGCTTATACAGTGTAGTGCACATTGGTTGATGGTTGATTATTTTTCAATGCTATTATATAAATGTGTTGTATGGAATCCATATAATTAACATTATATGGTGATTGATTGGGCCTCATTCCAATCGGGAAAATAAGGAATATTATAAAAGAAAATTCATGTGTTGAATATAAAAATAGTCATGTGTTGACGATGTTCATGTGTTGAGTGAAATATTTTATACAATGAAATTTACATCTTTATCATATTTAAAATTAGAACCACTTCCCAGTAGAAGTCTAATTAAAAATCAAACGATAGATACCATAATTTTATAAAATATTTTACATAACAAAAATAGTGATGTGTTGACAGTACTCATGTGTTGAGATTAGTCGTGTGTTGAAAGAAATATAGATTCATGTGTTGAATAGAATAATTATTCATTTGTTGAATAGAATAACGGATTATTGAAATATATAAAGCCGTGTTGATTAGAGTTGCGCTATTTTGACGTGAACGATATTTATATCGATTATATTCGTTTTATAATAAATATAGAAAAGAAGTGATTTCAAAATATAACATTTTGAAAATATTATCATTTATATAGTAATGATATGAAATATCCTATTTTGATTAGAAATTGAATATAGTGTTGAAATGGTTTTGAAACGAAGTTAAAACGATTTATAAAATACGTTTTAAAAGGAAATTGATGAAATATATATAATATATATTATATATATATATAATGGCCTGAATAGAACGCACCGCTCCGCGGCAGTTCGTGAATTTCGACCATTGACTTCGAATTGACATTACGGGAGATCCGACCGTCGGATTCTCCTAAAACCGGAACCGTTGGGTTCGTATCGAAAAGAGCTTTCCAATGAATATTAGAAATTTGAAATCTAACGGTTGGATATGGAATTATGTCCAAATCAAATTTGAAAAAGGTCGATGTAAGTGCAGTCCGATGGCCGTTGTTGGAAATCGACTGTACGGGCCTTGATAAAATTATTAAAAATATTAATAATTTGTGTAAAATCATAATATGTGAATTGGAAAGAACTGGGATGAAGAATTCCACATTTGAAATGATAAAAATAGATTTTTGTCAAAATGAACTAGTTTTGAACTAGAATTAAAATCAATTTATTTGTGAAATGAATAAATTGAATTTGAAAGTGATTTTAAAAATAATCAATATTCCCAATACGTGGATTGGACTGGAGTTGAATCGAAATTATCTTCGGGATATTTCGATGTTGGATTTCGTGACTATACAGATATTGTTATGGGAATTTGAAAGATATATTTTATATCGTTATTTCCAATACGATATATGTTGGTTTCAGAATTTGATATTGAATATAAGCCGATATATTTTCTATTCAAAGCCTTGTATTTAATATCAAATGTGATTTGGGTTTATCGTGGATCGTGTTTTAGATGACATTGGTGCTTTAACCCAGTTAAAGGCAAGATATTGATTTTTGAGAAGATTAAAACTAAGTGGAGTTTTAATGAATCTTTAATTAGATTAAAATGTGAATTGATAATTTAAATTGTCAAATCTGAAAGGTGATCGAGAATGGAGTACCACCAGTTTTGCTCCAAAGCGATAGTTAAATCTTTAATTAGATTTGAACGTGAAATGATAATTAATTTTACCGATAACACCGGGGTGTTAGATATGGAGTATCACCAGTTTTGCTCCATGGGATATATAGGTTGGGATTGGGAAATAAAATAAATAATTACTTCGGTGTGGTTCGTTAATCCCGACTAGTTTGAAATGATATCCAAAGAAAGATTATAGGATAAATTTAGAAGAATTTATCTTGGATAAAATTAATGGGAACATTTCCCTAAGAATGTGATTTTGTGAATAAAAGAATATTCTGAATTGGAATGAGGCGTTCGTTGTGGTTGTGTAACATTTGTTTATTATATACGTGGGTTATTCAGAAAGGCCGGGTTATACCCATTCTGAATAACCGATTCGACGAGATGTCGAAGATGAAGACGGTGGTTGAAGACAGGAAGTCTTCACATCGTTTGGGTGATTACTGATGATCTTGATTGGGCTGTACACCCAGGATGAGGGAAACAGTTGGTGATCGTCCAGACGTACTTGGAGATGGATGGATATGCGAGGAAAGTGCCTCCGGTTTCGTTCAGACCCAGAACGAACTTGTAAATGGATTGTGTGTCTGACATTGGATTTTATTCTGTGTTGATTGATCTCTATTAAATATACATCTGTTTGGCGGCGGAGAATTTATTCTCTTGCTTAACGCCCTTCTCTGAGACGTACGAGCTCAGAGGTTGTATATCGATGGACATCAGTCGCATGGAGTGAATTGCCAATGTGGCACGCGTAAGTGGCAATTGATCAAGGCTTCTGTTGAAAAGCAAAGTCTTGTGGTTGATGATCAAAGCATGGCCTGTGTGGCGTAGCTTTGTGTATAACGTGAATTCGCGAGCCTCACACCTCGGTATGAGTCAAAAACGGGATAGTGACTGCAGGGAGAGCACGACGTTTCTTTCTAGCTAGGGTGGTGTCAGTGACCTACCAGCCCTGACATTTATATACTTTTCACCTGTGTGGTTGTTGGATACGAGGCGCCTCGGATATAGGTCTGTAAGGACCGGGAAACGTGTGTTCAGGAATTGCCAATCCTCAAAAGTAAGAGAGGACCGACCCTGAAGATCCAAGGATCATAGTGGGGTCCTGGGACATTTGCTAGAGTGTCTCGAATCGGAGAGGAGCTTGCCCCTTGCCTCGGCTCATGACGGAATCCAATTTCCAATACGTGTGTTTCGGTTTTATTTGTAGAGCCTAGTATGGCGACATAGTAGATGGTAGCTATGCCGCCTATGATTGATACTTATGATTGAAATTGTTTTGACACTATACACTTATAATAGTATCAAATAATGTGTTTTAAACGTATCAAGCATGCTTTGGCTGTTATAAGGTAAAAACTCTATCCTCCGGCTTGCGTTGCATTGTGTGATGGGACCTGGGTCTTATAACAGCTTCATTTTTCTTTATTTAGCATTGCGCTGTTTGTTTTATGCACTGGTATTCTTGGGAGGAAACCCGTTCCATGTTATACGGCGTGGTCCCTTGATTTACCTAACTTTAAAAAAATAAAGATTAATAACTGCTTTAGTTCTCACACCAGTCACATGACTGACCTGGAGTTTATTGTTTTAACCTAAACTCTGGGTGCCCCTATTTTCCGCACGGGCAGCTAGTAGTTTTGGTTTTGCAGATTTATATTCACAGGGTCCTGATTTATAGCTGGAACGATGCTCGGAAAGCTCTGTATCCGTGTATCACTTCTAGTTGTGATTTTGTATTATTTTCCGCTGCTATGTAATTTATTGTAATCTTTGATATTTGTCGAATGTAATTTATTCAATTATACTCTGTATATTCTTGTATCTGATGGAATTGTTGTAATAACAATGAAATGTTCTTCGGTATGCGTTCTATTTTGTCTTGTACTCAATTCAATCCGTGCTTTCCTTCACGGGGAAGTTCGGGTCGTCTCACAAAACAATAACTTTCTTATGTTAAAAACAATAACTTTCTTATGTTAAAAACAATAACTTTCTTTCTAATCTAATCACATAAAGATTAGATTTTTCCTTACGATATCAATAACTAAAGATCGCATTTTTAATTATAAAACCCACTAAAAAACGAAAATAAACACTCACCGGACGGTTGACGATCGGAGGAGGCTCAGGGAAGTTGTAGCTGTCGGCGTACTGTCCATGGTGGCTAAGGAGGTGATTGTGC
The DNA here is from genome assembly GCA_030737875.1 of Allium sativum. NCBI lineage: Eukaryota > Viridiplantae > Streptophyta > Magnoliopsida > Asparagales > Amaryllidaceae > Allium > Allium sativum. The sequence continues at coordinate 163,577,163 of CM060926.1, forward strand.
TCGCTGCTCGAGCTGTGGTTTCCAGGGGCGAACGAGGGTTCTCGTGGCTGTTTCAAGAAGAAAGAGGAAGGAAGAAAGAGAAGAGACGGGGAAGTTGGCCAGAGGTGGGCGCGGCAGGGCTGAGGGAGAAGTGGAGGTGCGGTGGTGGCTCGTCGGTTGGTCAGAGGGCGGGGTCCAAGGCTGTCTCGATTTGGGGTTCGCGCGTTGGGGAAAAGGAGGATCGATGGGGATGCTAACGCGAGGAGGAAGGGGGGGTTCGCCAGCCTTGGCGGCGACGCCTGGGGGCGCACAACGCTGATCGAAGATGGGGAGGGTGGAGGAACGAAGGCGACGGGTTTTTTTCCCTTTTTTTTATTTTTGTTTGACTGTCGATTTAAAATCAGAAGGGGGGAGGGGCCAGAGAGATTTAAGGGGAGAGGAGAGAGTATTCCAATTTTTAATTATTTTAATTATGAAAAAAGTTGACTTTTACATATGACCTCAAAACGAGGCCCACCGCCTGTCGTCCATAGCGTATTACCCCCATTCCGAACACAATGGGATGTGTATCGTAGGTTGATTCAACTGTTTCGATCAGTTTTCGTTGAAATCAACATATAACTCTATATATTGAATTTGAACGCGCATTTCAATTTACCGGGGTCACATACGAACTCTATAAATTGCGGAAAAATATTTTCTAGCTTCGTATTGACGATACGGTCCTAACAAAACTAGTTTCGCCGAATTCCGAGACCATTGGAAAAATGGCCATTTTCCAGTCGATTAAAATCAACTGAAACTGGTCAAACGCGTTTTCCTTTGACACGCTCACATATTGATTCGAAAAAATATGAAATTTGAAACCTAGCAATAATTCGACATCGCGGATCCAACAAAAGTGGTTTCGTCGAAATCCGAGGTCGTTTGCAAAATGTCCATTTTTAAGGGCCTGAATTCCATAGCGACTATTCAGAATTTTCAATTGGACATATCTTTAGATTCCCGCTATGAAATTTTGATTTTTCGGATTCGTTGGAAAGATATTATCAGTTAGATCCTAATGTTTTTGGTTTCACTAAAATCCGGATTGTTTTGCACCCGGTACGTTCAATTGAAGTTTGAAATCGAATTATCGAACTACCGCGCCATTTTCAATTCATTTTATAATTATATATAATTATTTATATTCTAACGACGACGTATATAATATATACGTTTGAATTATATTCAAAATAAATTTTCTCGTCGATATTATTTAAAATAATTCATTTTAAATATTCAAAATTCGCTAAAATTGTCAAAATAAAAATTTTAAACTGGCCCAGATTTTCGGGTTATTACAATCTCCCCCACTTAAAACTTTTCGTCCCCGAAAAGGAACAAAGTCGAAAGTGGTTTGATTAATCTACTCTACATTCGATCTGGCTTCCATTCTCCAACTTTTCAGTTTCTGAGAATTTTCAAATTTTCAAAAATTTGGCTAACACCCTAAATTTTCAAAAAATTTCGCCATAACCTCCCCTGCACCGGGAACCACGGGAAAATCCCGAAATTTCCATATAGGCCTTCTGATCTCAAAAAAGAAAAAGAAAAAGCCAAGCGGCTTGCCAATAGGCTCATAAAATCATCATCACCCAAACAAAACAGTAAATTATAGTAAACATGTACCTATTTGTCGGGCAAACAAATTTTATTCTCTGCTCTAGCCTCCTTGCTATGACCTGTTCAATGATATACATGTATATGCAAGCAAATGCGACCAAATTTCAATATAATTCAATATGTGATCCAATTAGGCTAAATGGTTCAAAATTATCAAACAAATAAACAAACAACACAAACATCAATCAATTAGTGAATTAGTGTTTCAAATTCATAATTTGATACATATACAAAAATCATGTTTTTGATGCCAATTCACAACAATAAATCTATCTATATTTTGGTTCTCACACCAGTCTAATGGAAATATATAGATATCACACCTTCGAAACACGAACATAAATATTGATGATGTTGCCACATCATCAGAATTATCCCCGGGTGTCTAGAATGTGGTTCTATATCTATCCGGTATATTAAAACTTTGAATATACGTTTATGACGTGTATACGCGAAATCTTTATATACTCGATTGTCCATATTCAAAATAAATAAATAATCAAATACGTATAAAACGATTTAAATTTTCAAAACAAAATTGTCTTCATTTGAAAAATATACTCTTCACACTCGTTCTAGGATACTACTGATCCTATCTCTAACGAGTCATTCTAATTAGATATTGTTAATCCAATATCTGATGAATTCTTTCGTATGGTTCTAATGTGTCTTGTTCTCGAGCTCTGTAAACCAAAGCTCTGATACCAAACTGAGACGACCCGAACTTCCCCGTGAAGGAAAGCGCGGATAGAATTGAGTACAAGACAAAATAGAACGCAAGCAGAAGAACATTTCATTGTTATTACAACAATTCCATCAGATACAAGAATATACAGAGTATAAATGAATAAATTACATTCAATAAATATCAGAGATTACAATAAATTACATAGCAGCGGAAAAATATACAAAACACAACTGAAAGTGATACACGGATACAGAGCTTTTCGAGCATCGTTCCAGCTGCAAATCAGGATCCTGTGAATATAAATCTGCAAAACCAAAACTTCTAGCTGTCCGTGTGGAAAATAGGGACACCCAGAGTTTAGGTTAAAACAATAAACTCCAGATCATTCATGTGACTGGTGTGAGAACTATAACAGTTATTTAAGACTTTACTTTAAAGATAGTAATTCAAGGGACCACGCCGTATAACACGGAACGAGTTTCCTCCCAAGAATACAAGTGAATATAACAAAACAACGCAATGCTTTTTGGAAAAAATGAAGCTATTATAAGACCCAGGTCCCATCACACAATGCAACGCAAGCCGGAGGATAGGGTTTTCCCTTATAATAGCCAAATAATGCTTGATAATTTTAAAACAAATCAGTTGATACTATTATAGGTGTATAGTGTCAAAACAATTTCAATCATAAATATCAATCATAGACGGCATGGGTACCATATATCATGTCGCCATACTAGTTCTACAATTAAAACTGCAATATCACGTATTGGAAATTGGATTTCCGTCATGAGTCGAGGCAAGGGGCAAGCTCCTCTCCGCGTTCGAGACACTCTAGCAAATGTCTCAGGACCCCACTATGATCCTTTGGAACCTCCAAGGCCGGTCCTCTCTTACTTTTGAGGATTGGCAATTCCTGAACACACGTTTCCCGGTCCTTACAGAACTATATCCGAGGCGCCTCGTATCCAACAACCACACAGGTGAAAAGTATATAAATGTCAGGGCTGGTAGGTCACTGACAACACCCTAGCTAGAAAGAAACGTCGTGCACTCTTTGGGTCCGTATCCCGTTTTTGACTCATACCGAGGTGTGAGGCTCGCGAATTCACGTTATACACAAAGCTACGCCACACAGGCCGTGCTTCGATCATCAACCACAAGACTTTGCTTTTCAACAGAAGCCTTGATCAATTGCCACTTACGCGTGCCACACTGGCAATTCACTCCATGCGATTGATGTCCATCGATATACAACCTCTGAGCTCGTACGTCTCAGAGAAGGGCACTAAGCAAGAGAATAAATTCTCCGCCGCCAAAAAGATGTATATTTAATAGAGATCAATCAACACAGAATAAAATCCAATGTCAGACACACAATCCATTTACAAGTTCATTCTGGGTCTGAACGAAACCGGAGGCACTTTCCTCGCATATCCATCCATCTCCAAGTACGTCTGGACGATCACCAACTGTTTCCCTCATCTTGGGTGTACAGCCCAATCGAGATCATCAGTAATCACCCAAACGATGTGAAGACTTCTGGTCTTCAACCACCGTCTTCATCTTCGACATCTCGTCGAATCGGTTATTCAGAATGGGTATAACCCGGCCTTTCTGAATGACCCATGTATATGATAAACAAAGGTTACACAAACACAACGAACGCCTCATTCCAATTCAGAATATTCTTTTATTCACAAAATCACATTCTTAGGGAAAGGTTCCTATTAATTTTATCCAAGATAAATTCTTCTAAATTTATTCTTTAATCCTCCTTTGGATATCATTTCAAACTAGTCGGGATTAACGAAACACACCGAAGTAATTATTTATTTTATTTCCCAATCCCAACCTATATATCCCATGGAGCAAAACTGGTGATACTCCATTCCTAACACCACGGTGTTATCGGTACAATTAATTACCATTTCACGTTCAAATCTAATTAAAGATTTAATTATCGCTTTGGAGCAAAACTGGTGATACTCCACTCTCGATCACTTTTCATATTTGATAATTTAAATTATCAATTCACATTTTAATCTAATTAAAGATTCATTAAAACTCCACTTAGTTTTAATCTTCTCAAAAATCGATATCTTGCCTTTAACTGGGTTAAAGAACCAATGTCATCTAAAACACGATTCACGATAAACCCAAATCACATTTGATATTAAATACAAGGCTCTGAATAGAAAATATATCAGCTTATATTCAATATCAAATTCTGAAACCAACATATATCGTATTGGAAATAAAGATATAAAATATATCTTTCAAATTCCTATAACAATATCTGTATAGTCCCGAAATCCAACATCGAAATATCCCGAAGATAATTTCGATTCAACTCCAGTCCAATCCACGTATTGGGAATATTGATTATTTTTAAAATCGCTTTCAAATTCAATTTATTTATTTCAAAAATAAATTGATTTTAATTCTAGTTCAAAACTAGTTTATTTCGATAAAAATCTATTTTTATCTTTTCAAATGTGGAATTCTCCAGCTCAATTCTTTCCAATCCATATATTATGATTTTACACAAATTATAGATATTTTTAATAATTTTATCAAGGCCCGTACAGTCGATTTCCATCAACGGCCATCGAACCGCACTTACAGCGACCTTTTTCGAATTTGATTTGGACATAATTCCAAATCCAACCTTTAGATTTCAAATTTCTAATATTCATTGGAAAGCTCTTTTCGATACGAACCTAACGGTTCCGGTTTTTGGAGAATCTGACGGTCGGATCTCCTGCAACCTCAATTCGAAGTTAATGGTCGAAATTCATGAACTGCTGCGGCGCGGCGCGTTTTATTCAGGCCATTATATATATATATAATATATATGTATTATATATATTTCGTCGATTTCCTTTTAAAACGTATTTTATAAATCGCTTTAAATTCGTTTTCAAAACCATTTCAACTTCATCTTCAATTTCAAATCGATTTGATTTCCATTCAATTCGAATTCATTTCAATTCAATTTCAGTTCGTTTTAAATTTCATTCAAAACGATTTCAATTCGTTTTTAACTCAATTTCAATTTAATTCAATTTCAATTCATTTTTAATTGATTTGAATTCAAATTCACTTTCTATTCAATTCGAATTGAATTCATTTTCTATTTGGTTCGAATTCATTTCAAATTGATTCAATAAAATTTCAATTTGAATTTTAATCTAATTTAATTTGAATTTCATTTCAAAATATTAAATTTTGAAATCACTTTTCAATATTCATTATAAAACGAATAAAATCGATATAAATATCGTTCACGTCAAAATAGCGCAACTCTAATCAACACGGCTTTATATATTTCAAAAACTTCTTTATTCCATTCAACAAATGAATATTTATTCCATTCAATACATGAATCTATATTTCTTTCAACACACGACTAATCTCCACACCTGAGTACTGTCAACACATCACTATTTTTGTTATGTAAAATATTTTATAAAATTATGGTATCTATCGTTTGATTTTCAATTAGACTTCAACCGTAAAGTAGTTCTAATTTTAAATATGATAAAGATGTGAATTTTATTATTAAAATATTTTACTCAACACATAAATAATTTCAACACAGGAACATTGTCAACACATGACTTTTTTTTATATTCAACACATGAATTTTCTTTTAAAATATTTATTATTTTCCCGATTGGAATGAGGCCCAATCAATCACCGTATAATGTTAATTATATGGATTCCATACAACACATGTATATAATAGCATTGAAAAATAATCAACCATCAACCAAAGTGCACTACACTGTATAAGCATCAAATATAGATATCTTACGCTTATAACAGCCTGTCAATCTATCGATCGACATATTTAATCAATCAGGATGAGTGAACTTCAAATTTCATCCCAACACCCGTGTGGGGTTTCAAACAATCAAACACAGATTTTATTTGTGCAGTTGGGCGATGTGTAAAATTTATCGTCCCAATCAATGTCCTTCAAATAGGTGTACATAAACAAACCGTCCGGTTTGTAAATGAATATTTTATTTTATTCACTTCCACGTTAAAAATTATATTTTTAACGATAATATATTTATTTTAACACATGAATTTCTATTCAGTTTATTTATCAAATAAAATGATATTATTATTTTTCTAACATATTTTAGAAAATTTTGGCGGCATAACGGCACGATACTAGAAACGGGACGAGGCCTAGCCTTATCCCCGGTCTAGTGAAGGCCCACACCATTCACACATCAATCAAATCCATTTCATTTCACCAAACAATTCAATTCAAACCAAATAGACTAACCAACTACACAACCAAACAATTTAACAAACAAGCCATCCATGGTCTGTGGATGACGGGTGTCGGGTGCTACTAAGCACCGTCTGCATCGTAGTATATATATATATATATATATATATATATATATATATAACTAGAAAAAGAAATTGAAAGGTGAGAAGTTCTCACCAAAAGCTATCCAATTTCACAACACTTCATTTATAGAAATCTTTGTTGTCCTCGCCTTTTTATCACCTTTGTTGCCCGTATTCTCTACATATGTAAAAATCGAATTTTTACTATGCTATTCAATATATAACAATATATAAAAATCGAATTTTTACTTTGTTATTCAATATATAAAAATCGAATTTTTACTTTGTTATTCTCTATATAAAGGTTCCGCCTTTTCAAATATAAAGATTTCGCTTTTCAAAAATATCGATTTCGCCTTTTCAAAAATATCGTTATAAAAATCACCTCTTTATCTCAATGTATATATAATAAAAATCAGATTTTTATTTCGCTACATATACAAAGATGATATTTTTATATTCTATATCTCATAAAGATTATATTTTTATAGTTCCCACTATGTAAAAATCAAATTTTTATCTTTCTACAATATAGAAGATTATATTTTTAATACTTTAAAAATAAAAAATCATATTTTCAATTCTTTGTATAATATAAAAATTCTATTTTTATTCTTCACATATGATAAAAATCATATTTTTTTATTCTTCTAAAAATTATTTCATACCTTTACAGTTCTAAAAATCGTATCTTTCTCTTTCTAAAAACCATAACTTTCTAATGTCAAAACAATAACTTTCTTATGTTAAAAACAATAACTTTCTTATGTTAAAAACAATAACTTTCTTATGTTAAAAACAATAATTTTCTTATGTTAAAAACAATAACTTTCTTTCTAATCTAATCACATAAAGATCAGATTTTTCCTTACGATATCAATAACTAAAGATCGCATTTTTAATTATACAACCCACTAAAAAACGAAAATAAACACTCACCGAACAGTTGACGATCGGAGGAGGCTCAGGGAAGTTGTAGCTATCGGCGTACTGTCCATGGTGGCTAAGGAGGTGATTGTGCTCGCTGCTCGAGCTGTGGTTTCCAGGGGCGGACGAGGGTTCTCGTGGCTATTTCAAGAAGAAAGAGGAGGGAAGAAAGAGAAGAGACGGGGAAGTTGGCCAGAGGTGGGCGCGGCAGGGCTGAGGGAGAAGTGGAGGTGCGGTGGTGGCTCGTCGGTTGGTCAGAGGGCGGGGTCCAAGGCTGTCTCGATTTGGGGTTCGCGCGTTGGGGAAAAGGAGGATCGATGGGGATGCTAACGCGAGGAGGAAGGGGGGTGGTTCGCCAGCCTTGGCGGCGACGCCTGGGGGCGCACAACGCTGATCGGAGATGGGGAGGGTGGAGGAACGAAGGCGACGGGTTTTTTCCCCCTTTTTTTTGTTTGACTGTCGATTTAAAATCAGAAAGGGGGAGGGGCCAGAGAGATTTAAGGGGAGAGGAGAGAGGATTCCAATTTTTAATTATTTTAATTATGAAAAAAGTTGACTTTTACATATGACCTCAAAACGAGGCCCACCGCCTGTCGTCCATAGCGTATTACCCCCATTCCGAACACAATGGGATGTGTATCGTAGGTTGATTCAACTGTTTCGATCAGTTTTCGTTGAAATCAACATATAACTCTATATATTGAATTTGAACGCGCATTTCAATTTATCGGGGTCACATACGAACTCTATAAATTGCGGAAAAATATTTTCTAGCTTCGTATTGACGATACGGTCCTAACAAAACTAGTTTCACCGAATTCCGAGACCGTTGGAAAAATGGCCATTTTCTAGTCGATTAAAATCAACTAAAACTGGTCAAACGCGTTTTCCTTTGACACGCTCACATATTGATTCGAAAAACTATGAAATTTGAAACCCAGCAATAATTCGACATCGCGGATCGAACAAAAGTGGTTTCGTCGCAATCCAAGGTCGTTTGCAAAATGTCCATTTTTAAGGGCCTGAATTCCATAGCAACTATTCAGAATTTTCAACTGGACATATCTTTAGATTCCCGCTATGAAATTTTGATTTTTCGGATTCGTTGGAAAGATATTATCAATTAGATCCTAATGTTTTTTGTTTCACTAAAATCCGGATTGTTTTGCACCCGGTACGTTCAATTGAAGTTTGAAATCAAATTATCGAACTACCGCGCCATTTTCAATTCCTTTTATAATTAAATATAATTATTTATATTCTAACGACGACGTATATAATATATACGTTTGAATTATATTCAAAATAAATTTTCTTGTCGATATTATTTAAAATAATTCATTTTAAATATTCAAAATTCGCTAAAATTGCCAAAATAAAAATTTTAAACTGGCCCAGATTTTCGGGTTATTACAGTTGGTTTCAAGAAAAGAACTCGATGAGTAAAAAATCTTTTTAACATATATCAAGAGTTCGTACATTATTTTCAGAAACCAATGTCTATTTACTATATTTAGAAGAGAATTTTTCTATGGTTAAACAAATACGAACCATCTCTTTTCTTTCTCCAAATAGAAAATTCCTTCCATATATATGTTTATATTGTTTTTTTGAGTACTCTCAGACAACTTATCTCTCTAATCTCCATTAAACAACGTATTATCATGGCTCATATCTGTGATGAATGTGCACGAAAATCACACATCACCATAACAAGTTCCGAGTCCGAAGAACACTACTCCCCTAAGACACCGGAACACCCTCCTGGTTTTCATCAGAATTCTCGTACACCTGGAAATACTCCAACATCAAAACGATGCAAGAAGGCTCTTTTCTGTTCCCCACGAACCAAAGAAAAAATTGACGAGATACACCACTATCAAAAACACCAAGTCGATCTCCAAAGGGAGATGTACTACGAGCAGAGATTAACTTCTTCTCGCTTAACGTATCTCGAACAGCTAGCTTCACTTTTCTGTGGTTCAAACAAGAATAATGTTTGTTAGCCTACTTTGTGAACTAGGCAACACAAAGTCAAGATGTTAAGCATTGAAGAGCATTTTTAATTAGAAGACTTCGGTTCGGATCGGAGAGACCATCACTACTCAGATCGGAGAAGACACTACAACCTAGATCGAACAGCTGCAATCATTCGGGTCGGGTCAAAGCAACATATCGGTTCGGATCGGATAAAGTCTCCTGTTCGGATCGGTGAGCTATCGCTGTTGAAAACAGAGAGCGCCTGTTCGTATCGGAGGGCAGTCTTCTTCAAGATGGATTGGAAAGCCACCCAGTTGCTACAGAGATGGGTCGGAGCGGAGCAGAGTGAAGAGAAGAGAGAATTGTCACCAAGTCAATCCGGGTCGGATCGGATATCCCGATCCGAACCCCTGGTATATATACCTCCGACCCGAACCCATTTTCCATATCGTTCCCCTGCATAAGCGCGTGGATATCCGGATCGGTTGTGACCAGTTCCTGCTCGTAACGTCCATTATTCTGATGCGTTGTCAACGTAGAAATCAATCTGAATCCGATGCTGATGGGATGAGTGACACGTGGCTCCGATCCGGATCGGGCCCTGAGCAAATTCACACCTATAAATACCCCGTCTGGAGACAAAGAAAAGGATCTTTTTTCTGGCATTTGGAGAGTTCAACCACCTTCATAATCTGAATTCTAGCAATCTCGAAAAATCCACATCTTCTTTCATTATTTGTTTTCTATAATTGAGTGATTATAAGTGAGTTGTGAGAGGAATCAAGTGAATATTTCATTGTACTTGCAACTAAATCAGCAAATATAGTGAGAGACAAGTGGACGTAGGCATTTCTTCGCCGAACCACTATAAATCATGTGTGTTCATTTTTATTTTTATCTTATTTCATTTGCTTTCAGTTAATTCGGGTGTTAGAACCACTTTTTGGTCTAACATTTTGGTGCTTTCACTGAGAAACTCATCTGAATTCTTTATTTTTCGGGATTTCTTTCTACTTTTTGGACCGTTGAGTTCAAAGAAGTTAATCCTTAAGTTTCTCTGCTCTTTTATATTTGTTGAAGTGATTGTCAAAGAATCATGGCCAAAGGAAAAGGCAAAGAAGTTCAATCTGGTCGAGGAAATGGAGCTGGCGAAGATCAGCAAAATGCGGTTGTAACAAGGTCTCGGGGGCAGAGTTCAGCAGCAGGAAGAACCAATGCAGGAAATCCGAGCCGCCAACAGGGGGAGAGCTCCGATCCGATCCGGGTAGGAGATTCTGAAGCAGTGCATTCCCCCAATCTGAACCGACCTGAGCAGCTTGCCACGTACCGATCCGATCAGGCTCCCCAGCTCCGAACCGACCCGACCTCCTATCTCCGATCCGATCCGACGTTTGGTGAAGCTGGAACCTCCACTCGAGTCCCTACGAATGCTCCGATTCCAGCCACCAGGGTTAGTGATCAGGTTAATCCATCTGCGCCCATCACACAAGGAGATTTCTCGCGCTTACTTGACATGCTTGAGAGCACAAGGGAGGCTATGAAAGTCCATGAGCGTACTAATCTCATGATGCAGGAAAATATGAGGCTCATGAGTCGGGAGATTAGCGAACTCCGTCGACAGAGGACCCCATCACCGGTTCGTCACACCCCAGTGGATCAGTCTTCATCTTCTGAGGAAGAGCGGCCCCGTGAACGAAGGCCACTCGAACGACCTCAGAATGTGGAGCAGCTGACATTTGGATCTTTGGGATCTCGTGAGGATATTGCACGAGCATTAGGAAACAATGACCCCGCTAGGGGGCAAAGGCTCCAGTCCCCTCCTCCCGAGATCGACCGGGAGCGTAGGGAACGGAATAGAGCAGAAGCAGCTCGAAGAAGAAGGGCATCTCCTGAACAAGAGCCCAGAAGGAACTCGGATACTAGGGCCAGGGAACCTGAGCGGCCCCTAACTAATGCTGATGTACAGGCAATGGTTCGCCAGATCATGTCCGAGAGCCGAAACTATACAAATGAGGATTATGGCATTGAGCGAAGCCATACTCCTTTCACCGACGATATCCTCGACTTCCAATTTCCCCGGCGCTTTAACTTGCCACAAATGGACAAGTACAACGGAAGGACTGATCCGGGACAGCATTTGATGCGATACTCGTGGCTCATGAATGCCGCTGCTGCCCCTGATGAAGTGAAGTGCAAAGCATTCCCAATCTACTTAGAAGATGTGGCGCTGTTCTGGTTTACCCGACTTCCTCCTCGTTCGATTTCGAATTACAGGGAACTGAGCGAACGTTTTATGAACCAGTTCCGACTCCATGCCCGAAAGTCCAAAAGTGTTATTGAATTATCGAGAATCAAGCAGGCACCAGGAGAGTCTTTGAGGGCATATCTTGACCGTTTTAACCAAGCTGTGACTGAGGTCAGTGACCCGCATGAGCCCACTATTCTGATGGCATTGAAGGTAGGAGTCGATCCTGAATCCGAGTTCGGAGATTACCTTTCTGGGAAAACACCCTCCACAAGAGAGATATTCTACGAAAAAGCCGATATTTATCTAAGGCGAGAGGAGGCCAGGGAAAACGGAAAGAGAAAGTCTGAGACGGCTTCAAAAGAAGATGTGCAGAGTAATATCGCCGTGAAGCAGTCTGGGGAAAGTTCTGGCAAGGTTGAAGTAAATGTGGGAAACAAGGGTGGAAACAACAATGCTGGAAGCGGGGGTAACAACAACAATAACCGTAATCCGAACGGTAACAGAAGAAACAGAAATAGGGGAAGTGATCCTAACAAAAGACCCCGATTCCAGACCTATGAGAATTATACACCATTGAACGACACCCTGGAGAATATTTACCTGGATACGTACAATGTTTTGCAGTACAAAAGACCTCCACCTCGTGATTCGACCGAGAAAGAAATGGCAACAGGGAAATTTTGTTTGTTTCATGGAACTCATGAGCATTCAACCAATGAATGTCGGCATTTGAGGGATGTGATTGAGAAGCTGCTGCGTGAAGGGAAGTTGGATGAATACAAGGTTGCCCCGAGGGATAGGGGGCAAGGAGAGCAGGCTCCAAAACAGATTCTACCTGCTCCTAAGCCTACATCGCAGCAGAAAGGTAAAGGAATTGTTATCAACTCCATAGTAGGCGGACCTCACCCGGCAATCCGAAGTTTTAGATCAATGGATCAATATGTAAATGCTGCCAAGCACCTAGATGTGAATGAAGGTGATGATTTGGAAGATATCACCCCCATAAAACAACAGAAGACCATGTTTGACGACATGGTATTCCACAGCCGAGACAATACTGGGATCCAATCACCCACTGATGATCCGTTGGTTATTACTACCACTATTGGGCCGGCCTTGGTCCATAAGGTATTAGTAGACAATGGAAGTTCTGTCAATATTTTATTTAAAAAGTCATTCGATCAGATGAAGCTTGAATCCGAAGATTTGAAGCCATGTGAAGGATGGATCAGAGGCTTCAACGGGGCGTCGACAGCTCCCATGGGATACATAGAGTTGCCCGTGACTCTAGGGCAAGGAGAACGTAGAAGAGTGCAGATGCTTCAGTTCGTAGTATTGGACGTAGATTCGCCTTATAATGCATTTTTGGGGAGGCCTGCCCTTGCTGAATTCAGAGTTTGTATCGCCCCTTGGTGTTTGTTACTTAAGTTCCCAACCGAAGCCGGAACTGGAGTAATGAGGGGGGATCAAGTTTCCGGACGGGCCTGCTATATGGCCGAATTAAAGATGTTGATGAAAGGACTTAATGTTGAGAGTAAAGATGCCTCGTCTCCCTCAAAGGGGGGCTCGGCATAGCAATTAGAGAGATTGACCCCAAAGGAGTTGCCCAAAGGAATGCCTGAAGACCTAGATCCCAGAAAAGACGAGGAACCAGAGGCTAGGAATGCAACTCCTAATGAAGCGACAGTGGAAATTCCCATTGATGAAGCTGATCCGACAAAAGTTTTGAAGATTGGTTCTCAATTGGATCCACGTCGAGCTAAAGAACTAACGGACTTCTTGAAGGAAAACTTAGACGTGTTTGCCTAGACCCATGCTGACATGTGTGGGATATCGCCATCCATTATAAGTCAAAAATTGAATGTAAACCCGAAACATCCGCCTGTGAAGCAAAAGAGACGTGTGCTGGGCCCAGAGAGGTCGGTTGCTCTCAAAGAGGAAGTGGAAAAGTTGAAGCAGAATGGATTTATTCGAGATTCGACATATCCCGACTAGATATCGAATCCCGTCTTGGTAAGGAAGCCGAATGGAAAGTGGCGGACTTGTATTGATTTTTCAGATTTGAACAAAGCTTGCCCTAAAGATAGTTTCCCACTTCCCAGAATTGACCAGCTTGTAGACTCAATAGCGGATCATGAACTTCTCTCTTTCATGGATGCGTATTCTGGGTACAACCAAATTCCTATGCACGTGCCAGACCAAGAACATACGAGCTTCATTACGAATTTGGGATTATATTGTTATGTTGTAATGCCATTCGGATTGAAAAACGCCGGAGCTACTTATCAGCGCTTGGTAAACAGAATGTTTTATAATCAAATAGGAAAGACTATGGAAGTTTATGTGGATGATATGCTTGTCAAATCGAAACAGTCCTACAGCCATACGCAAGACTTGGCGGAAATGTTTGGTATCCTACGAAAGTATCGGATGAAATTGAATCCTCTGAAATGCTCATTTGGAGTGGCATCGGGAAAGTTCCTTGGCTTCATTGTGAGCTCCCGAGGAATTGAAATCAACCCTAGCCAGATAGCAGCGATTAGAAATATCGAAGAGCCGAGGAGAATTAAAGACGTCCAAAGTCTTGCAGGGAAAGTAGCGGCGTTGAGTAGATTCATCTCCAAAGCCACAGACAAATGCGTTCCGTTTTTTGATTTGATTAAAAGAGGAAAGAAGAACTTCGAGTGGACTCCGGACTGTGTTGAGGCCTTTTGAAATTTATTGGAACTGCTAGAGAAACCACCGATTTTATCAAAGCCCGTAGATCACGAAGAATTATTTGTTTACTTGGCAGTCTCGGCTCACGCCGTCAGCACAGCCCTGGTTCGAGAAGAAGACAAAGTACAAAGGCCAGTGTATTATGTAAGCAAGAAATTAGCAGCGGCAGAGCGCAACTACCCAAAGATTGAGAAGCTCGCTTACAGCCTCCTGATCGCATCCCGAAAACTTCGTCACTATTTCCAAGCTCATCCAATAACCATATACACCGACCAGCCCTTGAGGCAGGTGTTGCAGAGACCCGAAGCATCGGGAAGGTTGATCAAATGGAACATAGAACTAAGTCAGTTTGATTTGAATTTTCAACCACGAAAGTCGATCAGGGGGCAAGCCCTAGCAGACTTTATTGCGGAGTTCACCATTCCAGAGGAGGAAGTAATCGATGACAGAGTGGTTAAGTCCGAGGATGAGTTAAAGATAGATCCGTGGAAACTATATACAGATGGAGCTAAGAACGACCGAAGGTCCGGAGCTGGAATCGTCTTAGTCACTCCCGAAGGACGGTCGTTATATTACGCCCTGCGATTAGAATTTTCGGCGACTAACAATGACTCTGAATATGAAGCCCTGATTGCCGGGCTGAAGCTTGCTACAGACCTCGAAGTAAAAATGTTAGACATATTCTGTGACTCTAAAATTGTTGTTTGCCAAGTGCGAGAGGAATTTGTGGCTCGAGGACCTCGACTTATCGCCTACCTCAGGAAAGTGAGAGAGCTATTGAATGGCTTAGAGCGGTACAACATAACACACATTCCCAGAGCTGAAAACCAGAAAGCGGATAGCCTGGCAAAGCTGGCTAGTTCCGACAATCTAGAAGGGACTGAAATAATTCCAATTGAAACGTTGGAATCGCCAATCTTTGAGTCAATGGAAATTGAGTTCGCTTTTGAAGCGGCACCGGAGAAGGAGTCGTGGATGACTCCAATTAAGCACTTTCCTTAAGAATGGGACACTCCCATCAAAGAAGAGTGAGAAAAGGGCTGTAGTTCGAAAGGCTACCAGATATGTCATACAAGACGATACTCTTTATAGGCAAGGATTTTCTATGCCCTTGTTACGATGTATAGCACACGACGACATCAAGCGTGTACTGAGAGAAGTACACGAAGGTGAGTGTGGAGATCATACAGGAGGTCAGACTTTAGCAAAAAAGATATTGCGATACAGATACTTCTGGCCTACAATTAACAAGGATGCAGCTGATTATTCACGACGCTGCGATAAGTGCCAGAGATTCGCCAAAATCCCCAGAGCACCGTCGACCAAACTTAAATCAATGGTGAGTCCTTGACCATTTGCCACATGGGGAATTGATATTATTGGAGTTCTTCCGATTGCTAAAGGAGGAGCAAAATATGCAATAGTGGCCGTGGACTATTTTACGAAGTGGGTGGAAGCTGAGCCCTTGACCAAGATCACGGCAAGAAAGGTGATAAGTTTTATGGTCAGAAATATTATATGCCGATTCGGGATCTCAAGGACGATTATAACTGACAACGGAACCCAATTTAATAGTACTGAATTCAGAAATTTTTGCCAGAAGTATAAGATAGACAAACGATATACTGTAGTTGCCTATCCGCAATCGAATGGGCAAGTAGAGGCAATAAACAAAGTAATAAAATCCATCCTCAAGAAATGATTAGAGCGTGCAAAGGCAAAATGGGTTGACGAATTGCCCCTAGCTTTGTGGGCATATCGAACAACATTTAAAACGGCCACCGGTCATACCCCTTTCTCTCTCTCCTTTGGCTCAGAAGCTGTAATTCCAGTTGAACTGGAAGTTCCTTCCCACAGGGTGACATATTATGACCCGATGACGAATCGGGCACTCTTACTTGAGTCTCTTGATGAAGTCGAAGAAAAAAGGGACGAAGCAGATTTGCGTGCGGCAAGACATCGACGTCAGATGGCACGCTATTACGACAAAAAAGTTCGCCTCAGGACTTTTAAACCAGGAGATTTGGTGCTAAAGAGAGTCTTTCCATCCCTTCCTCACCTCGGTCCAAAATGGGAAGGACCCTTTGTCATCCAACGGAAACTTGAAAAAGGAACCTTCAAGTTAACGACCGTAGATGGCGAAGAAGTCCCTAGAGCATGGAATGCCCAACACTTAATGCGATATTTGGATTATAAATGCTGTACTTTGTGTTATTTTTCTTATGAACTCTGTAACAAGGCACGACTTGCCTTGGGAAAATCTGACGATATGAATGAAGAACTATAAAGTGGATGTAGGCTATGACTTAGCCGAACCACTATAAAAATATTGTGTGTTATTTACTTTTATGCATTACATATATACATTCATCAGTTATTCTGTTGTGATTATAAAATACAGGATGACTCAAAGCCTAAAAAGGTTGAAAACAGTTTAGACATAAAAAGAAGCACAACGACTATTTGTGCGATAAGACATAAAAGAATGAGAAAACGACATTCTTAACTCTAACTCTCCAGAGAGAGAGAGAGTATAAAGGCGTCTCCGACTGAGCGCTGAAAAAGAAATTCTTCTCCTAACTCTAACTTTCCAGAGAGAAAGAGAGTATAAAGACGTCTCCGACCGAGCGCTGAGAAAGAAATCTTTCCCCGCTGAAAGGCCGGGGAATGAATAGATTACTGAGCTCGAACTCTAACTCTCAAGAGAAAGAGAGAGAGTATAAAAGAAATGCCAGAAAAAACGACAGGTACTGACGACACAGGAAGTGCTATCCCGTCAGAGAATCGGGAGCATTAAGATTGCTTGATTAAGCATTAAATAATTTGTGGGAATTGACTGGGGGCACGTATGTATATGCATATTTCCCCCCTCCACAACTTCGTTTCATAACTATAGACATGCATTTTTACATAAGTGCAGAACTACTAACAAACAAACATTGCAGAAAATGAGTTATTTTTATTTACAAATGAATGAATTTGTACAGGAAAGTAGCTAAAAAAGAAAGTGCGGGAGCCACTCTTGTAGCAGCAATTATTGGTTCACTAAATGCTAAAACGATACAAGGCAATCCACTATTTAGGTTTTGAATGAGCCTTGGACTTCTTGGCGGCTTTCTCCGCATCCTTTGCCTCTTTCTCAGCCTCTGTCAAGACTCGTTTTGACTTCTTTTTTCCTGAAGATACGGTGCTGGAGCCAGTAGACTGCTTCCCGGAGGGCGGAACGCTTGAATCAAGGGAACATTTTTTAGCAAGTTCCTCTGTAATAGATCTAGTTGAGAGCTTAACAACTAACCTTGATCCCGCATCCACAACTGCAAGGGGTTTGAGGGCTTCAGGGTCGAGTTCTTCGGTTTTTAATTGCAAGCGCTTGTCTTGATCAGCCTTCATTGCAGCCAAGGTGACGTCATCAACACTTTTTGACTCCCCGATTATTGCAACTTCTGGTTCCTCTTCCTGACCCCCGTCACCGCCATCATCCCTTAAAGCTGCTATCACCTCTTCATCATGGGGAGTGGCGGTCTTAGTCGGCTCACTTCCTTCTCCCAAGTCTATAGAAGCATCCTTGTCTTCCCCTTTTTTGGCCTTTTCTGCGGGCTTTGTCCCGGCGGTGGCTCCCTGAGTCACATCTGTCTTTTCGGATGACTCAACATCTACAGAATGAGAAGCAACAGTTATCAACTCAGGCGAAAACAATGGGTCTTTCATCGATTGTTCAATCACGTGGCGAAAGGTAGAAATAGCCTTGGCAAATTGAGGAGAAAAGGTAGGGACACCTTCCGAAGACTTCTCGGCGGGGGTGACTACTACCTCTGGTGCTATTTCAGGAATAGGGGATAGCAAAGTTGTTCAGGGAATTCCCGGATTTTCAGGATCATACCCCTTTACTTCAGAAGTCGCAGGGGCAGAAGAAGAGGAACCAGCTTCGGGAGTATTCTTCTGTTTAGACTTCCGTCTCTCTTCTTCCATGGCCTCAGCAATGAGGCGGCGCCCTTCGGCTAGGCGCTCCGGTTCATCATCCCTCAAGTATTTCTCCATTAGCTTATCTTCATCGATGGAATCGACCTTAAGTTCCTCTTTTTCCCATTCGACGATCTGATTCCATACTTGAGCTAGAGTGGATGGATAATCCTCGATCCAAGAAATGTTTCGGCGACGGATGATATGTGCGAAGAATTCAATCATTAATTCGCCAAAACCTTGAATATCACCCTCCGCCTCAGATAATTGCTTGCAGGCTTCCTCCGTAGATTTGATAGCACACTCCACATTGCCCTCGGCCAGGGCAGCTCTGTTCTCTGCTTCCAACAGCTTTGAAGCCAAGTCAGCATTCTTCTTTTCTAGTTCAGCACTCCTCTTTGCTAACTCGGCGTTTTTCCGTTCAAGCTCAGCGTAAGCAAGGCGTGTCTTAGCGGCTTCTGACTTAGCCTCATCAGCTTGCTTTTTTAACTCAGAACGCTCTTGAGTGTGAGATTCAAGCAAGTCGTGATAACGTTTTTGCATGTCCTCAAATTGTTGTTTGAAGTTAGAAGCGTCCCTTTGAGCGACAGCTAGCTGAGCTTGAGTGTCTTCCAAAACTTTTCCTAGGGCTTTTAAAGCCTTGGCATCCTCCTCCGCGGTCTTTTGCATTGAGTCGGTATTTGTGATTAGAGTGCGGATGATTCTGGAGAGGTTGCGTGAATATTTAAACATCTCAGAATACTGCTTTTCCACCGCATCAATCTTCGCTTTGGCCTCATCTGCCCACTTAGAAGAAATAGGTTCAAGGGCAGGTAAAAAAGTCAAAGTCCCGAAGTAGTGCTCGGGAAATTGCTCCTCCAAATATGCCCGCTTTACTGCAGTTTCTGCATCTAGTGAGGGAGGAGCGGGGATTGTCAATTCGGTGTCCCTGTGTGAGGAGGATTCGGTAGATTCTTTGTCTGTCCTAGGTCGTTTAGTAGCAGGAACCTTGTGCTTACTCCGAGACCCGGTTTCTTTCAGAGGACTTCTCTCTCTACTGCGCTTTTCATGGGAAGAAGTGGAGTCTTTAGATGGTGGTATGTCCTCTTCCCTGCGGCTTTGATAACCCTTGTATTTCTCTTGTTCCGGCCGAACTAGTGAGCGAGAACGTGAGGGTCGAGAACGATAGGGATCATAAGGCCTTCTCTCCTCCCTACCACGATCATCCCGGCGATCATACTCGATATTCTGAGGTGGATTGGACATGCTGCGGCGAAGCTTCCTGATATCGTAGTAGGATCGAGACATCGTACCTGCACGATAAAACAAACGAAATTTAGAATTAAGGGATTCACGAAGAAAGAGGTGCAATGAATGCTAATGCCGTTATATAAAGTGTATCCTAAGTGGTGTGTTTCCCCCCAACCAACCCGAGTCTGAAGCTAGACTAGTACGGGCAGGCTCTTTGGCCTTAGCGGGAGTGGTCTCTTCAGAAGAGGTGAAGACTAAAGGATCCTTCCTGAAATCCTCTGAAGTGTATATAGTCTCAGGTAAGGGGAGATCCCCCAAACCCAGAAATATTTGCTCATCAGTACTAGGGACATCCCTCTCGGAAGCATGAAATGGCGACTCTTGGGAGGATTTTGACTTTTCCAGAGAAGTAGCCTCCTCGGGGGCAGTATATCCTTCACGATGCTTTTCGGCCAGATTAGCCAATTCGTCATCTTGTGTAGAAGATGGAGAAGGTGAAGTTTGAAGAGGCGCTGTAGGAACTCCTGAGCCTTCCACTGTCTCTGGGACTACCTCCACTGGAGGAATGTATGCGTATGGAGCCGTCCCATGACCAATGCTACGAAAAACGTATAACAGCCCATGAAAGTGAAGGTATTCGTCTTTAAGGACTTCGTCGATAGTCAAGAATTTCTGATCGCCATTAAGAAGTCGGTGCATCCGGTCAAAGAACACCTGATCTGATATCTGTTTGGGATTGTCGACTGCAAACAAAAAGGAAAACAAGTTAAGGTGATGATTCAAGTGTATAGAGCCCGGATTTAGAAAATCAGTGCTTTACTTGATTTTGTCCACCTCCTGGCGCATCCAGGCTGTCGCTTCACGTAGAACCATTCTAGTCTGGAATCTCCAGCTTTACTGCTGAATGGTGTTGAGATTATCTTCCTTTTTGGAACTAACTCAAAGTAGCAGAAAGATGGAGTCTCTCGAGTCCGATGCTTGAAATTATAGAAGAAGTGAACGTCATCGAACGTGAGCTCTATGCCTAAGATTTCACGATATGCTATGTACAAGGTGTGCAAATAGGCATATGAATTGGGATGCAACTGCATGGGGGCAATCCGCATTTGTCTAAAAAAGTCAACGATGAAGGGAGAGAATGGAGGAATGGCGCCGACCATGCACATCAATCGAGTGACCGCCATATATCCTTCTGGAGGGTTGTGGGGACGGTCAGAGCGTGAAGGCACTAGAGTGTCCCTTTTCATTATCCCGTACTTTAAGCAAATTCGGACAAGTCGATCGTTGTCGATTGTTGATTCAACGGAGTCTGGAGGTGATTTTAATATAATGGCCGATTCAAATTCATCAGGGGCTCGATCGTCACCAATCCCTCCTTCCTCCTCAAAACCCAGAGAAACTTCATTCTTTGAAGACACCTCGTTGCTTTCTCGATTTCCAACCCCGTAGTCTGGACCCTCACTGTCCCATTCTGGATCCGAAGGAGAAGATATATCCTCGAGAGTGATTTTGTTAGAGGTTTCCGAGGCTACTTTCCTCTCAGCTAGTCTGGAATAGCGTCTGGGTCTCATTGTCATAGAACTATTGAAGAAGCAATAGCACGAATTAGAGTAAATTAGCCCGTACCCCGCTGTGCATGTGTGTGAACTAAAATGTGTGCAGCGAATGTGAGAAATGCAAAGTAAAGGTGCAACAATGTAAGACGAAACTTTGAAGAGAAAGTGATAGTCAGAGTAGTTCTTAATGTTCGTTTATGTCCTCAAGGCACTATCCTAACTGTTCATGAAGTTGGAAGTAATATCTAGCATTGTTTTAAATAGTTGGACAAAAGTTTGTGCTTTGGATTGAGTAGTTTTCGGTTCGGATGTATACATCAGGTTCAGTTCGGATGGGTAAGGTCACATGTCAGCTTAAAGCAAAGGCTCACACTCAGTGAGATATGCCCGGATCGGTTCGGGGATTGACTTTCGGGGCGGGTCAGATTGACCTGAATAACAATGCCCGTATTCTCTCTTTTGTTTCACAACCCGGTCCGATCCGAGCGCATAAGTCTTGACCTCCATTTTATTCATAGGTCCGACCCGACCCGGTCAAACAAGTTAAATCCCATTTCTTTGCCTTATTGCTCCGACCCGGTCCGGTTCTGTGAATTTCTCTCTTTCCCTTTTTCTCCTACTGTTCCCCCACCCAAACCGATCTCCTTCAATTTCCTTCCTCTTCCTCCTCTTACGTAGCGAACCCAACTCGATATCCAAAGCCTTAATTAAAATTAAGTGCTTAAGCACTCAAGTATTCAACGACGAATCTCAACACCCTCCACCAACGCCTCGAAATGGCGTCGATGCCATCAACGACGAAGGCGGAGGATGAAGGAAGCCATGGCGATGGAATTAGTCGAATACCTTGCTAGAATCGTCCAACTTAACTGCGAATTCAAATTAAAAACAATTATGGCAACGAGATTCGAGATTGCAAGACTACCTATGTATTTGATTCAAAGATTAAAGATAGAATTTTGAATTTTTTTGGAAAGACTAGGGTTTCGATGTGGGATCGGTTGGGCAAGAACAGTGAATAAAAGAAAAGAAGAAAAGTGAAGTAGATTTATATAAAAAACAAGCTGACTATTCGTATTCCCGCTCGGACCGGCTCGAAAAGCCCAGTGACGCAGCTTGGCCCACTAATCCATTGCAGAGTATAGGAAGAAGGAAATCCGTCCGGGTCGGAACCCGAACCAGAAATCCGTTCGGGTCGGAATCCGAACCGAACAGGATGCAGTACAACAACTTGGCATGTGAATTCAAAGGGAAGGATGAAGGCATTGTGCAACAGCAATCAAAGCATGCTCCATTTCCAACAGAAGCATCCTTTGAGGGGGCAAAATGTTAGCCTACTTTGTGAACTAGGCAACACAAAGTCAAGATGTTAAGCATTGAAGAGCATTTTTAATTAGAAGACTTCGGTTCGGATCGGAGAGACCATCACTACTCAGATCGGAGAAGACACTACAACCTAGATCGAACAGCTGCAATCATTCGGGTCGGGTCAAAGCAACATATCGGTTCGGATCGGATAAAGTCTCCTGTTCGGATCGGTGAGCTATCGCTGTTGAAAACAGAGAGCGCCTGTTCGGATCGGAGGGCAGTCTTCTTCAAGATGGATCGGAAAGCCACCCAGTTGCTACAGAGATGGGTCGGAGCGGAGCAGAGTGAAGAGAAGAGAGAATTGTCACCAAGTCAATCCGGGTCGGATCGGATATCCCGATCCGAACCCCTGGTATATATACCTCCGACCCAAACCCATTTTCCATATCGTTCCCCTGCATAAGCGCCTGGATATCCGGATCGGTTATGACCAGTTCCTGCCCGTAACGTCCATTATTCTGATGCGTTGTCAACGTAGAAATCAATCCGAATCCGATGCTGATGGGATGAGTGACACGTGGCTCCGATCCGGATCGGGCCCTGAGCAAATTCACACCTATAAATACCCCGTCTGGAGACAAAGAAAAGGATCTTTTTTCTGGCATTTGGAGAGTTCAACCACCTTCATAATCTGAATTCCAGTAATCCCGAAAAATCCAAATCTTCTTTCATTATTTGTTTTCTATAATTGAGTGATTATAAGTGAGTTGTGAGAGGAATCAAGTGAATATTTCATTATACTTGCAACTAAATCAGCAAATATAGTGAGAGACAAGTAGACGTAGGCATTTCTTCGCCGAACCACTATTAATCCTGTGTGTTCATTTTTATTTTTATCTTATTTCATTTGCTTTCAGTTAATTCGGGTGTTAGAACCACTTTTTGGTCTAACAATGTTCATGAACCCACGCAAATGCCATCATCATCAACAAGAACACCGAACTCGTGGGATAAAAATTTCAACAAAAATGAAGGCGCTGGTGGGAAATACTCTCCCTGGGAACCAAGAAAATGAGTTCTTCATATCGGATCAAAGGAGATGCTTTATAATATTTTTAATAATGTTTTTATTTTCTTACTTCATATATTTATTATATATTTTTATAATAATACTTTGTTTGGCTTTAAATTCAATCAACAAAAGGCTGAAAATTCATTTCCATCAAAAAACGGTCGACCGGTAGAAAATTTTCGGTTGATCGGTTTGTACACTTTTTATTTCTAGAGAATTATCTAGGTCGACCGGTTGAAAAAAAGATGTCGACCGGTCTCTTGAAACACGAACATGACGACCGGTAATAATTTTAGGTCGACCGGTTTTTAAGACACAAAAATTTCCAGAGAGTTTTCACGGTCGACCGGTCACAAATTTTATGTCGACCGAAAAAGTTTCAGCAAAATATGAAAAAAAAGTGTCGACTGAAATTTTTGCTCAGGTCGACCGGGCTTTTACAGTTTTTGAATTCAACACCATAGAATCCGGTCGACCGGTTACAATTTTATGTCGACCGACTTTAGCATTTTTTCTTCGATTTCAAACCAGAAACTAATTAGGTCGACCAGTCTACTATTTTAGGTCGACCGTTTTCGGGTTATACTGTTTTTAAACATCCAATAGTCGGTTCAACCACCAATATCAACACACTATTTTGTTTTTAACCTCTTCATTACTCAAATCAACTTTGTTTTTCAAATCCTAACTCCTCAAACTCCATTACCTTCTCTTCAATGGCACCAAAATCAAAGAAATCAAAAACTTCTTCTTCTACTTCTCAACAACAACCCATAGATGCTCAAATCAAACATTGGCTTAAGGATCCGATTGCTATAACAAGATGGAATAAGATGAAAGATTATACCATTCATGAAGGGATGTTTATCAAATACTTTGATTTTCTCCTCTATGATGTTAAAGAAATTGCAACCAAAGCAAAAATTGCATCTCTTCTTAGTTTTGAGGACAATAATGTTGAGATTAATCAGATTATGATAAAATTATTCTATGATAATCTCAATTTGGAAAAGTACAAGCCAACAAATTCATCAAATTGCTTATGGTCAGTTGTATGTGATCAACAAGTATTCATCTCCAAGTCCCGAATGGAAGAAGTTCTTAAATCTTCAGATAATGGTACAAAATTTTCTTCTGATTTCTGTCCCATTCATATTAGAGACAAAATTAGCCATTTATTCATTGAAGATCACAAGTCAAGTGCTAAAGGAATAAATTTGAGACCTACGGCTAGAATTCTCCATAATTGTATTACTCATTCTCTCTTGCCACGAACCGGTAATTTTGATGCCATCTACAAGGAAAATTTTAAGGCGTTATATGCTATATATGGCGATATCAATATCAACTGGATTGATATGATATTTGATGAGATATCGTTGGTAAGTGAACGTTCTCGCAAACATTTATTTTACAATGAATATATAATGTGTCTCCTCATGAATTGCGGAATAAAATCTCCGGAATCCAAAATTTCAACACCTAAGTGTATTGATAAAATATCAAATAAGAGAATGAAACTTCAGAATCCATGCTTGACCATTATTCCATTTGAGCAATATAAACATAGAGGTCCTCCTGAAGCATCTTCATCACAAGCTCCTACTCCAAGACCGGAACATGTTAAGATTCCTTCGCCAAATTCTACAACAAAGGATTCTCTTGAACAAATAGCAAGAAATCAATTTCTGTTAGCAGCAAGACTCAAGCGAACCGATACCAAGCTCGATCGGTTAGACACCAAAATGGATAAACGTTTTAACAAGCTTAAGTCTTTCTTTGGCATTCTTTGGGATGCAATTTCTTATGGACCTTCATCTTCAGCCACACATGTTCAGAATCCGGGAAAACGTCCAATGCCTCCTACTTTTACATGGTCTACTTCGGAGGAAAGCACTAGTTCTGGAGTGAGTGCCCATGTTGGTCGTGGACGTGGTACTTCATATATTGAGGAAGGAACTGATGAGTAAGAGGAACAAGATGAAGAGGCAGAATTAGACGAAGAAGAAGTAGACGAGACTGATTCAGATGTGCCACCTCAGTGATTCGATCTATCCTTTTATATTCTTTTTTTATGTTAAAACACTCTATTATGTAAGGTTGCTACTAAGGTCGTTTTGTTTTGTTATGATCTTTAATATGTAAAACACTCTACGTATGGTGTTCAATGTTGTTGGATCTTTAAAGGTGTTTCATATACCCTTTTTGTCGATGACAAAGGGGGAGAGAATGATTACTAACCTTCTTTTTGCAGAGATTTAGTTATTTTTTTTTGTCCAGGGAGATCATATACTCAGGGGGAGTTAGAGCATATATACAGGGGGAGATAGCAATGGAGATCATATTTTAAAAGCTATGTTGTCATCAATCAAAAAGGGGGAGAATGTTGAGTCAAGGACTTTTAATGATCGTTTTGATTAATGACGAGAAGAAGCTTCATGATCGACAAAAAGAAGATTCAATGGTTTCATAGGTTAGAAGTTGGTTATTTAGAGTATTTTATGTTAAAATCTATCCTCAAATAATCATACTTCTCATTGCTTTCAAAATTATGCATGAAAACTCGTTTTTACTGTATATTGACAAAAACAGGTCAACCTGTTAAAAATAACAGGTCAACCTATTTTTAAATATAACATGTCAACCTGTTAAAATTAACAGGTCAATAGCTTTTTGAAATAACGGTCAAAAACCTGTCAACCTATTAATTTTTCCTGTCGACCTATTTTTGAATTTCATGAAGAGTCATCTTCTTTCTTGAAAAGTTGTATCCATTTCTCTTCATTTAAAATCATTTCTTTTGATTGCAACTTTTCACCAACAATTGCAACTTCTCAATTACTATAAATACATCAGTTTTCAATCAAATCACCGAATTTTCTCTCCATTCTCTGATCTATATTGTATTATTATAAGCATTCAAAAACCACTCAAAAGCATTCAATTATCGTTTGAATCTCCAAGCATATTTAACACACTTGTGATTCAACTCGATAATACACTTCCAAATCTTTGCAAACATCATTATATATTTGAGGATAAGATTATAGGAAGGTTGTACTCAATCATTGACTAATCAGTGTTGAAGAAAGAACACATTCAAGGTCAAACTCTTGTAATCGTCTTGTGGGTAAGCTTGTAGCCCGTGAAATCAAGTGGGTAAGCTTGTAGCCCGTGAAATCAAGTGGGTAAACTTGTAGCCCGCAAATCAAGTAGTGTTGTGAACCTGTTCCTCCGGGTGAAGCGAGGGTGTTGTTTAGTGAAAAGCCGAAGAGGAGCTTCGGGACTGGACGTAGGACGGGAGGTCCGAACCAGTATAAAAATCCTGGTGTCATTACTCTACTTTACTTTATCTACATCATTTATATCTGTTAGTGATATATTTCTTGTTTGTGAATTTTTACCTGTGTAACTATTGAATAGCTTAAGTTATCACATACATTCCGCATAGCCATATTATAGATCCTGCACAAGTCGTACACACTCAACTTTTTCAGTTTATAATGGTCTAGACCTCCCACATTTGACCTATAACATATGGATGTTGGATATGCTGGTCGGGTCCGGGCAGTCTTATTCCACAGTTGGGTCTAACCTCGTGTCTTAGCCCGATTCGTATTTGCGTACTTAGACGTCCCACATTAGGTTCAACATTAGTGGCCGGCCGGGTACGGGCAGACTTCCACCACTAATGTAACCTAACCTCGTGTCATAAGTACAATTACAATTTCTAATTGTAATTACTAAATATTCCATATTTAATCATACCTATGTCAATTATAGGTTTTATGCCTCTTTTTCCCATTTATGTCCATAAATAAATTTATGCCTAAATTTATTCACAGTCATTACTCCAATTTATACCAAATATATATTCATATTTTCCATTTATGCTTAAATGTCCGATTATACTCATAATGGATTTATGTCAAAATTTATGACCAAGTTATGCCAATTCTAATATTTTCCCCCGTTCCCTAACTAATGCGTTCGCATATATCTGGCATCATCTAGTCTAGAAAATAGCCTAATCATGACTAATAAAAGGGAAAGATGATGGGAAAAATGAAAATTGTGATCATTCTAAAAGTGACATAAACATATATACTGGTGTAGACAAGTAATAGGCATAATAAGGTGGACATAAAAACAGATCTAGTAAAAAAGGTAATGATAAAAATAGATCTAATATACTTAGAATGAACTGTTTTAAATAAGAATTCGTATGTCCAATAATAACATATCTCAATTAATCACAATATGGTGATTTAGATCTAAACAATGGTTTAACTATCCAGAAAAACGATAATCCCAAATTAATCACAAACTTAGAGAAAAGGTAAGATCCGCATATGTGACATGATGAATTTACACAAGAGGATTAGATCTAAAGAAAAATAGATCTAACATGGTGAATACAAGGTGATGGATTAAATCACATAATCCAGGTCAAAAGATTAAAATAGATCTAACACTATTAAGATGACATAATAGAATGTTTTAGATCTAAATGTGGGTTCACATATCTAAAATATCTTAGTTGATTGCAATATGACATGTGAAAGGTGATTTACAAAAGGATTAGATCTAACCAATGTTACAACTATCTAAATTAACATGTTTACGTTCACCAAAACTTAGTTATAATTCAAGATTCACATAAGCAACATAATAGAATAACCATAACTACATTAGATCTATGGAATAGATCTATCATGACATAGTATAGATTTATCGTTTACAACATATCCAATTAATAGTCTTTCACAATCTACTTTTATCCATTTAAACCTAAAACTAACTAGAAACTCACAGCGTTAGGTTGAGAGAGAATTGAGAAAGAGTAGATCTGAATTCTAAATTCTAAATTTGATTAGCTAAACCATTGTTGTAGAATTCGATTCTGTTTCTGTTTCCAACCTGACAGCTATGGCCTCCATGATCTCCAATGAAGAAAATAGGAGAATATGGAACCATATTTATAGCTTCGAACCAATGAACCAGACCCAGAATCAAGTCTAAGCACATAAAACCAATTCTGCCTAGATCTTCCCAGGGGGGTCGACACCCTTATAGGGGAGTCGACTCCTAGGTCGACACACCCTAGGGGGGTCGACACCCATGTCGACACCCCCATGGGGGGTCGACACTCGCGAGCGGGAATTTTCCCTCTCAGCCCGCTTTTGTTGGATTTTGAATTTTGAATTGTTTTGAAGGTTCTGGAATTATTTTATTTATATATATTCTTCCTTATGTGTACACAAACTTCTAAGGCTTATAACTTCTCCATACGATATCCGATTTATGCAAACCCGGACTCTATCCCAAGCAGAATTCCGAGACGAACGCAATGGTGCAGCCCGTTTCACTTAATTCTTCTTCTAAAAATTAAGTATTCTTTAATTTGTTAATTTTAATATTTTTAAAATTACGGGGTGTTACATCAAAGTACCTATCCTAAAGCCAAATAGCAGACCTATGTGTACAACAACCCTTGGCCACCACGGTATTGAATTCTTATATATATGCTATCTCATTCTCCATCTTTTTCTTTGAAAACAAAATAACCAAATCCGCCATTTCTCAGTTAAAAATAATTTTTTTCGTAAGTTCAAAAATTTAAATCCAATGCTTTCTTCGTTTAAAAATCATTAAAACCATATCATTTCAATCCTGAGAACACGTGCTTCGTGTTTACACTCATTTCTGAAGTTGCAACGTTGTTTCAGGAAGACGTTGTTTCAACATTGAACTAAAGGGTGGACGGTGCATGGGATTTGAGGCATCAAATCAAAATTTACGCTTGGATTTGGAATGAAAGAGAAGCACCGCACTTTTTTTTTTCTTTTTGTGGAGAGACGGAGCGTGGGAGTTGTTAGCAGTAACGACATGGAAGGGGTGTTCACACAGGGGACGTGAGCAAGAATTAGTAGAAAAAATATAGGGCCGTAAGCTTTATTTCCAGAAACGAAAATGCAGAAGGGAAACACAATGTTCTGGAGTTGGCAAAAAAGCAAGTGGTAGCTCAAAGGCTTGAAAATGGTAAGATGATGCATCACAGGTTACGACAGTTGTATATGTTGAAGTATGGAGGGGACTGGGCTTGCATGGCCGCATGGGGGAAACTCTCTAGTGGTGGATGTTAGCAGCATGTATGGATGGGGTGATGCAAACGAGAAGGAGAAAGGGGATTTTAAGTAAAGTAATGATCGAACAGAGGAGGCGGTACAACTGGAGACGGATAATCATACTTTTGGGAATCATGTCTTACATGGTTTATGACTCACGAAAGGTGATGGGGTGCTTTTGACAACAACAGAGAGATGATGGGTTTTTATTAAAGGGTTGCAATTGATGTCAAGGAGCAGATGGGAATGGTGTGCGAACTTGCATGAGATATTAGACGCGATGAAGGAGGAGAAGTTCCTTACAAGTGCGGTATTGGTGTGGCGCAGTTGCCGCCTAGTCTGGCCTTCACGTGGGAACTATGTAGTGAATAAGGGAGAGATGGCGTGAGATATATCGGTACACGGCGTGCACAAGGAGCTACAGCAAAGGTAAATCCCTACTTAGAAAAGAAAACACGAATAGCGGTTTTGTTACATGAGTTAGGTGAAGTCGGTGAGAAGGGGGAACAGTGATGGCCATTTATTGAAACAAAACGAGGAGCAACATATTTTTTATACGCCTAGAAGGATAAGAACAGTTATTAGGCGGGTGGGTTTTTTTAGTTTGTGTAGTGGGCTAATTCAGTACTGGCGAAGCCCATTTATAAATAAAGCGATGCGCAGATGTATGGACAGAGAAAGGATTGAACGGGAATTAAGGAGTTGAGATGTGATTAAGGGTAAACTAGTTAACCTTTAAATTAACAAGTGTCGTTTGAATTTAAGGGATTATAGTGGGAGTTGTATGAAACATGATTTGGCAGTGGGGTAGTACTAGAACCGTGTTTTTATTTGTGAGCAAGAGAAAAGAAAGAGATGTTCAGAAGCGGGTTGGAGGTGGATACGATATGCAGATGGGCATATTTAATATGGTAAGGTCAAAAATATAAAAGAATTTAGTTGAATTTAGATTTAAAATAGTATATTTACTTATAAACGTAATATCTCGTTCATACAGTGCCGGTTTTATGAATGGTCTTATCCGTTGGGATCGCAAGGATGCAGGCTACATAATGGAACTAGTCTGGGAAGATTTGGAGTTCGTTACAATTTATGGTGTAATTAAACATCAGATTTAATCAACTGACGTTAATCGTTATTTAACGATTAACGATCATGGTGAGTAAACTCACTAACTCTGTCCAGTTTATAATTTTATAAACATTATTTAATATCATTAAAAATGATTGAACACTGTGTGCGATGGTTGTTTGGATGATTTGCAAATACATTGGTTGATAGTTATATATACACACATATACAATGTCAATTATTAAATATTGATTCTATTTATATGGAATTGATATTATATCTGTTGATTAACATCTGTGGATGCAGGAAAACAGGTTGGAGGGATCCAACTGGATTCCTCAGCAATTATATTGTTGTTTCTCATATATTGCATTATATGATGTGATGAATAATCTGTGGTTGATTATTGTGTTATGGGGTGGTCGAACAACATTGACCTAAAATGATTGGTATTAAAATACCGTAAAAATACATGGAAAATAATTCGAGTTTAAAAATGGATGAATCTATTATTTATTATTTTTAAATAATAGAAATTGAACACTAATTTGACTAGAATATAATAACTTGTTTAATTATGTAAACATGTAGGTTAGTTTATAAATGATGTTTTTAAGTGGGATAAAATACTTATAATAAGTTAGAAATATAAATTCAATAAATGATTTTTGGAAATGGGAAAATCGGAAAATGGGGGGATGATGAGTTTATTTCGATGTTGAAATATGAATAGGATTGAATAAATCCATAAGGACTTATATCGATAATTCGACTATGTCGAATGATATAAAAATAATTTATTTTAGAAATTTTATACTACATAAATCCAGGAATTTGCAATATAGTCAATATTTGGTTTGAATCCAATAATTTGTAATTAAATATGTAATAGAGATTAAATTGTAACCTTATATATACTTAGCAAGAGGTATACTTGTAAATGGAGTTTGTAAAGTTGAATATGAATACGTATTTATTTAATAACTCGATTAATGAAATTTTAAACTAAAAGGGTATTTATTATTTAAATCAAGATTTGATTTAATAAAAAAATGAGTCAATATTTCTGTAAAGAAATAATATTCACATTCTAAAGTGAATAATGGTTTGGAAGCAAGCGTTTTGCAAATCAAAATGATAATAGAAGTTAATTGGTAAATGCAGGGGGTAATAAATTCCAAAGTGAAATTTAGAAATTGGGTTGACCTGAAATGTCGAATTATTCCGAAGTCCGAAACATTAATCAAATAGGAATTATTCGAAAAAGAGTAAGACGTCGGAATTTGACTATATCGAGTTTGGGAAAGTAATATTTACTTTCCGTTTTTGAAAATGAAGATTATTTATTTATTTGTTGTTATTATTTATTTAAATTAACGAATCAAAAGTTATATTTTAAAATTAAATAATTTGGAAACAGGAATTATAATGCTATCATCTTCCATAAAAAAGGTGGGTTCGTAAACCGAATTCGAGAGTATGTGAGTAATAACTTGATAAGAAATAACAGAAATGGAGTTAAGTAAATTAGAAACTAACTGAAAATTTGTTAAGTTGAATAGCTTTGTGAATATTGATCTGATGTTGGTTTTGGCCTTCGGGGTTGATAATTAGGAAGTTGTTCTTTTACTACTTTAATGTTAAAGACTGATGAATGGGGAAGGATAGCAATGCGTGAATGAGTAATGGAAATATTTTCTGATGTTAATTAACGTATATTTTCTAAATATAGAAAATAAGAGCTATGAATATATGGAATTAATTCCCGGTGTTAAAAAAGGGATATTTCTAAATATAGAAAAAAAATTACAATAGATTGAACGTTTTCCAAGGATCGTGTGAGGCGAAACGGGGCTTGAGAAATGTTTGAGAAAATATGGAAAGCAGGAAATCGAGAAATGAATAATTTAATGATAAATTAAATTAAAGGGGCTCAGCGTTGATTGATGATTGATCGGTAAGATTTCCATTTCGAAATATGACTGTTGTTTGTATGTATGTTTTCCTTTGATAGTTAAATCACCAACTATCAATGTTTTTGGCCATTTTTCCGTTGTCATTACGAAGAGACCGAAATCAGATTATTATCTGAAAACCACTCTGTATGGGCATTAGCGTTACGAATCTATTATATTGAAGAGCATTGGAGACAAAGTTATGCAAGGGCTGTTCTGTTTACAGGATAGAGCCTTCGGCTTGTCCAGTCCCAGGACAACGTGTATGGACGAATGTCTGACAGAGTATATCTAATAGACCGTGTAAGTTGATCTCTTCAGACGTACTTACGTTTGGTGGCAGAGAAACTCGTTTCTCTTAGCTTTATACCCATAGTATTTTTGGGGAAATCAATTTGTGATTTGGCGGGTATGATAATGTGGCATTCAAAGTAAATGAAGGTGTGATCTGTCAAAAGATACGTTATGACCTCAAGCCTCACAACTGGGAAATGACAAAAATCGGGCATGCAGCATGGCTATGTGGGTCGCTCCCATTAGGGTGTATTGTCACCATCTAGAGAATATTCATATTTGTTACTTCTTTTCGCTTATGTATCTCCTGGGAACGGTTATGTTGTTAGCAACCGTAAGGTGACAAAACATTCGATAAACTCAAGAGAAATGAGTGGTCGGTCATGTGTGGCTGAGTTGCAAGATTTTCTTGTTGAACTATAGTGTATCCCCTCTAGAGTACACTGATCGGAAGGTGGTTCGATACCTTGTCATATTTGGAAACCAATCCCCAGTAAGTGCTCGCGGTTTTGATTGTATAATATATATGTGGAGCGTGAGATGCAAGCGTTCTGCTAGATTTAATTTACTTGTGATTAGACACTATTATAATATTAGAAAAGTATTGATTTTGCAAATGTTTTGGGTTATAGTAAGGTAAACACCGTCCATGTTCATGTGTGGGCTGGTCTTACTATTATCCTTTTCTTTCAAAAGGATTTTTCAAAGTTAAACCGAATGGTTGGAGTTTACTCACACCAGTCCCATGACTGACCTAGAGTTTGTTTTGATTTTCCTAAACTCTTGGGTGCTCAAATTTGTGCGGGCAGTCAAGTACTTAGCATTTTACAGATATACCAGGGGGAGCTCGGAGCAGGAGGCTTCAACTCCAGATGTATATACTTAGAGTTTTTTTTCCGCTATGATGTTATGTGATAATGGTATATATGTACTATTACAATTTGTATTTCCAAAGGTATGTTATATAATATATTTTATTCGTTCCGCTATGAGATTTGTGTTACTCTGATTATGTTATGTTGTGTTCTTCTTCTTCTCCTATTCTAATTTCTTTCTTTCTAATTCTCAACCTCTA
Organism: Allium sativum; assembly: GCA_030737875.1. NCBI lineage: Eukaryota > Viridiplantae > Streptophyta > Magnoliopsida > Asparagales > Amaryllidaceae > Allium > Allium sativum. The sequence continues at coordinate 163,611,391 of CM060926.1, forward strand.
ACTTCTTTCTATTAATGATCTGATATTTCCGATACTCGAATAATCGACATGGTGTATGTGTTGATTTTCGTGGTCGAAAATCTCGTGGTCGTTACATGCCCCGACTCCGACCTAGGGCGGAGTACTCGTTTGATACTGTTATATGGGTTACTGACTAAAATGGGTCCTACACACAAGATGATGCAAGCTCTCCCCTTTGTCTTGCATCTGCACTATGATTTCCATAGGTTATTCTTACCTAATGGTGTCTTTAATTACATAACCCTAACCGGTTAAGTTTTGTGGGCCTATATATAAATATTACCCATCCAACCCAGACATACTTAACCCTCCCACTGTTTCAACCAAGTTTACTAAATCCCTATTCAAGTTAACATGTTCATACAATCCCTATGGATTTAACTTAGTGTTCATATTCATAGCCATATTCACTTGTAGTTATAATTTACTAGACCTCCCGCATTAAGCCTTCAACTTGTGGACGCTGGATATGCCGGTCAGTTCCAGGAAAAATTCTACCACAAGTCGGGCTTACCCTCGTGTCTTAGCACATCTCGTGTTTATGCACATAGACCCCTCACATTAGATTCAACACTTGTGGTCGCTGGATATGCCGGGCGGTTCTGGGCAGACTTCTACCATAAGTGCAATCTAACATCGTGTCTAAGTGCGGTTACAGTTTCTAATTACTGTAATCCTAGGCATTTCAATTGTTAACCAATTATCCCTATGTCATTATAGGTTGTCATGCCTCCTTTTTTGTCCAATTATGATCATAATGAGTTATATGCCCCAAATTCATATTCATATACATTATTCAAGTTATGCAAAATTTCCCTTTTACAAGTTATGCCCAATTTAGTGTTTTCCCCTCGTTCCCATTCTAATGCATTCACATATTTTAGCGGTATGCCTAGGCTTTAAAGTAGCATAGCTTACATAAAATAAAAGGGGAAGGATGAAGGGAAGGTGATAGAAATGATCATAATAACAAAATTGACATAAACATATAGTGCCATAATGATAAGATGGGCATATAGGAACAGATCTGGTTAACATGTGATAATAAAACTGATTCTAACATAATAGGAATGTCATAACAGGCATGCTAAGATCTAAACGATGAGTTAGATGTCCAACTAATAACAGATCCAATTTAACCATAAACATGACAAAACAAAGTGATCTAAACAGTGAAGCAATGCGGATCTGACCTTATAATTAGGTGAAGGTTTAGATCTAAGTCATAATCATGTCAGAATAACAAAGATAAACAAGATATTACAGATCTGATGTGATTAAAATGGTCATAGCCATAGATCCAAATTTATGTCATAGAAAGTTTTACTTTTAAATATTTAGATCTAAAATTAACATGGACTCAAAGTGTTCGGATCTAGAAAAGTAGAAGGAGAATATAAGAGGTTGTATCCCAGATCTACACTTGAATAACTCTAATCTTGTTTAACTCGATTGCAAAAGAAGATAATGGTTTGATTCAATATGTGCAGCGAGCGCATCTACTCCTCCATTATTTTTGGTGTGTAAAAACATGAGAAATGAGGCCATATATATGGTTGCAAGCCCCAAACCCTAAATTTCCACGTCTGCCCTGGGGGGTTGACCCACGCTTATGGGGTCGACCCATGGGTCGACACACTCCATGAGGGGTCGACACCCTCCGCGGGATTTTTGCTGCCTCTTTACTTTTCAGATTTTGAACGATTTTGAATTTGATTTTTGAATTCTGGACCTTATATATGTATATATTCTTCTTGCGTGTATACAAACTTCAAACCTTAATAACGTCTTTATATGGTGTCCGTTTTACAAAATCCAGGTGTACATTTTGGCCAGAATTCTGAGTATGATGCAGTCCGTTTCACTTTATTCTGAATATTAAATTAAGTACTCTTTAATTTATCATCTTTAGTGTTGTTAAAATTTCTGGTTGTTACATTCTCCCATACTCCAAGGATTTCGTCCCCAAAGTCTCTAAGTTTAAGAAGAATGTATGTCCTACCATCCATCATCCATCTACTCATCCAACAATCATAGGCATCCATTGTCCTTAAAGATTTCTGACACTTTTACGAACATATGCAAAGGTGTGTGTATATATCCCAATACTAATGTGAAGATCAGACGGTCTACTGATTCAGTCGACCTCCTTAATGTTTTGTATGTTAGTGCCATGAATCCAATATGTATGTGAGAATCCTATTATAACATGTAAGTTCTATATGTGTGCACAATCATCCGTCCAAGTGCAACATCCATATGATGAAACATCCATTTTCATCCATTAAAAGAAGAAAAATGCACATGCATCCATATGCAGTATGAGAGTGATTGAGCCGATATAGTGCCTAATGTGTGTGTATATGCATTAACGAGAAACCACTAACAAACACTTGCATCCACTTGCGTCCATCAAACATAACATGTCTCAAACACATGTTTACAATCATGGGAGTCCTGTCTAAAGGTCGAAGATTCGATCGATAGGATATATTTAAATGATAGAAACAAACATAGATAAAAACTTTGGAAATGGAGTTAAGAGCATACCCTCGAAAAGAAAAGGGCACGAAGCACGAATCTTGTCTTCAGTCTCCCAAGTTGCATACTATGGGTTATCTCCCCACTTAACCTTCATAACCTTGACTTCTCTATTGCGTAGCTTCTTAACTTCTGGTCCAAGAATACGGGTAGAAACTCGTCTGACTGTCGCCTTCCATTCCACCTCTACTTTCTTTAATATATTCAGCTCAACTACTTCAGCGGTGTCATGCAAGCACTTCCGCAAGTAATAAACATGGAAAACATCATGAAGGCCGGATAGCCTCCGGGTAGCTTTACTCTATAGGCCATTTGACCAATCCTTTCTGTTAGGGAAATGGCCCTACGAGTCTTGGTGCCACTTTCCCTACAGATCCAAATCGAACCACATCTCTTAATGGAGAAACCCAAATGAAAACCATATCTCCCACTTCAAATTCAACGTCATTCCTTCTCTTGTCTGCCTAGGACTTTTACCTATCCTGAGCGGTCTTCATTCGTCGTCAAATAAGATGAATCTTCTCAGATGTTTCTCTAACTACAGATGGTCCAAGTAATAGTTGTTGGATCTAGATTAACCCTAGAGGGGGGTGAATAGGGTTTATTACAGTTTATCGATATATTAAAATTAATCGTTGCACAGAAATAGCTGAGTAAGTAAATGCAGAAAGTAAATCACACAAGAGATACCCAGCTTCATCAAGACCCTGCCTACTGCTGCATTCCTAAGGTTTCTACTAGGTGATAGAACAGATCCCGCATACAAGACCATGTACACTCGCAAACCCTTCTCTTATTCTAACCCTATGCTCAAAACTCTAGACTGACCGATATCCCCTCGACCAGATTTTCCTGAATTACAAACCTATAATCCGTAACCCTAGACGTTACAGACTCTAGTAAACTGTAAGTTAAACCCCTGACTGGTCTCCCCTAGATTTTTACAGTATTCTTGAAACTGTTTCGGACGATTTAAAAAACAAATTAAAAACAATTCCAACTAAAACAAAAAAAGATAAATTAAAATAGAAAAACCCTAGTCTCTTTGTATTTAAAACAGGCCATATAGGCTTAGCCATCTTCCATTGAGTCGGCACATTCCTTCAGTTGTGAACCCCAATTCCCTTTTGCTCTGGAAAATGAAAATGGTGGCTGGCGATTAGGGTTTTCCAAATCCCAAACCAAATTCGATCGTGACTGCTCCCTCAAATCTGGATGAAACATCTAATGCTCGAATCTTTGCCAATTTCTAATGCTTTTATTTTGGGCTTTGCTCTCTCTCAAGATCGAAATAGTGAGTAATTTGAATTTCATTACTTTGAAAAGCTTGCGATTTGTTCGTTAGTTTCGATGATTAGGACGATGATGATAGGTGTAACTTATAAGGTAAAATAAACCCTAAAAATAACTCTGATTTCACCCGTAATTGACTAGATTTGATTTTGTGCAATTTTCCTCTTTCGACATGGCGGTTTTAATTTCCTTGATTTTAATTTCCTGATTGATTCAAAATTTAAGAACTTGCCAAATAATTGTCGAATTGACATTACTCCCTGAAATGATTTTCTGGATGAATGCTTTCCTCTTATTTTCCATATTTATTCTTATATGATTTAAACCTCCTTTGAATGTGCCCGAAAAAGAAATCTTACTCTAAATTCCAGAAATGAATCTTTGCCATTTAAAACTTTGCCAAAATATGAAATGATGCTTTGATTTTTTTTCTAGAATGATTTTAAATCGAATTTATCTTTTCCCAAAATAAAATTGAGAGATTCCTGGAGATAATCATGCAAATTTGAACTTCTTGCCAATTTTGAAATCAGTTAAAAAAAATTCCTTGCATTGATTTGATCCCTTGCATGATCAGTGAAAGACTGAAAAAAATACACATGCCAAAGCTGATTGAGCAGATATGTCCATCATTAATTAGCAAGAAAAAAAAGGAAAGCATCATATTCTTTTGTCAAATGTCACATGCATGATATCCATGTATAACAGTTGTGTTAGTTCCACCATTTTGGTGTGGTGTACACAGATGCACATGCTTATGTAGCATACCACCTATTTTTGCTTGTAAGTCCACTTTGAACAATACTGAACATCATTTGATGTGATCCATATAAATGTGCACATTCCATCTTGTTTTGCTGAAACTGTTGGGCTTGTGCTTGGCTTGTATATTCATGTTTATGGTTGAATTTGTCAACTTGGTTGCACCATTATTACTTGCTTGCACATTACTTTGTCCATATGCAATTTTAACCATAATTGTGTTGTTGCACCATGCTTAAAACTGATGCACCCTGTCTGGTGCAAACTTGCCTGCAATTTGAAGTTATACTTATAAAATCCATGCTGCTTTGAACAAAATTGTCTTGCTCCCATGATGTATAACACTCCATGTATGTGTTGTTGCATCCATTCATGATAGTTTGCTTGAATTAAAACTTGATGGCTAAACCATGCATGCTTTCTACACTTTATACATAAACTTCCATGCTTGAGTTTGTTGTCATGTACGCATGCCTTGTATACTTGCTCACGACCATTGATTTCACCATGAGTTATATCATGCTGAAACTTTTAGAGCTTGTATTTGTGCTATTAACATTGCACTCGCATTTCCCATGATCTTGCTATGCTTTTAGCTGCTACTTCTATGCAAGATGCTTGCTATGTTGACACTGCCATTTGTGCTCGGCCATTTTGACCAAATTGTCTTGACCTATTTCCTTGTTGATTCATTTGCATTGAGCATGAATTTGCTGCGTCAATCACGCTGTACTAGCTTGATCATATGCTGGTTTGAGTGCTACCTTTTCACCATTATGTTGTGTGCCTTTTCATGATATGTTTGACCATTTGCACGCTGATTTGCATTGTGCACTGAGTCGAGATGGTCCATGTGGCTACTACTCAGTTGCACGCTGATTGGCGAGGTAGTGCACACGTGTATATCTATACACGTGTGTGTATGCAGCCATCTAGACAAGTTTTCCTGTCCCTATAAAAATATACGTATACAGTCTGCCTTGTGATATTTACAGTGTATCACTATGAATATCACAAGCTGTCTAGACCCAGTCGGATGGATATGAAAATCAGATCGAGTCAGAAAAATGATGAGAAACACACCGATATTCTGAGGAAAATAAATTTTAAAAATAAAAATTATGTTCACTTGAAATTAGAATATTATTTCTGTTCCAGATACTGTGTGTGTTTCTGTATGTGATAGGTATGAAGACTGGACTGATTGAGAGTGCTGTGAAGGTAGAAGATAGAAGATGTGTGTATGTATATATGAAATGTAACTGTGTCAAAGAATGTACTGAGTGATGAGTGATGTATTGAGGAGCTTTGTATAAGAATGGGAGAATTGTACTGATATTTGTAATAAACAAATTTGTTTGAAATAAAATATCATTTTATTATTGTCAAACAAAATTGTCTATTTATTCAGTTTATTTACAAGTACAAATTCCTGTGAAGTGTTTAAATAGTGGATTAACAATGGAGTTATAAATAGTTGTACTGTTTGTATGTTTGAAATATAATATCCAATTTAAATAAAATACTATATTAATATATGAATGTCTGTACAGTCGTATTCTATTTAAATATAAATATTATATTCCTGTGTATATATAGAACAATATATTAACAAACACATTTGAAATAATATTTATTTGGTTGTTATCATCAAACAAAAATCATATAATTGTGTATACAACACCGTTATATACAACAATCTCCCCCTTTTGATGATGACAAACAAATATAAGATTTTGAGCACAATAAATGTGTTTGACAGTGAATATTGAACTCCCCCTATTTATTAGCTCCCCCTACAACAGACAACTCCCCCTATAACTGTGCATGAGTGAAATGAAATGAAAATAAGAATGAATTTTCATAATTGGAAATATTTATAAAATATTCACTCATAAATCAAAATCTCAACCCATTCTCCCTCTTTTGTTATCATCAAAAGGATTCAGAAATTAAAATATAGATAAAAAATGACTAAAAATTATAATTTCAGCTCAAGAGGAAGAACGGTCTCAATAAGTCAAACAAAAATCATAATATTCTGAGAACAAGTGGCATATTTCACTTGTAGAAAATGATGGATTTACGATGAAATTTATATATAATGGAGAGAGTTTAAAAAATATTTCCAATTATTTTTAAAAGGATTTATAAAAATGAAGTTCAAAAACAGTGATGGATTTGGACTATAATTAATAATTCAATTTAAGTGACAACATCGTATAATCTCAAAGCCCAGTACATATCAATCAACAAATCGTAATACATCATAAGATTTAAAAACATTTCACAAATGGAAAATGGATCGATAGGCTAGTTTTTACACACCAAGGTGGATTTCATATAAAAAATTATTTATTGCAAATTACTTTCTTTTCTTTTTCTTTTGATATAAGAGCACACTGACCACACATAACCAGATCTTGGATTTTTAAATAAGATCAGTTGCAGCTTAAATATAAGTAATCTCATAACCATACATAACCACAACTTGGATTTTTAAATTTGGTTAGAGAAACGCTTATGAATTAATTATATTTATCAATTCATTTTCAGCTCCAAAAGAAAAACTCCTCAGTATATAGAACCAATGTGGATGATAGAAATGCGGTAGGTACAGGGATGGACTGTGAAATAAATTTTTAAATTAATTATATAATGAAATATGCTCGACTGTACCGGGATCATTAAAAAATTTCAATTATCACTAATTCTGAAAAATAATATAGTCCCATTTCTATCACAAATATTTTCACTGTTTATCCAAAATGATTTAAAAAAATATTAACTCTCCACATTAATATAAAATCACAATGGATGACAAAATAGTGGAAGATAAAGAAAACGGTGGTGAAATAATCGCCAATTCAAAGATATTATAATAACTGTTCAACCATCACGAGAATCTAAATAAAATCTACTGTTGTTGTGAAATATATTGCAGTCACAATTCATCACAATTTCAAAATCTATTAATAATTTTGATGAATCATAAGTACAGTTCAATTTGGATATAGATTTCAATTTCTGAATGAATAATCAATAAATAATTTTAAAATTGAAAATCGATTACAAGAGGAATTTAAAGTGATTTGTAAAGAACAAAAAACGTGTGGCATCTATACAGGGTGATAATTCAAAAACAGATGAGAAAAAAATAAAGAGCTGATACCAATTGTTGTCTCCTTTATCGAGGAATTTAATCACACTCAAGATATCTCACGCTAAAGAATTTCAAACACAAAGCCCAAAGAGACAAGATTACACATTTGGCACATTTATCAGAGCGGTAGGCGAGAACAAGCAGATATTTGAAAAACAGTATTAGAGCAGCGATCAGATAAAAAAAAACAAGCAATTTCCAAAATATTTTCAAATCAATATCAGAGCAGCACAAGAATCAGTTCAAATTAGACAAGACAAGATGATGGTCATAAAAGATATTCCATGATCCAAGATTATAAAATATAGTTTATTTTAAATCATTTGAACGAATTGTGAAGATATCAGGATTCAATGAATCAATCACACTAGATTACAAATTTCAGATTCAAGATATGTGTGAGATTCAATAAATCAATAATTTCAAATGATTTTAAACAAACATATATTCAAATCAAATAATCATGAAATAACAGTGATTTTCAAAGACCATTTTTCAAAAGAATTTTTCAAGATATTTCTCACAAGTAAAAGGGAAATTTCAGATTATTTACATTAAGTTTGAGAGGTATTCATGATCCAGAAATTAAAAAATAATTTATTTGAAATCACTTGAATCGATGTTATGTTTTGAGGTATAATGAATCAGTCACACAAGATTGATAATTTCAAATTTAAGAGGTGTGTGATATTCAAAATATCAAGAATTTCATATGATTTCAAACAAACAAATTTCAACCATAATGATCATGAATTAAGATGAATTTCAGGATGTATCACTGATTCAAGATAATTCAAAATATCCAAGCCAATCTGAAAAATAATGAAATTATCACAACTGATAAAAATTGAGGTGCTGTAATGAGTATATTATTTCGAGCTTTTCTAAAATGAATTAGGAAAAAACTGAAAACAGTAGAGGTGTGTGAAATTTCATTAAATATTCAGATCTTCATAGAATTCAAATCAACAGTGTTCAGGATATGGCAAGAATACATCAACACTGTTATGAATTCAGAAAACCGAAAAAAACTTCAAAACAATTGTAGATATTTACAAGTTTAAATTCAAGATCTGGAAAAAAATTAAAATGTCAAAGTTTTATTCAAATTGAGGCGATTTCCAGAACCTCATGAATACTGCAATCAAAAGTCAAGAAGGCCCAAGAAGAAACATATAGCAGTGACAAATAAAAAAACAAAAAACAAAAGGGAGGTAGATGAAGGAATAGGCAAAGAAAATAAAATAGAGAATGTTTACAAAGTTGAGTTTTGAGGTTATACCTGAAATTGAAGTGAGTAAATAAATCTCTAACTCAACAAATCATGGCTAAAGGAATTGTGAATGATATAGAAGTATAGACAGCTTTGCTTCACATTTCTTTTTGCACAGTAGTTCCTCAGCCTCCTCTGGTACCTAACAGTTTAGGAGATTGAGTGGTCTAACAAAATTAGTAAAACCACTCATAGTTATGTTAACATCTTTTGCTACCCAAATCTGTTTGTACAACATCCCATTCAAATCTATCTTCGTGCCTTTAGGAACCCAAACTTGTTTAGTTTTTCCAAAAATCATTTTTTTTTCTTTTTGGGGTCCACATTTGTTCAACTGGATTGTTATCAAACCAATTCTTGTCTCGTTTGTGATTTAAAAACCTTTTGGAATTTTCAAAATTCAAATTTTCAGAAAAAACCTTTTTAAAGAAATTTAAAGGATTTTTAAAATCACAAGAATTCAATTTTTCAGAATCATTTGTTTTCCCAAAACCAAGACCATGTTTATTTCCAACATAAATTTGGTTTTTCAACAAGATATTCAAAGACTTTTCACCATCAAAATTTTTACTCAAAATTGTTTCAAGTTGTTGAAATTTAGTTTTAAGATCACCGTTTTCTACCACTGTAACAACCCGCATTTTTCAGCGATATAATACTTAATTTATTTAATTATTTAAATAGTGGTTTAGAGAATTTAATGGTCATTTAATTAAAGAAATTGGAATATTTAATTAATATAATAATTAAATAATATATTTAATTATGAAATATTCAGAATTGGGGGAAATGGAAATATGGTGTGAATTGGGCAAATTCAAAATATATAATTCAGTTAGAGTTGAATTTTTTTCACGAATATATTTGAATAACGACAGTTTGAACGTATAATTATATTATAATTATAATCGAGCTCGAAATGGCGCTGCAGTTCGTAATTTGGCGATTCGAACTTCAAACGAATATATAGAAGCCGTTTTAAATTGGATTTCTGTGAAACAAGAAATGTTAGGAGCTGGTGATGTATGTTTTTTTAGTGGAAGAGAAAAATCGGGATTTCGTCGTGTAGGTTTTTAGTTATGTCCAAATTAAATATTCAGAAAAACAGATGTATATTCGTTCGTGGCCATAACGGTTATTTAAAAATATTTGAATATCGGGTTTGAATTTAGACAAGGTTCCTTTGGGACATAACAATAATTTAATTTCTAGAATTTCATTGTAATTTTTAATTAATTAAACATGCGACTTTTTATTTGGAGTATGTTGCACCCTATATCAACATTTTGGGGTTTCACAATATGAGTTAACCTACCGTTACCTTTATATTTTTGGGATCGTGGGACGTTGCTCGTCTCACTGATATTTTTATTTTTGTCGTCAGCAGTACATAAAAGTACGAAATTTTATGCAATCGGTACCCTAAATATCTCAACCCCGTTCTGAAGTCTAGAAGAGGCCACGCCTCATCTTTTTCAGCCGCTCATTCATTACAGCAAAACAAGAAATCGTGGAAACCCATCCTCCACTAATTCAAACAATATATCTAAAAACTATATTCCCTATATATACCCTTTCAAAACGTCATAACCTAAACTATTCCATCTTCTGTAAATCGAAGAAAGCAAGCCGCCACAAACACTTTTCACAGCGAAAACCAAACTCTCGTTCACTTCTAAAATCAAAACCCGATCTCTTCCTAGAATAGTGTAAAACCAAATGAAACTGTCGATTCCTTTCTTTCGTTTTACCTACTGTTGCGACTGTGTAGAGGTCGTCGCTTCAAGGATGGTCTCGAGTATGGCTTGTAGGAGTTGGCGACGTCGAATCTTCGAAAGTGATGCCGGAGGTTGGTCTGAAGAGAAGGGCGAGTTTGGGTGGTGTTTTTCCGAAGCATTCGAGCAGGGGAAAAAGCCTCTGAGGCAGGTTTGGAGCAGTGGACCTTTTGATCTGAACATTGGAAGAACAAAGGGACAGGCTCTCGAATTTGGTCTGGGCCTAAGGTAAATTATGAGCAAATTTATGGTATAATTTTTTATGGAGGGAGGAACTAAAATGGGGGATCAGACGAGGTGGAATTTTGTGGTTTTTGGTTTGAAAGGAGATGGTTTCTAAGATTTTCCTTTTGCATTTTTGTTAGCAGAAGAGGGAGAATGGTATTTTCATGTTGAGCTGTTTTAGATGGGGGGTGGTTGCTGTTTTCATGGGGACTGACCGACATATGTGTTGATGGTGGTGTTGGTCGATTAAGTGAATTGGGAAGGGGAAAATATTGTATGGGGTTGGTAGATGAAGTTTCCAGCAATAGAGAATTTTGTAGGAGCTTATCTAGATCATGTTGAGTGAAGCCGTGAGCGAGAAGGAGGGTAGAGCTGGAAAAATGGAATTGATTCGGCTATGACATATGAGTTCTCTACAGTGAAGTGATGTTTTGGAATTCAAAGGTGTTAAGAGTTTTGTTTGGGTGAAAGATGATGGAGCAGGTTGGATATAATTTGGAGAATGGGCTGGCGTTTTATAATTTTTGTTAAGGCACATTTGAGTTATACTTCTAAGTGAGTTTGGGGAGATGGGCCAGCTCAAAAAGAAAACAAGGATTTAGCCCAAATGAAAATAATATTTGGTACGTTATCAGAATGACACAAACTGGGACCCGACAGGATCATATGAACGCACACTAGACAATGGAACTGACCGGGAGTGAATTGGAGCTTGTTACAATTTATAGCGAAATAAATTGTCCGTCTGAATCAAGTGATGGTTATCGTTATTTACTATGATCGTCCAATGTGAGTAAATCTCACCAACTCTGAACAGTTCTATTTTTATAATGTATATTTAGAACTGATAAATGATGATTGATTGTTGTGTGCTAACTGTTTGGTTAAGTTGCTTGTGTATTGGTTGAAATTATAGATAACGATATATATATATATATATAAATCGTTAATCAAATATTGATTCTGTTTATGAGAATATTTTATATTCGTGATATTTGTGTTGTTTAACATCTATGATGCAGGGAAACAGGTTGGAGGGACCCAACCGGGTTCCTCAATATATAAAATACTGTTTTGTTTTATATATTGTGTTATATGATGTGATATGAAATCTGTTGAAGATTTTATATGTTTGAATGATACTGATCATTGTTATATGGTACGTTAAATACCATAGGAATACTGGAATGTTAAAAAGGGAATTTTCAAAACGAATATTGAAAATAAATTATTTATAAAATCAAAGGATTTTATAAAAGAGAAAAGATTAAAAAAATCAAAGAAAATTTTATAAAAAGGAATTTATTTATGAATGGAATATTTATAAATATGAAATATTTTTAAGTGAAATTATAAATAAACGGAATATTTTTAAAATCATAAGATTTTATAAATGAGATATTTATCTGTTAAATAGATAGGAGATGTTAAACGAATCATATATTTCGTATATAAATAGGATATTATAAAAATATATTTATTTAGAAAATAAATAAAGATATACAAGGGAATATTTGTGAAAACAAATATACAAGGACATATTTGTAAAACCTTTACAAATGAAATCGAAAGAGAAACATTTGTAAATACTTTACAAATAAAATAGAAAGAAGAATATTTGTAAAACATTTACAAATGAAATAAAAATGGAAATATTTGTAAAACATTTACAAATAGATTAAACGGAAATATTTATTTATAGGAAATAAATCAAATGTTATAAATGAGATATTTATTCAGAAAATAAATAGAAAAATAAAAAGGAAATATTTGTTAATTAAACAAATAGAATTGAAAGGAATATTTATTTATTAAATAAATAGGATTAAATCAAAGGAATATTTAGAAAATGAATCAAAGATGGAAATCTGTTTTTAACAGCAAAAGGGAAAAGATTTATTTAAAGTGAAATTAAATTTATTTGTTTTAACAAATAAATTGGGAAGATTAATTTATAAATAATATTTTATAAATTAAGTAAAATATTTATCATTGGATAACGGGAAAAATAAGTCAGGACTTATATAGAGAAGTAAGAATGGATTTCAATATCGATATTTGAAACTGAATATAGACGTAGAGTTAACCAAAGGAGTTAATCAAAATGTGAATCAAAATGAGTTAGAGGAGATTATCGAGTTAAGTTATCAAGTTAAGATTTTCGAGATAACTATCGAGTTAAGAATTTCGAGTCAAGAAAATCGAGTTAAGTTATCGAATATCACTTATTCGAAGTAGAGTATCGAATATAGCTTATTCGAGAAGGGTTATCAAATATTGTTATTTGAGATAGAGTTACTCAAACATAGTTATTCAGGATGAGTTGCCATTTCGTACGACTGCCAGCATAATTCGTAGGGCTGTAAATAGCCTACGACGGTCGGATGTTTCCTGAGGGAATCAGGCGTAACCATTGTGATCGCTGCGATCTAGAGTCAAACGAATGGACTTAGATCGAATATTAGTTATTCGATAGGAGTTAATTAAGTTGAGTTATATAAGTTAAGTTGGTCAAGTTGAGTTAATCGAGTATGGCTAGTCAAACCAAGTTAATCGAATCGAGTGGGTCGAACCAAGTTAGTCGAGCCTAGTTAATCGAATCGAGTTGATCGAACCAAGTAGTTGAGTTAGTCAAGTCGAGTTAGTCGAGTCGAGTTAAGCCGAATTAAGTTCATCAAGTCGAATTAATCGAATATGGTTCATCGAGAAAGGAGTTAATCGAATATAGTTTATTCGAATAGATTTAAAGGAGTTAATCGAATATAAGTTATTCGAAGTAAGTTAATCGAATATAAGTTATTCGAAGTAAGTTAATCGAATATAAGTTATTCGAAGTGAGTTAATCGAATATAAGTTATTCGAAGAGAGATAATTAAATATAGGTTATTCGAAGAAGAGTTAATCAAATAGAGGTTACTCGAAGAGAGTTAATCGTCAAATTCGATTATATCGAATTCGGGAAAGTATTATTTACTTTCCGATTTTTAAATCAAGATTCATTTATCTATAAATAAATTAGAGTAGGTAAATTATTCAAAGTAAGAATAAAACGTTAGATGTTAAGTTAGATAATTCGGAAGTAGGAATTATAAGTTATCGTTAAAATCAATGTTTTCAATAAAGAAATGGATTTGTAAATAGAATACGAGAGTTACGTAAGGAAGTTGTTAAAAGTTAAAAGATAAACTTTGACCCTTTCGAAGTTAAAACGTTGTTCAGTTAGAAGTTGTTAAAAGTTAAAAGATAAACTTTTACCCTTTCGAAGTTAAAACGTTGTTCAGTTAAGGTCTGAGAGGTAATTATACCTAAACTTGATTGACTTCGTTCTTAACTAAGGAATGGTAAGGTTTAATCGTGAAGGAGTTTTGGAAATGTTTTCCAAATGAAGAATCAGAAATGTTTCTGATAATAGAAAATAAGAAATTAAAATATATAGAAACAGGAGATAAGTAAATTAATGAACTAAGGAGATAAATGTTAAATGATGATTTATCAATATAATTTCCATCTGGAAATAATATCGTTGTTTGCACACGTGTTTTTTCTTTGATAGTTAAATCACAGACTATTAATGTTTTGACCATTTTAACGTTGATTAATATGGCGAGACCGGTTGGATTATTATCCGAAGAACAACACTATATTGGCATAGGCGTTGTGAATCAAGTATGCTGAATATATTGAAGATGGAGTAAAGTGCTAGGGCCGTTGTATAAATCTTAGATAACAATTGCCTAAGATGGATGTACTGAATAGTGCCTTCGGTTTGTCCAGTCCCAGGGCAACTTGTACGGAAGAAGGTCTGGCAGAGTATATCTAATAGATCGCGTAAGTTGATCTCTTCAAACGTATTCACGTTTGGTGGTGGAGGAATTCGTTTCTCTTAGCTGTATTCCCGTGTTATTTTTGGATAAATAAATTTGTGATTTAAAGGGTATGACGATGTGACATTCTAAGTGAATGAAGATGTGGCATGTAAAAGATAAGCGTAGCTTCTAGCCTCACATCCGGTAAATGACAAAAATCGGGCAGACAGCATGGCTATGTGGGTAGCTCCCATTAGGGTGTATAATCACCTATCTAGAGATATTCATTTCATTGTTTAATCAGTTCAATGCTGTCCCTTATCGGGAAACGGTTGCTGATCCCAACCGTTGGTGATATACATTCGATACACTCAAGCGAAATGAGTGGTCGGTCATGTGTAGCCGGCTTGCAAGATGTTCTTGTTGAACCCAGTGTATTCCTCTCTAGAGGTACACTAGCGAAAGGTGGTTCCATACCTTGTCATAGTTGGAAATCCATTACCCAATATGTGCTTGCGATTTTGATTGTATACTATGTATGTAGAACGTGAGATGAAAACATTTCTGCTAGATGATTATTATTATTGTGGTTGATAGACATTATTATAATATTAAAAGAGTTTTGATATAAAGATTAGTTTGGATTCTCATAAGGAAAAAACCCGTTCTGTTTTACAGCGTGGTCTTATGAGATATCGTTTAATGGCTCAAACTGTTTTAAACTGTTTTACTCATACCAGTCCCATGACTGACTCGGAGTTTATTTTGTTTTGTTTTCCTTAAACTCTTGGGTGCCCAATTTTGTATGGTTAGTCAAGTAGTCAGGATTTACAGATACTTGAAGAGCTGGAGCAGGAGGCTTCAGGATTTTATATAGCTATTGTTATTCCGCTGTGTTGTAAGTGTTGTACTTGGGAAATGATATGTATATTCAAGTACAGAGTTATATTTCAAAGGTTATATTATATATTATATGTTATTCGTTTCGTTGTGAAGTTCGTGTTACTATGATGTTGTTGTTCTTCTTCTTCTATTATAAGTTTCTATCTTATCTATTCTCACCCTCTAATTTCTTTCATTAACCATCCGGTATTTTCGACTCTTGATGTTCGATATGTGTTGTATATCGGATAATCAAGGTCGACTTTTTTTCTGGGTCGTTACAGTTGGTATCAGAGCTTAAGGTTAAGTTATTACCTTGGCTTTGTGGCGTGACTCAGTAGAGATAGGGTTAGAAATACCCTAGATTGAGTTTGAGTGTATATATACGAGTGAACGTATTTGTTATTTGATATAAACGGTTTTATATTGAGTAGATTTATTGGTTGAGTTATTTATGTGTTCTGGTCAATCAGTTTGATCCACTGTATCGGTAGGTGTTTATAAACACTCGAAGACAATAAACCGTCATAGTATGTTTTGAAAAGGGGTAAACGAAATAATTTTACCCAAATTATATTTTTGATATAAAAGACTGATATTGAAATGATTATAATATATTGGATATATTGGTTGTTATTATAATCGAGTAAGATTATAAAAGTGAAATGGTTATGTAAATAACATATCAGAATTCGTATAAGTGTTACGAAGTAAATTAAATCTTAATTTAAAATCAGAATTGAAATTAAAACTCTAGAAATTTGAATAAGTGTTTGTAAATGGATTTGAATTGAATATATGAGAATTTTAAAATCCTGGGAGATTTTAAATTGTTTTACAAGCCGTGTGAATGGTATTTGGAAATGAATTTCAAAATGGAATTGTTTAAATATGGTTTTGAAAGTGATATAGTATTGAACTCACTTTGATAGCTGGAAATAGATTCCGATGATGATCATGACATCATCAGTGTTAAATTTTGAAGTTCTAAGTGACTGATTACTACCAAGGATTTTATTTTCGAATTGTTTTGTGAAAAGCAAGTTGTTTTGAATCCTGAAAAGGAAAGTTTGATTTTCGATATGGTAAACTATTTAAAATTCCCAAGGAAAGATTGTTTGGATTAAAACCAAATTTGAATTGAAATTTGTGAAGGAAAAGTGGAATTAAAATAAAGTCAGTTAAGTGGTAACTGAAATTGAATTAGAATGATATCGAGACAATCTGGATTTGTGAGATTCGAATTTGAAGTGTAATTTGATAATCAAGTTAAAAGTTGGAATCGAGAAAGAAACTCGAGTTTGAAAATGAAATTTGGCTTGGTTAAAAGCGAATGGTTATATTGGAGATAAAGGTGATATGAGTTTGATTGGGATGACATTGTTACATGCTAAATTAACAGCAGATGGAAGTGATAAAGTTGATATGCCCGACAAAAAGGTACGAGTTTATATTTCATACAAGTTTGGGGCTTTATGAGCCGAATTGGCGAGCCGCTTGGCTGTTTGATTTTCTTTTGGGTTGGAGAAGGCCCAGAGAGGCGAGTTGTGGTTGTACCGATTGAGCCGTACAAAGGAGGTGCTGGCGAATTTTTTTTGAAAAATTAAGGAGTTAGAAAATTTTCAAGATTTTTGAAAAATTTCGTTGATAAGAATTAATTAATATTTAATTGAAATTAAATTGGTTCAGTTGAAACTGAAATTAAGAAGTTAACAAATAAGTTCTAACCAGTTAATAGAGTTGTTTTCTACCTTAGCAATTTCGAGGACGAAATTATTTTAAGTGGGGAAGAATGTAACGACCCACATTTTTCAGCGATATAATATTTAATTTATTTAATTATTTAAATAGTGGTTTAGAGAATTTAATGGGCGTTTAATTAAATAACTTGGAATATTTAATTAATATAATAATTAAATAATATATTTAATTCTGAAATAATCAGAATTGGAGGAAATGGCGATATGGTGTGAATTGGGCAAATTCAAAATATATAATTCAGTTAGAGTTGAATTTTTTTCACGAAAATATTTAAATAATGACAGTTTGAACGTATAATTATATTATAATTATAATCGAGGTCCAAATGGCGCTGTAGTTCGTAATTTGGCGATTCGAACTTCAAAGGAATATACAGAAGCCATTTTAAATTGGATTTCTGTGAAACAAGAAACGTTAGAAGCTGGAGAAGTATATTTTTCTAGTGGAAGAGAAAAATCGGGATTTCGTCATGTAGGTTTTTAGTTATGTCCAAATTAAATATTCAGAAAAACAGCGGTATATTTGTTCGTGGCCATAACAGTTATTTAAAAATATTTGAATATCGGGTTTGAATTTAGACAAGGTTCTTTTGGGATATAATGATAATTTAGTTTTTAGAATTTTATTGTAAATTTTAATTAATTAAATACGCGACTTTTTATTTGGAGTATGTTGCACCCTATATCAACATTTTGGGGTTTCACAATATGAGTTAACCTACCGTTATCTTTATATTTTTGGCATCGTGGGACGTTGCTCGTCTCACTGATATTTTTATTTTTGTCGTCAGTAGTCCATAAAAGTACGAAATTTTATGCAATCGGTACCCTAAATATCTCAACCCCGTTCTAAAGTCTAGAAGAGGCCATGCCTCATCATTTTCAGCCGCTCATTCCTTACAGCAAAACAAGAAATCGTGGAAACCCATCCTCCACTAATTCAAAAAAAATATCTAAAAACTAAATTCCCTATATATACCCTTTCAAAACGTCATAACCTAAACTATTCCATCTTCTATAAATCGAACAAAGCAAGCTGCCATAAACACTTTTCACAGCGAAAACCAAACTCTCGTTCACTTCTAAAATCAAAACCCGGTCTCTTCCTAGAATCTTGTAAAACCAAATGAAACTGTCGATTCCTTTCTTTCGTTTTACCTACTGCTGCGACTGTGTAGGAGTCGTCGCTTCAAGGATGGTCTCGAGTACGGCTTGTAGGAGTTGGCGATGTCGAATCTTCGAAAGTGATGCCTGAGGTCGGTTCGAAGAGAAGGGCGAGTTTGGGTGGTGTTTTTCCGAAGCATTCGAGCGGGGGAAAAAGCCTCTGAGGTAGGTTTGGAGCAGCGGACCTTTTGATCTGAGCGTTGGAAGAACAGAAGGACAGGCTCTCGAATTTGGTCTGGGCCTAAGGTAAATGATGAGCAAATTTATGGTATATTTTGTTTGTGGAGGGAGGAACTTGTGTATTGGTTGAAATTATAGATAACGATATATATATAAATCGTTAATCGAATATTGATTCTGTTTATCAGAATATTTTATATTCGTGATATTTGTGTTGTTTACCATCTGTGATGCAGGGAAACAGGTTGGAGGGACCCAACTGGGTTCCTCAATATATAAAATACTATTTTTTATTATATTGTGTTATATGATGTGATATGAAATCTGTTGATTATTTTATATGTTTGAATGATACTGATCGTTGTTATATGGTACGTTAAATACCATAAGGAATACTGGAATGTTAAAAAGGGAATTTTCAAAATGAATATTAAAATAAATTATTTATAAAATCAAAGGATTTTATAAAATAGAAAAGATTTATAAAATCAAAGAAGATTTTATAAAAAGGAATTTATTTATGAATGGAATATTTATAAATAGGAAATATTTTTAAGTGAAATTATAAATAAAGGGAATATTTATAAAATCATAAGATTTTATAAATGAGGTTTTTATTTGTTAAATAAATAGGAGATGTTAAATGAATCATTTATTTCGTAAATAAATAGGATATTATAAACGAATTATTTATTTAGAAAATAAATAAAGATATACAAGGGAATATTTGTGAAAACAAATATACAGGGACATATTTGTAAAACCTTTACAAATGAAATCGAAAGAGAAACATTTGTAAAAACTTTACAAATAAAATAGAAAGAAGAATATTTGTAAAACATTTACAAATGAAATAAAAAGGGAAATATTTGTAAAACATTTACAAATAGATTAATGGGAAGTATTTATTTATAGGAAATAAATCGAATGTTATAAATGAGATATTTATTTTGAAAATTAATATAAAGATAAAAAGGAAATATTTATTGGTTAAATAAATAGAATTGAAAGGAATATTTGTTTATTAAATAAATAGGATTAAATCAAAGGAATATTTAGAAAATTAATCGAAGATGAAAATCTGTTTTTAACAGTAAAAGGGAAAAGATTTATTTAAAGTGAAATTAAATTTATCCGTTTTAACAGATAAATTAGGAAGATTAATTTATAAATAATATTTTACAAATTAAGTAAAATATTTATCATTGGATAAATGGGATATATAAGTCAGGACTTATATAGAGAAGTAAGAATCGATTTCAACATCGATATTTGAAACTGAATATGGATGTAGAGTTAACCAAAGGAGTTAATCAAAATGTGAATCAAAATGAGTTAGAGGAGATTATCGAGTTAAGTTATCAAGTTAAGATTTTCGAGATAAATATCGAGTTAAGATTTTCGAGTCAAGAAAATCGAGTTAAGTTATCGGATATCACTTATTCGAAGTAGAGTATCGAATATAGCTTATTCGAGAAGGGTTATCAAATATAGTTATTTGAGATAGAGTTAGTCAAACATAGTTATTCAGGATGAGTTGACATTTCGTACGACTGCCAGCATAATTCGTAGGGCTGTAAATAGCCTACGGCGGTCAGATGTTTCATGAGGGAATCAGGCGTAACCATTGTGATCGCTGCGATCTAGAGTCAAGCGAATGGAGTTAAATCGAGTATTAGTTATTCGATAGGAGTTAATCAAGTTGAGTTAAATAAGCCGAGTTAATCAAGTTGAGTTAAATAAGTTAAGTTGGTCAAGTTGAGTTAATCGAGTATGGCTAGTCAAACCAAGTTAATCGAATCGAGTGGGTCGAACCAAGTTAGTCGAGCCTAGTTAATCGAATCAAGTTGGTCGAACCAAGTAGTCGAGTTAGTCAAGTCGAGTTAGTCGAGTCGAGTAATCGAGTCGATTTAACTTAGTCGAGTTAAGTAGAGTTAAGTTCGTCGAGTCGAGTTAATCGAATATGGTTCGTCGAGAAAGGAGTTAATCGAATATAGTTTATTCGAATAGAGTTAAAGGAGTTAATCGAATATAAGTTATTCGAAGTAAGTTAATCGAATATAAGTTATTTGAAGTAAGTTAATCGAATATAAGTTATTCGAAGTGAGTTAATCGAATATAAGTTATTCGTAGTGAGTTAATCGAATATAAGTTATTCAAAGAGAGATAATCGAATATAGGTTATTCGAAGAAGAGTTAATCAAATAGAGGTTACTCGAAGAGAGTTAATCGTCGAATTTAATTATATCGAATTCGGGAAAGTATTGTTTAATTTCTGGTTTTTAAATCAATATTTATTTATCTATAAATAAATTAGAGTAGGTAAATTATTCTAAGTAAGAATAAAACGTTAGATGTTAAGTTAGATAATTCGTAAGTAGGAATTATAACGTTATCGTAAAATCAATGTTTTCAATAAAGAAATGGATTTGTAAATAGAATATGAGAGTTACATAAGGAAGTTGTTAAAAGTTAAAAGATAAACTTTGACCCTTTCGAAGTCAAAACGTTGTTCAGTTATGGTCTGAGAGGTAATTATACCTCAACTTGATTGACTTCCTTCTTAACTAAGGAATGGTAAGGTTTGATCGTGAAGGAGTTTTGGAAATGTTTTCCAAATGAAGAATCAGAAATGTTTCTGATAATAGAAAATAAGAAATTAAAATATATAGAAACATGAGATAAGTAAATTAATGAACTAAGGATATAAATTTTGAATGATGATTTATCGATATAATTTCCATTTGGAAATAATATCGTTGTTTGCACACATGTTTTTCTTCGATGGTTAAATCACAGACTATCAATTTTTTGACCATTTTAACGTTGATTAATATGGAGAGACCGGTTGGATTATTATCCAAAGAACCACTCTGTGTTGGCATAAGTGTTGCGAATCAAGTATGCTGAATATATTGAAGACGGAGTTAAGTGCAAGGGCTGTTGTGTAAATCTTAGATAACAATTGCCTAAGATGGATGTACTGAATAGTGGCTTCGGTTTGTCCAGTCCCAGGACAACTTGTATGGAAGAAGGTCTGACAGAGTATATCCAATAGATCGCGTAAGTTGATCTCTTCAAACGTATTCACGTTTGGTGGCGGAGGAATTCGTTTCTCTTAGCTATATACCCGTGTTATTTTTGTATATATCAATTTGTGATTTAAAGGGTATGACGATGTGACATTCTAAGTGAACGAAGATGTGGCATATAAAAGATAAGCGTAGCTTCTAGCCTCACGTCCGGTAAATGAAAAAAATCGGGCAGGCCGCATGGCTATGTGGGTAGCTCCCATTAGGGTGTATAATCACCTATCTAGAGATATTCATTTCATTCTTTAATCTGTTCGATGCTGTCCCTTATCGGGAAACGGTTGCTATCCCAACCGTTGGTGATATACATTCGATACACTCAAGCGAAATGAGTTGTCGGTCATGTCTGGTTGGGTTGCAAGATGTTCTTGTTGAACCCAGTGTATTCCTCTCCAGAGGTACACTAGCGAAAGGTAGTTCCATACCTTGTCATAGTTGGAAATCCATTACCCAATATGTGCTTGCGATTTTGATTGTATACTATGTATGTAGAACGTTAGATGAAAGCGTTTCTGCTAGATGATTATTATTATTATTATTGTGGTTGATAGACATTATTATAATATCAAAAGAGTTTTGATATAAAGATTAGTTTGTGTTCTCATAAGGGAAAAACCCGTTCCGTTATACAGCGTGGTCTTATGAGATATCATTTAATGGCTTAAACTGTTTTAAACTGTTTTACTCATACCAGTCCCATGACTGACCCGTAGTTTATTTTGTTTTGTTATCCCTAAACTCTTGGGTGCCCAATTTTGTATGGGCAGTCAAGTAGTCGGGATTTACAGATACTTGAAGAGCTGGAGCAGGAGGCTTCAGGATTTTATATAGCTATTGTTATTCCGTTGTGTTGTAAGTGCTGTACTTGGGAAATGATATGTATATTCAAGTACAGAGTTATATT
Source organism: Allium sativum (assembly GCA_030737875.1). NCBI lineage: Eukaryota > Viridiplantae > Streptophyta > Magnoliopsida > Asparagales > Amaryllidaceae > Allium > Allium sativum. Next base: position 163,634,232 of record CM060926.1, read on the forward strand.
TCAAAGGTTATGTTATATATTATATGTTATTCGTTCCGTTGTGAGGTTCGTGTTACTCTGATGTTGTTGTTCTTCTTCTTCTATTCTAAGTTTCTATCTTATCTATTCTCACCCACTAATTTCTTTCATTAACCATCCGGTATTTTCGACTCTTGATGTTCGATATGTGTTGCATATTGGATAATCAGTGTCGACTTTTTTTCCGGGTCGTTACAACCACTAAGTCTGAACAACGATTTTTAGTGATCTTACATCTTTCAAAATCACATTTCAAAACCAAATTTTCATATTTAAGCAATTTAATTTTGGCTTGAGACTCAGAAATTTCAAATTCAAAATGTTTTCAACTTTCACATTCAAATTTCTTGAGTTTTTCAATCTCAATTTCTAGCTCATTCAGAATAGACTCAATTTTCAACAAGCTTTGTTTTTCAGCAGAAATATATTTGGAATTTTCAATCGTCTTGAAATTTTCAAATTCGTTTTGCAAATAATTGTATGTGCTTTCAAGCACAATCTTGTTCTCTTTTAAGATCAGAATTTTATTCTCAAATTTTCGAAATTTTTTATTTTGTCAAACAAGATCATTTTTCGAATTTAAACAATTTTTTTTGCAATTTGAATTTGAAAACTTCTTGACATTTTTAAGCTTTGATTCCAAAAGATTATTTTTGCAAATCAACTCAAGTTTTTCAGATTTCAGATTTTTATTTTTAGACTTTAGGTTCTCAACAGGTTCAGTTAAACCATCTAAGCGAGAAATTAAATCTTTACAAAAAAGATCTCCTATTGAGTCTCCATCTGGATTTCCATCTGTACAACCTATTAAGCAAAAATCTGAAGCTGAGTTGACTTTCTGAGGTTTTGAGCAGTTGTCAATTTTTCATACAGCGCGTTGAGAGTTTGCCAGATTTCCTGCGCAGTTAAACAATGGGAAATAAGGCTATATTGTACATCATCAATATAAGAGTATAAAATATGAGTAGCGCGTAAATTAAATTCAATATCAGCCCTATTTACAATGTCATACCCATCTATAATACTATTCCAACATTTAATATTAACAGATTTTAAATAGGATTCCATTTCTGATTTCCAATTTAAAAAATCTGTACCATTAAAAATAGATGGAATATGACTAGACTGACTCTCTATGGACTGATAACTTGGGATCACCATTACTCTAGAGTTAATGAAATACCAAGCTCCGATACCAATTACTGGATCTAGATTAACCCTAAAGTGGGGTGAATATGGTTTATTACAGTTTATCGAGGTATTAAAATTAATCGTAGCATAGAAATAGCTGAGTAAATAAATGCGGAAAGTAAACGACACAAGAGATACCCAGCTTCGGCAAGACCCTGCCTACTGCTGCATTCATAAGGTTTCTACTAGGTGATAGAACAGATCCCGCATACAAGACCATGTACACTCGCAAACCTTGCTCCTATTCTAACCCTACGCTCCAAACTCTAGACTGACCATTATCCCTTCGACCAGATTTTCCCGAATTGCAAACCCGTAATCCGTAGCCCTAGACTTTACAAACTCTAGTAAACTTTCAGTTAAACACCTAACCAGTCTCCACTAGATTTTTACAGTATTCTAGAAACTGTTTCGGACGATTTACAAAAATAAAATAAAAACAATACCAACTAAAACAAAACAAAGATAAATTAAAATAGAAAAACCCTAGTCCCTTTGTATTTAAAATAGGCCATATAGGCTTAGCCATCTTCCATTGAGTCGGCCCATTCCTTCAGTTGTGAAACCTGATTCACTTTTGCTCTGAGAAATGAAAATGGTGGCTGGCGATTAGGGTTTTCCAAATCCCAAATCAAATTCGATCGTGATTGCTCCCTCAAATCTGGATGAAACTTCTGATGCTCGAATCCTTATCGATTTCTGATGCTTTGATTTTGGGCATTGCTCTCTCACAAGATCGAAATAGTGAGTAATTTGAATTTTATTGCTTTGAAAAGCTTGCGAGTTGTTTGTTGGTTTCGATGATTAGGCCGATGATGATAGGTGTAATTTATAGGGTAAAATAAACCCTAAAAATAACTCTGATTTTACCCGTAATTGACTTGATCTGATTTTGTGCAATTTTCCTCTTTTGACATGGCGGTTTTAATTTCCTTGGTTACTTGTCAATTCGAAATGTTGCCATATTTGAATTAATTTAAAAACTTCTTTGAATTAATTTCCTGATTGATTCAAAATTTAAAAACTTGCTAAATAATTGTCGAATTGACATTACTCCCTGAAATGATTTTCTGGATGAATGCTTTCCTGACATTTTCCATATTAATTCTTGTATGATTTAAGCGTGCTACGAATGTGCTCGAAAAATAAATCTTGCTCTAAATTCCAGAAGTGAATCCTTGCCATTTAAAACTTTGCCAAAATATGAAATGACGCTTTGATTCTCTCTGGAAAGTTTTTAAATCGAGTTTATCTTTACCCAACATAAAATTGAGAGATTCCTGGAGATAATCGTGTAGATTTGAACCTCTTGCCAATTTTGAAATCAGTTAAAAATAATTCCTTGCAATGATTTGATCCCTTGCATGATCAGTGAAAGACTGAAAAAATACACATGCCAAAGCTGATTGAGCAAATATATTCATCATTAATTAGCAGAAAAAAAGGAAAGCATCATATGATTTTGTCAAATGTCACATACATGATATCCATGTATAGCTGCTGCGTTAGTTCCACCATTTTGGTGTTGTGTACACACATGCACATGCTTATGTATCATACCATCTATTTTTGCTTGTAAGTCCACTTTGAACAATACTGAACTTCATTTGATGTGCTCCATATAAATGTGCACATTCCGTCTTGTTTTGCTGAAACTGTTTGGCTTGTGCATGGCTAGTATATTCATGTATATGCTTGAATTTGTCAACTTGGCTGCACCATTATTACTTACTTGCATAATACTTTGTCTATATGCAATTTTAACCATAACTGTGTTGCTGCACCATGCTTAAAACTGATGCACCCTGTCTGGTGCAAACTTGCCTGCAATTTGAAGTTATACTTATAAAATCCATGCTGCTTTGATCAAAATTGTCTTGCTCCCATTGTAACAACTCGGAAATCCGAGCCAATTTAAAATTTTTATTTTGGCTAATTTAACGGATTTTGATTATTTAAAATGATATATTTTAAATAATAACGACTAAAAATTTATTTAAATTGAAGTTAAAACAAATAAATTTATTTTAATTATATAACGAGCCTGAAATGGCGTGGTAGTTCGAAAATTCGGTTTTGAATTTCAAATGAATATACAGAATTCAATATAAGTCAGAATTGAACGAAACAAGAAATATTTGAATCAGTTGAACAATATCTTTCTAACGAAATTAAGAAACTGAGATTTCACTTTAGAAGTTGAAAGATATGTCCAGTTTAAAATTCAGAAAAGTCGATGTGGAATTTATATATATTTTAATATATATAAGGCCCTTGAAAATAGCCATTTTGCAAACGACCTCTGTTTTCGACGAAAGCACTTTTGTTGGATCCGTGACGTCGAATTATTGCTAGGTTCAAAAATTCATAATTTTCTGAATCAATAAGTGAGCGTGGCAAAAGAAAAACGTGTTTTGACAGTTTCAGTCAAATCCAATCGACTAGAAAATGGCCATTTATATTTGAAGTGTTTTCTTCACTTATAGTAATAATAAAAGATAAAATTTCGCGTATCAAGCATTCTTTGGCTATTATAAGGTAAAACCTTATCCTCCGGCTGGCGTTGCATTGATGGGACCTGGGTCTTATAATATCTTCATTATTATTTATTTAGCATTGTGCTGTTTTGTTATATGCACTGGTATTCTTGGGAGGAAACCCGTTCCGTGTTATACGTCGTGGTCCCTTGATTTACCTAACTTTAAAAATAAAGATTAATAATTGTTTTAGTTCTCACACCAGTCACATGACTGACCTGGAGTTTATTGTTTTAACCTAAACTCTGGGTGCCCTTCTTTTTCGCACGGGTAGCTAGTAGTTTTGATTTTGCAGATTTATATTCACAGGAACCTGATTTACAGCTGGGATGATATTCGGAAAGCTCTATATCCGTATATTTACTTCAGTTGTGTTTTTGTATTATTTTCCGCTGTATTGTAATTTGTAAATCTCTGGTATTTGTCAAATGTAAATTATTTGTTCAAACTCTGTATATTCTTGTACTCTGATGTAAATTGTTGTAATAAGCGATGAAATGTTCTTCTGTTTGAGTTCTGATTCGTCTTGTCCTCAAGGCAATCCATGCTTTCCTTCAAGGGGAAGTTCAGGTCGTCTCACCCATGATGTATAACACTCGATGTATGTGCTGTTGCATCCATTCATGATAGTTTGCCTGAGTTAAAACTTGATGGCTATACCATGCATGCTTTGCACACTTTTATACATAAACTGCCATGCTTGAGTTTGCTGTCATGTACACATGCCTTGTATAATTGCTCACAATCATTGATTTCACCATGAGTTATATCATTCTGAAACTTTTAGAACTTGTATTTGTGCTATTAACATTGCACTTGCATTTCCCATGATCCCATGATCCTTGTTGATTCATTTGCATTGATCATGAATTTGCTGAGTCGATCATGTTGTACTAGCTTTATCATTTGCTGGTTTCAATGCTTCCTTGTCAACATTATGTTGTGTGCATTTTCATGATATATTTGACCATTTGCACGCTGATTTACATTGTGCATGTGGCTACTCCTTAGTTGCACGCTGATTGGCGAGGCAGTGCACACATGTATATTTATACACGTGTGTATATGCAGCCATCCAGACAAGTTTTCCTGTCCCTATAAAAATATATGTATACAATCTACCTTGTGATATTGTAACACCCCACCTCCGCTAGGGTCACTCACAAAGGGAATGCACCAGTTTTGGAGGAGCGTTATCGAGGTAAACAAACGCAGAAATATTACAAGACGGAACATAAATAAAACAGCGGAAGAATCAAAAGCTAAATTTCATTATTTTCAAAAAGAGTCAAAGCCTTTTACATCCAAAGTACCAACTATCAATTTTCCATTACAACAAGTTCTGCCTTGAATAAATAAAGAAGCATAAAACTTAAAACAACAAAAGTGGCTTAATTCCCCAAAGGTAGCAGAAATACAGCCATAGCATAGCTCAAGACCAAACCGTACATGAGCTGAACCGAAAGCAAGTGAAATCCAAGTTAAGTGCTAGGGTTTCCTCCCTGAGAACCTGGGGGGAAACGAAAGAAAAGGAGGCGAAAGAAAACGGGTCAGTCATAAAGACTGGTAAGTCCTAGTGACTTTCAGCATAAAAACAGGCAAAGGTAACATGACATGTATAAACTGAAAGTAAACATAAGGATGCTGTCAAGGTGGGCAAGATAGACTAAGATAACATGATAAATCAAGTATAAATCAAGTATATCATCGCATGTTTAAGGTTCGCTGCACCAACTGTACTAGTATCCCAACCCATGTCAAATATTAACCATGAAATGATCCCTTGACCTATTATCATGAATGACCGATTACTAGGTCCAACGGAACGATCCACTTATCGATCGGCTCCCTACAAGTTCTAACTCGTCATGTGTCTGTGTCATACGACCCTATCACAAATATAGTCACCTGTGCTAGGTCCACCATATGGTGTATCAATCCCTAGGGTGCCAACCACCAACACGAATAAAGACGCACAGGTAAACCTACTGATGCCCAATGCCTGCTTTTTCTACTCCGGAGTGTGTGCACACCCACACTCCGTTAGAACCTATACGGGCGCACCAACTCAGCCGTCGTTCTGGTCGCTTACAATCAGCCCAGTAATCGTGCCCCACCCTGCCTAGTTCCAGGGTACCATGATACATCTAGTGGGTTACTGCTGAAATGGACCGCGTAACTAGGGTTTCCGTCTAGCAGGTTAAGTGTTGTCATTTAAATTCGAGACTTAACCCCATCAGTCTAGCATGTCAAGTTGGTTAAGTGTTTGTCGTTCAAATTCATGACTTAACCCTACAAATCATGTGTCAAGTTAGTTAAGTGTTGTCTTTCATGTTCATGACTTAACCCTACAAATCATGTGTCAAGTTGTTTAAGTGTTGTCTTTCATGTTCATGACATAACCCTATCATGTGGCATTAAATAAATTAATGCACCATAACCTCTCACATTAGGCCTGTTGTTGTGGTTACTGGATATGCCGGGTGGTTCCGAGCAGATTTACACCACAACTCAGCCTAACCTCGGGTTTCAAGCGCGATATGAACAACTACTCACATTGGATCCTATTGTTTACAGTTACTGGATTTTTCAGGTAGTTCCGGGAAGAATTACACTACAAACTCAACCCAACCTCAAGTTGGCCATTTTCAAGTTCATTCTAAGTGTCATGTCCATGTTCAAGTATCATGTCAAGTTCGTGTCAAGTTTCTAAGCGAGTTTCATGTCAAGTTTTCATGTCAAGTTTTCAGGTTTCAACTTATGCCTATTATCAAGTTCATGATTCATATTCATAACCAATTCATGTTTTTGCCTATTCTACCCAAATCGTATTCCCATCGCTTGTAAACGTGAATCAATCTAAATTACAAGTAAATCCAAATCAAAAATAAAAGGGAATAACATCCAAACTATGATAGGCAAAAGAACGAGCACAAGGTGATAAATCTAGCATGATATAGCTTGAGATAATTGGTCATAACATCACTGGCATATAGAATAATAGTCCCAAAACATTAGGATTACAGATCTAGCTTAATAAGGTGATAGCCATGATAAAGGTTGGCATAAGGTGATAGTCCAAACTTGTGAATAATAACAATAAACTGATTCAACATCATAGTCATGCCAATATTATGGACATGAAATGTTTGAATAATAAACTAGGACCATCCACATGAATAGGTATGATTCAATTCGATAAGCAATACCCCAAAATCATAGATTCAAGGACATGAATAGGTCCAACTTGATTAAAAAGAGAAATCCCCAAAAATTCAAGATCCATGAAGCACAAGAATAGATATGAATCGATTATCATACTTAAGTACAATTTCACTTTATCTCATGTCCAAATTACAATTAACAAGTTTAAATCTCAAAGTAACTAGAACTTACAGTGCGTGGATCGAGAATTAGAAAGCTGAATTTGATGTTGAATCTCTATTTGATCGTCCTACTTGAAAATTCCCGAATTTGCAATTCCTAGTCGTAGTCTTCAAGAAATAGTCCTCTTGTCTTATTTTAATTTTATTATTTTGATTTTCTCAGAGGCAGCATAAGAAAAGAATGAAATGGTGTAGAGAGAATGAGTCCAGGGGGCTGTTTATATAGGTGCTCAAGACCTTATCGTACACGCAGCGCTGAGTCAGCATTGTACCTAGTCAAGAAAATAGTCCAGGTTCGCAGATGAATCTAGCCAAATCTTATCGTACACACAGTGCTGAGTCAGCATTGAACCTAGTTAAGAAAATAGTCCAGGTTCGCAGATGAATTTAGCCAAAGCTTTTTGTAGGTCCCGCAAGCTGTTTTGGCGCAGAAATTTGAATTTCGAACTTTTGAATTTCGAACTTTTGAATTTCTGGAATTTAATTAACTGTTTTATTCACATGAAATATTCTTATATGTATACAATTCTTCTAACGACCATTTTACGGGTATATATATATATACGCACAACTTTCGTTACATTTTCAAAATTCAAATGATGTTGCACCGTTATTAGATTCTTTCCATATTTCATTGACTGTAGCCTTATTTTGAAATTTTATTTTTTGTACACATATATTTCTGCATATATATATATATATATATATATATTCTCAAATATATACATATATTTTCTTTATTTCCTTATATGTACATTCTTATCCTTTCAAATTTTGAATTTGTATACGTACATTATTTGCATGCTCAGTTTCCCTCTCTAAAACAGAGATAAAAATTATGTCGTTGCCGGGGTTCGAACCCCCGACCTCTATGTTACAAATCCAATGCCTTGACCAACTGAGCTATGAAGTCTTTTTGTTAATAATCCTTAGAACATTGATAATTAATGTTCTCTCCTTACTTCTCTTTTTAATGTTAGTTACAATACTTAACTTAAACCATTGCATGAATCTTTTTCTTTTATTATTCTTTTAATGTTAATGCATTATGTTTGCAAATTAGTGCATGCAACATATTTACATTGCACGCAACCAATCCTTTCTTTCTTTCAATGCATGCATCTACATTCTTTTTTTTTCTTTTTTTTAGTGCATGCATTTATTACATGCAATCCTTATTTTATTCTTTATTTCGTTACAGTAGTGTTCACAGAAAATTCAGGGTGTTACATTCTCCCCTCCTTAAAGGATTTCGTCCCCGAAATCTTCAAGTCAAGAAAAACGTATATCCTACCATCCAATCATTCATCTACTCAATCATTCAATCACATGCATTCATTGTCCTTAAAAAATATTTCTAATGCTTTCATTTTCATATGCATAGTGTGTGTATATGTTCTTATCTAATGCAAAATCAGGCGGTCTACTGATTCAGTTGACCTCCTTAATGCGAATTATGAGAGTGTCATGCGTTCAATGTATGCAAGCATCCCTAGCCATGTAAATACTATATGTGTGCATATTCATTCATCCATATGCAACATCCATATGATAACACATCAAGTTATAATCCATATACAAACATATGCACTTGGATCCATATGCAATATGAAAAGGTGACTGAGCCGATCTAGTGCCTAATGTGTGTAAATGCATCCACGAGCAACCACTTGTAACTATTGCAAACATAAACCATAACATGTTTCAAATACATGTTTACATCCATAGGGTTCTACCTAAGGTTCTCAAGATAGGATCGAAAAGATATACAAGATAAAATAGAGCATCTAGGAAAAGAAGTTAAAGATGTACCCTTAGAAGTTCCTGCTTGCTGGCCTTGCCCTTGCTTCTTAGGGAAGTCCTTGCTGATGTGTCCAATCTCACCACATTGGAAGCACGCACCTGTCTTCTTCTTCCTTCTTTTACAATCCTTGATAACATGCCCAACTATACCACAGAAGTTGCACTTCCTCTTATCACGTGACTTGTTATTATTGTTGTCGTTGTTCTCGCCTCCCTTCTGGAAGTCTTTCTTCTCGTTCTGAGACTCATCCGCGTTAACCTCTTTCTTATCACTCATACCTTTCCTATGTAACATGTTAACAAGCCTCACGAAAACTATCTCCATCGTACGGAAAACCCTCTACGAAGCTAGATAGAAGATTAGCCGCAGGTAAAACTATTACGACTACAGATGGAGAAAAGAAAGGAAAAGAGATTCAAACAAGGAAACAAAGGATAGTGCTAATGGCTTTTGGGGACTAGACTTATCAAAATAAACTTTTCTTGAAAAATGCTTCTTTATAAACGGTTTTGAAAATAGTTTTAGATGGTTTTTAAAATTTTTGCCCAGTCTGGTAACCTTCTGCTCTGATACCAAGTGTAATACCCCACCTCCGCTAGGGTCACTCACAAAGGGAATGCACTAGTTTTGGAGGAGCGTTATCGAGGTAAACAAACACAGAAATATTAGAAGACATAACATAAATAAAACAGCGGAAGAATCAAAAGCTAAATTTCATTATTTTCAAAAAGAGTCAAAGCCTTTTACATCCAAAGTACCAACTATCATTTTTCCATTACAACAAGTTCTGCCTTGAATAAATAAAGAAGCATAAAACTAAAAACAACAAAAGTAGCTTAATTCCCCAAAGGTAGAAGAAATGCAGCCATAGCATAGCCCAAGACCAAACCGTACATGAGCTGAACCGAAAGCAAGCGAAATCCAAGCTAAGTGCTAGGGTTTCCTCCCTGAGAACCTGGGGAGGGGGGGAACGAAAGAAAAAGAGGCGAAAGAAAACGGGTTAGTCATAAAGACTGGTAAGTCCTAGTGACTTCCAGCATAAAAACAAGTAAAGGTAACATGACATGTATAAACTGAAAGTAAACATAAGGATGCTGTCAAGATGGGAAAGATAGACTAAGATAACATGATAAATCAAGTATAAATCAAGTATAGCATCGCATGTTTAAGGTTCGCTGCACCAACTGTACTAGTATCCCAACCCATGTCAAATATTATCCATGAAATGATCCCTTGGCCCAATATCATGAATGACCCATTACTAGGTCCAACGGAACGATCCACTAATCGATCGGCTCCCTACAAGTTCTTGCTCGTCATGTGTTTGTGTCATACGGCCCTACCACGAATGTAGTCACCTGTGCTAGGTCCACCATAGGGTGTATCAAGCCCTAGGGTGCCAACCACCAACACGAATCAAGACACACAGGTAAACCTACTGATGCCCAATGCCTGCTTTTTCTGCCTCGGAGTGTGTGCACACCCACACTCCGTTAGAACCTACACTGGCGCACCAACTCAGCCGTCGTTCTGGTCGCTTACAATCAGCCCAGTAATCGTGCCGCACCCTGCCTAGTTCCAGGGTACCATGATACATCTAGTGGGTTACTGCTGAAATGGACCGCGTAACTAGGGTTTCCGTGCAGCAGGTTAAGTGTTGTCATTTAAATTCGAGACTTAACCCCATCAGTCTAGCATGTCAAGTTGGTTAAGTGTTTGTCATTCAAATTCATGACTTAACCCTACAAATCATGTGTCAAGTTGGTTAAGTATTGTCTTTCATGTTCATGACTTAAACCTACAAATCATGTGTGAAGTTGGTTAAGTGTTGTCTTTCATGTTCATGACTTAACCCTATCATGTGGCATTAAATAAACTAATGCACCTTAACCTCTCACATTAGGCCTGTTGTTGTGGTCACTGGATATGCCGGGTGGTTCCAGGCAGATTTACACCACAACTCAGCCTAACCTCGGGTTTCAAGCGCAATATGACCAACTACTCACATTGGAACCTATTTTTTGCAGTTACTGGATTTGCCGGGTGGTTCTGGGCAGAATTACACTGCAAACTCAACCCAACCTCGAGTTGGCCATTTTCAAGTTCATTCTAAGTGTCATGTCCATGTTCAAGTTTCATGTCAAGTTCGTGTCAAGTTTCTAAGTGAGTTTCATGTCAAGTTTTCATGTCAAGTTTTCAAGTTTCAACTTATGCCTATTATAAGGTTCATGATTTATATTCATAACCAATTCACGTTTTTGCCTATTCTACCCAAATCATGTTCCCATCGCATGTAAACATGAATCGATCTAAATTATGAGTAAATCCAAATCCAAAATAAAAGGGAATAACATCCAAACTATGATAGGCAGAACAACGAGCATAGGGTGATAAATCTAGCATGATATAGCTTGAGATAATTGGTCATAACATCACTAGCATATAGAATAATAGTCCCAAAACATTAGTATTACAGATCTAACTTAATAAGGTGATAGTCATGATAAAGGTTGGCATAAGGTGATAGTCCCAAACTTGTGAATAATAACAATAAACTGATTCAACATCATAGTCATGACAAAATTATGGCCATGAAATGTTTGAATAATAAACTAGGTCCATCCACATGAATAGGTATGATTCAATTCGATACGCAATACCCCAAAATCATAGATTCAAGTACATGAATAGGTCCAACTTGATTACAAAGAGAAATCCCCAAAAAATCAAGATCCATGAAGCACAAGAATAGATATGAATCGATTATCATACTTAAGTCCAATTTCACTTTATCTCATGTCCAAATTACAATTAACAAGTTTAAATTTCAAAGTAACTAGAACTTACAATGCGTGGATCGAGAATTAGAAAGCCGAATTTGATGTTGAATCTCTATTTGATCGTCCTACTTGAAAATTCCTGAATTTGCAATTCCTAGTCGTAGTCTACAAGAAATAGTCCTCTTGTCTTATTTTAATTTTATTATTTTGATTTTCTCAGAGGCATTATAAGGACAGAATGAAATGGTGTAGAGAGAATGAGGCCAGGGGGTTGTTTATATAGGTGCTCAAGACCTTATCGTACACACAGCGCTGAGTCAGCATTGAACCTAGTCAAGAAAATAGTCCAGGTTCGCAGATGAATCTAGCCAAATCTTATTGTACACACAGTGCTGAGTCAGCATTGAACCTAGTTAAGAAAATAGTCCAGGTTCGCAAATGAATCTAGCCAAAGCTTATCGTAGGTCCCGCAAGCTGTTTTGGCGCAGAAATTTGAATTTTGAACTTTTGAATTTCTGGAATTTAATTAACTGTTTTATTCACATGAAATATTCTTATATGTATACAATTCTTTTAACGACCATTTTACGGGTATATATATACGCACAACTTTCGTTACATTTTCAAAATTCAAATGATGTTGCACCGTTATTAGATTCTTGCCATATTTCATTGACTGTAGCCTTATTTTGAAATTTTATTTTTTGTACACATATATTTCTACATATATATTTATATTCTCAAATATATACATATATTTTCTTTATTTCCACATATGTACGTTCTTATCCTTTCAAAATTTGAATTTGTATACTTACATGTATTTGCATGCTCAGTTTCCCTCTCTAAAACAGAGATAAAAATTATGTCACTGCCGGGGTTCAAACCCTCGATCTCTATGTTACAAATCCAATGCCTTGACCAACTGAGCTATGAAGTCTTTATGTTAATAATCCTTAGAACAATGATAATTATTGTTCTCTCCTTCTCTTTTTCATGTTAGTTACAATACTTAACTTAAACCATTGCATGAATCTTTTTCCTTTATTTTTCTTTTAATGTTAATGCATTATGTTTGCAAATCAGTGCATGCAACATATTTACATTGCACGCGACCAATCCTTTCTTTCTTTCAATGCATGCATCTACATTCTTTTTTTTTAGTGCATGCATTTATTACATGCAATCCTTATTTTATTCTTTATTTCGTTACTGTAATGTTCACAGAAAATTCAGGGTGTTACATTCTCCCTTCCTTAAAGGATTTTGTCCCCGAAATCTTCAAGTCAAGAAGAACGTATATCCTACCATCCAATCATTCATCTACTCAATCATTCAATCACATGCATTCATTGTCCTTAAAAAGACTTCTAATGCTTTCATTTTCATATGCATAGTGTGTGTATATGTTCTTATGTAATGCAAAATCAGGCGGTCTACTGATTCAGTTGACCTTCTTAATGCGAATTATGAGAGTGTCATTCGTCCAATGTATGCAAGCATCCCTAGCCATGTAAATACTATATGTGTGCATATTCATTCATCCATATGCAACATCCATATGATAACACATCAAGTTTTAATCCATATACAAACATATGCACTTGGATCAATATGCAATATGAAAAGGTGACTGAGCCGATCTAGTGCCTAATGTGTGTAAATGCATCAGCGAGCAACCACATGCAACCATTGCAAACATCAACCATAACATGTTTCAAATACATGTTTACATCCATAGGGTTCTACCTTAGGTTCTCAAGATAGGATCGAAAAGATATACAAGATAAAATAGAGCATCTAGGAAAAGAAGTTAAAGATGTACCCCTAGAAGGTCCTGCTTGTTGGCCTTGTCCTTGCTTCTTAGGGAAGTCCTTGCTGATGTGTCCAATCTCACAACATTGAAAGCACGCACCTATCTTCTTCTTCCTTCTTTTACAATCCTTGATAACATGACCGACTATACCACAGAAGTTGCACTTCCTCTTATCACGTGACTTGTTATTATTGTTGTCGTTGTTCTCGCCTCCCTTCTGGAAGTCTTTCTTCTCGTTCTGAGACTCATCCGCGTTAACCTCTTTCTTATCACTCATACCTTTCCTATGTAACATGTTAACAAGCCTCACGAAAACTATCTCCATCGTACGGAAAACCCTCTACGAAGCTAGATAGAAGATTAGCCGCAGGTAAAACTATTACGACTACAGATGGAGAAAAGAAAGGAAAAGAGATTCAAACAAGGAAACAAAGGATAGTGCTAATGGATTTTGGGGACTAGACTTATCAAAATAAACTTTTCTTGAAAAATGCTTCTTTATAAACGGTTTTGAAAATAGTTTTAGATGGATTTTAAAACTTTTGCCCAGTCTGGTATCCTTCTTCTCTGATACCAAGTGTAATACCCCACCTCCGCTATGGTCACTCACAAAGGGAATGCACTAGTTTTGGAGGAGCGTTATCGAGGTAAACAAACACAGAAATATTACAAGACATAACATAAATAAAACAGCGGAAGAATCAAAAGCTAAATTTCATTATTTTCAAAAAGAGTCAAAGCCTTTTACATCCAAAGTACTAACTATCATTTTTCCATTACAACAAGTTCTGCCTTGAATAAATGAAGAAGCATAAAACTTAAAAAAACAAAAGTAGCTTAATTCCCCAAAAGTAGCAGAAATGCAGCCATAGCATAGCTCAAGACCAAACCGTACATGAGCTGAACCGAAAGCAAGCGAAACCCAAGCTAAGTGCTAGGGTTTCCTCCCTGAGAACCTGGGGGGGGGGGGAAACGAAAGAAAAAGAGGCGAAAGAAAACGGGTTAGTCAAAAAGACTAGTAAGTCCTAGTGACTTCCAGCATAAAAACAGGTAAAGGTAACATGACATGTATAAACTGAAAGTAAACATAAGGATGCTGTCAAGATGGGCAAGATAGACTAGGATAACATGATAAATCAAGTATAAATCAAGTATAGCATCGCATGTTTAAGGTTCGCTGCACCTACTGTTCTAGTATCCCAACCCATATCAAATATTAACCATGAAATGATCCCTTGGCCCAATATCATGAATGACCCATTACTAGGTCCAACGGAACGATCCACTAATCGATCGACTCCCTACAAGTTCTAGCTCGTCATGTGTTTGTGTCATACGGCCCTATCAAGAATGTAGTCACCTGTGCTAGGTCCACCACAAGGTGTATCAAGCCCTAGGGTGCCAACCACCAACACGAATCAAGACGCACAGGTAAACCTACTGATGCCCAATGCCTGCTTTTTCTGCTCCGGAGTGTGTGCACACCCACACTCCGTTAGAACCTACACTGGCGCACCAACTCAGCCGTCGTTCTGGTCACTTACAATCAGCCCAGTAATCGTGCCGCACCCTGCCTAGTTCCAGGGTACCATGATACATCTAGTGGGTTACTACTGAAATGGACCGCGTAATTAGGGTTTCCGTCCAGCAGGTTAAGTGTTGTCATTTAAATTCGAGACTTAACCTCATCAGTCTAGCATGTCAAGTTGGTTAAGTGTTTGTCATTCAAATTCATGACTTAACCCTACAAATCATGTGTCAAGTTTGTTAAGTGTTGTCTTTCGTGTTCATGACTTAACCCTACAAATCATGTGTGAAGTTGGTTAAGTGTTGTCTTTCATGTTCATGACTTAACCCTATCATGTGGCATTAAATAAATTAATGCACCTTAACCTCTACATTAGGCCTGTTGTTGTGGTCACTGGATATGCCGGGTGGTTCCGGGTAGATTTACACCACAACTCAGCCTAACCTCGGGTTTCAAGCGCGATATGACCAACTACTCACATTGGATCCTATTTTTTGCAGTTACTGGATTTGCCGGGTGGTTCTAGGCAGAATTACACTGCAAACTCAACCCAACCTCGAGTTGGCCATTTTCAAGTTCATTCTAAGTGTCATGTCCATGTTCAAGTTTCATGTCAAGTTTGTGTCAAGTTTCTAAGCGAGTTTCATGCCAAGTTTTCATGTCAAGTTTTCAGGTTTCAACTTATGCCTGTTATCAAGTTCATGATTCATATTCATAACCAATTCATGTTTTTGCCTATTCTACCCAAATCGTGTTCCCATCACATGTAAACGTGAATCGATCTAAATTACGAGTAAATCCAAATCCAAAATAAAAGGGAATAACATCCAAACTATGATAGGCAGAAGAACGAGCACAAGGTGATAAATCTAGCATGATATAGCTTGAGATAATTGGTCATAACATCACTGGCATATAGAATAATAGTCCCAAAACATTAGTATTACAGATCTAGCTTAATAAGGTGATAGTCATGATAAAGGTTGACATAAGGTGACAGTCCCAAACTTGTGAATAATAACAATAAACTGATTCAACATCATAGTCATGACAATATTATGGCCATGAAATGTTTGAATAATAAACTAGGTCCATCCACATGAATAGGTATGATTCAATTCGATAAGCAATACCCCAAATTCATAGATTCAAGTACATGAATAGGTCCAACTTGATTACAAAGAGAAATCCCCAAAAAGTCAAGATCCATGAAGCACAAGAATAGATATGAATCGATTATCATACTTAAGTCCAATTTCACTTTATCTCATGTCCAAATTACAATTAACCAGTTTTAAATCTCAAAGTAACTAGAACTAATAGTGCGTGGATCGAGAATTAGAAAGCCAAAATTGATGTTGAATCTCTATTTGATCGTCCTACTTGAAAATTCCCAAATTTGCAATTCCTAGTCGTAGTCTTTAAGAAATAGTCCTCTTGTCTTGTTTTAATTTTATTATTTTGATTTTCTCAGAGGCAGCATAAGGACAGAATGAAATGGTGTAGAGAGAATGAGGCCAGGGGGGCTGTTAATATAGGTGCTCAAGACCTTATCGTACACGCAGCGCTGAGTCAGCATTGAACCTAGTCAAGAAAATAGTCCGGGTTCCCAGTTGAATCTAGCCAAATCTTATCGTACACACAGTGCTGAGTCAGCATTGAACCTAGTTAAGAAAATAGTCCAGGTTTGCAGATGAATCTAGCCAAATCTTATCGTACACGCCGTGCTGAGTCAGCATTGGGTCCCGCAAGCTGTTTTGGCGTAGAAATTTGAATTTCGAACTTTTGAATTTCTGGAATTTAATTAACTGTTTTATTCACATGAAATATTCTTATATGTATACAATTCTTCTAACGACCATTTTATGCGTATATATATACACACAACTTTCGTTTCATTTTCAAAATTCAAATGATGTTGCACTGTTATTTGATTCTTGCCATATTTCATTTACTGTAGCCTTATTTTGAAATTTTATTTTTTGTACACATATATTTCTGCATATATATATATATATATATATATATATATATGTTCTTATATATATACATATATTTTCTTTATTTCCTTATATGTACGTTCTTATCCTTTCAAATTTTGAATTTGTATACGTACATGTATTTGCATGCTCAGTTGGCCCTCTCTAAAAGAGAGATAAAAATTATGTCGCTGCCGGGGTTCGAACCCCCAACCTCTATGTTACAAATCCAATGCCTTGACCAACTGAGCTATGAAGTCTTTTTGTTAATAATCCTTAGAACAATGATAATTATTGTTCTCTCCTTACTTCTCTTTTTCATGTTAGTTACAATACTTAACTTAAACCATTGCATGAATCTTTTTCTTTTTTTTCTTTTAATGTTAATGCATTATGTTTGCAAATCAGTGCATGCAACATATTTACATTGCACGCAACCAATCCTTTCTTTCTTTCAATGCATGCATCTACATTCTTTTTTTTAGTGCATGCATTTATTACATGCTTGTTACAGTAATGTTCACAGAAAATTCAGGGTGTTACAGATATTTACAGTGTATCACTATGAATATCACAAGCTATCTAGACACAGTCGGATGGATATGAAAATCAGATTGAGTCAGAAAAATGATGAGAAACACACCGAAATTCTGAGGCAAATAAATTTTCAAAATAAAAATTATATTCACTAGAATTTAGAATATTATTTCTGTTCCGGATACTGTGTGTGTTTCTGTATGCGGCAGGTATGAAGACTGGACTGACTAAGAGTGCTGTGAAGATAGAAGACAGAAGAAATAGAGTGTCAGTGTGTGTCTGTATATATGAAATGTAATTGTGTCGTAGAATGTACTGAGTGATGAGTGATGTATTGAGGAGCTTTGTATAAGAATGTGAGAATTTTACTGATATTTGTAATAAACAAATTTGTTTGAAATAAAATATCATTTTATTATTGTCAAACAAACTTGTCTATTTTATTCAGTTTATCTACAAGTACAAATTCCTGTGAAGTGTATAAATAGTGGAGTAATAGTGGAGTTTTAAATAGTTGTACTATTTGTATGTTTGAAATATAATATTCAATTTAAATAAAATATTGTGTTAATATATGAATGTCTATACAGTCGTATTCTATTTAAATATAAATATTATATTCCTATGTATATATAGAACAGTATAGTAACAAACACATTTAAAATAATATTTATTTGGTTGTTATCATCAAACGAAAATCATACAATTGTGTATACAGCACCGTTATATACAACAATAGTCTTTCGGTAGATTCCCACCAACAAGTTGGTGATCTACAGGGTCGTCCGTATAATGCTTTAAAATGTGCCATATCAATACTTGCTTGAAAACTATTATTGTAGGCGAATTCTACTAAAGTAAGATGCTCTTCCCAAGTCCCTCCAAAGTCTAGGATACACAGTCTTAAAATATCCTCAAGAACACTGTTTACCCTTCCTGTCCATCCATCAGTCTAATGGTGATAAGCTATGCTTAAACACAATTATGTACCTAATGCTTCTTGCAAGCTTCTCCAAAACTCACTAGCGAAGAAGGGGTCACGATCACTTACGATGTTGGAAGGTATTCCATGAAGACCGACTATCTCACGAACGTAAAATACTGCTAACCATATTGTCGTCCTCTTGCTCTTAACCAGAATGAAATAAGCGCTCTTTGTAAGTTTATCCACTACAAGCCAAATACTGATGTTGCCTTTCTTCGATCTAGGCAAACTGTCTATGAAATCCATATAGACACTTTCCCGTTTCCACTGCGAAACCTCCAAAGGATTAAATAAACCACCGGGCTTCTTTTGCTCAACTTTGACTTGCTGGAAAATCAAACACTAATAAACAAACTCCACCACATCTCTCTTCATCCCAGCCATAAAGAAAACCCTCTTCATATCCATATACATCTTATCGGCACCTGGATGAATCGTCATCTTAGAATGTTGGGCTTCTTCTAGGACTGCTTTTATCAAGCTTCCAATTTGGGGAACACAGAGCCTTCGATCTCGTCGCAACCACCCTTTGTCGTCTGTGGACTATCTACTGAGGTGACTAGAAGTCTCTCCTTTACTGAGCCTATCGAAGATGTCTGAAATATGTGGATCCTCTCGCTGCGAAGCTCCTATTTGATCCATAAGAGTAGGCCGCACTTTCAGTGATGCAAATAATCTAGGTAAAATCTCAGTGGGGGGTCTAAAGTCAAAAGTCGATATAAACTCCAAGCTTTTCCTTTCCACCAACAAAGGACTTGAGACCATCCTTTGTCTAGTTAGTGCGTCTGCCACCGCATTACCCTTGCTAGGGGTATAAGCAATCTCGAAGTCATAAGATGCTAGAAACTCCATCCAACTTTGATGCCTCAAATTAAGATTATTTTGTGAAAACAAGTACTTGATAGATTTATGATCAGTGTACAACTCGAACTTGTCTCCAAGTAAATAATGGCGCTACATCTTAAGCAGGAATACTATGGAAGCTATCTCTAAGTCGTCGGTTGGGTAGTTCTTCTCATGAACTCTTAGTTGTCTTCCTCCATAACATACTACCCTTCCCATTTGCATCAGAACCGCACCAAGCCCTGTACCGTATGCGTCAGTGTATACTATAAATAATTTAGTCCCATCAGGAAGTGTTAAGAATGGGTTGCTATTAGATCCCCCTTCAGTCGTTGAACATCACAGTCAATATCCCACGAAAACGTTTGAATCTTCTTTGTCAGCCTGGTGAGTAGGGATGATATCTTTGCGAATTCCTTAATGAACTTCCTATAATAGCCTTCTAACCCCATAATTCTTCTCACCTCCGTTTCATTCTTTAGGATTTGCCAATCTTGAACTGCAACTACTTTTGCGGGATCTACTGCTATCCCATCTTTAGAGACCACATGCCTTAAAAATATCACCTCTTTTCCCCAAAAATGGCATTTGGAGAACTTTTCCTTAAGCTAATGTGTAAGCAGAGTCTTCAAAACCTCCCTTATATGTAAGGCATGTTATTCCTCGCCCTTCGAGAAAATCAATATATCATCAACAAAGGCCACGACAAACTTATTTAGAAACTCCTGAAACATCCTACTCATCAGATTAGAAAAATAGGCAGGTGCATTCGTCAACCCAAAAGGTATTACGAGCCATTCAAAGAAACTATCTGGAGTCCTAAAAGCGGTCTTATCTATAATGTCCTCAGCCACCCTCAACTGATGAAACCTATGGCTAAGTCTAGCTGAGAGAATACTGATGCACCAACAAGCCGGTCAAACAAATCATTTATCCATGTGGAGTAGGTGTCTGTTCTTCTTAGTGAGTTTATTCAACTCTCTATAGTTTACACATAAGCAAAGCGAACCATCCGTCTTAGTTGTGAATACCACTAAAGCACCCCATTTAGATATGCTTCGCCTATTAAACCATTTTTCAATTAGCTCCCCTACTTGTTTGCTAAGCTCACTCCTTTCACTTGGAGGCATATGGCGCACAGGTAATGCAACCGGCTTTGCTTTATCAACCAAATATATGCAAAAATTGATCTCGTGCATTGGGGGTAAACCCCCAACCTCATTAAAGACATCAGGATACTCATGAACTACTGGTACAGATCATAGATTATTAATGGATGCATCAAGAGACTCTAGGAAATGAAGCATGACTAACCCTTGCGGGTCACAAGAAATCTCGAGGGTCCTCCCTTGACAAGTCAGAAGTCTAACAACCCTCCTGTCACAATCCAGAATGGTACCATACATGGCTAGCCAGTACATCCCTAGAATCAACACATAGACCATAAACTCGAGCACATATGCATCGCATTCAAATTCGATGCCTAACATAGATATTCTCAAACCCCAACAAATCATGGACAAATGAGCCGAACCACAAATGGGGTTTGAGACAACAACGAGATCCATTACCATACTGGTATTTAAGTGCATAGACTCAACCACAAAACTAGATATAAATGAATGTGAAGCGCCAGAATCAAAAAGAGTTCTAATATGGGGACTAGAAATAGAAATCAAACCTTCCATTGAAATTTTCCTACCTCTATCCTGAGCACTGGTAGCAAGAGCCTGCACCTGTCCTCTAGATGCTCCTACCCTTTGACCTTGTCCTTGCCTCTTCGGGCACTCCCTAGCAAAGTGTCCGACTTTCCAACAACTGAAGAAAGTATCCTTCCTTTTTTTGCAATATTTTACCAAGTGACCCTCATGTCCGCAACTGTGACACTTCCCCTTATCCATATCCTTGTCCGCCCTTCTTTTGTTGTTGTTGTCTTTTCTTGGGCCGTACCTTCTTGTTTTGCGTTGTTTCCTCAGCCTTAACCTCCTTCTTTTCTCCTTTTTCTTCCTTATGCATCAAGGCCATATCAACAAGCCTTTAAAAAGTTGCTCCCATTGGAATATGGGACATAGCTAACCCATGAAGGGGTTCATTCAGTCCTTTAACAAACCACAAAGCTATATTATGCGGAGTGTCTACCAGCTCTAATCCAAATCTCGCCAGTTGGTTGAATTTGTTAACATATTCTTTAACAGTCATGCTTCCCTGCTTGAGTGCCAAGAACCTTTCCATTTGCATGCTTTTCGCAGTTTTATAAAGAAACTTCATTTCAAACCTCATTCAAAAATCATCCCATATCTCTACCGGATGTCTTGCTTGGGTTACTTCCCAACAAAACGAAGCTTCATCTTTCAGTAGCCGGATAGCTAACTGAATCTTCCTTCGATCTTCCACTTTGAAAATTCCAAAAATTCCTTAGTCTCCTTAAGCCAATTCCTCGCCTATACGAATGTTTCAGTTCCACGAAATGGCTTTCCTCCCATGGCACAGAAATCTTTGAAAATCCTAGCGAAATTATCTGATCTTAGAGGAGAAGGAGGAACGACGGGGGCAGCTGGGGGAGGAATGTCAGCTTGACCACCGCAGGTGCCATGGCCTCTAGATACCTACGGAACGTGCCTGGTATTGTAACGCCCTCTGGAATATTAGATTCCCCAAACATGCTGAAAAGAAAAGGAAAGAGATTCAGGCAAAGGATCAAAAGATATTACCTATGGCTTTGGGGAATATTTTTTTCAAAACGGACTTTTCTCTTTGAAAATGCTATCTTTTAAAATCCTTTTTGAAAATAATTTTCAAAAACTTTTATCTAATATGGTAACCTTCACCTCTGATACTAAGTGTGACAGCCTACGTCCGTTAATCTCCCACATTATGAGAATGCATTAAATTTCGTGAGGCGTTATAGGTAAACCGAAACAGAAACATTACAAGACAAATATAAAATAACAGCTGAATTAAAAATTTATTAATCATAAAGCATCGTGATTCAAAACATCATATGTCTGAAATACATAAAAACCAGCACATTATTAAAAATTTTGTCTTGTACTTAATACATTAGAGTACAATAACAAAATAAGCATAATTCCCTAAAAGAAACATAGCCGTAGTAGAAAGGATAAAAACTTGAGAAATACATCAAAGCAGCTCCAAGCAAGACGATAGCGGAATCCTGATTAAGCTTGAGTATTCCCACCCTGAGAACTTGGGGGGAAAACGGAAGAGAAAGAAGAGGAAACAAAATGGGTCAGACATAAAGTCTGGCGAGTCCAGTTACTTTTAGCATATAAATTAGTAAAAGTTTAATGAAAGGCATATAAAGTGGATAAGACAGATAACAACATAAAAGGCAGGTATGACAAGGTAAATAGGATAAACATGATAGTTCGTAATACGCTTCTCTAAAGATTTCTCTAATGATTCCTCTGCACCAACACTAGTATAACCAGAATGAGATGATCCCCAACATGTACAGGATGGTAGACTTAGGCGTACTTATGGTGTGAGGTTTTAACCTCATACAATCAATAGGCAGCCCAACCAAACAGGCACCTAAACTTTACCGAAGTCTAGATGTACCATAACTACTACCCTAATCGATCGGCTCCCTGCTCCGTAGATACCCTGCGCTGGCCCCACAGTAGGATGTATCATTCCTAAAGTGGAAACCCTTCGATTTTATGATGTGCACAACCATATCTACAGCTGTCACGATCGTCTTATCACCCTCTGCCCAGACCATGCACGCACATGACCCCAGTCGGTTTGCGCCGCCCACACCGTGCTCCACGTTTGAATCTCTTACAATCAGCCCGGTAAGCATGCCCCGACTCCGACCTAGGGCGGAGTACTCGTTTGATTTCGTTATGTGGGTTACTGATTGAAACGGGCCCCACACACAAGATGATGCAAGCTCTCCCCTTTGTCTTGCATACCCACTAGGATTTCCGTAGGTTGGCTTACCTGATGGTGTCTTTAATTACATAACCTCAACCGATTAAGTTTAGTGGGGCTATATATAAATATTACCCACCCAACCCAGATATACTTAACCCTCCCACTGTTCCAACCAAGTTTACTTAACCCCTACTCTAGTTAACATGTTCATACAATCCCTATGGATTTAACTGGATTAAGTGTTCATCTTCATAGCCACATTCATTTATGGTTATAATGTACAAGCCGTCACACATTAAGCCTTCGACTTATGGACGTTGGATATGTCGGTCGGTTCTAGGCAGACTTCTTCCACAAGTCGGGCTTAACCTCATGTCTTAGCACGTCTCGTTTTTATGCAATTAGAACCCTCACATTAGATTCAACACTTGCGGTCGCTGGATATGCAGGGCGGTTCCGGGCAGACATCTACCATAAGTGCAATCTAACCTCGTGTCTAAGTGCGGTTATAGTTTCTAATTACCGTAATCCTAGGCATTTCAGTTGTTAACCAATTATCCCTATGTTTTTATAGGTTTTCATGCCTCCTTTTTCCCCAATTATGTCCATAATGAATTATATGCCCCAAATTCACATTCATATGCATTATTCAAGTTATGCCAAATTTCCCATTTACAGGTTATGCCCAATTTAACGTTTTCCGCTCGTTCCCAATCTAGCACATTCGAATATTCTAGCGGCATGCCTAGGATTGTAAGTAGCCTGGCATATATAAAATAAAAGGGAAAGGATAAAGGGAAGGTGATAGAAATGATCATACTAACAAAATTGACATAAACATATAGTCGCATAATGATAAGATCGGCATACAGGAACAGATCTGGTGAACATATGATAATAAAACTGATTCAAACATAATAGGGATGTCATAACAGGCATGATAAGATATAAACGATGATTTAGATGTCCGATTAATAATAAATCCAATTTAACCATAAACATGATAGGCATAAAGTGATCCAAACAGTGAAGCAATAGCTGATCTAAAATGATATTTGGGTGAAGGTTTAGATCTATGTCAGAATTATGTCAGAATAACTAAGATAAACAAGTTATAACAGATCCGATGTGATTCAAATGGTCATAGGCATAGATTCAAATTAATGTCATATGAAGTTTTAGTTTTAAATATTTAGATCTAAAATTAACATGGGCTCACAGTGTTCGGATCAGGAAAAATAGAAGGAGAAAAACAGAGGTTGAATCACAGATCTACACTTGAATAACTGTAAACTTGATTAACTCGATTGAAGAAGAAGAAAAAGGTTTGATTCAATCGAGGCAGCGATAGCATCTACTCCTACATTATTTTTGGTGTGCAAAAACATGATAAATGAGGCCATATATATAGTTGTTGGCCCCAAACCCTAATCCTCCACGTCTGCCCTAGGGGGTCGACCCATGGGTCGACACCTCCTTGAGGGGTCGGCACCTCTGGGCGGGATTTTTGTCGCCTCTTTACTTTTCGGAATTTGAATGATTTTGATTTTTATTTTTGAATACAGGACCTTATATATATATATATTCTTACACATATACAAACTTCAAACCTTAATAACTTCTTCATACGTTGTCCGTTTTACGCAAACCAGGTGTCCGTTTTGTCCATAATTCCGAGACGAACGCAATGGTACATTCCATTTCACTTAATTCTGGATATTAAATTTTGTATTATTTAATTTATCATCTTTAGTATTGTTAAAATTTCGGGGTGCTACATTTTTCGTTGGTCGCCTTAATATTTTCAGACCTTGTTTTGAGATTTTCTGAGCTTTGTATGTTGAGTACTACCATGTTGTTACTATAAACATGTAATATCCAAGTCAAGTTCAATCTTAGCATATGGGTATTAATGACATATGTTTTTATTTAAGGGGAATTGGGTAAATAGTTGAATGTTGGATTTGGTTTAGGAAGCAACAATATACATATAACTACTACCTACATGCTGCATGTTTAACTTCTGTTGTGAGCTTCTTTTTGGCTATGCATGTGTATATGCATGGTTTAAAAGCCAATATGCTTCCCTTGCATGTATCCTTATTTTTGTCTCTTTTGTAGCATCTTTTTTATTTGATTCCTACACTTTGGGATTGGTACATGTTCATGTTGCTGCCTTATATTGGTTTGTCTTCACATATTGCTATCTCTTTTTACTGCGTTACAGCTCGTGCATGAAGCCTCACTGTATGTTTCTTTGCCTTGTTCCATGATGTTATGTTTCGGTAGTTTCATGGGTGTTATACTCGAATCATTTAATATATAGTCAGGATTAACAATTATATCATGTTTTTATTTCGAAGTGACTAATTTGAAATAAGTTTAATCCTGACTCGGGTGTTTTATGTTTTTGCATGGAACACTCGGGTCAAGCCCCAAGTGTTTCAGATATAAAGATTTCAGCTCGGGAAAGAGGAAATGCACATGACTATGAATAAACAAGATCAAGTCATCTAGAGTGATGAGTGTTGTAGCAAGGTGACAATGTAAAACTGATTGTGTAATGTATTGAATTGTGTATGAGAAATGTGAATGTAAAATAGTTGGAGTCAGAAATTTGTGCTATTTCATATGTTGAAATAAAATATTTAATTAAATAAAAATATTATTTGAATATTAAATTCTGTGCAATAGTATTTCTTTTAACAAATATTTATTTCTGTATATGAGATGAGAAAACAACATAAACAAGCCATCATAGACATCAGCATAAAGCCATCATAGACAACAGTCAAAAGATAATATGGTAAATTACTTATTACAATAGTTCATTAATTTATGATGTCTTAAAGCTGCTTTGACATGTCTTCTAGCTGATGTAAAAAGGGGTACTTCGGGCATCACCGACAAAGACATCACACCATAAAAATGAAGACATCGGTTTTTAGCCGATGTCTGTGTGAAGTTTTCTTATAGTGTAATAATACATAATTCAATAATCACTTTAAAACACCGTTAATTAAAGATTAATTAACTTCTAAGAGTGTTTGTTAAATTTAAATGATTGTTGTTAAACTATTTCTAGTAAACAACAAATTCAATAACACTTCCACTTCAACATTTGATTAAGTTAGCTTAAAAAAATCGTTAACCGTTAACTAGTTTCCCAAAATCCTTCTTATTAATAGATTAAAAATTCCTAATTGCTTCCGTGAAACAGTTATCTCATATTTATTAACCCTTTGGTAAATTTCTGACTTTCTTAATTATCGAAACATAAAAACTCACTATATAAATCGCTCAAATATTACGTTGTAAACTTGGATTATAAATATTCATTAAACTTCTATTTTTAATAACTAAAATGAACTCGAAAACTTCAATTTGAATTATAAAAAATAAATTTTATAATTTAAAACTTCGTCAATCCACCTAACGGAAAATGACGTCTAAAAACAATGGGTTTTAGGGCATTCACTGCCAATTACTTAATCAATACTGGTTGTTGATTAAAACACAAAAATCAGTGAATTAAATTCAATGATTAACATTCAACTAATGAATAACATAAAAATAGGATATAGTGTCAACTGGTGTTAATAATTCATATATAGATACTACAATACACAAATAACAAACAATTATTTTGAGGAATCCAGTTGGATCCCTCCAACTTTCTTCCCTGCATCACATATTATAATGACAGTTTATAATAACATATGGAATGATTCTTCATTAATATATTGCTTTTAAATCATGAAATATAAATAAAGTTAACCAAACAAGAGATAAACAACCGATAAACATCCACATCATCCATTCATCCAATTTTATGTTATGAACTATAATTTATAATTATATGAATTTAGCACATCAAGAATTCCAAAAAGCATGAGAGTTAACTAACATTTTATTTCGATCGACGATTATCACATTGTTCCTTATAATTTTAAACAAACATTCAGAATTCTACAAAATTCTTGCTGTATATAATTCTGAACGAACCAGCTAGTACGTGTAGCCTTAATTCCTGCGATCCTAATGGATCCAGTTTCGGTTGAATCGGATAATATACAAGGTAGATATTGTATAAACAATATTGTATATGAATTATAACATTTAAACTATAAATAGCTTAATTAGTTTGCTAATTACCGGTTTATAATACTAATTACCATTGCTAATTGATTTTCTCTCTCCTTGACTTTCTTTTTCAGTAACCTGATCCTCCACATCGATAAAAACCCGTCGCCTACAACCGATTCCCACGTCGTCATTTCTCCATCGGAAGCAACTACCCATACACCATCGTGACCGCCTTGTCGACCGCCTTCACCACCCAAAAGCCCTGACCCCGACGTGCCTCCGACGTACCAGAAACTTCCGTTGATCGAAACTGCTTCTAGCCTCGATTTCTCCACTGAATGCCTCCATAGATGACCAGATTACCGCTAGTTGATGCCTTTTCCTTTGGACTCCCACTTTGCTTCGGACCATCGATTTTGAAACATCCTCCACCACCGTGAATATCAACATAAACGACCGTAACTTACCAAAACAACCTAAAACGATGGTCTCCGATTAACTACCCCTAACGGTCATCTACAGCCCGATCGACTAAAAGAAGAATTGGAGCCCTGACTCTGCCCTACAACTTTTCTTTAGACCATCACTCCTGAAATCAACCCACTTGCTCGCAAAAGCACGAAGAACGAAACTGCTATATCTCGGTTGTAGGCTAATTCCGGCCATAATAGGAAATAATAAGTCACCAAAATTTAGGTGGAGCTAGACCTTGACATCCCCGCAACTTTTCTGTTGATCATCTTGTCCAATTCATTATAGATTTGAAAAAATAAATTAAAAGAGGAACTGGACTTGTTTGCAAAATGGATGACGAATTCTGATTTGGGGATTTTGGGTTTGGGGTTAAGGTTTATTTATAGTTGAAAATTTTGATTTTTATAATATTTTATTTTAGTATTTTATTATGTTTATGCCTATCGCCAATCATGTTCGTTGTTTATTCATTCGTATGCTCACATACGAAACCAGTTTTTGGTGAAAATTGACATCATGGTATAATTCGATATTACGATCCCAATGAAACTTGTTTCATCAAAAAAATCTAGTCTGTTTGCTCAAACGGCGCTCATTCGAGTCCAAATTACCAATACATAAATATTTAATTTTGCTACGCTCGTAAAATAACTCCAATTGGCATGAAACTTCAAACTAGCAATAATTAGCTATTGCGGATTTAATAAAGTCCGTCTAATTGAAAACGGAGATCGTTTGAATAAAAGCCCTTTATAAAGGTTCAAATTAAATTAAAATAAAATAATTTAAAAATACCTCAATATAATAATAATACATTATTACAATCAAATATATTCAGACGTAATTTCATCTAGTTTGAAAATAAAATAGTTTTTGTTTCAAATTAAAACGATATTAATTTGATAATAAAATTCCTTTATTATACATATAAATTGTTATAATTTATAAACGAATTCCATAGCAAATTTTGTAAAAATTCGATTTGGACATAAAACAAAATCTACAACATGAAAACTCAAATTTTCTCTTCCATTAGAAAAATATTGTCGAATAGATCCGGACATTTCCTGTTTCGAAGAAATCCGACTTATGTTGGATCTTGTATGCCCAATTAAAGTTTGAAACGTTAAATTCCGAACTATCGCGCTGTTGCAGCTTGTTTATAATTAAATTATAAATTAAACGTTCAAACGTCATTAAATAAACGAATTCATCATAATAATTCAAAACCAAACTTAATTATATTCTATTACACAGCCAATACATAAAATATTACAAATCCAAAAAAAATCGAACATTTCGAAATTAAATTATTAATATTCATTTTTATAAAATATCCAAAATTATTAAATTCACTTTATTAAATTCCCAAAAAGAAATTAAAATTGTTTTAAATTTGACAGCTAAAAATGCAGGTCGTTACAGATACTCCCTACTGTTGTAGCTGGCACAGTATATTTGCGTAGTAGGGAGTCGATCTCATGCATGGTAATTAGGGTAACACTTAATCTTGATATTTTATTAGTGGTGTTGTAACTTGATTCTTGGGATATGAATGCAAAGGGTATATGACATTTACCTTAACTTGTTATCTTATTACTATGCTATCTTATTATCATGTTTACCTCGTACTTCTCTATTTTACTGTAGTTTCATATTCAGCATTATTTATCTTTCTTGATGCTTTTTTCTTATCCTATTGCTGAAAATCACTAGAACTCGCCAGACTTTATGTCTGACCAATTTTGTTTACCTTCACTCTCTCTTCCTTCCCCCCCCCCTCAGGTTCTCAGAGTGGTGGTGGAAAGTAGCTGTATTCGTGATTCTATCTTACTTGGACTTGGTTTGCCTTCCTTTCCACATATTTCTTTAGCTATTTATCCATGTTTATTGTTATGATATTTGAGGGATATTATTTATGGTTTTTATACTCTGGTGTTACTGAGACAAATGTTTTGTGTTTTAACATTGATGGTTCATTTGAAAATGTAATGACATGTTTTGAATTGAAATAAAAAGTTGAAATATTCTGCTGCACTTTTATACATTGTCTTGTTTAATTAGTCTATGTATAATTATTGCGCTTTACAAAACTTAATGCATCCTCATATGGGTGACATTAAGGGACACATGTGTCACAAGTACATACATGACACACTTAAGCTCGATGACAAGAATGGAAAACTTTAAACCCCTACACATCATAGATAGGTGAGCTATACCTCCTACGAGGTCTGAGAAAACTATTGGATCAGAAACTATAGAAGTATCTAGGTGTAGACTATCAAAAATAGAACTAGTTATGAGAGAATGAGAAGCACCGGAATCGAATAAGGTCCTAATAGGGAAGTCGAAGTTGGAAATAAAACCTTCTATGATAACCTTCCTACTCTGTCCTGAATGCTGCCACTAGTCTAAGCCGCCTCAAGCGCATGAACTTGTTCTTCGGATGAACATGCCCCCTTATCGGCCTCTGAGGGCATTGTGTACTATATTGTCTTATCTGTCTGGACTGAAAGAAAGTAACCTTCTTAACTGTCTTCTTTCAATCCCTGATGAAGTTCCCCATCATACCACATCCATGACACTTCACTTCCTTCTTGATCTGTGTTTTATCCAGTTTCTCTCCCTTTTTCTTACCACCTTTCTTGGACCACCACTTTTTCTTTCCAAAACCTGTTTTGGCCACCTCAATCTTAGTCTCCTGTGTACTCTTCTTCCCATCATTGTGCATAAGCGCAATCTCCACTAAGTACTCAAAATTCGCACCCATAGGAATATGTGTCAATGTTAGTCCTTAGACGACTGGTTTAGCCCCCTCGCAAACCTCAAAGCCTTCTTATGCGCAATATTATATAGATCCAAGTCAAATCTCGCTAACTCATTAAGTTATTCACATATTCCTTAACCGACATACCACCCCGTCTCAAACTCAAGAATCTCTCCAATTGTATACCTTCTTCATCTTGCAATAATTTTTTTCCACAAACTTTTCCTTAAACTCATCATATGTCTTAACGGCCAGCTCTGGTTTGGCCACTTCCCAACAATACAAAGTCTTTCCTTTCGGTTGCCAGTCGGCCAACTGAAACCTCCTCATGTCGCCAAGCTCTAATAATCCAAATATATGATTGGTCTTTCTACGCAAATTACGAGCATCAACAAAACTCTTCAATCCAAGAAATGCTTTGCAACCCATTGCCGAAAAATCCTTACAAATCTTAGAAAAATAAGGCTCTAGATTCGATGGAACTACTAGGACTGCTGCCGGAGGTTCAACATTTCCCTGCCATTCGGCAGGCGTCGGATCTTCAACATATGTAAGGAACCATGTCGTAATGGGAAAACAAGTTGGAAACCCCAAATATGCTGAAAAAGAAAAGAGACAAGGATTCAGAAAGGAATCAAGGAAATATTATAGTTAACTTGATGGGATATTTTCTCCAAAAATAGGTTTTACTTGGAAATACTATACTTCTGAAAATGCTTTTTCAAAAAGTTTTCTCTGACCTTGTAACCTTAAGTTCTGATCTGATACCAAATTAAACACCCCCATACACCTTAGTGATCCATATGCGGATGCGTTAATGTTTACAAAGAATTTAATTGTAAAGTAAAAATTCAAAAACTAAAATTTACAATACATAAGTATAAAACATAGTGGAAATTTTAAAACATCATTCAATAAAGCAAGTCAAATCGCAGTACTTATTGCATTTCAAAAATACCAAATAGTCACCAATATAAAATCAAATGTATTATCTCATGGAAAACCATAATATCGGAGTACATAAGTAAAACTATCCCTCTCAAATGCATTATCTCGTGGGCGATTGAATTCCAACGCTGTCTC
Organism: Allium sativum; assembly: GCA_030737875.1. Taxonomy (NCBI): domain Eukaryota; kingdom Viridiplantae; phylum Streptophyta; class Magnoliopsida; order Asparagales; family Amaryllidaceae; genus Allium; species Allium sativum. Next base: position 163,665,949 of record CM060926.1, read on the forward strand.
TGTCATGGAATATAACATCATCCGTCATCGTCCTCTGCTGCTTTATTGGCTGGGTGGAATCCTTGGGATTACTGCACTTCCCAACCCCAACATGCTTGGCTGCATTCACATATTGGTCCATTGCTCTAAAGCTGTGCCCAGCCGGGTGAGGCCCTCCAACAATAGTGTTGATAACAATGTTCTTTCCCTTCTGCTGAGTAGTGGGCCTTGAAGACTTTCTGGTTTGGGGCCTATCCGGCTTGCCCCCTGTCTCTTGGAACATCCTCGTACTCATCCAACTTTCTTTTGCATAGCAGCTTCTCAACTACATCTCTCAAATGATGGCATTCATTAGTGGAGTATCCATGAGACTGGTGGAAGAGGCAATTTTTCCTGTTTCACGCACTTTCTCTGTGGAACCCGCGGTGGAGGCCACTTATACTGAAGAACATTATAGGTATCCAAATAAATATCCTCCAGTGTGTCATTCAATGGTGTAAAACTTTCAAAAGCTCTGTCTCGAGACCTCCTCTACGAGTTGTTTCCCCGGGGTTTCTCCTTTTGTTGTTGCATCCGTTCGGACGACCATTACCTTGGTTTTTGTTCCACACGTTAGCTTCTACCTTCTTGGAACTATCTCCAGTCTACTTGATAGGCACAATGCTTTGTATGTCTTCCTTATTAGCAGCCTTCCTCTTTCGATTAACATAAACCTCTTCTTGGCGCAGATGGATATTGGTCTTTCCATAAAATATCTCTCTAGTCGGAGGGGGCTTTCCAGCCAAATATCTGCCGAATCCAGTATCTTTTCCCACTCCGTCAATTAGGGCCATAAGGACAGACTGCTCATGATGATCTCTCACCTCTATAACTGCCAAGTTAAACCGATTCAAATATGACCTTAAAGTTTCGTCAGGGCGCTTCTTGACGAGAGACAACTCGGTGAAATTTTTGGACTGTTGAGCGTAAAGCCTGAACTGATTTATGAACTTCTCACTCAATAATTTGAAGCTAGCAACTGATCAAGCGGGCAGGCGTGTAAACCATATCAAGGCCACATCCTCCAAGAAGATTGGAAATGCTTTTCATTTAATTGCATCGGGAGCAGCAGCGGCAGTCATGTACCACGAATATCTCATTAATTGTTGAATTGTATCTATTCTGCCCGAATAATAGTCCATGGTTGGTAAGGTGAATCGTCTCTGGAAACAAACGTCTAATATGTCGTTCGTAAAAGGCATGTGGCATCGGTCCACACCCCAGTCCTTATTCCTCTGTCCTCGGCTATCCGCCATAATCTGCCTCACCATCAGTTCGAGGTCAGCAATAGATAAAGTGGATTCAGGGTCAGCACTCCTTGCCCTGCGTGGTCCTCCGACATCTCTCCGATGGTTGGCTGCTATTTCAGGAATCTGAACCGAGCTTTCCTACTCCCTTTGGCAGCGGTCAATCACACGACGAAGGGGAGGTAGCAGCTGATTTTGAACGAGATTGACAGCGTTTCGGCCCCCAAGCCTTAAGGCAGGTTCATTAAAACTGCGATTGTAGGGTTCCGATTGAGTGTTGTTTCTGCTCTAGAAAAAAGTGATCCAAATCAGAGCTGCTCTATATTTTTGGCCCTTTCTAGCGGGGGCCCCCTTTGGTGTCTCAGGGGCTCTTCGGACGAAGATGAGTACTCTGGGTCAAAGTGATAGGTCGGTGAGGGTGTTCTCTACCTTCGGAGATCACTGATTTACCTTCTCATCTCAGTGATATTCTGTCGTAGCACTGAAATTATTTGTCTTTGAGCTGCCAATTCATCATTCGTTCTTTCCAGCATATCGAGTACACGGCAAAGGCTTCCTTCGGTTACGGGGCTGAGGCAAGTAGCAGATCATCAGTATTTGCCGTTTGACACGGGGCACTTGGTCCAGGTCGGGCATAGGCATTAGCACTAGTAGAATGAGCCATAGCTTCTTTTCCAAGTCGAGTTGTGGTTCTGTGGCTAGGGCGGTTCGTGAACCCCCCGTGTTGGTGGCTCCTTATCCCTTCTGCACGTCGGTTCGTGACGAGTTCAGCAGGGCGGTTTGTGATAGGCTCATCTGGGTGGCTCATGGTGTCATCAACACGGCGGCTCGTGGAGATCCTCTTCGACCGGGTCGTGACCCTCTCCTCGGGTCGGTTCGCCCCCTGCGACCAGTGAGCCGGGGTGTCCATCTCGGGCTGCTGCTGAAAACTTTCTTCAATGGCTTCGTTTCCAGCCTCATTTGCATGTGAAGCCTGTATATCCTTGGATTTCTTTCCAGCCATAATGTTTTGACTTTGTCGAAATCTTTGGAAACCAAAACAGTGGAGATTCGGAATATTTCTTTGGACTTGAGTATCCAATAATAGAGCAATAATACGACAGGATGAGACTTTAGTTCTCAGTGAAAACACCAAAATGTCAGATCCAAAAATGGCTCTAACACCCAAATTATCGTGATTATTAGAAGATTAAAGCTGAAAATAGAAGAAAAAGCAACAAACACACCAAATTTATAGTGGTTCAGCGTTAATGAGCCTACGCCCACTTTATATGACTTTGATTATCTGTTTGAAGGCAAGTACATTCAAAGTTTTCACTCAATCTCACTTTTACAATTATAATTCTCTTTGTAAATTCGAGATCACTCTAAATAAAACAATGGAGGAATAATAATGGTGGTATCAGAGCTCTGAATTGCCAAAAGATCCCGAAAATTGCCAAGTATGGGGCTATTTATAGGTGAACTACAGGCAATTCGTGGATACACGTGTCACAAATCTTGAGAATCTCGGACCCGTTCGTGGCTTGATGGGGAATTGGTCAATATGATGGTTATGGACAGGTGTTGTCTGATCCTGAACTTGCGGATCGTGAGGGACTGGGTCATGACCATCATCTCTTTGGCTTGAGGTCGGGTCGTGATAGCTAATCACGAGCAGGTCATGATGACTCATCACGACCGGGTCGGTATGGGCTTGTCGTGAGCGGGATCCTGCTCCTCTTGAATCATGGTGTATTCGTCTCTGAGCTTGAACACGTAATTCCCCTTCTTATTTAACTATAAATACTTGTGCTCCTGGTGGCTTGGTTGAAAAGCTAGCCAACAAGCATCAAGTTAAGCTAGCCAAGATAGTTGTTAATCACAGGTGTTATTGCGGCATATTTTCCCAATCGGCACAATGCACGCTTATTGTCCCGCCAAAATGCGCCTGTACCCACCTCGTTTGGACCTCTTACTTTCTAATGCAGTAAAGCGTGTGCTCACCTCTACCTAGTGTGAGACCTCCATAGATGATAATAAGGATACTGCATGATTCAGGCCCCTAACCAAATATGCAATTGACACAACGGGGAAAGGGATAAGAAGGAGAATTACTTATAAGCTGTAAATAAGTGGAAAGAAGTAAATAGTAAATAAATTATAGTAACTTCATAGAAAACTAAGTGCATAAATACTATAAATAAACGTAAACATTAAACTTGCAAAAACTAAACTATTTAACTGTCTAACTTTTCCTACATAAATTACTAATATAGAAATCACATAAAAACCACATAGATCAGACGAAAAGAGCTTCTCCCATGGCCTTTCTTACTCTAGCAGAACCTCCACCTCTTAAATTATATATAAAAATAAATATTTAAAAGTATAGAACATTTTTATCCTTGTCAATTTTAATTATTTGTCTCTTCCTAATTTTGAAGATAGGCCTAGGGAAGAAGAAGAGAGAAAGAATGGTTGTGAAGAAATGAGAGAGGCTCTACTAGTCTATCTAAAGGGTTTACAAGATGCCCTCAACCATCCAATTTTAGGATTAGATCTGAACTAGCCATGTCATTGGGCCAATTAAAAATTGCCACGTCAGTCCTTTATTCAAAATGAACCAATAAAACTAACCCACGTCACCCGAAATAACACGCAAATGTAATAAAACGTTGTCGCCTTTCGTGCTAGGCAAGGCACGCTCCTTTCCCCGCCTTGAGTCGACACTAAGTCAACCCAATTATACTTGGGTATACACAAGGTCAACCCAAGAGTGGGACTGGGTCATGCCAGAGGCTTAATATATTATTATATTTTTTGATTTTCTGGATTAACTACTTTAGTTCGTAACTTATTCATTTTAACTCCATTTCAGCAAACCAAGTGTCCATTTTAATCGGAAAATTACAACGGATGCAATGGTGCTAGTCTCGTTGTATGATTTTGAAGCTTATTCTGATTAATATTTAATTTATTATTTTTTCTATTCAATTATTGTTTATTAAAATTCGTGGTGTTGCATCTGCATTTGGAAATCTCCTTTCGAAAGCTCTTGCAACAACCCTATAATGGCTCTTCCAAAGATTCACGGGAGGCACATCCATAAAGTTCCGTATGTACCTCCAACAAAAATCTGGTACGAATCCCCTACGTCAGCCGAAGGTCCAGACCACACCCATAAATACAAAATCTGAGGTTTAGAATAGAGGACCAACTTTTCTATTATAAAACTTGTCGGAATATTTCTGAGACATCTATATCATTTTGGAAATATTTTAAATAGTAAAACTTGTTAAAATTTTTAGAGATTAAACTTTGCAATATAATATATAATAATAATATATAAAGTACTATAAATCAAAATATAAGAGATTATAAATGTTAATGATATTTTTCGTCAACACCTGAACTAGGTATGATAAACGGATCTAAAGGACGTTGAAGGGAAATTTGATCTCAATGTATTAAATGGGATCCACCGTTTCGCAAGCATTAAGACTTAGTCCGAATATTAGTTACTTTCCTTCAAAGAGTGAATGTCACGCTTACGAGACTTCAGGGTCGATAATAGCCTTGGGAGAATGGTGTTTCAGGTCAGAGGAGGCCGAAACCTTTGTGCAACAATTACCCTTAGACCTGGGGTAAAATAATATATATTGTGTTGAGAAGAAAACATGCTAATGCTTCACAACAACCGGGTTGTTAACATGTCACAACACTCAACGACTTAGGTGACACTCCCACATCGAACCGCTCTAGAGAAGACCTTGGTTGTTTTAGTTATCAAGTCGTAACCTTACAAAAAGCTTCCTTCCAGGGTTGTATTTCATTAGGCTTACTATAAAAGGTTTAAGTCACATATTGAGGGATCGAAAGGGGGAGATTCCATGGTTTTACCTAAAGCCTTTCCTCTTCCGAAATGAATGTGATTAACCTTTTCATGAGAAGGGCTAATTTTAACTCCCTGTTTACCCATGACAAATACAATATGATTATTGAATCATGAAATATTTAAGTCCTGTATTTCTCCTTTTTTTATTTTAGATTCATTAAAAATATTGTAGAAATCCCCAATTCGATTGAGAAATTAGTGTTTCTCTTGTAGAAAAGAGTACAAGATTAAACAATTAGAATTTGGCCCCAAAAATGTGACCATAAGGGTCTTATTTATAGACAAATCGAGATCTCTTTTGCCATTGGGTCAATAAAAGCTTCTTCCGGGTGCGGTAGCTGTGTGTTGGTCGCATTTTACCTTTCGGTCCTGGTTTACTTGGCTCTCGGCCGTTCTTTTGGCATTTTCAATGGATAAAACGGAGCCATCAGTGTATCGGTCTTGGCTCTCGGACTTTAGAGCTTTTCTCTGATGCACACTAAGCCATAGATTTCATGTTATATCACCAGAGAAGTTATGAAGTGCCAAAAAATGTTGCTATAGGCAAAAAAGGATATATGGCAACACTTCCCCAGTGTTGCATTTTGCCGCATTGCCATAGAGTCAAAGGCAACACCTTCGCGACCCTATTGCAACATCGGCACAGTTGTTGCCACAAGTACTAAATTTACTAAAAAGTGAGCCCTACAATCTAGTCCCCAACATGTTGGACCCACATTATAGGGCCCACTAAAATTTACAGCTCAGGTTTATGGAATCCTATTGTAGGGTCCACATTCATTAATCTACGACAGCACTTTTACCATTTAATAGCAACACTATATCGTGGCTATGGCGACATTTAACATCACATCCTGCAACATTACATCGTAGCTATGGAAATATTACATAACATACTACAACATAACAGCAATTAACATAACACACTGAAATTAACAAAGCACTTTTCATTTTAGATTAACCAGCAACACAAGTACTTAGTCAACTATAAAATAACAAAATATAGTCACTAAATTCAGTTTTACAGACAGTACTTACAGACAAAGCAAATACTAAATTCATGTTTACATCAAACTATAACAGTTTCAAAATATAGTGTAAGCCTCAAGTGCATTCAATGCCTCTACTGCCACTTGTAACTCTTGTGCCTTCAGTAACAAGTTCTAGAACAACTTCATCACTGCCTCCTTCAACTGCAAAATAAAGTAGTTTCAAAAGTCATGCATTTCAGTAGTGCCTTTAATACAACTAATGTTTTCAGCACAACCAAAGTCATGCATACTTCGGTTACAAACGGAGGCAATGCCTCGTTTACATTTCAATACAAAATGAGAGGAATGCATGTCTCAGTTGCATTTCAGCACAAACTATGGCCATAGTATAATTGAGTTGCATTTCACCTCAATGAAATTTCCACATAATCTATGGCCTGCACACCTCAGTTGCATTTCAGCACAATCCAAAAGGCATGCATGCCTCAGTTGCAAATTGACGCAATGACTCAATTTGTTCAAAGCACGAAGGATATCAAGAAATACAATAGTATAACTGAGGCACTGCCTTAGTTGCAAATCTATGCCATGACTATGCCACGACCCGTTCAAGTACGAACTCAACCATTACTTCAATTGTGAACTGAGGCATTGCTTCAGTTACAAACTGACATGTGATTCAGTCTTATACAAGTGTATACTTGGTTAACATGATGGTGAATATTCTTCCAAGGTTTACCACTAGAGTTCTTGGGTTAACTTTCCCGTCAACCATAACTTGTACAACTGTGGAAAATAGTGCCTCAAAAACGAGGTCACCAAAAATAATGCGAACGGTGTACTAAATGAGACTATTGTAACAATAATCATGAAATAAGCATATTTATCACCATCAATTCTTAAACTTCTTAAATCTGTATATGTGGCATTACAAAAAAAGAAGGAACCTACAAAACTATGCTATAAAAAACAACAAGAACCGCAAAAACATAGATGATTAAATTGGTATATTCGATTTACAAATTAAACTATATCTTTATATTACTTGCTGAGCGGAGGTTGTGGTAAGTACTGCAGTGAAGCCACCTCCCAGCAGCCTTACACCACAAACATGAAAAATTCATGAAAAAGATCAAAAAAATTAGTGACTCTATAAATATTGAATAATTCTTTATTGGATATATCATGTACAAAATTCATGCTCGAATGTGTATAAACACTATATCTCAATAAAAATAACAATATGTATGAATCTAAACATATAAACATTTTTTTATTGTCTTTAATTACGATATGTGGCAAAAATTCTGGATAAACTATAATAGGGAAAAAAATTTGTGACAAAACATGAAATTATACCTTAAAAACTGTCTATGCATGCTATTTCATGCTACTTTAATGCACTGCATTCTCATAGCAACACACAAAAGAATTCCAAACATGATCCAGGACATAGCTAAAGCTGTTGCAAAGAATTTTTCCCTTTTTCCCGTTTTCCACATTCAACGCGCATTAGGGCCAACTCTTCCTTCATATTTGCCACAAATTCATTGACTTTTGCCCTCATTTTCTTTTGCTTCAGCAGCTTTTCTTAAATTGTCTTTCTTTCTGTGAGCAATTGCGATATAATCTTTTCTTCTTCCATCAATTTAATAGTAGTATCATCGAATTCAGCATACTATTGATTTCATACACTTCGTCATGACACATAATATACCCGCAATTGCCATTCTGCACATAAATTAAATTTTTGACTAAAACATCAATGAAAGATGTGATAATCGACAAAGCAACAAAAAGACCTAATTTACACTTACCGGCTACATGGAGCAAACAAAAAACTTCTTCCCTGCATTCGACCCTACATTCACAGTCCACATCTTCGCTGGGATTTTGCGGTGGAAGTTCTTACTTGCCATAGATGTTGATGAATTTGAAGTAGAAATTAATTGAGCGGTCATTGAGCTCGATTTGAAGGAAGAATTGAAATGATATCACAAACTGCAAATCATTTTGGTAATATCACAAATTGCAAATAATTATGTATATTTTCCATATCATAAATTTCATGAAGTAGGCTTTCAGGCATGTATTTAATGATTCAATATTTGTATATGTTAACGATATTTTTCGTCAACACCGGAAATGGACCAACTGGGGTAGGTCTAAAGGGAAAAGTAACTGGTTCGGCTATTTTTGGGTTGAGTCGAATCTCTACCTTAGATATCGAAATCTGGAGGAATGGGATTGTTAAAGACTATCAAAATGGGTCTAAGCTCTGAGAAGGAGATATACCTCCCCATTTGAGGACATATGAATACAGGAATCTATATTTATCTGAAAAACGAGCAGCAAACTACAACAGTGATGATTGGAAATAGTAATATAAACATACAACACAGTTTTGCATAAGAAGATTCCTTTTTATTAAAATTTTCATTGGTGGTACACCAATGTAATAGCGGAAATTCTCCCGTTTATCTAAGAATTAAGCTTTCTTTGAGTACAAATATGAAGGAAAGTTTACCTTCCCTAAATGTGACCCTTGGAGTTGTATTTATAGTGGTTCTGGGCTCCTTTCACCATTGGGCTATTTGGTCTGTGGGGGCTTTTGCTTGTCGCTTTTTCCTTAGTTTTGGACGCTTGGCTTCCGGCCATCTTCGAAGGATCAATTATGGTCTTTGGATGTATTCGAACCTTTGGTGATAGCTCCTGAATGCAAGCTCTCAGACGTAAGCTTTCGAATGTAGGCCTCCGTCTATATCGTGAATACTTAGAGGGGCATGCCCTCATGATGTATGTTGATAACTGCCAGTTCGAAGCGGCTATGGGTTTCGGCATTGGGTAAATCAGTACTAGTAGCCTATATCCCTAATTGGATCCCGATTAGTCTTTTTAGCATGACTTTTGCGATGGCTTGGGTTCCCGGAGGGTGGCTACTGGTGATGCTTCTGTTATTTGTGGATGCGGCCTTTTGGTATTCATGCGACAGATGTTCTGCAAGCTAGTTCTGGATGATTTTTCCGTTCTCTTGGTTTAGTTTCTTTGATGCTCTTGCCTTTAGATGTATCGGTATTTAGGCAGGTCATTACCGAAGATTCCTTTGGGCTTCATCTGATAGGTTTGTTGCTTTAGTCCTCCTTGGTTTCTGATTAGGATGACTCTTTACCACAGAATTTTCTGTTGGACTGATACTGCCAGTGGGATCTTGTCGGATTGATCCCGGCGGATGGACTCCACCGGTTAGGTCTTGTAGCTTTTATGATCCTTTCCCCAGGAGGATTTCGGTTGATGAAGCTTTCTGGGTTATTTCTTCCTGCTTCTGGCTCTTCCTAGTACTTGACCTACTTTCTGAAGAGTACTTTTGGTGAGATTTTGGTCATCCGATACCCCTTAACCGTCTACTCACTTCACTATCAATTTTGGTAGTAACATTTGCCCCCCATTAGTGAAGCAGTATTTCAACTTTTCAAGTCAAACTTTTTGTCTTTTCTAGAGCGTTATTCCCGTGTCTCCTGATTTCCCTCAACCGGGTGCATTGATCAGTCCCCTTCTGGGTGGTCTAGATCGTCTCTGGCTTCTAAATAAAAATTCTTCTTCCTTTCACTTTTTACCCCTGGCCATCATTTCCGTTTTCCTTGTACGAATCCCGTTCATCGATTTAGTCTCAGATGTACTGCTAAGAGGCAAGGTGGATCTTTTTCTCTTTCCTCCTTTTTTCTAAAAAAGGACTTCTCTTTTTCTCTCTCCTCCTTTTTCCTGCATTACATTTCACTAAAGCAAGATTACTATTCATCGAAATTTGTCATACTATCTCCCCGGGATTTCAGATCCAACTAGTAGTAAGTTTTCTTGTCCGAATTCCAATTACCGATTTGAATTATGCTTTGAATCGGCAATTGGCGATCCTAATGTAGTTTAAATTCTCACCAATCGTCTGGACTGATGATTAATGGCGACCTTTTACAAGGTCATACCTATCCCTGCTCACTACCGGGGTTTTGGGAAGTGAAATTTGTACAAAGAAATAGCGCATAATAGAAGGTAATTCAACGTACTGACATCGATCTTCCCAGTTAAGATCGTTGTCCCATAGGATGACCAAATTCCATGTCGTGTGTACGTTTTTGTACTATTTTTGTACAACTATCAAATAGAAATTAGATTAAAGTACATGTTTATGTTATGGTATCACCTGGCAGGACTATGTCTGAGATCTCACAAATTGGTAATTCCATCCCGAGAAAATCCAGGCTTTGTTTGATGGAGAAGAAGCGTGGAGTGGAGGGATTTAAGTGGGTAGTGCCATAGGTGAAGTCCTAGGAGTCTTGAACCAGCATTCTGCCCTGCTGTTCCCGAACTTTCTTTATAGGCGCATCCCTTCACCTTTGGGACAAGATCTTCTAGAACAACCTTCTATTTCTCGTTCTGTATTTCTTGGAGATGGTTCACACCGACCTTCCATGGTTTCTTCCCCGCTAGAATTTTTGTCCAAGAAGAGGTCTGCTTCAGGCTTCTACAACGGTCCTTTTAAGGATCATAAGAGGGCAAATTTCATTTCGCATTCTTCTGGAGATGAGATTATTGAGTCGTCCTGTCGTCGGCTACTACATACCCCTCGTGCACCTTCTTCTAGAAGTTTTCATAATGTCTGCCCTTCCTCAGTGGAGACTATAGGAAGTGATTTCGTTACTAGTTTCCTAAGATCTGATTCTCTAGGAGGTTCGAATTTAAGAGAGCATGAGTCATTCCTTTCTCCTTATCGGTTGTGTGACCGCATGAGCCCTTCCCTCCAGGTCTTGGACTTTGATAAGATTATTGGATCTGTCTTACGGTTTATTGATGTCTGCGAAGTTCTGGAATTTGCCTCCGAAGGATGGTCTGAGTTTTACCATAATCCTGTTAAACGACAACTTTTGGTTTGTACTCTTATTTCCCTGAGAACTTTTATCTGCCTTATTGATTTATGAACTAACATTACACCGTTTTTTTGCTTTTTAAAGATATTCAGGAATTGGTATGTTGCAAGGGTGACAACTACCTCTTTATCCCGGGAGATGAAAGTACTCCAAGAGGAGAAAACCATGTTAGAGTCTAAGTTTCACGATTTAACCTTTGCGATGAGTAGCAATGAAGAGTTTTGCAACCAATCGAGGGAGTCTCTTGAGAAGGAAACGACAGATAACAATTCCTTAGCTGCTGAAGTTTTGGCACTCAAGCGTGAGAAGTTGGATATGCTGACGAATCATGCGGGGAGGTTGAGAACAAAGGAGGCAACTCTTGCTGATGCCAGGCGGATAGTTTAGGAGACTCGAGATCGAATTTCCTTTTTTTAGAAGGTGTATTTTCCAGACATGATGTCTGGCTGTTATGAAAAGGCTCTCTTTTTAGTTTACCGTGATAATTATGGAAAGTTCCCTGATATGGACTTTCCTTCTCTTCCCTCATCCCTTCGAAATAGGACCTTAGGGGTACCATTGCTTTAGATTGGGGCACTGAGCTTTCTAAAGGGGAAAAGGCGAATGTTGAGGATCTTTTGTTTGTCGAAAGGCTTATTGATTGTTCAATATTAGGGGAAGATGAGAATTTGACTTCGCATGTAGGAGTTGGTAATGTAGGTGATTCACATGGAGATGGTGGGTTTGTGGAGGGAGTCAATCCTTCGGAGCTTGATAAAAGAGAATAGGCGGTGCATACAGCCTCCCCCATTCCTCAGGTACAAACCTTAGTTTCTGAATTCTTTCTTTACTTATCGAAGTTAACCCTTGATGACTTGTTCTTATGGTGATGGAAACTTTGTTTCTGCTGATTACCCTATTTTTTAAGGATGACCTTCATTCCCTCTCTAAGCTGAAGAGGGAATTTCTCACAAACCCTCCTTATAAATCTGGCAGGGAGCGCTTCTTGAAGGAGCTCAAACATATTTATATAAAGTACCCTCAGTTATCTTTCAACTCCTTGGGGAATGACAGGAAGATGATATTAAAGAAACTTAGAACTCATCATGCAAAATTAATATGTAACATTAAGGAAAAGAGTACTAGGAGAGAAAATAACATATTGTATTCTTTTTAGTTGACAATAGTGCATATGGATAGGAATTGTATCTGGTTTCATTTTATTTTTGTTGTATGTATTTCTAGGGCTCAAATAATGATGTCTTCTGGCAACAAATCTCACAAAAGATAGCTTATTTGTTCATATGAACATGAAAATTCACCGAAGACACTTCCCCTTTCGTAGATAAAGGTGTTTTGCTTACTTTGTGCTCAGGATATTTTCAAGGGAATTCCCCTACTGGTATTGATGGTGGATCCGACTTGTCTACGGAGCGATTTACGCAACGTTTGACAGAACAAATAAGCGTATTGGAGGCTCAAATGAAGCATAAGGATAAAGACATCCTCGAAGCAAGGAGGAGTATAAAGACGAATCCTTCTATTGATTCTGATGGAGAAAAGGATGAACTTCATTGTCAATTTATTGACTTAGAGGTGAGATGCAAAGACGTACTAGTAAAATTTAAAGAATGGGGAACTGTTTTTGGATACGATCTTGGGGTCTCCGCTTTTGGCATTTCATATGCTTCGACGGGATCCGAATCTTCAGAGTTTGAGATAGGAGATCTTCCCTCTGGAATGGATTATTCGCTTGCTGTCAAGTGGCATAGATAGGTTAAGTTCAATATGAAAAGTTTTTATGATAGGAAGGGGGTTGAGGGAAACTCTCATCGTACTTACTTTTATACCTTTGTAATTAAGCAATTGCAAAAGGAATAACAGTCCTTGCGCAAAGATGCCTTTGACTTGAGGAAGGAAAAAACTTCACGCAGTGGGTAAGGCTTTCAACCAAGCTTTAAAGTGTCAGCCTAAATGTAACACCCCGTAATTTTATAACATTAAAATTCATAAATTAAAGTATACTTAATTTTTAGAAAAGAATTAAGTGAAATGGGTTGCGCAGAGAAATATATATATATTGATATATATATATATATAAATTAAAAATTAAATAAATAAATATGCAAAAAAGTTCAAAACAGCGAATTGGGAGGGGGAATAACCGAACCGGCCCATTTTTGAGGTCGACCCGAGCTCCGCTGGGTCGACTAGGGGTTAATCCAGGGTGTTTGGCTATCAACCCATGGGCCGATTCGCTCAAATGCAGATTTTGCATTTGATTGGTTCTCATGGTTCAGGGTTAATCTAATGGTCCTAAATAACTTCCTACACCTATAAATACATCCTAATGCTAACCCTAAACCTAATTAAAATAGAATAGTTACCGTCATACCATCGCCATGGAAATCAATGGAGCCGCCGCCAACTAAGAAAGAAGAAAAGCAAATTCAATTCTAATTCTCTCAACCCTAAAGCAAAGCAAAACTCTCTCTTTTCTTCTCTAAATTGTGAGTATGATGATCTTAACAAGATTATTATCATTTTAATTAGGTTGAGTTATGAATGGATTATGAGTAGATGATGTGAATTATCATATATGTTGTTGTAAACCCCTTTTGCTATCATGTATATTGTAAATCCAATGTTATGTGATGATGATATCTTATATGTTGTAAATCATGCTATGATGATGTTATGTATGTTGAAAGTTTCTATGCTAAGTTGTAATGAATCATACATGTTAAAAAGGCCATGATGTTACCATCTATGCTAGTTAGTTCATATTAATTAAATCATCATGTTTGGGTTATGTTGATCTATATGACAAGTCACATATGCAAGTTAGATTGATTAGAAAAGTTATGAACATATGTCAAGACATCTATTATGACATCTAGAATTATGCTATGACATATGTGATATCCTATGCTAGTTCACACCATCATTATGTTGCCTAAAAACCCCATATGCAAGTTTATATATAGATTTGGGCTATGATCATATCATGTAAATTGAGACATTTAACAAGTTGACACCTTTTGATCTTTAACATGTGTAGTTTATGCAAGTTTCACCCCTATTATGATTAGATTTATTTTAATTGTCTATATGTTGTGATAATTTATCTTTGTGCTAGGTGTTAGACTATACAAGTCTAGCCTATATTATGCGTTGAATAAGCGAACGTATAAACATGGGGTAGGGGTAATATTAAGGATTTAATATTAAAAAGTTCGGGTGCAATTGATATGATTTTGCATGCCATAAGAGGATGGCCATAATTGAGTCAATTATGGACATCATTAAAAGTTGACTTAATTAATAATTTGAATAGGGAATTATTAAAACTGGGGTAAAAGATTTTAACTGTTAATCAATGCTTAGGACACGAGGTTGGACTCGTTTGTGACGTAAACCTGCCCGGACCCGCCCGGTAAATCCAGTGGTCACAAATGTCAGCCCAATTTGAGAGGTCCTAGGCCTAAACTAAAGCATAACGGTTGTAAAGACACGAGGTTAGACTCTTTTATGGTGTAAGACTGCCCGGACCCGCCCGGCAAATCCAGCTTCCATAAATGCCAATCTAATGTGAGAGGTCTTTATGAGGTTATGGCCTGAATGAATTAAGAAATACTTAACCAGATAAACATGTAAAGTGGGACATGGGGGTTAAGTAGGTGCCTTGGGTGGCATGAGGAATCTAGGGGGTGCCCTTAGTGGCATGTGAAATACGATTAGTAAGACTTAACCAAACACACATGTAAATGAACATGACTAAGAGGGTTAAGTGGGATATACTAGTGACAAGCTTAGGTGGGTAGCTTGTGGGGGCCCATTTCAACCGGTATCCCAAACGTATCTTTGTGGGCTCGACACAAGTCGAGGACGGGACACGCATGCTGGGTTCGACTTTAAGAGGCCAAAACGGGGAGCGGGGGCAACGCAAGTCCAACGGGTTTCGTATGCGTGTGTGGACCCGGGCTGGTAGGTAAGACGATGTTGCATCATGTAGGTATAAGTCGTGCATTCTCAAGTTGTATCGGGTTGCCACTTTAGGGGAGTGATACACCCCACTGTGGGGCCAGCACGGGTATCAACGAGTAGGGAGCCGATCGAAAGTGGGTAGTGGGGTACACCTAGTGGAGATAGGGGCAGACGGCACCTATGTAGTCAGCTAGGGGTACGTAAGGCTATTTATAAAGTTTCTGTGTGAAGCAAGTGGTATCAAACAATAGGGTGACTGGTGTGGTGCAGTGTAGTAATGTGCGGTGCAGTGTAGTAATCATTCGTTAGTAATTAGGTGTGCCTTTACCGTTATCTTAAACGCTATCTTTATCTTCCTAAGAATTCATAGACATTTACTTGTCTTCCAGCTTATGCCTTAGTCTAGTTATTTTGATAATAGTATTGTTAGAATTATCATACTCGCCAGACTTTATGTCTGACCCACTCTATTTCTATCCTTTTTCCCCCTCCAGGTCCTCAGGTTGGGCCCAGCTCTACTGGAGTTTGATTGAATTGCTTCATCTCTCTTTGGAAAGCTTGGACCGTTGAAGTAAAGTCCATCTTGTTATCTTTTTAATGGCTATTTATGTAATGGGATTATGTATTTTGTTTTTATGAAGATGGATATTATACTTGGTTATGATCTATGGTTTTATGATGTAACAAACATGTTTAATTTCCGCTGCAACAAAATGAAGTTTTAGATTTCCAAGTACTATTTATTATCCGTCTTGTTGTAAATTTTCTGTTCTATATTCACTTATAACCTCCATGGAAGTTAATGCATTCCCTTTGTGAGTGACATTAATGGACGTGGGGTGTTACACGTGGTATCAGAGCTTAAGGTTACCAGAACAGATAAAAATACTTTAGAAAAATAGTTATTTTTGGAAGAAGTGTTTTCAAAAACATGTTTTAATGTGAAATTTAAAGAGAAGTTTTTAAGAAAAAAACATAATCCCCAATAGCCCATATCTTTATCTTTCGAATTCTCCATTCTGAATCTTTCCTTTTTCGTTTCAGCAAGGCTGAAGATCTTAATCTACCCGACGGTGTAACGATACCAGGATGGTATAGGAGGCTATTGGAGGCTAGGGCCGCTGCAGGTCCAGCCAATGTTCCTCCACCACCAGTTTCACCCGTTCCTCCTCCTCCTCGCGTAGATACTTTTGCAAAGACGTGCAAGGAATTCAAGGCTATGGGTGGAAAACCATTTCAAGGGTCAGAAACGTTTGTGGAAGCTAGAGATTGGCTTAAGGAGGTGGAAGAATTGCTAGAAATCTTTGAAGTAGAAGAAGGAAGGAGAGTTCGTTCAGCAGCTTGGTTGATGAAGGGAGAGGCCTCGTTTTGGTGGGAGGTCACTAATGGGGAGCGTCCTGTTGACTCTTGGGCGGATTTCAGACGTAGGTTCGAGGTGAAGTTTCTCTTAAGGGCGGAAGAAAAATCTATATATGGAAAGGTTCTTGACATTGAAGCCAGGAAGCTCATCAGTGAAAGAATATGTCAACAAATTTAATCAGTTAGCAAGGTTTGGCTTGGACTTAGTAAGCACACCGGAGAAGAAGGCTCTAAGGTTCGTGAATGGCTTGAATGAACCATTGCAAGGGTTGGCTATGACCCATGTAACACCCCGCCTCCGCTAGGGTCACTCGCAAAGGAATGCACTAGCTTTAGAGGGGCATTATTGGTAAACATGCACAGAAATATCACAAGACAGAACATATATAAATAGCGGAAGTAAAATCAAACTTTCATAAATTCAATAATTAAGGTCTACAGCCTTTTACATCAGAGTACATCAAAACCTGTCTTGCAGTAGTAAAGAAGCATAAAGACTTTTTAATAAATTATTCCCCAAATAAAACAGTAAAGTAGCCATAGCCAAGAAAGTCCAAGCCATCCATGATGACCTTCAAACAGAAGAAGTCTGAACTAGACAGCATTGTTTCCTCCCTGCAACCTTCGGGGGGGGGGGGGGGGGAAACGGAAGAAAAGAGGCGAAACAAAACGGGTCAGTCAAAAAGACTGAGTAAGTCCTATCTACTTCCAGTATAAAAACAGGTAAAGGTAACATGACATGCATAAACTGAAAGTAAACATAAGGATAACTACAAGATAGATAAACTACGGTGTTATGATAAGTCAAGGTATCACATCATCAGACCTCTATCGAGTACATTATCCCAAGGTATCTGCCCCGTCTAACATCCCACGGTATCTATTATGTATATTCTTCCTAGTTTTAACATATATACCTGCTCTGCACCCTCCGTACTAGTATCCCAGCCTTGTTATGTGTTAACCAGGAATGTCCCTTACTCAAAGTCGTGTAATGGTCCATGTCAACCTAATATATCGCATATATAGGTTACTCAAATCATATGTTTCTTTTCCATGTATATAGGTTCAGTCCTTTGCCGTACCTCGCACGGGCTTCCTCATGTCGTATTATCCTTGAAATCGTTTGGACTGTCACCCTTGTTCTAGCTAGGCTCCTCCATATGAATCATCGTTTGAACAACTAGAACTTACGCCACCTAGCACCACTAGGGATTACGCCTACCTATTGCACGTTTTCGTATTTCGGTTTGGGTTAAACCACCTAGGCCACTAGGGATTACGCTAACCCTCAACCACGCCCTTTTCCCCACGCATCCATCGCAAATCGTTTTTCTATTGTTGTACGCACATGTAACACATCGTGCCACCCGAGTCCTGTCACAGGGCAAACCAAGAAATACAGGACTCGGTCGGGAGCTTTAGATTTATCTGCCGATGCAGATACTAAGGTCTGCTTTTCTACACGTGGCTATGGTCCCACGAGACCCCTCCCTCAACTAGTGAAAGGCAACACAAGAGAAAATCTTGCATGAGAACTACACTCCGGCCAGCCCACATCCTACGGCCTACCTCACCCATAATTAGATAGCAATTATGGTCTGTTGGGTGTTCCCTGCCTTTCCGTACGTATACGCTTGACTCAAGATGGTAGATGATCGACGAACTTGCTATCTCGGGCACCTTATGTATTCGTCGACTCACTGCTATCCACCCCAGTCTTTAGGTCGCTCGCATAGCAACCAAGGCATATTCTTGGTTCTTCTACCGCAGAGCTCAACCTCCCGTGAGCCTAGTATAATGACCTGGCAGCTCACAGAGGGATCCCAAGAATATCCTCACGTTCCCCGAAGCCGCTGCTTCGTTACCCTGTTCATTGGAGCCTTTATCTAAATCAGATAGCCTGCTCCTCCACGCATACTTAAACGTTGACCTAACGTATCGGGTTACTAATCTATCTAAGAAATGGTCCAAATTTCCTTGACTAAGGATTATTACTTAGTTTCCCTTAACTAAGGTTTACCACTTAGCCTTATTTCCCTTATCCTTGTTAACTATGGTCATTTACCCAATCCTCCGAATTGGGGTTTGTCTAATGGGTTAAGTGTTACTTAAGAAAATTTACTTAACCTTATCAAGTTATCGTGTTGGATTGATTAAGTGTTAGTCAACTTAATCCCGTCCACTAGTCGTATAAAAAAAATGGTCAAGTGTCGTTAGGCAAATCAAGTTACTTAACCTACCCAACCTCGTCATGTTTTGTTAAGTATCATTAGCCTAATCAAATTACTTGACCCATTTGTCCATGTCATATTTGGTTAAGCCTCATTAATCAAATTAACTTAACCCTATTATGTGGCATTAATTATTTAATGCACCCCAACCTCTCACATTAGACTTTGTGGTGGTTACTAGTTAAGCCGGGCGGGTCCGGGTAGATTTACACCACAACTTGGTCCAACCTCGGGTTCAAGCACAACATGACCAACTTCTCACATTGAGTCCTATTGTTTGCAACTACTAGTTAGGCCGGTCGGTTCCGGGTAGTTTTACGTTGCAAACTCAACCCAACCTCGAGTTGGCCACTTTCATGTTTAGTCTAGTATCATGTTCATAGTCAAGTTTTCAAGCAATTGGGTAGACCTAACTTAATAGGAAAATTCCCAATGGGTAGACCTAACTTAATAGGTAAATTCCCAAGCTTATGTTTTTATGCATACTCACATGTCAACTTCCATGTTACATTACAAGTTATGTTTTCAAGTATAAACACATGTCATATTTAACGTTACATGTTATCACGTTTATACCCATTTACCCAAATTATGGTTCATGTCAAGTTTAGCTCGCCAATCATGTTTTCATGCAACTTCGAGTTAAGTTTTTCATGTTATATTCACGCTTGTCTAACCTCAACCCAAATCGTGTTCCAACGCAAGAATGGACGAGTCGCATCGTAGAGATACTATGCTACACAATGACCCCAAACATGCATAGTATCATGAGAGTTTGGCTCAAAACATGCATAGGCTCATAAAGGTTTGGCCACAAGCATGCATAACATGAAAAGAAAAGGGAATTGGCCATAAGTATGCATAATGTCATAAAGGATTTGGCCACAAACTTGCATGTTAACATTAAGGGTTTGGGTTCATAAACATGCATAAGCCCCCAAAATCTAATCTTAGCCAATGTTCCACAAGTAAAAATTGTTCCTAAAGGTTCATGCTAGCATTTCATGCATAAAGATCCAAACTTGCAAGATAAACTAGGTTATGCATAGCATGAGAGGCATGATTAAGTCACTCACATGGCCTAAAATCATAAACATGAACACAAGAGGCAAGGTAAGGTTCATATAGGTTCGCATAGTCATGTTTAGCCTCATTTTATCCCATGTCATTATCAAAACTACCGTTTCCATCTAAAAGTAGCTAGAACTTACCTAGTTAGGCCTAGGGAAAGGAGCATGAACCATCTTGGCTAAGAAAGGTGCCTCCTTTGTTGAAAAATCGTCATGGAACTCGCATAGCAATGTTGATCTTCCTTCCATTTGGTGTAGCTAGCTTGCACCACTTGATTTGAACCCGATTTGAGTGCTTAGGCTTTAGGAAAAGGGGGATGGAGGCCATGATCACTTGGCATTTGGGCAGCACTTCGTGGAGAGGGTGAGTTATGAGGGTTTAGGGGGGGCTTAGGGGTGTTTTTATAGAGATTAGGAGTGTTTTAGGCCATAGGATTAGATCTAGGATAGATTAGGACCATCAGATCTCGGAAGCTTCCAGAATCAGGCTAAGAACAAGACCAGGTGAGACAAACAGGTGCGCCAGGCAAATTGCCCTGGCCACCCCCTGTCGACAGGCATGTCGACAGGGCTGTCGACTTGGTCTGGGCCCAAGTCGACAGGCCTGTCGACAGCCCTGTCGACATGGCCTAGGCGGGGAAACTTCCCGCCTAGCCCCAGATCTGGTTTTCAAACCTATTTCCGAATTTCAAATTTTCAGAAATCTTCTTTGGGCCTTTAACGGGTCATACGGACTCCGATTCTCGAAAACTCGGACTCTATTTCGCGTATTTTTCCGAGACGAACGCAATGGTGAATCCCGTTTACCTTAATTCTAGAAGTATAAACAGAATATCTTTTAACTTCATGCTTTACTGGTTTATATGCTTTGCGTATCATCGTATACGTATGTAAATTTCTTACTTTTTTTTTAAAAATGTAAAAATACGGGGTGTCACATTCTCCCACCCTTAAGGAATTTCGTCCCCGAAATTCAATAGTAGTAGGATTTATGTCCCCATATTAGCATCCAGAAGTGTTCAGCCAATTGTTGCAAACATGTGCACATGTGCAAAAGTGAATCACATCGTAGAAAAATATGTATGCCTAACTTGTGGTACCACCTACATGAATGCAATTTCTTAAAAATTTCTTTTTTAAACCATGATGCTCTCATCCTAAATATACTTGCAGTTCTATATGAATGCAAAAAAATTTGAAAAAGTAATTTCATCCAAATTTTCCCACACCCTTATAAATAAGAGTGAAGTTCATCCAATTTGAGCATCCAAAATCCTACCATCCATTATTAATTTAGAAAAATCTAATTTTCTAAATTTTTATGTAACGGAGAGATATCCCGTTTTGTTGTTTTCATTGTTCTACGTTATCAGACATTATCGTTCAATATTTCATAATCACATTAGACACAACAAATTGCATAAACAAACAACGTACAAACTTTATTAAGATAGTTTCAGTACATCGTTACAACTAGACAACAAAAGAAACAGCTAGACAATACTGAAATAAAATACTATCCTACGGGTAACTGATAGAAGTCAACCCTGATGGAAATAGCTACAGATGAGCTCCTCTAAGCTATCAAGCCTCTCCTCATGTCGTCGGTTCCCTTGCCTAAGTTCTAACTGTAGGTCCTGTATCCCAGCCCCCAACTGATCATAAGAGGAACTCATATCCTGAAGCATCTGCTGCTGTGTCTGAGCCATGGCTACCTGTGACTCCAGCGTCTGCTGCTGTGACCTCATAATATCCTGGTGGCTCCTCATCAAGCGAGCCTGCTGCTGTGAAACATACCTCAGCTCAGTCCTCCAGTCCGGGTCCCTAGTAGCCCATGGATCCCAGGCACCTGTATCCGGAGCCCCCTGTGTCGGGGCCTGATAAGGCCAGGCTCCATCCCCAGCCTGCTCACCCTCGTGATGTGGTGCCTGATGGGGCTCCTCAAACTGTCCAAACTGGCCATTATGTGGCTCCTCCTCTTGCTCCTCCTCCTCCTCTTCACCCTCATCCTCTTCCTCATCCAATCCCTCATGCTCCATAGGTTGTGGCTCCTCTTGCAGCTCATGCATATTTATACTCATTCTCCCTAGTGCAGCTTCAGTGATGATAACTGAGGGATGGTTAGAAAGTGTCACATAATCCTCATCATGCAAATCCACCCCAAACCAGCGGAAAACTATGGTCCATAAGTTCCCAAAACAAATATTGGAGTGCCTTGCTCCCCTAAAGATCTGGTACTGCTGTAAGATGGTTCTCGCCCAGTTTATTTGTATGCCCCCAAAAATAGCATAAGTAGCGGCCTTAACAACTACTGGGACTCTGTCAAACCCATGATTCTGCCCCGCAATATTATATTGCAATATCCTGATCACAAACCTAGCTAGGGGGCGCAAATGTGTACTATCCCATTGCCTATCAAGTCCATTAAAAAAAATCCTACCCCACACATTCAAATCATCCATCTCCAAATCATTTATATCGAGTCCCGTACCCCGGATATTCAAAATTTCCCCAAATTGGACCTCATTCATAAATATATGGGTACCCTTGACCCATGAACTATAGGTTATCAACCCGTTATCATCCACATCAATTTGTAAACGAGCATCAAAAAGTCTTACCATACGCTTGTAGCCCCTCCTCTCGGCTGTGTGCGTATCCAGAATATGAATAAGACCCGCATTAACAAACAAACTTTCCACGGCGGTTCCCGCAAAATCCGCAAACCTCACGGGTCGGCCTAGAAGCAAATTCCTAGTGGCAAGCTGCATGTAGTGCCCAATTATCCCTGGTTGCTCGTCACACCACTCGACCTCTTGCGTGGTTAGTTGAGGGTAAAGCTCGTAGGGGTTGGGTTGATTGGCCATGGCGATTTAAACACGAATTGGAAGAGGGGAACTATAGATCCGGATGGAGAGGGTCTCTAGCTTCGATTTGAGATTAATTTTATGAAGAACGGTGGAGAAACGAGGTGACGGGAGGTGGTGGAGTTGGGGAATTTTCGGTTTTGGCTGGGAGGGAAGGAGAAGAGAATTGGGGGTTATGAGCCGAAGCTCTCGGCCTTCGGGCTTTTATATTTTTTTGATCTGCAGGCATGTCGTGTCGACAGGGGGGGTATGTCGACAACCCTGTCGACTGCCCCTCTTTTCATTTTTTTTTTCTTTTTTCTTTGCTTGCCCTGCCATTCTTCCATTATCTTACTTCCTCCTAACTCAACTCCATTTCCTCGAGAACTATTCCCCCATCATAAAGAAAACACTTTCCTAACTCAAAACTACTTGTAACCAAAGCCAACGTGACTATCGATGGGAGAGAGAAGGGAAAAGAGGATTCAACTAATAAAACAAGGACATTGCTAATGGCTTTTGGGGAATAACTTCTAAAACAAAGTTTTTCTTGAAAAATGCTTATTTGTAAATGGTTTTTCAAATAATTTTCAGAAGGTCTTTAAAAACTTTTGCCCAGCCTGGTAACCTCCTGCTCTGATACCAAATGTAACACCCCGCCTCCGCTAGGGTCACTCGCAAAGGAATGCACTAGATTTAGAGGGGCATTATTGGTAAACATGCACAGAAATATCATAAGATAGAACATATATAAATAGCGGAAGTAAAATCAAACTTTCATAAATTCAATAATTAAGGTCTACAGCCTTTTACATCAGAGTACATCAAAACCTGTCTTGCAGTAGTAAAGAAGCATAAAGACTTTTTAAAAAATTATTCCCCAAATAAAACAGTAAAGTAGCCATAGCCAAGAAAGTCCAAGCCATCCATGATGACCTTCAAACAGAAGAAGTCTGAACTAGACAGCATTGTTTCCTCCCTGTAACCTGGGGGGGGGGAAACGGAAGAAAAGAGGCGAAACAAAACGGATCAGTCAAAAAGACTGAGTAAGTCCTATCTACTTCCAGTATAAAAACAGGTAAAGGTAACATGACATGCATAAACTGAAAGTAAACATAAGGATAACTATAAGATAGATAAACTACGGTGTTATGATAAGTCAAGGTATCACATCATCAGACCTCTATCGAGTACATTATCCCAAGGTATCTGCCCCGTCTAACATCCCACGGTATCTATTATGTATATTCTTCCTAGTTTTAACATATATACCTGCTCTGCACCCTCCGTACTAGTATCCCAGCCTTGTTATGTGTTAACCAGGAATGTCCCTTACTCAAAGTCGTGTAATGGTCCATGTCAACCTAATATATCGCATATATAGGTTACTCAAATCATATGTTTCTTTTACATGTATATAGGTTCAGTCCTTTGCCGTACCTCGCACGGGCTTCCTCATGTCGTATTATCCTTGAAATCGTTTGGACTGTCACCCTTGTTCTAGCTAGGCTCTTCCATATGAATCATCGTTTGAACTACTAGAACTTACGCCACCTAGCACCACTAGGGATTACGCCTACCTATTGCACGTTTTCGTATTTCGGTTTGGGTTAAACCACCTAGGCCACTAGGGATTACGCTAACCCTCAACCACGCCCTTTTCCCCACGCATCCATCGCGAATCGTTTTTCTATTGCTGTACGCACATGTAACACATCGTGCCACCCGAGTCCTGTCACAGGGCAAACCAAGAAATACAGGACTCGGTCGGGAGCTTTAGATTTATCTGCCGATGCAGATACTAAGGTCTGCTTTTCTACACGTGGCTATGGTCCCACGAGACCCCTCCCTCAACTAGTGAAAGGCAACACAAGAGAAAATCTTGCATGAGAACTACACTCCGGCCAGCCCACATCCTACGGCCTACCTCACCCATAATTAGATAGCAATTATGGTCTGTTGGGTGTTCCCTGCCTTTCCGTACGTATACGCTTGACTCAAGATGGTATATGATCGACGAACTTGCTATCTCGGGCACCTTATGTATTCGTCGACTCACTGCTATCCACCCCAGTCTTTAGGTCGCTCGCATAGCAACCAAGGCATATTCTTGGTTCTTCTACCGCAGACCTCAACCTCCCGTGAGCCTAGTATAATGACCTGGCAGCTCACAGAGGGATCCCAAGAATATCCTCACGTTCCCCGAAGCCGCTGCTTCGTTACCCTGTTCATTGGAGCCTTTATCTAAATCAGATAGCCTGCTCCTCCACGCATACTTAAACGTTGACCTAACGTATCGGGTTACTAATCTATCTAAGAAATGGTCCAAATTTCCTTGACTAAGGATTATTACTTAGTTTCCCTTAACTAAGGTTTACCACTTAGCCTTATTTCCCTTATCCTTGTTAACTATGGTCATTTACCCAATCCTCCGAATTGGGGTTTGTCTAATGGGTTAAGTGTTACTTAAGAAAATTTACTTAACCTTATCAAGTTATCGTGTTGGATTGATTAAGTGTTAGTCAACTTAATCCCGTCCACTAGTCGTATAAAAAAAATGGTCAAGTGTCGTTAGGCAAATCAAGTTACTCAACCTACCCAACCTCGTCATGTTTTGTTAAGTATCATTAGCCTAATCAAATTACTTGACCCATTTGTCCATGTCATATTTGGTTAAGCCTCATTAATCAAATTAACTTAACCCTATTATGTGGCATTAATTATTTAATGCACCCCAACCTCTCACATTAGACTTTGTGGTGGTTACTAGTTAAGCCGGGCGGGTCCGGGTAGACTTACACCACAACTTGGTCCAACCTCGGGTTCAAGCACAACATGACCAACTTCTCACATTGAGTCCTATTGTTTGCAACTACTAGTTAGGCCGGTCGGTTCAGGGTAGTTTTACGTTGCAAACTCAACCCAACCTCGAGTTGGCCACTTTCATGTTTAGTCTAGTATCATGTTCATAGTCAAGTTTTCAAGCAATTGGGTAGACCTAACTTAATAGGTAAATTCCCAATGGGTAGACCTAACTTAATAGGTAAATTCCCAAGCTTATGTTTTTATGCATACTCACATGTCAACTTCCATGTTACATTACAAGTTATGTTTTCAAGTATAAACACATGTCATATTTAACGTTACATGTTATCACGTTTATACCCATTTACCCAAATTATGGTTCATGTCAAGTTTAGCTCGCCTATCATGTTTTCATGCAACTTCGAGTTAAGTTTTTCATGCTATATTCACGCTTGTCTAACCTCAACTCAAATCGTGTTCCAACGCAAGAATGGACGAGTCGCATCGTAGAGATACTATGCTACACAATGACCCCAAACATGCATAGTATCATGAGAGTTTGGCTCAAAACATGCATAGGCTCATAAAGGTTTGGCCACAAGCATGCATAACATGAAAAGAAAAGGGAATTGGCCATAAGTATGCATAATGTCATAAAGGATTTGGCCACAAACTTGCATGTTAACATTAAGGGTTTGGGTTCATAAACATGCATAAGCCCCCAAAATCTAATCTTAGCCAATGTTCCACAAGTAAAAATGGTTCCTAAAGGTTCATGCTAGCATTTCATGCATAAAGATCCAAACTTGCAAGATAAACTAGGTTATGCATAGCATGAGAGGCATGATTAAGTCACTCACATGGCCTAAAATCATAAACATGAACACAAGAGGCAAGGTAAGGTTCATATAGGTTCGCATAGTCATGTTTAGCCTCATTTTATCCCATGTCATTATCAAAACTACCGTTTCCATCTAAAAGTAGCTAGAACTTACCTAGTTAGGCCTAGGGAAAGGAGCATGAACCATCTTGGCTAAGAAAGGTGCCTCCTTTGTTGAAAAATCGTCATGGAACTCGCATAGCAATGTTGATCTTCCTTCCATTTGGTGTAGCTAGCTTGCACCACTTGATTTGAACCCGATTTGAGTGCTTAGGCTTTAGGAAAAGGGGGATGGAGGCCATGATCACTTGGCATTTGGGCAGCACTTCGTGGAGAGGGTGAGTTATGAGGGTTTAGGGGGGGCTTAGGGGTGTTTTTATAGAGATTAGGAGTGTTTTAGGCCACAGGATTAGATCTAGGATAGATTAGGACCATCAGATCTCGGAAGCGTCCAGAATCAGGCTAAGAACAAGACCAGGTGAGACAAACAGGTGCGCCAGGCAAATTGCCCCGGCCACCCCCTGTCGACAGGCATGTCGACAGGGCTGTCGACTTGGTCTGGGCCCAAGTCGACAGGCCTGTCGACAGCCCTGTCGACATGGCCTAGGCGGGGAAACTTCCCGCCTAGCCCCAGATCTGGTTTTCAAACCTATTTCCGAATTTCAAATTTTCAGAAATCTTCTTTGGGCCTTTAACGGGTCATACGGACTCCGATTCTCGAAAACTCGGACTCTATTTCGCGTATTTTTCCGAGACGAACGTAATGGTGAATCCCGTTTACCTTAATTCTAGAAGTATAAACAGAATATCTTTTAACTTCATGCTTTACTGGTTTATATGCTTTGCGTATCATCGTATACGTATGTAAATTTCTTACTTTTTTTTTTAAAATGTAAAAATACGGGGTGTCACAACCCACATCCCGATGGGGGCCACCTTTGAGAAGTTAGTAGAAATGGCGCTCATGCATGTGGAGAAAAGCGCTAAAGCTGATAAGGCACCCGAGAAGAAGGGGGATTAGAAGAAACCACAACAGCAAAACAAGAAGGGTGGAAAAGACAATAATGGCAAGGGAAAGAAGAAGTGCTTTAACTGTGGAACCCCAGGCCATCTCAGCAAGGATTGCCGAAATAAAAAGAAGACAGGTTGTTTTCATTGTGGCGATGCGGGACATTTAGTGAAGGACTACCCAAAGAAGGGGCAGAGGGCAGGAGCTACCTCGGGAGGACAGGTGCATGCTCTTATGGCACCAGGGCAGGCTAGGGGACAAGTTCAGGCTCTCGCGGTCCCACCGCTGCAAGAACGAGGTAGAACCATTTCTGTTGAAAGCTTAGTTTTTATGTTTGATCATCCTGTCCGTACCTTATTCGATTCGGGCGCATCACATTCGTTTATCTCTACATCATTAGTTGAATCACTGCACTTAAACACCAGTTTAGTAGAGGATCCCTTAGTTGTTTCGAATCCAATAGAGGGCTCAGCTTATTTGTCTATGATGTGTTTAGATTTGAAAATTTCCATACTTAGCGTTGAATTTAGATGTGATGCTTATGTGTTGGGCTTCACGGGCTATGGGCTAATTTTAGGAATGGATTGGTTATCCAGAAATGGGGCCATTCTTGATTGTGAAAGGAGAGTAGTTAGGCTCGTGACTCGCCTTGGCAACACTCTCGAAATCTTCTGTTATGCTAAGTTATCTAGAATCGCTTGACGCGTCTGAGGAAAATCTACGATCTGTTAGAGTGGTCCGAGAATATTCGGATGTGTTTGAGGAGGTGAAGGGCTTGCCTCCGAAGCGGGAGATAGATTTTCGAATATATCTTGTGGATAATGTGAAACCAGTATCTTTGCCAGTACGCCACATGGCTCCACGTGAAAGGAGGGAACTCGATAAGCAAGTGAAGGAGTTGCTTGAGAAGGGGTTCATAAGACGAAGTCTATCGGAGTGGGGTGCTCCAGTAGTATTTTCCACGAAGGCGGATGGGTCCCTTAGACTGTGTGTGGACTATAGAGAACTTAATAAACATACTAAGAAGAACAGACACCCACTGCCGAGGATTGACGATCTCTTCGATCAGTTAGTTGGCGCATCAGTGTTTTCGCTGTTGGACGTAGCCACTGGGTTCCATCAGTTGAGAGTGGCTGAGGATAGCATAGACAAGACTGCCTTTAGGACTCCGGACAGTTTCTATGAAAGGCTAGTGATGCCCTTCGGTTTGACAAATGCCCCATCATATTTTGTTGATTTGATGAGTAGGGTGTTTAGGGAGTACCTTAACAAATTCTTGGTAGTCTTTGTAGATGACATCTTGATATTTTCTAAGGATGAAGAATAGCATGCCCTACATCTTAGGGAAGTGTTGGAGACCCTACAAGTGCATAGCCTTAAGGCTAAAATTTCTAAGTGTCACTTCTGGAGGAAGGAAGTACGGATCTTGGGGCACGTGGTTTCCAAAGAAGGGATAGCTGTAGATCCCGCGAAGGTGGTGGCCATCCAAGACTGGAAGGTCCCTAAAAATGCTACCGAAGTGAGAAGTTTCTTGGGGTTGGTTGGCTGCTATAGGAAGTTTATCAAAGACTTCGCAAAGATATCAGCTCCATTGACACGCTTGACGAAGAAGAACCTAGTTTTCACATGGGACGTAGATTGTGATGATGCGTTCCAACGTTTGAAGAGAGCTTTGACTTCAGCCCCAGTCTTAGTATTTCCAGACGGGAGTAAGCCATTTACCGTTTATACTGACGCTTGTGGGACAGGACTAGGCGCAGTCTTAATGCAAGAGGGCAGGGTAATAGCCTATGGTGGAAGGCAATTGAGAGCGCATGAGAAGAATTACCCCACACATGACCTAGAGTTGGTCGCTATTGTTTTCGCACTTAAGTCTTGGCGTCATTATCTTCTTGGCGAGAAATTCGAACTATGCACTGACTACTAGGCGCAGTCTTAATGCAAGAGGGCAGGGTAATAGCCTATGGTGGAAGGCAGTTGAGAGCGCATGAGAAGAATTACCCCACACATGACCTAGAGTTGGTCGCTATTGTTTTCGCGCTTAAGTCTTGGCGTCATTATCTTCTTGGCGAGAAATTCGAACTATGCACTGACTACAAATCTTTAAAATACATATTCTCTCAAAAGGACTTGAACTTAAGGCAGCAAAGGTGGATGGAGTTCTTAGCGTCCTACGACTTTGAGATAGCATATACCCCTGGCAAGTTTATGTATAGATTTGGGCTATGATCATATCATGTAAATTGAGACATTTAACAAGTTGACGCCTTTTGATCCTTAACATGTGTAGTTTATGCAAGTTTCACCCCTATTATGATTAGATTTATTTTAATTGTCTATATGTTGTGATAATTCATCTTTGTACTAGGTGTTAGACTTTACAAGTCTAGCCTATATTATGCGTTGAATAGGTGAACGTATAAACGTGGGGTAGGGGTAATATTAAGGATTTAATATTAAAAAGTTGGGGTGCAATTGATATGATTTTGCATGCCATAAGTGGATGGCCATAATTGAGTCAATTATGGACATCATTAAAAGTTGACTTAATTAATAATTTGAATAGGGAATTATTAAAATTGGGGTAAAAGATTTTAAGTGTTAATCAATGCTTAGGACACGAGGTTGGACTCGTTTGCGACGTAAACCTGCCCGGACCCGCCCGACAAATCCAGTGGTCACAAATGTCAGCCCAATGTGAGAGGTCCTAGGCCTAAACTAAAGCATAACGGTTGTAAAGACACGAGGTTAGACTCTTTTATGGTGTAAGACTGCCCGGACCCGCCCGGCAAATCCAGCTGCCATAAATGCCAGTCTAATGTGAGAGGTCTTTATGAGGTTATGGCATGAATGAATTAAGAAATACTTAACCA
Source organism: Allium sativum (assembly GCA_030737875.1). NCBI lineage: Eukaryota > Viridiplantae > Streptophyta > Magnoliopsida > Asparagales > Amaryllidaceae > Allium > Allium sativum. Next base: position 163,696,044 of record CM060926.1, read on the forward strand.
GATAAACATGTAAGGTGGGACATGGGGGTTAAGTAGGTGCCTTGGGTTGCATGAGGAATCTAGGGGGTGCCCTTAGTGGCATGTGAAATACGATTAGTAAGACTTAACCAAACACACATGTAAATGAACATGACTAAGAGGGTTAAGTGGGATATACTAGTGACAAGCTTAGGTGGGTAGCTTGTGGGGGCCTTTTTCGACCGGTATCCCAAACGTATCTTTGTGGGCTCGACCCAAGTCGAGGATGGGACACGCATGCTGGGTTCGACTATAAGAGGCTAAAATGAGGAGCGGTGGCAACACAAGTCCAACGGGTTTCGTATGCGTGTGTGAACCCGGGCTGGTAGGTAAGACGTTGTTGCATCGTGTAGGTATAAGCCGTGCATTCTCAAGTTGTATTGGGGTGCCACTTTAGGGGAGTGATACACCCCACTGTGGGGCCAGCACGGGTATCAACGAGTAAGGAGCCGATCGAAAGTGGGTAGTGGGGTACACCTAGTGGAGATAGGGGCAGACGACACCTATGTACTCAGCTATGGGTACGTAAGGCTATTTATAAAGTTTCAGTGTGAAGCAAGTGGGATCAAACAATAGGGTGACTGGTGTGGTGCAGTGTAGTAATGTGCGGTGCAATGTAGTAATCATTCGTTAGTAATTAGGTGTGCCTTTACCGTTATCTTTAACGTTATCTTAAACGCTATCTTTATCTTCCTAAGAGTTCATAGACATTTACTTGTCTTCTAGCTTATGCCTTAGTCTAGTTATTTTGATAATAGTATTGTCATAATTATCATACTCACCAGACTTTATGTCTGACTCCCTCTATTTCTATCCTTTTTCCCTCTCCAGGTCCTCAGGTTGGGCCCAGCTCTAGTGGAGTTTGATTGAATTGCTTCATCTCTCTTTGGAAAGCTTGGACCGTTGAAGTAAAGTCCAGCTTGTTATCTTTTTAATGGCTATTTATATAACGGGATTATGTATTTTGTTTTTATGAAGATGGATATTGTACTTGGTTATGATCTATGGTTTTATGATGTAACAAACATGTTTAATTTCCGCTGCAATAAAATGAAGTTTTAGATTTCCAAGTACTATTTATTATCTATCTTGTTGTAATTTTTCTGTTCTATATTCACTTATAACCTCCATGGAAGTTAATGCATTCCCTTTGTGAGTGACATTAATGGACATGGGGTGTTACACTAAATCTTTGGATGACTCATGAGTGGTCATAGAGAAGGCATGAAAGGTCGATGGGCTTTTGCGTGCTGCAATTCATCGTTCCGATACTTCTGCCCGATCTCATGAATAAAACGCATCCTACCGAGGGTCAGATTATTGCTTACACGGGAGTTGTAATGCTGGGAAATGAATTTTTTTTTTTTGAAAACGTATTTATTTCATGAACTTTTTAGTAAATAAGTATGTAATGTGCGAAGCACATAGCATTTTGTCAGCGGAGTATAGTATTCTACAGAGATAGTATATACGAGTAAGGTAAGGACCTACAATGATATTACTAAACATGCAACTGCGCATTTTAGTATAACGCTTTCCCTTTAGTTATGGTTATATCATGACAAGGTGCACATCTCGGCCATGTTTCATTGTGAGTTTGTCTTATGGGTCTTTAAATATCACCCTATAATCTTTGTGGGATCGACATTATCACAACATGTCCAACATGAAAGGTCTATAGTTTTCATTTGTGTTTTGTATGTTAGTGTGATCATTTGATATACTTGCGTAAATCATAGACACTTTAATAAACAAAAAGAAAAATGAGGAGGCTACCATTTTGTGCATGTTAATGGTGGAAACGCGCTTCCAAGCCGGATCTGAGTTGGGACAATGGTTGACTAACTCTTTCTTGTTCACCTCTGAGAATTTGAATCGATCCAGATTCGGACGCCTTGTGTTTGCACTAGGACACTACATCCAGTTGTGATTTACGCCTGGGCTCGACGTCGAGATTGAGCCGGATTGCTTCCTCCAATATTTGTAAAGAACTGAATTCACCCTGATTCAGATATTTAAGATTATAGGCCAGAGACTCCTTTTCAGCGCTAGTGGAAGTCCTGAAATAACCCTTATCCAAATAATCAAAGATTGGGAATCGTGAAGCCCCTTTCCAGTATTTGTAAAGAGCTAAGTCGACCCAGACTCGGGTATTAAGACAGAAGACCAGAACCCCCTCCAGTATTCGTAAAGAGCGAAATTGACGCAAATACTGGTATTAACATAGGAGACCGGGACACCCTCCGGTATTTATGAAGAGCTGAATTCGGCTATTAATATAGAAGACCGGAACCCCCTCTTGTATTTATAAAAAGCCGGATTGATCTAGATTCGGGTATTAGTATAGAAGACCGGAACCCCCTCCAGTATTAATTGTTTTGGCATCCCTTTTGGGTTCTATTTGAGAATCAGAGGGTGTACGTGCTTACTAAGCCACTTCTTGGGCGTTTGATGTCAAAGCAGAGGATGTATGTGCTTTGTTGGCCACTCTCCGGGTATGTGTGTCCGGAGCGCTTGGCTAGCTTATCCACAAGCAGGGCCCAAGGACTTACCCAACCTACCTCAAGGAGGCGCGTTACACAGACCATTGTACGCGGTGATAAGGTCTTAGAAACTTAGATGTGGCCATCGTGGGCACAAAACTAAGGTTTACTCTTTTGACGCTCTATACAGACCATCGTAAGTCCTAATAGATGCTTACACGCGACCCCCTCTAGGGGATGCCCTATCCTGACCATCGTAGGCAATGATAGGGGTTCGCGTTCCCTTCTGCGGGTAACGAGGAACATAAGCAGAGGTAGGACGTGCTCTTTTGCGAGCAGAGGTAGGAGGTGCTTAGATCAAGTAGAGGCAGGGCATACTCTTCTGTGAACAGAGGCAGGGCATGCAAAGTTAGATGCACCGCCACGACCATTTTTGGTGTGAAACGGAGGCTTACGCTTTTGATGCTTTAACCCTGCCCCTATGATTTGGGCATGGAGAAAGTCTAACACATCATCCTCCTCTAGGGGATGCCTCATCCTGACCAATTTGGCGATTACGAGTGATTTGATCCATTACAGCTTGACCCCTTTTGGGTTTCCTTGTGAATTCCGGGAAGAGGGTTTTCCATACCCTTGAACATGTTTTGTGATATCTTTCCCAATGATTCCTACCAAATTCACCTTGATCTTTTTGTAAATTCTTGTAACTAGCCTTGGCTAACGAATCTAAAAATGGTTTCCCCAAGGGTTCAGCAGTGATTAGTCTCGTGTCCATTCATCAGGTGATAGTAGCAATAAGGCCCTCCGGTTTTCCTCTCGTATTTGGGCTTCTTCTTCGTGAATGGCCAATAGTTGAGTTCATGTTTGGTTAGGAAGTAAACGTTCTCCATTTAAGTAGTGAATTAGTATTCCTTGGATATCCACGGCGTACGTTCTTACCTTTGTTGCTGGGGTATAATCCTCCTGTGGCTTAGCCTAGTTGTGGTGCGTAGACTTTCATTCTTTCCTTCCGGAACATATTGAGATTGAGGTGACACCTCTTTAGACAATTTGTTGGAAAAGTGGTTGAAATCGTCCATGATTCCTCATTCGAGTGTCATTCCCTTAACTTGTCCGTAGAGAGCATTCTTTAGGTGAGAGAAAACGCTAGCATCCTCCGATGTAGATCTGTTGGGTGGGAGAGCTAAGGTTTGTACTATGTGGGAAAAGCTATCATCCCCGTATCGTAAGCATGTAGTTCCATTTTTCCTTTCCTCTTTATCACCCGCAAGGCCTTTTCTCTTAACCTTTTCTCCTCCATCATCCAAGATTTAGTGTTTTTCAACTTATCTGCTCTAGATCCTGAGAACTTTTGTCGAGATCTATTACTCATATCTTTGCTTCTTCAAAGCTAGTCCAATCCAGGACAGAACAACTCAGGTAGATATATGAGTGGCTGTTAACCACAAGGTCGGAGTTTCAGGCCCTCCTTCTAGCACCAAAATGTTAATGATATTTTTCATCAACATCGGAAATGGACCAACTGGGGTAGGTCTAAAGGGAAAACTAAGTGGTTCAACTATTTTTGGGTTGAGTCGGATCTCCCCCTTATATATCGAAATCTGGAGGAATAGGATCGTTAAAGACTATCAGAATAGCTCAAAGCTCTGAGAAGGAGATATACCTCCCTATTCAAGGACATATTAATACAGGAATCCATACTTATCTGAAAAACGAGCAGCAAACTACAACAGTGATGATTGGAAATAGTAATATAAACTTACAACAGAGTTTTGCATAAGAAGATTCCTTCTTATTAAAACTTTCATTGGTGGTACACAGCTGTAGTAAGGGAAACTCTCCCATTTATCTAAGCATTAATCTTTTATTGAGTACAAGTATGAAGGAAAGTTCACCTCCCCTAAATGTGACCCTTGGGGTTGTATTTATAGTGGTTTTGGGCTCCTTTCGCCGTTGGGCTATTAGGCCTGTGGGGCTTTTGCCGGTCGCTTTTTCCTTGGTTCCGAACGCTTGGCTTCCGGCCATCTTCGAAGTATCAGTTATGGTCTTTGGATGTATTCAAACCTTCGGAGACAGCTCCTGAATGAAGTCTCTTAGATGTAAGCTTTCAAATGTAGGACTCCGTCTTTATCTTGAATACTTAGAGGTGCCTGCCCTCATGATGTATGTTGATAGCTACCGGCTCGAAGCTGCTATGGGTTTTTGTACTGGGTAAGTCAGTACAGGTAGCCTGTATCTCTTCTTGGATGCTAATTAGTCTTCTTAGCGAGGCTTTTGCGATGGCCTGGGTTCCAGGAGGGTGGCTTCTGGAGATGCTTCTGTTATTTGGGGATGCGGCCTTTTGGTATTCGTGCGATAGATGTTCCGAAAGCTGGTTTTGGATGATCCTTACATTCTCTTGGTTTAGTATCTTTGATGCTCTCGCCTTCAGATGTATCGGTATTTAGGCAAGTAATTACTGAAGACTCCTTTGGGCTTCATCTGACGGGTTTACTGCTTTTTTCCTCCTTGGTTTCGGATTTGGATGACTCTTTGCCACAGGATTTTCTATTGGACTAATACTGTCAGATGGATCTTGTCGGATTGACCCTGGCGGATGGATTCCGCCAATCAGGTCATATAGCTTTTACGATCCTTTCCCCAGGAGGATTTCGGTTGATGAAGCTTTCCACGTTATTTCTTCCTGCTTCTTGCTCTTCCTAGTACTTGACCCTACATTGTGAACAGTTTTTTGGTGAGCCTTTGGTCATCCGATACCCCTTCACAGTCAGCTCACTTCATTACTAATTTTGGTAGTAATAGATTACATAACCAAAACAAAACATGTATATATTTATTAGATAGTCTAACACACAAACACAAACACACACACACACACACATATATATATATATGTATATATATGCATGTGACACCCAACGTCCATTAATGTCACTCACAAAGGGAATGCATTAACTTCCATGGAGCGTTTAAGTGTGTATAGAACAAAAACTTAACAACAAGATAGATATAAAACAGTACTTAAAATTTAAAACTTCATTCATAACAGCGGAAAGCAAATAAGTTGGTTACATAATCAAAAACAATAGACTAGGGTCAAGTACATAATATCCATCTTGAAAAAATTAGAGTACATAAAATAAAGACATAATCCCACTACTACAAATAGCCATAAAGGAAAAGAAAAAGATAATGAAGCTGAGCTTTATTTTCGGCACTCCAAAGCTCTCCAAGCAAAGAAAACCAAGCTAAGCTAAGTTATTCCCACCCTGAGAACCTGGGGAGGGGAAAAGGAAGAAAAGTGGTGGAAATAAAACGAGGTCGGACATAAAGTGTGGCGAGTCCAGTAACTTTAACAATACAACTAAGTAAAGCAACAGGATAAGGAAATAAACTGGATAAATGGAATGACTGTAACATAACAGGTATGACATGGTAAATAAGGTAAGACAGATTCAACAGTGGTTTCGCTCCTAACTACTACGATATATGCTCTGCACCGAACTTAACTTAAAAGATATGATCCCTCTAAACGACCAACACAATTATGGTAATAATAATAAATACGGTAGTCTCCCGTGTACCCCTAGCTGCTGTCATAGGTGCCGCCTGCTCCTATCTCCACTAAGTGTACCCACTACCCAGCCCCATTCGATCGGCTCCCTAACTCGTAGATACACGTGCTGGTCCCACAGTAGGGTGTATCACTCCCTAAAGTGGCAACCCGATACGCTAGAAGGCACGGCTTAAACTTACACGGTTCAACAACGTCTTACCTACCAGCCTGGACCCATGCACGCACATGACCCCATTGGACTTGCACTGACACCGCTATCCTTTATTTGGCCTCTTCCAATCAACCCAAGTAAGCGTGTCCCGTCCTCGACCTAGTTCAAGCTCATTGAGATACTAAATGGGTTACTGGTTGAAACGGGTCCCCACACTTAACACAAGCCTCCCTCCTAAGCTTGGTCCCCACTAGGAATTCCCACTTAACCTGTCAATATTCCCATGTCAACCACATGTCAAGGTTAAGTGTTCTTTAGTTAATTTTTAAACGTAATCCTGTAAGACCTCTCACATTAGACACCGTTTTGCGGTTACTAGATATGCCGGGTGGTTCCGGGCAGTTTTACACCGCAAATCCATCTAACTTCGTGTCTTTGCCTTATTACGCATTTAGTTCATGCCTTTGACCTCTCACATTAGGTAATGTTTACGGTTGCTGGATATGCCAGGCGGTTCCGGGCAGTCTTACACCATAAACATACCTAACCTTGTGTCGTAGGCGTTTATTGACCTAAGTTCATACAAATTAGGTTATCCCGTTTACCCCAAATTTAGGCGACAAGTTTCTAATCACTTTATGCCTATAATCACCAGTTTATAGGTTATGCCTATTTTACACCCAAACCCAATTATGCAACAATTACATGTTTTACATGTTGTATCCAAATTTGCCCAACTATGGCCAACATCAATTTCATGCCCAATCATCACAATTACCACAAATATAGGCCAAATTACATGTCATAATAATTTTCCCAAACTTTTCCCCATCGTTCCCATGTTGTTCGTTTGCATAATTTGACGAAGAATGGTTAGGTCCAAAGGTGGCCTAACCTCATAAAAAGAAAAAGGGAAAAAGGAGAGGGAAGAGAGTCAAAATGGCATAAGACTGAACATAAACAGGCATGTAACATACGAACATAACAGGCATGTAGCATAGGTGACATATGAACATGATGAAGCATGTAATAGGTCTAGGTAAACTTGCAAACTTGGTGAATTACATTACAGGCATAGCATATGAACACAATTTATTACTTTATCATGACAACTTTAGATTAATCATCTTGTTAGAATCACATGACCTCACATATCGTGGTTTAAGAGAGAAAAGAACGATTCTGAGATCTGATTTCTGGCGTTGGAAAGCTATCCGTTGATGTAGGCATTGGTTGTTTTCTCTTTAACTTGTATTAGGTTGATTAGTGGTGGAGGCTAGATCACCCTACGTTTTAGCAGCATGGAGGCTCCATTACTTTAATCTATGAATTAGGGTTTGAGACTAGGGTTGTTTATATAGATGTTTAATTTAATAAGAGCCGTTAGATCAACGTAAGACCAATCAAAGCCTTCCAAACCTAAGAGATCCAACCAGAACTTTCCACACAATCCCTAATGACTCAGAAAATCGTCAAAACAGCAGATCGTTATTTTTCAAAATTGGGCCGAGGGGGAGGTCGACCCCCAGTTCGACCTATACCCACCCAGGTCGACTCCCAGGTCGACCCTCTGGTCGACCTATGTCGGCCAGGTCGACCTATGTCGTCCAGGTCGACCTATGTCGGCCAGGTCGACCTGGGTCCTGGGCGGGAAATTTCCCGCCCAGCCCGGGTGTGTATTTTGAATTTCGAATTTGAACTGTTTTAATTTATTTAAATTTTCTGAAACTTCTAAAAGCCATAACTTCTCCGTATAGAGTCCAATTCACGCAAACTCAGACTCTATCTCAAGCAGAATTCTGAGATGAATGCAATAGCGTACCCCGTTTCCCTTAATTCTCACATTTAAAAATTAAGTATACTTTAATTCGTGAAATCTTAATGTTATAGAATGACGGGGTGTTACATTCTTCCCTCCTTAAAGGATTTCATCCCCGAAATCTCCAAGTTAAGAAGAATGTATTCTACCAACCAATCATCCATCTACTCAACCATCATCCACAAGCATCCATTGTCCTTAAATGATTTCTAATGCTATATGAACATATGCAAAAGTGTGTGTATATGTCCCAATACTAATGCGAAAATCAGGCGGTCCACTGATTTAGTTGACCTCCTTAATGCAAATTATGTCAGTGCTATGAATCCAACATGTATGCAATTTCCTAATGCACTTTGTTTCTTCTATATGAGTGCATAATCATTCACTCAAATGCTTCATCCATATGACAACACATCCATTTTAATAAACAAACATATATATGCAATATGCAATATGAAGTGTCTGAGCCGATCTAAGTGCCTAAAGTGTGTGTATAAATGCATCCAGGAGCAACCACTAGCAACCACTTGCATCCACAAAAAATAACATGTCTCAAACACATGTTTACAACCATAGGACTTCTACCTAAAGACCGAAGACATACTCGGGAGGATATCCTAAACTATAAAACAAGTACAAACTAAGAGATAGAAGAAGGAGAAATTAAGAACATACCCTCAAAAAGGAAATGGTACAATGTACGAATCTTTTCTTCCGTCTCCCAATTCGCGTCTCCTTGATCATCTCCCCATTGAACTTTAACCAATTTGACCTCTCGGTTGCGTAACTTCTTGACTTCCGATCCAAGGATGCATGTAAGAGCTCGTCTGACTGTGGCATCTCTCTCTACTTCCACTTCTTTAAGCATACTCGGCTCTACTACATCCGCGGTATCATGCAAACACTTCCTCAAATGTGACACATGAAACACATCATGCACTCCACTAAGCTTCTTGGGCAACTGCACTCTGTAGGCTATCTATCCAATCCGCTCTGTTATTGGGAATGGCCCTACGAATCTTGGCGCCAATTTCCCTACTGCTCCAAAGAGAACTACATTCCTCAATGGTGATACGTTGATCAAGACCATATCTCCAACCTCAAACTCAAGATCGGTCCTTCTCTTATCAGCATATGACTTCTGCCTATCCTGTGCCATCTTCATGCGCCTTTGAATCAAGTCTATCTTCTCCGAAGTCTCTCTAACCATGTCTAGCCCAAGCAAAACCTTATCCGTGGATCATACCAACAAGTCGGAGATCGGCACGGCCGTCCATACAAAGCCTCAAAAGGAGCCATGCCAATACTAGTTTGATAGCTATTGTTGTAGGCGAATTCTACTAATGGAAGGTGCTCTTCCCATGTCCCTCCAAAGTCCAAGATACATAGCCTCAAAAGGTCTTCTAGAATCCGATTCACTCTTTTAGTTTGGCCATCCGTCTGAGGATGATAAGTGCTGCTTAAGCATAACGACGTTCCTACCGCCTCTTGCAAACTCTTCCAAATTTCACTAGTGAAAATGGGATCTCGATCCCTCATAATGCTCGAAGGTATGCCATGTAAACGAACTATCTCTCGGAGATAAACTGATGCCAACCATGCCGCCGTCCTCTTACTCTTAACGGGAATGAAATGGGCACTCTTGGTAAGTCTATCTACCACTACCCAAATCCCCGCATTACCCTTTCTTGACTTTGGCAACCCACCAACAAAATCCATGGAAATGCTTTCCCACTTCCACTGTGGAACCTCTAGAGGATGAAGCAAACCACCGGGCTTCTTTTGCTCAGCTTTAACTTGCTGGCACACTAAGCATCTAGAAACTAACTCAGCTACATCCTTCTTCATTCCGGCCCAAAAGAAAACTCGCTTCATGTCCTATACATCTTGTCACCACTGAGATGTATGGTCATCTTAGAACGATGTGCTTCTTCGAGAATCGCCTTCCTCAAACTCTCATCTCCTGATACGCAAAGTCTTCCATCCCAACGCAACCAACCTCTCTCATCAATAGTATACCTACTAAGATGGCTCGAAGACTCCCCTCTCATAAGCTTGTCCACTATCTCTATCAACTGTGGATCATCTCGATGTGTCGCCCCTACCTGTCCCACAAGCGTAGGTCGCAACTCTAATGATGCCAACAAATCGGACACATAATCAATCGAGGGTCTAAAATCAAAGGTAGAAATGTACTCTAAACTTTGTCGCTCTACAAACAAAGGACTCAAAGTCAACTTCTTTCTACTCAAGGCATCTGCCACAACGTTACCCTTGCCAGGGGTATATGCAATCTCGAAATCGTAGGATGCTAAGAAATCCATCCATCTCTTTTGCCTCAAGTTTAGATCTTTCTGAGATAACAAGTACTTAAGTGACTTATGGTCTATATACAACTCAAACGTCTCTCCAAGCAAATAGTGACGCCAGGACTTTAGCGCAAAAACTATGGCAGCTAACTCTAAGTCATGGGTAGGGTAATTCTTCTCATGGACTTTCAACTATCTTCCACCATAGCATATCACCCTTCCCTCTTGCATTAACACCGCGCCAAGCCCTATCCCGCAAGCATCGGTATAAACTATGAATGGCTTACTCCCATCTGGCAAAACTAAAACTAGAGCTATGGTCAAAGCCCTCTTCAACCATTGGAATTCATCATCACAGTCAACATCCCAAGAAAAGACCAAATTCTTCTTCGTCAATCTAGTAAGTGAGGCTGATATCTTAGAAAAGTCTTTAATGAACTTTCTATAACAGCCCGCCAAACCAAGGAAGCTTCTTACTTCTGTCGCATTCTTAAGAATCTTCCAATCTTTGATTGCTACTACTTTCGTAGGATCCACGGCTATCCCTTCCTTAGAGACCACGTGCCCTATGAAACTCACTTCCTTCCTCCAATAATGACATTTGGAGAACCTAGCTTTGAGTTGGTGTGCTCGAAGGGTATCTAATACTTCCCTAAGATATAGGGCACGCTCTTCCTTGCTTTTAGAAAATATCAAAATATCATCCACGAAGACCACCACGAACTTGTTTAGAAACTCCCTAAACACCCTACTCATCAAGTCTACGAAATACGCGGGTGCATTAGTCAAACCAAAAGGCATGACAAGACATTCGAAGAAACCATCAGGAGTTCTAAATGCAGTCTTCTCAATACTATCCTCAACTGATGAAATCCAATAGCTAAGTCCAGTCGCGAGAAAACCAAAGCACCAACCAAGTGATCGAACAAATCTTCTATCCTCGGCAATGGGTGTCTATTCTTCTTAGTGAGCTTATTTAGCTCTCTATAGTCCACACACAGTCTAAGTGAACCATCAGCCTTCGTAGCAAAAACAATTGGAGCACCCTACTCCGAGATACTTCTTCTTATGAACCCCTTCTCAAGCAACTTTTTCACTTGTTTACTAAGCTCCCTCCTCTCCCTAGGAGCCATGTGGTGCACCGACAACGCAACTGGCTTTGCATTGTCCGCCAAGTATATACGAAAATCTATCACACGTTTTGGAGGTAAACCCTAACCTCCTCAAAGACATCAGAGAATTCACAGACTATTCGAACAGATCGCAAATCATCGATAGAAGCGTCTAGAGATTCTAGGTAGCTAAGCATCACCGAACCCATAGGATCGCGTGAGGTCTCGAGAGTATTACCCAACCCATAAAATAATCTAACTACCCTCCTTTCACAATCTAGAATGGCACCATATCTGGCTAATCAATCCATTCCTAGAATCAACCCATGGCCCGTGAAACCAAGCACAAAAGCGTTGCACTCGAACTCAATGCCATACACAAAAATTCTCAATACTTTACACAACATAGTAAGATGGGTTGTACCCCCAATAGGATTTGAGACACTAACGGGATCCACTACTATACTAGCTTCTAGGTGCAGAGACTCAACAATAGAAGTAGAAATGAACAAATGTGAAGCGCCAGAATCAAACAAAGTACGAACATGATGATTATAAAGAAAAATTAAGCTTTCAACGGAAATGGTTCTACCTATCTCTTGCGGGGGTGCCAAAAGAGCGTGCACCTGCCCTCCAGAAGTAGATCCTGCCCTCTGCCCTCTGCCCTTGCCTTCTTGGACAGTCCTTAATCATATGCCCTTCCTCACCACACTGGAAGCAACCTGTCTTCTTCTTCTTCCTATAGTCCTTACTCAAGTGACCTGGTGTTCCACAATTAAAGCACCTCTTCTACCCTTGGCCTTTGTTATCCTTACCACCTTTCTTTTGTTGTTGTTGTTGTTGAGCTTTCTTTGGATCCACCTTCTTATCATGTGCCTTGTTAGCACTAGCACCTTTCTCCTCTTCATTAATCAGTGCCATATAAACCAGATTCTCAAAAGTAGCTCCCATAGGAATGTGGGACATAGCCAACCCATGCAACGGCTCATTCAGACCTTTAGCAAACCTCGATGCCTTCTTATGCGGCGTATTAACCAAATCCATCCCAAATCTAGCCAACTGGTTGAACTTGTTCACATACTCCTTCACCGATAAACTTCCTTGCTTCAATGCTAAGAACCTTTCCACATAAAGACTTTCCTTCGCTCGTGAACGAAACTTCAGCTCGAACCTTTGATTGAAATACTCCCAAGTTTCCACTACACGTCCCCCATTAGTTACTTCCCACCAATAAGAAGCCTCATCCTTCTTTAAACAAGCAGCCAACTGAGTTTTCCTCCCATCATCAATCTCAAATCTTCCACTTCCTTAAGCCAATTCCGAGCCTCAACAAATGTCTCAGTTTCATTAAATGGTTTCCCGCCCATTGCGCGGAAGTCCTTGCATATCTACGAAAAAGCGTCTACATGAGGAGGAGGAGGGGGAGGAACGTCTACTGGGCCTACGGCCGTAGCCCTTGCCTCTAGATACCTTCGGAACTAAGCTTGTATCTGTACGCCCTCGGGGATTTCGGTTTGATCAGCCATGCTGAAAGGAAAAAGGGAAAGATTCAAATGAAGATTCGAAAGATAGATATATGGCTATTGGGGATTATGCTTTTCTTAAAAACCTTTTCTCTAAAAATACTCTCTTTAAGTCATGTTTTTGAAAATACTTCTTTAAAAAAATACTTTTGAAAACGGTTTTTAAAATCTTTTATCTGTTCTGGTAACCTTCAGTTCTGATACCACGTGTGACACCCCACGTCCATTAATGTCACTCACAAAGGGAATGCATTAACTTCCATGGAGCGTTTAAGTGTGTATAGAACAGAAACTAAACAACAAGATAGATATAAAACTGTACTTAAAATTTAAAACTTCATTCATAACAGTGGAAAGTAAATAAGTTGGTTACAAAATCAAAAACCATAGACTAAAGTCAAGTACATAATATCCATCTTGACAAAATCAGAGTACATAAAATAAAGACATAATCTCACTACTACAAATAGCCATAAAGGAAAAGATAAAGATAATGAAGCTGAGCTTTACTCCCAGCACTCCAAAGCACTCCAAGCAAAGAAATCCAAGCTAAGCTCCGCTATTCCCACCCTGAGAACCTAGGGGGGGAAAGGAAGAAAAGAGGTGGAAACAAAACGAGGTCAGACATAAAGTCCGGCGAGTCCAGTAACTTTAACAATACAATTAAGTAAAGCAACAGGATAAGGAAATAAACTGGATAAATGGAATGACTGTAACATAACAGGAATGACAAGGTAAATAAGGTAAGACAGATTCAACAATGGTTCCGCTTCTAACTACTATGATATATGCTCTGCACCGAACTTAACTTAAAAGATATGATCCCTCTAAGCGACCAACACAATTATGGTAATAATAATAAATATGGTAGTCTCTCGTGTACCCCTAGATGCTGTAATAGGTGTCGCCTTCTCCTATCTCCACTAAGTGTACCCACTACCGAGCCCCATTCGATCGACTCCCTAACTCGTAGATACCTGTGCTGGTCCCACAATAGGGTGTATCACTCCCTAAAGTAGCAACCTGGTATGCTAGAAGGCACAGCTTATACCTACACGATGCAACAACGTCTTACCTACCAGCCCGGACCCATTCACTTACATGACCCCATTGGACTTGCACTGCCACCACTATCCTTTATTTGACCTCTTACAATCAACCCAAGTAAGTGTGTCCCGTCCTCGACCTAGTTCGAGCTCAGTGAGATACTAAATGGGCTACTGGTTGAAACAGGTCCCCACACTTGACACAAGCCTCCCTCCTAAGCTAGGTCCCCACTAGGAATTTCCCACTTAACCCCTCAATATTCCCATGTCAACCACATGTCTAGTTTAAGTGTTCTTTAGTAAATTTTTAAACGTAATCCTGCAAGACCTCTCACATTAGACACCATTTTGTGGTTACTGGATATGCCGGGTGGTTCCGGGCAGTTTTACACCGCAAACCGATCTAACCTCGTGTCTTCGCCTTATTACGCATTTAGTTCATGCCTTTGACCTCTCACATTAGGTAATGTTTACGGTTGCTGGATATGCCGGGCGGTTCCGGGCAGTCTTACACCATAAACATACCTAACCTCGTGACGTAGGCGTTTATTAACCTAAGTTCATACAAATTAAGTTATCCCGTTTACCCCAAATTTAGGTGACTAGTTTCTAATCACTTTATGCCTATAATCACCAGTTTATAGGTTATGCCAATTTAACACCCAAACCCAATTATGCCACAATTACATGTTTTACATGTTGTACCCCAATTTTCCCAACTATGGCCAACATCAATTTCATGCCAATTATCACAATTACCACAAACATAGGCCAAATTACATGTCATAATAATTTTCCTAAACTTTTCCCCATCGGTCCCACATTGTTCGTTCGCATAATTTGACGAAGAATGGTTAGGTCCAAAGGTGGCCTAACCTCATAAAAAGAAAAGTGGAAAAAGGAGAGGGAAGAGAATCAAAACTGCATAAAACTGAACATAAACAGGCATGTAACATACAAACATAACCGGCATGCAGCATAAGTGACATATGAACATGATGAAGCATGTGATAGGTTTAGGTAAACTTGCAAACTTGGTGAATTACATTACAGGCATAACATATGAACACAATTTATCACTTTATCATGACAACTTTAGATTAATCATCTTGTTAAAATCACATGAACTCACAGATCGTGGTGTAAGAGAGAAAAGAACGATTCTGAGATCTGATTTTTGGCGTTGGAAAGCTATCCATTGATGTAGGCGTTGGTTGTTGTTCTCTTTAACTTGAATTAGGTTGATTAATGACGGAGGCTAGATCACCCTTGGTTTTGGCAGCATGGAGACTCCATTACTTCAATTTATGAATTAGGGTTTGAGACTAGGGTTGTTTATATAGATGTTTAATTTAATAAGAGCCGTTAGATCAACCTAGGACCAATCAAATCCTTCCAAACCTAAGAGAACCAACCAGAACTTGCCACACAAGCCCTAATGACTCAGAAAATCGTCAAAACAGCAGATCGTCATTTTTCAAAATTGGGCCGAGAGGGAGGTCGACCTATACCCACCGAGGTCGACCCCCTGGTCGACCTATGTCGGCCAGGTCGACCCCCTAGTCGACTTGGGTCCTTGGTGGGAAATTTCCCGCCCAGCCCGGGTGTGTGTTTTGAATTTTGAATTTTGAATTTGAACTGTTTTAATTTATTTAAATTTTCTGAAACTTCTGAAAGCCATAACTTCTCCATACGGAGTCCAATTCCCTCAAATTCGGACTCTATCTCAAGCAGAATTCCAAGACGAACGCAATGGCTTAACCCATTTCCCTTAATTCCCACATTTATAAGTATGCTTTAATTCGTGAAATCTTAATGTTATAGAATTACGGGGTATTTCAATATATATATAACAGTGCTATATATTTGTTGTAGACATATAGTGAAACAGTTCATATACACAACATGTATGTATACAGAACCAAAGCTATGATTAAAAGTTAACTATTTCATGCGTATACTATATATGCAATATACATATATATAATAGGTCCTAAAGTTCATCTAACTTTTCAACAACAAAAGCAATCGAACAAGAGATAGGGCAATGGACATATATTAATCAAGGAAATTTACTGCAGCGAATTAAAGTGAACATGAAGGTCCAAAACGATCAAAAATCCAGAATGTAGAAAGTGTAACAAAGTTTTCCAAAATCCAGAAACTAAATATATAGTTGAAAATAACTATAATTTCAAAATCCACGAATTAACAGCATATATCCAAATATTTTCAAAATACATGAAGATTCGAAGTTGTGGCAGCAAAAGAGTTAAAGTTTAATAGAAAATCAGTCGCATTTCAAGAGTTAAAAACCATATATATTCAACACAATCATCATGGGACTAATAACAACAAAGTTTGAGTTAAAATCCGAAGAAAATAAAAATGGAAAAAATCTGAGACGACCCCAAATCCCGTTCAGACGGAGATAAGGGTTATCTTTGGAATATAACACAGAAACAAATAATAGCAGAACAGAATTAAATAAATACACCAGATAATGAACAATAGAATATACTGGATAAAAGTAATCATCAGAGTTACACAGTATACAGGATCTTACTTAGTACAAATACAGTTTAGCTAAACATAAATGTCTACAGCGGAAATAAACAAAATATGTACAATAGGAGCTGAACAGCATAAAAAGAGATAAATGATAGAATCCATCTTCAGCTCCAGCTATCCAGAGGAAGCCAGCTAAACCTGAATACAAGGCTGCCCGTGTAGAAAAAGGGCACCCGAGTTCAAAAGTGAAACAAACTACGAGTCAGTCATGGGACTGGTATGAGAAATCTACTCAACACATTTATAATATGGCTAATCACAGGACCACGCCACTTTCGTGGAACGGGTTTACACCATTAGATTGCCAGTGCTTTAAAACAAATCTTTCTTTTAAACATCGCAATGCTTTTTATAAAAATGAAGCCATTATAAGACTCAGTTCCCATCACACAATGCAACGCAAACCGGAGGATAGAGTTTTACTTTGTAATGGCCAAAATATGATTGATACGAATAAAACAAAAGCATTTGATATTATTACTAGTGTTTATATGTTTCAAAAACACTTTCAATCAAAACTACCAATCATAGACGACATGGGTACCATATATCATGTCGCCATATATATATATATATATACAATCAAAACCGCACGATGTCGTATTTGGAAATTGGATTTCCGTCATGAACCAAGGCAAAAGATAGTCCTTATCGAATTCGAGACAATCTAGCCTACCATGTCTCAGGAACAGCCACAACTGCCCCCTGGATCGTCAGGGCCGGTCCACCGATGTGGATTATTATGCATGAACAATACGTCTCCCCGCCCTATGGGGCGCAAATGAGCCAACGAATGACTCCAACGGACCCGGGTCGTCCGATCTAACCGAGGCGCCTCGCAACAGCAACAACCACCCAGGTGAAAAGTATATAAATGTCAGGGTTGGTAGGTCACTGACACCACCCTAGCTAGAAAGAAACGCATGCCCTACCTGAGGTCCTTCTCCTGTTTCTGGTTCATACCGGGGTGTGAGGCTCACGAATTCACATTATACACAAGGCTACGCCACATAGGCGGTGCTTTGATCATCACCACAAGACTTTGCTTTTCAACAGAAGCCCTGATCATTTGCCACTTAGGCAGGCCACACTAGCAATTCATGCCATGCGACTGATGTCCATCGACACACAACCTCTGAGCTCGTGCGTCTCAGAGAAGGGCGTTAAGCAAAAGAATAAATTCTCCGCCGCCAAACAGATGTATATTTAATAGAGATCAATCAACACAGAATAAAATCCAATGTCAGACACACAGTCCATTTACAAGTCCGTTCGGGGTCTGAACGAAACCGGAGGCACTAAATACCTCGCAAACCCATCGATCACCACGTACGTCTGGAATATCACCACTCATTATCCATATTTCGGGATGCCTCCCAATCAGGACCTCGGTTACCGTCCAAACGAGGTGAAGATCTCCGGTCTTCGACCACCGTCTTCATCTTCGACTTTCAATCGTCGGTCAATTATTTGAAATGAGAATTAACTTGGCCTTATCAAATAATTCACGTATTTTTATAATTTCAAATCAATTTATTTCAATGGTTAAATCAATCGACAACACCAATTTGTTCTTTAATGTATTTTTCACACCAAACACATTCAACCATCAAAAGCCACATAAATCGAGCAAATTTAGTTTATTTCCATTCCATATCATTTATGATATTTTATAATAATTTATCGCTATTTTTATTTATTTTAAAATAGCCAATTTAGTAAAAGCGACGCTTCGAGCCATAACGCGGCCGTGGCGCTGTTTTTCTTCATATTTGATTTACACATATCTGAAAATCTAACCGTTGGATCTTCACAAAATTTACATCATTTGAAAGGTCTTTTCAAAACGAATCCAAGGGCCCAGTTTCGGGAAAATCCGACGGTCGGATCTCCCGGTACAATCGTTTGAAGTTTCGATTTCGAAATACGAACTAAAGCATCGTTATTCGAATAAATATAATTATATTTATATATATAATCGCTTATGGCGCTGTTTTTCTTCAGATTTGAATTAAACATTCCAGAAAATCCAACCGTTGGATTTTTACAAAGTTGGTGCCGTTGGAAAGATATTTCCAAGGCGATCCCAACGGTTGCGGTTTCGGGAAAATCCAATGGTCGGATTTCCCGCACTAGTTGTTTGAAATCACGGTTTCAAAACACGAACTGCACGGCCACGTTTCGTTTTAATTTTATATATATTTATATATTTATCTAAATATAGTTCATTCAACAATTTCAATATCGCTTTCACTTCAAATATTTAACTAACGCCTTTAAATTTTGGAAAATTTCGCCATAACCTCCTTTGTACGGGAGGGGCTGGGAAAATTCCCAAATAGCCACACGGGTGTCTCATGTCAAAAAGAAAAAGAAAAAGCCAAGCAGCTAGCCAACAGTCTCATAAAATCATCACCCAAACAAAACAGTAAATGTGTACCTATTTGTCGGGCACAAAATTTTATTCCTCTTCTCTAGCCCCTTTGCTATAACCTGTTCAATATATATGCATGTAAATATATACAGTTCTTATCACTTATCATTTTCCATTCAACTTCATATTTGATTCCATTTGGTTTAAAAACACCATTCATTCTAATGTTGCATGCATAGGCAAAAATCATATCATTAGCTGATTAATGAATATTTATTTGATACGATGGATTCATGAGAATGTGGAGTTTTAAGGCTGTACCTGCTAAGGTCAAGATACATATGTGGATGATCATGCACAACAAGCTCAATACAGTGAAAAGATTACGGCAAAAAGGTGTTCACGTTACTGGGGGATGTGTTTTTTGCACTGAAGACGACGAGGATTACCAGCATCTTTTTGTTGATTGCGATTTCGCCTTTTACGTGTGGACGAAGTGTTTAGTTAGCCTTAATATCTGCTTAGAATGGTCTCACTTCATCACTGACCAATTTCTTTTCTGGAATAGCACTATTATTACATTACCTGACACTAACATGCGCCATATGTTTGCTCTTTTGAACTTTGCTTATGTTTGGACCCTCTGGCATGAACGCAACTCACGAAAGTTCAAATGCAAAATGAAACGGCCCAACTCTGTTATTGTTCGCATCCTTATTTTTGTTTCTCTTTGGTCAGGCAAGGAAGAAATCAAGTTTGTTGACACAATTGGAGCTCGAGTGATGGACAGGGCTCGTGGTAGCAGAGCTTGATGATGCCATGCTTCATTTTACTGGGTCTGCATGCTGTTTTGTAGTCATTTCATATATTTTTTGGGCTCTATGTAAACATGCCTGCGTGCATGTATTTTGATTGTACATATTTATCTAAATATTCGTAACTAGTAGCCAGCCCTATGCATGCTGATCACGTTGTACTTGTTTTATGGTTAATGAATGAATGAAGGCGTGAATCTATCGATTCACTAGCTTTTTGCATCAAAAATGAATATTTATTTGAACGAGTGGCTATTTTTAACACTTCACATTTCAACAATTCATGTATATACAAAAAATGTGATTTTTATTGTACAACAATTCATTTCAAAACTCTATTATTTTATATAGTTTATATAGGTAATAAAAATAGGATTTTTATTATAAAACAATTTATTTAAAATGAGATTATTTTACATAGTCCATATAGATGATAAAAAGGTGATTTTTATTATAGAACAATTTATTTCAAAACACTATTATTTTATATAGTTTATATAGGTAATAAAATAGGATTTTTATTATAAATAAATTTATTTCAAAATATGAATACCATTCAACACATGAATTTCTAATTAACGAATGAATTTCGATTCAACACATGAATGTTTTCTATTCAGCGAATAAATATAGTTTCAGCAAATGAGAATAATTCAAACACATGAATATTATTCAAAATTTCGGCAGCATAACGGCAGGGTAGTTAAAACCGGGACCGTCCCTAGTACGGCTCCTCGCTCTACCTTAAAACCTTGCGGTTTTTGACAATGGGGATTCATGCATCTAATTCGCACGCAGGCGGCATGTATATATTTATTTCATTTCCACAAACTAATCCTATGTGGTTTCAACCAAATATTTCTCAACCACAAACGGGTATTTTTCAACCACAATCAATCAATATCAACCACAAACAATCACAAACAACCATTCTCTATCAATCAATTTTCACACCAATCACAACCAATAAATATCGTCCATGGTTTGTGGACGAGGAGCATATATATATATATATATAAATATATATATATATATATATATATATATAGGAATTCACTTCTATTTCAACACATATATAATATTTACAACGCATATATAACTTATACATCGAACGTACAACTTATACAACGTTTATACAAGAGATGTACAACGCTTATATAACTCATACATCGACTATATAATTTATACATCGTCGTTTTCCATATCGTTTATAAATTAGAAATCTCACATTGGGTTCCACTCCACCAAAAATAGCAGAAGGCTCAGAAAAATATGCGGTCTCTTCTAAAATGCAGAAGACGTCCACACGAGTCCACTGTCTCTTGTTTCACTGCATTTCGACCACACATGAAAAAGTTATGATTTTTCAAAGTTTGCAACACTTTAAAGTGTTAAAACAGTTGAAAATTATACCAAGCCGTTACCTTCAGTTTTCGTTCCAAAATAGTTTTGGATTTTTCGAGCAAACGGTGAAGCAGTTCGACGATCGGCTAGTGAAGTGTCGAAGGGAGGAGAGGGGCGCACGTGCGCCAAGGAGGAGGGCCAACTCGGTGGGCCCCAGCGGTCATGGCGGTGGTTTCAACGTCGAAACTTCACGGAGGTGATTCGGCCGATTTACACAACTATAATTGCTGCTCCTTATATGGATTTGAAGAGGAGATCGAGAGCTTCGAAATGGATCCAACCGCGCTCGATTTCATTAAGAAACGAAGGAGCAATCTGACAGGGAAGAATTGGATGACTTCCGCCGTCGCCTGGAGATGATGTCGGGGAAAGAGAAAATGGATATTTCCTTTTTTTTATAAAAATTTTGATTGGCCGTCATCCCAAGCCTTTTACCCCCATTCTGAACACAATGGGATATGTTTCGAAGGCGCATTCGAATGTTTCAGTCAGTTTTCCTTCAAATTAAAATATAAAACATTCAATATTTAATTTGAACGTACATTTCAATTTTCCAAGGCCAAAAAACTGATTCGAAAATTCCAGAAAAATAAATCTAGCTATGTTTTGGCGATACGGTCCCAACAAAAATAGTTTCGTCGAATTCTGAGACCGTTTGCAAAAAGGCCCAATTCTGGTCGATCCAATTTAACTGTAATTGACCAAAACACGTTTTCCTTTGCCACGCTCACATACTAGCTTCAAAAATTATGAAATTTGAAACCTAGCAATAACTTCACCTCCTGGATCCAACAAAAGTGGTTTCGTCGAATTCCGAGGTCGTATGCAAAATGGCCAATTTCACGGGCTATATAAATTCCATAGCGACCTTTCTGAAAATTCATTTGGCCATAACTTTTGCTTTCCGCTATGAAAATTCGATTTTTCAGGTTCGTTAGAAAGGTATTCACTAACAGATTTAAATATTTTTGGTTTCACTAAAACCCGTTTTGTTTTGCACGCGGTACAGTCCGGCAAAGTTTGAATTCAATTTTTGAAACTGCAGCGCCAATTCAGGCCTTGTTTATAATTAGAATTAATAAAATTCATTTTCAATTGTCGATTCAAACTCACTTTTCATCGCTATTATTTAAAATATTTATTTTAAATATTTAAAATCCATTATTTTAGCCAATTTAAAATTTTTAAAATGGTTCAGATTTTCTGGGTCGTTACAATCTCCCCCACTTAAAACTTTTCATCCCCGAAAAGGAACAAAGTCAAAAGTGGTTTGATTAATCAACTCTACGTTCGATCTGGCTTCAATTCTCCAACTTTTCAGTTTCTGAGAATTTTCAAATTCTTCAAAAATTTGGCTAACACCCGGAATTTTTGAAAAATTTCGCCATAATTCTATCGTTGGTTAAATTAACTATCGTTTCAGTAATTTAATTAATCAAATCTACAATCACACAAAACAAACAACAATCAATTTGTTTTTAACCTTTCAAAAATATACTAATCAATTTCTATATTCCTTTAAAATCATTCAGAGTATAGAATTGAAAGTGCACATCCATGGAAAGAAAATAACAACAGAATAGAGAACTAATTGGTAATGCAAAGTATGGAAAATGTACCTTGCACCGGAGTCAATCAGAGATATCCACTCGGCATCTAGGATAAGCTTTCTGAATGCTCTCCTCAGTTTCCCAAGTACAATCTCGCGGATCTCCACTCCATTGCACTTTGACTAAGTGAATCTTCTTGTTCCTCAGCTTTTTGGTTTCTTTGCCGATGATCTTTTGCGGCTCTCGTCTCACAGCTAATTTCGGAGTAATTTCAATATCCTGCTGAGCTGCTTCTTCCACGATCAAGTCTGGATCATGAATGTGCTTTCGAAGTTGAGATATGTGAAATACATCATGAACTCCAGGCAACCAATCAGGCAATTTAGCCCTATAAGCGAGAGTTCCGATCCGTTCCAGAATAGGAAACGGACCAATAAATTTGGGCGCCAACTTTCCAGTTTTACCGAAACGGATAACTCCTCTCATTGGCGATACTTTCAAATATACATAGTCGCCAACAACAAAGGATATATCTCTTCTTCTCCTATCGGCATAGCTCTTTTGCCGGCTTTGAGCGGCGAGTAATCGCTTCTTGATAAAATCGACTTTGTCGGCAGCTTCTCGAATCATATCAGGACCCAACACAAGTCTATTTCCAGGTTCGACCCAACAAGCAGGAGATCGACACGGTCTACCATACAATGCTTCGAATGGCGACGTTGTCAGACTCGCCTGGTAGCTGTTGTTATATGAGAATTCAGCCAAATGTAGATGGTCTTCCCATGATCCACCAAAATCTAGAACACAAGCCCGCAATAGATCTTCTAAAATACGATTCACCCTCTCAGTCTGACCGTCTGTCTGAGGATGATAAGCGGTGCTCAAGTTCAGCTTCGTTCCCAGCTCGACTTGAAATGCCTCCCAGAATTTACTAGTAAATATTGTATCTCTATCACTGACTATACTGAGCGGCACTCCATGCAGCCTAACTATTTCCTTGAAGTAAATCTGCGCCAGACTCTAAGCAGTCCTGTTTGATCTGACAGGTATGAAATGGGCGGTCTTCGTGAAGCGATCTACGATTACCCTAATACTGTCATTTCCTTTTCTGGTTCTGGGAAGACCATTAATGAAATCCATAGAAATATGTTCCCACTTCCAACCAAGAACGTCTAGCGGTTGTAATAATCCCGCTAGTTTCTGTTGGTCGCTTTTGACTAGCTGGCAAGTAGGGCATCGGCTAACATATAAAGAAATGTCCCTTTTCATCGACTTCCACCAGAAAGTGTGTTTAATGTCATTGTACATTTTGCTTACTCCCGGATGGATACTAAGTTTTGACTTGTGGCATTCATCCAGTACTTCCTTTCGAAGCTCAGTAATGTTAGGGACACAGATTCGACCTTTGAGCCTTAGAATTCCATCATTATCAACTTGGAAACTCGAGGGTTCGCCTTTCTGAATTATCTCTCTGATCTTCTGAATGAAGTGATCATCCTTTTGAAGAGAAGATATTTTATCTATCAATGAAGTCGTGATAACAAAGCTGGCGATCATCTCATTCTTTCGGCTTAACGCATCGGCCACGACATTGGCTTTCCCTGGAGTGTATATAATCTCAAAGTCATATGCTGCAAGAAACTCCAGCCAACGTTGCTGCCTCAAATTCAGGACTTTCTGAGTGAACAGATATTTTAACGACTGGTGATCTGTAAACAGTTCAAATCTCTCACCCAGAAGATAGTGTCTCCAGATTTTTAAAGAGAATATGATAGCCAATAACTCAAGATCATGAGTTACATAGTTTTTCTCGTGCGGCTTCAGTTGACGGCTAGCATAAGCAATCACTTGGCCCCTCTGCATTAACACTGCGCCGAGGCCTTCTCTAGAAGCATCAGTCCAGACTTTCAAATCCTGATTGCCATCGATAATGGTTAACACTGGAGCCGTCGTTAATCTTAACTTTAGCTCTTCAAAAGCCTCTTCACATTCTGGAGTCCACTTGAATTTAGAATGCTTCTTTGTAAGCTTCGTTAAGTGACCATATATCTTTAAAAAGTCTTTAACGAATTTCTGATAATAACTAGCCAATCCGAGAAAACTGCGGACTTCTGCAGGGCCACCGGGCTGTTTCCAGTTTTGAATAGCTGTGATTTTACTTGGATCCACAGCAATTCCTTCTTTCGATACGACGTGGACCAGAAATTTTACTTCATCCTGCCAGAATATACATTTGGATAGTTTGGCTTTCAATACATTCCTTCTGAGGATTTCCAGAACCCGTTCCAGATGCTTTTCGTGTTCGGCCTTCGATTTAGAGAAGATTAGAATATCGTCAATGAAAACCAGAACAAATTTATTCAAAACCCCTCTGAACACTCTATTCATCAGATCAACGAAATAAGCAGGAGCGTTACATAAACCGAATGGCATTACTAACCACTCGTAGAATAAGTCGGGACCTCTGAATGCTGTCATTGGAACACACTCTTCGGTAATTCGAAGTTGATGGAAACCTATAGCTAGGTCCATTCGGGAAAATACTTGTGCGCCATTTAATCGATCCAACAAATCATCAATCCGCGGCAATGGATATTTGTTCTTTATGGTCTGCTTGTTTAAATCACGATAATCCACACATAGACGTAGAGTACCGTCAGATTTTGGGACAAACACCACTGCTGCTCCCCAATCATAGAAACTAGGCCTGATCAGACCCTTCCATACGAGCTGTCGTGTCTGATTGTCAAGTTCTTCTTTCTCCTTCAAGGACATTCTTCAAATAGCGTGAACTACCGTCCTTGCATTGGGAATCAAAGCGATCTTGAAATCTATTTCTCTCTGTGGAGGTAAGCGGAGAACTTCCTCGAACACATCCGCATAGTTCTTGACGACAGGAATATCTTTCACTAGGTCGGGAATATTCTCTGTGATTTTAGGGATATTTTCTATTTGGGTTGGAGAAACATTCAAAGCTGCCCAGAAGTCTTTTCTATTATCATTCTGACCTTCACAGGGAATGGTTATATAATCACCTGATTTAATCTTCGCCTTTACGACTCTGTCAGTGCATTTAACTTCAGCTTCATATTTGGTCAACCAGTCTAACCCCAAGATAAGATCAAACTCTGTAAAATTCATGACGGCCGAGATGGTAGGGAACCGATAACGAGAGAAAGAAACCGGCACTCCACAAACCCAACTGAGATCAATGGAACCCCCAACCGGATTCTGGACAGTCATTGGTTCTTTGAGCTTCCTCAAATTCAAATCTAGTTTCTTAGCTGCATTCTTGGCAATGAAGCTTCGTGACGCGCCTGTGTCAAACAATACTTTAACGGGGATATCTTTGACAGTAAGCGTGCCTTCTAAAACATCCGACCTTTCCTGAATAGCTGAGGGCTCAGAAGTTTCTGCCACTTCATTTACCTGAGCCTCTTTGGTCTTTTTCAATAGCCAGCAATCTTGCTTTACATGACCAGCCTGTTGGCATTGACCGCACTTTCTATTCTCTTGAAAATTCATCCCGGATTTAGACCCACCGTCCTTTCGTCTGTTCGAAGATCTACAGTTTCTCATCGAATGCCCTTGCTGATTGCACTTTAGACATACGACTGCCATTACCTTTTTCTGATTGATCTTCGGCCTCTTTCTGGCCTCAGCCTTTATACTTGCCTTAGATTGCACACTAGTCTCTGGGCTATCAGCTTATAATTTTCTTTTGCTACTAGAACCGATTTCTTCTTCGTCTTGCAACATGCCTTTCTTGTGGAGATCTTCATACTGATAAGCCATATAAATTATTTCTGGAAAAGGAAGCTTCACATGCCCCATTACTTTATTCTGATATTTCCTTTGAAGCCCGTAAATAAATCTCAGATTCTTTCTCCTCGTATTCTGAATTAGATGGGGAGCAAAGTGAGAAAGTTCATTGAATTTCTTATGATATTCTGGGATGGTCATATCTCCTTGTATTAAATAAGAAAATTCATCACATAGTCGCTCAGTCGCTTCGGGAGGAGTAAATCTTTCCAGGAAAATCACTTTGAATCTATCCCAGGTGATATCACCTTCTGGATTATCCTTGATAACTGAATCCCACCAGAATAAAGCTTCATCTTTGAGTGCCCAGGAGGCCAGTAATCTTTTCTGGTCATCCCTCAGCTTTAATGCTTCGAAGATTTTCTCAGCCGAGCGAATCCAAGCTTGTGTTTTCAAATTTGATTCTTCACCCGAGAAAGGTTTTCCACCCAGATTTCTATATTTCATAAATAGAGCTTCTATATCCGGGTCAGTATTACTTCTTCTGTTTTTGGCACTCATTTTCTAGTTCTTCTGCAAATAGAAGATCAAGTGTCAGGTCAACAGAAAAGATATTTCAAAATATAGAGACAAATACTTGAATGTAAATGCGTCTATCGAGGTGTTTTTTTTTAATTCTGCTACTCATACTAGGATATTACTGATCCTATCTATAATGAGTTACCCGTCCTAGAACACTACTGGTTCTGTTTCTGACGAGTTCGTTAATATGTTATATTCCAGAACTAAGCTTAACCAAAGCTCTGATACCACGTTGAGACGACCCCAAATCCCGTTCAGACGGAGACAAGGGTTATCTTTGGAATATAACACAGAAACAAATAATAGAAGAACAAAATTAAATAAATAAACCAGATAATGAACAATAGAATATACTGGATAAAAGTAATCATCAGAGTTACACAGTATACAGGATCTTACTTAGTACAAATACAGTTCAGCTAAACATAAATGTCTACAGCGGAAATAAACAAAATATGTACAATAGGAGCTGAATAGCATAAAAAGAGATAAATGATAGAATCCATCTTCAGCTCCAGCTATCCAGAGGAAGCAAGCTAAACCTGAATACAAGGCTGCCCGTGTAGAAAAAGGGCACCCGAGTTTGAAAGTGAAACAAACTACGAGTCAGTCATGGGACTGGTATGAGAAATCTACTCAACACATTTATAATATGGCTAATCACAGGACCATGCCACTTTCGTGGAACGGGTTTACTCCATTGGATTGCCAGTGCTTTAAAACAAATCTTTCTTTTAAACATCGCAACGCTTTTTATAAAAATGAAGCCATTATAAGACTCAGTTCCCATCACACAATGCAACGCAAACCGGAGGATAGAGTTTTACCTTATAATGGCCAAAATATGATTGATACGAATAAAACAAAAGCATTTGATATTATTACTAGTGTTTATATGTTTCAAAAACACATTCGATCATAACTACCAATCATAGACGGCATGGGTACCATATATCATGTCGCTATATACATATATATATGCAATCAAAACAGCACGATGTCGTATTTGGAAATTGGATTTCCGTCATGAACCAAGGCAAAAGATAGTCCTTACCGAATTCGAGACAATCTTGCCTACCATGCCTCAGGAACAGCCGCAACTGCCCCCTGGATCGTCAGGGCCGGTCCACCGATGTGGATTATTATGCCTGAACAATACGTCTCCCCGCCCTATGGGACGCAAATGAGCCAACGAATGACTCCATCGGACCCGGATCGTCCGATCTAACCGAGGCGCCTCGCAACAGCAACAACCACACAGGTGAAAAGTATATAAATGTCAGGGCTGGTAGGTCACTGACACCACCCTAGCTAGAAAGAAACGCATGCCCTCCCTGAGGTCCTTCTCCCGTTTCTGGTTCATACCGGGGTGTGAGGCTCGCGAATTCACATTATACACAAGGCTACACCACACAGGCGGTGCTTTGATCATCACCACAAGACTTTGCTTTTCAACAGAAGCCCTGATCATTTGCCACTTAGGCATGCCACACTAGCAATTCATGCAATGCGACTGATGTCCATCGATACACAACCTCTGAGCTCGTGCGTCTCGGAGAAGGGCGTTAAGCAAAAGAGTGAATTCTCCGCCGCCAAACAGATGTATATTTAATAGAGATCAATCAAAACAGAATAAAATCCAATGTCAGACACACAGTCCATTTACAAGTCTGTTCGGGGTCTGAACGAAACCGGAGGCACTAAATACCTCGCAAACCCATCGATCACCACGTACGTCTGAACGATCACCACTCATTATTCATATTTCGGGATACCTCCCAATCGGGACCTCGGTTACCATCCAAATGAGGTGAAGATCTCCGGTCTTCGACCACCGTCTTCATCTTCGACTTTCAATCGTCGGTCAATTATTTGAAATGAGAATTAACTCGGCCTTTTCAAATAATTCACGTATTTTTAGAATTTCAAATCAATTTATTTCAATGGTTAAATCAATCGACAACACCAATTTGTTCTTTAATGTATTTTTCACACCAAACACATTCAACCATCAAAAGCCACATAAATCGAGAAAATTCAGTTTATTTCCATTCCATATCGTTTATGATATTTTATAACAATTTATCGCTATTTTTATTTGTTTTAAAATAGCCAATTTTGTCAAAGCGACGCTTCGGGCCATAACGCGGCTGTGGCGCTGTTTTTCTTCAGATTTGATTTACACATATCTGAAAATCTAACCGTTGGATCTTCACAAAATTTACACCATTTGAAAGGTCTTTTCAAAACGAATCCAACGGTTCCAGTTTCGGGAAAATCCGACGGTCGGATCTCCCGGTACAATCGTTTGAAGTTTCGATTTCAAAATACGAACTGCAGCGTCGTTATTCGATTAAATATAATTATATTTATATGTATATAATCGCTTCTGGCGCTGTTTTTCTTCAGAATTGAATTAAACATTCCAGAAAATCCAACCGTTGGATTTTTACAAAGTTGGTGTCGTTGGAAAGATATTTCCAAGCCGAACCCAACGTTTGCGGTTTCGGGAAAATCCAATGGTCGGATTTCCCGCACTAGTTGTTTGAAATCACGGTTTCAAAACACGAACTGCACGGCCGCTTTTCGTTTTAATTTTATTCATATTTATATATTTATCTAAATATAGTTCATTCAACAATTTCAATATCGTTTTCACTTCAAATATTTCACTAA
Organism: Allium sativum; assembly: GCA_030737875.1. Lineage (NCBI taxonomy): Eukaryota > Viridiplantae > Streptophyta > Magnoliopsida > Asparagales > Amaryllidaceae > Allium > Allium sativum. The sequence continues at coordinate 163,725,819 of CM060926.1, forward strand.
CGCCTTTAAATTTTGGAAAATTGCGCCATAACCTTCTTTGTATGGGAGGGGCTAGGAAAATTCCCAAATAGCCACACGGGCGTCTTATGTCAAAAAGAAAAAGAAAAAGCAAAGCGGCTCGCCAACAGGCTCATAAAATCATCACACAAACAAAACAGTAAATGTGTACCTATTTGTCGGGCACAAAATTTTATTCCTCTTCTCTAGCCCCTTTGCTATAACCTGTTCAATAAATATGCATGTACATATATACAGTTCTTATCATTTATCATTTTCCATTCAACTTCATATTTGATTCCATTTGGTTTAAAAACACCATTCATTCTAATGTTGCATGCATAGGCAAAAATCATATCATTAGCTGATTAATGAATATTTATTTGAATGAGTGGCTATTTTTAACACTTCACATTTCAACAATTCATGTATATACAAAAAATGTGATTTTTATTGTAAAAAAATTCATTTCAAAACACTATTATTTTATATAGTTTATATAGGTAATAAAAATAGGATTTTTATTATAAAACAATTTATTTTAAAACGAGATTATTTACATAGTCCATATAGATGATAAAAAGGTGATTTTTATTTTAGAACAATTTATTTCAAAACACTATTATTTTATATAGTTTATATAGGCAATAAAAATAGGATTTTTATTATAAAACAATTTATTTCAAAATATGAATACCATTCAACACATGAATTTCTAATTAACGAATGAATTTCGATTCAACACATGAAAGTTTTCTATTCAACGAATAAATATAGTTTCAGCAAATGAGAATAATTCAAACACATGAATATTATTCAAAATTTCGGCAGCATAACAGCAGGGTAGTTAAAACCGGGACCGGCCCTAGTACGGCTCCTTGCTCTACCTTAAAACCTCGCGGTTTTTGACAATGGGGATTCATGCATCTAATTCGCACGCAGGAGGCATGTATATATTTATTTCATTTCCACAAACTAATCCTATGTGGTTTCAACCAAATATTTCTCAACCACAAACGAGTATTTTTCAACCACAATCAATCAATATCAACCACAAACAATCCCAAACAACCATTCGCTATCAATCAATTTTCACACCAATCACAACCAATAAATATCGTCCATGGTTTGTGGACGAGGGGCGTGTATATATATATATATATATATATATATATATATATATATATATATATATATAGCAATTCACTTCTATTTCAACACATGTATAATTTTTACAACGCATATATAACTTATACATCGAATGTACAACTTATACAACGCTTATACAAGAGATGTACAACGCTTATACAACTCATACATTGACTATATAATTTAAACATCGTCGTTTTCCATATCGTTTATAAATTAGAAATCTCACATTGGGTTCCACTCCACCAAAAATAGCAGAAGGCTCAGAAAAATATGCGGTCTCATCTAAAATGCAGAAGACGTCCACACGAGTCCACTGTCTCTTGTTTCACTGAATTTCGACCACACATGAAAAAGTTATGATTTTTCAAAGTTTGCAACACTTTAAAGTGTTAAAACAGTTGAAAATTATACCAAGCTGTTACCTTCAGTTTTCGTTCCAAACTAGGTTTGGATTTTTCGAGCAAACGGTGAAGCGGTTCGATGATCGGCTAGTGCAGTGTCGAAGGGAGGAGAGGGGCGCACATGCGCCAAGGAGGAGGGCCAACTCGGTGGGCCCCAGCGGTCGTGGCGGCGGTTTCAACATCGAAACTCCACGGAGGTGATTCGGCCGATTTACACAACTATAATTGTTGCTCTTAATATGGATTTGAAGAGGAGATCGAGAGCTTCGAAATGGATCCAACCGCGCTCGATTTCGTTAAGAAACGAAGGAGCAATCTGACTGGGAAGAATTGGATGACTTCCGCCGTCGCCTGGAGATGATGTCGGGGAAAGAGAAAATGGATATTTCCTTTTTTTTATAAAAATTCTGATTGGTCGGGAGATTTTATAAGGGGTTTTCTGACCCGACCAACAATCCAAACCCAACGACTATCGTCCCCAGTGTTTTACCCCCATTCCGAACACAATGGGATATGTTTCGAAGGCCCATTCGAATGTTTAAGTCAGTTTTCCTTCAAATTAAAATATAAAACATTCAATATTTAATTTGAACGTACATTTCAATTTTCCAGGGCCATAAACTGATTCGAAAAATTCCAGAAAAATAAATCTAGCTATGTTTTGACGATACGGCCCCAACAAAACTAGTTTCATCGAGTTCTGAGACCGTTTGCAAAAAGGCCCATTTCTGGTCGATCCAATTTAACTGTAATTGACCAAAACACGTTTTCCTTCGCCATGCTCACATACTAGCTTCAAAAATTATGAAATTTGAAACCTAGCAATAACTTCACATCCCGGATCCAACAAAAGTGGTTTCTTAGAATTCCGAGGTCGTATGCAAAATGGCCAATTTCACGGGCTAAATAAATTCCATAGCGACCTTTCTGAAAATTCATTTGGCCATAACTTTTGCTTTCCGCTATGAAAATTCGATTTTTCAGATTCGTTAGAAAGGTATTCACTAACAGATTTAAATATTTTTGGTTTCACTAAAACCCGCTTTGTTTTGCACCCGGTACAGTCCGGCAAAATTTGAATTCAATTTTTGAAACTGCAGCGCCAATTCAGGCCTTGTTTATAATTAGAATTAATAAAATTCATTTTCAATTGTCGATTCATACTCACTTTTCATCGCTATTATTTAAAATATTTATTTTAAATATTTAAAATCCATTATTTTAGCCAACTTAAAATTTTTAAATTGGTTCAGATTTTCTGGGTCGTTACAAAATCATACCCGTGAACAAGATCGAACTGTGAATCAAATTAAAGAACTTCAACTCGATTGTATCGAAGGAACTCTACAAACTAGAGATCTAAGTGGTTTAGGGATGGAGTGGAAGCATAGAATTTCAGGAATCGAAGGAAATCACAAAACCCTAAGCAAGCCACCACCATTATTTTCTCCAAAGAAGTAAGGAAGGGTTAGCGATTAGAGGGGAGAACGAAATGAAAAGGAAGCGCATGAATGAAAATGTTAGTGCAAAATAGAGGAAGCATGGTACATTATGATGGACGGTTGAGATTTTTTAACTAAAGGTGCGGATCGCCACATAGGACTTTAAAATGTTAAGGGGAAATAGAGTAAGACTTGTTTAACTACAGCAAGACATTTATATGGCTATGATAACACAAAAAATGCAGCGCTACATTAAGACCAAAATCTTGTAGTTGTGGCAACATTTTAGCTGGCAACTATGTAGTTAAAGCCCCGCTAAAGCCTTGTTATAGCCCGTAGCGCTCTCCGGCCGCTATGTTATTTCAATTTAGCACAGATGAACAGTAGTTCCGTTTAAAGCCCCGCTATTTCCCGCTTCATCTGCTACATCAACGCTATTTATCTCCCGCTTTAGCAATATTAATATAAAAAGGATGGTTTGACCAATTCTCCTTTAAAATAAATCAAAAAATTTAAGTAAAAAGCTAATTTCAAGTCATAAGTTCCTTATATAAGATAGAAATCCATACTAATCCTCGAATCTAGTGTGCATAACCATGATATTCTTTGATTTTTTTATATATTATTAAGTAATATTCATTTCTTCTGCACGAATGATACGAAAATGATAATTAATTAATTCTAATTATATAGTTTTACATCTAATTAATGTTTTTGCACCTCTGCTATATCTCATCTATTTCCCCGCTTTATCCCCTCTACATCTTTTTACACCTCTACCACTATAGAACTGCTAAGCGCTTTAACTAAACAGGCCAGAAACACCTTACAATTTCGTTACAATATGCCATCTATGGCATAGTGGTTGTTTCTACATTTTGTATTAAAATCAAGCCCGTTAGTATAGATAACTTTGAGAATGGATTTTGGCTGTCGGTAATAAGCTTCTAGTCTTGCCTTTGAGTCTTCATAGTGCTTTTTTTTCATGCTTCAATTACTCATGTTCAGGGAATCGTCACCCCTTTTGGTATCGACACTAAGCAAGTTAGTATGAATAGCTCTTTTACCTAGAAGCTTTGGTTTTCTTTCGCTACATTTTTGGAGTGGGTTTTGGTCTTTTGGAAGGATGCTTTCAGCGCAGTACTTGGTGGTTTATGAAGTTGCCACTCGGTCTTCGTCAAGCTTTGGTCTCGATAGCAGGTTTTCGGAGGGTTCCCCATTGGTTTCCTAGGCCTTTGACGCCTTCATCTTCTTTTGCGTCAATATTAAGCAAGTTAATACCGATAGCTCTTTTGTTTTCCTTATTTTGGCTTAATGCCCTTTGTCATTTGTTGGTTTCCAATTTCAGGTGGTTTTCCTGTCGGAATTGAGCTTACATTAGCTTCCATTCGTGTCGGAACTACCCTACCGGTTTCCTTCCTTCCCATTGATTCCAAGCTTTCTCCTTTTACGGGGGTGTTGATTGCTTGTTGTTCCAAACGCCTCTCTTATGCTTTCAGTCATGGCCTGGTATCGGGTTCAAGCTCTCGAGTCATTCTTCTATGCTAGTGGTGGTTCAATGCCCTTTCGCCGACAGCCTGTTTCGATTTTGAGTTTTGGTATTAACATTTGCGCCCCCTAGTGAAGGGGTGTCTCTGGCTTTTCAAGTCAGCCCTTCCTTTTACATCTTGCGTAATCATTGCCTAAATTCTGTGCTTTCCCTGCATAAATTCCGACAACCAATATGTTGTCTTATTCTTTTAGTCTTTACATAGTTTATATAGTTATTTTCGCCTACATCATATTAAATGTTATCCGCGATCGAGCCTTAATGGTATAATATATTTGTGTCTATAATTTCATAATCATTAATACTTTTTATTCTTTTATGAAAATAAGGAGTGAGGCTTAGAAAAATTCCTGGTTGTCGAATGTCTATAGATTTCGTCCTTAAAACCGGATTTCATAATGAGGTGTTCGTGACATCATCCCAACGAGGAGGGGTGTTTGAAGCTTGTTGTTGGATACATAATGGAAGACCATAAAGACCCATACTCGGGAGTTGATAATGGAAAGTCGTAACTTTTCTTTTTGGAGTTGGGGAAGTCCTGAATCAATCCATATTCGGGTATTTGATGAAAGACCAGGAGTACTTTTCTGCCATTAATATAAGTATTTAACAGGAGACCAGAAATCCACTTCTGGTAATGACAGAAGTCCCGGACTAACCCATATTTAGGTATTAAGATAGAAGACCAGAAATCCACTTCTAGTAATAATAGAAGTCCTGAACCATCCCAGATTCAGGTATTAAGATAGAGGACCAGAAATCCACTTCTGGTAATAATAGAAATCCTGAACCATCCCGAATTCAGGTATTAAGATTGAAGACCAGAAATCCACTTCTGGTAACAATAGAAGTCCTAAACCATCCCATATTCAGATCCTAAGATAGAAGACCAGAAATCCAGTTTAGGTAATAATAGAAGTCCTAAACTAACCCAGATTCAGGAATAAAGATAGAAGACTAGAAATCCACTTCGGGCAATAATAGAAGTCCTGGACCAACCCAGAGTTAGGTATTAAGATAGAAGACCAGAAATCCGCTTCTGATAATAATAGAAGTCCTGAACCATCCTAGATTCAGGTATTAAGATGGAAGACCAGAAATCCGCTTCTGGTAATAATTTATAAAGGAGGAGTTGTATGTACTTTGTAGGCCAGTCTCTGGGCTGTTGATGGCTAAGGCATGGGATGAACGTGCTTTGTGAGCCACTCTGTGGGCTTTTGCTTGTTGGAGTAGAGGATTGACGTGCTTTATGAGCCATTCTCTGGGCTTTTGCTCCCTTCTCTGGGAGGAGCCATAAGTAGAGGTATAGCGTGATCTTTTGCGATCAGAGGCAGAGCGTGCTCTTCTACGAGTAGAGATAGGGCGTGCTTGTTGTTCCCTTTTGCTAGATACGAGGAACATAAGTAGAGGTAGGACGTTCTCTTCTACGAGCAGAGATAGGATGTGGTTAGTTTATAGCAGAGGCAGGGCGTACTCTTTTATAAGCTGAGGCATGACGTGCTAATTAGATGCTCCGTCCCGACCGTTTCTAGCGTGGATCGGAAGCTTATGCTTTTGATGCTTTGACCTGGTCCTTTCTAATTTGAACGATGTTAAAGGCTTACGCACCACCACTCTTCGAGTGGTGTCTTGCCCCAGCCAACTCTTTGACGACAAGATTTTTTATCCTTGGTAATTCGTCCCTTCTAGGGTTATTTCAAATTTTGAGAAGGTTTTCATTCCCTTACTTTTGTGAGTATTCTTGGAGAAGACCTTTCTTTATTCATTTGTCATAGAAAAGTATGGTCTTAAGTGTTCCTATTTCCACGTCCTTGGTACGAGATCATGATTTGGTTTGCAAAGGAAGGTTATAGGTATGACTTTTTGATGAAGGATTAAGGGTCCTTCCCAGTTTTGGCCAAGCGGACCATCCGACGGATATTTTCTGTTGGCCATTACCCATCGCAAGACTAAATCTCCCTTTGTGAATGTTCTAGTTTTAACCCTTGAGTTGTAGTACTTAGTGATATTCTTTTGGTACTCAACCATTCTAATCGTGGCCTCATCTCTTAATCCCTGTACCAGGTCTAAGAATTCTTTCTTCAACTCCTTATTAAAGTTAAACCCATAAGCTATTCTTTTGTGCGAGGGGATCTTAACTTCGATTGGAAGTATAGCTTCACATCTATACGTTAGAGAATATGGAGTATGTCATGTTGCCATTTCGGTAGAAGTTCTATATGACCAAAGGACTAAAGGTAATTCTTCTGCCCAATTTCCTTTAGCTTATTTAGTCGTTTCCTGAGAATTGTCTATATGGTTTTGTTTGCATCTTCGATATCCACATTTTCCCTTGGATGTGCTATTAAGTAAAAACTCAAATGTTCCCACTCTTATCACAAAATCGTGTGAATTCCTTGCTTTCGAATTGTGTTCCGTTGTCTGATATGATCTTGTAAGGAATTCCAAAGAATGTTACGATATTATTTAGTACAAATCTCAACACCTTCTTAGATGTGATGGTTGGAAGGGGTTCTGCATCTACCTATTTGGTGAAATAATCAATAGCTACTATAGCATACTTAGCTCCTCCTCTAGAGATTGGAAGGGATCCAATCAGGTCTATTCCCCATACATCAAAAGGTCATGGACTTGAGATGGTGGTTTAGTCACTTGGGGGTAGTCGGGGTATTTTAGAATACCTTTGGCATTTCTTGAATTTCTTGACATACTCAATGTCTTGTTTTACCATCTTTAGCAAGTAGAAGCCTTGTCGCATGGCTTTCTTAGCTAATTTAATCTCGTTGGAATGATCTCCATATAAACCTTCATGTGCTTCTTTCAATGATCTGAGACGGTCTTCAAGGCTTATGCACCTTAGGTAGGGGAGCGAGTGTCCTTTAAAAAGCACCTTATTCATAATTATGAATGTAGGGGCTTGATGTCTTATCTTCCTTGCATCTTTTTTATTGTTAAATAGGACCCCATTTAGAAGAAAATTCACGATAGGAGCCATCTAGAATTTTCGTAATGGTATCCCATTTTAGATGGAAAAGGTTCCTCATCAATTGAAACCCCCTTACCTATTTCCTTTTCCTTTTCCAAGGCTTGGGATCTAGTTAAGACTAATAACTCCTTTCCCATTTTAGGTTCCTCTTTCTCAATGATAGGACTTTACTGATATTCCACAGGGATTATTCAAGTCCTGGGTGCTCCTCGAGAGCTAGCCAATTTTGTTAATAAGACGGCTTGAGAGTTCTCCCCTCCTAAGATTTGATGTATTGAAAAATATTCAAACTGAGAAATCATCTTTAGTATTCATTTCACATATAAGGCCAACCAAGGTTTGGTAGGTTTGCTCGATTTGATTTACCATCAGCTATGAGTAGCTAATGATCTCAATCTGGGGTTTCTTTAACTATAGCGCTAGAATTAGCCCTGCTATCATTGACTCGTACTCTGCTGCATTATTTGCTGTTGCAAAACCCAGTTTCATTGCCTAATGTAAGCGATTCCCATCAAGGGTAATTATTAGTGAAAATTAGGCACACATCCCTAAAAGAAAACTTAATTAGGCTCCCATCCGGTCATAAACTTATTATAAATTAGGTCCCTATTTTTCAAAAGTAGTGAAAAAATGAATAAAAAAACACATAAATTATAATTTAATTAAATTATGCATTCGACAAAAAAATCGCTCCAAAAAAATCAAAAAACACGGAAAAAACAGCGAAAAATGCAGTTAAATGCATAATGTTATGAAAGAATTCCAATTACTTGCATATATATGTGCACGTATTCCAGTGTTGCATCCGCGTTCGATTTTTTTGCATATTTCTGTGTAAGTATTGCATCATTCATGCATAAAAATATGCAATATTTCATAACAGTGCAACTCAGTTCATTTTTATTTGCATTCAAGTGTGCAAGTAAATCCGAAACATGCACATATGTGTGCAACATACCTGTAGGAAAATTGTTAGTATAATTTCCTTTATGCAATAACTGCATATATGTATGCAAGTATTGGAAATACTTGCATACATATATGAATTTTTTTTTTCTTAGCGTGGACTTCTACTATTATTTCCAGATTTTAGAAATTCTTTAATTTTTTTATCACTAGCGCACTTTTTTTGGGAAGAAAATGCAGGAGGCATAACAAAATAAGTAGCAGGCGGAACCATGAAAGTAGGATGTGGATCCTACAAAAAAGGAAGCGGGAATTCAAAAATAAGGGGTGGGTTTATATCATAAACTATGACCGGATGTGAGCCTTATTTTGAAACTTAATAGGGACTTGTCAAAACGTACCCTAATTATTATATACCCTGCCCTTGCTCCATGTTCGTTCAAGGCTACATCTACGAACAACTTCCACTTAGCATTTAGGTCGTTTTCCATTGTGGATTGTTTTGTAATGAGACTCGTACACTCATTTAAAAAATCTCGAGAGCCTTCCACTTGATCGCTGCCCAAAGGTGGAACTCAATTTCACATTGGCTAAGGTTAATTCCCCATCTTACAAAGCTTCCTGAGGTTTTCGGCTTACAGAAAACTTGCTTAAGTGTAAAGTTGGTCAAAACCTTAATGTAATGTGCCTGGAAGTAGCCCTTGAGTTTCTGTGCTGTAAGTATGAGACAATTAGCTAACTTTTCCATTACGGTATACCGGGCTTTCGCATCTTTTAGCCTTTTTCTAACATAATAAAATGGGTGTTGGGTTTCGTCACCTCCCTTTATGAGGACCGAACTTACCGGATATTCTGAGACAGCCATATAAAGGTATAGACTTTCCTCTTTCTCGGGCTGGATAATATCAGGGGCTTCCCAATGTGATCCTTTAATTCTTGGAACACTTTTCTACATTCCTCATTCCATTCAAAGTTCTTCTTTTTCCTTATGACATCAAAGAAATGGACGCACTTGTCAATGGCATTGGAAATAAACCGACCGAGGGTTGCTACTTTTCCATTTAAGCTTATGACTTCTTTGCTTGGTTTGGGTTCCTCCATATCTTTTATGGCTTGGATTTGATCAGGACTAGCCTCAGTACCATGTTCACTGACCACATACCCGAAGAACTTTCCTAACTGAACTCCAAAATAACACATTTGCAAGTTTAAATTCATTTGGTAACCTCTCAAGATGTTGAACATTTCCTCTAGGTCTTCCATATGGCTTTCCGCTTTGGCGGATTTTACTAGCATGTCATCCACATACACCTCCATGTTCGGTCCTATTTGATCCTGGAACATTCTGTTAACCTGAAAAGTTGGTGTGACTTAAGCAGATTCTTTATGTGGATGTTGCGGAAATATATGTGATAAGATCACTTGTTTGCTACAATAGTTATGCAAATAAATATGAACTAATATTATATATCATAGATAAATAAAAGAAATAACTAAAGTGACACCAGGAATTTTATACTAGTTTGTACTTCCCGTCCTACGTACAATCCCGAAGCTCCTCTTCAGAATTCACTAACAACGCCCTCACTTCACTCGGAGGAATAGGTCAACAATACACCCGAGCACCAACAAGGATGTCCCCGCCTGAGCACCAACACAGGACTTTAACAATTACTAAAAGAGTTTGACCTCTGGATGTGTTCTTTGAATCAACACTGAATAGTCAACATTTAAGTACACCCTTCCTATAATCTTATCCTCAAGTATTTGATGTGTATGTGAAGATTGAAGGAAGTATATTATTTATTGAATCAAGAAATATGAAATAAATTCAATGATTCAATGGGCAACTAGAATATTAGAGAGCTTTTGAAAGCAGTAGAATGCAGAAATAAGATCAAGAGTTTAGAATATATTTGGAGAGAATTCAGTGATTTGGAAATACGATTTTGAAGTGTATTTATAGGTGTAGAAAAGTAGTAATCTTTCACGAAGAGTTCCTACGAAAATTTGCATCCATTTCTGTTCATAATCGAAGAGGAATCTCTTCATGAAAGGAAGCGACTCTTCATAAAAATGACTATTAATCTCTGATCAATCGATTGGTATGAAAATCACTAGTCAACTGGTTAAGAATGAAAATCGTATATATATATATATATATATTTAAATATGCTCATAAACTACCTTTACTAGACTTTTGGTATCTGAGCATTCGATTGGTCCTTTTTATACCAGTTGACTGGTTATAGAAACCAGTCCGACTTCAGTTGGTTTTAGAGCATATATACATATATACATATATATATATATATATATATATATATATATATATAAATCTGAAATTTCATGCATTCGTGTTATATTTTGAGGATAGATTTTAACATATATCTAACACGACTTAATACTTATACATATATATATATATATATATATATATATATATATAATCCTAGCTTCTTGACATGATTTTCATCGATCTTCTTTTTGTTGTCATTAATCGAAATTCTTGTGAATCAACATTCTCCCCCTTTTCGATTAATGACAACATGTTGCATTCTTGTTAAAATGTTGAATTTCTCCCCAAAATGTATGACTATATATATTTTTAGCCCCCCCCTGAATTTCTACAACATTTTGTTAGTTCATAAACAAACTTACCGTGCGGATTCCTGCAACAAAATGTTAGCAAATATTTATTCAATGCATGAATGAGTAAATTCATTATTGTAAGCATATTCAATATATTAAATACTTATAGATTATACCATTCTCCCCCTTGGTCATCGATTAAAAACATTAAATAATATGATCGCATAGTAATCGATATATAAAGAGAAGATATATAAGGAGAACTATATAGGCTTATAAAACTTTATATGAAACAATTCCTAGCTCTCTTCAAAGCTTAAAAAAAGAATTTTCTAACAATGGTTTGGGTAATATTTTTGCAATCTGATTTTCAGAATTCACAAATTCTAGATTTATAATTTGTTTTTCAATATTGTCTCGCAGGAAAGGATGTCTTATTTCAATACGTTTTGTTCTAGAATGATTTACCGGATTTTTGGATAAATTTATTGCACTTGTATTGTTGTAATAAATTGTTAGGTTGTTTAAATTAACATTGAAATCCTTTAGTGTTTGTTGCATATATATAACTTGAGCACAAGCTAATGCTGCAGATAAGTATTCAGCTTCGCATGTTGAAAGTGATACTGATTATGTTTCTTGCTGAACCAAGATATCAGTGACCTACCAATGAAATGACAAGTACCACTTGTACTTTTGCGATCCACACGTGATCCTCCAAAATCAGCATCACTATATGAGACTAATTCAAAGAAGCAATCTTTCAGATAGAAAAATCCAAAATCTTTGGTACTACTAAGATAACGTAATATATGTTTCATTGCTCGTAAATGAGATTTTTTTTGGACTAGCTTGAAAACGCATAGATACACAAAAACTCATCATTATATCTGGTCTACTAGATGTTAAATAAAGAAGTGAACCTATCGTACTTAGATATAATTTTTGATCGACATTCTTACCATTTTCATCCTTTTCTAAATGTGTCGTTGTACTCATAAGAGTAGGTTACTTGAAGTATTTTCTATTCCAAAATGTTTTATTAAGTTACTGCAATACTTTTCTTGATTTATGAAAATTCCATTTGAAAGTTGTTTAATTTGTAGTCCAAGAAAATAAGATAGTTTGCCCATATGTGACATTTCAAATTCACTTTTCAATATTTCTGAGAATTCTTAACATAATTTTTCATTAGTTGACCCAAAAATAACATCATCAACATAAATTTGAACTATCAAAATATCTTTATGATTTCGTTTTATAAGCAGCATTTGATCAACCTTGCCGATTTGAAATCCTGAACTTATTAAATAGTTTTTAAGATGTTCATACTTATTAAATAGTTTTTAAGATGTTAATACCATGCACGAGGTGCTTGTTTAAGCCCATATAATGCCTTTTTCAATTTATAAACACGGAAAGGATATTTTTCATGTGCAAATAGTGGTGGTTGTTAAACATATACTCCTTCTTTAATAAAACCATTTAAAAATGCAACTTTTACATCCATTTGATATAATTCAAAATTATGATAACCACCATAGGCTAATAAAATTTATATTGCTTCTAGTTTAGCAACTGGAGCAAATGTCTCTTCATAGTCTATGCCTTCTTCTTGATTATAACCTTGTGCAACTAGTCTGGCTTTATTTCTGGTTATATTTCCTAACTCGTCAACTTTGTTTTTATAAACCTACTTAGTACCAATAACAGCTTGATATTTAGGTTTTGGAACTAATTCCCATACGTCATTACACTCAAACTGGTTTAATTCTTCTTGCATTGCTATTATCTAGTTTTCATCTATAGATGCTTCTTTTGTGTTTTTAGGTCCATTGTAACAACTCGGATTGTCAGAACCAATATAAAAATTTATTTTAGTTATATTAATGGATTTTGAATATTTAAAATGATTTATTTTAAATAATAATGACTAAAAATTTATTTAAATCGAAGTTAGAATGTATAACTTTATTTTAATTATAAAACGAAATAGAAATGGTGCGGTAGTTAGAAAATTCGATTTTAAATTTCAATTAAATGTACAGAATTCTAAATAAATCAAATTTCAGTAAAACAAGAAATATTTGAATCTGTTTAATTATATATTTCTAACGAATGTGAAAAATCTAGATTTCATCATATAAATTAAAAGTTATGACCATTTGAAAATTTAAAATAGTCACTATGGAATTTATATATATTTTAGAATAATATATCGCCCTTAAAAATAGCCACATTGCAAACGACCCCCATTTTCAACAAAACCACCTTTTTTGGATCTGCAATGTCAAATTATTGCTAGATTCCAATTTTCGTAATTTTTGGAATTAATATGTGAGCGTGGCAACTGTAAATGTGTTTTGTCAATTTTAGTTGAATTGGATCGACCAGAAAAAGGTCATTTTTCAAACGGTCTCCATATTCGATGAAATTAGTTTTGTTAGGAGCGTATCATCAAAGCATAGCTAGATTTATTTTTCTATAATTTTCGGAGTCCGTACGTGACCTCAATAAATTAAAATGTAAGTTTAAAATTCAAAATTTTGTTTTATATTTTAATTTAAAGACAAACTGATCGAAACAGTCGAATTGGCTTACGAAACATATCCTATCGTGTTCGGAATGGGGCTATTTTGCTAGGGGCAACAGTCGTTGGGTTTGATTTGGAGTTCGAAGATTAAACAAGTTAATTTCGAAAAATAAAATAAATAAATAAATACCCTAGAAATTGCACATAACCCTAACCCTCATTTTCCTTCGCCAGTTCCCGTTTGAAGGCTAATATCGCTCCAATTTTCCTCTCTAAATTCCACAATATCCATTCAATAAAATTCGAAATTGTAAAAAAGAAATTGTAGAGAAAAGGGAGATCTTTAAATCTATATAAATATGGTCGGTTTTCAACAACAACTGAGCATGAATTCCTGTCATGAACTCACATCGTCCGTGACTAATTTCTGACCCTAGATGGCGATCGAACTCGCGCAAATCATGGGCGTGGGGGGCGTACCCAAGGCGGAGGGTGTGGGGGCCTTGGATGATCGGACAGTGGCTCAAGGAAGGCAAGCGAGGAAGCATTGAGGAACGACGGTTTCCAGGTGTGATACAAAGAAGAAGGAGCAGCCTAGGTTTTTTAATCCCCTAATCAATGTGATTAGTGTTAAATTAGGATTTAATTATTATTAGTTAGTGAATTAAGCAATTAAATGTTTAAACCCTTGTATTTTGTTCAAACTGAATCAGAATTTCGCAAAACTGAATTCATTGGGATCATGGAATCGAACACTTCGCAATGCAACAGTCCGGAACAGAAACAGAAGCAGATGCAAATTTTGATTAAATTAAAAATCGGGTTTAATTTAATTAAAATAAACACTTTTAGTGATTTCAAAACCGACCATAGTGAGAAATCTTTCTCACTCACTTCTTTTGTTTTGTAATATCATAGGTTGCAGACGGGGCTTAGTAGCTCCTGACACTACTTTTTGTACAAACTTTGGAAGATTTGTGTGATATGATTGTGATGTGAATAATATATATTTATATATATATATATGCAATTTGAATAATATACATATGCGATTTGAATAAAATATATATGCGATGTGAATAATATATATATATATATATATGCGATTTGAATAAAATATATATGCGGTGTGAATAATATATATATGCGATGTAAATGAAATATATACATGTGATGTGAATAAAATATATATATGAGATGTGAATTAAATATAAATGCGTTGTGAATAAAATATACATATGTGTTGTATTAAAATATAAATGCATTGTGAAATTACATATATACGTTGTGAAGTAAAATATACATATGCATTGTATAAAATTATATATGCAATATATAAAATGTTCATGCTATAGAATAGCTATTAGTTCGTTAAAAATATGATTATTAACGTATATATGGAATATATAAAATTGTCATGATATGGAATAATTATTTGATTGTTGAAAATAAAATTTTAGCACATATATGCACCACATAAAATTGTCATGTAATGGAATATTCATTTTTGATTTAAAATTGAAATGGAAGTTGGAATCGTTCATAAAATGAATTTATAAACGATTTATAAAATACATTTTAAATGGAAATCGATGATATATATATTATATTATATTATATTATATATAACGGCCTGAATAGAACACGTCGCCCCGCGACCGTTCGCGAATTTCGACCATTGACTTCGAATTGATGTTACAGGAGATCTGACCGTCGGATTTTCCAAAAACTAGAACCGTTGGGTTCGTATCGAAAAGAGCATTCCATTGAATATAAAAGATTTGAAATCTAACGGTTCAATTTGGAATTACGTCCAAATCAAATTTGGAAAAGGTCGCTATGGATGCAGTTCGGTGGCCGTTATTGCAAACTGACTGTATGGGCCTTGCTAAAATTATTAAAAATATTAATAATTTGAGTAAAATCATAATAAATGCTTTGGAAAGAACTTGGATGACAAATTCCACGTTTGTAAAGATAAAAATATATATTTTTATCAAAATGAACAAGTTAATAACTAGAAAGATAATCCAACATTTTTAAATAAATAAATTGTATTTGTGAATGGTTTATTCTAACCAAAATTTTCCAATGAATGAATTGGAATGGATTTGAATAGAAATCATCTTCGGAATATTTTGATATTGGATTTCGTGATTATACGGATATTGTTGAGGAATTTGGAAGATATATATATCGTTATTCCCAATACGATATCAATTGGTTTCAGAATTTGATGTTGAATATAAGCCGATATTATTTCTATTCAGAGCCTTATATTTAATATCAAATTGGATTTTGGGGTTTATAGCGAACAATGTTCTAAATAACATTAGTTCTTTAACCCAATTAACAATGAAGATATGATTTGGAATTTATAAATCTTTTTATTAAGATTTAACGGAAATTTTCCAAAGTAAATTTTTCCAATTTAATAAAAGAAATTGGAAGAGAATGGAATTCGACTTGGTAATAATCGAGATGAGCTTCTGTAAAGGAAGACCATGTAATGACCCATACATTTGACGGTGTAATAATTAACTTATTTAATTATTTAAATAATGAATATATTATTTAATCGATGACGTTAGAACGTATGATTATATTATAATTAAAATCGAGCTCGAAATGGCGCTGCAGTTCGTAAATTGGCTATTCGAACTTCAACTGAATGTACAGGATTCGTTTTAAATCGGATTTCTGTGAAACAAGAAATGTACGGAGCTGGTGAAGTATATTTTTCTAATGGAAGAGAAGAATCGGGATTTCATTGTGTAGATTTTGATTTGTGTCCAAATCAAATTTTAAAATAGTCGCTATAGAATCATTTATAGACCGTAACGGTTTATTCGATATAACTAGATATCGGGTTTGAATTCAGATAAGGTTCTTTTGAGACATAGAGATAATTTAATTTTTTAGAATTTTACTGTAATTTTTAATTAATTAAATAAGCAACTTTTTGTTTGGAGTATTTTGCACCCTGTGATCAACGTTTCGGGATTTCACAGAATAAGCTAACCTACCGGTATTATTATATTTTTGCGATCGTGGAACCGAGCTCGATACCACAGTATCTTGATTTCCGTCCGTAGTGGCTCGTACTCGAACAAAGTTTGACATGACGGTGTACTGTTCATATACATTCTTTTTGAAAATAAAAATAAATAAAACCTACCTGAATATCAGACCAAGACATACGAGCAAATATGGTACCTCCGACAACATAACTGCAATAACAAAAATATATATATGTAAAGTAATCAATGCCTTCAGGGCTAAGTTGAGTTTCTGTACCCCATCCCTTCACATAGAGCCTTATTGTATGGTCAATTCTAATACTGTACGTAAGCCTGGAGTTCCTTATACTTAACTGCTAAGAATATAATTTCCCGTCGGAAACAGAGATTTTTATCGCGGTTATAAGTCCTTACTTCGTAGCGAAGTTTAGTATAATAATATTTTATTTATAACCTTACCTTATAAATAACAGCAGCAACTTAAACCCTAGGATGTTTACACGCGCAGTCAACAATAATAAGTGCCGCCACATAATAAAATCAATGGCCGATATCTTATCATCTTGCGTCCAATTTTCTTCCACTTTCCTCACTAAATCACAAAGCTTTCTTCAACATTTCTATCTAGTTCAGGGTGATCTTCTCATCGACCGGAGGAGATCGATTTTTGGTCAGTATTGTGGCCCGTCTAGGCCCATGGAGTGTCGTCGATTCAAGGCGAACTGGAGGAGCAGGAGGGGGACGAGTTGATCAGGACATGGGGTGTAGGCTAAGTAGGTGATGACGAGTGATGTGGCAATGATGATAGTCTGGCGGAGTGTCAGAAACTAGTGTGGTGGTGCTGGAGTTGCTGGTGTGGTGGGTATCGAAGAAGTGCATGTAACAAAGGGTGGCAGTAGTTCCATAGGGGGGCTAAAATGATCGGTGGATGAAATAGTTAAAGAAGTGGGGGGAGAAAGGTGCGTTGAAGTGGGTAGTTCTGAAAGGCGTTGCTAGTCAAGAAGATGGAGTTTTCCTGTTGTGAATATTGTGAATGGAGAAGTAAAGGAGGCCAGACAGTTCAAAAACGTGAAGAGTAAATAAAACAAAGAAGGGAGGAAAAGGCTTCTTTTCATGTTGGCACTAAAGTTTGGGCATATTGTTTTGGAACCGTGAATGTGTGAGGAGCATCAGACTTTTTGCTGGTGAGTAGTATCGTATGTAAGGAAGCGTCACACGTAGGGAAGCAAGGAGAGGAAGAGTGGATTTAAGCTGCATACATTTGGTGGGGAGAAATACCAAGCAAGGAAGAACAGTGGAAGTTGTTTACAGAAGTCAAGTTGGGCGTCTGAGTAGTTGGCAAACGAAGAAGGAGGAAAATGCCGAAAAATGGGTTCGTTTTTATGAAACAGACGTAAGGGAAGTTTTCAAGGTGCAGTCAGGAAAGAAGTAATATGTGGGGGACTGGATTAGGTAGTGAGTTGGGCTAGCGGGCCTCAAAGGAAAGAAGGAAAATAACAAAAGGGGAATTTTCAAATGGTGAGCACGTTTTAACTTGTGAAAACCTGGAGAAGTTTGGACGGGCACTATAGAATTGAGTATCATTCTTTTCAAGACAGGAGTACAAATGAAAAAGGGGAACAAGGCAGTATAACGTGGAGAAATTAGCGGGAGTAGACTGTTTTAATTCATGCGTGAAAAACAAGGACACTGGGAAACAAAGGCAAAAGCAAAGTAAAAGGAAAGCGGGGTTTCCCATTCATGAAAGCGGGATGACTTACGAAGCAGTGAAGTCAAGGTAAATGTTAGCCATGATTGAATAGTAAGCGGACGTGAAAAAGCAAAGTAGAACATGGGCTTGTCTGTGTGAAGCAGTGGGAATTGGTGGTTTGAAACGAAGAGCAGCCCTAACATGGAAATTTACAAAAGGTTAACAGAATCCGACGAACCAAGTTATATTGGAATCGCGGTAACGAGCGGAATACTATGGAACAGATTTAACGGTAACCAAACCGTTCAACGAATCAAATCAAAGACAGTTATCGTTATTTAACGATGATCGTCCAATGTGAGTAAAACTCACCAACTCTGAACAGTTATATTTTTATAACGTACTTTTAGAACTGTTAGATATTGATTGACTGTTGTGTGTAGATTGGTTGATTGAACTGCTAGTCAGTTAATTGAAATTATATATATATATATATATATAAATATATATATATATATATATGCCATTAAATATTGATGTTGTTTATCAGAACATTTCATATTGAAATGAAATTGATGTATATTATACTGTGTAACATCTGTGGATACAGGGATACAGGTTGGAGGGATCCGACTGGATTCCTCAAAATTTATTTTACTGTTTTCATATATTGTGATATATGATGTGATGTATATCTGTTATGGGTTATGTGTGTTAGAATAATATTTATCATTTGGTATTCGATATTTTAAATATCATAAGAAACCCTGGGATGTAAAAAGGAATATTTCAATGTATATTGAAATAAAGGAATTTTATAAAATCTACCGATTGTATAAAAGGAAATAAAATTGAAAATAAAGCAATTATAAAATCATAGGATATTATAAAGGAGGATATTTGTTTAGAAAACAAATAGGATATTATAAAAAGGAAAACGTTATTAAAAGGGAAAATCTTTGTAAATCAATAAAGTAATCGAATATTAGTATTCGAAAGGAGTTAATCAAAAAGGAGTTGAATCAAATAAGTTATTCAGTTAGAGTTAACCAGTTAGAGTTAATCAGTTAGAGTAAATCAATTAGAGTCAAATCGAACTAGAGTTATTCAAATATAGTTAATCGAATATTAGTTATTCGAATAAGAGTTAATCAAATAGAGTTAAAACAATATTAGAAACTGACTAGAGATTAGTTAAGTCGAATGGTTTTCTGAGTGTGGATCTGATGTTGGTTTCGGCCTTCGGGGTTTATACTTAGAGAATTGTTCTCTTACTAGTTTACAGTTAGGGACTAATAGTTGTGGAATGGTAGTGATGCGTGAATGAGGATTGGAAATGTTTTCCCATGTTAATAACTTATATTTTCTAAATCATAGAAAATAAGGAATGTGGATATATATATATGTATGTTTTGATGATTGGATCGGTAATTCCATTTGGAATTTAGATCGTTGTTTGTACACCGACATGTTTTCATTGATAGTTAAATCACAGACTATCAAAGTTTGACCATTTTAACGTTGTTAATATGGAGAGACCGGTTGGATTCTTATCCAAAGAACCACTCTGTATTGGCATAAGCGTTGCGAATATGCCGAAGAAAATGGAAGACGGAGTAAAGTGCAAGGGCTGTTGTATAAATCTTAGATAACAATGGACTAAGATGGATGTACTGAATAGTGCCTTCGGTTTCGTTCAATCCCAGAATGAACGTAAATGGACGAATGTCTGACAAATTATTTCCAATGATCGAATGGAGTGGTCTGTATAAATATATATGGTTGCAACGGATTTAGCATAACATCCAGAATATTTGTGTAAACCAATTAATGATTAACGGATTTGATAATGTGGCATTCACAGTGATCGTGTTATCAATGAATGGAAAGTAATCGTAACCTCTGGCCTCAACAACTGGTAAATGACAAAAATCGGGCAGGCAACATGGCTAAGTCGGTCGCACCGAAGTAGGGTGTATAATCACCTATCTAGAGAATATTCATTTGCTTCTTTAATCTATCAATGTTGTCCCATATATATATATATACGGGAAACGGTTGCTGATCCCAACCGTTGGTGATGTACATTCGATACACTCAAGCGAAATGAGTGGTCGGTCATATGTGGGTGAGTTACAAGATGTTCTTGTTGAACTCCAGTGTATCGTTCCTAGAGTACACTGATCAAAAGGTGGTTCCATACCTTGTCATAGTTGGAAACCCATTACCCAATATGTGCTTGCGGTTTTGATTGTGTACTATATATGTGGAACGTGAGATGAAAGCGTTTCTGCAAGATGATTACTATACTGTGGTTGATAGACATTATTATAATATCAAAAAGTTTGATATAAAGATATTTTGGATTCTCATAAGGGAAAAACCCGTTCCGTTATACGGCGTGGTCTTATGCGATATTGTTTACTTGTTTAAACCGTTTAAACTGTTTTACTCATACCAGTCCCATAACTGACCCGGAGTTTATTTTGTTTTGTTTTCCCTAAACTCTTGGGTGCCTAATTTGTACGGGCAGTCAAGTAGTCAGGATTTTACAGATACACTTGGAGGGCTTGGAGCAGGAGGCTTCAAGATTCTATAGCTATTATTATTTCCGCTGTTGTTGTAAGTGTTCTGCAATGCTATTGTATACATATACTGTTTGTATTTCAAAAGTTATGTTATATTTTATTCGTTCCACCGTGAGATTCGTGTTACTCTGATGATGATGTTCTTCTTCTTCTTCTTCTATTCTACTAGTTCTATCTTATCTATCCTCACCCTCTATCTTCTTTCTGTTAATTTCCTGAATTTTCAGTGCAATTTGGGGTTGGACTTGTGTTATTTAGTCTGCTCAAATTGGACTGGATTTTCGGGTCATTACAGTTGGTATCAGAGCTTAAGGTTAAGTATTACCTTGGCCCTGTGGCGTAACTCAGTAGAGATGGGGTTAGTAATACCCTAGATTGAGTTGAGTGTATATATACGAGTGAACGTATTTGTTATCAAATATAAAAATTTGTTTTATATTGTGGAGCTTTATTGGTTGAGTGGCTTATGAATTCTAGTCGATGGTGGGGCACCACAATATCGATAAGGGTTTCTAAACACTCGAATACGAGGGGTCGACACGGTCTGTTTTGAAAATGGGTGAATGAAGTAATTTTACCCGAATTATATTTTGATATAAAGAATGGTTAAGATTTGAATCATTATAGTATATTGGATGTGTTGATTGTTATATAATCGAATGAGATTATAATTGAAATGGTTATATAAATGACCAAGTAGAATTCATATAAGTATAATATATGAGAATTTTAAAATCCTGGGAGATTTTAAATGTGTTTACAAACATTGGAAGGATATTTTGAAATAGTTTCAAAATGGGAAATGTTTAAGAATGGTTTTGAAAATGATATAGTATTGAACTCACTTTTATAACTGGAAAATAACCCTGATGAGTGTGGCCACATCATCAGTGTTCATTTTCGAGTTCTAAGTGACGGATTACTACCAAATGTTTTGTTTTTGAATTGTTGAGGAAAACAAGTTGTTTAGAAAATTCAAAGGTTTTGAATTGGTACTATGGTTTCGAATTAATTTGGAATGAACCCAGGAATTTGAAGTTTGAAATCTAAATTTAACTTATGAAGTTAAATGGATTAAAATAGTGAAAGTGAATAATAAATTAGAATTTAACTTTGACTAAGTTAAATGAAACTGGAATTGATTAGTGAATAATCTGGAATGGGATTGAGTTGATGAGTTAAGTGTTGAAATTTTGATATTGGGGTCTGAATGAAATCTGACTTGTATAAGTGAACGATTGAAAGTATGAATAAACTGATTAGAGTTTGATTGGAATGACATTTATATATGTGAGTTGATAGCAGATGGAAAGGACATAATGATATACCCGACAAAGAGGTACAAGTTTATATTTGATATGAGTTTGGAATTTATGAGCCGATTTGGCAAGCCGCTTGGCTGTTTGATTTTCTTTTGGTTGGAGAAGGTCTAGAGAGGCGAGTTGGAGTTTTACAGATAGGGCTGTACAAAGGAGGTTATGGCGAAATTTTCTGAAAATTTAAAGGGTTAGAAAATCTTCAGAATTTTTGAAAATTTAGGTTAGTCGGAAGGAATTAATATTTTAGTCAATATTAATTGGTTCAGTTGAAATCAGAAATAAGGGGTAAACAATTCTTAGGAATTCCAATAGATAGGGTCGTCCTCTAACTTAGCAATTTCGAGGACGAAATTATTTTAAGTGGGGAAGAATGTAATGACCCGGATATTTGACGGTGTAATAATTAACTTATTTAATTATTTAAATAACGAATATATTATTTAATCGACAATGTTAGAACGTATAATTATATTATAATTAAAATCGAGCTCGAAATGGCGCTGCAGTTCGTAAATTAGCGATTAGATCTTCAACTGAATGTACAGGATTCGTTTTAAATCGGATTTCTGTGAAACAAGAAACGTACGGAGCTGGTGAAGTATATTTTTCTAATGGAAGAGAAAAATCGGGATTTCATCGTGTAGATTTTTATTTGTGTCCAAATCAAATTTTAAAATAGTCGTTATAGAATCATTTATCGAACGTATCGGTTTATTCGATATAACTAGATATCGGGTTTGAATTTAGATAAGGTTCTATTGAGACATAGAGATAATTTAATTTTTTAGAATTTTACTATAATTTTTAATTAAATAAGCAACTTTTTGTTTGGAGTATTTTGCACCCTGTAACCAATGTTTCGGGATTTCACAGAATAAGCTAACCTACCGGTATTATTATATTTTTGGGATCGTGGAACCGAGCTCGATACCACAGTATCTTGATTTCCGTCCATAGTGGCTCGTACTCGAACAAATTTTACATGACGTTGTACTGTTCATATACATTCTTTTTGAAAATAAAAATAAATAAAACCCACCTGAATATCAGACCAAGACATACGAGCATATATGGTACCTCCGACAACATAACTGCAATAACAAAAAAAATATGTAAAGTAATCAATGCCTTCAAGGCTAAGTTGAGTTTCTGTAACCCGTCCCTTCACGTAGAGCCTTATTGTATGGTCAAGTCTAACACTGTACGTAAGCCTGGAGTTCCTTATACTTAACTGCTAAGAATATAATTTCCCATCGGAAACAGAGATTTTTATCGCGGTTTTAAGTCCTTACTTCGTAGCGAAGTTTAGTATAATAATATTTTATTTATAACCTTACCTTATAAATAACAGCAGCAACTTAAACCCTAGGATGTTTACACGCGCAGTCAACAATAATAAGTGCCCCAACATAATAAAATCAATGGCCGATATCTTATCATCTTGCGTCCAATTTTCTTCCACTTTCCTCACTAAATCACAAAGCTTTCTTCAACATTTCTATCTAGCTCAGGGTGTTCTTCTCATCGACCGGAGGAGATCGATTTTTGGTCAGTATTGTGGCCCGTCTAAGCCCACAGAGTGTCGTCGATTCAAGGCGAACTGGAGGAGCAGGAGGGGGTCGAGTTGATTAGGACATGGGGTGTAGGCTGAGTAGGTGATGACAAGTGATGTGGCGATGATGATGGTCTGGCGGAGTGTCAGAAACTAGTGCGGTGGTGCTGGAGTTGCTGTTGTGGTGGGTATCAAAGAAGTGCATGTAACAAAGGGTGGCAGTAGTTCCATAGGGGGACTAAAATGATCGGTGGATGAAATAGTTAAAGAAGTGGGGGAGAAAGGTGCATTGAAGTGGGTAGTTCTGACAGGCGTTGCTAGTCAAGAAGATGGAGTTTTCCTATTGTGAATATTGTGAATGGAGAAGTAAAGGAGGCCAGACAGTTCAAAAATGTGAAGAGTAAATAAAACAAAGAAGGGAGAAAAAGGCTTCTTTTCATGTTGGCACTAAAGTTTGGGCATATTGTTTTGGAACCGTGAATGTGTGAGGAGCATCAGACTTTTTGCTGGTGAGTAGTATCGTATGTAAGGAAGCGTCACACATAGGGAAGCAAGGAGAGGAAGAGTGGATATAAGCGGCATACGTTTGGTGGGGAGAAATATGAAGCAAGGAAGAACAATGGAAGTTGTTTACAGAAGTCAAGTTGGGCGTCTGAGTAGTTGGCAAACGAAGAAGGAGGAAAATGTTGAAAAATGGGTTCGTTTTTATGAAACAGACGTAAGGGAAGTTTTCAAGGTGTAGTCAGGAAAGAAGTAATATGTGGGGGACTGGATTAGGGAGTGAGTTGGGCCAGCGGGCCTCAAAGAAAAGAAGGAAAATAACAAAAGGGGAATTTTCAAATGGTGAGCACGTTTTAACTTGTGAAGACATGGAGAAGTTTGGATGGGCACTACAGACTTGAGTCTCATTCTTTTCAAAACAGGAGTTCAAATGAAAAAGGGACCAAGGCAGTATAATGTGGAGAAATTAGTGGGAGTAGACTGTTTTAATTCATGCGTGAAAAACAAGGACACTGGGAAACAAAGGCAAAAGCAAAGTAAAAGGAAAGCGGGGTTTTCCATTCATGAAAGCAGGATGACTAACGAAGCAGTGAAGTCAAGGTAAATGTTAGCCATGATTGAATAGTAAGCGGACGTGAAAAAGCAAAGTAGAACATGGGCTTGTCTGTGTGAAGCAGTGGGAATTGGTGGTTTGAAACGAAGAGCAGCCCTAACATGGAAATTTACAAAAGGTTAACAGAATCCAACGAACCAAGTTATATTGGAATCGCGGTAACGAGCAGAATACTATGGAACAGATTTAACGGTAACCAAACCATTCAACGAATCAAATCAAAGACAGTTATCGTTATTTAATGATGATCGTCCAATGTGAGTAAAACTCACCAACTCTGAACAGTTATATTTTTATAACGTACTTTTAGAACTGTTAGATATTGATTGACTGTTGTGTGTAGGTTGGTTGATTGAACTGCTAGTCAGTTAATTGAAATTATATATATATAAATATATATACCATTAAATATTGATGTTGTTTATCAGAACATTTCATATTGAAATGAAATTGATGTATATTATATTGTTTAACATCTGTGGATACAGGGATACAGGTTGGAGGGATCCGACTGGATTACTCAAAATTTATTTTACTGTTTTCATATATTATGATATATGATGTGATGTATATCTGTTATGTGTGTTAGAATAATATTTATCATTTGTTATTCGATATTTTAAATATCATTAGAAACCCTGGGATGTAAAAAGGAATATTTCAATGTATTTTGAAATAAAGGAATTTTATAAAATCAACCGAATTTATAAAAGGAAATAAATTTGGAAATAAAGCATTTATAAAATCATAGGATATTATAAAGGAGGATATTTGTTTAGAAAACAAATAGGATATTATAAAAAAGGAAAACGTTATTAAAAGGGAAAATCTTTGTAAATCAATAAAGTAATCGAATATTAGTATTCGAAAGGAGTTAATCAAAAAGGAGTTGAATCAAATAAGTTATTCAATTAGAGTTAACCAGTTAGAGTTAATCAGTTAGAGTAAATCGATTAGAGTCAAATCGAACTAGAATTATTCAAATATAGTTAATCGAATATTAGTTATTCGAATAAGAGTTAATCAAATAGAGTTAAAACAATATTAGAAACTGACTAGAGATTAGTTAAGTCGAATGGTATTCTGAGTGTGGATCTGATGTTTGTTTCGGCCTTCGGGGTTTATACTTTGAGAATTGTTCTCTTACTAGTTTACAGTCAGGGACTAATAGTTGTGGAATGGTAGTGATGCGTGAATGAGGATTGGAAATGTTTTCCTATGTTAATAACGTATATTTTCTAAATCATAGAAAATAAGGAATGTGGATATATATATATATATGTTTTGATGATTGGATCGATAATTCCATTTGGAATTTAGATCGTTGTTTGTACACCGACATGTTTTCATTGATAGTTAAATCACAGACTATCAAAGTTTGACCATTTTAACGTTGTTAATATGGAGAGACCGGTTGGATTCTTATCCAAAGAACCACTCTGTATTGGCATAAGCGTTGCGAATATGCCGAAGAAAATGGAAGACGGAGTAAAGTGCAAGGGCTGTTGTATAAATCTTAGATAACAATGGACTAAGATGGATGTACTGAATAGTGCCTTCAGTTTCGTTCAATCCCAGAACGAACGTAAATGGACGAATGTCTGACAAAGTATTTCCAATGATCGAATGGAGTGGTCTGTATAAATATATATGGTTGCAACGGATTTAGCATAACATCCAGAATATTTGTGTAAACCAATTAATGATTAACGGATTTGATAATGTGGCATTCACAGTGATCGTGTTATCAATGAATGGAAAGTAATCGTAACCTCTAGCCTCAACAACCAGTAAATGACAAAAATCGGGCAGGCAGCATGGCTAAGTCGGTCGCACCGAAGTAGGGTGTATAATCACCTATCTAGAGAATATTCATTTGCTTCTTTAATCTATCAATGTTGTCCCATATATATATGGGAAACGGTTGCTGATCCCAACCGTTGGTGATGTACATTCGATACACTCAAGCGAAATGAGTGGTCGGTCATGTGTGGGTGAGTTACAAGAGGTTCTTGTTGAACTCCAGTGTATCATTCCTAGAGTACACTGATCGGAAGGTGGTTCCATACCTTGTCATAGTTGGAAACCCATTACCCAATACGTGCTTGCGGTTTTGATTGTATACTATATATGTGGAACGTGAGATGAAAGCGTTTTTGCTAGATGATTAGTATACTGTGGTTGATAGACATTATTATAATATCAAAAAGTTTTGATATAAAGATATTTTGGATTCTCATAAGGGAAAAACCCGTTCCGTTATACGGCGTGGTCTTATGAGATATCGTTTACTTGTTTAAACCGTTTAAACTGTTTTACTCATACCAGTCCCATGACTGACCCGGAGTTTATTTTGTTTTGTTTTCCATAAACTCTTGGGTGCCTAATTTGTACGGGCAGTCAAGTAGTCAGGATTTTACAGATACACTTGGAGAGCTTGGAGCAGGAGGCTTCAAGATTCTATAGCTATTATTATTTTTGCTGTTGTTGTAAGTGTTCTGCAATGCTATTGTATACATATACTGTTTGTATTTCAAAAGTTATGTTATATTTTATTCGTTCCGCTGTGAGATTCGTGTTACCATGATCATGATGTTCTTCTTCTTCTATTCTACTAGTTCTATCTTATATATCCTTACCCTCTATCTTCTTTCTATTAATTTCTTGAAATTTTAGTGCAATTTTGGGTTGGACTTGTGTTATTTAGTCAGCTCAAATTGGACCGGATTTTCGGGTCATTATAGACCGTTACTATTTATGGAATTTAATAGGCCTTGCCGCTATTGCACTTATAGTATTAGTTTGATACGAAAATTTATATCGATTATATATTGATCTGTTTTTCGTGAAGATTAAATTTTTATGGAAGATGCTTTTGGGTCTATCGTGAACTGTGTTTTAAGTGACACTGTGTAACGAACCGATAAATTAGACATTTTAAAATACGAAATCAATTAAAATTTAATGTTTGAATGAATATTTATAATTAGAATATGCAGAAGAAATTTGAAACTTTAATCTATGTTGTAGATATGAAATCGAGTTTTAAATATAAATTGGTAACTATTTGGAAATATAAAATTTAAAACGATAAATTAATTTAGATCTTGAAAATGAAAAAACGTGCAGAACTGGCAAGGTCAGTTAATTACATCTCGATCCGTGATGGTGAATGCGTTTGTATTTAAACATAAATGTATTTAGACTATAACCAAAAAAATCAGTTTAAATTTAAGATTTAATTTACAATGGACACTTGGTGGGAAAAATAGTACATCGTTTACATCTGTTCACCCCTTTTGAAACCCACACATCCTTTGCCTTTTAATTCCAAACTCGATGTGCCCTTTTTCCCCTTACTCTTGGCTGCTAAATTCAGATCCCCTATAATTCATTTTAATTCAAAACCGTTGCCTTTCCTCTCAAATGTTTTCCCCAAATCAGAGGAGCGTACTGGCAGACCGATTTAACCTTCTTCGTTTTCTCCATCATAGGAGACACCACCGGAGCACGAGCCATTATTGGAGGCTCAATTTGCGTCGGCCTCACTTCATCGATTAATGGTGACTCCACCTAGACTGCGTCCTTCCATCTCCTAATCAACTCGTTGCCCTCTGTCTACAACCACCAAGAAGTCCGTGTGCCTCTCCTCTACCTCATAGTACAAATTCGAGCAACCAATCTCCTCCGCAACCTTCGTTTAAACTCAGCGTCCACTCTCTAGCCAGACGCAGGCACCAAGAGCAAACCCGAGTCTGTTATGGCCTTCACCGTTCGAAATTTTCTTCTTTCCACCACTCTTGATCCTCGCACAACCTCAAATACGAGCCATCGAGCTCCTAAATTATGTTGACTAAATCGGAAGTCGGGGTGCACCATCCACGAGCGCATCAGCAGATAATCTCCATTTCCCTGCACACAACCAACAGCTCCAAACAATAGCTGTAAATAGCGTTCAGGGGAGTGTGCACCTCAAGTGTTTGGGCAAATGCCTAAAAGGAAGCCGGTTGGTTTGGGGCTTATGGTTTGGTCTTTTGATGGAAGGTTAAGTTTCGAGGGATGGTTTATCGCTGTCGTGCTCGGCTAGTACGTCATATATGGTGAGTTTTACCTCGTTTATCAAATATATTTGTATGCATGTCTCTTGAAAAAACATTGGTTTTGATTTGCTGTCATGTTTAACTTTAGTTGAGTGTCAATAGAATCAAATAAGAGGCTTGAGTTCGTCAGTCATGTGAAAAGAATCGAGTTGGAATGATGCTTATATATCTTCAAATTTATTGGATATACCTTCGTTGTTGGTTGTCAAGTCTCATCCTCAGATTTTCTGTCAAAATTTGTCATTCTTCTCCAAGTCTCGAAAGGTGAGCTTCCCTCATTCACGACTAATATATTATTAAGTGAATTAAATATTTGAAATGTTAAATGAAATGTTATGATTTCTCTAGAAAACTCGTAATTATTGGTTGTGCACATGTGACACACACACTGTCGATATATGACACGATGTGGACACAATGGATGTTATGATTTGTTTGAACTGTTACCACCTTGCAAATTTTCTGTAAAATTATAAAAATTACCATGGGTTGAAATGATACATACTTGAATGAATGGTATAGGCCTGAGAAAATAAATTCGAATTGATTTGGGATGTGGTTGAAATGATATACCCGAGATTCGAATTTCCCTTTAAAACGGATTGAAATGGTACATATCAGTATCACTTTACCATATGATAGAAAATTATATACGGACGCCGTGGTCAATACAAATCTATTTTATATGTTTTTCTAAATATATATTAAATTAATAAATGGATTTTAAAACGCAATTTTTGTGCGGAGGAAAAAGTTGGAAGAATTTTTTCGAATTAAATTTTATTAAATTTTGTTTTAATAAGAAAAGAAGTTTAAGTTTTAGTTTAAAATTTTATATAATTTGAGTAAAGTTTGACTTTAGGAAGACCTTTATTAAAATTTGATTTCGTATAAGTATAATAAAGTTTTCTATGTTGTGCTAATTAAAGAGTTAAATTCAATATAAAAATTTAATTAAGGAATTGGTTTAAGTTTTTTTTAAAAAAAATAGATTTTCGATACAGACATTTAGTTAGTAAATTTTATGAATTTAACCTGAAAGAATTTAACGTAATTCGTTTATTGATAAAGAAATGGTTGGAAGAATTTTCTTGAATTTAAGTTTGGAAAGCTTAAGTAAGATTTTAATGGAAGTGTTCGAATATATTTGTAAAGTTTTACCTTTAGTGTTATGATGTGAGTTAAATGAGATTTTTGAAACTTGGCTGTGTATAGTTTAGCATAAAGTTTTATACTGAATAATATAAATGGCGTTTAGTAATTTGTTTTAAAAGGATTAATAAAAATCTATCTTAAATAAATTAAGATTGGATTTAGTGAAAGTGAAAATTAGTCTCACGTCCTTAAAACTAAACATAATTAGGCTCACATCCTCCCGTTTACAAACATATAAATAACATCCCTATTTTTGAACTTGCGTCATATTTTTTACTGATTTGCCCATATTAAAGATTACGGGAGAAATTTACGGACCAGATTCGATATTGGTTATTGCATCATATCCGATAATTTTTATTACTCATTCAATATTTACAGAAACATATTCTTTTCTTCATGGCGGCGGCTTCTTCCTGAATTTCTTAAGTTCGAATTTAATCTGCCAACAAAACTCAAGCTGGTCTACAAATTTTGAACAAATTTATTTTGGATGAGCTGGTGTTTCAGAGTTATAACTTGATCAATCTTTTAATTATTAATATGGATGCGTCTTCGTCAAGGTATTTTTTTACTTTTTAATTTTTTCTGCCAATTTTGTATACCGATGTTATTTTGTTTATTCGAATTATGTTTATGTATTATTTTTAATTATTTTAATTATCTAGGTTTATTGCAGGACAGTTTTCTGATTTTATAAAGTTTTATTTTTTTGATATGTTTTGGATAACCTGATATATATTAATTTGGCAACATTTTTCGATAGATAATCTGTTTAAATTTGTAAAATTATGCACATTTTTTGTATATTAGCATATATACATGCAACTTTCGGTATAATATTTGTGTATGGAATTATTCTTGAAAGTTTCGAATATTTACATCAATATATGCAATTATTATGATCAAATGCATGCATGTATGATACTGTATTAAGTACACGTTTTCAATTATGGTTCCTATGCTTAATACTTGTCTGCCATAATTCAATTATCTTAAATATGTGCAAAAATTTATGCAGTAAATTTTTGCGTATAGTATTCAAAAAATCAAATAACTTGCATGAGTGGGTGCAAATATTTTAAATATGTGCATTCCTACATGCTATTATTCTGTTATACATCGTTTACACAACTGTTATGTTTATGTGCATTTTGGTATGCTAATATATTTTAAATCTGCATACATTTGTGAATTTAATATTACATATGTGAAAATTGCTCGGAATTCGAGTATCTGCACTAATATATGCAATTATTGTGAAAAAATTCATTCATGTATGATAATATATTACGTACATGTATTCAAATATGTTTCTTGAATACTTACGTGCAATAATGCAATTATTTTTAATAATTGCATAAATTTATGAATTAATTTTTTGCATAAAGTATTCAAAAAACCAATTAACTTGCATAAGTGGATGCAAATATTTTAAATATATGCATTCCTGAATGCTATTATTCTGACATAAATCGTGTAAAGAACTGTTATGTTTATGTGCATTCAGATATGCTAATATTTTCGAAATCTGCATACATTTGTGAAGGTAATATTACGTACATGAAACTAACTCTGTATTGCCCATATTATTGCTGTTCTTTAAACTAATGTTTTGTTATCTATTTTTTTTGTTAAGTTTTTTCCCTATAGAAATTGTTGTTGTATCTGGAGAAGGTGAGGATAATTGGATTTGGTTATGTGAACAACTCAAAGACTTTCTTAAAGACGATTATATTAGCTGTTTTCATATCTGATTGTCATCCTGGTATTCTTGGTCGTCCATCCTCGTCCAAAAGGTTGAAGTTTGCGGGTGAATTTACAAAAACTACTAGATGTGGTTTGTGGAAGAAGTTGGGTCCTAATAAACTAACATGTTCTTCACTGCAAGATTAGATGTTTTTTTGTAATTTTTTTAATAAACTTGTTTACTCACTACAATTTATAGAAATGTAACTTGCTGTTTCAGAATTTTTTCAGTTATTTAATGTTAGATTTGTGTTTTTACCATTTATTTTTGTCATTACTTGTGTTAAATCGATTATGCTGTATAGTTTTATATATGTCTGCAATTATGATGCTTATTTGCATAAAACTATGCAATTTTCTATATTTTTTGTATCTAATGTCAAAAAAATTGATACACTTTATTAAATGTATTAAAAATTCATTCGTCATTACATTCAACTAATAAATTATTTCGTTAACAAATCCTGTATACACGTATTTTTCATTGTTGCATACAAGTATGCAACAATCTTTAATATTTGCATGAATTAAACCATCCGTTAACATTTACTTATAATACGTAATCACTATGTCTGTAATTTATCATTTATAATTTATAATTTATAATTTTTTTAATTTACTCAACAATTACTAAGTCTGTAATTTCGTAATTTCTCCAAAATATTATACAACAAAGTTGCATACTCAGTAGTCAATAACATAAATATCCACAACATGTGGAGATATGATGTAAGTTTTTACAGTTGTAACACTACTTATATTGAAAATTTGCATTTAATTATGCACAATATTATGACAAAGTACAGACATGTAAGCATCAATTCAGAAGTTAATTTAAAACTGTAAGTCCTTAATTCATTGCCCAAAATAACAACACATTCAGTTTGCACAGTACAAAACCATGTCAATGTAGTCTACACAGAAAAGCATTAAACGTTTTTACACAACATGTACACAGCCCCAAAATTACAAACAATACAAACAACATCTCTTGGGCACTATAGCTATCTCCATCTCTTGGGCAACCAGATTATCTTCTACCACATTTGGTCTCTGCAGAAAAAATCATAGATTATTTTAAGAAAACCTTGATTAAAATTAACTACTTAATAAACTATCAAAAGGTATAAACACTCTTATTGATAATTGCACAAATGTTTGCAATTATTCATCAAATTTGCACAAAATTGTGCAACAATTACTCAAATAAACAAAGAAAGCATGTACCAGTACCTATTCTTAATACCTATTCTATCATATACCAGTACCTTGAAATTGCATACGAACGTGGAAATATTTAATTCAACACACTTTCCTTTTACGATTCAGACTAAAATCATACAATCATATACTATTTCTTATTAATTTCTCAAAATCAATCAAAAAAATTCCTATAACCACCATATTTCAGCAAGATATTAGCAATATTACCTTCGTCCTCGCCAATCAAAGTAATTTGCAGCCGACGATAAAGATTTTTTTCGTCAGATAAGAGTATTATCCTTATTTTAAAGGTTAATATTGGCTTCTGAGTAGAAATATCGAGTACTTGATTGAACTTTCGAAGATTGTGGAAACTAGGGTTTTGAGAGGATTTTACGGACCGGTTTGATGAAATAAAGGAAAAATGAAACGTTACCGAAGAATGCTGTAACGACCCAGGATTTTCGACACCGAAAATCGACACATAACCCAGCGTCGACTGTTCAGACATCGAAAATACCAGACCATTAATAGAAAGAAGTTAGAGGATGAGATAGAAAAGATAGAACTAATAGAATAGGAGAAGAAGAAGAAGACAACTGAACATAATCATAGTAAACAC
Organism: Allium sativum; assembly: GCA_030737875.1. Lineage (NCBI taxonomy): Eukaryota > Viridiplantae > Streptophyta > Magnoliopsida > Asparagales > Amaryllidaceae > Allium > Allium sativum. The sequence goes on from CM060926.1 coordinate 163,759,489, forward strand.
GAATCTCACAGCGGAACGAATAAAATATATTATATAACATAACTTTGAAATACAAAAACTGTATTGTATATACATACCATTATCAGAGTACAATACATCATATCACAGCGGAAATAGTCTCTAAATACTAACGGTGAAGCCTTCTGCTTTTAGCTCCTTCAAGCGTATCTGTAAAAGCCTGAAACACTTGACTGCCCGTACAAATTTGGGCACCCAAGAGTTTAGGGAAACAAACAAAATAAACTCTGGGTCAGTCATGGGACTGGTGTGAGTAAATTCCAACCATATGGCTTAACTTTGAAAATCCTTGAAAGAAAAGATAATAGTAAGACCGGTCCACACATAAACACGGACGGCTTTTTCCTTACTATAACCCAAAATATTTTTGATATCAAAATCCAGTGATATTATAATAATGCCTAATCAAATAAATAACCAAATAGTAGAATGCTTGCATCTCACGTTCTACATATATAGTCTAAAATCAAAAACCGCAGGGCGCTTATTGGAGATTGGATTCCAACTATTACAAGGTATGGGACCACCTTCCGACAGTGTATCTCTAGAGGCGAATACACCTGGATTCAACAAGAACGTCTTGCAATCCGGCCCACACATGACCGACCACTCATTTCGCTTGAGTGTATCGAATGTATATCACCAACGGTTGGGCTCAAACCACCGTTTCCCGAATGGGCAGAATCGATAGATTTAGAAACAAAAGGAATTTCTCTAGATAGGTGATTATACACCCTAATGGGAGCGACCCACATAGCCATGCTGCCTGCCCGATTTTTGTCATTTCCCGGTTGTGAAGCTTGAGGCTACGCCTACCTTTTAGAACATCTGGCCACCATACATTTTGAATGCCACATCGTCAAACCCGTCAAATCACTAGTTGATCTTCCCAAAATATTACGGGTATAAAAGCCAAGAGAAACGAATTTCTCCGCCACCAGACGTAACATCTTGAAAAGAACGTCTTAGGTGATCTTCTAAGAATACGCTGTCAGGCATTCATCCATACAAGTTGTCCTGGGTCTGGACAAACAGAAAGCACCATTCTGAGACAGGACGACCCTTGCATTTCACTCCGTCTTCAATTGTCTTCAGCATAATCTAATTCGCAGCGCTTATGCCTATACGGAGTGGTTTCAGATAGTATATCCAACCGGTCTCCCCGTATTGACAACGAGGGTCAAAACACTTCGATAGTCGGTTATTTAACTATCGAAGTAAAAACAACATCCATTCAGATGTATAGCTAAATATCATACAATCGCACTTAAGTTTGGTCAACAGCGCTAATTTATCGTTATAGTTCAAAAACTGGTCATACGCTGTAATACTCCCGTTTATAACTAATCTCGACACAATAGTCACGCTTAAGCCTAGTCAACAGCGTTATTTTATCGCTATAGTAGTACGCTACTATATTCCATTTTATATTTAATCTCAACACCTCTTTCCGTTACAAAAATCTTGACACCTCTTTCTGTTTCAAAAATCTTGACAACTCTTTCCGTTACAAAAATCTTGACACCTCTTTCCGTTACAAAAATCTTGACACCTCTTTCTTGTTACAAACAAATACCATTCCTCGCTAATAGTGAAGCCATTCAAGTTGGGGTATTTTTATTTACCTCTCAGACCTTGAACAACGACATTCTTATCTTAGAATAAATATATGTTCGTAACTCTAACCCCTTATACCTTAAAATCCGCCAACCGTACTTTTTGTTATATTTTAAATATGGTTTTATGACGCCATATCCTTATTTTGCAAACTCGGTTATTCACATTAGCTTCAACTTCCTTGTTTAAACCCATTTTAAACATTTTCCTCCGCTTCGTCTTCCTTAGACAAATCTCTTTTTAAACATTCCTCTTCGCTTTTTCTTCCTTAGACAAATCCCCTTATACTTTAAAATCTTATTAAATCAACTATTCGTCAATTTTATTACATTAGATAAATCAACCCAATCTAACTGAATTAAATAACCAATTATTGATCAAAACAGTTTGCTTGGTAAATATTTAGCCATGCTTAACCCACTAATCAACTCTAACAAAGCTTTTCCTTTTGAATAAATAACATTTATTTATTCAAATAATTTCACTTGTATCGATTACTATAGAAAAATAATTTATTTCTAAATAATCTCATTTACTATTAAATAAACAATAATCGATTCTAACTAATCTGACTTAATATGAACCCAACCATAATCTACTTGTAAATATCTCATTTAATTGTTCTTAAAACAATAAACACTTGTTATTAATCATCAAGCAAATCTCCGCCTACTTACTTATTAATCTTATTAATATAAGAATTCACTTTACCAAATCATTTAGTAAGTATGGTGAAACACGTGCTTCGCACACGGTGTGATTTTGGTAAAACAATAGCGGGTAAAATAAATGATACATTTATGGTTGGTTGTTGCCACTTCCTTAATTGATATCATCTATTGATTGAATCAAAATAACGTTTGAGTTTCCATTCAATGCTAGTATCAACAAGGTTTCAAAAGTCATTTGGGTTCAAACAGCGCATCTATATAAAACAAACAGTACATATAAATAGTGAGGAATCCGGTTGGATTCCTCCAACCGGTTTCCGCATCCACAGATGTTAGTCAAACAACTATCACTGATTCCATACTAGGGAATATTATAATCGATGGAATCAGTATCCAACCGGTGATGTGTACATATGCAACGATATATAATATTTAAATCAATTTAACCATAATCTGCCTAAACAATCATCACACAACATTCAACTATTATTTAAAATATAATTAAAATATTTTAAATAAAACAGAGTTAGTGAATTTACTCACCTTGGCGCGTTAACCGTTAACTAACGATTTGCGTCGGATAGCCCTGGTTCTAGGTTGTTCCAAGACGTACCCATTACTCTGCTAGCGACAGATCCGTCCGTTCGTAAAATATTTTCAAGCCGCCCCATACCGTCTCGATCCGACTTGCTTCGAATAATGCTCCCCTTCCTCAGTATGACAACGCACGTTCCATAATACCGCCGCCGCTACTCACGTTTCAAACCCCTAGTTCACCTGAATACCCGTCATGATTAGAACACCCCCCCAAATACGGTTTACGTCAATCCGCCATGCACCCAAATTCACTGTTATATACTCCACTGACAGCCCCGCATACCTCCTCACCCATCAACGCCATGCACCATCAAAACTGTCACGCCCGGACTTCCAGACTTCACGTTTTCTTATGCAAGTAACACGTTGGTCTCACTGTTCTCAGCATCGAACTTACCCTTTCCCATACCACAAGCCTCACGTCTTTTCTTACTTCAAAAAGGATGTACGGCCTAAAAAAACCATTCAAAAACTTCTACACCGTCCATGCATTACTCCCCTCCTATTTCCTGAAATGCCATGCAAACTGTGACGCTCCACTTTGTGTTGAAACCCACTTCGCCAGTCCCTTTCCAAATGACCACTCCATCCATGTTAGATTCGCATAACTCATTCCAGGTTGCCATGTTCGAGACCAATGCCTCTCAACAGTATACTGGGCGACAAGAAAATGCCCAGCTTCCTCTCAAATTTTGCTCGCAGCTTTCGTTGTTTTTATTTGTACTATTTATTTCTTTTGTACGAAAAAAAAGGACAGTTGGGTTCGAAAAGGAGAAAAGAAGAGATGAGCTGATTTTGGTTTTGAGTTTCAGAAGAAAAGAGATCGATCTGCTGTGTATTTATAGTAATATAACCTTGCGTGCCAAGTATTAGGCCTCTAGCTAGCCGTTGAAATTGCTCCTCGTAGACTTTCTTTTCGCTAATACTTTACTGCTTAAGGAAAAGGAAGTACAAGTGTGTGCAGGGGAAATGTAGTCTTGCTGGTTGATTAGAAAACACAAGGGTCTTTGTGTCTAAACATATACGTCACTCTATAGGTCGGCTTGCCAGCATAAAGAAATGAAAATTTATTAATATAAATATACTATAAGACCAATGTCATCAACGTTCATGGTGATAAAGGCATTTTGTTGTTGTACTATAAACATGTTATGTATACACAATTATCTCACCTTATTGACCTTCTCACATCTGCGTTATTTTCATTTATTTATACTTTATATTGTTCTATATTTATGCCCGAAATGCCTGTACATAAATGAGCTAAAGTAACGCATGAAGTTGTACTGTTCACCACTTTAGGCTGCATGAAAACCTAGACTATGTTCTGCTAATTTTGTACATCCGCCATCCGGTTTGGTTCAAAGTAGAAATTGGTCCATTAACACATAATAGGAGGGCTGCGTGATTTATAGCAGTACAAGATTAGATGGCAGCTTAGATTCTTAGACATGTGAATTTGTACGTTTTTGAAGCTAGGCTAAGCAAACTTACACAGACGTTGATGGTGATAAATGAGACAGTATTAGGCATGCAGACTTTGCTTCAACAGTAAGGAATAGGCGCGCAGGCTTTTAACATGTATTTGAAATGTTTAAGTTTTTAGCGTACCCTGTTACCCATAATTTCATTCACTTACGGACCGCTATAGACACAAATAAAATTACCGTTGTGTCGAGCGAGTTGTCATGATTCCAAAAATATAATAATATTGGTAGGTTGACTCATATTTTGAAATCCCAAAATATCGATATAGGGTGCAAAATACTTCAAATAAAAAGTTGCGTATTTAATTAATTAAAAATTACAGTAAAATTCTAAAAATTAAATTATCGCTGCGCCTCAAAAGAACCTTGTCTAAATTCGAAACCGATAAGAAGTTATTTCAAATAACCCGTTATGGTCGATATACGATTTCATAGCGACTTTCTGAATATTTGATTTGGACATATCTTGCAATGAATATGACGAAATCTCCATTTTCCACTTTTGTTGGAAAGATACAGTTCAACTGATTCCAATGCTTCTTGTTTCGAAGAAATCCGATTTAAAACGAGTCTTGTACACTCATTTGAAGTTCAGAACGTTAAATTACGAACTGCAGCGTCGTTATAAGCTTGATTATATTTAATATATATTTTTATACGTCCAACTTCGTTTTAATTAATATATAAATCCACGAATTCAATATTTAAACTGATTTAAATATTCAAATATAAACCGATAAAAATGCGGGACATTACATTCCTTCCCCCTTAAAATAATTTCGTCCTCGAAATTGCTAAGATGGTGAAAATGCTACAATCTCTGTTGTAAACAGGTTAAAAATCTTTTTGTTACTTCACAATTTCAGTTTCAACTGAACTGATCAAAATATTAATTCCCTTCTTTGTAACAAAAATTTTCAAAATTCTGAAAATTTTCTAACAATTTAATTTTCGGAGAATTTCGTCAGCCTCTCCGCTGCACGGTTCATTTGGTACTACTACCACACGCCATTCTGGCCTTCTCCCTTTATTGGGCATCCAACTTTCTCGCTTCCATTTGCAATCCGTTCAGCATACCCAAATGCATCTCCAACCGATCTCCAGTCAGTTTATTCTCAATCAATAATCCCAACACAAATTTTCTTCTTCAAACTCCAGTTCAATTCCAATTCCAAATAACCAAATTTCCCAACCAAGTTTAGTTCCATTCCCAATCTCAATTCACCACTCAACTACTTTACCAAATCAAATCCTTATTCCAGTGCGATTTCCACTTACTTTGCTTCAATTCAACTCAAATTTTATTTGACTTACTTAAATCCTCTGTTTATTTACTTCATAAGTAAAAATTTCAAAATTCAAATCCCTGGGATTTTTTTTTTCAAATCAGTTTGAAATCATATATTTATTGAAACATAGAAATTCAAAATATTTGAATATTCGAACAACTTATTTCAAACAAAATCTTTGGTAGTAATCACTCACTTAGAAATTCGAAAATGAACACCGATAATGCCGCGGTTCATCATCGGAATTTATTTCCCAGCGATCAAGGTGAGTTCAATACTATATTCCTTTCAAAACCATTTTAAACACTTCCTTTTTGGAAATTACTTCAAAAATATCTTTCCAACACTTAGAAAATTTCCCAGGATCTTAAAATTTCCTTATATAATTCAAAATTCAATTTCAAACACCAATTCCAGTTTCTGAGATTTTAACTCCAATTCTGGTTTACATTCAGATTCAATCCATCTGATTTCGCTTATACGAATTCTCATTGGTTATATACCATTTCACTTATAACCTTATTCGATTATAATTACAATTAACACACCCAATATATTATAACAATTCCAATATATATGCTTTCTTTATATCAAAATATATTTCGGGTAAGATTATTTCATTTACCCTCTTCTCCAAAACATACCGTGTCGAATTGCTCTATTCAAGAGTTTAGAAACACCTATCGATACAGTTTGCATTACTGTTTCGACCAGAATTCATAAACCTCTCGACTGACCAGTCAACACGATATAAAACAGTTTTTATATTAATTTACAAATACGCGCTCATATATATACACTCAAACTCAATCTAAGGTACTGCTAACCTTATCTCTATTGAGTCACGCCACAGAGCCAAGGTAATCACTTAACCTTATGCTCTGATACCAACTGTAACGACCCAGGATTTTCGACACCGAAAATCGACACATAACCCAGCGTCGACTGTTCAGACATCGAAAATACCAGACCATTAATAGAAAGAAGTTAGAGGATGAGATAGAAAAGATAGAACTAATAGAATAGGAGAAGAAGAAGAAGACAACTGAACATAATCATAGTAAACACGAATCTCACAGCGGAACGAATAAAATATATTATATAACATAACTTTGAAATACAAAAACTGTATTGTATATACATACCATTATCAGAGTACAATACATCATATCACAGCGGAAATAGTCTCTAAATACTAACGGTGAAGCCTTCTGCTTTTAGCTCCTTCAAGCGTATCTGTAAAAGCCTGAAACACTTGACTGCCCGTACAAATTTGGGCACCCAAGAGTTTAGGGAAACAAACAAAATAAACTCTGGGTCAGTCATGGGACTGGTGTGAGTAAATTCCAACCATATGGCTTAACTTTGAAAATCCTTGAAAGAAAAGATAATAGTAAGACCGGTCCACACATAAACACGGACGGCTTTTTCCTTACTATAACCCAAAATATTTTTGATATCAAAATCCAGTGATATTATAATAATGCCTAATCAAATAAATAACCAAATAGTAGAATGCTTGCATCTCACGTTCTACATATATAGTCTAAAATCAAAAACCGCAGGGCGCTTATTGGAGATTGGATTCCAACTATTACAAGGTATGGGACCACCTTCCGACAGTGTATCTCTAGAGGCGAATACACCTGGATTCAACAAGAACGTCTTGCAACCCGGCCCACACATGACCGACCACTCATTTCGCTTGAGTGTATCGAATGTATATCACCAACGGTTGGGCTCAAACCACCGTTTCCCGAATGGGCAGAATCGATAGATTTAGAAACAAAAGGAATTTCTCTAGATAGGTGATTATACACCCTAATGGGAGCGACCCACATAGCCATGCTGCCTGCCCGATTTTTGTCATTTCCCGGTTGTGAAGCTTGAGGCTACGCCTACCTTTTAGAACATCTGGCCACCATACATTTTGAATGCCACATCGTCAAACCCGTCAAATCACTAGTTGATCTTCCCAAAATATTACGGGTATAAAAGCCAAGAGAAACGAATTTCTCCGCCACCAGACGTAACATCTTGAAAAGAACGTCTTAGGTGATCTTCTGAGAATACGCTGTCAGGCATTCATCCATACAAGTTGTCCTGGGTCTGGACAAACAGAAAGCACCATTCTGAGACAGGACGACCCTTGCATTTCACTCCGTCTTCAATTGTCTTCAGCATAATCTAATTCGCAGCGCTTATGCCCATACGGAGTGGTTTCAGATAGTATATCCAACCGGTCTCCCCGTATTGACAACGAGGGTCAAAACACTTCGATAGTCGGTTATTTAACTATCGAAGTAAAAACAACATCCATTCAGATGTATAGCTAAATATCATACAATCGCACTTAAGTTTGGTCAACAGCGCTAATTTATCGTTATAGTTCAAAAACTGGTCATACGCTGTAATACTCCCGTTTATAACTAATCTCGACACAATAGTCACGCTTAAGCCTAGTCAACAGCGTTATTTTATCGCTATAGTAGTACGCTACTATATTCCATTTTATATTTAATCTCAACACCTCTTTCCGTTACAAAAATCTTGACACCTCTTTCTGTTTCAAAAATCTTGACAACTCTTTCCGTTACAAAAATCTTGACACCTCTTTCCGTTACAAAAATCTTGACACCTCTTTCTTGTTACAAACAAATACCATTCCTCGCTAATAGTGAAGCCATTCAAGTTGGGGTATTTTTATTTACCTCTCAGACCTTGAACAACGACATTCTTATCTTAGAATAAATATATGTTCGTAACTCTAACCCCTTATACCTTAAAATCCGCCAACCGTACTTTTTGTTATATTTTAAATATGGTTTTATGACGCCATATCCTTATTTTGCAAACTCGGTTATTCACATTAGCTTCAACTTCCTTGTTTAAACCCATTTTAAACATTTTCCTCCGCTTCGTCTTCCTTAGACAAATCTCTTTTTAAACATTCCTCTTCGCTTTTTCTTCCTTAGACAAATCCCCTTATACTTTAAAATCTTATTAAATCAACTATTCGTCAATTTTATTACATTAGATAAATCAACCCAATCTAACTGAATTAAATAACCAATTATTGATCAAAACAGTTTGCTTGGTAAATATTTAGCCATGCTTAACCCACTAATCAACTCTAACAAAGCTTTTCCTTTTGAATAAATAACATTTATTTATTCAAATAATTTCACTTGTATCGATTACTATAGAAAAATAATTTATTTCTAAATAATCTCATTTACTATTAAATAAACAATAATCGATTCTAACTAATCTGACTTAATATGAACCCAACCATAATCTACTTGTAAATATCTCATTTAATTGTTCTTAAAACAATAAACACTTGTTATTAATCATCAAGCAAATCTCCGCCTACTTACTTATTAATCTTATTAATATAAGAATTCACTTTACCAAATCATTTAGTAAGTATGGTGAAACACGTGCTTCGCACACGGTGTGATTTTGGTAAAACAATAGCGGGTAAAATAAATGATACATTTATGGTTGGTTGTTGCCACTTCCTTAATTGATATCATCTATTGATTGAATCAAAATAACGTTTGAGTTTCCATTCAATGCTAGTATCAACAAGGTTTCAAAAGTCATTTGGGTTCAAACAGCGCATCTATATAAAACAAACAGTACATATAAATAGTGAGGAATCCGGTTGGATTCCTCCAACCGGTTTCCGCATCCACAGATGTTAGTCAAACAACTATCACTGATTCCATACTAGGGAATATTATAATCGATGGAATCAGTATCCAACCGGTGATGTGTACATATGCAACGATATATAATATTTAAATCAATTTAACCATAATCTGCCTAAACAATCATCACACAACATTCAACTATTATTTAAAATATAATTAAAATATTTTAAATAAAACAGAGTTAGTGAATTTACTCACCTTGGCGCGTTAACCGTTAACTAACGATTTGCGTCGGATAGCCCTGGTTCTAGGTTGTTCCAAGACGTACCCATTACTCTGCTAGCGACAGATCCGTCCGTTCGTAAAATATTTTCAAGCCGCCCCATACCGTCTCGATCCGACTTGCTTCGAATAATGCTCCCCTTCCTCAGTATGACAACGCACGTTCCATAATACCGCCGCCGCTACTCACGTTTCAAACCCCTAGTTCACCTGAATACCCGTCATGATTAGAACACCCCCCCCCCCCAAATACGGTTTACGTCAATCCGCCATGCACCCAAATTCACTGTTATATACTCCACTGACAGCCCCGCATACCTCCTCACCCATCAACGCCATGCACCATCAAAACTGTCACGCCCGGACTTCCAGACTTCACGTTTTCTTATGCAAGTAACACGTTGGTCTCACTGTTCTCAGCATCGAACTTACCCTTTCCCATACCACAAGCCTCACGTCTTTTCTTACTTCAAAAAGGATGTACGGCCTAAAAAAACCATTCAAAAACTTCTACACCGTCCATGCATTACTCCCCTCCTATTTCCTGAAATGCCATGCAAACTGTGACGCTCCACTTTGTGTTGAAACCCACTTCGCCAGTCCCTTTCCAAATGACCACTCCATCCATGTTAGATTCGCATAACTCATTCCAGGTTGCCATGTTCGAGACCAATGCCTCTCAACAGTATACTGGGCGACAAGAAAATGCCCAGCTTCCTCTCAAATTTTGCTCGCAGCTTTCGTTGTTTTTATTTGTACTATTTATTTCTTTTGTACGAAAAAAAAGGACAGTTGGGTTCGAAAAGGAGAAAAGAAGAGATGAGCTGATTTTGGTTTTGAGTTTCAGAAGAAAAGAGATCGATCTGCTGTGTATTTATAGTAATATAACCTTGCGTGCCAAGTATTAGGCCTCTAGCTAGCCGTTGAAATTGCTCCTCGTAGACTTTCTTTTCGCTAATACTTTACTGCTTAAGGAAAAGGAAGTACAAGTGTGTGCAGGGGAAATGTAGTCTTGCTGGTTGATTAGAAAACACAAGGGTCTGTGTGTCTAAACATATACGTCACTCTATAGGTCGGCTTGCCAGCATAAAGAAATGAAAATTTATTAATATAAATATACTATAAGACCAATGTCATCAACGTTCATGGTGATAAAGGCATTTTGTTGTTGTACTATAAACATGTTATGTATACACAATTATCTCACCTTATTGACCTTCTCACATCTGCGTTATTTTCATTTATTTATACTTTATATTGTTCTATATTTATGCCCGAAATGCCTGTACATAAATGAGCTAAAGTAACGCATGAAGTTGTACTGTTCACCACTTTAGGCTGCATGAAAACCTAGACTATGTTCTGCTAATTTTGTACATCCGCCATCCGGTTTGGTTCAAAGTAGAAATTGGTCCATTAACACATCATAGGAGGGCTGCGTGATTTATAGCAGTACAAGATTAGATGGCAGCTTAGATTCTTAGACATGTGAATTTGTACGTTTTTGAAGCTAGGCTAAGCAAACTTACACAGACGTTGATGGTGATAAATGAGACAGTATTAGGCATGCAGACTTTGCTTCAACAGTAAGGAATAGGCGCGCAGGCTTTTAACATGTATTTGAAATGTTTAAGTTTTTAGCGTACCCTGTTACCCATAATTTCATTCACTTACGGACCGCTATAGACACAAATAAAATTACCGTTGTGTCGAGCGAGTTGTCATGATTCCAAAAATATAATAATATTGGTAGGTTGACTCATATTTTGAAATCCCAAAATATCGATATAGGGTGCAAAATACTTCAAATAAAAAGTTGCGTATTTAATTAATTAAAAATTACAGTAAAATTCTAAAAATTAAATTATCGCTGCGCCTCAAAAGAACCTTGTCTAAATTCGAAACCGATAAGAAGTTATTTCAAATAACCCGTTATGGTCGATATACGATTTCATAGCGACTTTCTGAATATTTGATTTGGACATATCTTGCAATGAATATGACGAAATCTCCATTTTCCACTTTTGTTGGAAAGATACAGTTCAACTGATTCCAATGCTTCTTGTTTCGAAGAAATCCGATTTAAAACGAGTCTTGTACACTCATTTGAAGTTCAGAACGTTAAATTACGAACTGCAGCGTCGTTATAAGCTTGATTATATTTAATATATATTTTTATACGTCCAACTTCGTTTTAATTAATATATAAATCCACGAATTCAATATTTAAACTGATTTAAATATTCAAATATAAACCGATAAAAATGCGGGACATTACAAATGCGAGGTTTTAAAATTAATAAAGGGTATTTGCGGAATAATTCCTTCCGCTTTTCAAAAATAGGGACTTGTTTTGTATTGTTTTTATCGTCGGGTTTTTTCCCTACTTTGAAACTTTATAGGGACCTGTAAAAAACGCACTTAGTGAAATTCCTAATTGAATTGTAAAGAAAATTTTGGGAAAAATCCCAGTAATTAGATTTTGTGTTCTACTTAAAAATTGTTTGACATTGAGATTTTTGGAAAAAATAACGACTCAATAGCAATGTTGAAGTTGTTTGGAATTTAATAACTCGAAACCCAAGTTTAAGCTAATTTGGAAATAACGGTATGGGATTGTTTCCACTTATAAAGGGAATTTGAAGTCGAACCAGTAAATGAGAAATTGATCTGAATAAGAATTATGAACGATTAGAAGTTGGATTTTGGAACATGGATTCAAATCGTATTGGATTATTTTATTGGAATCATACCATATTTTATTAAAACAAATCTTCTTAACTACTTAGTTTTCACAAACTACTTATAACTAATAACTTTATAAAAAAATTACCAATCAAGATTTTATATAAATTTTATAGCTATATATATACACTTAAATTTAATACATATACACGATTTTTAAAATTAATATATATACACTATTTTCAAATTTAATTAATACACATTTTTTTCTTCCAAATTTAACTATTCCAAATCTATTTTTATAAATCTCCTGTCCAATCCGAGCTAATGAATCCGAAGTGATTAAAATAACTTCAAGTCTAAACTCGAATTGTTTTGATAAGGGATATTTGTGAATACAAGATTTGAAAATCCTAATCGGACAAACGATGAGTTATTGTGCGTAATCGATTCGATCCAATACTTGAAAAAAAAACTGATTTGCAATATTGGAAAATATGATTTTGAATCTAATGGCCATGGTGTGTAAAACATAAACGTTTGGTTGTTAAAGTGACCGGAGCCAGTATTGTCATACTCTCTGCCAATGTCGATACCACTTTATCAACTATGTACGTGGTGGAGAATCCAGAACGAAGTAGGATGGTATGGAGTCGATTAGTGGATTTGAAGAAAGAGAACAATGCTGGATTGGCCTTGACCTTCAGGTCATAATTAAAATGAGTAAAACAGGTGCTATACCGTGATTAAGTGAGGTCGCACATCCGATCAGACACGCTTCTTCGATACCATCTCTATGACTACTGTGATCGATTTGGGTGCACCCTTTTAATTATGGGAGTGTGTTCCGAGGTGGGCGGTAGTTGCTACTATGCGTTACCACCGGTATGGGCATGCAAATAGTAGAATCCGACCCTAGGTATCCCTCTGTGCCTTGTCATATTTATCCTGATCGAGCACCCTACGATTTTTATTTGACGTTGTCGTATCGTGGTGCATCCCTATTGTAACACCCCACCTCCGCCAATGCCACTCTTGCAAGGACACTAGCTTTGGAGGGGCGTTAAACGAGGTAAACATGCATGCAGATATCACAAGACAGAACATATAAGTAAAACAGAGTAAATAAAGCAGCGGATCAAATTAGCATTTCAAAACCATAGTCATATTACAACAAAATACTTGATCATCATTTTCCAACAATACAAAGTCTAGCATAAACTGAAAAACTGAAATACATAAAGTACTATCCCCAAAGTGAAGTGATAAACCATAGCTAGCTCAATGTCCAAAACCGTACATGAGCAAATCCAGTAAGCAAGCTATAAAGATCCAAGCTAAGCTCCAATGTTCCCACCCTGAGAACCTGGGGGGGGGGGGGAAACGGAAGAAAAGAGGCGAAAGAAAACAGGTCAGTCAAAAAGACTGGTAAGCCCTACTACTATCCGTCTATGAACAAATAAAGTTAACTGGCATGAGAAGCTGAGATGAACATAAGGATAACAACATACTGGCATGATGATTAACTAACAAGATAGATAAAGGTGTCATCGCATAATCAAGGATAAGTTTTGCACCACGGGTGTACTAGCATTCTAACATGTCAAGTAAAAACAAGAATTGATCCCTTGGCCCAAGCTTGGCCCAACATCATGAGATGACCTAAATCAAGGTCCAACTACTCGGTCTAGTCGATCGGCTCCCTATAAGCCTAACTCGTCAAGTGTCGGTGTCATACGGCTTAATCATGTAATGTAGTTGAATGTGCAGGGTCCACCCCAGGGTGTATCTGGCCCTACGGTGTAACCCTCAGACACCATTCCATGATGCACAGTCCAAACCTACCGTTGCCCGTGTTCAACTCCAGACTTGATGTGCACGACCATGGTCCGCCTGAACAACCGGGGCATCATTCAGCCGTCTCTTTTGGTCTCTTACAATCAGCCCAGTAATCGTGCTCCACCCTAGCCTATTCCTAGGGTCTTATGATACATCTAGAAGGTTACTGCTGAAAAGGACCACGCAACTAGGGTTTCTTAACGGGTTAAATGTGGTTAACCCGATCCAAACGTGGATTAAATCGGTTAAGAGTACCCAAGGCTCCTGACTTAACCTCGATTAATCCATCAAGCCCAAATTGGTTAAGTAATAAGTGGACCATGACTTAACCCTAATCAGGAGGCATTAATTAACTTAATGCACTTTAACCTCTCACATTAGACTTTGTTGTGGTTACTAGTTAAGCCGGGCGGGTCCGGGTAGCTTTACACCACAACTAAGTCTAACCTCGGGTTCGAGCACAACATGACCAACTTCTCACATTGGGTCCTATTGTTTGTAGCCACTAGTTAAGTCGGGCGGGTCCGGGTAGATTTATGCTACAAACTCAACCCAACCTCGAGTTGGCCACACTCATATTTTCTAAGTGTCATGTCCATTATGTTTCCAAAACATAATTACAAGTTAACATATCACGTCACGTTATAAAAACCATGTTTATGTCATAATGTTACCCAATCCCAACGTAACCCCATCGTTTACATAATCGCAACAACGCATAAAGGATAAAATAGGGAACTTGGCATAATCATGACAAAAAGGTGTTGAAGCCACAAGTTTAACATGGTGGCATATGAAATGTACATATATTCATATACTTGCATATTGCATCATTAGGCTTCAAAAGCATTCATAAAACCAAACTTAGCATATGAGTGATACATGGTGATAAATGACATGTAGAAGTTGCTAGAAGTTCGCATTTAGCCTCACATGCAAGTTATCATAAGGGATACGATAACTTCCATGCTGCCAAAATGCAACCTTCAACATAAAGCTTGAAGCTTTAAGCTCACAACTTCAAGTTTAACTTGCATAACATGATAACATGATCAACCCAAACTTGCATATCATAATGATCAACCAAACTTGCATATAACGATCAACCAAACTTGCATATAATGATCAACCAAACTTGCATATCATAATGATCAACCAAACTTGCATATAATGATCAACCAAACTTGCATATAATGATCAACCAAACTTGCATATCATAATGATCAACCAAACTTGCATATAATGATCAACCAAACTTGTATATAGTGATCAACCAAACTTGCATATAATGATCAACCAAACTTGCATATAGTGATCAACCAAACTTGCATATAATGATCAACCAAACTTGCATATCATAATGATCAACCCCAAACTTGCATCATTCATTTAACTTTAGAGTTCAATAAAAAGAAAGTAGAAAAGGGCTTACAATGCTATGAAGACACAAATAAATATTTATTATAAAGATTGAGACGAAGCCCTTATGCAAGCACCAAAAACCCAAATATGCAAGCTCCCAATGACAAACCCTTGAGCCAAATCAATAAAAATCCTTGCTTTGAAATAGAAATGTTGCAACTTGACTTGAATGCAAACTAAGAACACTCATACAAGTTTGAAAATACTTGTATGCACTCAAAATCTCTCATATAAATTAACTTAGAAATTTTAGCATGAGGGTGGAGGCCATGAGAGGAACAAATTTGGCATAGTTTAGTTGTAGGATTGAATAATGGTGATTTAGGCTAGGTTTAGGGGTCTTTTTATAGAGGATTAGGATAGTATTAGCCATAGGATTAACCCTAGATTCAATCCAAGCCATCAAAGCATGTCTTGGGGAAGAAGTCAAGTGTAGGAACCATCTAGGGCCTTTAGATTAAAGCTGAACCATGAGAACCATTCAAATGCAAAATCTGCATTTGAGCGAATCGGCCCACGGGTTGACAGCCAAACACCCTGGATTAACCCCTAGTCGACCCAGCGAGCTTGGGTCGACCTCAAAAATCGGCCGGTTCGGTTATTCCCCTCTCCCAATTCGCTGTTTTGAACATTTTTGCATATTTATTTATTTAATTTTCAATTATATATATATATATATATATATATATATATATATCAATATATATATATATATTTCTCTGCGCAACCCATTTCACTTAATTAAGTATACTTTAATTTGTGAATTTTTATGTTCAAATTACGGGGTGTTACACCTATCTACTAACGTACTGGTGTTTTATATTCAACGACATATATGTAAACGACGTACGGGTAAAAATGTAATTCCACTTACGTTATTTTTAAAATATTTACTTTACTGAATAGACATTATTATAATAGCGTATTATACTATATGTATTAGTTTCACGCATCCTTAGAGGATGAAATCTCAGATATCCTTTAAGTTACTGATGCATTTTGTTAAACCTTTCACTTGAGTTAATTCACTTATATGAGAATGTTAGTCCTAACTCGAATATTTTGTTTTGTTTTACTTTGCAAAATGCTCGGGTTAGCTTGAGTATTTCAGATTTGGAAATTCACCTGCTGGAGCTTGAGTATCTCTGGAGTTTAGGAATTTTATCATCGTATACTCAGTTTATTTTATTTCTCCCTGTATTAGTAAGTTTCCATTTTCAGTCTTCTGCTGTATAGGTATTTATTTTGTACTCTGATGTGTGTGCAAATTTTAAAAAATTTGTAATATTGTATAAATTTTACTAGCGCTGTGAGATATTCTGTGTTTGTGATCCTGTGATGATTTATAGTTCAACTTCATAAGCAATAACAATCTGTTGAGTTGAACACTTTAAGTTGGTTTGACTATCTACTTGGAGTGGTCAAAAAGACAGGTTGTAATAATGTTACCAAGCTAACTTGGCATGCTGCTTCATTAATTATACATGTCAATTCTTAGGTGCAGGCCTGTATTGAGCACTCCTGGTAAATCCAACAGCCTTACACGGATATTAAATTTAGCAGTTTATGATGCTTTGAATGCTAATGTTCCTTGAAAAAGAAGAGTAAATTAAAAGAAAAACTGGAAGAAAAAAAACTGAACTAAAAGAAAAACTGCACTTAAAGAAAAAAAATTGCACTTAAAGGAGAAAAAAACTGCATATAATAGGAAAAAAATGCATCAACTATGCTGCTGAATGAGGCTGCTGCCATGGGCATGAGCATATATAAATAATGATATATATGAACTGGTAACTTGGAAACTATAACTTCAAATGAAAAGAAAGTAATATTTGAAAGTTTGGTAACAAAAACTTGACAGTGTTGATGGTATGGCCCCCTTTTAAAAATTATTATAGGGAAGCTATGTTGAATAAATGATACGAGTAAATATTTAACAAAATTTCGAGTTGGAGAGAACTATTTTTTTCCTCCTATTCGAATTTTTGTAGATAAGTGAATTAAATGATAATTCATTATTTGTCACAAATGAAACAAAATAACAACATGGTTGTTGAATTCAAAATCTTACTCGAAAAGAATTAAGAGCAATGAATATAATGAAACCAAAATAAAATGAACTGAGTAAAATTAGAATCTAGCATGAATTGAAATAGATCCAAAAGGAATAACAGTGACATTAAAGAATGTTGAATGAAAGAAAACATTGTTAAACTAGCTAATGTAATTTATAAATTAAACAAACTAAAAAGAAAAAATATATAATAAGCTTGACTTGAATTAAAACCAAATACGGAATGAATATTAACAAGAGCGATAAATTAAAAAGAATCGATGAGAGGGAAATTAGTAACTTAAAAATAGTTGTATGTAAGTGAAATGAATGTGAAGCGAAATGTAAATGTACAAGAATCAAATGTAAATGTTAGTAATCCGAAATGTAATAATATGTGGCAAACCAATTCAATGTAACCAAATTTAACATGTATTTGGATGATTTGCAATAAAATTTGTGAATTAAAATGAGAATTAATATAACAAACTCAGTATAAATAACGTAAACGTCAACGCATGAAATGTAAATGGAATGCAAAGCTTTATGTATGAGAATGTAGCCAATTGATATGGTAACTGTTTTTTTCATTTTCATTGTTATTACTATGCCATGTTAGTGTATGTTATATGTTGCCTATGGCTATATATATTATTTATTTTCATGATTCTCATTTGTTTGTTGAGATTTTAGTAGGTTGCAATGACATATTTTCCTTATGGAGCTCGCTTTTGCACTAAATGCTAATAAAAAGAAGCATATATGCTTAAAAAGCTAACTAATGTATGTATTTCGAATTAAATTCAGTATTTGGGGTGTTTTTATTTTTGTTTCCACTAAATGGGGATGCCTCATCATCTAGATGAGATGTATATTGATATTGTAAATTTTTCTGATCAAGCCGTACAAAAGAGATGCTGCCGAAATTTTCCGTAATTTCGAGTGTTAGATTTTTTTCCCTTTTTTTTGAGTTTTAAAATCTAGTTACTTATTTCCACTATAAGATTAAAATCTAAATAAAAGTACTATTAATGGAAGTATATTTTGTTAGTTATATGTAGTTATGATTTTAGACGATGGCTCCTTTTCAAGGACGAAAAGAGCTTAGTGGGGGAGAATGTAACGAACAGATAAATTCGACGTTTTAAAATTTGAAATCAATTGAAATTTAATGTTTGAATGAATATTTATAATTTGAGTATACAGAAGAAATTTGGAACTTTAATCTATGTTGTAGATATGAAATCGAGTTTTAAATATAAACTGGTAATTGTTTGGATATATAAAATTTAAAACGATAAATTAATTTAGAACTTGAAAAGGAAAAAAACTCAGAACTGCCAACGTCGGTTAATTATATCTCGATCCGTGATGGTGAATGCATTTGTATTTAAACATAAATGTATTTATACTATAACCAAAAAAATTAAATCAGTTTAAATTTTAGATTTAATTTACAATGGACACTTGGTGGGAAAAACAGTACATCGTTTACATCTATTCACACCTTTTGAAACCCACGCGGCCTTTGCCTTTTAATTCCAAACTCGATCTTCCCTTTTTCCCTTACCCTTCGCTGTTGAATTCAGATCCCCTATAATCCATTTTAATTAAAAACTATTGCCTTTCCTCTCAAATGTTTTCCCAAAATCAAAGGAGCGTAATAGCAGACTAGTTTAACCTACTTCGTTTTCTCCATCATAGGAGATACCAACGGAGCGTGAGCCATTACAGGAGGCTCAATTTGCGTCGGTCTCACTTCATCGATTAACTGCGACTCTGCCGAGACTGCCTCATTCCATCGCCTAATCAACTCGTTTTCCTTTGTCTGCAACCATTAAGAAGTCTATGTGCCTATCCTCTATCTCGCAGTACAAATTCGAGCCACCATTCTCCTCTGCAACCTTCGTTTAAACTCAGCGTCCTGTCTTTAGCCAGACGCAGGCACCAAGAGCAAACCCGAGATCCGCTATGGCCTTCACCATTCGAAATTTGCTTCTTTCCACCACTCTCGATCCTCGCACAACCTCAAATATGAGCCATCGAGCTCCAAAATCATGTTGACCAGATTGGAAGTCGGGGTGCCCCATCCACCAACGCATCAACAGACAATGCCCCTTGCCCTGCACACAACCAACAGTTCCAAACAATAGCTGTAAATAGCGTTCAGGGGAGTGTGCACCTCAAGTGTTTGGGTAAATGCCTGAAAGGAAGCTGGTTGGTTTAGGGCTTATGGTTTGGTATGTTGACGGGAGGTTAAGTTTTGAGGGATGGTTTATCGTTGTCGTGCTCGGCTAGTAGTTCATATGTGGTGAGTTTTACCTCGTTTATCAAATATATTTGTATGCATGTCTCTTGGAATAAACATCGGTTTTGATTTGCTATCATGTTTAACTATAGTTGAGTGTCAACGGAATCAAATAAGTGGCTTGAGTTTGTCAATCATGTGACAAGAATCAATTTGG
Source organism: Allium sativum (assembly GCA_030737875.1). NCBI lineage: Eukaryota > Viridiplantae > Streptophyta > Magnoliopsida > Asparagales > Amaryllidaceae > Allium > Allium sativum. Next base: position 163,779,573 of record CM060926.1, read on the forward strand.
AATGATGCTTGTATATCTCCAAATTTATTGGATATATGTTAGTTGTTGGCTATCAAGTCTCATCCTCGGATTTTCTATCAAAATTTGTCATTCTTCTCCAAGTCTCGAAAGGTGAGCTTCCCTCACTCACGCCTAATTTATTATTAAGTGAATTAAATATTTGATATGTTAAATGAAATGTTATGATTACTCTAGAAAACTCGTAATTATTTGTTGTGCACATGTGACACACGCACTGTCGATATATGACACGATGTAGATGCAATGGATGTTATGATTTGTTTGAACTGTTACCCCCTGCAAGTTTCCTATAAAATTAGAAAAATTACCATGGGTTGAAATGATACATACTCGAATGATTGGTATGGGCTTGAGAAAATAAATTCGAATTGATTTGGGATGCGGGTTGAAATGATATACCGAGATTCGAATTTCCCTTTAAAACGGATTGAAATGATACATATCTGTATCACTTTACCATAGGATAGAAAATTATATGCGGACACCGTGGTCAATATAAATCTATTTTATATGTTTTTATAAATATGTATTGATTTAATAAATGGATTTTGAAATGAAATTTTTGTGCGGAGGAAAAGTTGGAAGAATTTTGTCGAATTAAATTTCATTAAAATCTGTTTTAATAAAAAAAAATGTTTAAGTTTTAGTTTAATATTTTAAATAATTTGAGTAAAGTTTGACTTTAACAAGACCTTTATTAAAACTTGATTTTGTATAAGTATAACAAAGTTTTCTATGTTGTGCTAATTAAAGCGTTAAATTTAATATAAAAATTTAGTTAAGGAATTTGTTTAAGTTTTTTTTTAAAGACATTTTTGATACAAAGATTTAGTTAGTAAAATTTATGAATTTAACTAGAAATAATTTAACGTAATTCGATTATTGATAAAGTAATGTTCAAAAGAATTTTCATGAATTTAAGTTTGGAAAGCTTAAGTAATATTTTAATGGAAGTGTTTTAATATATTTGTAAATTTTTACGTTTAGAGTTAAGATGTGAGTTAAATGATATTTTTGAAACATGGTTTCATGTAGTTTGACATAAAGTTTTATACTAAATACTATAGATGGCATTTAGTAATTTGTTTAAAAAGGATTAATAAAAATCTATCTTAAATAAATTAAGATAGGATTGATTGAAATTCCTAATTGAATGTTAAAGAAAATTTTGGAAAAATCCAACTAATTTGAAATTGTGCTCTACGCAAAAATTGTTTGACATTGAGATTTTGAATGGAGAAAATGAGACGACCCGATTTCCCGTTCTCACGGAAACAAGGGCTATCTTTGGAATATAACACAGAAACAGATAATAGCAGAACAGAATTAAATAAATACACCATATAATGAACAATAAAATATACTGGATAAAAGTATCATCAGAGTTACACAGTATACAGGATCTTACTTAGTACAAATACAGTTCAGCTATACATAAATGTCTACAGCGGAAATAAACAAAATATGTACAATAGGAGCTGAACAGCATAAAAAGAATAAATGATAGAATCCATCTTCAGCTCCAGCTATCCAGAAAAAGAACCAGCTAAACCTGAATACAAGGCTGCCCGTGTAGAAAAAGGGGCACCCGTGTTTGAAAGTGAAACAAACTACGAGTCAGTCATGGGACTGGTATGAGAAATCTACTCAACACATATATTTTGGCTAATCACAGGACCACGCCACTTTCGTGGAACGGGTTTACTCCATTGGATTGCCAGTGCTTCAAAACAAATATTTCTTTTAAACATCGCTATGCTTTTTATAAAAATGAAGCCGTTATAAGACTCAGTTCCCATCACACAATGCAACGCAAACCGGAGGATAGAGTTTTTACCTTATAACAGCCAAAATATGATTGATACGAATAAAACAAAGGCATTTGATATTATTGCTAGTGTCTATATGTTTTGAAAACAATTTCAAATCATAACTATCAATCATAGACGACATGAGCGTCCCATGCCACTATGTCGCCAAATATCTATACAATCGAAACCGCAGGATCACGTACTTGGAAATTGGATTTCCGTCATGAACCAAGGCAAAAGATAGTCCTTACCGAATTCGAGACAATCTAGCCTACCATGTCTCAGGATCAGAGCTCGAGTGACCCTAGGAGCGACAGGGCCGGTCCACCGATGTGAATTAAAATGCCTGAGCAATACGTTTCCCCGCCCTTTGGGGCGCAAACGAGCCAACGAATGACTCCATCGGACCCGGATCATCCGATCAAACCGAGGCGCCTCGCAACAGCAACAACCACATAGGTGAAAAGTATATAAATGTCAGGGCTGGTAGCTCACTAACACCACCCTAGCTAGAAAGAAACGCATGCCCTCCCTGAGGTCCTTCCTCCCGTTTTAGGTTCCTACCGGGGTGTGAGGCTCGCGAATTCACGTTATACACAAAGCTACGCCACACAGGCGGTGCTTTGATCATCACCACAAGACTTTGCTTTTCAACAGAAGCCCTGATCACTGCATCTTAGCATGCCACATAGGCAATTCATACCATGCGACTGATGTCCATCGATATACAACCTCTGAGCTCGTGCGTCTCAGAGAAGGGCGTTAAGCAAAAGAATAAATTCTCCGCCGCCAAACAGATGTATATTTAACAGAGATCAATCAACACAGAATAAAATCCAATGTCAGACGCACAGTCCATTTACAAGTCCGTTCTGGGTCTGAACGAAACCGGAGGCACTAAATACCTCGCAAACCCTTCGATCACCACGTACGTCTGGACGATCACCACTCATTATCCATATTTCGGGATGCCTCCCAATCAGGACCTCGGTTACCATCCAAACGAGGTGAAGATCTCCGGTCTTCGACCACCGTCTTTATCTTCGACTTTCAATCGTCGGTCAATTATTTGAAATGAGAATTAACTCGGCCTTCTCAAATAATTCACGTATATTTAGAATTTCAATTCGATTTATTTCAATGGTTAAATTATTCGACAACACCAATTTTGTTCTTTAATGTAATTTTCACACCAAACACATTCAACCATCAAATATCACATAAATCAAGCAAATTCAGTTTATTTCCATTCCATATCGCTTATGATATTTTATAACTATTTATCGCTATTTTTATTTATTTTAAAATAGCTAATTTATTCAAAACGACGCTTCGGGCCATAAAGCGGCCGTGGCGCTGTTTTCCTTCAGATTTGATTTACACATATCTGAAAATCTAACCGTTGGATCTTCACAAAATTTACATCATTAGAAAGGTCTTTTCAAAACGAATCCAACGATTCCAGTTTCGGGAAAATCCGACGGTCGGATCTCCCGGTACAATCGTTTGAAGTTTCGATTTCAAAATACGAACTGCAGCGTCGTTATTCGATTAAATAGAATTATATTTATATATATATAAATATAATCGTTTCTGGCGCTGTTTTTCTTCAGATTTGAATTAAACATTCCAGACAATCCAACCGTTGGATTTTACAAGGTTGGTGTCGTTGGAAAGATTATTCCAAGGCGAACCCGACGGTTGAGATTTCGGGAAAATCCGATGGTCGGATTTCCCGCACTAGTCGTTTGAAATCATGGTTTCAAAACACGAACTGCACGGCTTCGTTTCGTTTTAATTTTATTTATATTTATATAAATATAGTTCATCCAATGATTTCCATATCGTTTTAACTTCAAATATTTTTCTAACGCCTTAAATTTTGGAAAAATTTCGCCATAACCTCCCCTGCACCGGGAGCATCGGGAAATCGCAAATAGCTTTCCCGGTCCTTCTAATCTCAAAAAGAAAAAGAAAAGGCCAAGCGGCTAGCCAACAGGCTCAAAATCATCACCCAAACAAATCAGTAAATGTGTACCTATTTGTCGGGCACAAAATTTTATTCCTCTTCTCTAGCCCCTTTGCTATAACCTGTTCAACGAATATGCATGTACATATATATATATATATACAGTTCTTATCATTTATCATTTTCTATTCAACTTCATATTTGATTTCTATTTGGTTTAAAAACACTATTCATTCTAATATTACATAAATAGGTGCAAATCATTTCATTAGCTAATTAATGAATATTTCAACTCATATATGTTTATTTTGAACAAGTGGCTATTTTTAACACTTCACATTTCAACGATTTCTGCATACAATAAAAATGTGATTTTTATTGTAAAACGATTCATTTCAAAACACTATTTTTTCTATATAGTTCATATAGTCGATAAAAGGTGATTTTTATTATCAAACAATTTATTTCAAAATATGAATACCATTCAACACATGAATTTCTAATCAACGAATGAATATCAATTCAACACATGAAGGTTTTCTATTCAATGAATAAATATAGTTTAAGCATATGAAAATAATTCAAACACACGAATATTATTCAAAATTTCGGCAGCATAACGGCAGGGTAGTTAAACCGGGACCGTCCCTAGTACGGCTCCTCGCTCTACCTTAAAACCTCGCGGTTTTTGACAATGGGGATCATGCATCTAGTTCGCACGCAGGCGGCATGTATATATTTATTTCATTTCCACAAACTAATCCTATGTGGTTTCAACCAAATATTTTTCAACCACAAACGGGTATTTTTCAACCGCAATCAACCAATATCAATCACAAACAATCCCAAACAATCATTCGCTATCAATCAATTTTCACAACAATTTCAACCAATAAATATCGTCCATGGTTTGTGGACGAGGGGCGTATATATATATATATATATATATATATATATATATATATATAGATATTTATATATAGCAATTCACTTTCATTTTCAACACATATATATAATTTTTAAATCAGAAATCTCACCAATAGCTATCCAACTATGATTCTTCCTTTACAGAAATCTTCGCCAATCTCGCCTTTTGTCGCTTTCGCCCGTATTCTCTACATATGTAAAAATCGAATTTTTACGATGTTATTCAATATATAAAAATTATATTTTTAATATTCCTATGATGTAAAAATTATATTTTTATTGCTTTAAAAATATAAAATCATATCTTACTCCTACCTAATAAAAATTCCGTCTTTTTCTCTTTTTAAAATATGATCTTTATTTTTGCAAGTTCAAATCTTTTTCTTTTAAAAGATTAAACCTTTTTCTATTTCAAAGTCTTAAAATAAAATCAGTTTTTATTTCCTTTAAAAATCAGTTTTTATTTCCTTTAAAATATCAGTTTTTATTCTTTAAAAAAATCAGTTTTTATTCTTTTTAAAAAAATTAGTTTTTATTTCCTTTAAAATATCAGTTTTTATTCTTTTAAAAAATCAGTTTTTATTCTTTTAAAAAAATCAGTTTTATTCTTTTAAAAAATCAGTTTTTATTCTTTTAAAAAAATCAGTTTTTATTCTTTTAAAAAAATCAGTTTTTATTCTTTTAAAAAATCAGTTTTTATTCTTTTAAAAATTATTTTTTATTCTTTTAAAAATTATTTTTAAATCAATACTATATATAAATTCAGTTTTTTTCAAACTAGATCATTGCTTTTCAAGAATTTAATTACTGCTTTATTTACTAAATTAAATAAACTAATTATATAAAATAAAATGAAAAAAAGAAAGGAAGAAGCTCACAGTTTACATTGCTCAGCCCTGTCGGACTTGAGCTCGAAACTAGGGTTCCGCCGCCCCCATCGATCTCGACCCCTGGGAGTTCATCGGAGTGCGCCTCCCTGGAGAGCCTGATGTCGCCTTTCCCTTCCGAGGAGCTCGACGAGCTCGGTGATCTCAAGCGGTTGAAAATTGGGTCGAGGCGGCGCTTCGTCGGGCTCGAGAATGGAGCCACACACTGCACCCTCTTCGATTAAACTAGCACAGATCAAAAGTCCTCTCGTCCTTCATCAATTTTCCCGTTCAACATCCCTTGAATTGATGAGAGGATTTGGTGTTATTTGAGGAGATCTTTTTGGAGCTTTTTTTTTCGTCGGGTTTGGATATATCGGCTGGAGGAAACAGTTGACCACAGGTTGGATAATTTCTAGGGTTTGACCCATTATACACATATGTACAATATATATTATTTTATTATTTAATTCAAATTTAACTTGTTTGTCATTACCAACTCCAATTCAAACCCAACAACTAATGCCCCTAGCTAAATACCCCCATTCCGAACGCAATAGGATAGGTCCCGTAAGCCGATTTGATCGTTACAATCAGTTTCCTTTTGAATTTACATTTAAATCACTATGTTGAATTTTAAACGTACATTTCAAATTACCGGGGCCACATACTAACTAGAAAAATTTCAGAAAAATATTTTCTAGCTTCGTATTGACGATACGGTCCTAACAAAACTAGTTTCGTCGAATTCTGAGATCGTTTGAAAAATGGCCAATTTCCAGTCGATTAAAATCAACAGAAACTGGTCAAACGCGTTTTCCTTTGCCACGCTCACATATTGATTCGAAAAATTATGAAATTTGAAACCTAACAATAACTTGACCCTGCGGATCCAACAAAAGTGGTTTCGTCGAAATCCGAGGTCATTTGCAAAATGTCCATTTTTAAGGGCCTGAATTCCATAGCGACTATTCAGAATTTTCAACTGGACATATCTTTTGATTCCCGCTATCAAATTTCGATTGGTCGGATTCGTTAGAAAGACATCATCAATTAGATCCTAATGTTTTTGGTTTCACTAAAATCCGGATTGTTTTGCACCCGGTATATTCAATTGAAGTTTGAAATCGAATTATCGAACTACCGCGCTATTTTCAATTCTATATATAATTATAATTAATTATATTCGTTTTCAAAAGTCGATTCAAACTTAGTTTTCATTGCCATTATTTAAAATATTTATTTTAAATATTTAAAATCCATTATTTTAGCCAATTTAAAAATTTTAAATTGGTTCAGATTTTCTGGGTCGTTACAGAAAATAATGACTCAACAACAATGTTGAAGTTGTTTTGAATTTAATAACTCGAAACCAAAGTTTAAGCTAATTTGGAAATAACGTTATAGGATTGTTTCCACTTATAAGGGGAATTTGAAGTCGAACTAGTAAATGATAAATTGATTTGAATATGAAATATGAATGATTAGAAGTTGGATTTTGGAACATGGATTCAAATCGGATTGGATTATTTTGTTGGAATCAAACCATATTTTCTTAAAATAAATCTTCTTAACTACTTATTTACACAAACTACTTATAACTAATAACTTAAAAAAATTACCAATAAAGATTTTATATAAATTTTATAACTATATATATATACTTAAATTTAATATATATACACTATTTTTAGAATTAATATATATACACTATTTTCAAATTTAATTGATATACAATTTTTTCTTCCAAATTTAACTATTCCAAATCTATTTTTATAAATCTCCTGTCCAATCCGAGCTAATGAATCCGAAGTGATTAAAATAACTTCAAGTCTAAACTAGAATTGTTTTGATAAGGGATATTTATGAATATAAGATTTGAAAATCCTAACCGGACTAACGATGAGCTATTGTGTGTAATAAATTCGAGCCAATGCTTGAAAAAGAATTGATTTGCGATATTGGAAAATATGATTTTGAATCTAATGGCCACGGTGTGTAAAACATAAACATTTATTTGTTAAAGAGACCGGAGTCGGTATTGTCATACTCTCTGCCAATGCCGATACCACTTTAACAACTATGTACATGGTGGAGAATCCAAAATGAAGTAGGATGGTATGGAGTCGATTAGTGGATTTGAAGAAAGAGAACGATGATGGATTGGCCTTGACCTTCGGGTCATAATTAAAATGACTAAAACAGGTGCTATACCGTGACTAAGTGAGGTCGCACCTCCGATTGGACACGCTTCTTCGGTACCGTCTCTATAACTACTGTGATCGATTCGGGTGCACCCTTTGATTTTGGGAGTGTGTTCTGAGGTGGGTGGTAGTTGCTACTATGTGACGGCCCGCCCTGCACCAACCGACATTTCCTCCAAAAGTGCATTGTACACATGTCCAGTTAGCACGGGACGATCGCCAAAGAAAGGAAAGAAGAGAGTGAACCAAACAAAGAACCTGTAATATATCTCACAGCGCATGGAAGTAAAATATAATAACCAACATATACTTGACATAAAACAGGTGAGACAGTGCATAAGCTGAAAATAAACTATCATAGCAGCAGAACATTCAAAACACAGCTTATGATCCACAACATCATTATTACAACTTTAAAACTGTCTCTAAACAAAAGCAAGATAAGGAGGATACACTACTAATGCCCAAGTTGTGTCCTCCAACGACACAGGGAGAAAAATAAGTAGATAATACGTGGGAGCCTCCTGCTCGTCTTCGGCACTGCTACTCGTGCATACCCTCGAACCTGTCTCTAGTTTGCTCGTGTGAGCACCCAGAGTAATAAGAAGAAACATAAAACTATGGGTCAGACATCAGTCTGGTATGAGTGGTAGCAAGCATAAACAGAACAATAACAGGTATACTAAACCATACCTAAACCTGCAACCAAAGAGTCAGTACTACATACTGTACAACACTCTAAGATGCCACTAACATATGGTGTGTAAACATACGGGGGTGGGGGTGTGCATGTCATAGTGATGGCAAACAATCAAACATAGCAACCATCCTCACATATCTCACTAAGTGCGTAAAGCATACGATGTCCACTTCTTCGATCACCAGAGCCCTTTGAGGTAATGACAGAACTCGTCTTTGTACGACTATGACTAATGCTACCACCAAGACTAACCCATGGGATCATGTCCAAACCTTTCCAATGACCCCAATCCATTGGTAGGTAGCTCCCTAGTCGTACCACACCCCTGTGGGCTTCCTAATTCGTCCACATACCTCCAACGCATAGTGATCCAAAGTCATAGACATCGACAACTCCTTTGCACACGTCCCGCAGCAAAGTCCAATCATGAAATGAACTCATTGGTTCCCGTCTGGATCCTGAGTTACAACTTCCCATTTGGACTACCTTTGCATCTCAGGTTTTTGGTTTTCTTTCCCGGATCGGTCTTCATTCCGTTCATATCCTCCTGGTTCGGTTCGCAGTCACTAGCTCATGGTCAAACTCCAGTTCGTGATGATGCTCCAGCTCGGATCGTGACATGTTGTCCAGGTCGGGTCGCAATCATCGGATCGTGCTCCACCCTCGGATCGGGTTGCGGTGATCATCTCCCGCTCGTGGTCTGCGCCTCCTGGTCGACTTGTGGTAGTTGCTGGTTCGGATCGCGATGACCCCATCGGATCGGGTCGGGCTCCAGTGCTTCACGGTTCCACCATCTGTTCAGATCGTGCTCCTCATCCGGATCATGGCGCCCTTCGTAAGTGGATCGTGGCACAGCTAGAGGCATCGATTCGTGGAGATGGTGTGCGGTCAGTTCGAGCATAAGGGAGGCGATCGTGGAGGTGGCATGCGATCGGGTCGGGTCGAGGTAGGGGCGATCCGATCCAGTTCCCTGCATAATTCCTGCAGCTGTTCCAGCGATTGTTTTACGCCATTCGACGGCGTTTTTGACCAATCTAACTTTTCTAATCAATCACAAAGCATACCATATAGTCATATCAACATATAGAAATAACCATAAACACCAAAACAACAATAAGACGTGTTAAAACGGATCAAACATAGCCAAAACCCCATATTTTCCCTTAAGCATGTTTAAGCAAAACTAATTACAGAATTAACAAAACCAAACCAAACCAATCTAAACTTCCAACAGAGGTCTAAAACGGTGTTTATGAATTTATGAACATTTTTCCAGAATTTTATTGTGTAAGAATTTACTAATTATCACTAATCACCCTGATTAACTGTAATTAGTGTCAAAACAATGCTAATCACTCACCTTTGCCACAATAAAACTTTCAGATCTGAAATAAATCTTTGTTAGGCACGAATTCCAATACACACAGCAGCCTTTGCCTCGATCTCTATGCTAATCCTCTTCAATTGTGTGTAGATTAAGCCAATACTTGATTAAACGGTGATTAGAAGGTGATTTGGATGTTGGAGGCCATTGTTAGGGTTGAAGGGATGGTAGTGGCGGCTGGAAAAATGACAAAAGAACTGTTTTCTAACCCTAATCAGCCCCTATATACTCCAAATCCCGAAATCCCCCATTGGGCCTAGCTGTTAACTACTCAATTAAGCCCAATTAAGCTATTTTTCATCATCTGAAACTTGTTTCAGCCATATCTCCCAAACGGTGAGTCTGTTTGGCTAATGTGACCACTCTACGGAATTGTAAACCATCACCCGAATCCAATGGAAGTGGTTTTAGATCAAAACTCTTTTCCAGTCAAAAGTTATAGATGAAACAAGATCAGCTAGGGGCAAAACGGTCATTTGAAAATCGGCAAAATTCATGAACATGGGAAATGACCCCAATAGTCGTTCCCCAAAGTTACACAACCATACGGCTTACTAAAAAAAGAAATAAATATCCTACGATTCTCTGATGCGTAGAATACGGGTTGTTACATTCCCCTCCCCCCCCCCCCCTTTAAGAAATTTCGCCCCCGAAATTCCTTAACTAAGAAACAAACAAGGAATCCCGCATGCCTACCAATTATTAGCAAACAATCAAACATGCACATCAACAAAGCAAGTCTTATCCTAGCATGCGGAAAACTAAATCGAAATGAAAATCTTACCAGGCAAAGAGTTCTGGATACGTCTTCCTAATGCTCTCCTCTGTTTCCCAAGTGCAATCATTCTCGTTCTCGCCCACTGAACCTTTACTAGTTTCACCGCTTTCCTTCGAAGTTGCTTCGTATCGTGCTCGACAATACGAATCGGCTCGTGGTTCCCAACCGCCTCGGGTTCTACTTCGACATCATCCAACTGATCAGGTGAAATAGTCATATCGGGGTCGTGCACGAACTTCCTCAACTGGGAAACATGAAATACATTGTGAACTCCCACCATCTTGTCTGGTAATTCAACTCTATATGCCAAATTACCCACTTGCTCCACAAATGGGAATGGACCAACAAATCTTGGTGCTAACTTGCCTCTCCTACCAAATCGAATCACGCTCTTCAACGGAGAAATCTTGATAAACACCAAGTCGTCAATGAAGAATTTTAAGTCTCTTCTCCTCTTATCAGCATAACTCTTCTGCCTATCCTGGGCAGCCTTCATTCGCTGTTGAATGATCTTGATCTTGTCTGAAGTTTCTCTTATCACATCTGGTCCAAGCACGAACTTCTCACCGGTCTCTATCCAACATGATGGTGAGTTGCACGGTCTCCCGTACAAAGCTTCATATGGAGCCATGCCAATACTGGATTGGTAACTATTATTATATGCAAACTCTACTAGATGCAAATGGTCATCCCATGATCCACTAAGATCCAATATACAAGCTCGCAAAAGATCCTCTAACACTCGATTCACCCTCTCCATCTGACCGTCGGTCTGAGGATGGTACGCGGTACTGAGATGTAATTCTGATCCTAACGCCTCTTGTAAGCTCTTCCAAAACCCCCTAGTAAACAACGGATCTCGGTCGCTCACAATGCTCTTTGGTACTCCATGAAATCTCACTATCCACTTCATATATAGTTCGGCCAACTTAGCTGCCATTCTGTTTGAGTTGACTGGTATAAACCTTGCGCTCTTGGTCAGTCGATCAACAACTACCCAAATGCTATCATGGCCCGATCTAGTCCTCGGTAAACCATCGATGAAATCCATTGAAACTTGCTCCCATTTCCATTCAGGGATTTCTAATGGCTGTAACAAACCACTAGGCTTCTTTTGCTCGGCTTTTACTAACTGGCAATTCATGCACTTGGATATAAATTTCCCAACGTCTCTTTTCATTCCTTCCCAGTAGTAGGTCTGCTTCATGTCTCGATACATCTTGTTACCACCGGGATGTATAGTTAACTTTGAGTGATGACATTCTCTAACACTTCATCCCTCAATTCATCTATGTTGGGTACAACTAATTTTACATTCTTCTGAAGCCATCCATCTCAATCAAGCCCATACTTGCTCATCTCCTCATCGATACCCATCTCTAACTTGGAGACGATTTCTAGTAGATTGGGATCGTCCCTCTGCTTGGAACCAATCCGCTCGATCAAAGTGGGTCTGATCGTCAAACTTGCTAACATTACCGGATCTAATTCGCACTTTGGTCTGAAATCATACCCTTCGATATACTCCAGTTGCTTCCATTCCAAAAACATAGCCCCTAAACTGGCATGTCTTTTAGTCAAGGCATCAGCTACTGCATTGCCCTTTCCGGGGGTATATGTGATATCAAAATCATACGAAACCAAAAACTCTAACCATATTTGCTGACGAAGATTTAAATCCTTCTGAGAGAAAAGATACTTTAACGACTTATGATCAGTAAACAACTCAAATCTTTCTCCCAAGATATAGTGTCTCCATATCTTCAATACGAATACGATAGCTGCCAATTCCAAATCATGGGTAGGATATCTTTTCTTGTGCGGTTTCAGTTGCCGACTAGCATAAGCTACTACCCTACCGCCTTGCGTCGATACAGCACCTAGTCCGGTACCACATGCATCTGTATATACCGTCATCTCTTCACTCCCATTAGGAATGATTAACACTAGTGCACTCGTCAACTTTTCTTTTAGACGCTTAAATGCATACTCGCACTTCTCGTCCCAAACAAAAGCCTGATTCTTCTTGGTCAACTGAGTCAACGGCGTTGCTATCTTGGAGAAGTCTTGGATGAACTTACGATAATATCCAGCTAACCCCAAGAAACTTCTTACATCTATTGCCTTCTTGGGCGTAGACCAATCTTGTACCGTCGCTACCTTTGCAGGATCTACGGCAATACCATTCTCTACGAGCGCCGTTTTTGCAAATGGACTGCGAATTTGACGAAACAAGTTCCATTCGGTCCGTAATGTCGGATTATAGATAAACGTCCATTTTCTCGCAAATGCAGTTCGTATGTAGTCATACAAATTAATAAACTTTGTATGAAGATAGCAATAGGCACAAATTAATATCGTTAGTCATTATCAAAAAATATCCTTAGTCATTTCGATGATACACACACACACATACATACATATAATAGAAAAATCCCTGCTACGTCGTCCTGTTTTGAAATTTCACATGGCCCTTTCTTCGTTCTATATTTATATACGTTCGCACTTTTCAACAAAACACACTGCTTCATTCTTCACCTATTCAGGAAAAAACATCTTATTTTCCTTCCTTTATAAAACTAAGCATCTCCGTTCTTTCTTTCCAAACCAGAAATTGCTTCGTTTTTTTCCTCTTCCTGCCTGTTCAAAAACTCAATACCGAATCAGGCTATTCGTTTATTGTTTATATATTTATGTGTGTGTGTGTATATATAGCCATGAAAAATCTGAAAAGGGGGAGAGTCGGGCTACTGTATACTAGGAGGAAGCTTTTGAAAAAATGAAGCAGGGTGTTGGTTCCAGTTTATTGAGCATGGAGGAAGTTCTGGGAAGGAGGCACACTATTGTCTAATTTTGGGGTGGCTTTTGATGTGGGTTTGACCGTGTGACATGAGCTATAGAGCTCGAACATGTTGCAGGTTGGAGCGGTTTGTTGGCATCGAGATGGTAATGGTGGATGTTGTCATGTAGGGGAGGAGATGGGAAGTGTTACAGTGGGTTCAGAGATGATGGTGGATGGCTGAAGTATCATGGAATGGTAGTCAAAGGGGAAGGGTAGCATACACGTTATAAATAGTAAGCTGGGGAAGTCCTCATGCATGAATCTATGGAGCAATAGAGTATTTGGAAGCTTTCTTTTGCATGGAACTGGAAAGAAAACAATGAGAAGATGGAGAAGATCTACGTAGGAGGGCCGGTGCAAATTCGTACGGGCTTGGTCCTGAATAAGAGCCTGAAAAAAAAAAGAGTAGTGTTTTCGTTCTACACGAATAGTATATTTTATGGCAAGAGAATGAGAAGGGAAAGGCGGGCTGTAGAATCCATTTTGCGGGCTTTGGGCCTTAATAAAAAAAAAGTATATGGATTACCTGGATGAAGTCGTGGGTATAAACGGAGTGTTTAGGGCAGATGGGTATGCTAAAGACTATGGGTGGCGAAGTTTCCTATGGTGACAAGGTGGTGGTTGGAGCGGTGACAAAACCGGTCAAAGATGGGAAGAACTAGTCTCGTTCTTTTGCTTAAAATAAGGTACCATGGTTTTTAAATAATTAAGAAAAAAGATTCCAGAGGCCCAATAATGATTAAGAGATTTAATTATAATGATTAACATAAGTTAATTATAACGTTAATTAAAGTATTATTTCAATTCATTTGAATCTTACAATAGGCATATCTCTCATACGTTACCCTAATTACGCGAAACAAGAGGCTTTGGAATCACAAGAATGAGGCCTATGTGTATGTGCTGATCTGGTTACCTTTGGAGCTGCCTGGAGTTTCGTATAATTTTAAACGTCCGTTTAAAGTTAAAGGAATTAACGTGATAACCGTCCATCGAAATTAAATGGTGAGTTAACTCTTATGCTTTCTGGAATTCTATAATGTGCTAAATTCATGTAACTATAATTATAGTTGATAATATAAAATTGGATGAATGGATGTTATGGATGTTTTGTTGGTTGTTTATTTTTCTAGTTTACTTTATTCTTCATCAATAGACTAATGAAAAATCATTTCATATGTTATTATTGAATATTATTATAACTTGTGATGCAAAGAAGCACATGTTGGAGGGATTCAACCGGATTCTTCAAATAATTGTGTGTTATTTGTTTATCATATTATTTATATATGAATTATTTACCTCAAATGACATTATATCCTATTTAGATGTTGAACATCGATTGGATGTGGATCGTTGAGATTGAATTCAATGATTGTTGCATTTTAATCAATAGACAGTATTGGTTAAGCAATTGGCAGTGAATGGCCTAAAATCCCTTGTTTTTAGACGTCATTTTTCTGTTAGGCGAATTGACGGTGTTTTAAGTTATAAAATTTATTTTTATAACTGAATCGAGTTTTCAAGTTTATTTTACACAAGTTATTTAAAATCGGAATTTTATAAATATTTTTGTAATCATATTTTACAAAGGAGATTATTAAACGGTTTATTTTTACAATAAGTAAGGAAAATAGGAATTAACCAAAGGGTTAATGATCTGAGATAATTGTTTTCAAGGAGAATAAGTAAGCAAGTTTATATTAGATTAATTATATTTTTAATTAATTTAATTAGAAAAATTAAAGGGAAACAGTTAGCAGTTAACTGTTTTTTAAGTTGATTAGTCAACTGTATCAATTGTAGTGTTGTTTTAATATAAATAGTTTTTTAAAATAGTCGTTAACATAATGAATGTTCTTAAAAATTAGTTAATCTTTAGATAACTGTATTTTGAATTGATTATCAAATTTGTTATTAGTAAAATAAATAATTATTTTCACAACTATTTGAAAAGACCAATTTTTCTATTTTTATTAAATGAAGAAGTTAACTACATATGTTGTAGTTCACGTTGAAGTAAATTAATGAGTAATAATTGGAGCGATTATCATTTTAAATAAAAATCATTAAAAAGTAATCAAGTTTGATAAGATCTTAGTTGAAATTACAAAAGGGTTTTGTATAAGTATTGGATAATGAATCTAAATATGATAAGCAAGTTTATAAAAGAAATCTTGAGATGAGGTGATGTTTTAAGATAAGAGTTTATTTAATTAAGTGAAATGAATTTAATTGAAATATGATTTCAAGAAATGAATTAGTAAATGATTGGACTATGGTAAATGGATTACTATTTAAAATCCAAGATGAGTTATGCGATGCTAAAATAAATTAGCATAAGGGTATTGGGAAATAAACAAAGTTTGTAAGGGGTTTTAAATCCCAAGATGGTGATTTTAATATAACGTTCATTTCAGAATTTAAGTAACTGAAACTTACTAATTGGGATAAGAATTTCAAGACTCGAAGGAAAGGATATTTCAAAATTTTATAAAGGTAATTTAATAAGTTAAATTGAAAAAGGATGTTTAATATAAAGAACTTGGTAAACGAATTCAAGTTAAGACATATGATAAGAGTACTTAAATGGATTGAAGCAATTTGTTAAAGGATTTTTATATATCAAAACCGAAAGTTATAAATGAAATTATGTTGAAACGTTTTGAGGCTTCAAGACGTGTTTTAGTGAATATTTTCTTATAAGCAAAGCAAGTGAAGAGATTATAATTGAAAGATGACTTCAAAGGTAAGAAATGATTTATGAAACCATAGTTGAGACAAAGTAGTTATTAAGATTTTTATGATAGTTTAATGTTAGTTTTTGAGTTACAAGCTTTTATTTATCTTGAGATAAGAATGTTGTCGATCAAGGTCTGAGAGGTAATTAGAATACCCCAACTTGAACGACTTCACTATTATCAAGAGATAATATTAGTTTGTAATGGTAAGAGATTAAAAAAATGTGACAAGATAGGTAAATGAAATTGATTTTTAAAGCGAGGTAATGATTGTTAGATTCAATGAAGAATTTTAACGAAATGTTTTAAAAGGGACCTGAGCTGCCAATGTACTTGACAATACTATTGTGATCGACAGTTAAAAACCCGACTATCAATGAAATATGGTTTTAACCTTTTGACGAGTTGATTCGAAGAGACCGGACGGGAACTAGCCCCTAAACCACTTCGAATCAACTATGCGTTCGCGACTAACTCGCAGGATTATATAGGTGGAGCATTGAAGACCGTTGATCTTCATGAGCAGAAGAACTACTTGTTAAATTTCTCAGGTCTGGTCCGCCAGAGTTATTATGTCTTTTGATTCTATCGTGATTGAAATCTTCGGATTTCAAGGACATCTCACTACTGATCCTTGGGGTGATTCCTTTATAGAATGCGGTAGGAGGGTACCTTCAGTTCATATTGTCCCTGAATGACTTGTATGGACAAAAGTCTGACAGAGTATTTCCTGAAAGAACATGGATGTTGATTTTTATAAATATACCAAGTTTGGTGGAGGAGACGTTATCTTGCTTAACACCCATGGTATATTTGTGGACGTCAATTAGCGATTTGACGGATCTGACGATGTGACATTCAAAGTTATGAGAAGTTCTCTAAAAAGGTAAATGTAACGACCCAGATTTTGGGGCCAATTTAAAATTTCTATTTTAGAAATTTTAAGGGAATTTTAATGTTTAAAATAATTTATTTCAAATAAGAACGACTAAAATTTTTACTTTAAAACGAATAAATTCAATTTAATTATAAAAGGAGTTTAAAACAGCGCTGCAGTTTCAAAATTTGAATTTGAACTTTGACTGACTGTACAGGATTCATTTTAAATCAGAATTGAACGAAATCAAAAATATTTAAATCTGTTTAATCATATCTTTCCAACGAATCTAAAAAATTGAAATTTCATAGCGGAAATCAAAAGTTATGGCCAATTCAATTTTTAGGAAAGTCGCTGTAGAATTTATATATATACATTATATAGGGCCCGAAAGGCTACTTTTCACATTGAAGGAATTTCAACTCGAAACCACTTCCATTGAGTTCGGAATGACGTTCCTGCATTGAAAAATAGTAAACACTTATATATTTTGAGTTTCGGAATTTATTTGTTTAAAAATGTATTTTTAATATTAAATATATTGGCCTTAAAAATAGTCGCTTTTCAAACGACCTCGGTTTTCGACGAAACCACTTTTGTTCGAACCGGAATGTCAAATTATTGCTAAGTTTCAATTTTCTTAATTTTTCGAATTAATATGTGAGCGTGGCAGAGGAAAATGTGTTTTGACTGTTTCAGTCAAATTTAATCAGCTTAAAAATGGCCATTTTTCCAACAGTCTCAGAATTCAACGAAATTAGTCTCGTTAGAACCGTATCGTCAAAACATAACTAGAAATAATTTTTCTGTACTTTTTAGAGTCTGTATGTGGCCCCGGTAATTTAAAATGTACGTTTGAATTTAATAATTTAATGATTTATAATTAAATTAAAGAAAAACATATTGTATTAGCCGAATTGGGTTACGAAACATATTCCAATGTGTCCGGGATAGGGGTTATTAGCTAGGGGCGACACTTGTTGGGTTTGATTTGGAGTTTGTAGCAACATACAGATAAAAGTTGGAAAATAAATAAATTAAATAAATAAAATACCAATAAAATACGGTATAAATACTTGGGAAATACGCTAACCCTAAAACCAATTCCTACAGCCGCCACTTCCAAATCGATGGCCATGGTGCTCCCACCTTCTTCCCAATCTTTCTCTCCAATCACTCAGTAAAACCGAAGTCTTCCAATGGCAATAATTTCGAGCTCTTTATGCTCAACGGCTATAATGGAGAATAGCAAAGCGTCGGTCTCGATTTTTCTGCACAACCGTGCTTCGTTCGCACACGGTTTGAGGAGCAATGGGGGGATCAGATTTCGAGGTGGTCAGGGCGGAGGAGGCGCAGGCGAGCAGCTATGGCGTGGGCTATCCCGATCTTGCTCCGGGCGTGTGTGGTGACGGCTGATGTAAACCCTAGAAGTCGATGAGCGTTGAAACAATTCCAGGAATTCACGATGGAGGAAGAGGAAGGTGTTTAACTGAAGGATTTATGTGCTTAATAAATTATTAATTATTTAAATTGTAATTAAAGTTCAAACCACTATAACTTCTTCGAATCAAAACAGAATTTGACGATTTCAGTCACATTGGAATCGTGAAGAGGAGATCTACGACATGACGCTAACGAGAACTGAAACTGAGCATATCAAATTTTGGTCAAATTCTAGTTCTGAACTAATCAGAATTTAAATCATCGGTGAGAAATCTATTTATTTCTTTTTTTTTATAATTAGAAATAATCCTAATTTATTGCCATCCATCTATAGTTAATCCCTGTTTGTTACTATTCATGATTTGTTCTGTACTGAATGTAATGTATAGATCTGCTTGTTGGGTGATGTTCTGTGTTGATAACATTGTTAAACCATATTGATTTGTAGTGATAACAAATAAAATGATATGTAAGTAAAAAAAATACATTTTTCTTATAAAACGTTAGGTTAAAAAAAACATTTTTAGTCTAAAAATGTTGCCATAGAATAAAATCACATTTGTGGTTATAATTGTCACACTTGTATAAAATCACATTTTGGTTATAATTGTCACTTTTGTTGAATTAAAATTTGTCACATTTGTTAAGATTAGAATTGACAGATTAAATTGTCAATTTTGTTAAATTCAGTAATGACATATAAATTTGTCATTTTTGTTAAATTTAGAATTGACATATAACATTATCATTTTTATTTGTCAAGATTGGATTAGAAATTTTAAATAGATAAATACTCATTTTATTTGTCATTGCTAAAGTTAGAAATTATGTACAAATAAATTATTCTTTTTATTTGTCATATGAATACAGAGAAAATGTATGCAAATGAATCCCTCTTTTATTTGTCAGTAGAACACACAGAAAAATGTTAACATAGGAAAATATTCTTTTATATGCTGTTAGAAAAGATTTAACCAAAATATACATTTTGGTCATCATTAAGGAAGATCACATTTATATGTAATGAAATAAAGAAAGAAAGGACACTTTTTTGATCAAATATGTTTATAGAAATAAAAAGAGATATTTTTGTACTTTTAAAAGGATAGAAATAAAAGACGCATTTTTGTGAAAGAATGATTTGTTAAATAAAAAAATAACATTTTTGTGAAAACATGATTATAGAAAGAATTCATTCATTTTTGGTCACTTTGAAAAGAATGAAGTAAATTCATTCATCTTGTCACTTTAGAGAAATGAATTAGAAAACATTCATGTTTGTCAAATTTAAAGAATGAAACAAAATTCTCATTTTTGTTACATTAGAAGTTTACAAACAAAATCATCGTTTTGTTTGCATTAGAGTTAATAAACAAAATTCCCATTTTTGTTTACACAAGAAGTTAACAAACAAATTCATCGTTTTGTTTGCATTAGAAGTTAATAAACAAAATTCTCATTTTGTTTACATTAGAAGTTTACAAACAAAATCATTGTTTTGTTTGCATTAGGAGTTAAGAAACAAAATCATCATATTTGCTTACGTTAAAAAGAATGGATTTAAAAATGTATATTTTCATACATTAAAGAACATGAGTAAGAACGTATATTTTCATACATTAAAGAAGGTGATTGAAAATGTGTATTTTTACATTAAAAAGGTATGGATAGAAAATATATATTTTATACATAAAAGGGATGAACTAAAAAATGTATATCTTTCTATACAAATTAAAAGAATGAATAGCTAAACATGCATTTATTTTCATTAAAGTAGAAGTAGACAAAAATACTTATTTTTGTCCAAATTAAAAGAATGAAACAAAATATAGCATCTTTATGTTATATTAGATTTGAAACACCAAATATACGCTTTTGGCAATTTACATTAGTTGAAACCGATTATTCACTTTTGTCAATTTACACTAGTGAAACAAAATATGATTTAAAGAGTTACATTTTGTTTGCAATTTTAGATGCAAACAAATATTATATTTTTATTTTGTAATTTAGTTAGAAATGGAAATATACATTTTTTCTTGCAAATTTAGTTGCAAACAAAACATTTAATAAAGATTATATTTATTTTATTTGCATAATTAGATGCAAATAAACATCATATTTAAAAGATTATATTTTTATTTGCATATTTAGAGGCAAATAAACACCGTAGGAAAAAGATGCATTTTGTTTGCAACTCTAGATGTGAACAAAACTTTAAATTTAAAAGTTATCCTTTTTATTTGCAATCCTTGTTGCAAATAAAACTAGAAATAAAACGGTTACAATTTTTATTAGCATCCCTCGATGTAAATAAACATAAAAAGTTGAATCTTTATTTGGATTCTCTTTTGCAAATAAAGCATGAAATAAGAAGTTATATTTTTATCTACATTCTCTATTGCAAATAAAATATGAAATCAAATAGCACATTTTTTATCTGCACTTTAGTGGTTATAAAAATGATAAGATTAAATGCTTACATTTTTAAAGTAATATAAAGATTTCACTTTATACAATGTAAAAAGAATATCATTTTATGTAAATTGAAAAGATCATACTTTATGGTAGGTGAGTCAACATCAGAATTCACATTCTTAATGCAAATGAATCAGTAGAAAGGATTCATTGTTTTGATAAATTATGTTAACATGAGAACTTACATTGTTCTCATATATGAACTGATTTATCATTATATATATATATATGTTTATGATACTGAAATGTTACACTTCCATTTACGAGTCGTCCGACTTGTTTATGTGATTGGGTCGATAATTTTTACACATCGCCCAAGTGCACAAATGAATTATCAATTGCTTGATGGATGGAACCCCACACGGGTATTGGGATGATATTGGATACACACTGATCCCAATGTTAAATTATCTGTCAATCGATGGATTTACAGTCTGTGATGTGCGTCAGTTCTTTACCTTTATGCTCACACAGTTATAGATTCCACTTTGGTCGTCATTTGGATGTTTGATAATTATTTATCATGATTGTTGATTCCATACAAAATATATGGTTGTTGGTTGAGTCACATTCCAATAAAGAATATTCTAGGATAAAGAATATTTTAGAAAATATACCTTTGAAAAGAATATTTTAGAAAAAGGAATATATTTTGAGAAAATATATTTTTATTGAAATAAACTAGTTATTAATTAGAATAAATCATAAAATTTTGATCTAATGAGTTTTCCAATTTGTTAAGATTTAATTGAAGTTAAATTAAATAAATTAGATTTTGGGTTGTCGTGAATAGCGTCTTAAATAACGCTGTTCTTAAACCCCATATGAAAAGAATAACCTTTTAATTTAGATTATTAAAGTTTTCATTTAGTAATTGAAATAAGATGAAGTGTGAGTCGGGTTTATTGTGAACTATGTTTCTAAGCGACATTTGTTCTTTAACCCAACTGACAGCGAAAGTATGATTTGGAATTTATAAATCTTTTATTAAGATTTAAATGGAAATGTTCCAAAAGTAAAGTTTTCAATTTAATATATCAATTGGAATTGAATGGAACTCGAGTTGATAATAACCAGGATAAGCTTCTGTATAAGAAGACCGATACTACATATGGAATTTAAGAGGCTTTGTCGTTATTCCATTTATATTATTGGTCGGATACAGAAATTTATAACGATTATATATTGATTAGATTTCTGGGAAGATTCCATATTTTATGGAAGATGATTTTGGGTTTACCGTGAACAATGTCTTAAATGACATTAGTTCTTTAACCCAGTTAAGGATAAGATAAATTTCTTAAATTTAAATAATCATTGAACAATGATTTTTGATATTTAAAACCAAATTGGGGTTTTAATAAATCTTTAAAAGAAAGATTTAAGAATAAATTTGAAGAATTTATCTTTGATAAGATAATGTGAATATATTTTTTAAAAGAATATTCTGAATTGGAATGAGGCGTTGGATGTGTTTTTATAGTACTTGATTTTTAATTATAAAAATACGAGGGTTATTCGGAAAGACCGGGTTTAACCCATTCCGAATAATTTCTACGACGATGAAGAGTCGAAGATGAAGACGGTGGTTGAAGACCGACGATCTTTACATTGAATGGATGTGTTGCTACAGAGACCCTGATGGGAGTAGCTACCTTGAAGGGACTTCAGTGGTGGTCGTTCGGACTATTGTTTATTGTTCGGATTTGGTTTTCGCTCAGACCCAGAGCATAAGCTAATAAATGGATGTGTGTCTGATATTGGATTTCGTTCCGTGTGAATTAAATCGATTTCTGTTAATGTATGTCTGTTTGGTGGTGGAGGATTTATTCTCTACTTAACACCCTGGTATATATTAATAGTGATTAATCGCATGGCGTGAATTGTCAATGTGGCACGCCAAGATGCAATTGATCAAGGCTTTTGTTGAAAAGCAGGGCCTTGTGGGATGATCAAAGCATAGCCTATTACGGCATAGCTTTGTGTATATCGTGACTTCGCGAGCCTCACACCCCGGTATGAGTCAAAAACAGGATATGGACTGCAGGGAGTGCACACGTTTCTTTCTAGCTAGTGGTAGTGTCAGTGCTTTGACACGGCCTGGCATTTTACTTATGTGGATGATGGATTTTGAGGCGCTTCGGATTTTTATAGCCCGATAGTGTCATATTATAGGTTCAAAGGAACCGGGAAGCGTGTGTTCAGGCATAATTAATCCACTACCCTTAGGTAGGGACCGGCCCTGAAGATCCAAGGGTTCACTACGGGGGATCCTGAGGCATTTGCTAGAGTGTCTCGAATCGGAGAGGAGCTTGCCCCTAGCCTCGACTCACGATGGAAATCCAATTACCAATACGACCTTGCGGTTTTGATTGTAGAACTAGTATGGCGACATAGTAGGATGGGTACTATGCCGTCTATGATTAATACATTATGATTGAAATTGTTTTTGAAATATATATATTCCCACAGATATACACACTAATATTAAATCTGTTTTTTTCGTATCAAGCATCTTTTGACCATTAAAAGGTAAAACCATATCCTCCGGTTTGCGTTGCATTGTGTGATGGGACTTGGGTCTTATAATGGTTTCATTTTTCTAAAAAGCATTGCGTTGTTTAACGATTTACTTTAATTTATGCACTGGCAATCCAATGGAGTAAACCCGTTCCGCGTTAGCGGCGTGGTCCTGTGATTAGCCTTATTATTAGATAGTTTAGTTAAGATTTCTCATACCAGTCCCATGACTGACCTGTAGTTTGTTTCACTGGCAAACTCGGGTGCCCATATTTTCCACACGGGCAGTCGAGTAGCTTTTTGCAGATATATTTACAGGATCCTGGCTTACAGCTGAAGCGGTATTCGGAAAGCTCTGTATCCGTGTATTCCTTCCAGTTGTATATTTGTATTATTTTTCCGCTGCTATTTAAGTGTAATTTAAAACTCTGATATTATTGTATTTCTATTTCTATAATAGGTATTCATACTCTGTTATATTCTTGTACTCTGATGTAATTGTTGTAATCAGCAATAAAATGTTCTCCAGTTTGTGTTCTGATGTGTGCTGTTCTCAAAGCAATCCAGCCTTTCCTTTACTGGGAAGTTTGGGTCGTTTCAGTTGGTATCAGAGCTTTGGTTTATAGAGCTCGAGAACAAGGCACATTAGAACCGAACGAAAGAATTCATCAGAGATCGGATTAGTAATATCCAATGAGAATAACTCGTTAGAGATAGGATCAGTAGTATCCTAGAACGAGTGTAAAGAGGATTATTTTCTTTAAAATATAAATGAAAACAAATTTAGTTTTGAAATTTTTATCTAAAATACGTATTTGAGTATATTATATTTTAATGTGGACAATCGAGTATATAAAGATTTCAAATAGACGAGTAATTAACGGATATTCAAAGTTTTAATATACTGGATAGATATAGAACCACACTCTTGTCGCCCGGAGGTAATTCTGGTGATAGGTCGACCATTACCAGTATTTATGTTCGAGTCTCGAAAGTGGAATTTCTATATATTTCCATTGACTGGTATGAGAACCAACACTTAGTCAGTACACATTGCTGTGATTTGCACTAAAAATCTGATTTTTGATTATATATAAAAGTTATATATATTTGAAAAGTTAATCACCTAATTGATTGCTAGTTGATTGTTAATTTAACTAATAAAAGTATAGTAATGATAATTACTTTAACCAACAAAATTATGTAAACCAATAAATTTGAGTTGGTTAATTAAACAACTATTAGCTTCGTTCCTTTTCGAGGACGAAAAGATTTTAAGTGGGGGCGATTGTAACG
The DNA here is from genome assembly GCA_030737875.1 of Allium sativum. Taxonomy (NCBI): domain Eukaryota; kingdom Viridiplantae; phylum Streptophyta; class Magnoliopsida; order Asparagales; family Amaryllidaceae; genus Allium; species Allium sativum. The sequence continues at coordinate 163,804,430 of CM060926.1, forward strand.
ACCCAGATTTTGGGGCCAATTTAAAATTTCTATTTTAGAAATTTTAAGGGAATTTTAATGTTTAAAATAATTTATTTTAAATAAGAACGACTAATTTTTTTACTTTAAAATGAATAAATTCAATTTAATTATAAAAGGAGTTTAAAACAGCGCTGCAGTTTCAAAATTTGAATTTGAACTTTGATTGACTGTACAGGATTCATTTTAAATCAGAATTGAACGAAATCAGAAATATTTAAATCTGTTTAATCATATCTTTCCAACGAATCTGAAAAATTGAAATTTCATAGCGGAAATCAAAAGTTATGGCCAATTTAATTTTAATGAAAGTCACTGTAGAATTTATATATATATTATATAGGGCCCGAAAGGCTACTTTTCACATATGAAGGAATTTCAAATCGAAACCACTTCCATTGAGTTCGGAATGACGTTCCTGCATTGAAAAACAGTAAACACTTTCTGAAAACCCGTAACTTCCCCGTAAAGGAAAGTGGCGGATAGTTCGAGAACAAGCCACAACAAAACGCATACAAAAGAACATTTCATTGTATATTACAACAATGCATCAGATTACAAGAATATACAGAGTATAAATGAATATTACACAGAAATATCAGAGATTTAAATTACATTTGAATACATCGCAGCGGAAAATAATACAATACACAACTAGAAGAGATATACGGATACAAAGCTTTCCGGATATCGTTCCAGCTGTAAACCAGGATCCTGTGAATATAAATCTGCAAAACCAAAACTACTAGCTGCCCGTGTCAAAAATAGGGGCACCCAGAGTTTAGGTTAAAACAATAAACTCCAGGTCAGTCATGTGACTGGTGTGAGAACTAAAACAGTTATTAATCTTTATTTTAAAGTTAGGTAAATCAAGGGACCACGCCGTATAACACGGAACGGGTTTCCTCCCAAGAATACCAGTGCATAAAACAAACAGCGCAATGCTAAATAAAGAAAAATGAAGCTGTTATAAGACCTAGGTCCTATCACACAATGCAACGCAAGCCGGGGGATAGGGTTTTCCCTTATAACATCCAAAGAATGCTTGATACGTTTAAAACAAATCATTTGATACTATTATAAGTGCATAGTGTATAAAGCAACTTCAAATCATAAGTATCAATCATAGGCGGCATGGGTACCATATATCATGTCGCCATATATAGGTTTACAAATAAAACCGCAAATGTCACGTATTTGGAAATTGGATTTCCATCTATGAACCGAGGCAAAAGATAGTCCTCAACCGATTCGAGACGCTCTAGCCCGCCCCTCAGGATCAGAGCTCGAGTGACCCTTGGATCGTCAGGGCCGGTCCACCGATGTGGATTAAACTTAAACCCTGAACATGCGTTTCCCCGCCCTATGGGGCGTAGGTGAGCCAACTAAATGACTCCATCGGTTCGAGAACGACCGATCAATCCGAGGCGCCTCGCAACAGCAACAACCACATAAGTCAAACTCGTCAGGGCGTGTAAAACCACTGACGCCACTTTTTAGCTAGAAGGAAACACATGCCCTCCCTGAGGTCCTCTCCCGTTTTTGGTTCATACCGGGTGTGAAACACGCGAGGTAAACGTTACACAAAGCTACGCCACAAAGGCCGTGCTTTGATCATCACCACAAGACTTTGCTTTTCAACAGAAGCCTCGATCAATTGCCACTTAGGCATGCCACACAGGCAATTCACTCCATGCGTTTGATATCCATCAATATATAACCCCTGAGCTCGTACGTCTCAGAGAAGGGCGTTAAGCAAGAGAATAAATTCTCCGCCGCCAAACAGATATATATTTAATAGAGATCAATCACACGGACTAAAATCCGATGTCAGACACACAGTCCATTTACAAGTCCGTTCTGGGGCTGAACGAAACCGGAGGTACCTAGTACCCCGCATATCCATCGATCTCCAAGTACGTCTGGACGATCACTAACTGTTTCCATCTTCTTGGGTGTACAGCCCAATCAAGATCATCAGTAATTACCCAAACGACGTGAAGACTTCTGGTCTTCGACCACCGTCTTCATCTTCGACTTATCGTCGTATCAGTTATTCAGAATGGGATAAACCCGGTCTTTCCGAATAACTCGCGTATATTTTAAGTAAGTGTTACACAAACACAACATACGCCTCATTCCAATTCATCAGTCACTAACCGTAAATTAATCAAGAGAATAATTCCCCAAATATTAACCCCGAAGGCTGAAACCAACATCAGATCAATATCCAGAAAATCATTCTGCTTAGCTAACCGACAGTTAGTTTCTAAATTTCACATTCACAGGGAAAGGTTCCCATTAATTTTATCCAAGATAAATTTCTTGAATTTATTCTCTAATCTTCCTTTGAATTTCGATTCAAATTAGTCGGGATTAACGAAACTTACCGAAGTAATCATTTGTTTTAATTTCCCAATCCCAACCTATTCATCCCATGAAGTAAAACTGGTTATACTTCATATCTAACACCACGGTGTTATCGGTAAATTCAATTACCATTTCACGTTCAAATCTAATTAAAGATTCAACTATCGCCTGGAGCAAAACTGGTGATACTCCATTTCGATTATTTCAATCTAATTAAAGATTCATTAAAACTCCACTTAGTTTTAATCTTTAACTGGGTTAAAGAATCAGTGTCATTTAAAACACGGTTCACGATAAACCCAAAATCACATTCCATTAATTATCGGGTTAAAGAACAAGTGTTATTTAAAACACTGTTCACGATAAACCCAAAAATCAATATCACTTCAATTCCAATTAAATATTATTCAATTGGTACACTTCATTAAATCTAAATAAAAAGATTTAATCTTTTCACAACTGGGTTCAAGAACAGTGTTAGTGAAGACACCATTCACGACAAACCCAAATCACATTTGATATTCAATACAAGGCTCTGAATAGAAAATATATCGGCTTATATTCAATATCAAATTCTACGACTAACAAATGTCGTATTGAAATAACGATATAAATGTATATCTTTCAAATTCCCATAACAACATCTGTATAATCACGAATTCCAACATCGAAATATTCCGAAGACAATTTCGATTCAAATCCACTCCAATGCAATCATTGGAAATTTTGGTTATTTTTAAAACCCTTTTCAAATTCAATTTATTTAAAAATAAATAGAATTATATTTCTAGTTCAAAACTAGTTCATTTCGATAAAAATCTATTTTTATCTTTTCAAATATGGAGTTTTTCATCCCAATTCTTCTCAAATCATTTCTTATGATTTTACACAAATTATTAATATTTTTAATAATTTTATCAAGGCCCGTACAGTCGATTTCCATCAATGGCCATCGAACTGCACTTACAGCGACCTTTTTCAAATTTGATTTGGACATAATTCCAAATCCAACCGTTAGATTTTGAATTTCTAATATTCATTAGAAAGCTCTTTTCGATACGAACCCGACGGTTCCGGTTTTAGGAGAATCCGACGGTCGGATCTCCCGTAATGTCCGTTTGAAATAAATGGTCGAAATTCGCGAACTGCCGCGGCGCGGCGCGTTCTATTCAGGCCATTATATTATATATATAATATATACTTCGTCGATTTCTATTTAAAACGAATTATATAAATAGTTTTAAAATCGTTTCAAAATCTATTTCAACTTCCATTTCAATTCAAAGCAAAATTGAATTCTTCTTTATAAATTCGTTTCAAAATTCATTTCTATTCAATTCAAATTTCAATTCAATTTGAATTCATTTCAATTCGCTTTCAATTCAATTTGAATTCGTTTTCAATTCATTTCAAAATCGTTTTCAATTCAATTCATTTCGAAATCGTTTTCAATTCAATTCATTTCGAAATCGTTTTCAATTCAATTCATTTCGAAATCGTTTTCAATTCAATTCATTTCGAAATCGTTTTCAATTCATTTCATTTCGAAATCGTTTTCACTTCAATTCATTTCGAAATCGTCTTCAATTCAATTCATTTCGAAATCGTTTTCAATTCAATTCATTTCGAAATCGTTTTCAATTCAATTCATTTCGAAATCGTTTAAAATCGATATAAATATCTTTCACGTCAAAATGGCGTCAACTAATCAACACGGCTTCATAAAATTCTATTTTCAAATATTCTATTTCAAATATTTCTTTTTCAAAATAGTTGTTATTATCAAAATATTTCGTTCAACACATGACCAATCTCAATGAATGAGTACTGTCAACACATGAACTTTTATTTTATAATATTCTTTATTTTCTAAATTGGAATGAGGCCCAATCAATTACCATATAAAGTTAATTATATGGATTTTCATACAACACATGTATATAATAACATTGAAAAATAATCAACCATCAACCAAAGTGCACTACACTGTATAAGCATCAAATATAGATATCTAACGCTTATAACAGCCTGTCAATCAATCGATTGACATATTTAATCAATCAGGATGAGTGAACTGCATATTTCATCCTAACACCCGTGTGGGGTTCCAAACAATCAAACAAATATTTTATTTGTGCAGTTGGGCGATGTGTAAAATTTATCGACCCAATCAATGTCAGTCAAATCAGTGTACATAAACAAACCGTATGGTTTGTAAATGAATATTTTATTTATTCACATTCACGTTAAAAATTATATTTTTAACGATAAAACATTTTATTTCAACATATGAATTTCTATTCAATTCATTTCTTCGATAAAATGATATTTTTATTTTTCTAACTTATTTTAGAAAATTTCGGCGGCATAACGGCACGATACTAGAAACGGGACGAGGCCTAGCCTTATCCCCGGTCTAGTGAAGGCCCACGCCATTCACACATCAATCAAATCACTTTCGTTATGCAAACTACAAAATTTGGAGTAAGAGTCTAACCTAGCCTTACTCCTTCGCCTTATAACGGCGCACGTCTAATCCTAACCAATTTATCGATTCGATTTTTCACACCACAAACCACATTCAAACCAATATCGCAATCAATCACCAAACAGCCAAACAAACAAGTCCATGGTCTGTGGACGATTGTGTCGGGTGCTACTAAACACCGTCTGCATCCTAGTATATATATATATATAACTAGAAAATAAATTGAAGAGTGAGAAGTTCTCAACTAAAGCTATCCAATACCACGACTCTTCAATTATAGAAATCTTCTTCGTTATCCCATCTTCGTCATCTTCGTTGCCCGTAGTCACTATATACACAAAAATCACATTTTTATATTTTGATGTCTTTAAAATAAAAATCACATTTTTATTTATTCATTTTCAATTTAAAATCATATTTTTATAATCACTTCATATATTGATATTTTCAATATATAAAAATCGAATTTTTACTTTGCTATTCAATATATAAAAATCGAATTTTTACTTTCACGCTATATGGATAAAAATGCTATTTTTACACCGCTACTATATAGATAAAAATTCTATTTTTACATCGTTATTCTATATATAAAGATCTCGCCTTTTCAACTATAAAGATTTCATCTTTATATAAAAAAAAACAGCACTTTATTTCGACGTATAGAAAATAAAAATCAGATTTTTATTTTGCTACATACACAAAGATGATATTTTTATATTCTCTATCCTATAAAGATTATATTTTTAATACTTTAAAAATATAAAAATCATATTTTTAATATTTCTATATAGTAAAGATTATATTTTTAATACTTTAAAAATATAAAAATCATATTTTTATCACTTTAAAAATATAAAGATCATACCTTTTACCAAATAAAAATCCTATCTTTTCACCTTTTAAAGTTCTAATCTTTTTCCATTTAAAATTCAAACCTTTTCTATTTTAAATTCTTTTTAAAATCAGTTTTAAATTACTTTTAAAATCAGTTTTCTTTATTTCTTAAAAAAAAATCATTTTTTATATTTTCCTTAAATCAGTTTTAAAATTTCTAAAAAAAAATCAGTTTTAATTTTCTATTTATATAAAATAAAACAAATAAATAAATTAAAAAAAAACGACTTACAGGGGGCTACGTCGGTCATCAGGGGGGGAGCTGTCACGAACGGGGACGGAGGGGGGGGCGGTCTGCTGGGACGCGGCGGCGAGGGGGCTGAGGGAAAGGCGGGTGGCGAGGGTTGGGGCGTGGTGCGGTGGTCTGGGGGATGTCGCAGTCGGAGAAGAAGGAGTGGAGGGGGAGGAGAAGGAAGGAGGCGGCGGAAAGAGGGGGGGGGCTTCGGCGGTGTTCCGCCTGGGGCGGCGGCGGCCTCGCGCCCTCTATTTTCTTTTTTTTTCTTTTTTTTTCTGTTCAAATAATTTAGAACGGGGGGGGGGGTGGGGGGGGCAGAGGGTAATGAAGGGGAAGAGAAAATATTTTTTTTATTTAATTTAATTATTTAATTTCTAAAAAGGTACTTTTACATACGACCTCTAAACGAGGTCCACCGCCTATCGTCCATAGCGTTTTACCCCCATTCCGAACACAATGGGATACGTATCGTAGGTTGATTCGATCGTTACGATCAGTTTCTGTTGAATTTACCTTTAAATCACTATATTGAATTTTAAACGTACATTTCAAATTACCGGGGTCACATACGAACTTTATAAATCCCATAAAAATATTTTCTAGTTTCGTATTGACGATACGGTCCTAACAAATCTAGTTTCGTCGAATTCTGAGACCATTAGAAAAATGGCCAATTTCCAGTCGATTTAAAATCAACTGAAACTGGTCAAACGCGTTTTCCTTTGCCACGCTCACATACTGATTCGAAAAATTATGAAATTTGAAACCTAGCAATAATTTAACATCACGGACCCAACAAAACTGGTTTCGTCGAAATCCGAGGTCGTTTGCAAAATGTCCATTTTTAAGGGCCTGAATTCCATAGCGACTATTCAGAATTTTCAACTGGACATATCTTTTGATTCCTGATATGAAATCTTGATTTTTCGGATTCGTTGGAAAGATATTATCAATTAGATCCCATTATTTTTGGTTTTACTAAAATCCGGATTGTTTTGCTCCCGGTATATTCAATTGAAGTTTGAAATCGAATTATCGAACTACCGCGCCATTTTCAATTCTATTTATAATTATATATAATTATTTATATTCTAACGACGACGTATATAAATATATACGTCGAATTATATTCAAAATAAATTTCTCGTCGATATTATTTAAAATAATCTATTTTATATAATCAAAATTCGCTAAAATTGCCAAAATAAAAATTTCAAACTGGCTCGCATTTTACGGGTTGTTACAATCTCCCCCACTTAAAACTTTTCGTCCCCGAAAAGGAACAAAGTCGAAAGTGGTTTGATTAATCAACTCTACGTTCGATCTGGCTTCCATTCTCCAACTTTTCAGTTTCTGAGAATTTTCAAAATTTCAAAAATTTGGCTAACACCCTAAATTTTCGAAAAATTTCGCCATAACCTCCCCTGCACCGGGAGCATCGGGGAATTTCAAATAGCTTCCCCGGTCCTTCAGATCTCAAAAAGAAAAAGAAAAAGCCAAGCGGCTAGCCAATAGGCTCACAAAATCATCATCACCCAAACAAAACAGGAAATTATGTAGTAAACATGTACCTATTTGTCGGGCAAACAAATTTTATTCTTCGGCTCTTGCCTCCTTGCTATGACCTGTTCAATGATATATATGTATATGCAAGCAAATGCAAGCAAATGCAACCAATTTTCAATATAACTCAATATTTGATATAATTAGGCCAAATGGTTAAAAATTATCAAACAACTAAACAACCAACACAAACATCAATCAATTAGTGAATTAGAGTTTCAAATTCATAATTTTGATACATATACAAAATCAGATTTTTGATGCCAAATCACAACAATAAGCCCTATCAAATTTTGGTTCTCACACCAGTCAATAGGAAATATATAGAAAGCCCACTTTCGTCACTCGAACATAAATTCTAATGATGGAGCTCCATCGTCAAAATCATCCCCGGGCGATTAGAGTGTAATTCTATATCTATCCAGTATATTAAAATTTCGAATACACGCGGATCAGACGTATACGCAAAATCTATATATACTGGATTGTCCAACTCAATATAAATAGATAATCAAATACGAATAATTGATTTAAATTTTCAAAACAAAAATTGTTTTCATTTGAAAAATATACTCTTCACACTCGTTCTAGGATACTACTGATCCTATCTCTAACGAGTCATTCTAATTGGATATTACTAACCCAATATCTGATGAATTCTTTCATATGGTTCTAATGTGCCTTGTTCTCTGCTTTGTAAACCAAAGCTCTGATACCAACTCTGAAAACCCGTAACTTCCCCGTAAAGGAAAGTGGCGGATAGTTCGAGAACAAGCCACAACAAAACGCATACAAAAGAACATTTCATTGTATATTACAACAATGCATCAGATTACAAGAATATACAGAGTATAAATGAATATTACACAGAAATATCAGAGATTTAAATTACATTTGAATACATCGCAGCGGAAAATAATACAATACACAACTAGAAGAGATATACGGATACAAAGCTTTCCGGATATCGTTCCAGCTGTAAACCAGGATCCTGTGAATATAAATCTGCAAAACCAAAACTACTAGCTGCCCGTGTCAAAAATAGGGGCACCCAGAGTTTAGGTTAAAACAATAAACTCCAGGTCAGTCATGTGACTGGTGTGAGAACTAAAACAGTTATTAATCTTTATTTTAAAGTTAGGTAAATCAAGGGACCACGCCGTATAACACGGAACGGGTTTCCTCCCAAGAATACCAGTGCATAAAACAAACAGCGCAATGCTAAATAAAGAAAAATGAAGCTGTTATAAGACCCAGGTCCTATCACACAATGCAACGCAAGCCGGGGGATAGGGTTTTCCCTTATAACAGCCAAAGAATGCTTGATATGTTTAAAACAAATCATTTGATACTATTATAAGTGCATAGTGTATAAAGCAACTTCAAATCATAAGTATCAATCATAGGCGGCATGGGTACCATATATCATGTCGCCATATATAGGTTTACAAATAAAACCGCAAATGTCACGTATTTGGAAATTGGATTTCCATCTATGAACCGAGGCAAAAGATAGTCCTCAACCAATTCGAGACGCTCTAGCCCGCCCCTCAGGATCAGAGCTCGAGTGACCCTTGGATCGTCAGGGCCGGTCCACCGATGTGGATTAAACTTAAACCCTGAACATGCGTTTCCCCGCCCTATGGGGCGTAGGTGAGCCAACTAAATGACTCCATCGGTTCGAGAACGACCGATCAATCCGAGGCGCCTCGCAACAGCAACAACCACATAAGTCAAACTCGTCAGGGCGTGTAAAACCACTGACGCCACTTTTTAGCTAGAAGGAAACGCATGCCCTCCCTGAGGTCCTCTCCCGTTTTTGGTTCATACCGGGTGTGAAACACGCGAGGTAAACGTTACACAAAGCTACGCCACAAAGGCCGTGCTTTGATCATCACCACAAGACTTTGCTTTTCAACAGAAGCCTCGATCAATTGCCACTTAGGCATGCCACATAGGCAATTCACTCCATGCGTTTGATATCCATCAATATATAACCCCTGAGCTCGTACGTCTCAGAGAAGGGCGTTAAGCAAGAGAATAAATTCTCCGCCGCCAAATAGATATATATTTAATAGAGATCAATCACACGGACTAAAATCCGATGTCAGACACACAGTCCATTTACAAGTCCGTTCTGGGGCTGAACGAAACCGAAGGCACCTAGTACCCCGCATATCCATCGATCTCCAAGTACGTCTGGACGATCACTAACTGTTTCCATCTTCTTGGGTGTACAGCCCAATCAAGATCATCAGTAATTACCCAAACGACGTGAAGACTTCTGGTCTTCGACCACCGTCTTCATCTTCGACTTATCGTCGTATCAGTTATTCAGAATGGGATAAACCCGGTCTTTCCGAATAACTCGCGTATATTTTAAGTAAGTGTTACACAAACACAACATACGCCTCATTCCAATTCATCAGTCACTAACCGTAAATTAATCAAGAGAATAATTCCCCAAATATTAACCCCGAAGGCCGAAACCAACATCAGATCAATATCCAGAAAATCATTCTGCTTAGCTAACCGACAGTTAGTTTCTAAATTTCACATTCACAGGGAAAGGTTCCCATTAATTTTATCCAAGATAAATTTCTTGAATTTATTCTCTAATCTTCCTTTGAATTTCGATTCAAATTAGTCGGGATTAACGAAACTTACCGAAGTAATCATTTGTTTTAATTTCCCAATCCCAACCTATTCATCCCATGAAGTAAAACTGGTTATACTTCATATCTAACACCACGGTGTTATCGGTAAATTCAATTACCATTTCACGTTCAAATCTAATTAAAGATTCAACTATCGCCTGGAGCAAAACTGGTGATACTCCATTTCGATTATTTCAATCTAATTAAAGATTCATTAAAACTCCACTTAGTTTTAATCTTTAACTGGGTTAAAGAATCAGTGTCATTTAAAACACGGTTCACGATAAACCCAAAATCACATTCCATTAATTATCGGGTTAAAGAACAAGTGTTATTTAAAACACTGTTCACGATAAACCCAAAAATCAATATCACTTCAATTCCAATTAAATATTATTCAATTGGTACACTTCATTAAATCTAAATAAAAAGATTTAATCTTTTCACAACTGGGTTCAAGAACAGTGTTAGTGAAGACACCATTCACGACAAACCCAAATCACATTTGATATTCAATACAAGGCTCTGAATAGAAAATATATCGGCTTATATTCAATATCAAATTCTACGACTAACAAATGTCGTATTGAAATAACGATATAAATGTATATCTTTCAAATTCCCATAACAACATCTGTATAATCACGAATTCCAACATCGAAATATTCCGAAGACAATTTCGATTCAAATCCACTCCAATGCAATCATTGGAAATTTTGGTTATTTTTAAAACCCTTTTCAAATTCAATTTATTTAAAAATAAATAGAATTATATTTCTAGTTCAAAACTAGTTCATTTCGATAAAAATCTATTTTTATCTTTTCAAATATGGAGTTTTTCATCCCAATTCTTCTCAAATCATTTCTTATGATTTTACACAAATTATTAATATTTTTAATAATTTTATCAAGGCCCGTACAGTCGATTTCCATCAATGGCCATCGAACTGCACTTACAGCGACCTTTTTCAAATTTGATTTGGACATAATTCCAAATCCAACCGTTAGATTTTGAATTTCTAATATTCATTAGAAAGCTCTTTTCGATACGAACCCGACGGTTCCGGTTTTAGGAGAATCCGACGGTCGGATCTCCCGTAATGTCCGTTTGAAATAAATGGTCGAAATTCGCGAACTGCCGCGGCGCGGCGCGTTCTATTCAGGCCATTATATTATATATATAATATATACTTCGTCGATTTCTATTTAAATCGAATTATATAAATAGTTTTAAAATCGTTTCAAAATCTATTTCAACTTCCATTTCAATTCAAAGCAAAATTGAATTCTTCTTTATAAATTCGTTTCAAAATTCATTTCTATTCAATTCAAATTTCAATTCAATTTGAATTCATTTCAATTCGCTTTCAATTCAATTTGAATTCGTTTTCAATTCATTTCAAAATCGTTTTCAATTCAATTCATTTCGAAATCGTTTTCAATTCAATTCATTTCGAAATCGTTTTCAATTCAATTCATTTCATTTCGAAATCGTTTTCACTTCAATTCATTTCGAAATCGTCTTCAATTCAATTCATTTCGAAATCGTTTTCAATTCAATTCATTTCGAAATCGTTTTCAATTCAATTCATTTCGAAATCGTTTAAAATCGATATAAATATCTTTCACGTCAAAATGGCGTCAACTAATCAACACGGCTTCATAAATTTCTATTTTCAAATATTCTATTTCAAATATTTCTTTTTCAAAATAGTTGTTATTATCAAAATATTTCGTTCAACACATGACCAATCTCAATGAATGAGTACTGTCAACACATGAACTTTTATTTTATAATATTCTTTATTTTCTAAATTGGAATGAGGCCCAATCAATTACCATATAAAGTTAATTATATGGATTTTCATACAACACATGTATATAATAACATTGAAAAATAATCAACCATCAACCAAAGTGCACTACACTGTATAAGCATCAAATATAGATATCTAACGCTTATAATAGCCTGTCAATCAATCGATCGACATATTTAATCAATCAGGATGAGTGAACTGCATATTTCATCCTAACACCCGTGTGGGGTTCCAAACAATCAAACAAATATTTTATTTGTGCAGTTGGGCGATGTGTAAAATTTATCGACCCAATCAATGTCAGTCAAATCAGTGTACATAAACAAACCGTCTGGTTTGTAAATGAATATTTTATTTATTCACATTCACGTTAAAAATTATATTTTTAACGATAAAACATTTTATTTCAACATATGAATTTCTATTCAATTCATTTCTTCGATAAAATGATATTTTTATTTTTCTAACTTATTTTAGAAAATTTCGGCGGCATAACGGCACGATACTAGAAACGGGACGAGGCCTAGCCTTATCCCCGGTCTAGTGAAGGCCCACGCCATTCACACATCAATCAAATCACTTTCGTTATGCAAACCACAAAATTTGGAGTAAGAGTCTAACCTAGCCTTACTCCTTCGCCTTATAACGGCGCATGTCTAATCCTAACCAATTTATCGATTCGATTTTTCACACCACAAACCACATTCAAACCAATATCGCAATCAATCACCAAACAGCCAAACAAACAAGTCCATGGTCTGTGGACGATTGTGTCGGGTGATACTAAACACCGTCTGCATCCTTGTATATATATATATATATAAAAATATATATATATAACTAGAAAATAAATTGAAGAGTGAGAAGTTCTCACCTAAAGCTATCCAATACCACGACTCTTCAATTATAGAAATCTTCTTCGTTATCCCATCTTCGTCATCTTCGTTGCCCGTAGTCACTATATACACAAAAATCACATTTTTATATTTTGATGTCTTTAAAATAAAAATCACATTTTTATTTATTCATTTTCAATTTAAAATCATATTTTTATAATCACTTCATATATTGATATTTTCAATATATAAAAATCGAATTTTTACTTTGCTATTCAATATATAAAAATCGAATTTTTACTTTCACGCTATATGGATAAAAATGCTATTTTTACACCGCTACTATATAGATAAAAATTCTATTTTTACATCGTTATTCTATATATAAAGATCTCGCCTTTTCAACTATAAAGATTTCATCTTTATATAAAAAAAACAGCACTTTATTTCGACGTATAGAAAATAAAAATCAGATTTTTATTTTGCTACATACACAAAGATGATATTTTTATATTCTCTATCCTATAAAGATTATATTTTTAATACTTTAAAAATATAAAAATCATATTTTTAATATTTCTATATAGTAAAGATTATATTTTTAATACTTTAAAAATATAAAAATCATATTTTTATCACTTTAAAAATATAAAGATCATACCTTTTACCAAATAAAAATCCTATTTTTCACCTTTTAAAGTTCTAATCTTTTTCCATTTAAAATTCAAACCTTTTCTATTTTAAATTCTTTTTAAAATCAGTTTTAAATTACTTTTAAAATCAGTTTTCTTTATTTCTTAAAAAAAAATCAGTTTTTATATTTTCCTTAAATCAGTTTTAAAATTTCTAAAAAAAAAATCAGTTTTAATTTTCTATTTATATAAAATAAAACAAATAAAAAAAAATGACTTACAGGGGGCTACGTCGGTCATCGGGGGGGGGGGGGGGGGGGAGCTGTCACGAACGGGGACGGAGGGGGGGGCGGTCTGCTGGGACGCGGCGGCGAGGGGGCTGAGGGAAAGGCGGTGGCGAGGGTTGGGGCGCAGTGCGGTGGTTTGGGGGATGTCGCAGTCGGAGAAGAAGGAGTGGAGGGGGAGGAGAAGGAAGGAGGCGGCGGAAAGAGGGGGGGCTTCGGCGGTGTTCCGCCTGGGGCGGCGGCGGCCTCGCGCCCTCCATTTTCTTTTTTTCTTTTTTTTTCTGTTCAAATAATTTAGAACGGGGGGGGGGGGGGGCCAGAGGGTAATGAAGGGGAAGAGAAAATATTTTTTTATTTAATTTAATTATTTAATTTCTAAAAAGGTACTTTTACATACGACCTCTAAACGAGGTCCACCGCCTATCGTCCATAGCGTTTTACCCCCATTCCGAACACAATGGGATACGTATCGTAGGTTGATTCGATCGTTACGATCAGTTTCTGTTGGATTTACCTTTAAATCACTATATTGAATTTTAAACGTACATTTCAAATTACCGGGGTCACATACGAACTTTATAAATCCCATAAAAATATTTTCTAGTTTCGTATTGACGATACGGTCCTAACAAAACTAGTTTCGTCGAATTCTGAGACCGTTAGAAAAATGGCCAATTTCCAGTCGATTTAAAATCAACTAAAACTGGTCAAACGCGTTTTCCTTTGCCACGCTCACATACTGATTCGAAAAATTATGAAATTTGAAACCTAGCAATAATTTAACATCACGAACCCAACAAAACTGGTTTCGTCGAAATCCGAGGTCGTTTGCAAAATGTCCATTTTTAAGGGCCTGAATTCCATAGCGACTATTCAGAATTTTCAACTGGACATATCTTTTGATTCCTGATATGAAATCTTGATTTTTCGGATTCGTTGGAAAGATATTATCAATTAGATCCCATTATTTTTGGTTTCACTAAAATCCGGATTGTTTTGCTCCCGGTATATTCAATTGAAGTTTGAAATCGAATTATCGAACTACCGCGCCATTTTCAATTCTATTTATAATTATATATAATTATTTATATTCTAACGACGACGTATATAAATATATACGTCGAATTATATTCAAAATAAATTTCTCGTCGATATTATTTAAAATAATCTATTTTAAATAATCAAAATTCGCTAAAATTGCCAAAATAAAAATTTCAAACTGGCTCGCATTTTACGGGTTGTTACACACTTATATATTTTGAGTTTCGGAATTTATTTGTTTAAAAATGTATTTTTAGTATTAAATGTATTGGCCTTAAAAATAGTCATTTTTCAAACGACCTTGGTTTTCGACGAAACCACTTTTGTTGGAACCAGAATGTCAAATTATTGCTAAGTTTCAATTTTCTTAATTTTTCGAATTAATATGTGAGTGTGGCAGAGGAAAACGTGTTTTGACTGTTTCAATCAAATTTAATCAGCTTAAAAATGGCCATTTTTCCAACAGTCTCAGAATTCAACGAAATTACTCTCGTTAGAACCGTATCGTCAAAACATAACTAGAAATAATTTTTCTGTACTTTTTAGAGTCTGTATGTGGCTCCGGTAATTTAAAATGTACGTTTGAATTTAATAATTTAATGATTTATAATTAAATTTAAAGAAAAACATATTGTAACAGCCGAATTGGGTTACGAAACATATTCCAATGTGTCCGGGATGGGGGTTATTAGCTAGGGGCGACACTTGTTGGGTTTGATTTGGAGTTTGTAGCAATATACAGATAAAAGTTGGAAAATAAATAAATTAAATAAATAAAATACCAATAAAATACAGTATAAATACTTGGGAAATACGCTAACCCTAAAACCTATTCCTACAGCCGCCACTTCCAAATCGATGGCCATGGCGCTCCCACCTTCTTCCCAATCTTTCTCTCCAATCACTCAGTAAAACCGAAGTCTTCCAATGGCACTAACGTCGAGCTCTTTTGCTCAACGGCTATGATGGAGAATAGCAAAGCGTCGGTCTCGATTTTTCTGCACAACCGTGCTTCGTTCGCACACGGTTTGAGGAGCAATGGGGGGATCGGATTTCGAGGTGTTCAGGGCGGAGGAGGCGCAGGCGAGCAGCTATGGCGTGGGCTATCCCGATCTTGCTCCAGGCATGTGTGGTGACGGCTGCTGTAAACCCTAGAAGTCGATGAGCATTGAAACAATTCCAGGAATTCACGATGGAGGAAGAGGAAGGTGTTTAACTGAAGGATTTATGTGCTTAATAAATTATTAATTATTTAAATTGTAATTAAAGTTCAAACCACTATAACTTCTTCGAATCAAAACAGAATTTGACGATTTCAGTCACGTTGGAATCGTGAAGAGGAGATCTACGACATGACGCTAACGAGAACTGAAACTAAGCATATCAAATTTTGGTCAAATTCTAGTTCTGAACTAATCAGAATTTAAATCATCGGTGAGAAATCTATTTATTTCTTTTTTTTATAATTAGAAATAATCCCAATTTATTGCCATCAATCTATAGTTAATCCCTGTTTGTTACTATTCATGATTTGTTCTGTACTGAATGTAATGTATAGATCTGCTTGTTGGGTGATGTTCTGTGTTGATAACATTGTTAAACCATATTGATTTGTAGTGATAACAAATAAAATGATATGTAAGTAAAAAAAATATCATTTTTCTTATAAAACGTTAGGTAAAAAAATAAAAATAAAAATAAAAACAAAACATCTTTAGTCTAAAAATGTTGCCATAGAATAAAATCACATTTGTGGTTATAATTGTCACACTAGTATAAAATCACATTTTGGTTATAATTGTCACTTTTGTTGAATTAAAATTTGTCACATTTGTTAAGATTAGAATTGACAGATTAAATTGTCAATTTTGTTAAATTCAGTAATGACATATAAATTTGTCATTTTTGTTAAATTTAGAATTGACATATAACATTATCATTTTTATTTGTTAAGATTGGATTAGAAATTGTAAATAGATAAATACTCATTTTATTTGTCATTGTTAAAGTTAGAAATTATGTACAAATAAATTATTCTTTTTATTTGTCATATGAATACATAGAAAATGTATGCAAATGAATCCCTCTTTTATTTGTCAGTAGAACACATAGAAAAATGTTAACATAGGAAAATATTCTTTTATATGCTGTTAGAAAAGATTTAACCAAAATATACATTTTGGTCATCATGAAGGAAGATCACATTTATATGTAATGAAATAAAGAAAGAAAGGACACATTTTTGTCCAAATATGTTTATAGAAATAAAAAGAGATATTTTTGTACTTTTAAAAGGATAGAAATAAAAGACACATTTTTGTGAAAGAATGATTTGTTAAATAAAAAAATAACATTTTTGTGAAAACATGATTATAGAAAGAATTCATTCATTTTTGGTCACTTTGAAAAGAATGAAGTAAATTCATTCATCTTGTCACTTTAGAGAAATGAATTAGAAAACATTCATGTTTGTCAAATTTAAAGAATGAAACAAAATTCTCATTTTTGTTACATTAGAAGTTTACAAACAAAATCATCGTTTTGTTTGCATTAGAGTTAATAAACAAAATTCCCATTTTTGTTTACACAAGAAGTTAACAAACAAATTCATCGTTTTGTTTGCATTAGAAGTTAATAAACAAAATTCTCATTTTGTTTACATTAGAAGTTTACAAACAAAATCATCGTTTTGTTTGCATTAGGAGTTAAGAAACAAAATCATCATATTTTCTTACGTTAAAAAGAATGGATTTAAAAATGTATATTTTCATACATTAAAGAACATGAGTAAGAACGTATATTTTCATACATTAAAGAAGGTGAGTGAAAATGTGTATTTTTATACATTAAAAAGGTATGGATAGAAAATGTATATTTTATACATAAAAGGGATGAACTAGAAAATGTATATCTTTCTATACAAATTAAAAGAATGAATAGCTAAACATGCATTTATTTTCATTAAAGTAGAAGTAGACAGAAATACTTATTTTTGTCCAAATTAAAAGAATGAAACAAAATATAGCATCTTTATGTTATATTAGATTTGAAACACCAAATATACGCTTTTGGCAATTTACATTAGTCGAAACCGATTATTCACTTTTGTCAATTTACACTAGTGAAACAAAATATAATTTAAAGAGTTACATTTTGTTTGCAATTTTAGATGCAAACAAATATTATATTTTTATTTTGTAATTTAGTTAGAAATGGAAATATACATTTTTGCTTGCAAATTTAGTTGCAAACAAAACATTTAATAAAGATTATATTTATTTTATTTGCATAATTAGATGCAAATAAACATCATAGCTAAAAGATTGTATTTTTATTTGCATATTTAGAGGCAAATAAACACCGTAGGAAAAAGATGCATTTTGTTTGCAACTCTAAATGTGAACAAAACTTTAAATTTAAAAGTTATCCTTTTTATTTGCAATCCTTGTTGCAAATAAAACTAGAAATAAAAAGGTTACAATTTTTATTTGCATCCCTCGATGTAAATAAACATAAAAAGTTGAATCTTTATTTGGATTCTCTTTTGCAAATAAAGCATGAAATAAGAAGTTATATTTTTATCTACATTCTCTATTGCAAATAAAATATGAAATCAAATAGTACATTTTTTATCTGCACTTTAGTGGTTATAAAAATGATAAGATTAAATGCTTACATTTTTAATGTAATATAAAGATTTCACTTTATACAATGTAAAAAGAATATCATTTTATGTGAATTGAAAAGATCATACTTCATGGTAGGTGAGTCAACATCAGAATTCACATTCTTAATGCAAATGAATCAGTAGAAAGGATTCATTGTTTTGATAAATTATGTTAACATGAGAACTTACATTGTTCTCATATATGAACTGATTCATCATTATATATATGTTTATGATACTGAAATGTTACACTTCCATTTACGAGTCGTCCGACTTGTTTATGTGATTGGGTCGATAATTTTTACACATCGCCCAAGTGCACAAATGAATTATCAATTGCTTGATGGATGGAACCCCACACGGGTATTGGGATGATATTGGATACATGTAACAACCCGGAATTTTAGGGCCAATTTTTTTTTTTAAAAAAATTATTTTAGAAATTCCAATAGGAAATTGGATATTTAAGTTAATTTATTTTAAAACAGAACGGGGACGACCCACAATAATGTAACTTTGTTTAACTCCGTTTCCGACGAAACAACTTTTGTTGGAACCGGAATGTCGTTTATTTGTTAAGTTTAATTTTCTGGAATTTTTCGACTTAATATGTGAGCGTGGCAAAAGAAACAGTGTTCTGTTTATTTTCAGTTAGGATTTAATCGACTGAAAAATAGCCATTTTTCAAACGGTCTCAGTATTCGACGAAATTAATTTTGTTAGGACTGTATCGTCGTAACAAAGACAAATATATTTTATTTGGATTTTTCCAGGTCCGTATGTGGCCCCGGTGAATTTTTATAGGCGGTTGAATTTAAAAATAAATGAATTATATTTAAAACTAAGAAACGGGGGGTCGAGACGAACTCTTGTGTGACGGCCCGCCCCGCACCAGCCTGCATTTCCTCCGAAAGTGCGCTGTACACATGCCCGACTAGCACGGGACGGTCGTCATAAGAAAGGAAAGAAGGAAATTGACTAACGAGAAACCTGTAGAATGTCTCACAGCGCATGGAATAAAATATAATAATGATAACATACTTAACATAAAACAGGTGAGACAGTGCATAAGCTGATAACTAAAATCAACATCAACATCAGAGCAGCGGAAATCCAAATATAGCTTATTACAACTTTTCAAAATCTACTGTCTCTAAACAAAAGAAAGTCAAAGTAGAAGATACACCACCTGTAACAACCCGAAAATCTGGGCCAGTTTAAAATTTTTATTTTGGCGATTTCAGCGAATTTTGAATATTTAAAATGAGTTATTTTAAATAATATCTACGAGAAATTTATTTTGAATAGAATTCGAACATATATTTTATATACGTCGTCGTTAGAATATAAATAATTATATATAATTATAAATAGAATTGAAAATGGCGCGGTAGTTCGATAATTCGATTTCAAACTTCAATTGAATGTACCGGGAGCAAAACAATCCGGATTTTAGTGAAACCAAAAACATTAGGATCTAATTGATGATATCTTTCCAACGAATCCGACAAGTTGAAATTTCGTTGCGAGAATCAAAAGATATGTCCAGTTGAAAATTCTGAATAGTCGCTATGGAATTCAGGCCCTTAAAAATGGACATTTTGCAAACGACCTCGGATTTCGACGAAACCAGTTTTGTTGGGTCCGTGATGTCAAATTATTGCTAGGTTTCAAATTTCATAATTTTTCGAATCAATATGTGAGCGTGGCAAAGGAAAACGTGTTTTGACCATTTCAGTTGATTTTAATCGACTGGAAATTGGCCATTTTTCTAACGGTCTCAGAATTCGACGAAACTAGTTTTGTTAGGACCGTATCGTCAATACGAAGCTAGAAAATATTTTTCGAGAATTTTTAGAGTTAGTATGTGACCCCGGTAATTTGAAATGTACGTTTAAAATTCAATATAGTGATTTAAATGTAAATTTAACGGGAACTGATTGTAACAGCCGAATCAGCTGGCGATACATATCCCATTGTGTTCGGAATGGGGGTTAAACGCTATGGACGACAGGTGGTGGGCCTCGTTTTGATGACGTATGTAAAAGTCAACTTTTATAAAATAATAAAATAATAAATAAAAATATATAAAAACCCCCCCTCTTTCTCGTTTACATTCAACAGATTAAAAAGAAAAAAAGAAAAAAAAGGATCGAGCGCGCCCCCTAGGCGGCGCCAACCACTGCCGCTCCTCCCACCGTCGGCGCCTGGCGCCGCACTCCATCACCCGCCACGCTTCCTCCCCCAAACCTCTGATTCCCCTTCTCCTTTCCCCCTTCTGAAAACAGCCGACGCCCCTTTAGCCCTAGCCATCGCCGCCGCCTTCGAGCCCCTCCGCCTCCCCTGCACCAGCGCCGCGACCCCAGCCCCATCGCCTCTCCTCCCTTAGCGCGAGCCCCGAACCACAAACCCGTCCAGCAGACTTGCAACTGCAGCTGATCGTCCACTCACCCTGCTGCATCAGTTTTAAAGTAAGTAAATTCATATTGTTTAATTTCGGTTTTTAAATAAAATTCACATGGTTTAATTTCAGTTTTTAAATATAATTCTTATTGTTTAATTTCAGCTTTAAAGTATGATTCACATTGTTTTCTTTTCAGTTTTATATATAAATAATCATCGATTCAAATTCGGATTTTTATGTATAAAACATAGGATAAGAAAATTAGGTTTTTATATAAATAGATTTTATAGGCAGTAGTAAAAAAATATATATATAAGGAACATAATAAAAATATGATTTTTATATTTTTAAAGTATTAAAAATATAATCTTTACTATATAGAAATATTAAAAATATGATTTTTATATTTTTAAAGTATTAAAAATATAATCTTTATAGGGTAGAGAATATAAAAATATCATCTTTGTATATGTAGCGAAATAAAAATCTGATTTTTATTTTATATACGTTGAGATAAAGTGGTAATTTTTATAAAGGCGAAAACTTTATTTTTATAAAGGCGAAAACTTTATTTTTATAAAGGCGAAAACTTCATATTAGAAAAGGCGAAATCTATATTGTTGAAATGGGATTTTTATATATTGAATAGCATAGTAAAAATTCGATTTTTAAATATATGAAGTGATTATAAAAATATGATTTTAAATTGAAAGTGAATA
This sequence comes from Allium sativum, assembly GCA_030737875.1. NCBI lineage: Eukaryota > Viridiplantae > Streptophyta > Magnoliopsida > Asparagales > Amaryllidaceae > Allium > Allium sativum. Next base: position 163,826,058 of record CM060926.1, read on the forward strand.
AATAAAAATGTAATTTTTATTTTGAAGACATCGAAATATGAAAATGTGTGATTTTTATATATATAGTGACTACGGGCACAAGAAGACGATAAAAAGGAGAGAAGAAGAGTCAAGATGATTGGATAGCTTTCGGTGAGAATTTCTCACCTTTCAATTTAATTTTTCTAGTTATATATATATACTAGGAAGTAGACGGTGCTTAGTAGCACCCGACACCCGTCATCCACAGACCATGGATGGCTTGTTTGTTAAATTGTTTGGTTGAGTAGTTGGTTAAATTATTTGATTGAAATTTGAGTTGTTTGGTGAAATGAATTGATTTTGATTGATGTGTGAATGGCGTGGGCCTTCACTAGACCGGGGATAAGGCTAGGCCTCGTCCCGTTTCTAGTATCGTGTCGTTATGCCGCCGAAATTTTCTAAAATATGTTAGAAAAACAAAAATATCATTTTTATTGTGTAAATAAAATGAATAGAAATTCAAGTGTTGAAATAGAATATTTTATCGTTAAAAATATAATTTTTAACGTGAATGTGAATAAATAAAATATTTATAAACAAATCGGCTGATTTGTTTATATACACTGAGTTGACTGACATTGATTGGGTCGATAAATTTTACACATCGCCCAACTGCACAAATAAAATCTGTGTTTGATTGTTTGAAACCCCACACGGGTGTTGGGATGATATTTGGTGTACACTAATCCCAATTATTTAATTATTGTCGATCGATTGGTCGACAGACTGTGTAAGCGTCGATTATTTATATTTGATGCTTATGCAGTTGTGTGGTGCACTTTGGTTGATGGTTGATTATTTTTCAAAGCTATTATATACATGTGTTGTATGGAATCCGTATAATTAACGTTATATGGTGATTGATTGGGCCTCATTCCAATCGGGAAAATAATGAATATTATAAAAGAAAATTCATGTGTCGAATATAAAAATAGTCATGTGTTGACGATGTTCATGTGTTGAGTGAAATATTTTATATAATAAAATTTACATCTTTATCATATTTAAAATTAGAACTCCTTCCCAGTAGAAGTCTAATTGAAAATCAAACGATAGATACCATAGTTTTATAAAATATTTTACATAACAAAAATAGTGATGTGTTGACAGTACTCATGTGTTGAGATTAGTCGTGGGTTGAAAAAAATCTAGATTCATGTGTTGAATGGGATAAATATTCATTTGTTGAATAAAATAAAGAAGTTGTGAAAAATATAAAGCCGTGTTGATTAGTTTTGCGCCATTTTGACGTGAACGATATTTATATCGATTTTATTCGTTGTATAATGAAATGAATTGAATTGAAAACGATTTCGAAATGAATTGAATTGAAAACGATTTCGAAATGAATTGAATTGAAAACGATTTCGAAATGAATTGAATTGAAAACGATTTCGAAATGAATTGAATTGAAAACGATTTCGAAATGAAATGAATTGAAAACGATTTCGAAATGAAATTAATTGAAAACGATTTCGAAATGAAATGAATTGAATTGAAAACGAATTCAAATTGAATTGAAAGTGAATTGAAATGAATTCAAATTGAATTAAAATTTGAATTGAATAGAAATGAATTTTAAAACGAATTTATAAAGAAGAATTCAATTTTGATTTGAATTGAAAAGAAAGTTGAAATTGCTTTTGAAACAATTTTAAAACGATTTATAAAATTCGTTTTAAATAGAAATCGACGAAATATATATTATATATATAATATAATGGCCTGAATAGAACGCGCCGCGCCGCGGCAGTTCGTGAATTTCGACCATTTATTTCAAACGGACATTGCGGGAGATCCGACCGTCGGATTCTCCTAAAACCGGAACCGTTGGGTTCGTATCGAAAAGAGCTTTCCAATGAATATTAGAAACTTGAAATCTAACGGTTGGATTTGGAATTATGTCCAAATCAAATTCGAAAAAGGTCGCTGTAAGTGTTGTTCGATGGCCGTTGATGGAAATCGACTGTACGGGCCTTGATAAAATTATTAAAAATATCGATAATTTGTGTAAAATTATAATATGTGAATTGGAAAGAATTGGGCTGGAAAATTCCACATTAGATGGCAAAAATAGATTTTTATCGAAATGAACTAGTTTTGAACTAGAATTAAAAATCAATTTATTTGTGAAATAAATAAATTGAATATGAAAGTGATTTTAAAAATAATCAATATTCCCAATACGTGGATTGGACTAGAGTTGAATCGAAATTATCTTCGGGATATTTCGATGTTGGATTTCGTGACTATACAGATATTGTTTTGGGAATTTGAAAGATATATTTTATATCGTTATTTCCAATACGATATTTGTTGGTTTCAGAATTTGATATTGAATATAAGCCGATATATTTTCTATTCGGAGCCTTGTATTTAATATCAAATGTGATTTGGGTTTGTCGTGAATCGTGTTTTAGAAGACATTGGTTCTTTAACCCAGTAAAAGACATAATATTGATTTTTGAGAAGATTAAAACTAAGTGGAGTTTTAATGAATCTTTAATTAGATTAAAAATGTGAATTGATAATTTAAATTATCAAATTTGAAAAGTGATCGAGAGTGGGGTACCACCAGTTTTGCTCCAAAGCGATAGTTAAATCTTTAATTAGATTTGAACGTGAAATGGTAATTAATTTTACCGATAACACCGTGGTGTTAGATGTGGAGTATTACCAGTTTTCTCCCTGGGATATATAGGTTGGGATGGGGAAATAAAATAAATAATTACTTCGGCGTGGTTCGTTAATCCCGACTAGTTAGAAATGATATCCAAAGGAGAATTGAAGAATAAATTTAGAAGAATTTATCTTTGATAAAATTAATGGGAACCTTTCCCTAAGAATGTGATTTTGTGAATAAAAGAATATTCTGAATTGGAATGGGGCGTTTGTTGTGTTTGTGTAACATTCGTTTATTATATACGTGGGTTATTCAGAAAGGCCGGGTTTATACCCATTCTGAATAACCGATTCGACGAGATGTCGAAGATGAAGACGGTGGTTGAAGACCGGAAGTCTTCACATCGTTTGGGTGATTACTGATGATCTTGATTGGGCTGTACACCCAGGATGAGGGAATCAGTTGGTGATCGTCCAGACGTACCTGGAGATGGATGGATATGCGAGGAAAGTGCCTCCGGTTTCGTTCAGACCCAGAACGAACTTGTAAATGGATTGTGTGTCTGACATTGGATTTTATTCTGTGTTGATTGATCTCTATTAAATATACATCTGTTTGGCGGCGGAGAATTTATTCTTTTGCTTAACGCCCTTCTCTGAGACGTATGAGCTCAGAGGTTGTATATCGATGGACATCAGTCGCATGGAGTGAATTGCCAATGTGGCATGCGTAAGTGGCAATTGATCAAGGCTTCTGTTGAAAAGCAAAGTCTTGTGGTTGATGATCGAAGCACGGCCTGTGTGGCGTAGCTTTGTGTATAACGTGAATTCGCGAGCCTCACACCTCGGTATGAGTCAAAAACGGGAGACGGACCGCTGGGAGAGCACGACGTTTCTTTCTAGCTAGGGTGGTGTCAGTGACCTACCAGCCCTGACATTTATATACTTTTCACCTGTGTGGTTGTTGGATACGAGGCGCCTCGGATATAGGTCTGTAAGGACCGGGAAACGTGTGTTCAGGAATTGCCAATCCTCAAAAGTAAGAGAGGACCGGCCCAGCCGATTCCAAGGATCATAGTGGGGTCCTAAGGCATTTGCTAGAGTGTCTCGAACGCGGAGAGGAGCTTGCCCCTTGCCTCGGCTCATGACGGAAATCCAATTTCCAATACGTGATAGTGCGGTTTTATTTGTAGAACCTAGTATGGCGACATAGTGATATGGGTCATTCATGCCTCCTATGATTGATATTTATGATTTGAAATTGTTTTGACACTATACACCTATAATAGTATCAAATAATGTGTTTTAAATGTATCAAGCATGCTTTGGCTGTTATAAGGGAAAACCCTATCCTCCGGCTTGCGTTGCATTGTGTGATGGGACCTGGGTCTTATAACAGCTTCATTTTTCTTTATTTAGCATTGCACTGTTTGTTCTATGCACTGGTATTCTTGGGAGGAAACCCGTTCCGTGTTATACGACGTGGTCCCTTGATTTACCTAACTTTAAAACCAATATTAATAACTGTTTTAGTTCTCACACCAGTCCCATGACTGACCTGGAGTTTATTGTTTTAACCTAAACTCTGGGTGCCCCTATTTTCCGCACGGGCAGCTAGTAGTTTTGGTTTTGCAGATTTATATTCACAGGGTCCTGATTAACAGCTGGAACGATGCTCGGAAAGCTCTGTATCCGTGTATCACTTCTAGTTGTGATTTTGTATTATTTTCCACTGCGATGTATTTACATGTAATTTAAATCTCTGATATTTATTGAATGTAATTTATTCATTTATACTCTGTATATTCTTGTATCTGATGGAATTGTTGTAATAACAATGAAATGTTCTTCCGTATGCGTTCTATTTTGTCATGTTCTCAACGCTATCCGTGCTTTCCTTCACGGGGAAGTTCGGGTCGTGTCACCACCAATGCCCAAGCAGTGATCTTCAACAACACAGGGAGAATACTATGTATATGTATTACGTGGAAGCCTCCTGCTCGTCTCCGGATCATCTACCCGTGCATCACTAGCTAACCTGTCTCTAGTCTGCTCGTGTGAGCACCCAGAGTAATAAGAGGAGACATAAAACTCTAGGTCAGACATAAAGCCTGGTATGAGCGATAAGCATCTAAACAAAATAATAACAGGTATACTAAACCATACCTGAACCTTGACCTGCAACCAAAGAGTTAGTACCACATACCGTACAGTACTCTAAGGTGCCATAATAAATAGTGTAAAGAATACGGGGGTGGGGTGTGCATGTCATAATGATAGCAAACAAATCATCCATAGCAACCATCCTCACATTTCTCACTCAGTGCGTAAAGCATACGATATCTACCACTTTGGAACACTAGACAAATTGAAGTAACGACGGATCCCGACTTGTATAAACCCTGCTGTGACCAAGCCAAACACTTAGAGTCATGACCAAACATTTCAATTACCCACTTCATTGGTCGTAGCCCTTGGTTCTACCGATGCCATAATGGCCCTGAATCTGCCTTCGTACCTCCTACCATAGTGGTCCAAAGCTATAGACGTCGATAACCCCTTGGCACGCGTCCCGCAGCAAAGCCCAACTCATGAAGTGAACTCATTGGTTCCCATCTGGATCCTGAGCTCTAACTTTAAACTTGGACTACCTTTGCATCTCGGGTTTTAGTCTTCTCATATCCAAGCTCCTTGTCTTCCTCACGGTCGCGGTGTGCGGATCGTGGTCTTCCTCACGGTCACGGTGTGCGGATCGTGGTCTTCCTCACGGTCGCGGTGTGCGGATCGTGGTCTTCCTCATGGTCGCGATGTGCGGATCGTGGCCTTCCTCACGCTTCAGGTGTGCGGATCGTGCTCCATCTCCACGCTCCAAGTGTGCGGATCGCTATACTTCGTCACGCTCCAGGTGTGCCGATCGCTATACTTCGTCACGCTCCAGGTGTGCGGATCGCTATACTTCGTCACGCTCCAGGTGTGCGGATCGCTATACTTCGTCACGCTCCAGGTGTGCGGTTCGTGGTCATACCCCACGATTCGAGTGTGGGATCGTGGTCATACCCCACGGTCCGAGTGTGGGATCGTGGTCATACCCCACGGTCCGAGTGTGGGGGCGATCCGATCCGGTCCAAATTCCTGCAACTCTTCCAGCAAGCTATTTACGCCATACGACAACGTTTTTGACCAATCTAACTTTTCTAATCAATCATAAATCATTCCAAACAGTCATAGCAACATATAAAATCGACCATAAACACCAAAACCCATGTTTTTCCCTTTAAGCATGTTTAAGCAAATCTAAGGGTACGATTAGCAAAACCTAACCAAATCATCACAAACTTCTAACAGAGGTCTAAAATAACATTTCAGAATTTTAGAATATTTTTCCAGAATTTTATAGTGTAAGAATTTACTAATTATCACTAATCACCTTGATTAACTATAATTAGTGTCAAAACAATGCTAATCACTCACCTTGGCCACAATAAAACTTTCAGATCTGAAGTGAACCTCTGATTTGCACGAATTCCAATATATAACAGTAGCTCTACCTCGCTTTGGTGCTTTTTCTTCTTAATTTGATGTTGCTAAGCCTAATCTTCAATTAGAAAGTGATTTTGGGTGTTTTGAGAGAGATTTAGAGAGTGGAGGCCATGGCTAGGTTAAGAGGAATGAAAGTGGCGGCTGGAAAATGTCTAAAGAAATATTTTCTAACCCTAATCAGCCCCTATATACCCCTAAACCCGAAATCCCCCTCTGGGCCTAGCTGCTAATCACCCGGTTAGGCCCAATTAAGCTGTTTTTCACCATCTGAAACTTGTTTTAGCCATATCTCCCAAACGGTGAGTCCGTTTGGCTAATGTGACCACTCTACGGAAAGAGAAACCATCATACGGAGCCAATGGAAGTGGTTTCAGGTCAAAATTCCTTTCCAGTCAAAAGTTATGGCCAAAACAGTGCCAACTAGGGGTAAAATGGTCATTTAAAAATCGGGAAAAATCATGAATATGGGAAATGACCACAATAGTCGTCTCCCAAAGTTACATGACCGTACGACTTTTTATGTGACAGAAATAAATATTCTACGATCCTATGATGCGTAGAATGCGGGTCGTTACACTCTCCCCCCCTTAAGAAATTTCGTCCCCGAAATTCATTAACCCAAAACATACAAAGGACCCCGCATGCCTAACAACCACATACAACAATCAAACATGCAAAACAAGCAAACAAGCCTATCCTAGCATGCGGAAAAACAAATCGAAGTCAAAATCTTACCAGGCAAAGAGTTCTGGATAAGTCTTCCTAATGTTCTCCTCTGTCTCCCAAGTACAATCATTCTCGTCCTCGCCCCACTGAACCTTGACTAGCTTCACCGCCTTCCTTCGAAGTTGTTTCATGTCGTGCTCGACAATACGGGCCGGCTTGCGGTTTCCAACCACCTCGGGTTCTACTTCGAAATCCTCTAACTGATCAGGTGAAATAGTTATATCTGGGTCGTGAACGAACTTCCTTAGTTGGGAAACATGAAATACATTGTGAACTCCCGCCATTTTCTCTGGTAAGTCGATTCTATATGCCAAGTTCCCGACTAGTTCGAGAACAGGGAATGGGCCAACGAATCTTGGTGCCAACTTGCCTCTCCTGCCAAATCGTATTACGCTCTTCAACGGAGAAATCTTGACAAACACCAAGTCGCCAACGGAGAATTTTAAGTCTCTTCTCCTCTTATCAGCATAACTCTTCTGCCTATCTTGGGCAGCCTTCATTCGTTGTTGAATGGTCTTGATTTTATCTGAAGTTTCCCTCACCACATCTGGTCCAAGCACAAACTTCTCGCCAATCTCTATCCAACATGATGGCGAGTTGCATGGTCTTCCGTACAAAGCTTCAAACAGAGCCATACCGATACTGGATTGGTAGTTATTATTATATGCAAACTCTACTAGATGCAAATGGTCATCCCAAGATCCACCAAAATCCAATATACACGCTCTCAAGATATCCTCCAGTATACGATTCACCCTCTCCGTCTGACCGTCGGTCTGGGGATGATATGCGGTACTGAGATGTAATCTTGACCCTAGAGCCTCTTGTAAGCTTTTCCAAAACCCACTAGTGAACAACGGGTCTCGGTCACTCACAATGCTTTTGGGTACTCCATGAAATCTCACTACCCACTTCATATACAATTCTGCCAACTTGGTCGCCGTCCTGGTCGATTTGACTGGTATAAATCTTGCACTTTTAGTCAATCGATCCACAATTACCCAAATGCTATCATATCCCGATCTAGTCCTTGGTAGGCCATCGATGAAATCCACCGAGACTTGCTCCCATTTCCATTCGGGAATTTCTAATGGTTGTAACAACCCACTAGGCTTCTTTTGCTCGGCTTTAACTAGCTGGCAATTTATGCATTTGGATATAAACTCCCCAACGTCTCTTTTCATCCCTTCCCAGTAGTAAGTCTGCCTCATGTCTCGATACATCTTATTACCACCGGGATGTATAGTCAGTTTTGAGTGATGACATTCTCTCAGCACTTCATCTCTCAATCCATTGACATTGGGTACGACTAGTCTTCCATTCTTTCTAAGCCATCCATCTCGATCAAGCCCATACTTGTTCATCTCCTCATCGATACCCATCTCTAACTTGGAGATGATTTCCAATAGGTTAGGATCGTCCCTCTAACTAGAGCCGATCCGCTCAATTAAAGTGGGTCTGATCGTCAAACTTGCTAACATTTCTGGATCCAATTCGCACTTTGGTCTGAAATCAAACCCCGCGATATACTCCAGTTGCTTCCATTCAAGGAACATAGCCCCTAAGCTGGCATGTCTCCTACTCAGTGCATCTGCCACCGCATTGCCCTTTCCCGGTGTATATGCGATGTCAAAATCATAGGAATCTAAGAACTCTAACCATCTTTGCTGACGGAGATTCAGATCTTTCTGAGAGAAGAGATACTTTAACGACTTATGATCTGTAAATAGCTCAAATCTTTCTCCCAAGAGATAGTGTCTCCACATCTTTAACGCCAACACGATCGCTGCCAATTCTAAATCATGGGTAGGGTATCTTCTCTCGTGCGGTTTCAATTGCCGACTTGCGTAAGCTACAACCCTACCGCCTTGCATCAATACAGCACCCAGTCCGGTACCACAGGCATCCGTGTATACCGTCATCTCTTCATCCCCCTTAGGAATGACTAACACTGGTGCGCTTGTCAACTTGTCCTTTAGACTTTTGAATGCATTCTCGCACCTTTCATCCCAATCAAAAGCTTGATTCTTCTTGGTCAACTGGGTCAATGGTGCTGCTATCTTGGAGAAACCTTGGATAAACTTACGATAATATCCGGCTAATCCCAAGAAACTTCTTACATCTGTTGCGTTCTTGGGTGTAGGCCAATCTTGTACCGTGGCCACCTTCGCCGGGTCCACGGCAATACCATTCTCTGATACAACATGGCCCAAGAACCTCACTTCCCTCTTCCAGAAGTGACACTTAGAAAACTTTGCTTTCAATTGGTGTTTTCTCAACACCTCCATCGCTACTCTTAAATGTTCCTTGTGTTCTTCCTCTGTCCTCGAATAGACCAAAATATCATCAACGAACACAAGGACAGACTTATTCAACTGATCTCTGAATACCCTATTCATAAGATCCACAAAATATGCTAGGGCATTGGTCAGCCCGAATGGCATGACCAACCACTCATAAAATCCGGACGGCGTCCGAAATGCCGTTTTAGCTATACTCTCAGCTTCCACTCTAAGCTGATGAAAACCTGTCGCGAGATCCAACTGAGAAAATATTCTCGTGCCACTCAACTGATCGAACAAATCATCTATCCGCGGTAGAGGATACTTGTTCTTCCTCGTTACTTTATTCAACTCGCGGTAGTCTACACACAAACGAAGGGAACCATCCGCCTTGGTAGCAAACACAACTGGTGCTCCCCGTTCAGAAACACTCCTTCTGATAAATCCCTTCTTCAAAAGATCGCTGACTTGCACCTCGAGCTCTCGCTGCTCCCTTGGTGCCATACGACGAAGTGGCATCACTATAGGCCTGGCATCCTTTACCAAATCAATACGAAACTCAATCTCTCGGTGTGGTGGAAGTCTGGTCACTTCTTCGAAAACATCCGGATACTGGCCAACCACGGGCAAACCTGACAACTCACTATGCGGAATGTCAAGGGAGTTTAGAAAACTAGCCAATACCCCCTTACTGGGTAGACTACCGAACACTATCCTCCGCCCATCATCCGCTCTAGCTGTCACCAAAAAGCCCTCACAGTCTACCACCACCCCGTACCTTCGGAGCCAATCTACTCCCAAAATAATGCCAAACCCAGTAAAGCCCAAAACAAAGCAATCACAAACAAACATGCATCCATGACTCGATAAGACCACATTACGACAAATCATGCTAAGGCTAGTCGAACCTCCGATCGGGTTCGTCACTACTAAAGGTCTATCGACAATTTCGGGCTCCAATCCCAACCTATCTACCAGGTCACTAGATATGAAAGAACTGGAAGCTCCGGTATCAAACAAAACTCTAACAGGAACATCATAAACAGAAAGCATACCTTGAATGACGACATTCTTTCCCTTCTCCGCCGCTGTTGGGGCATTCGACGAAGAAGGAATAGCATTAAGGGCGCAGGCTTTCACTATTTGCTTTTCTTTAGGGGGCTGCGGACACTTGTCCTTGTGATGTCCCATTTGGCCACAGTTGAAGCACTTCCTATCCGCTGGCTTGGCCCGACAATTACTAGCATAATGGCCCTTCTTACCACAGCTGAAGCACTCAACATCTTGCTTATTCTTTTTCTTCTGGCCATCCTTAGCTTGGTTCTGCTTTCTCTTATTCTGGGAACCACCCTTGCCTCCACCACTTGCTTGTGGCTTTGGATCATCTGCGGATGCAACCTCAGTCTTCGACTTAGGGTAGAGACTTTCTGATCTTAACGCTTTCCCCACAATCAATTCAAACGTCTCATCGATGTGGTTAATAAGTTTTTCCCCCAAGTACTGATCCAAACCAGTTATGAATTTCTCATTCTTTTTCTCGGCAGTATCAATAAGAGATAACCCATATTTTGACAAGGTGTCAAATTCAGCAATATACTCCGAGACAGCTCTGCCATTCTGCTTGAGCTCCAAGAATTTCTTAAACAGCACTGACTTCTGAGCAGCTGGAATGAACTTCTCGCTAAAGCGAGCCTTAAACTGCTCCCAAGTGATCTGATCTTTGGGAGTAGCTGCCTTTATAGCATTCCACCAATTCATTGCCCGCCCTTGCAGCTGACGGGACGCTAGCTTTCTCTTCATTGCATCCTTGATACCCAAATCCTCGAAGATACGTTCGCAACTATCCAACCAATCCTGAACATCCGTGGCCGACTCCGTTCCGTGGAACGGCTTCCCACCAAGGCTAGTATAATCCTTATTCAGCTTGGCGAAGTCGACTCTTGGCGCCTGCACTATTGGACCACCACCATTTCCACCATTGGGAACTGCCCTCTGTACATCTCTAAGCATCTCTCTCATGAGGTCAGTAAATATCGTCCTCATGTCAGCAGCATTCCCATTATTGGCTCCCCTACCAGCACCTTTAGTATATCGGCTCATCGTCAATCTGAAAAAGGAAACGATTAACGACTCCATAGTGGTGCTAGTGCAGTACGACTTCATCCTTATAATAGTAATAGTATATATATAGCTTTTGAAAATAAAAATAATCACAAATACACTCTCTCGTATACGTATATTATCTCTCCCTGATAACTTCCCTAGGTTAACTACGCAACCTAGAGCTCTGATACCAAGTGTGACGGCCCGCCCCGCACCAGCCTGCATTTCCTCCGAAAGTGGGCTGTACACATGCCCGACTAGCACGGGACGGTCGTCATAAGAAAGGAAAGAAGGAAATTGACTAACGAGAAACCTGCAGAATGTCTCACAGCGCATGGAATAAAATATAATAATGATAACATACTTAACATAAAACAGGTGAGACAGTGCATAAGCTGATAACTAAAATCAACATCAACATCAGAGCAGCGGAAATCCAAATACAGCTTATTACAACTTTTCAAAATCTACTGTCTCTAAACAAAAGAAAGTCAAAGTAGAAGATACACCACCAATGCCCAAGCAGTGATCTTCAACAACACAGGGAGAATACTATGTATATGTATTACGTGGAAGCCTCCTGCTCGTCTCCGGATCATCTACCCGTGCATCACTAGCTAACCTGTCTCTAGTCTGCTCGTGTGAGCACCCAGAGTAATAAGAGGAGACATAAATCTCTAGGTCAGACATAAAGCCTGGTATGAGCGATAAGCATCTAAACAAAATAATAACAAGTATACTAAACCATACCTGAACCTGGACCTGCAACCAAAGAGTTAGTACCACATACCGTACAGTACTCTAAGGTGCCATAATAAATAGTGTAAAGAATACGGGGCTGGGGTGTGCATGTCGTAATGATAGCAAACAAATCATCCATAGCAACCATCCTCACATTTCTCACTCAGTGCATAAAGCATACGATATCTACCACTTTGGAACACTAGAGAAATTGAAGTAACGACGGATCCCGACTTGTATAAACCCTGGTGTGACCAAGCCAAACACTTAGAGTCATGACCAAACATTTCAATGACCCACTTCATTGGTCGTAGCCCTTGGTTCTACCGATGCCATAATGGCCCTGAATCCGCCTTCTACCTCCTACCATAGTGGTCCAAAGCTATAGACGTCGATAACCCCTTGGCACGCGTCCCGCAGCAAAGCCCAACTCATGAAGTGAACTCATTGGTTCCCATCTGGATCCTGAGCTCTAACTTTAAACTTGGACTACCTTTGCATCTCGGGTTTTAGTCTTCTCATATCCAAGCTCCTTGTCTTCCTCACGGTCGCGGTGTGCGGATCGTGGTCTTCCTCACGGTCGCGGTGTGCGGATCGTGGTCTTCCTCACGGTCGCGGTGTGCGGATCGTGGCCTTCCTCACGCTTCAGGTGTGCGGATCGTGCTCCATCTCCACGCTCCAAGTGTGCGGATCGCTATACTTCGTCACGCTCCAGGTGTGCAGATCGCTATACTTCGTCACGCTCCAGGTGTGCGGATCGCTATACTTTGTCACGCTCCAGGTGTGCGGATCGCAATATTTCGTCACGCTCCAGGTGTGCGGATCGCTATACTTCGTCACGCTCCAGGTGTGCGGTTCGTGGTCATACCCCACGATTCGAGTGTGGGATCGTGGTCATAACCCACGGTCCGAGTGTGGGATCGTGGTCATACCCCACGGTCCGAGTGTGGGGGCGATCCGATCCGGTCCAAATTCCTGCAACTCTTCCAGCAAGCTATTTACGCCATACGATGACGTTTTTGACCAATCTAACTTTTCTAATCAATCATAAATCATTCCAAACAGTCATAGCAACATATAAAATCGACCATAAACACCAAAACCCATGTTTTTCCCTTTAAGCATGTTTAAGCAAATCTAAGGGTACGATTAGCAAAACCTAACCAAATCATCACAAACTTCTAACAGAGGTCTAAAATAACATTTCAGAATTTTAGAATATTTTTCCAGAATTTTATAGTGTAAGAATTTACTAATTATCACTAATCACCTTGATTAACTGTAATTAGTGTCAAAACAATGTTAATCACTCACCTTGGCCACAATAAAACTTTCAGATCTGAAGTGAACCTCTGATTTGCACGAATTACAATATATAACAGCAGCTCTACCTCGCTTTGGTGCTTTTTCTTCTTAATTTGATGTTGCTAAGCCTAATCTTCAATTAGAAAGTGATTTTGGGTGTTTTGAGAGAGATTTAGAGAGTGGAGGCCATGGCTAGGTTAAGAGGAATGAAAGTGGCGGCTGGAAAATGTCTAAAGAAATGTTTTCTAACCCTAATCAGCCCCTATATACCCCTAAACCCGAAATCCCCCTCTGGGCCTAGCTGCTAATCACCCGGTTAGGCCCAACTAAGCTGTTTTTCATCATCTGAAACTTGTTTTAGCCATATCTCCCAAACGGTGAGTCCGTTTGGCTAATGTGACCACTCTACGGAAAGAGAAACCATCATCCGGAGCCAATGGAAGTGGTTTCAGGTCAAAATTCCTTTCCAGTCAAAAGTTATGGCCAAAACAGTGCCAACTAGGGGTAAAATGGTCATTTAAAAATCGGGAAAAATCATGAATATGGGAAATGACCACAATAGTCGTCTCCCAAAGTTACATGACCGTACGACTTTGTATGTGACAGAAATAAATATTCTACGATCCTATGATGCGTAGAATGCGGGTCGTTACATCTTGGGCTGACGGGACCTGGTCCGTTGGGTCCGGAACATAGGCTATTAGCTAGGGTCAACTTTTTCTGGACTAAATTTGGTTTGGTTTGAAAGATTTGGATTTAAATGTAAAATTATACTTAAATATTATAAAAACAAGAAAATTAAACCCTAATTCAGATGCTACTGTTCATCTTCAAAAACAGGCCGCCGCTACCCCTATTTCAGTTCGAATCTTTCTCTCCCAATTCCTCTCACCTCCCTTCGAATTAGAATCCAAACTATAGCTCGTTTCGAAGAGCTTTCTCTCCTCTTTCCAACCATACCCGCCACCACCTATATAGTCGCCCGTAGACCTCGCCCCGAACCCCCAAAGGCGCCGCATTTGGACCGCCGCCGGGCCCACATAGCTGAGTCGCACCCCCAACACCCCAGGCGCACGTGCGCTTCTCCTGGCCGCACCTCCTCCAACTGACGGCGCCTCGTTTCGTGCATCCAAGCTCCCGAAAACTGAAAGTGAAGTTTTGAACAATAGTTGAAAGTAACGGCCGTGACTTTGAACAAGAAGAAGAGGGTATATTTTTAATTTAATTATTTAATTAATAAATTAAATTTATTTCCAATCTTATTCTGACCATAACTAATGCGTAAATCAACGAAATTTAACGATTTCAGAAGCTGTGTGATCGTAGAGATCAGATCTACATTCCTGGACTGAAACGAGACCATTCTGAACTGTTTGAAATTTGGACTAAATCTCCAACGCATGTGAGAATTATGATTTATTTTAAATAAATTATAGATTAACTTTATTTGCGAAATCATGACTGTATGTTAGTGATTATGATATGCGTTGTTGTGATCTTGAATTGTGGTTGAGATATGTTGTATGTCGTGTTATAGACATGTTTAGATCTATTAATTCTAATGTAATCCTTATAAGTTCTCATCTTTATTACTTTTATTTTCATTTTATTTTCCTAAATAAAATTAAAACATTCAATCTTGTTTTGTTTATTTTGTTTACAAATTAAAAACAAAACTTAACATTTCATTTTGTTAACATAAGAAAAAGACAATTTCTTCTATGTTATTTTCTTTGTAAATTAAAAGACAATTTTGACATATATTTTATTTGATTTACAAATAAAATAAAGATGAGACCTTTATTTTGATTCATGGGAATTATACTCCCAATCCAATATGGTTGTAGTGACACCCAAAATTTCACTATTATGTTAATTTATATGGTTGTGTTAATATTGTTGTAGTGACACCCAAAATTTCACTATTATGTTAAATTATATGGATGTGTGAATATTGTTGTAGTGACACCCAAAATTTCACTATTATGTTAATTTATATGGTTGTATTAATATTGTTGTAGTGACATCCAAAATTTCACTATTATGTTAATGACACAAAATTTATATGGTTGTGTTAACAGTGTTGTGGTGACACCTAAATTTTCACTGTTAAGAATTACGACACAAATATCACCGTTGTGTTAGTTTATTTAAATGACATAAAAAAAATTCACTGTCATGTTTTATAATTGAAATGAATCAAATATAGGCATTAGGAAATATAGTCCTTTTTGTAATGTTGATTCTATGTAAAAGAAAACATTAACATTTCGTATGTAAATAAAAGTAATGTGTACATTTTTAATGTAAAATGTAAATAAAAGTAGTATGTACATTTTTAATGTAAAATGTAAATAAAAGTAGTATGTACATTTTTAATGTAAAATGTAAATAAAAGTAGTATGTACATTTTTAATGTAAAATGTAAATAAAAGTAGTATAAAGTAGTATGTACATTTTTAATGTAAAATGTAAATAATAGTAGTATGTACATTTTTAATGTAAAATGTAAATAAAAGTAGTATGTACATTTTTAATGTAAAATGTAAATAAAAGTAGTATGTACATTTTTAATGTAAAATGTAAATAAAAATTGTATGTACATTTTTAATGTAAAATGTTAATAAAAGTAGTATGTACATTTTTAATGTAAAATGTAAATAAAAGTAGTATGTACATTTTTAATGTAAAAAGAAAATAAAAGTAGTATGTACATTTTTAATGTAAAAAGAAAATAAAAGTAATATGTATATTTTTCTATGAAAAGAAAATAAAGAAAAGAAACATTTTTCTATGAAAAGAAAATAAAGAAAAGAAACATTTTTCTATGAAAAGAAAATAAAGAAGAAAAACATTTTCTATGTAAAGACAATAAAGAAAAGAATAGAAAACATTATTTTCAATGTAAAGAAATAAAAGAAAAGAATTTACATTTTCAATGTAAAGTAAAAGACATTTACATTGTATATGTAGATAAAAGGATAAAAGGAAAATATCGTGTTTATTTTTATAAAAATGTTCATACTTAAAAACTATAATTTTTGTCGCATTAGAATTAGCGGACAAAAATATTCTTTTCATAAAGATATACTTAGTAAAACATTATTTTTGTCGCATTAGAATTGGCGGACAAAAATATTATTTTTATAAAAATGTTCATACTTAAAAACATAATTTTTGTCGCATTAGAATTAGCGGACAAAAATATTCTTTTCATAAAGATATACTTAGTAAAACATTATTTTTGTCGCATTAGAATTGGCGGACAAAAATATTATTTTTATAAAAATGTTCATACTTAAAAACATAATTTTTGTCGCATTAGAATTAGCGGACAAAAATATTCTTTTCATAAAGATATACTTAGTAAAACATTATTTTTGTCGCATTAGAATTGGCGGACAAAAATATTATTTTTATAAAAATGTTCATACTTAAAAACATAATTTTTGTCGCATTAGAATTAGCGGACAAAAATATTCTTTTCATAAAGATATACTTAGTAAAACATAATTTTTGTCGCATTAGAATTGGCGAACAAAAATATTGTTTTTATTTAATATAAAAATATACATAGTTAAAATCATTGTTTTTGTCGCATTGGAATTGGCGGACAAAAGACACATTGTTGAAAATATGATTTTTGTCGCATTAGAATTGGCGGCCAAAAATATCATTTTATAAATAAAAGAATGGATTTTGAAATAATGGAAATCGCTAAAAGGTTTGATTTATATATATATAATATAAATTAAAACTAAGCGAAACACGCACGGTTGTTCGCGTTTTGAAATCATAACTTTAAACGGTTGTACCGAAAGATCCGACCGTTGAATTTTCCCAAAACTGGACCCGTCAGGACCGTCTTGGAAAGAGCTTTCCAATGACATAAAATTTACCAAAATCTGACGGTTAGATTTTGAGATATGTTTAAAACAAATTTTGGTAAAAACAGCGCCAGGGTCGCCCATCGACCCGAAGCGTCGTATAGTCTATTCGCACTATTTTTAAATAAATAAAAATAGAAATAAATCGCTATAAATAAATATGAACGACGTGAAATGTTTTAAATGATAATTATGCGATGATTATTTGAAAAGGCCGAGTTTAACTCATTTCAAATAATCAAACGATGATTTAAATCAAAATAATAGAAGACGATGTTGAAGACCGGCGATCTTCACGTCGAACGGTCAACGATGATTGAGACCTTGGACTGACTTGCTCCTAGGAAGGGGTTGATGTAGTAGTTGGTCGGTCGTATGGGTTGATTGTCCGGATAAGCGAGAACCTCTTTGGTATCTCCGGTTTCGTTCAAACCCAGAACGGACTTGTATGGACGCGCGTCTGACGTTGGAATTCGTTTCATGTAACTAAATCAATTTTTATTAATGTATGCTTGTTTGGTGGTAGAGAATTTATTCTCTGCTTAACACCCTGGTATATGTTAGTAGTTATCGATAGCATGACGCGAATTGTCAATGTGGCCCGCTAAGATGCGAATGATCAAGGTTTTGTTGAAAAGCAGGCCTTGTGAAAAATGATCAAAGCACGGCCTGTTTAGGCGTAGCTTTGTGTATAGCGTAACCTCACGAGCCTCACACCCCGGTATGAGTCAAAACGGGATACGGACTGCAGGGAGTGCACACATTTCTTTCTAGCTAGAGTGATGTCAGGGACCTACCAGCGCTGACATTTTACTTATGTGGATGATGGATTTTGAGGTACCTCGTTGTTTATAGGCCGTTGGTGGTCACATTATAGGTTCAAAGGAACCGGGAAGCGTGTGTTCAGGCATAACTAATCCATACACATATGTGTGGACCGGCCCTGAAGATCCAAGGGTTCACTGCGGGGGATCCTAAGCATTTGCTAGAGTGTCTCGAATCGGAGAGGAGCTTGCCCCTAGCCTCGACTCATGATGGAAACCAATTCTCTAATACGACATTACGATTTTTGTTGTATACTTATATACGGCGGCATAATATATGGTACCTATGTCGTCTAGGATTAATACATTTATATTGAATGATTTATGAAAACATACACACACTAATAGTAATACGTTTGACGTATTTATCATCTTTTGATCGTTATAAGGAAAAACCCTTTCCTCTGGTGTGCGTTGCATTGTGTGATGGGACTTGGGTCTTATAACGATCTCATTTTTCTTAAAATGCATAGCGTTATTTAAACGATTTACTTAATTATGCACTGGCAATCCAATGGAGTAAACCCGTTCCGCCTTAGCGGCGTGGTCCTGTGATTCGCCATATGATTAGTTAGTATAGAAAGATTTCTCATACCAGTCCCACGACTGACTCGAATTTTGTTTCACTTTGCAAATTCGGGTGCCCTCTTTCCACACGGGCAGCCAATTGATAGGTTGTTAGTTTGCTTCCTTGGAGTTGCTGATCTTGGAGCTTGCTTATTTGCTTTGGTGTTGCTGCTTATCGAGGTGCTTTGCTGGACTATGTGGACCCTCATCTTTATCTTTATTTCTGCTTAGACTTTGAGACATTTTGATCGTATTCCATTTCATTTCAAACTGTACTTTTGACATTATGTACTTATTTCCTTTTGTTGGGATTTTGATGTAATAAGTAGGACTCTGTGACTGGGATTCTGTGTTATGATAACATCCATATTCCGCTGCTATGTTGATGTTGTTGTTTTATAGTTTCTTATATTTATGCTGTTATCTGTGTTATGTGTTGCTATATTTATGTTGTATTCCGATGATCATCTCAGCTTTCGTCTACGGAAGTTTGGGGACACTGATCCCAATGTTAAATTATCTGTCAATCGATGGATTGACAATCTGTGATGAGCGTCAGTTCTTTACCTTTATGCTCACACAGTTATAGATTCCACTTTGGTCGTCATTTGGATGTTTGATAATTATTTATCATGAATGTTGATTCCAGACAAAATATATGGTTGTTGGTTGAGTCACATTCCAATAAAGAATATTCTAGGATAAAGAATATTTTAGAAAATATACCTTTGAAAGGAATATTTTAGAAAAAGGAATATATTTTGAGAAAATATATTTTTATTGAAATAAACTAGTTATTAATTAGAATAAATCATAAAATTTTGATCTAATGAGTTTTCCAATTTGTTAAGATTTAATTGAAGTTAAATTAAATAAATTAGATTTTGGGTTGTCGTGAATAGCATCTTAAATAACGCTATTCTTAAACCCCATATGAAAAGAATAACCTTTTAATTTAGATTATTAAAGTTTTCATTTAGTAATTGAAATAAGATGAAGTGTGAGTCGGGTTTATTGTGAACTGTGTTTCTAAGCGACATTTGTTCTTTAACCCAACTGACAGCGAAAGTATGATTTGGAATTTATAAATCTTTTATTAAGATTTAAATGGAAATGTTCCAAAAGTAAAGTTTTCAATTTAATATATCAAATTGGAATTGAATGGAATTCGAGTTGATAATAACCAGGATAAGCTTCTATAAAAGAAGACTGATACTACATATGGAATTTAAGAGGCTTTGTCGTTATTCCATTTATATTATTGGTCGGATACAGAAATTTATAACGATTATATATTGATTTGATTTCTGGGAAGATTCCATATTTTATGGAAGATGATTTTGGGTTTACCGTGAACAATGTCTTAAATGACATTAGTTCTTTAACCCAATTAAGGATAAGATAAATTTCTTAAATTTAAATAATCATTGAACAATGATTTTTGATATTTAAAACCAAATTGGGGTTTTAATAAATCTTTAAAAGAAAGATTTAAGAATAAATTTGAAGAATTTATCTTCGATAAGATAATGTGAATATATTTTTTTAAAAGAAAAAAATATTCTGAATTGGAATGAGGCGTTGGATGTGTTTTTATAGTACTTGATTTTTAATTATAAAAATACGAGGGTTATTCGGAAAGACCGGGTTTAACCCATTCCGAATAATTTCTACGATGATGAAGAGTCGAAGATGAAGACGGTGGTTGAAGACCGACGATCTTCACATCGAATGGATGTGTTGCTACAGAGACCCTGATGGGTGTAGCTACCTTGAAGGGACTTCAGTGGTGGTCGTTCGGACTATTGTTGATTGTTCGGATTTGGTTTTCGCTCAGACCCAGAGCATAAGCTAATAAATGGATGCGTGTCTGATTTTGGATTTCGTTCCGTGTGAATTAAATCGATTTCTGTTAATGTCTGTTTGGTGGTGGAGTATTTATTCTCTACTTAACACCCTGGTATATATTAATAGTGATTGATCGCATGGCGTGAATTGTCAATGTGGCACGCCAGGATGCAATTGATCAAGCCTTTTGTTGAAAAGCAGGGCCTTGTGGGATGATCAAACTATAGCCTATTATGGCATAGCTTTGTGTATATCGTGACTTCGCGAGCCTCACACCCCGTTATGAGTCAAAAAACGGGATATGGACTGCAGGGAGTGCACACGTTTCTTTCTAGCTAGTGGTAGTGTCAGTGCTTTGACACGGCCTGACATTTTACTTATGTGGATGATGGATTTTGAGGCGCCTCGGATTTTTATAGGCCGATAGTGGTCATATTATAGGTTCAAAGGAACCGGGAAGCATGTGTTCAGGCATAATTAATCTACTACCCTTAGGTAGGGACCGGCCCTGAAGATCCAAGGGTTCACTGCGGGGGATCCCGAGGCATTTGCTAGAGTGTCTCGAATCGGAGAGGAGCTTGCCCCTAGCCTCGACTCACGATGGAAATCCAATTACCAATACGACCTTGCGGTTTTGATTGTAGAACTAGTATGGCGACATAGTAGGATGGGGTACTATGCCGTCTATGATTAATACATTATGATTGAAATTGTTTTTGAAATATATATATTCTCATAGATATACACACCAACATTAAATCCGTTTTTTTTTTGTATCAAGCATCTTTTGACCATTATAAGGTAAAACCCTATCCTCCAGTTTGCGTTGCATTGTGTGATGGGACTTGGGTCTTATAATGGTTTCATTTTTCTAAAAAGCATTGCGTTGTTTAACGATTTACTTTAGTTTATGCACTGGCAATCCAATGGAGTAAACTCGTTCCGCGTTAGCGGCGTGGTCCTATGATTAGCCTTATTATTAGATAGTTTAGTTAAGTTTTCTCATACCAGTCCCATGACTGACCTGTAGTTTGTTTCACTGGCAAACTCGGGTGCCCATATTTTCCACACGGGCTGTAATAACCCGGAAATTCTTAGCCAGTTTAAAATTTTTATTTTGGCAATTTTAGTGAAGTTTGAACATTTAAAATAGATTATTTTAAATAAAATCTACGAGAAATCTATTTTGAATATAATTCGAACGTATACATTATATACGTCGTCGTTAGAATGTAAATAATTATATATAATTATAAAAGGAATTGAAAATGGCCGGTAGTTCGATAATTCGATTTTAAACTTCAATTGAATGTACCGGGTGCAAAACAATCCGGATTTTAGCGAAACCGAAAATAATGGGATCTAATTGATGATATCTTTCCAACGAATCCGAAAAATTGAAATTTCATAGCGGGAATCAAAAGATATGTCCAGTTGAAAATTCTGAATAGTCGCTATGGAATTCAGGCCCTTAAAAATGGGAATTTTGCAAACGACCTCGGATTTCGACGAAACCACTTTTGTTGGGTCCGTGATGTCAAATTATTGCTAGATTCCAAATTTCATAATTTTTTGAATCAATTTGTGAGCGTGGCAAAGGAAAACATGTTTGACCAGTTTTATTTGATTTTACTGGACTGAAAATTGGCCATTTTTCCAACGGTCTCAGAATTCGACGAAACTAGTTTTGTTAGGACCATTTCATCAATATGAAGCTAGAAAATATTTTTCTGGAATTTTTCGAGTTAGTACGTGACCTCGGTAAATTGAAATGCGCGTTCAAATTCAATATATATAGAGTTATATGTTGATTTTAACGAAAACTGATCGAAATGATTGAATCAGCTTGCGATACATATCCCATTGGGTTCGGAATAGGGGTAAAACGCTATGGACGACAGGCGGTCGGCCTCGTTTAGAGGTCGTATGTAAAAGTCAACTTTTTAAAGTTAAATAATTAAATAATTAAAAAAATAAAACCCTCTCCTCCCTTATACTCTGACCCCCCCTTATTTTTCGATTCAACCGATTCATAAATAAATAAATAAAGAAGACGACGGAGCGGGAAGGAGCGTCGCCCCCCGCTAAACCGCCGCCACCTCCGAACCCACTTCCCCCCCTTCCTTCCACCGCGGCCTCGCAAGCACCCCCCCCTTCTGGCGTGCGACGCGACCCCCCTCCCCTCCCCCTGACAGCCACCTCAACGCCCAAACCTCCGTCGAGCCGCCACTAGCCTCGCCCCCCCTCGATTTCCGTCCAGACCCTATACCCTTCCCCCCCCCCCCCCGCTGCGCCCTAGCCTGGAACCCCCCTTCCCAACCTCGCCGACCCTCTCAGCCCCCCACCACCTGCGACGACGGTGAACACCCCTCCCCTTTCCCGATTAAAAGCTATAAGTATTTATATTTTTATATATATATATATAATTTTGTTTTAACAGTCTGATTTATTTTATATAAATTAGATTGTTTTACAAATCTGATTTTTCTTTTATAGGATATAGAGGTAAAAAGGTCGTTTCTAGGAGCCTTTAAATAGTGTATGAAAGGATATGTCCTTTGGTGAGATGGTAAAGGGAAATAACTTCTCAATTTGAATTTGAAAATCTAAAAAACAGTTATATGTCGACATGTCAAAACACACATGTCAACATATATGTTTAAAGTGTTACAAAAAGTGTTTCAGATTTTTAGCATTTCAAATTACCTCATATTTGTGGATTTTAGTGATTCGATTGAGGTCAATGGTTGATTTTCTTCAAGTATAATTGTCATGGGATCTTTAACAAGATATTCTAAGGTTCAAACAGCTCATCATCACTCCAAACACCTCTGTTCTTCAACATTCTTCTCTAATAGGCTTTGGTTTTTAATTGCTTTGATTATCCTTCCTCTATAATTCCTTTTTTGTATTCTTGTGTATCTTTATAAATATCTTCATAATATAGCCTATGTAACTGCAGAACTTGAAAGATATGTTAGTAATAATATTTATACGGTTGTTGTCATCAAAATCAATACATAGGGTACCAAGGGTATTAGCACCTAAGATGTCTAAATCTGTGTTAAACATAAGTGATCAGATTTAATGTGAATTTAGCATGTAACATATGAATTTGATCCTAATTTAACTATACAAACCGTAGCTTCCGTGTCAGTGATATCTATCACTCACCTAAACCCCAATTCAATGTAAATCCATCGAGATCAGATCTGGACATTGCTGAAAAACTTCGGATTTGATGTGATCCAATCTTCCTTGATGATGATCTATCTTGTAGGTGAAATCTATGATGAATAATGAAAAGAATGGAGAGTTAGGATTTTAGGTTGAACCGAAGAATTATAGACGTCCAACATAAAGTTTAGAATGAAGAGAGAAACCCTTGCTCTTTCCTCAAGTCCCCCTATTTTTGTCTGCAGATCATTAAAATTTCAATAAAATAATCCTTCTTACGGTCTATTTGGACCTATAATATGACCACTAACGGCCTATAAAACACGAGGTACCTCATAATCCATCATCCACATAAGTAAAATGTCAGCGTTGGTAGGTCCCTGACATTACTTTAGCTAGAAAGATAACGTGTGGACTCCCTGCGTTCCCTTCTCCCGTTTTTGACTCATACTGGGGTGTGAGGCTCGTGAAGTCATGATATACTCAAAGTTATACTGTAATAGGCTATACTTTGATCATCCCACAAGGCCCTGCTTTTCAACAAAAGCCTTGATCATTTGCATCTTGGCGTGCCACATTGACAATTCACGCCATGCGATCAATCACTATTAATATATACCAGGGTGTTAAGTAGAGAATAAATTCTCCACCACCAAGCAGAATTTCGAGACGAACGCAATGGCATAACCCGTTTCCCTTAATTCTTATGTTTTGAATTAAGTATTCTTTAATTTGTTAATATACTGTTAACCGAAAATTCGGGGTGTTACATTCTCCCCTCCTTAAAGGATTTCGTCCCCGAAATCTTCAAGTCTGAAAGAACATATATCCTACCATCCAATCATCCAATTACTCAACCATCAAACACAAGCAGCCATTGTCCTTAAAAGTCTTATAATGCTTCATGATCATATGCATAGTGTGTGTATATGTCCTTATCTAATGCAAGATCAGGCGGTCTACTGATTCAGTTGACCTCCTTAATGCGAATTATGTTTGTGTCATGAATCCATTATGTATGCAATTTTTTCCTACTCAAGATTTTCTGCATGAGTGCACAATCATTCATACAAATGCAACGTCCATATGATAACATATCAAGTTCAATCCATATACAAGTGTATGCATATGCAAGATGAAAGTGACTTGAGCCGATCTAACACCTAATTGTGTGTATATGCAACCACGAGCAACCACTTGCAACCATCAACCATAACATGTTTCAAATACATGTTTACATCCAAATAGGTTTCTACCTAAGGATAACAGATAAGGTCAAGGAGATACACTAAAAGGTAGATACAAGTACAAGCTTATGGAAAAGAGAGATCAAAGATGTACCCTCAAAAAGAAAAGGGTAGGCAGCGCGTATTCTGTCCTCAGTTTCCCAAGTTGCATCTTCCTCAGCGTCGCTCCATTGGACTTTAACAAGCTTAATTTCGCGGTTGCGTAGCTTTTTGACTTCAGTTCCCAAGATACGAGTTTGGACTTTCATTACTGTTGCTTCTCGTTCTACCTCAACCTCTTCTAGAATGTTTGGCTCCACCACTTCCGCAGATTCGTGTAAACACTTTCGTAGATGAGACATGGAAGACATTGTGAACTCCTGCCAACCTTTCGGGAAGCTCAACTCTATAAGCCATCTTCCCAATCTTCTCGATGATAGGGAACAGTCCTACAAATCTTGGTGCTAGCTTTCCTGCCGATCCAAAGCGAACGACGTTCCTTAAAAGAGACACCTTAAGAAAAACTCTGTCCCCAACCTCAAATTCAAGGTCGGTCCTCCTTTTGTCTGCGTAGGACTTCTACCTATCTTGGGCAGTCTTCATTCTCCTTCGTATCAAGTCCACTTTTTCTGAGGTCTCTCGAATTATGTCTGGTCCAAGTATGAGCTTGTCTGTCGACTCCCACCAACAAGTTGGTGATTGGCACGGTCTTCCATATAAAGCTTCCAAGGGTGCCATGCCGATGGTGGCTTGGTAGTTGTTGTTGTAGGCGAATTCCACCAAAGGAAGGTGATCCTCCCACGTCCTTCCAAAGTCAAGGATGCACAGTCTTAAAAGATCTTCCAATACCTTGTTCACCCATTCCGTCTGACCATCGGTTTGGGGGTGATAGGCCGTGCTCAAGCATAACTGTGTGCCTACAGCTTCTTGCAGACTCCGCCAAAATTCACTTGTAAAGATAGGATCTCTGTCACTCACTATGCTGGAGGGTATCCCATGGAGTCGAACAATTTCCTTGAGATAAAGAGATGCTAGAGATGAGGCAGTCCTTCTACTCTTGACAGGTATGAAGTGAGCGCTTTTCGTCAGCCTGTCCACTATAACCCAAATACTGGTATTGGCCCTTCAAGACCTAGGCAACCCATCAATAGAGTCTATCGAAATGCTATCCCACTTCCACTGTGGGACCTCCAGAGGATGAAGCAGTCCTCCAGGCTTCTTCTGTTCTGCCTTAACCTATTGGCATATCATGCACTTGGAAACGAATTCAGCCACGTCTCTTTTCATGCCGCTCCAAAAGAAAACTCTCTTTAAATCCTTGTATATCTTGTCTCCGCCTGGGTGTATTGTCATCTTGGAATGGTCTGCTTCCTCAAGAACCATCTTTACTAAATCCCTTGCTTGTGGTACGCACAGTCTTCCATCCCGCCTCAACCAACCCTTTTCATCGATGGAGTATCTGTTGAGGTGACTAGAAGTCTCACCCTTAATTAGCTTATCGGCTACTTCAGCAAGCTGCGAGTCTTCACGTTGTGCGGTCGCTATCGACTCCAAAAGAGTGGGCCGCACTTCTAGTGATGCTAACAAACCGGGTAAAAAATCAGAGGAAGGCCTAAAGTCAAAACTGGCTATAAACTCCAGGCTTTGCCTTTCTACGAAGAGAGGGCTTAAGGTCAGCTTCTTTCTACTCAGGGCGTCTGCGACTACATTGCCCTTGCTAGGAGTATAGGAAATTTCAAAGTCGTATGAGGCAATAAACTCCATCCACTTTTGTTGCCTCGAGTTAAGGTCTTTCTGTGAGAAGAGATACTTCAGGGATTTATGATCAGTATATAATTCAAACTTCTCACCTAGGAGATAATGGCGCCAAGACTTAAGCACAAAGACGATGGCGGCCAACTCAAGATCGTGGGTTGGGTAGTTCTTTTCATGCACTTTCAACTGTCTCCCGCCATAGGCTACTACCCTCCCTTCTTGCATCAATACAGCGCCTAGTTCCATGCCGCATGCATCCGTGTACACTGTAAACATTTTGTTTCCATCAGGCAAGGTCATAACTGGGGCTGTTGTAAGAGCCCTTTTCAATCGTTGGAAAGCAAACTCGTAATCCAAGTCCCAAGCAAACGCTAAGTTCTTCTTTGTAAATCTTGTGAGGGGAGCTGATATTTTTGCAAAATCTCTTATGAATTTTCAGTAAAAACCTGCTAGCCCAAGGAAACTTCGGACTTCGGTTGCGTTCCTCGGTGTCTTCCAATCTTGCACCACTATCACTTTCGCGGGGTCCACAGCCAACCCCTCTTTGGACACTACATGCCCAAGAAACCTTACTTCTTCCCTCCAAAAGTGGCACTTGGAGAATTTGGCTTTTAGCCGATGTACTCGAAGGGCTCCATGATTTCTTTTAGATGTTGAGCATGCTCTTCCTCACTCTTTGAAAAGATCAAAATATCGTCTACGAAGACTACTACAAACTTATTGAGGAACTCCCTGAACACCCTGCTCATTAGGTCCACGAAGTAAGCGGGTGTGTTTGTCAAGCCGAAAGGCATGACAAGCCACTCAAAGAAACCATCTGGGGTTCTGAACGCCGTTTTATCAATGCTATCTTCAGCCACCCTCAGCTGATGAAACCCCGTAGCCAAATCAAGTTGGGAGAAAACCGACGCTCCTACAAGTTGATCAAACAGATCGTCAATTCTGGGAAGAGGGTGCCTATTCTTCTTGGTCAGCTTGTTTAGCTCCCTATAGTCAACACATAGACGGAGCAAACCATCCGCTTTTGTTGCGAACACCACTGGAGCACCCCATTCTGAAATGCTCCGTCTAATGAACCCTTTCTCTAGAAGCTCTTTAACCTGCTTACTGAGATCCCTCCTTTCCCTTGGAGCCATGTGTCTAACAGGTAAAGCAACGGGCTTTGCATTATCAACAAGGTATATGCGGAAGTCTATTTCCCGCTTCGGAGGTAAGCCCTTCACCTCATCAAAGACATCCGAGTATTCATGGACCACTCTAACTGACTGTAAACTTTCAACAGAAGCATCAAGCGATTCAAGATAACTAAGCATAACCGCATTCAAGGGATTACAAGCAATTTCGAGAGTGTTACCGAGCCGAGTCGAAAGCCTAACCACTCTCTTCTCACAATCAAGGATGGTACCATTACTGGATAACCAGTCCATGCCCAAAATCAATCCATATCCCGAGAAGCCCAAAACAAAGGCACTACACCTAAACTCTATGCTTAGAATAGAAATTTTCAAATCCATACAGACCATTGACAAATAACTGAGCCCCCAATTGTATTTGAAACAACCAAGGGATCTTCCACCATACTGGTATCTAGGTTCAGAGATTCTACTAAGGCAGACGATATAAAAGAGTGCGATGCGCCAGAATCAAATAAAGTGCGAACTGGATGATCATAAAGATAAACTACACTTTCTATAGAAATATTTCTACCTCGCTGTTGTAGAGGCGCCACCAGTGCATGAACCTGTCCCCTTGAGGTGGATCCAGCCCTCTGCCCCTGTCCTCGTTTCTTTGGGCAGTCCTTAGCCAAGTGGCCTGTCTCTCCACACTGAAAGCACCCACCATTCATTTTGGCCTTTTTCTTTCTGCAGTCTTTCACCAAATGCCCAACATTGCCACAGAAATTACACCTTTTCCTTTCACGGGATTTGTTGTCTTTCCCGCCCTTCTTAAAGTCCGTCTTCTTAGGTTGTAAGCCTTCTTTCCCTGAGGCACTTCCACCTTTGCCTCTTTCTTGCCTTTATCTTCCTCGTGAAGCAATGCCATATCCACCAACCTCTCATAAGTAGCCCCCATGGGTACGTGGGTCATGGCCAGGCTATGCAGTGGCTCGTTTAGTCCTTTGGCAAAGCGGAGAGCCTTCTTGTGTTGAGTGTTGACTAAGTCTAGTCCAAACCTAGCCAGCTGGTTGAACTGGTTGATGTACTCCTTGACTGTCATGCTCCCTTGCCTAAGAGATAGGAACTTCTCCATTTGTAGACTCCTTTCAGCTTGAGAGAGGAATTTCATCTCAAATCTTGCCCTGAAATCCTCCCATGTTTCTACTGGCCTTTCAGCATGGGTAATTTCCCACCAATAGGAAGCCTCGTCTTTTAATAGCCACACTGCCAGATGTACCTTTTGTTTGTCCTCTACCTCGAAGATGACGAACAAATCTTCGATCTCTTTCAGCCAGTTCCTTGCTGCTACAAAGGATTCCGTTCCATGAAAGTCTTTTCCACCAATAGCCTTGAAATCTCTACATGTCTTAGCGAAAGCATTACCACGAGGAGGAGGAGGAGGAGTAGGTGCTGCAGCAGCTGGGGGAGGAGGAACATTTGCTGGGCCCGCTTCGTTGGCCCTCGCCTCAAGGTACCTCCTAAACCAGCCAGGTACCGGTACACCTTCGGGAAGGTTAGGATCCCCAGACATGCTGAAAACGAAAAAGGAAGGATTCAATAGTAAAGGATAGAAAGATGGTGCTTATGGCTTTGGGAGATTATGCCTTTTTAAATTAAAACAACACTTTTTCTTGAAAAATGCTTCTTTAAACCTTGTTTTGAAAATAGTTTCAAAAACTTTTTATCTGGTTTGGTAAACCTATGCTGTGATACCAAGCGAAACACCCCGCTTCCATTAAGGTCACTCTCAAAGGGAATGCCTTAACTTTGGTGGAGGGTTATAGGTACAAGACACAGAAAGTTTACAAGATAGACATAAATATAAGCAGCGGACAAACAATCTTTATTCAAACGTAGTTCAATACCAAAGTGTTACAATAATTTGTCTCACATAAATTCCAAAACATTACATCATTTTCACTGTCTTGATTTAAATAAAGAAGCATAAACAAAACATAGTCTTAAGAAAACTGCATAAGTCCCCACAGAAAGTGTGTCCAAAGGTCATAGCTAAAGAGAGAGTCCAAATCATACATCAACAATCTTGGAGCTTGCAAAGAGTCTGCCTAGGCTGGGTTGTTTCCTCCCTGTGGACTTGGGGGGGGGGACGAAAGAAAAGAAGACGAAAGAAAAATAGAGTCAGACATAAAGCCTGGTAAGTCTAGTGACTCTTCAGTATGCGAATAAGAAAAAGGACATGACAGGCATAAACTGAAAATGGGAAAAATACCATAAACTAAGTTAAAGTGGTTTAGAACCGAATATACTATCGCACCCCATACTAATCTCTGCACCCACTAGCACTTGTTCCAACTGGCACCCCATGAACTAGGGTGAAGTGAACCCCTTTTTTAAAGATCGGCTCCTACTCGCATAATCACATGTGTCTAACGGCCCCCAAGATTGTAGCTACCTATGCTGGTCCCACCATGGGGTGTATCATGTCCCATGGTGGTGGCCCGACACAATTCTAGAATACACAGGTATACTACTGGCGCCCAGTGCCTGATTTTTCTGCGCCGGAGTGTGTGCACGCCCGCACTCCGTTAGAACCTACACTGCTGCACCAACCGCCGCCGCTTTGACCGCTTACGATCAGCCCAGTAATCGTGCCCCACCTTGCCTAGTTTCAGGGTACCCTTATACACCTTATTGGGTTACTACTGAAATGGGTCCTCGTTACTAGGGTTTTTCTAGTCAACATGCTAAGTTGGTTAAGAGTCTGTATTAACCTAACCCCCATCACCTGTTTAGTTAGCATGTGAAATTTGGTTAAGTATTTTCTTAATTGACTTAACCCTACCAATCCTGACTTAGCTTTAATTTATCTATTAAAGCACCGACCACTCACATTAGACACGTATTGTTGCGGTTACTGGATGTGTCGGCCGGTTCCGGGCAGGTTTACACCGCAACTCAGTCTAACCTCGGTTCCTTATTGGGCTCAATGCCTTAACCACCCACAGTGGATAGGTATTGTTGTGATTACTGGACAGCCGGGCGGGTCCGGGCAGGTTTACATCACAACTCAATCCAACCTCGGGTTAAGCATGCTCGTATTTTCTAAATTTACATATTTGTCTCTTTTCATTATTATATGTAAATGCTTATGGCCCATTATCCAAATTCATTATTTTTGGGTATAACAATTTATACCGCTTAAATGTCACAAGTCATTGGCATGTGCCGAACATGCCAACACATATTTATTTCATGTTTTAAACCCAACGATATTTCCCCCGTTTGTACGTTCGCAATATTATAACAAATGTTGGGCTCGGTATTTCAGCCCAACTTATAAACATAAAAAGGGGAAGCCAAGAACATGAAATATTCTAGAATACATAAAGGGTGTGTTGGCGCATGAACTTGCAACTTAGCGATTTAACTAACATAAACTATGGGTTTCAACTTGTCATGTGAACTTGCATTCAAATAAGAATATAACTAAATGGGTGTCACATGAAATGGCATAATTTAGGCTTGTATAATCATGGGTCTAAACATGTTTAACTAGGCATAACGTCAAACACAAAACTAGCATGTTACATGTTCATAAAAATGTCCATTTTTGACATTAACCCAAAGGTGTGAACTAATTCCAATCATGTAGCCCATTTCAACATGAAACTTGTATAATTTGTGTAACCCAAACGTTACTTGCATAGACCCAATTATAACTTAGAATGAACATAAGAATGTATACATAGGTTTTTAATCATATAGGCATAAAGGTCTCAACATAGGACATGTGTATATAAGTCTTAACTTAGACTTAGCAAAAATGTATACAATCCATGTTAACCACATAAACATAAAGGTATAATTTCCAACATTAACCACAAACTTGCATACGGTGTTGTTTCATTCTAAATGTACAATAGTTCCAACACCCAATGAATTACACCACAAACATCCAATACAAATTATAACAGAATCATTGCAATACACAGACATGGATTAACATCGTCATTATACAATAGTAAAATTCCATTTTCATTTACATCGAATAAAGTCCGGATTTTTATTCACATTCAGAAAAGCCACTATACTTACAACGACCGACGAATCTTGTTTTCTGGTTTCTGAGTTCCGAATTGGAGATGCTTTCCTTTGGGTAGACAACGTTGCGTTGAAATTTGATTACTTTAGTTTTCTTCTTAAGTTTGCTTGTCTCTAAGCTTTTCTCTCTTGACGGCTACTCTCAATTTCCTCTCGGCAGCATGACGACTCCAACTTTATTTTTTTTGTGTGAATTAGGGTTGAGTCTTAGGTTGTTTTTATAGAGTTTCTGATTGATTTGAGCCGTCAGATGAAGACAGAAGGAATCCAGTCCATTCACGTCAAGAGAGCCAATCAAGAGGTGACACTTCAGCCTTAGTGACACACCAAGCCTCGGAAATTCGACCAGAACCCTGACCTGGCCAGCCAAACCAGATCGACCGGGTAGGTCGACCACATGGTCGACCTGGGTACACCAGGTCGACCCCTTGGTCGACCTGGGTCCTGGGCAGGAACTTTCCTGCCCAGCCCGGTTCTGGTCCTATTTTTTTGAATTTTGAATTCGTTTTTCGAGCTGTTTGAATTTTAAATAAATTCTGAAACTTTCGAAGGTCATATCTCCTTCATACGGAGTCCGATTTACGCAAACTCAGACTTTATCTTAAGCAGAATTTCGAGACGAACACAATGGCGTAACCCGTTTCCCTCAATTTTTATGTTTTGAATTAAGTATTCTTTAATTTGTTAATATACTATTAATTGAAATTCGGGGTGTTACAAATATGCACTGCTTGGGTATAACCCGAGCATTTCATGTAAAACACAAAATACTCGAGTCAGGATTAAATAATAGTTCAAGTAAAATAATTTCAATAGAAACTGAAATATAACAATTAATTCCAACATCATTGTCATTTATATAATAAACAGTGGTGGTATAGGTTCATATCAATGCATCTAGACCAAGTGTGGTATATATTCATATCAGTGAAGCTATTTCCAGCGACAAACGGTATCGGGCATTTGAGAGTGTACACGTGTATAAATATACGCATGTACATCGCCTCAACGTCCCTAACCGAATATAAATTAGGACATATATGATTTCATGAGCTTGCATATACACACATGTACAAGTACATGTGTGCACTGCCTCATCATCCTAGGAACTAGAATAAAATTAATAAGTGTCAGCTGAGATCACCGAAGTAGTAGTCGAGTACTAATGGACAACAATGATGCAAAATATCGTGCACACGGTTAACTGGATAACGCAATAGCCAGGTTATCATCATCATGATAATTCAAGGACAAAGGGGATAAAATTTAATGACTAACGAAAAGGGCTGGATTGTTCGATCGCAATGGTATTGCAAATAAAATAGAGTAGCAAGTAGAACTTACAGATAAGATTTATGACAAAATATTATAAATGTCCACTGTCACTATCATATATGGCAAGATATACTAGATGTTTACTGTGACTAACATAATTGGCACAAAATACTAATGTTCCTGTTTACTGTCACTAAACATGGTTGGCAAAAACATTTATAGTTCAACAAGTGTCAGCATTAACACGTATAGCTCAGTAAGCATTAACAAATATATTTCAAGGTAGTGTCCACTAACATGTATAGAGCATTTTCAGTTTTCAAACAAGGCAGGGGATCGTGTGCCAAATGTATTACAGGGATTTCCGAATGCAATATAGTTCAATACATGGCAAAAGAAAAGGTTCTATTTTCTAGAGAGAGTAATTAGGCTACAGACCTACCACATGACAAGAGTCAACTTTCGGTTTATAAATCGAACATTCTGATACTGAAACCTAACATGGGGTGTTACAAGTGATAATAACAACATCTACAACAATATGGCATAAAAAGAACATTAAGGATACTGGAACTTGACATGGGATGTTACAAGTGATAGTAACAACATCTACAACAGTATGGAAAAAATGGTTCAGATTTTAAGGTAGTACATCATATATAATGTAAACCACATCATAGTTACGGGTAACTAAATGCAAATGGGATCAAAATGCCAAACCATTCTGATCAGACTAGATAGATTCAAAGCGCCAATCTATATTGAATAGATCAAATGGGGTGCAACATGCTTTTAGAAAATAATAAAGGTAGTATCAGACCAAAAATTTGTGTCAGGAGCTGGAGATAGGGCTGTATAAAGCCCACTTAGGGTCAAAACGTGCAAGGATACAACTGAGCAGACCAATATATATATATATATATATATATATATATATATGGTCTCTCCATAGATTAGAACTAACGAAAGCAAATCATAATGATACAGGGCTTTTAGTTGAGTGCATGAAATCTATAGATGTGCCAACTACATGCTTCAGTAAGCATTTAGACAGTGGGCTATATGTCACCAAAATTTGTAGACTAAATATGTCTTCCAGTTTTCAGCATTTACCAAATAGATCAGGACCACCTTATGTATGGAAATGTTATTTAAGTTAAATTCAGAGTCATGTCAGGGATACAGGGCAACAAATATTTGCCATTCAAGTTGTGAAAATCAAATGAAACTATATCAAATGATTATTCATAGTAGGGGACTTATGCAGGTGCTACACAAAGCAAACCAAGTTATAGGTGCCTAACTCATAACAATTTATATAAAATAGAAAACAGGCCCAAACAGGTCTAGACCAAATGCTGCAGGTATTTGTTCCAACATATAAACAGTGTTAGTTTAAATGAAAACCAAAGTCATCTAATATGTTTATATTCAGAGATGTATGCAGTTCCAGAAGTCAGAGTACTGGTTTACGCAAACAAATTTGGCATGAAACAATCGAATTGTTTCCAAAAACAATCCGAGAAATCACGGACTCGTGTATTTCCAAATATCATAGTATACTCGTGGTCATTACTCACTTCAACAGAGCCGCCACACAATCCAAGTCATGGCAACAAATCACGTGAATCCAGAAATTTAAGGCAATCTCCAACCAAATCAATTATTGCATTTCAGCTTATATTGAAAAAAAATACTTGAAACTAAAATGAATCGTGAGTTAACAACTTACTATTATATTCAATTTAACTGAAATCAAATTACTTGAAAACAAGATTAATCGTAAGTGAGATAACTCACCAAAAGGCCATGTTATCTAATCGTTAAGCGAAGTAGTTGGCTTTTGACGAGACGGTGGCAGTACGATGTTGCTACTAAAAGCTAGGGCTTCAAATTTGTAATGTTTTAGCCTCGCGCGGTGCGGTGTTGCTTGGCTTCGAGAACTAGGGCTTCGATTGAAGCTTCGATCCGTGAAAACATATGAAGGAGGCAGCGGTCTGATTTAGGAAACGTGAAGTGGGTTCTTCGTGGAGGTCCTGGCGATTGTGAGGACGCCATAAATTTTGGGTTTTAAGTAAAAGAGGTTTGACCGATTTACTTTGAAGAGGAAGACCAATTTGGGGGAAAATAACTGATTTCGGCCATTAATATTAGAAGAGAATAGATGATTTTTGTTTTGAAGAAATGAAATGAGCATGGTCGATTTTTATAGAAGAAATTATTGAAGTTAAGAATGGAGTTCTATCATATAGGGTTATACGGAGTGACGTGCAACAGAAATGGGTATGCGTGAATCTTACTGGAGAAGGTTCATTTTTGGTTTGACTTAATATTTAACTGTACCGTGAACTGACGTTGACCGCTCCATATTCGTACTGCAAACACAGTCACCAAATACAACAAAGATTATACGTACCTCTTCGTCTTCGCGTTCTAGATCCAGTAAAATTAATTTAATCGTAATCTGACTCCGTTCGTATAATATTTTATATTTAAATTATTTATCGGTATTTTGATTTTATCCCGTTTGTCCATTAATAACTCCGTTCGTTTTCAAATTTTGAAATGTTGAATTAAATCTCTTTATATATACCAATACACTCATATCTAAGGAAAAATTTGATACATTCCAACAGAAAAATCTCTAACTCATTTAACGTTAATAACGTATATTTAAAATTCAACCGTTTATATTTTTCAATCGGATTACAATTGAAATTCAAATACGCGACCAAATTCAATTCAAATATTCAACAACAAATATTTGATTCATAACCAAACATTCTGAGTTATATTGAATTCATACTCTAAAACCATATATTAGATTTTTAATCCCAGCATCAATATAAAATTGATTGTAAATAATAAATTCTTCAATTAATTCCATATTTTAGTTGTCGAAATTTCTGAGACGTTACATTCTTCTCCCCTTTAAAACTTTTCGTCCTCGAAAAGGAGAGATCGTTATAATTATACCAATGTATACCTTTAATTTCCATACTTTTTTAAACTATATTCAATTTCTTAGACCAATTTCTATCTCAGGTTATTATGAGATATCTCTCCATTCTCGTTTTACCTAACCTTCTAACAAAATTTAAAGTCATGTAATTTCTTTTCTAAACCAATTTCGTTTTAAATTCCGATTTCTTCATAAGTTGGATTTATCCATCTCGAACTATTCCAAATTTCATTATAAACATCATCTGTCAACGTTACTTATTCATCGTTGCAACTATAATCAATCTAGGCTTTGTAACCACCAACCCAATTTCCTTACATTCAATCCATTTAATCTTTCCCCACTCATTGAAGAGTGTAGATACCATCTCTTTAAATTGTCGACTTGAAAATTTCCAAAATCTTTTATTGCTTTTATTTGTACACAAAACGTTTGAAAATACTGCAAAAACCTCTTTTATTAACATAGTCAAATTATTGATTTGAAAATATTTAATAACTCGAAGTTTGACAAGTCTATTGTCATTCTCATGGATGTTAGGCATACGCTGGCCAGGCGCACGACTAAAATCTCCAAGTACTAAATATCCTTGCTTCGACTCCCAGTGAAAATATTTCAAAAATTCTTTTTAAACGGAAACAGATACGGAAAGTGCTAATGTGATATTAATATGTTGATTATTCATGAATCGCAGATACACAATGGTTTTGTCTAGATCCCCCAGAAAACATATGTATCCGTAGGAAATCACTTCCCTGCGAATTTCGTCATGGACAAATCAGCAGAAGATATTTAAGAATCAAAAGAATTACACATTATATTTTATAAATTATACATTTAAATAAAACATAACGCTAACGCATACTAAATCATATACACTTATATAATTATATATATATATTAAATTATATAGCACCAAACCATATATATTTTTAAATTACATAAAACTCAAACACACCCAAATAAAACGTAAAAATGGTATATATATATATAAATATTTGAAACAAATATATATATATATATATATAATCATATTTATTTTTTACAAAATAAATAAATTTCCAAAGCAACTCAACACAACGCACTCAACAACGAAATATATGTTTCTTTTATATATAATCATAGATTTATAAACGCACGCAAACATTTATCACACAAAACCATATATAAATATTTTATACAAATTGATGCACACAACCAAACTATATATATCTCTATATATCTATACATATATATTCCTAAAATGATAATTTTGTAAACAAAAATATACACACTCAATAAAATGGGACACACACAAAATCACTCTCACGCACAAACAAAATCACTCAAGCCATACAGTAACACAAACACACACTATCAACGCACCACACAAACAAAATAACACATAGACATGTTAAAACTCATACCTCGACACATGAATGCACACGTAAAAACATACCCCATAAATTTACACAGCTCATGAAACTCACACACACAACAACTACATACATATTATATAAAGGGAGCAACTATATGAACACAAAATTTTGACACAAATCAGAAGGCATAAAATCTCAACCACATGATTAATTTGTATTTATGTGAGGGATGCAAGTCATGAGGTAATCGTATAGTTTGGATTTTTGTGTCACTCAATTTGTGTCAAATCTTTGTGTCTATATAGACTTTCCCTTATATAAATCACATAAACACACAAATACGAAATAAAATAAAACGCAAGCCCCAAAAAACATATATATATATATATAATATAAATTAAACAAAATTCAATAAAAAAGTCTGAAGTAAGATAAACTCACACAAACACATAATGCAAATTAAAATTATAAAATATATACAATAAAATCAACACGACGCTAAGCACATACAAAACCGCATGCACATAATAATATATTTTTCCAAAACTAATAAATTTTAAAACAACTCACACCAAACAATATATATATATATACACACCTTTCAAACTAATATATATGTATACATATGTTCTCCAAAAAAAAATCAAATAACTCACACAAACACAACACCGTAAATATACACACACGCGCATCCATGCAAAATAACAACTCACACACCCTCACAAGAACACGCACACACACTGATTCAAATGGGAAAATATACCCAAACTCACGCCACGCAAAACATAAAGAATCACACTCACACGCAAGCATCACAACAGAACGGATGAGTTGGTCATCTAGGGCATGGATGTGGGTTGGGCTAGCGACGGCGGAAATAGCAGGCGGCGTTTGGGTGAATCGCTGGCAAGGCGGCACGGTTGGAGTAGGGCAGCTGATGAGGCTATGAGATGAAGGGAAGTTCCAGGTTTTTTTTTCTCTTTTTAGTTGGATGGCTTCGCAGAAAGGAAGCTGGTGAGAGACAAAAATGGTGAAGGTACATATATGCGGTGGAAAAATGATGGAAGAATACGGGGTTTTTGGGAAGGAATGGTTTTTTTTTTCTAGAGAGAGGGGATAAAGAGAGTGGAGAAAATGGAAAAGTAGAAATGGAAAAGTAGAAATGGAAAATGCGAATAAGTAGAAGAGAAATGAAGAGAGAGGAAAAGAATAGGTTTGTGCGCAAAGTCACATACATGCAATAAAAAGGGAATATTTTGGAATTGGAAAATATGCGTTCGAAATAACAAAAAAAAGGAATGAAAGTATGCTTTGGAAAGTTAGCAGAGGAACTAAATGTTTGGCATTATTAAAGGCACTGGTTTAGTGTATGATTTATAAATTTTCCATTGTAAAAAATGAACGATTTCAAAAATGGAACGGTGCTTTTAAAATGAACATGCGAAAGTTTAGGCAATTAAAAATTGGTACGGTTTAAATTTTGAAACAACGAACGTATAAGAAAAACATTAATACTAAGGAATGTACATTGAACATTAAAAAGGTAATCAATGCTTGCAAATAAAAGGAAACAGTATAAATGTGGTTGTAAAAAAATGGAAAACAATATAAATTTTTAATTCAAAGGAACCAACGATCTTGGCAACAGACATAAAAAATGAGCGGATGTTTTAGGCAACGAAATAAATAAAATTAGAATAAAACGAAAATAAAAGTGAACATTTTTTTTTTTGGAATATATATATATTTAACGAACAATCTTGCAATTAAATAACAGACAATATCAAAGGAAAATGAATATGACAAATAAAATTAGGCAATGTTTGCATCAACAACAATCAATATAAATGGAACATTGATTTGTATTATTA
Organism: Allium sativum; assembly: GCA_030737875.1. Classification (NCBI taxonomy): domain Eukaryota; kingdom Viridiplantae; phylum Streptophyta; class Magnoliopsida; order Asparagales; family Amaryllidaceae; genus Allium; species Allium sativum. The sequence continues at coordinate 163,865,367 of CM060926.1, forward strand.
ATTTATATTCATATCCAAACAAAATCATTTGCTTTACAAAATCCCAATAATTTAGTTTTAAATCATAAACCAAAATAGTTTTTTTCAATAAATTCCAAACAAATTGAGTTTTAAACAAACAAAAATAAAAATAGAAATCAAAATTTAAATTAAATCATTAAATAAAATACACTTAAAATTGAGGTTGTTACAATCTCCCCCACTCAAACCTTTTCGTCTCCGAAAAGGAACGAGGTAGAGAAATTGTAATTAAATAATTAATATATTTAAACAAATGGTTCATATTTATTCTCGTACCTATATATATAATTTTGAAATATATATTTATATATATATATATATGAATCAAAAGTTAAAATATTTTCAAACATATTACAAAGTAGTTTTAAATATTCACTCGACGTCTCGATTAGCTATATATATCTATCCCACTTTTGAAACACGAAAATAGATATCGATGATGTTGCAGTCATCACCAGAATTATTTCCAAGCGACTAGAGTGTCACTCTATATTTATCTAATAGACAAAGGATTTACATATACGTTGATCAGACGTGTACCCAAATCACTATGTTTTTAATAGGCCAATTTTAACGTCAAATAAATACTCAAAACATCTTTCTGTATTTAAACATAATATATACCAAATTTCAAAATCATATATTATAAATAATATATTTTAAGTCATAAATTAAAAAAAAATATGTAAAATTTATATCTATTCCCACTCAATTATTTATTAAAAATTCAACCTCAATCCTTGATAAATATACAAACAATATTATTATTAAATCAAATACAAAATAATATTATTCAATCAAGATAAAATCAATTTCTTACAAAATCTACATCTTTAAATCTTATTCAAAATATATAGTTTATAAAATCTTAAAGTGTAAACATCAAATCTATTCAAAATTTTGGTATTACCAAAACATAATATTATTTATGAATATGTATATCAAAAATTTCAATAATGTATCAAGAAATCATATATTATAATACCTTTCAAAATAATAATTCCAAATCAATATTAAATAAGAATGGACTCGCTAGAAATTTCATACTCTTCTTCTACTTCTTACCATGTTATAGAAAAGGATAAGTTATAGAATTCGAGTACAAAGTTGAATGAACGAAAGAACCAAATCAAAGAGGATCTATGAAGGAAGATGGATTCAAATGAATGGAAAATTTCAGAAAAAGATTTAAATATTAAACAAAATTTTATATTCGGATATATTTGTTTAACACATTTAAAACCATTTTAAAAACCATTTATACTTTAAAAATATGCTCTCTCGCAAGAAGGATTCAGCGACTGATTCCACTCATTCTAGGGTATCACTACCCTATTTCTAGTGAGTTTTTACCCCATAGGCTATAGCTTTGATAAACCAAAGCTCTAATACCAAATGTAACATACTGTCTTACGTCCACTTCAAGCTGGTAATTAAACCAACTCGAACCATTCGAAATGACAGAATTTTATTAGCTTCTTAGGTAAACAGAATAAATCACAAAATCACAGACACAGAAAAACAGAATATCTCGCAGTCGAATAAATAATTTATACAATTGTAGTTCATGAAGCTACTAAATAAAATCAAAATTTATACATAATATCAGAGTTACAAAATTAAATACAGCGGAAGTCTAAATACAAGAATTTCTAATACAAAGGTAAAATAGCTAGAATCAACAGGTAGAGGTGATATCTTCAACAATCTCCAGCTTCAAAAGGTGAAATCTCAACACTGCAATACTCGATCTGACCCGAGCAATAATGCAAAACAAATTAACCCGGATCAGGACTAACATTCTCATAGAAGTAAATCAACTCAAACTAAGTGTTCAATGAAATGCATCAGTAACTTAAAGTATGTTTGGGATTACCATCGTCTAAGGATCCGTTAAACTAATATCATATAATATAATACGCTATTATAATAATGTCTATGGTTAAATATACTATTGAAAATAATGTAAGCGGGATTAGCATTATTACCCTTACAACGTTTATACTATTATCGTACAGTTTTCATATAAAACTCCAGTACGTCGGTGGATAGGGATGTGCCGTGATACGACAATGCTAAATCAAAATCGTAGGGGGCTCGATCAGGATAATATGACAAGGCATCGGGGCAATACCCATCAGTAGGATTCTACCGGATTTCGGACCCAGGCCGGTGGTAACGCATAGCCGCGACTACCGCCTACCCCAGACAATAATCCCAAAAATCAAAGGCGCCAATCAATCACAAAGTAATATATATGGTATCGAAGAAGCATGTCTGCTAAGAGGAGCTAGCTCACATTTACATGGGTATGGCTCCTGTTTTAGTCATTTTAATTATGACCCGAAGGTCAAGGCTATCCATCATCATTCTCTTTCTTCAAATCCAGTAATCGCCTCCAAATCCATCCTACTTCATTTTGGAACTCCACCGCGTACACAGTCATTAAAGTGGTTTTCAGTATTTGTAGAGAGTATGACAATATATGATCCCAGTCTCTTTAACAACCAAACGTTTACAATTTTCCACACTGTGGCCATTTTAAAATAATCATATCTTGAAATAAATTGATTTAATAAATTTCTTTTATTCAAACCAAACAGTTTATGAATCAATTCCATGTATAAAATTATTTCAATTCAAGTTCAGTCAATTTATAATCGAATTCATACATTCATATCAATTATAATTTCAATTTCAAATCAATTACGCAATTCACGTTCATTTCCTATAAAGTTCAATATTTATGTCAATTCAAAATTCGCATTTAGTTGATTAAAAATCAAATTCATTGAATCAAGTATCATTATATAAGTTTAAAACTTTAAACCCCGAATTTGAATCGCAAAATTAAAACTTATCCACCTATTGAGTTTTTATTAAAGTTTATAAAATATATACAAAATAAGCATTGAAAATATATTTATTATTTATAAATTTATATAGAAGATAGCTTTATAAACATATATAGGTTTAAAATAATTTAGAAATAGGTTTAAAAATAATAATTTATTATAATATATTCATTTAAAGTTAAAAATACATATACGATTAAATTATACAGTTTAAAATAAATAAATTATAAGTAAAATCTTAAATAAGCATTTAAATAAATTTTTACTCAAAAAATCATTTAAAAACATATAATTTAAAATTAAAAACATTTTTGTATAAATCTTTAAAATATAAATATGAGATCTTAAATTAGTATTATTACAATCAAATTTTCCAAATTATTTTAATTCGAAAACATGACCAACGGTGTCCATATATAGTTTTCTACTTTATGGTCAAGTGATACATAATTTATCATTTCAACCCGCAATTTATAAAATTTCTACGGGTTTATCATTTCAACCCGCAATCCCAAATTCAGTAAAAATCGTTCAGGTCTATCATTTCAACCCATAACGATTTTTCCTAATCTAATGTTCATTCGGGTATGTATCATTTCAACCCTTAGTGATTTTTTTTCCTAAACTAGGGGTATCTACAACATAACAAATCATCACATATCATCAATCACATCATAGTCATATATAATCAGTGTACATACATGTCATATGAATATCGTGTCACATATGAAAGTGTATATTGTAAACAAACAATTTCTACTGGCAATCATATACATTTCAAAACAGTTCATTTAGTTGATCTAACATCTATGAAATAATGTGAGTTAGGTGTGAGATAAACTCACCTTTCGTGGCCCAAAATGAAACGATGACTTGTAGGCATGATTCAGAATGGATTTTAACTCGATGATCGCTCAATATTTTATTTTATAAGAGGAGGCTAGGGAATTTTCAATGGACCGGTATGGCTATTTGGGTTTTGGAACGGTTCTCAAACTCAACACCAAACTTGACTCAAAATAAACCCAATAAAGAATTTACACAAAAAATATATATATTTATATACAAACACAGAAACTTTTAACATATATATATATGTATGTATTTAAAATTCGATGCAAAAAAATATATTTTATAAATTATACATTTAAATAAAACACAACGCTAACGCATACTAAATCATATACACTTATATAAATATATGTATTAAACTATATAGCACCAAACCATATATATTTTTAAATTACGTACAACGCAAACACACCCAAATAAAACCGTAAAAATGGTATATATATATATATAAATAAATACTTAAAACAAATATATATATAAACAAATTTATTTTTTCAAAATAATTAAATTTCTAAAGCGACTCAACGCCACGCATTCAACACCGAAATATATGTTTCTTTTATATATAATCACAGATTTATAAACACACACAAACATTTATCACACAAAATAATATATAAATATTTTATACAAATTGATGAACACAACCAAACTATATATCTCTATATGTAACGTCCCGCCTTTTTGACCGCATCAAATTGGCAATTAAATGTAACAACCCAGAAATTCTGAGCCAGTTTAAAATTTTTATTTTGGCGAATTTAATGAATTTTGATTATTTAAAATGAATTATTTTAAATAATAACGACGGAAAATTTATTATCGACGAAGTTAAAACGAATAATTTTATTTTAATTATATAACGAGCGTGAAATGGCCCTGTAGTTCGAAATTTCGATTTCGAATTTCAAATGAATATACAGAATTCGTTTTAAGTCGGAATTGAACGAAACAAGAAATATTTAAATCTGTTTAATCATATCTTTCTAACGAAGCTAAGAAACTGAGATTTCACTTTAAAAGTTGAGAGATATGCCCAGTTTAAAATTCAGAAAAGTCGCTGTGGAATTTATATATATTTTAATATATATAAAGGCCCTTAGAAATGGAAATTTTGCAAACGACCTCGGTTTTCGATGAAACCACTTTTGTTGGATCCGGGATGTCAATTTATTGCTAAGTTTATTTTTTCATAATTTTTTGAATCAATATGTGAGCGTGGCGAGGTTAAACGTGTTTTAACAGTTTCAGTCAATTTTGGTCGGCCAGAAAATGGCCATTTTTCAAACGGTCTCAGAATTTGACGAAATTAGTTTTGTTAGGACCGTATCGTCAATAAGAAGCTAAAAATAATTTTTCTGAAAATTTTAAAGTCCATACGTGACCCTAGTAAATTTAAATATGCGTTTAGATTGAATATATATAGATTTAAATTTTAATTTGAACGGAAACTGATCATAACAGCCGAATCAGCTCACGATACATATCCCATTGTGTTCGAAATGGGGGTAATACGCTAGGAATGACAGTCGGTGGGCTTGATTTCGAGTTCGTGTTAAAAAGTTACCTTTTTGTGATTAAAAATAATAAAATATTTAAATATAAATTCCTTATAACCCCCTATCCCTCCCTTTCCAAAGTCAGCCCCCGTTAAAATTAAAATAAAAAAAGGGCTGAGGCCCTCGTCGATGTCGCCCTCCTCCTTCGCGATCGCACCCCGCCGACCGCCCCTCCGTTCTACTCCAACCCGCCTCCCAGCCCCGGCGTCGCTCGACGCCACACCCCCAGCCTTCCTCGCGCGAGCCTAGGGATCGAACCCCTTTCCCCCTAAACTGCCACGCCTCCACGAGCAGCCCAGACCACCAGCGACGAACCCTCCGCCCGCGCCTCAGCCCCCTCAACCCCTGGAAAGTGATGCAGACCCCCCTGCTGCGACAGCCACCTCCGGTTCGACTGAAATGTGAGTTTTTATATGATTTTAATTTTGTTTTCAGTTTTTAAAATATCATAGAAGAAAGGTAATTACTTAGTTATTTATTTAATTTAGTTAATAAGGTCAAATCCGAATTTATTTCTATTTTCAGTTTTTAATTATAGTTAAAATGAAAAAAAAATAGTTTTTTTTTAAAAAAGGTGGTATTTTTAGAAATGAAAAGATCATTTTTTTTTTTAACAAGTAAAGAGTAAATTTTTAAACACGTAAAGGTAGGATCTTTAAGTATGTAAAAATATGATTTTTATTATCATATGAAGGCGAGGTAAAAACTTGATTTTTGGTTATATGAAAGATCGAATTTGTATATAAATGAAGGTGAAGTTAAAAATATAATTTTTATATAGCAGAGATGATTAAAATATAATTTTTATATCATGTAAAGGATAAAAATATAATTTTTATTATAGTAGAAGATTAAAAATATAATTTTTATTATAGTATAAGATTAAAAATATAATTTTTATATGATGTAGAGTATTAAAAATATGGTTTTTATATTTTTAGAATAATAAAAATATGATTTTTATATAATACAGATTATAAAAATATAATTTTTATAAGGTAGTGAAGATAAAAATTCGATTTTTATAAATATGAAGTAGCGGATTAAAAATATGATTTTTATACACTAGAGAATATAAAAATGTGAATTTTATATATGTAGTGAATACGGACGACGAAAGTGACAGAAGCCGAGCACGACGAAGATTTCCTACATATGAAGAGTCGTGGGGTTTGGTTTAGCTTTGGTGAGAACTTCTCACTTTAAATTTCTTTCCTAGTTATAAATATATATACTAGGATGCAGACGGTGTTTAGTAGCACCCGACACCCTCGTCCACAGACCATGGACTTGTTTGTTTGGTTGTTTGGTGATTGATTAGAATATTTGTTGAAATTTTGTGGTGTGAATAATAAAATTGATTTGATTGATATGTGTATGGCGTAGGCCATTATTAGACCAGGGATAAGGCTATGCCTTGTCCCGTTTCTAGTATTGTGTCGTTATGCCGCCGAAATTTTCTAAAATATGTTAGAAAAATAAAAATATCATTTTTATTGTGTAAATGAACTGAATAGAAATTCATGTGTTGAAATAAAATATTTTATCGTTAAAAATATAATTTTTAACGTAGAAGTGAATAAAATAAAATATTCATTTACAAACCAAACAGTTTGTTTATGTACACTGATTTGACTGATATTGATTGGGACGATAAATTTTACACGTCGCCCAACTGCACAAATAAAATCTGTGTTTGTTGATGTGAAACCCTACACGGGTATTGGGATGTACACTAGTCCAAATAATTAATTGTATGTCGATCGATAGGTTGACAGACAGTTGTGTTGTGCACTTTGGATGATGGTTGATTATTTAACGTGGCTGTTATATACATGTATGGTATGGAATCCATATAATTAACCTTATATGGTAATTGATTGGGCCTCATTCCAATTTAGAAAATAAAGAATATTGAGAAATATATATTCATGTGTTGAAAATAAAATATATATTCATGTGTTGAAAATAAAATATATATTCATGTGTTGAAAATAAAATATATATTCATGTGTTGAAAGAAATATATATTCATGTGTTGAAAATAAAATATATATTCATGTGTTGAAAGAAATATATATTCATGTGTTGAAGTAAAATATATACTCATGTGTTGACGGTACTCATTTGTTGATATTAGTCATGTGTTGAAATAAAATTTACATATTCATGTGTTGAAGAAAATATTCATTTGTTGAATATAATAACGATGTTATTGAAATATATAAAGCCGTGTTGATTAGATATGCGCCATTTTGACGCGAACGATATTTATATCGATTTTATTCGAATATCGAAAAGGAAGTGATTTCAAAATATAACGTTTTGAAAATATTATCATTTATATATATATATATATCGATGAAGTGGAATATTCAATTTTGATTTGAAATTGAATATGAAGTTTAAATTCGTTTTTGACTGAAACTGTTAAAACACGTTTAACCTCGCCACGCTCACATATTGATTCAAAAAATTATGCAAAAATAAACTTAGCAATAAATTGACATCCCGGAACTAACAAAAGTGGTTTCGTCGAAAATCGAGGTCGTTTGCAAAATTTCCATTTCTAAGGGCCTTTATATATATTAAAATATATATATAAATTCCACAGCGACTTTTCTGAATTTTAAACTGGGCATATCTCTCAACTTTTAAAGTGAAATCTCAGTTTCTTAGCTTCATTAGAAAGATATGATTAAACAGATTTAAATATTTCTTGTTTCGTTCAATTTCGACTTAAAACGAATTCTGTATATTCATTTGAAATTCGAAATCGAAATTTCGAACTACAGGGCCATTTCACGCTCGTTATATAATTAAAATAAAATTATTCGTTTTAACTTCGTCGATAATAAATTTTCCGTCATTATTATTTAAAATAATTCATTTTAAATAATCAAAATTCATTAAATTCGCCAAAATAAAAAATTTTAACTGGCTCAGAATTTCCGGGTAGTTACATTAAACCAACTTAAAACATTCAAATCGACGGATCGTTATTTAGCTTACAGAGTTTAAATCCGAATCAACAAACAGAAATAAATAAATAAATAACACAGTGTTTGAACAACAAAATAATCTTTTATATATATATTAATCAAAAACTTTGATACAAAGAATTTCCTGTACAGCGGAATTCTAAAAGAACGGTTTAAAATACAAAAGAAATCTTTACTGTATTTGTAACGAACCAGAATTTTCAACATTTAAATTATAGAGTTAATTTAATTAAGTGTTAAAAATTTAGGCTTATACGTGATATTCCATTTGTATTTTTATTTTGAATCTAGTTTATTTTAAGCTTGGTTGTGAACTAATTTTTATATGAGTAGATTTAAATTTTATATTTGAATTCCGAATAGTTTTGTTAAATTAAATGAAATTAGTAATTTTAAAATATATTGGTTTAGAAATTATAGATTTGATTTTTCAATTTAAAGAGTTGAGATTTATTTATTTTATTTTAAATTTGAATTTGATTTTTAATTTAATTAAAGTTTGGATTTGAAATGTGAGATGAGATTCTGAAGATAACATGATTTTTGTTTCGTAAAATTTAAAGATTCATTAGTTTGTCTTTGTGTTAAATGGGTAAAAATTCAGTAACATTTGTTGTGAACACCATTCGACCCTTGTATATGGATGATATAAACTTTGAACTTTCGTATACAGATAAACCAAGCGAAACATCTTTGAAGGAAGGGTGAATTTTTTTTTTTTAGCAAGGACACTTGTTAGAACGTGTATATGCATGGAGGACATCTGGCATGTTGATTGTGAATTACAGCATGCGTTGCGTCTTCTTATTTTCAAATCTGAGCAAAATAAACAAAATAACTGATTCCCTTTTTCTTCCTAAAATACATTGTTCCCTCCCCTTATTTCAGATCTGGGAATAATACCAAATGAAGAAATTAATTAGACCTTGCCCTCAAAATCTTTTTATTTGCTGTATACCATGGATTTGTGAAACCCTCCAAGAATTGCCAAGCTCGTGACTCCTCCCTTCCGCGAGATTGCCACTCCAACCACCTGAATCCTCCACAGCCCGCCGCACCACTCTACAGCCACCACCGCCGACTGCAGTAACCTCCGCCACCCATCACCTACCTCCGGCACACTTTCTGGCCATCACCAGTCCCATCCGCAACTCCTATTCCTCTTTCCCCTCCATGAAAACAGTCATCCTCCCCTTCCTAACATATTTGCGCCTTCCTCCTTGTTCCCAGCTCCACCTTGGTTCCTGGCAAACTCCAACATTGTACCGTCCATTCGCCACCAACATCAGCTCACCACTGCATAGGACCTCGTGCCATTAGCAGTCATGTCAGCAGCCGAGCTCTCCTCTAGACCACAACTCCTCTACTCGCATGACTCCATTCTCCTTGCTCCCCTTTTTAATCCGTACATGTCTTTCCCTTTGATACCCATCGGTCTTTCATTTTAATCCCCATGCAAATCACTTGTACCATCTTTCCTCTTTTGTCCATTCCAAGCGATCGGTAGCATCCCTCCACCTAACTTTGCTTTTCCATCCACAGTAGTTAAAGTGACATAAGACAATCCTTTTATTGAAAGGAAACTCAAAGATATTGTGCGCGGAGGGTGTATATATGTTTATTATGCATATACACGTCTGTTGTAAAGGAAACGGTGTGCGCGTAACGTGGCAACATTCGTGAAAGCTTGTGCGTAATCATTTGTGGAGTTGATTTCAGTTAATACGGGATTTCGATGGTGAATTTGGAGAGCTTTAGGTGAGAACTCCAATTTTATTAATTTAAATTTAGTAGAGTAATTAGTTATAAAATTTATTTATAATTAAAATCATTTGATGATTGGTTGTTGCCGATATTTGCGGTTGTATATGTAGTGTTGTTGGATGTTCATCTAGTTAGAATATAGTTAACACTAAGCGTTATTGACTATAACGCTTTGCGTAGAATGAAATTTATTGTCGGTTGATTGTTGTGTTTACAATGAATGACTTCGTGCTTGTATGATTGATATTGATTTGCTTGTGGTTGTATCACACACACTGTAGTTATAAATTTGTGCGGATAATCGATAAAATCTCCTTGCCATGCAAATAACTATTTTATTATTAAAATTTAGTGATTTGAAATTTTAAATTATATGTGAATTTGTTTGAAAATCTAGAAAAAATGTTCGGAAAATACTTTGGATAAAACTAGTTTTGAAATGTAAAGAAAATGAGATTTTGGAATTTTGTATGAAAAGAATGGATTTTATGCAAACGATGGAAATCAAACAAGTTTTAAGAAGTTAATATTCAATTTAATTTGGAATGAATATTTGGAAATTTAAAGTGATGTTTCAAATAAAGTTATTCAAATGGAAAAATGTTAATTTGAAAGGTATGGAACAAGATTTGAATTCTAGTTAAAGATTATAAATATCTTCCTTAAAAGATGAAGCAATTTCGAAGTATTTCAATAATTCATTTTAAATGGGTTGTTTATTATGCAAAGAAAATTCAATTTTTATTTAAATTTCAAATTATTTGGAACATAAAATTTATTGACCAAGGTTCGTAAAACGAGTTTTAAATCAAATTAGTTTGGAAATGTTGATCGGATAATGTGTGAAATATGTAAGCGTTGGTTTGTACAACGGTTTTACCAATAATCATGAAAAATCGAACTAGCATTGGAAAATGTTATTTTAAGACTTTGATAAAATCTAAAGTGATTATTTAAATTTGAAATGATGATTTGAAGTAAAAGTAATTTCGAAACACAAATGTAAATATAAAATATTATTCGAAGTATGCGATAATACTCGGAATTGTTCGAGATGGGATTGAATATGAATTTAAATTTGAGAGGTCGGATTTGAATGTTGTTTTAAATTGAGATATGGATGAAATGAACTTTATCGAAGCTGGAATATAAATTTTAAGTATCGAAATATGGAAGAAGAAACAATTATGGTTCTAAATTTAGTTAACTATAATTATATATACTTATAGTTTTGAAATAAATTCTATTATATTATATTATAATTTAAGATTATTTTAGTAAAGCATTTAATATATGTATATATATAGTAATTTAAATTTTTTTACTTTAATTATTTTAATTTAAATATATTTTCATAAAAAGGGTTTTATTTATAATTATCTATTTTCAGGCTATTAGAGATTTTGTAAATTCTTCCTAATTTGGAATTGATCTCGATGAAAACCATTGATTCGAATTTAGCTTTGAAATAAAAATATATTCTATTTTGAATATAAACCAATTTTGAAACAATCATGATATTGATGTGAAATTTTATTCTATTTTGAGTATGAATCGATTCTGAACTCGCCATGATATTTTAAAAAAAATACATTATTTTGAATATAAATCAGTTTTAAATGATTACGATATCTCGATATGAAATTTTGAACATAAACTGGTTTGGAATGATTGTGATATTTGATATGAGAAGTATATCCTATTTTAAAATATGAATTGTTGAATTACCCTGAGTGGAAAACCTATAGCAAATTGAGATTTGGAAATTTTGAAAAATGGTGGCAATGAATAAAGAACTATGTTCTGAAATATATGATTTGAAAATGGATATGAAATTTCAAAGAATGGTCAAGGCGATAACGGGGTTCATGAAATTTGAACGAATCCAACTTTGTTGCAAATAAACTAATAACGATTTACAAAGAGATTTGAATCGAAAACTTGCATGATCCATGACAATTGTTTTAAAAATACGCGTATTACTTGGAAAGACCAGGTCGAATATTTTGAAAACCGTTCCAAGTAATAATACGACGCTATAAAGAAATTAAGGACTTGGAAATCAATAAATGAAGACCGAAAATCGTCTAATTATTTGGATTGACGGCTGGTGTCTCATTTGGGCCGATCACCCAATACGAGGTTATATGTGGCACGAGATCTGAATATATTTGGAGATTTTCGAATTGTTGCTCCGTTCAGTTCTAGAACGGACTCGTATGGATTGTGTGTCAGACATTGAAATTGACCGAGTAGCATTGATCTCTGTTAATTCATATCACACTTGTGGCAATAACTCGTCTCTAAGATATATGAGCTTAGAGGTTATGTATTGATAGAAATCAGTGACATGTCGTGAATTGTCAATGTGGCATACCTGAGTTATGAAACAGCTAGTGATGATCAAAGCATGGCTTATCGAAGCGTAGCTTTGTGTATATCGTGACCTCGACGAACCTCACACCCCGGATTGATGATAAACTGGCGGTTAGGTTGTATACATAATCTCTAGTGAAATCGAAAGCTGTGGCGGTAGATCTACCTTGAAACCTGAGGGAATAAAGTATATATGGTGTCCGATGTCTGGATGTTATCCGGGATATATACTTTTGCGCTATGTATTCGGTGTCCATTGTCTGGATGTTAACTGGGAATATGTAATAACCCGGAAATCTGGACCAATTTAAAATTTTTATTTTGGCAATTTTAGCGAATTTTGGATATTTAAAATGAATTATTTTAAATAATAACGACGAGAAATTTATTTTGAATAGAATTCGAACGAATATATTTATATAGATCGTCGTTAGAATATAAATATTTATTTTAAATTATAAAAGGAATTGAAAATGGCGCGGTAGTTCGATAATTCGATTTCAAACTTCAATTGAATATACCGGGTGCAAAATAAACCGGATTTTAGTGAAACCAAAAATAATTGGATCTATTTGATAATATCTTTCCAACGAATCCGAAAAATCAAAATTTCATAGCGGGGATAAAATGATATGTCCAGTTGAAAATTCTGAATAGTCGTTATAGAATTCAGGCCCTTAAAAATGGAAATTTTGCAAACGACCTCGGATTTCGACGAAACCAATTTTGTTGGATCCGTGATGTAAAGTTATTGCTAGGTTTCAAATTTCATAATTTTTCGAATTAATATGTGAGCGTGGCAAAGGAAAACGCGTTTGACCAGTTTCAGTTGATTTTAATCGACTGAAAAATGGCCATTTTTCAAACGCTCAGAATTTGACGAAATTAGTTTTGTTAGGATCATTTCGTCAATACGAAGCTAGAAAAATATTTTTCGGGAATTTATAGAGTTATTGTGTGGCCCCGGTAATTTGAAATGTACGTTCAAATTGAATATATAAAGATTTATATTTTAAATTAAACGGAAACTGATCAAAACAGTCGAATCAGCTTGCGATACATATCCCATTGTGTTCGGAATGGGGGTAATGAGCTATGGACGACAATCGGTGGGTTCGATTTCAAGGTCGAAATAAAAAGTTGCTTTATGGAACAAAATAAATTAAATAAATTAATATATTATATACTTACCTCACCCCTCAATACCTCTCTCCCTTCTGATTTCTCTCTCTCCTCGATCAGATATAAAAAAAGAAAAAAAAAAAAGATCGTGCTCCACGATCGATGGTGGCCATCGCCATCTCCACGCCGCCGCTGGCCTTGCTCCGGCCACCAAACATCGGCCGCGTCCCCCTCCTCCTTGGCCCCGCTCCCTTCTCCACCTCGAAATCTCAACGCGCACGAAACCCCCAAGCCCTAGCACCCTGGAACCCGAATCGCCAGCCATCGTGGGCGCCCCCATCACCTCTGGCCATGCCGACCTTAGCCCAGACCCTCCACCCCCCTTCCTCTCTTGTGCTCCCTCCTCTTTCCAACTATGGAATGCACGCAGCCCCCCTGTAAGTCTTCTCCCTATTTTATTTATTTTATTTCTTTAGAAAAATCATGGTTAAGGTTCAGTTGAAAAAATGTATAAGGGCCTTAATAAAAATCAGTTTTTATAGAAAGGAAGAATTTTTATAGGAAAGATCAGATTTTTCCTATGAAGATAAAGAGATAAAAATACGATTTTTACTTATTTAAAAGTAGAGTAAAAGTATACTTTTTGTTCTATGTATGCCGCAATAAATTTTGATTTTTATACACAAAAAAGATAGGATTTTTATATGAATAACATAATAAAAATATGATTTTTTATCATATGTGGAATATAGAAATATAATTTTTGTCTTATAGAAAGGTTGAAAATATAATTTTCATAAGTGTAGAAGGACAAAAATTCGATCTTTATATTTTAGAAGAAATAAAAATATAATCTTTATATTTGAAAAGGCAAAACCTTTATTATATGAACATCGATGTAAAAATAGAATTTTTATCTATATAGTATCGATGTAAAAAGAGAATTTTTATCTATATAGTATCGATGTAAAAATAGAATTTTTATCTATATAGTATCGATGTAAAAATAGAATTTTTATCTATATAATAGCGAAGTAAAAATTCGATTTTTATATATTGAATAGCCAAGTAAAAATTCGATTTTTATATATTGAATAGCAAAGTAAAAATTCGATTTTTATATATTGAATAGCAAAGTAAAAATTCAATTTTTATATATTGAATAGCAAAGTAAAAATTCGATTTTTATATATTGAATAGAAAAGTAAAAATTCGATTTTTATATATTGAATAGCCAAGTAAAAATTCGATTTTTATATATTGAATAGCCAAGTAAAAATTCGATTTTTATATATTGAATAGCCAAGTAAAAATTCGATTTTTATATATTGAATAGCAAAGTAAAAATTCTATTTTTATATATTGGATAGCAAAGTAAAAATTCGATTTTTTTATAAAGAATAGCAAAGTAAAAATTCGATTTTTATATATTGAATAGCAAAGTAAAAATTCGATTTTTATATATTGAATAGCAAGGTAAAAATTCGATTTTGACATATGTAGAGAATACGGGCAAAGAAAGTGACAAGAGGCGAGAACGGTGAAGATTTCTACCTAAGAAGAGTCGTGGGATTGGATTAGCTAATCGGTGAGAACTTCTCACCTTTAACTCTCTTTTTTCTAGTTAAAAATATATACTAGGATGCAGACGGTGTTTAGTAGCACCCGACACCCGTCATCCACAGACCATGGATGGCTTGTATGTTTGATTGTTTGTTGTGGTGAAAATTAATTGTGTGATGTGATGTGAAATGAAATAAAATATTTATATAGTTGAAAATATTTTATAGTTAAAAATAGAATTTTTAACGTGTATATGAAATGAAATAAAAATAAACAAATCGGACGATTTGTTTATATACACACATTTGACTGATATTGATTGGGACGATAAATTTTACACATCGCCCAACTGCACAAATAAAATCTGTGTTTGATTGTTTGAAACCCCACACGGGTATCGGGATGATATTTGATGTACACTAATCCCGATTGTTTAGTTGTATGTCGATCGATTGATTGACAGACTGTTATAAGCGTTGAATGTTTATATTTGATGCTTATACAGTGTGGAATGCACTTTGGATGATGGTTGATTATTCATCGTTGTTGATATATACCTGTGTTGTAGAAAATCCATATAATTAACATTATATGGTAATTGATTGGGCCTCATTCCAGTTTAGAAGTAGAAATATTTGAAATAAAATATTTGAAATAGAAATATTCGAAATGGAATATTTGAAAATATCAATATATGAAGCCGTGTTGATTAGATTTACGCCATTTTGACGTGAACGATATTTATATCGATTTTATTCATTTTATAACGAATATCGAAAGTGATTTCAAAATTTGAAATTCTGAAAAGAAATGAATTCAAATTGAAATTGAATAGAAGTGAATTCAAATTGAAATTGAATAGAAGTGAACTCGAATTGAAATTGAATAGAAATGAATTCGAATTGAAATTGAATAGAAATGAATTCAAATTGAAATTGAATAGAAGTGGATTCGAATTGAAATTGAATAGAAATGAATTCGAATAGAATTGAATTCGAATTGAAATCGAAAGGAATTGCATTCGAATTAAATTGAATTTGAATTGAAATCAATTTGAAATCAATTTGAAATGAATTTAAAACGAATTTATATTGGAATATTCAATTTTGATTTGAAATTGAATATGAAGTTGAAACCGTTTTGAAAATGAATTTAAAACGATTTATAAAATACGTTTTAAAAGGAAATCGACGAAGTATATATAATATATATAATATATATAATATAATGGCTTGAATAGAATGTGCCGCGCTGCGGCAGTTCGCGAATTTCGACTGTTGACTTCGAACGGATATTGCGGGAGATCCGACTGTCGGATTCTCCTAAAACCGGAACTGTTGGGTTCGTATCGAAAAGAGCTTTCTAACGAATATTGGAAATTAGAAATCTAACGGTTGGATTTGGAATTATGTTCAAATAAAATTTGAAAAAGGTCGCTATAAGTGCAGTTCGATGGCCGTTGATGGAAATCGACTGTACGGGCCTTGATAAAATTATTAAAAATAGTAATAATTTGTGTAAAATCATAAAAAATGATTTGTGAAGAATTGGGATGAAAAACTCCATATTTGAAAAGATAAAAATAGATTTTTATCGAAATGAACTAGTTTTGAACTAGAATAGTAATTTATTTATTTTTAAAATAAAAAAAGTGAGTTTGAAATGGTTTTGAAATATAACCAGAATTTCCAATAATTGAATTGGAATGGATTTGAATCGAAATTGTCTTTGGAATATTTCGATGTTGGATTTCGTGATTATACAGATGTTGTTATGGAAATTTGAAAGATATATATATATATATATATATATATATATATATATATATATATATATATCGTTATTTCCAATACGATATTTGTTGGTCGTAGAATTTGATGTTGAATATAAGCCAATATATTTTCTATTCAGAGCCTTGTATTTAATATCAAATGAGATTTGGGTTTGTCGTGAATGGTGCCTTAATTAACACTGTTCTTAAGCCTAGTTGAGAAAAGATTAAATCTTTTATTTAGATTTAATGAAGTGTACTAATTAAATAATATTTAATTGGAATTGAACTGATATTGATTTTTGAGTTTATCGTGAACAGTGTTTTAAATAACACTTGTTTTTAACCCGATAATTGATGGAAAGTGATTTTGGGTTTATCGTGAACCGTGTTTTAAATGACACTGATTCTTTAACCCAATTAAAGATTAAAACTAAGTGGAGTTTTAATGAATCTTCGATTAGATTGAAAAGATCGGGAATGGAGTATCACCAGTTTTACTCCAGGAGATAGTTAAATCTTTAATTAGATTTGAACGTGAAATGGTAATTGAATTTACCGATAACACCGTGGTGTTAGATAAGAAGAATTACCAGTTTTACTTCATGGGATGAATACGTGGGGATTGGGAAATTAAAAATAAATGATTACTTCGGTGTGGTTCGCTAATCCCGACTAGTTTGAATTTATATTCAAAGAAGATTAAAGAATAAATTTTAAAAAAATTATCTTTGATAAAATTAATGGGAACCTTTCCCAAAATATAAGAATATTTGAATAAAAGAATATTCTGAATTGGAAAGAGGCATATGTTGTGTTTGTGTAACACGTGTTTTATTATATATATACGCGAGTTGTTCAGAAAGACCGGGTTTATCCCATTCTGAATAACTGATTCGACGTGGTGTCGAAGATGAAGACGGTGGTTGAAGACCGGGGGTCTTCACGTCGTTTGGATAATTACTGATGGTCTTGATTGGGCTGTACACCCAAGAAGATGGAAACAGTTGGTGATCGTCCAGACGTACTTGGAGATCGATGGATATGCGGGGTACTAGTTGCCTCCGGTTTCGTTCAGACCCAGAACGGACTTGTAAATGGACTGTGTGTCTGACATTGGATTTTAGTCTGTGTGATTGATTTCTATTAAATATATATTTGTTTGGCGGAGGAGAATTTATTCTCTTGCTTAACGCCCTTCTCTGAGACGTACGAGCTCAGGGGTTATATACTGATGGATATCAAACGCATAGAATGAATTGCCTGTGTGGCATGCCTAAGTGGCAAATGATCAAGGCTTCTGATGAAAAGCAAAGTCTTGTGGTTGATGATCAAAGTACCGCCTGTGTGGCATAGCTTTGTGTAACGTGAATTCGCGAGCCTCACACCCCGGTTGTGAACCAGAAACGGGAGAGGACCTCAGGGAGGGCATGCGTTTCCTTCTAGCTATGGTGGTGTCAGTGACCTACCAGCCCTGACATTTATATACTTTTCACCTGTGTGGTTGTTGCTGTTGCGAGGCGCCTCGGTTTGATCGGACGATCCGGGTCTGATGGAGTCATTCGTTGGCTCATTTACGCCCCAAAGGGCGGGGAAACGTATTGTTCAGGCATAATAATCCACATCGGTGGACCGGCCCTGACGATCCAAGGGGAAGTTGCGGCTGTTCCTGAGGCTCGGGCTAGACAGTCTCGAATCGGTAGAGGACTATCTTTTGCCTCGGTTCACAGATGGAAATCCAACTACCAAATACGTGACATTTGCGGTTTTGATTGTAGAGCCTAGTACGGCGACATGATATATGGTACCCATGCCGTCTATGATTGATATTTATGATTGAAATTGATTTATACACTATGCACTTATAGTAGTATCAAATGATTTGTTTTAAACGTACTAAGCATGTTTAGATATTATAAGGGAAAACCCTATCCCCCGGCTGGCGTTGCATTGTGTGATAGGACCTGGGTCTTATAATAGCTTCATTTTTCTCTATTTATCATTGCGCTGTTTGTTTTATGCACTGGTATTCTTGGGCGGAAACCCGTTCCGTGTTATACGGCGTGGTCCCTTGATTTACCTAACTTTAAAATAAAGTTTTAAATAACTGTCTTAGTTCTCACACCAGTCCCATGACTGACCTGGAGTTTATTGTTTTAACCTAAACTCTTTGTGCCCTTATTTTGACACAGGCAGCTAGTAGTTTTGGTTTTGCAGATTTATATTCACAGGATCCTGGTTTATAGCTGGAATGATATCCGGAAAGCTTTGTATCCGTATATCTCCTTCAGTTGTGTATTGTATTATTTTTCCGCTGCGATGTATTTAAATGTAATTTAAATCTCTGATATTTCTGTGTAATATTTATTTATACTCTGTATATTCTTGTATCTGATGGAATTGTTGTAATATACAATGAAATGTTCTTCCGTCTGTGTTCTATTTTTTCGTGTTCTCGAAACAATCAGGCGTTTTGAACGGTCTAGATCGGTTTAGCGACTGATTCGGATCGAGCGAAATTCTTTGTTGTCACACGTGGTATCAGAGCTTTGGTTTACAAAGCTCAGAGAACAAGACACATTAGAACCATATGAAAGGATTCATCAGAAATTGGATTAGTAATATCCAACGAGAATGACTCGTTAGAGATAGGATCAGTAGTATCCTAGAACGAGTGTGAAGAGTATATTTTTGAAAATGAAAACAAATTCTGTTTTGAAATTTAAATCAATTATTCGTATTTGATTATTTATTTTAAATTGATTTGGACAATCCAATATATATAGATTTTGCATATACGTCTGATCCGCGTGTATTCGAAGTTTTAATATATTGGGTAGATATAGAATCACACTCTAGTCGCTCGGACATTGTCCTGATGATGAAGTATACCATCACCAGTATTTATTTTCGAGTTTCGAAAGTGAGATTTCTATATATTTCCATTAGACTGGTGTGAGAACCAAAATTAGATAGGGCTTGTTGTTGTGATTTTGCATCAAAAATCTAATTTTTTGACTATGTATCAAAGTTATGAATTTGAAAAGCTAATCAACTAATTGATTGATGGTTGTGTTGTTTGATTACTGTTTTTATTAATTAAAATGTTGAACCATTAGCCAAATTGAACCAAATAGTGAATTGTATTGAAAATTTATCGCATTTTCTTGCATATACATGTACTTACATTGAACAGGTCATAGCAAGGAGGCTAGAGCAGAGAAATAAAATTGTTTGCTTGACAAATAGGTACATGTTTACCACAATTTACTGTTTTGTTTGGGTGATGACGATTTTATGAGCCGATTGGCTAGCCGCTTGGCTTTTTCTTTTTATTTTTGAGATCAGAGGGCCTGTATGGCAATTTCGGGATTTTCCCGTGTTCCCGGTGCAGGGGAGGTTATGGCGAAATTTTTTGAAAATTTAGGGTGTTAGCCAAATTTTTGAAAAATTTGAAAAGTTTTTAGAAACTGAAAAGTTGAAGAACTTAAGCCGTAGTCAAAATAATGAAAGTTGAGTTGATTGTGAAACAACTTTCGGCTTCGTTCCTTTTCGGGGACGAAAAGTTTTAAGTGGGGGAGATTGTAATAACCCGGAAATCTGTGCCAATTTAAAAATTTTATTTTGGCAATTTTAGCGAATTTTGGATATTTAAAATGAATTATTTTAAATAATAACGACGAGAAATTTATTTTGAATAGAATTCGAATGAATATATTTATATAGATCGTCGTTAGAATATAAATATTTATTTTAAATTATAAAAGGAATTGAAAATGGCGCGGTAGTTCGATAATTTGATTTCAAACTTCAATTGAATGTACCGGGTGCAAAATAAACCGGATTTTAGTGAAACCAAAAATAATAGGATCTATTTGATAATATCTTTCCAACGAATCCAAAAAATCAAAATTTCATAGCGGGGATAAAAAGATATGTCCAGTTGAAAATTCTGAATAGTCGCTATAGAATTCAGGCCGTTAAAAATGGAACTTTTGCAAACGACCTCGGATTTCGACGAAACCACTTTTGTTGGATCCATGATTTAAAGTTATTGCTAGGTTTCAAATTTCATAATTTTTCGAATCAGTATGTGAGTGTGGCAAAGGAAAACGCGTTTGACCAGTTTCAGTTGATTTTAATCGACTGAAAAATGGCCATTTTTCAAACGGTCTCAGAATTTGACGAAATTAGTTTTGTTAGGACCGTATCGTCAATACGAAGCTAGAAAATATTTTTCGGGAATTTATAGAGTTATTGTGTGGCCCTGGTAATTTGAAATGTACGTTCAAATTGAATATATAAAGATTTATATTTTAAATTAAACGGAAACTGATCAAAACAGTCGAATCAGCTTGCGATACATATCCCATTGTGTTCGGAATGGGGGTAATGAGCTATGGACGACAGTCGGTGGGTTCGATTTCAAGGTCGAAATAAAAAGTTGCTTTATGGAACAAAATAAATTAAATAAATTAATATATTATATACTTACCTCATACCTCAATACCTCTCTCCCTTATGATTTCTCTCTCCCCTCGATCAGATATGAAAAAAGAAAAAAAAAGATCGCGCTCCACGATCGATGGTGGCCATCGCCATCTCCACGCCGCCGCTGGCCTTGCTCCGGCCACCCAACATCGGCCGCATCCCCCTCCTCCTTGGCCCCGCTCCCTTCTCCACCTCGAAACCTCAACGCGCATGAAACCCCCAAGCCCTAGCACCCTGGAACCCGAATCGCCAGCCATCGTGGCCCCCCCATCACTTCTGGCCACGCCGACCTTAGCCCAGACCCTCCACCCCCCTTCCTCTCTCGTGCTCCCTCCACTTTCCGACTATGGAATGCACGCAGCCCCCCTGTAAGTCTTCTCCCTATTTTATTTATTTTATTTCTTTAGAAAAATCATGGTTAAGGTTCAGTTGAAAAAATGTATAAGGGCCTTAATAAAAATCAGTTTTTATAGAAAGGAAGAATTTTTATAGGAAAGATTAGATTTTTCCTATGAAGATAAAGAGATAAAAATACGATTTTTACTTATTTAAAAGTAGAGTAAAAGTATACTTTTTGTTCTATGTATGCCGCGATAAAAATTTGATTTTTATACACAAAAAAGATCGGATTTTTATATGAATAACATAATAAAAATATGATTTTTTTATCATATGTGGAATATAGAAATATAATTTTTGTCTTATAGAAAGGTTGAAAATATAATTTTCATAAGTGTAGTAGGACAAAAATTCGATCTTTATATTTTAGAAGAAATAAAAATATAATCTTTATATTTGAAAAGGCAAAATCTTTATTATATGAACATCGATGTAAAAATAGAATTTTTATCTATATAGTATCGATGTAAAAAGAGAATTTTTATCTATATAGTATCGATGTAAAAATAGAATTTTTATCTATATAATAGCGAAGTAAAAATTCGATTTTTATAAATTGAATAGCCAAGTAAAAATTCGATTTTTATATATTGAATAGCCAAGTAAAAATTCGATTTTTATATATTGAATAGCAAAGTAAAAATTCGATTTTTATGTATTGAATAGCAAAGTAAAAATTCGATTTTTATATATTGAATAGCAAAGTAAAAATTCGATTTTTATATATTGAATAGCAAAGTAAAAATTCGATTTTTATATATTGAATTAGCCAAGTAAAAATTCAATTTTTATATATTGAATAGCAAAGTAAAAATTCGATTTTTATATATTGAATAGCAAAGTAAAAATTCGATTTTTATATATTGAATAGCAAAGTAAAAGTTCGATTTTTATATATTGAAAAGCAAAGTAAAAATTCGATTTTTATATATTGAATAGAAAGGTAAAAATTCGATTTTGACATATGTAGAGAATACGGGCAAAGAAAGTGACAAGAGGCGAGAACGGCGAAGATTTCTACCTAAGAAGAGTTGTGGGATTGGATTAGCTAATCGGTGAGAACTTCTCACCTTTAACTCTCTTTTTTCTAGTTAAAAATATATACTAGGATGCAGACGGTGTTTAGTAGCACCCGACACCCATCATCCACAGACCATGGATGGCTTGTATGTTTGATTGTTTGTTGTGGTGAAAATGGATTGTGTGATGTGATGTGAAATGAAATAAAATATTTATATAGTTGAAAATATTTTATAGTTAAAAATAGAATTTTTAACGTGTATATGAAATGAAATAAAAATAAACAAATCGGACGATTTGTTTATATACACACATTTGACTAATATTGATTGGGACGATAAATTTTACACATCGCCCAACTGCACAAATAAAATCTATGTTTGATTGTTTGAAACCCCACACGGGTATCAGGATGATATTTGACGTACACTAATCCCGATTGTTTGGTTGTATGTCGATCGATTGATTGACAGACTGTTATAAGCGTTGAATGTTTATATTTGATGCTTATACAGTGTGGAATGCACTTTGGATGATGGTTGATTATTCATCGTTGTTGATATATACTTGTGTTGTAGAAAATCCATATAATTAACATTATATGGTAATTGATTGGGCCTCATTCCAGTTTAGAAGTAGAAATATTTGAAAAAGAAATATTTGAAATAGAATATTTGAAATAGAAATATTCGAAATGTAATATTTGAAAATATCAATATATGATGCCGTGTTGATTAGATTTACGCCATTTTGACGTGAACGATATTTATATCGATTTTATTCATTTTATAACGAATATCGAAAGTGATTTCAAAATCTGAAATTTTGAAAAGAAATGAATTCAAATTGAAATTGAATAGAAGTGAATTCAAATTGAAATTGAATAGAAGTGAATTCGAATTGAAATTGAATAAAAATGAATTCGAATTGAAATTGAATAGAAATGAATTCAAATTGAAATTGAATAGAAGTGGATTCGAATTGAAATTGAATAGAAATGAATTCGAATAGAATTGAATTCGAATTGAAATCGAAAGGAATTGCATTCGAATTAAATTGAATTTGAATTGAAATCAATTTGAAATCAATTTGAAATGAATTTAAAACGAATTTATATTGGAATATTCAATTTTGATTTGAAATTGAATATGAAGTTGAAACCGTTTTGAAAATGAATTTAAAACGATTTATAAAATACGTTTTAAAAGGAAATCGACGAAGTATATATTATATATATAATATAATGGCCTGAATAGAACGCACCGCGCCGCGGCAGTTCGTGAATTTCGACTGTTGACTTCGAACGGATATTGCGGGAGATCCGACCGTCGGATTCTCCTAAAACCGGAACCGTTGGGTTCGTATCGAAAAGAGCTTTCTAACGAATATTGGAAATTAGAAATCTAACGGTTGGATTTGGAATTATGTTCAAATCAAATTTGAAAAAGGTCGGTGTAAGTGCAGTTCGATGGTCGTTGATGGAAATCGACTGTACGGGCCTTGATAAAATTATTAAAAATAGTAATAATTTGTGTAGAATCATAAGAAATGATTTGTGAAGAATTGGGATGAAAAAACTCCATATTTGAAAAGATAAAAATAGATTTTTATCGAAATGAACTAGTTTTGAACTAGAATAGTAATTTATTTATTTTTAAAATAAATAAAGTGAGTTTGAAATGGTTTTGAAATATAACCAGAATTTCCAATAATTGAATTGGAATGGATTTGAATCGAAATTGTCTTTGGAATATTTCGATGTTGGATTTCGTGATTATACAGACGTTGTTATGGAAATTTGAAAGATATATATATATATATATATATATATCGTTATTTCCAATACGATATTTGTTGGTCGTAGAATTTGATGTTGAATATAAGCTGATATATTTTCTATTCAGAGCCTTGTATTTAATATCAAATGAGATTTGGGTTTGTCGTGACTGGTGCCTTCATTAACACTGTTCTTAAGCCCAGTTGAGAAAAGATTAATTCTTTTATTTAAATTTAATGAAGTGTACCAATTAAATAATATTTAATTGGAATTGAATTGATATTGATTTTTGGGTTTATCGTGAACAGTGTTTTAAATAACACTTGTTCTTTAACCCGATAATTGATGGAAAGTGATTTTGGGTTTATCGTGAACCGTGTTTTAAATGACACTGATTCTTTAACCCAGTTAAAGATTAAAACTAAGTGGAGTTTTAATGAATCTTCGATTAGATTGAAAAGATCGGGAATGGAGTATCACCAGTTTTACTCCAGGCGATAGTTAAATCTTTAATTAGATTTGAACGTGAAATGGTAATTGAATTTACCGATAACACCGTGGTGTTAGATAAGAAGTATTACCAGTTTTACTTCATGGGATGAATACGTGGGGATTGGGAAATTAAAAATAAATGATTACTTCGGTGTGGTTCGCTAATCCCGACTAGTTTGAATTTATATTCAAAGAAGATTAAAGAATAAATTTTAAAAAAATTATCTTTGATAAAATTAATGGGAACCTTTCCCAAAATATAAGAATATTTGAATAAAAGAATATTCTGAATTGGAAAGAGGCGTATGTTGTATTTGTGTAACACATGTTTTATTATATATATACGCGAGATGTTCAGAAAGACCGGGTTTATCCCATTCTGAATAACTGATTCGACGTGGTGTCGAAGATGAAGACGGTGGTTGAAGACCGGGGGTCTTCGCGTCGTTTGGATAATTACTGATGGTCTTGATTGGGCTGTACACCCAAGAAGATGGAAACAGTTGGTGATCGTCCAGACGTACTTGGAGATCGATGGATACGCGGGGTACTAGGTGCCTCCGGTTTCGTTCAGACCCAGAACGGACTTGTAAATGGACTGTGTATCTGACATTGGATTTTAGTCTGTGTGATTGATTTCTATTAAATATATATCTGTTTGGCGGCGGAGAATTTATTCTCTTGCTTAACGCCCTTCTCTGAGACGTACGAGCTCAGGGGTTATATACTGATGGATATCAAACGCATAGAGTGAATTGCTTGTGTGGCATGCCTAAGTGGCAAATGATCAAGGCTTTTGTTGAAAAGCAAAGTCTTGTGGTTGATGATCAAAGTACCGCCTGTGTGGCATAGCTTTGTGTAACGTGAATTCGCGAGCCTCACACCCCGGTTGTGAACCAGAAACGGGAGAGGACCTCAGGGAGGGCATGCGTTTCCTTCTAGCTAGGGTGGTGTCAGTGACCTACCAGCCCTGACATTTATATACTTTTCACCTGTGTGGTTGTTGCTGTTGCGAGGCGCCTCGGTTTGATCGGACGATCCGGATCCGATGGAGTCATTCGTTGGCTCATTTATGCCCCAAAGGGCGAGGAAACGTATTTTTCAGGCATAATAATCCACATCGGTGGACCGGACCTGACGATCCAAGGGGCAGTTGCGGCTGTTCCTGAGGCTCGGGCTAGACAGTCTCGAATCGGTAGAGGACTATCTTTTGCCTCGGTTCACAGATGGAAATCCAACTTCCAAATACGTGACATTTGCGGTTTTGATTGTAGAGCCTAATACAGCGACATGATATATGGTACCCATGCCGTCTATGATTGATATTTATGATTGAAATTGTTTTATACACTATGCACTTATAGTAGTATCAAATGATTTGTTTTAAACGTACTAAGCATGTTTGGCTATTATAAGGGAAAACCCCATCCCCCGGCTTGCATTGCATTGTGTGATAGGACCTGGGTCTTATAATAGCTTCATTTTTCTCTATTTAGCATTGCGCTGTTTGTTTTATGCACTGGTATTCTTGGGCAGAAACCCGTTCCGTGTTATACGGCGTGGTCCCTTGATTTACCAAACTTTAAAGTAAAGTTTTAAATAACTGTCTTAGTTCTCACACCAGTCCCATGACTAACCTGGAGTTTATTGTTTTAACCTAAACTCTGGGTGCCCTTATTTTGACACGGGCAGCTAGTAGTTTTGGTTTTGCAGATTTATATTCACAGGATCCTGGTTTATAGCTGGAATGATATCCGGAAAGCTTTGTATCTGTATATCTCCTTCAGTTGTGTATTGTATTATTTTTCCGCTGCGATGTATTTAAATGTAATTTAAATCTCTAATATTTATGTGTAATATTTATTTATACTCTATATATTCTTGTATCTGATGGAATTGTTGTAATATACAATGAAATGTTCTTCGTCTGCGTTCTATTTTGTCATTTTCTCGAAACAATCAGGCGTTTTGAACGGTCTAGATCAGTTTAGCGACTGATTCGGATCGAGCGAAATTCTTTGTTGTCACAGAATACTTAGCTTTGTGTCCTCCAATGATCTTTCGTGTCAGGAACCATCATGTTGGAAACCCAACTCCAATACGAGCCCATGCGATTTTGATTGTATACCTATATGTCAATATAACCAATTGGGGTTATGGGGGCTATGATTCTATATTTGTTTGCGAAATGGTTTTCGTTACTATGTATTAATGATAATATTAAAAGAGTACGTATTAAAGCATTTTTTTCAAAACTCGCCCATCTGGTGTGCGTTTGCATTGTGTGATGTGGGACGAACTTATGGTAGCTTCATTTTCCAAAGTCATTGCGAATTTCTATACATGGGAATTCACATGGAATAAACCGTTCTGCGTTAGCAGCGTGGTCCGGTGAATTATCCCAACTTTAAAATAAACTGAAATAATAACTATTTTGCGTTCTCACACCAGTCCCACGACTGACCTGGTGTTTATTGTTTCCCACCTAAACTCTGGGTGCCCATTACTTTTGCACGGGTAGCTGGTAGTTTAGTCTACAGGTTTAGCTTTTAGAGCTGGATTCAGATTTGGAGCTAAAGATACGTTTTGAGATTTTACTTCTTCCGCTGCGAGCCTTTTGTTTTCTGCTGAGCTTATGTTATACTCTGATTCATGATAACTCTGATGTAAAGTTTTGTAATGAAATAAAAGTTCTGTTTTGTGTTCAAATATGTTAGTACCCATAACTATCCGTCTTTATGAGCGATTTAAGTCGGTTTAATTACCGGCGAGAATCGAGAAAAAATGCAGGTTGTTACAATATTAAAAATCTTCAGAGTGCGCATCTCCTGGAATCCCCAGCCTTGCAAATCTTCGAATTGTGAGCTGAAATCTGCATTGCTCGGGTCTGACCCGAGCATTTCATGTAAAACACAAAATACTCGAGTCAGGATTAAATCATAGTTCAAGTAAAATAATTTCAATAGAAACTAGAATATAACAATTAATTCCAACATCATTGTCATTTATATAATAAACAGTGGTGGTATCGGTTCATATCAATGCATCTAGACCAAGTGTGGTATCTATTCATATCAGTGAAGCTATTTCCAGCGAAGAACGGTATCGGGCGTTTGCGAGTGTACACATGTATAAATATACGCATGTATATCGCCTCAACGTCCCTAATCGAATATAAATAATGACATACGTGAATTCAAGAGCTTGCATATACACACATGTACAAGTACATGTGTGCACTGCCTCAGCATCCTAGGAACCAGAATAAAATTAACAAGTGTCAGCAGAGATCACCGATGTATTGGCTGAATACTAATAGACAGTAATGATGCAAAATATCGTCCACACGATTAACTGGATAACGCAACAGCCAGGTTCTCATCATCATGATAATTCAAGGACAAAGGGGACAAAATTTAATGACTAATGAAAAGGGATGGATTGTTCAATCTTAATGGTTTTGCAAATAAAATGGAGCAGCAAGTAGAACTTACAGATAAGCTTTACGACAAAATATTCTAAATGTCCACTGTCACTATCATGTATGGCCAGATATACTAGATGTTTAATATCACTAACATAATTGGCACAAAATACTAATGTTCATGTTTACTGTCACTAAACATGGTTGGCACAAACATTTATAGTTCAACAACTGCCAGCATTAACACGTATAGCTCGGTAAGCATTAACAAATATATTTCAGGGTAGTGTCCACTAACATGTAAAGAGAATTTTCATTTTTCAAACAAGGCAGGGGATCATGTGCCAAATGTATTTCAGGGATTTCAGATTGAAATATAGTTCAATACTTGGCAAAAGCAAAAGTTCTATTTTCCAGAGAATAATTAGGCTACACACCTACTACACGAGAAGAGTCAACTTTCGGTTTATAAATCGAACATTCTAATACTGAAACCTAACGTGAGGTGTTACAAGTGATAATAACAGCATCTACAACAGTATGGCACAAAAAGAAAATTAAGGATACTGAAACTTGACCTGGGGTGTTACAAGTGATAGTAACAGCATCTACAGCAGTATGGCACAAATGGTTCAGGTTTTAAGGTAGTACATCATATATAATCTAAACCACATCATAGTTACAGGTAACTGAATGCAAATGGGATCAAAGTGCCAAACCATGCTGATCAGACTAGATAGATTCAAAGCGCCAATCTATACTGAACATACCAAATGGGGTGCAACATGCTTTTATTAATAATAAAGGTAGTATCAGACCAAACATTAGTGTCAGGAGCCGGAGACAGGGCTGTATAAAGCCCACTTAGGGTCAAAACGTGCAAGGATACAACTGAGTAGACCCATATATATATATATATATATATATATAGTGACAACTCATGTCCGTTAATGTCACTCACTAAGGGAATGCATTAAGTTTCGTGAAGCGTTATAGGTAAACAGAACATAAACATTACAAGATAGATATAAAATAATAGCGGAATTAAAAACTTTTATTAATCATAAAGCATGGTTACACCATATGCCTGAAAATACATAAATTCTATTCATCATTAAAACTTATGTCTTGTACTTTAGATATCAGAGTACAATAATAAAGAAAGCATAATCCCCAAATCATAAGCCATAGTAGCAAAGATAGAAGCTTGAGCGATGCATCTAGAAGCTCCAAGCAAGACGATAGCAGAATCTTGACTAAGCTTGAGAATTCCCTCCCTTGAGAACCTGGGGGAAACGGAAGAAATAAGAGGAAACAAAAAGGGTCAGACATAAAGTCTGGCGAGTCTAGTTACTTTTAGCCAGTAAATAAATAAAAGTAACATGATAGGCATATAAAGTGGATAAGAAAGATAACACTATAAGAGACAGGTATGACAAGGTATACATGATAGAGTGATATGCTTTTCTAAAGATTCCTCTAAAGATTCTTCTAAAGATTTCTCTGCACAATACTAGTATAACCAGAACGAGATGATCCCCAACACGTACAAGATGGTAGATTTGGGCATACTTCTGGTGAGAGGTTTTAACCCCATACAATCCACAGGCAGCCCCAATAACGGACTCCTAAACTTACCAGAATCTAGATGTACCCTAACTACCCTAATCGATCGACTCTCTATCCACGTAGATACCTTGTGATGGCCCCACAGTAGGAGGTATCACTTCCTAAAGTGGCAACCCCTCGTTAATAATGTGCACAACCATATCTACAGGTGTCACGGTCGTCTTAGCCCCCTCGGCCAGGCCCATGCACGCACATGTCCCCGGTCGGTTTGCGCCGCCCACACCATCCTTCTCGTTTGGATCTCTTACAATCAATCAGTAAGCGTGCCCCTTCTCCGCCTAGTACGGAGTTCTTTATTTGATACCTACTCCGGGTTACTGAATGAAATGGGTCCCACACAATATGATACAAGCTCTCCCCTTTGTCTTGTATCCCCACTAGGTTTTTCGCTGACTATGTATACCCTTAGGTGACTTTAATTACATAGCCCTATGTCAGTTATGCTTACCCTAAAGGGTGTCTTTAATTACATAACTTTATTATATTTCCCCTAGTTATGTATAACACTAGGTTACTTTAATTACATAACCTTATTATATTTTCCCCCGGTTATGTATACCACATGGTGTCTTTAATTACATAACCTTATTATATTTCCCCCGGTTATGTATACCACTAGGTGTCTTTAATTACATAACCTTATTATATTTTTTCCCGGTTATGTATACCACTAGGTGTCTTTAATTACATAACCTTATTATATTTTTTCCCCGGTTATGTATACCACTAGGTGTCTTTAATTACATAACCTTGTTATATTTTTTCCCGGTTATGTATACCACTAGGTGTCTTTAATTACATAACCTTATTATATTTTTCCCGGTTATGTATACTACTAGGTGTCTTTAATTAAATAACCTTATTATATTTTCCCCCGGTTATGTATACTGAAGGAAATTAGGGTTCAAATTCATGTCAATAAATGAAATCTAAACCAAATCTCTACTGGATCTACATGATAATTCATAAATCGAGAAGTATACCTGACTATAGCTCCATCCTTTTTCCGCGCAATCGATTAGTGGGTTGGTTGATTCGAATCAGAGCTCCCAAAGCAGCGAGCCTCTATAGATGTCCACGAACGTCGATCTCGGTATAGTCAAACAAAACGAGAAAGGGATGATTCGGTACAAGTCGATTTGGGGTTTTAGGGTTTCTCTGAATATCATGGTTGTAATGAATTAAGGAAAAAGGGGATCGGCCGTTTTCTTTTATAACATTATAACGCAAGTTTATCTCAAAAACCTACTAACCCGGTCACCATAAAAATAGAAGAAAAATTCAAACCCTTTTTTATTTCCTTTTATTTTGAATGGCTATCACCCTATGCAACGTTCATATGTGTGACCCCATAGGTTATCATAACGTTGACAACAATTTAAACAATATTTAAATTGTAAACAGTGAGCGGCATCTAGTAATACATCACTGCTACCCAAGTCATGATAAGATCATCGATTCGATACAACCTTTTATGTGACCAGTGTACCAACGTAATATAATCCTTTTAACCAATATATCCAGGATTAAACTAGAGGCATGGATCGTATCATCCTCGTTATAATTTAATCCGATTTTCTTGATCGATGAGTAGACTGTTTAAAACAAATCAATATTTGAGCACGGTCATGCATTTCACAGTCTCACTCAATCAAGAGGCCCATGGATATCACTACGAATATATCGTAGGGTTAAATTCCATCTA
This sequence comes from Allium sativum, assembly GCA_030737875.1. NCBI lineage: Eukaryota > Viridiplantae > Streptophyta > Magnoliopsida > Asparagales > Amaryllidaceae > Allium > Allium sativum. The sequence continues at coordinate 163,897,189 of CM060926.1, forward strand.
GATCATTCATAATTTTCATTCGATTCGAGATATATCCAATAATCACCGTTATCATTACTCTGTTACGAAATAACTTTAGATGATATCAAAACACAAATATCCTCGAATAAAATTATAATGATTTCAGGTCTGTGGACCATTACATCACTGTCACTATGAGAACAACTTATGATACTGTTGATTATATTCCATGTAGTTATCTCACGGTGGGTCAACCCAATACGCTATTCTGCAATACGTATTTATATCTTGACTTTAATATCACGTATGGTAATGATCAATGAGATGTGATCATCAGTCAATCAATATACTAGTCTCAACGCTTTATTGTTGTCCTATATAAACAATAAAACTCAACTAGAGACATTTAAGAATTATAATACTTATCACATTATATAATCTCAAGTTTAGTCTTACTCGAACTATATAATTCCGTATTATTATTTTAAGGACTACTATTAAATTATTATTTATACTACGCAGTAAATATAACATAATAGTATATTTTTATTCCAAATAAAATAATAACGTTATTAATCACATCAAATGGATTGCCTCTAGGGCATAAACTCTAACAATCTCCCACTTGCACTAGAGTCAATCATTCATGTATCATATACTCATGAAACTAGTGTGACTATTAAACTTCTGCTGCGACAGTGTTTAATTCAGTAGGTCTGCAACATTACAGCTTTTGCAGCTTTGCAGATATGTTCATATCCTCTGTGAACAATTTCACATAAGAATTATATTTCTTAAATATATGTTTGGATCGATTATGAGTTTAACGTTTTAGGCCTGAGCATTAGCCACATTGTTATCCCAAAGTAAATCATTGGATCAACAATGAATTAAGTTCAACTATGAACTTCTTAATCCAAACATTTTCTTTCTTAGAATTAGTATGTATTTCTTGTTTTAAAACTAACATTATTCACAATAATTAATGTGTTATCAATATATAATATTGTAATTATTGTATCACTCCGACTCAATTTCTTGTCTATACAAGATTCAATGGTATTTTGTGGTCTCCGAGACATTTCGGATTCTATTTTATTTTCATCGGTATGTTAGAGACTGACTCTCCTTTATAAGGATACCAATTCAAGAAATAAACATTTTATTCTCAGAGGATTTATAGAATTAATATCCATTTTCTTCTTTTGGATATTCCACAAAATATTTATTTGATTTGGGTCCGATCTTATCAGAGGAATGACGTTTAACAAGCATCATACATCCCAAATCTGCGCATTTACACATAGTAGGACATTTCCTAATCCATATCTTATATGACGTCTTAAAACTTATTTTAGTAGGATTAATTTAATTGTTCTCAATTTAATTTACTGGAAGATCTATATGACTTATCTTGGTCGTACCATATCTTATAAGGTGTGATTACTCCTTTCAGGCACACCATTTCATCATGGTGTTCTAGATGGAGTGAGTTGTGAAACAATTTCAAATTCGATTTGATAGTCATTAAATAACTGGCTTATATATTCTCTTTCGATCTGTTCAAAAAGTATTTATTTTCTATTAAAGCTGGTTTTAACTTCAGTTTGAATTCTTTGAACTTTTCAAAAGATTCTGATATGTGTTTCATGAGATACACATATCTGTATCTACTGATATCATCAATAAATATAATGAAGTAATAAAACCTACCTCTAGCTTATGTATTCATTGCTCCATATACATCATTATGTACGAGACCCAATACTTATCACTCATTCACTGTGTCAAGTGAAAGATGATTCAGTCATTTTGCCTAATAAACAAGATTCGCATTCTTTATATGATTCAAAATTAAATGATTTCAAAATTCCATCATTATGGAGTTTTGATATATTTTTCTTGTTTGCTAGGCTAACCGGTAATACTAAAGGTATATTGGATTTAAATCACTAAATTTAATCCACTCAATATTAATGTTAAGTACATTATAGTTAACAATTTATAAAGATCATTAACTATTTGTGAAATTCCATAAGATATTTCATCTAAATAAAATGAATAACAATTGTTCTTTTATTACAAATGAAATTTAAACTTGTCTGGACAAGATTTATAATAACATTTATTGTAAGTGGAATTTCATAATAACAATTATTTTATTAATTTTATTAAGCCAGTATACACAACAAGAATCAACTTTCTATGGATAATCCAACAACTTTTGTTTCATTTCCATTCGTAAGTCCACTTGTCATTTTATCATATTTCTACTTATTTTGCAATTTCTGTAAATTAACATACATTTATGTGATTTATATCTAGTATCTAATACTAGAAATGTATAAGTAGATTGCTATAACATTTATATATTATTCGGTTGAAGTCATACCTCAAACTTTCATTTTAGATCCTCTATGTTTATATAACAATTACGTTTGATTTGTTTGAGAACAATCCTCAAATTTCAATGTTAGTCAAGAAATTTGATTTAATTCAATTTATATCCTTCTTAAGGATTAATTTAAATTATCGAGTTATATATTATTTAATATCTATATTAGATAAAATAATAACTGATTCTGTAATATTTATTTAATCACAAAATTTTGACAATCAAAATTTATATTAACATAAGTATGTAATTTAAACTAAAATACGCTCCCACTCAAATTAGCATCCCTCTTTTTATATATGTATATCATTATATACATGTAACGATATTCCAAGATCCATATCTAGTCATGCCTTGACCCAACTTTGGCTAAACCCAAAGCACAACCTTTTAGGTAGACATCTTATGTCAATTATATCGTCTATATAACTCTTGGATCGCATGTTGAACAGTTTTTTCAGTATTATTCATTTGCTCAAAATATATTGAATAATTCATGCTTTTATCTCTAAGGCCATAATCTTATTATGCAGCCTAGTTAAGTCAGATCCAATAATAGGTTGGAGCACCACATTTTACTCCATCGCATATAACCAAAATAAAAGGTGCACAACGCTTTGGCGTTAGTTACAACCATTGATCTTGGACAGTGATGAGTATATTATTGGAAGACGTCACCATGACTTAATATAACAAAATTTGCTATAAAGGGAATTTATAATTCATAGTGGCGAACGATATCAGAGTTGTTTACATATATCAAAATATATGTATTTCACATCAGTAATGTTGGCGGAACTTAAATAAAGTTGAAATATATATATTTAAATTCAATAATATATATGTCGCATGTCTATGTTTACAAGACATAGTTCTGGTGAACTTTCGCATCATTTAAAATTGTACATTACATATGTATATGTATGTATGAAGGTAGAAAGGGTTTTAAATTATTCATATGCGAACACAAACAAACTTGTGTTTAAACATTATACGAACAACATGCACTAAACTATTTCATTGCAACAATCTAACAGATAATTCAAAATTATACATATGTTTATGCTAGCCATAGCCACTAGAAAAACCAAGATTAAGATTATATATATATATATATACACAAAACTGGTAACTATTGCACTACTTATTTTAAGTGAATGACCAATGTTCAGAACATGATAAAATAGTGAATTATAATGCACGCTGCATCATCTGTTCAAACAGATCAATTATATACACAGTTTTATACACACACAATCGAATACATTAAAATTACAAACTTATGAGTTATTAGTATACATACATACATACTGAAATAATTATTTATTCACTGTAGTATATCCACATACAACTGCATTTCCCTTTGTTGCATAATTTCAATGGCTATTATACATTATAATCCATTCACAGATTGACTATTTAAAATCGCAAATCAAATTTGCTTTCATCAATCTGTATGTGTTTGAATCAGTCATACTGATCCTGCAACATATAAATACAGATCAGTCAAATTTAGCTTCCAGAATATATATATATATATATATATATATATATATATATATATATATATATACTAAAACTCAGTAATTCACAATATCATGCTGAATTATAGAATTATAATAATTTAAACTGTAAATAATTACTTAACACTTGTACAACCTGGAAGATCATATAATATGATGTAACATTCTGATCTCACATACATACACACTATGCATATGAGATTTACCATCAGATAGTATCTTATTCTATTTATTCACATATTTATACATATATATATACTATATATATATAACTATATATACAACCATCTTGATGGTATATTCATGGAACATTTATGTGCAACCATATGAACATTTCAGATGTTACACTATCAACTGAGTTAAGTGTTTAACAAATTAAACATGTTTAATAATGTATCAAACTTTAAAACATATATATTGACACTACAAGAAAAATACCCTATCGCAACAGGCAAAATCTGTTGCAGTAGGCCTATTGCAACAGGCCAGCGCCTGTTGGTATAGCCGAAGTTGCCAAAGGTCTGCAACAGGTTTTGCCCGTTGCAATAAGATGTTGCGGTATACCTTTTTGCAACGGACTTTTGTTGTTGCAATATCTCCTTTTGCAACAACAAATGACCGTTGTATAGTCCATATTAGTTATCAACAAACAAGATACCACAACTATTTTTGACAGTTGCAGTAAGTCAAATTACAACAGCTAATAACCGTTGCAATAGGTAATTTTAATTTTTAACAGATAGTGATACCACAACTGTTTTTGACCGTTGCAATAAGTTCAAATACAACTACTATTTACTGTTGCTAATGACTCAACTGCAACTGACAGTTGCAGATGCTACATTCAATTTATCAATATCTAAATTCGATAATTTACTGTAGTAACGATAAGACATTACAAATAAATACACGTGCATTCGAAAAGACATTGACAAAACAATAGATTCAATAACTTTGGAACATTCCAAAAGATTAGTTGAAGTTACATTCCAAAATTAGCATAGTAACAAACGCGATCCATACATAATATAAATGCATACCGTTACACCGTACCAACAATTCCAAAATATAGCATAACATAACATCTAAAAGCTAAGCAGCACATATTACTCTAGTGAAATGAAGTCTTTGTGCCACACCACGGTTGTTCCAACGGCCTCTTTAATGGTGTTTATCTCTGAATTAGGCCTCAGTAGAAAAACTTCAGGATCCACGGCTACGTTAACCCATACCTTCCAAAAGCAATACAGTACACATTAAAATGCTAATTTTAACGCAAATAGTGAAAGCAGCTCTGAAAGTTGCTATGTGTATCGCATCTTATTAATATCTTTAAATTCGTGGGATCCTACCTTTAAATTCACATGTTGGTAACCAAGTTCACTAATTAACAAATATCTTTTCCACTAGACATTGGCTATGATATTTCACACGATCGTATTCAATTCGGTAACTACACGCCATGCATGGAGGTCATCCTGTTTTACAATCCTATGATGATCGCAACGAATGCACTTCTGCATTTTAATTATATTTTGTTACTAAATGCACTTCTGCATTTTAATTATATCGCAACAAATGCACTTCTGCATTACTTGTATGTTGTTATCAACTCATCGGTTGATAAACACTGACTTAGCAGTTGTTTTAATACGTTAATTATGTTATACACTTTAATATAACATATTTTTCATAATAATTTTATATAACACAGTAAAAATTATGTTTCAACTTGAAAGTTATTATGAAAAGTTAATTCAACTGCTACCAAAAATGTAATACCCCACCTCCGCTAGGGTCACTCGCAAAGGAATGCACTAGCTTTAGAGAGGTATTATTGGTAAACATGTACAAAAATATTACAAGACAGAACATATAAAATAGCGGAACTAAAACGAACTTTCATATCATTAATAAATAAGGTCTAAAGCCTTTTACATCAGAGAATTTCTTACATGGAAACCTATCTTGCAATAGTAAAGAAGCATAAAAACCTTTTCATAAATTATTCCCCAAGTAAAACAGTAAAGTAGCCATAGCCAAGAAAAGTCCAAGCCATACATGATGACCTTCAAACAGGAGAAGTCTGAACTAACAATAGCATTTCCTCCCTGTAACCTGGGGGGAAACGGAAGACAAAGAGGCGAAACAAAACGGGGTCAGTCATAAAGACTGGTAAGCCCTATCTACTATCAGTATATAAACTAGTAAAGTTAACTGGCATGAGGAACTGAGATGAACATAAGTATGATGACAAGATAGATAAGCTAAACCAAAATAACAGGATGAACTACTGTACCAAGATAAACGAGTGTGACATGATAAACTACGGTGTCAAGATAGATCAAGGTGTCACATCGTCAGGTTTCTATCAAGTATATTATCCCAAGGTATCTATCATGTATAACATCCTAAGGTATTTATCATGTATGTTTGCTCTGCACCTCTCGTACTAGTATCCCAACCCGCGTTATGTGTTAACTATGAATGTCCCTTGCCCAATGTCATGTAATGGTCCATGTCAACCTAATATATAGCATATGTAGGTTTTTCCAACTCGTATGTTTCTTTCCATGTATAAGTTCAGTCCTTTGCCGTAGGCCGTACAGGCTTCCCTATGTAAATCTATACCACCTCAACGTAGTACCATTTTATCCTTGAAGTTGTTTTGGACTGCTACCCTTGATCTAGTTATGTTTTCTTACCATGAACTATCGATTTATGCCACCTAGGACCAATAGGGATTATACTACCTAATGAACGTTTCCGTGTCTCGGTTTGGGTTCAGCCACCTAGGGCCACTAGGGATTATGCCACTCGTCAACCGCGCCCCTTTATCCCGCATATGTATCGTGAATCGTTTCCCATGTCTAGACGCACATGTTCCTCAATGTGCCATCCGAGTTCCGTGCTAGGGCAAATCAAGAAATACGGAACTCGGTCGGGAGCTTTAAGTCATCTGCTGATGTAGATATCAAGGTCTGTTTTTGTACCCGTGGCTATGGACCCACGTGACCCCTCCCTCAACTACTGAAAGGCAAAACAAGAGAAGTCATGTATGAGAACTACACTATGGCCCATCGATGCCCCACTCCCAGATAGCCAACCTCACCCATAACTCGATAGCAAGTATATGGTCTGTTGGGAGTTCTCTGCCTTTCCGTTCGTACACGATTGACTAAAGATGGTAGGTAGTCGGCGACGTGCTATCCAGGGCAAAATCAAGTATCGTCGACTCCACGCTAATCCATCCTAGTCTTTAGGTCGCTCGCATAGCAACCAAGGCATACTCTTGGCTCTTCTACCGCAGACCTTAACCCCTGTGAGGCCGGGTTTCATGGACCATCTTCCACCTCACAGAGGGAAACCAAGAGTACCCTCACGTCCCCCGAAGCTACCGCTTCGTCACCCAGTTCGTTGGAGCCTTTATCTAAGTCAGATAATTTGCTCCCCCTCGTGTTTTAAGCGATGACCTACCGTACCGGGTTACTCATCTATTCATGAACTAGTCCCATGTCCTTGGCTAAGAATTATTACTTAGCTATACTTAACTAAGGTTTACCACTTAGCTTCATTTCTCCGTTACCCTTGATTAACTAGAATCATGTCAAGATTGGCTAATAATTCAAGTCCAAGACCTAGCCCTACAAGTTGGTTAAGTATACCAAGAAGTTCATGAATTAACCCTATTCAATCATCAAGTCAATTTGGTTAAGTATTGGTTTGTCTTAACCCTATCAGATTATCGTGTTAGATTGATTAAGCATAGATTATCTTAATCGCATCAGGTCATCGAGTCGGATTGGTTAAGTATGGGTTAGCTTAACCTCATTGAATTACCAAGTTTAGATTGGTTAAGTGTTTAACTTAACCCCATCGAATTACCGTGTTTAGATTAGTTAAGTATAGGTTACTTAACCCCATCTAATTACCGTGTTTAGATTAGTTAAGTCTAAATTACTTAACCCCATCTAATTACCAAGTCGAATTAGTTAAGCGTAAATTACTTAACCCCATCCCCTAATTGTCTTGTATGGTTAAGTGTCATTAAGAAATCAAGCTCGGTCCCACCTAACCTACCCATTCGTGTCATATCGGTTAAGTGTCATTAGTCAAATTTACTTAACCTTATCATGTGGCATTAATTTAATTAATGCACTCTCAACCTCTCACATTAGACTTTGTTGTGGTTACTAGTTAAGCTGGGCGGGTCCGGGTAGTTTTACACCACAACCTAGTCTAACCTCGGGTCTTAAGCGCGACATGACCAACTTCTCACATTGGATCCTATTGTTTGTATCCACTAGTTAAGCCGGGCGGGTCCGAGTAGATTTATGCTACAAACTCAACCCAACCTCGAGTTGGCCATTTTCATGTTTGGTCTAGTGTCTTATTACACTTACAACCCATACGTGTCAAGTTTTCAAGTCCCATGCTCATAGCCAAAGTTACCTGTTGTCATGTTTATACCCATTTACCCAAATCATGTTTCACGTCATTAAAGTTTACCCATAACGTAACCCCAACGCTTTTAGACTCGCATATACATTCGCAACAACGCATAATGGATTAAAAGAAGGAACTTGGCAAAGGTATGACAAAAGGGGTATAAAGCCGCAAGTTAAACATGGTGGCATATGAGACATAATGTGTTCACAAACTTGCATGTTACATTATTAAGCCCCAAAAACATGCATAACCCCAAAACTTAGCATATAGGTGAATCATGGTGATAGGTGACATAGAAAAATGGCTAGAAGTTCGCATATAGCATTCTATGCAAATTAACTTAAGGGATAAGAGAGTTCTTATGTTGCATTATGCAACATTTCAACCTAAAGCCTATAGCTTTTAGCCCACAACATCAAGGTGATGACTTTACGAATATGCATAGGATAAATCTACACATAGCATGATAGTTTCTAAGCATGTAACCTACTCAAGTTCAAACCCAAAACTTGCAACATGAACATTTAACTTCATAGTTAATATCTAAGAGTAGGAGGGGGCTTACAATGCTATGAAGGCATAAATCAATATATAAAAAGATTGAAACGAAGCCACACTAGCTAAAACCCCAAATCAATAAGCTCCAATAAAATCCTTGAGAAAATAATAAGAAAGATCCTTGCTTTGATGAAGATTTGCCTTGAAATCAAGTTTAGAAGCTCTCATATGAACATAGAAACTCTCATACACTCATATGATCATGTAATCTCTCAAGAGAATGAAGATAGAATTTATGACAAGGAGGATGGAGGCTAGGGTTTTGAGTGGACGCCATGATCATTAGAAATTTTGGCATAGTTTAGTTGTAGGATCAATTTATGAGGGTTTAGGCTAGGTTAGGGGTCTTTTCATAGAGACTAGAAGTAGTATAGGCCGTAGGATAAACCCTAGGATAGATCTGAACCCTCAAAAATCGTCACAAGCCTCCAAAACAAGACCCAGGAGCCAAAACGGGTGCACCAGACAAACTGGTCCGACAGGGGGGGTCGACCCCTGGGTCGACATAGGTGTCGACCCATTTGGGGGGGTCGACACAGGTGTCAACCCCTGTGTCGACCCTGCCTGGGCGTGATTTTTCCCGCCTGCTCTGATTCCTGTGTTTTTGAAATCTGTTTTGAATTCTGATTTTTCGTGAAACTTCGTTGGGCCTTAACTGGGTCATACGGACTCCGATTTACGAAATTTCGGACTCTATTTCGCGTATTTTTCCGACCCGAACGCAATGACATAACCTGTTTATCATGATTCAGATTTTATAATTTAATTCTTCCTTGATTCTTGTCTTAACACGTTGCAAAAATTCGGGTTGTTACATCCTCCCCAACTTAAAGGATTTCGTCCCCGAAATCTCCAAGTTAGGAAGAACGTATCCTACCATCCATCATCCATCTACTCAAAACATCATCCATAGGCAACCATGGTCCTTAGATGATTTCTAATGCCGTATGAACATATGCAAGAAAGTGTGTGTATATGTTCCTTAGCTAATGCTAATGATCAGGCCTGAATGATCTTCTAATGCAAATTATGTTTAGTGCCATGAATCCAACATGTATGCAAATAATCCTAGTCATATAAATACTATATGCGTGCACAAACATTCATCCACATGCAACATCCACATGACAACACATTCGATTTCATCCATAGACAAGTATAAATACTAGTGCATATGCAATATGAAATGTGAGTGCGTCGATCTAGTATCTAATGTGCATTCACGCATCCATGAGCAACCACTTGCAACCATTTGCAACCATATCAATCATAACATGTTTCAAACACATGTTTACATCCATAGGTTTCTACCTAAGGTTCCCTAAACAGGATCGAGAAGATAAACAAGACAAACTCCTTACGGGGTTTGCAACAGAAACAGGACCGAGAGGATATTCACCAAAAGATAACATGCGAGCAAGCTCCACAGGAAAAACCAGGGATCAAGGATACACTCTTTAAAAAGAGGTACGATGCGCGTGTCTAGCCTTACATCTTCTAAGTCGCGTTTCCTTGAGCTTAATTCCTCAGTGCCTTGACCATCTTTTTAACTCCATGATTTCGTAGCTCCTTGATTCCTTTTTCCAAGATATGAGTTAGAACTCATTTCGTTGTCGCCTCTTATTCCACTTTCACTTATCCTTTCCCTAGTATACTTGGCTCAAACGTATCCACTTACTCATGCAAGCTCTCCAAAATTCACTAGGGAATTCTGGATCTCGTTTGCCGATGCCAATCCATGTTGCCAAGAGTACTTACTAGGGTGATTCCCATAACTCATGCTTAAGCGAAACGAACCATCCGCCTTAGCGGCGAATTCTACTCGAACGGGTTACCAACAACCACATCATGAGATTCTAGGTAACTAGCCATGACAGAACCTAGAAGGCTACACGAGACTTCGAGGGTATCACCAAGGTGAGTCGGGAGTCTAACTACCCTCTTTCCAAAACCGAGAATGGCACCCCTTATTGGGTGACCACTTTATCCCTAGAATCCATCCGTAGCTGAGACATGTCATTCTCAAATCCAAACAAGTCATGAAGAAATGGACCAACTCTCCAACCAGATTTTTGGGAAAAAAACTAGGATTCTCTATCATGCTAGTACTAAGGTGCAGAGACTCAACTATCCAAGTAGACTTAAATGATACGATGATCAAGACAAAGTCTGGACGGGATGATAGAAAAGAACGACTAAACCTTTACCAGAAATGGTACCATCTCTTTTAGGTACCCTAGAAATGGGAGCGTACAATTGCCCTCTCTGATGATCTTGTCCTTGTCCTCCTGGATGGACTAAGCCATACCAACAAGTTGCTTATCCTTAAGCTCGCGTCCTTTATCCTTACTCTTATTATCCTTCCTTGTACCACGGCAACAGGTCTCTCGAGAACCACCTCCATCGTACGGAAAACACCTACGTGGCTAGACAAAGATTAGTCATAGTTAGAACTACTGTGACTACAGATGGAGGAAAGAAAGGAAAGGAGATTCAATCAAGGAATCAAAGGATAGTGCTAATGGCTTTTGGGGAATAGCCTTTAAAAACTTTTCTTGAAAAATGCTTCTTTGTAAACGGTTTTTAAAATAGTTTTCAGAAGGTTTTTAAAAACTTTTGCCCAGTCTGGTAACCTTCTGCTCTGATACCAAATGTAACACACCACCTCCGCTAGGGTCACTCGTAAAGGAATGCACTAGCTTTAAAGGGGTATTATTGGTAAACATGTACAGAAATATTACAAGACAGAACATATAAAATAGCGGAAGTAAAACGAACTTTCATATCATTAATAAATAAGGTCTAAAGCCTTTTACATCAGAGAATTTCTTACATGGAAACCTATCTTGCAATAGTAAAGAAGCATAAAAACCTTTTCATAAATTATTCCCCAAGTAAAACAGTAAAGTAGCTATAGCCAAGAAAAGTCCAAGCCATACATGATGACCTTCAAACAGGAGAAGTCTGAACTAACAATAGCATTTCCTCCCTGTAACCTGGGGGGAAACGGAAGACAAAGAGGCGAAACAAAATGGGGTCAGTCATAAAGACTGGTAAGCCCTATCTACTATCAGTATATAAACTAGTAAAGTTAACTAGCAAGAGGAACTGAGATGAACATAAGTATGATGACAAGATAGATAAGCTAAACCAAAATAACAGGATGAACTACTGTACCAAGATAAACGAGTGTGACATGATAAACTACGGTGTCAAAATAGATCAAGGTGTCACATCGTCAGGTTTCTATCAAGTATACTATCCCAAGGTATCTATCATGTATAACATCCTAAGGTATGTATCATGTATGTTTGCTCTGCACCTCTCGTACTAGTATCCCAACCCGCGTTATGTGTTAACTATGAATGTCCCTTTCCCGATGTCATGTAATGGTCCATGTCAACCTAATATATAGCATATGCAGGTTTTTCCAACTCGTATGTTTCTTTCCATGTATAAGTTCAGTCCTTTGCCGTCGGCCGTACGGGCTTCCCTATGTAAATCTATACCGCCTCAACGTAGTACCATTTTATCCTTGAAGTTGTTTTGGACTGCTACCCTTGATCTAGTTATGTTTTCTTACCATGAACTATCGATTTATGCCACCTAGGACCACTAGGGATTATACTACCTAACGAACGTTTCCGTGTCTCGGTTTGGGTTTAGCCACATAGGGCCACTAGGGATTATGCCACCCGTCAATCGCGCCCCTTTATCCCGCATATGTATCGTGAATCGTTTCCCATGTCTAGACGACCATGTTCCTCAATGTGCCATCCAAGTTCCGTGCCAGGGCAAATCAAGAAATACAGAACTCGGTCGGGAGCTTTAAGTCGTCTGCTGATGCAGATATCAAGGTCTGTTTTTGAACCCGTGGCTATGGCCCCACGTGACCCCTCCCTCAACTACTGAAAGGAAAAACAAGAGAAGTCATGTATGAGAACTACACCATGGCCCATCGATGCCCCACTCCCAGATAGCCAACCTCACCCATAACTCGATAGCAAGTATATGGTCTGTTGGGAGTTCTCTGCCTTTCCGTTCGTACATGATTGACTAAAGATGGTAGGTAGTCGGCGACGTGCTATCCAGGGCAAAATCAAGTATCGTCGACTCCACGCTAATCCATCCCAGTCTTTAGGTCGCTCGCATAGCAACCAAGGCATACTCTTGGCTCTTCTACCGCAGACCTTAACCCCTATGAGGCCGGGTTTCATGGACCATCTGCCACCTCACAGAGGGATACCAAGAGTACCCTCACATCCCCCGAAGCTACCGCTTCGTCACCCAGTTCGTTGGAGCCTTTATCTAAGTCAGATAATTTGCTCCCCCTCGTGTTTTAAGCGATGACCTACCGTACCGGGTTACTCATCTATTCATGAACTAGTCCTATGTCCTTGGCTAAGAATTATTACTTAGTTATACTTAACTAAGGTTTACCACTTAGCTTCGTTTCTCTGTTACCCTTGATTAACTAGAATCATGTCAAGATTGGCTAAGTATTCAAGTCCAAGACCTAGCCCTACAAGTTGGTTAAGTATACCAAGAAGTTCATGACTTAACCCTATTCAATCATCAAGTCAATTTGGTTAAGTATTGGTTTGTCTTAACCCTATCAGATTATCGTGTTAGATTGATTAAGCATAGATTATCTTAATCGCATCAGGTCATCGAGTCGGATTGGTTAAGTATGGGTTAGCTTAACCTCATTGAATTACCAAGTTTAGATTGGTTAAGTGTTTAACTTAACCCCATCGAATTACCGTGTTTAGATTAGTTAAGTATAGGTTACTTAACCCCATCTAATTACCGTGTTTAGATTAGTTAAGTCTAAATTACTTAACCCCATCTAATTACCAAGTCGGATTAGTTAAGCGTAAATTACTTAACCCCATCCCCTAATTGTCTTGTATGGTTAAGTGTCATTAAGAAATCAAGCTCGGTCCCACCTAACCTACCCATTCGTGTCATATCGGTTAAGTGTCATTAGTCAAATTTACTTAACCTTATCATGTGGCATTAATTTAATTAATGCACTCTCAACCTCTCACATTAGACCTTGTTGTGGTTACTAGTTAAGCCGGGCGGCTCCGGGTAGTTTTACACCACAACCTATTCTAACCTCGGGTCTTAAGCGCGACATGACCAACTTCTCACATTGGATCCTATTGTTTGTATCCACTAGTTAAGCCGGGCGGGTCCGAGTAGATTTATGCTACAAACTCAACCCAACCTCGAGTTGGCCATTTTCATGTTTGGTCTAGTGTCTTATTACACTTACAACCCATACGTGTCAAGTTTTCAAGTCCCATGCTCATAGCCAAATTTACCTGTTGTCATGTTTATACCCATTTACCCAAATCATGTTTCACGTCATTAAAGTTTACCCATAACGTAACCCCAACGCTTTTAGACTCGCATATACATTCGCAACAACGCATAATGGATTAAAAGAAGGAACTTGGCAAAGGTATGACAAAAGAGGTATAAAGCCGCAAGTTAAACATGGTGGCATATGAGACATAATGTGTTCACAAACTTGCATGTTACATTATTAAGCCCCAAAAACATGCATAACCCCAAAACTTAGCATATAGGTGAATCATGGTGATAGGTGACATAGAAAAATGGCTAGAAGTTCGCATATAGCATTCTATGCAAATTAACTTAAGGGATAAGAGAGTTCTTATGTTGCATTATGCAACATTTCAACCTAAAGCCTATAGCTTTTAGCCCATAACATCAAGGTGATGACTTTACGAATATGCATAGGATAAATCTACACATAGCATGATAGTTTCTAAGCATGTAACCTACTCAAGTTCAAACCCAAAACTTGCAACATGAACATTTAACTTCATATTTAATATCTAAGAGTAGGAGGGGGCTTACAATGCTATGAAGGCATAAATCAATATATAAAAAGATTGAGACGAAGCCACACTAGCTAAAACCCCAAATCAATAAGCTCCAATAAAATCCTTGAGAAAATAATAAGAAAGATCCTTGCTTTGATGAAGATTTGCCTTGAAATCAAGTTTAGAAGCTCTCATATGAACATAGAAACTCTCATACACTCATATGATCATGTAATCTCTCAAGAGAATGAAGATAGAATTTATGACAAGAGGATGGAGGCTAGGGTTTTGAGTGGAGGCCATGATCATTAGAAATTTTGGCATAGTTTAGTTGTAGGATCAATTTATGAGGGTTTAGGCTAGGTTAGGGGTCTTTTTATAGAGATTAGAAGTAGTTTAGGCCGTAGGATAAACCCTAGGATAGATCTGAACCCTCAAAAATCGTCACAAGCCTCCAAAACAAGACCCAGGAGCCAAAATGGGTGCACCAGAAAAACTGGTCCGACAGGGGGGGTCGACCCCTGGGTCGACATAGGTGTCGACCCATTGGGGGGGTCGACACAGGTGTCGACCCCTGTGTCGACCCTGCCTGGGCGGGATTTTTCCCGCCTGCTCTGATTCCTGTGTTTTTGAAATCTGTTTTGAATTCTAATTTTTCGTGAAACTTCGTTGGGCCTTAACTGGGTCATACGGACTCCGATTTACGAAATTTCGGACTCTATTTCGCGTATTTTTCCGAGACAAACGCAATGGCACAACCCAATTATCCTGATTCAGATTTTATAATTTAATTCTGCCTTGATTCTTGTTAACACGTTTCAAAAATTCGGGTTGTTACAAAAAATTACTGTTAACTCAACCGGTGAATTATGGAAATACATGGCATTATTTTTATAATAGCTTAATATTATTAATGTCAAGTTACATAGAATGGTACTCACTCATAGAATTACTGATTTCAACCAAAAATATAATCTTTCAGACACTAGGCAAGATGAACAGAAGAAGTTCCAGAAACTGCAGCAGCCTTCCTAGCATTTTGTGGTTTGTCCTTCAGTTTTGTACAACTCTCTCTTAGCTCTTCTTGCTTCTGTTATTTGACATATTTGAATAACAGAACAAGACTATGAGTCAGTGACATATTTGTGAAATGGCTTGCCTGTATGCAAGCAGTTATATGAATATCAGTTATTAATACACGTGTAGTGAAACTATTACTACACATATTTGTGAAAAGGCTTACCTATGAGACAAAATCATTCAGGTTATTTCAGCTTATTCTGAAGTTGGATCTGATATGAATTGCTTAAATTAACATTAAAGTTTATGTCAAACCTGGCTTCATGCCATCTCTCTTCACCTCTGAATCATTTTCATTGATTCTATTGTCCTTATTGAAGTCCAAGGTTTAGCTATTTATCTTCTTTACGTCTAGATGAGCATATCATAGTAATAGCTTAAAACACATGCAATCATTCAGGTTATTTCAGCTTATTTTGAAATTAGATCTGATATGAGTGCTTAAATTAGTAGTGAAGTTTATGAGCATATCAGTTAGCTGAGGCTTAGTATTTCAAATAAAATTGAGAATTAGAATTATACACGATCAAATGTTTATATTTATATTATATGGTGAAATGAAACTATTAGCAATGCATACCCAAGTTATAGTATAATGACATCGAGTCCCTGTGAATGGTTTCTTCCCCAAAAGAAGTTCAAAAAGAATATTCCCAAATGCATGCACATCACTTTTGACGGTTACTTTTACTCAAGAAAAATAGTGACATAGAAACAGATGTCCAATGTAGTAAATATATACTCCGAAGTTCAATTTAGAATTCACATACCATTTAAGAAATATTCAGGGGCCATGTATCCTTCAAATTCAGAAAGATTTGTTATATGTTCATTTGAGCCTACATTTGTGAGAGCATGGCCAAAATCAGAAATTTATATGGACGAAAAAAGTTGCTCATAAATGCGACATGAGTTAATAATAGCAATGTATAATTTTGCCAAAAATACTGCCAAAGCACCTTTGCATTGAAATTTGAATCGAGAAGAATTTTACTAGAATCTAAAGATCTACACATCATAGGAGGACTGCAATGCTCATGTAGATGCTCTAATCCTCTGTAACAAGAAAAAGGAACTATATATATAATTTAACTTCAATGCAAAATATGAAGACCAATTAGTATTGATTAAGGACCTTGCTATGTATAGTGCGATCTTCATTCGAACCTGCCACTGTAAGTTTGCACCACGAGATGATCCTGCTCAAAGGCCAAAAAATGCATACAGTTTCAAATTAAATGAAACCCAAATTAGATTGAAAAAGAATCAAGTACTCTAAATGAACCAAGGAAGAAAGAAATGTACTGGACCTTAATGCAGGTTGATAATGTGATGAAGCCTCTGATAGCACATTTTTAGCTGCAAAAACTTGAGCAAGTTTTATGTGAAGAGAATCATCAACCCAGTCTTTAAGATACCTCCCAAGTAAAGAAACTGCTTCTTTATTTCGTCCCTCCACAACATGTAGATCAGCCAAAGCCAAAGCAGGTCCAAAATAACCGACTGTTTGAAAAATAACATTGTTTTGCCATGGGCTTCTTTGTGCACAAAAGATATATATAGTGACAGAATTTAAATCAATTATTCTGTAACATCAGTCATATTACTAAAACCAAATACTTAACTCCATATGACCTCCATGGTTTAACATCTAATGTACCCATGTCTCATGCATGGGGTGCACAAGCACAGAATGCTAATTTTAAATACAAGACTCCATATTTATGTTTTCTTGTACACAATTTTCTTCAATCTCGTAATGTTGCTTATTCATTTATCTTTATAGCCATTTCATCATATAAGGTCATATATACAACATTATTTAATGAAACTGTATCTTTTATCTGTAGAAAAGGATAAGATTTTAAATCAATTCTTTTTATCATTCTTGATTCTGTGCCAACTCCTTCATGTGTAATTCAGTTTTTTTTTTTTTCCTTTTTCCTTTTTTCCTTATTAGAAAAAAAAGGTTCCTCAAACTACCTAGTCTACTTAATCAGTACGACCTTTGAACATCAAAACCCACAATAAATGAACAACAGTCATCAAGTACATGCAATTTACCAGTTATCGATTGATGACTTCATATCCCAGCCAAATGTGCAAGTAGCTTCACGTTAAAATAGGATTCCCCTGAAGCATACAAAGTGTAAATAAAATAAACAGCTCATGAAAAATAGCATCATTTCACTATACATATAAACTATAACACTCACTTATGTTCCCAAATATCCCACCAAATCATTTTCATCGACAAAGTAATCATCAATATCGCCTAAAGGACTCCGAAACTCACCGGAATTAAAAGACAAGCTATCAAACGGACTGCTCGATATGTGATTCAAATCATTCTGGAACGAACCTTCAACTAAATGATGGTTATTTCCATCAGTTGAACCTGAACTTCCATTTCCATTCATATCCAGACCATGCTCATCGATATCATGCAAGTCGTTACCAATAACATTATCATTACCCTCCACCCTCATATGATGGTCCAAAATAGGCTGAGGTAACTGCCCCATATTGCTATGATGAATCCCATACCATACCTGCATTAGTATACCACCAAAATGGGTCTCGTTACATTAGGGAACAGTAACGACTGATCAGCTTGAGAGATGGTCAGCAAATTACTGGTATTTCTAGGATAGGTTATTATATAATAATTTTAATAAGGGATCAAAGAAGGGTTTATATAGTTCTCCATGTTAGTGTTTTCCACTAGCTAGTTCATTACTGTTGTATCAGTGATATTCATGTCAGAAATATTGCTTCTTGATTCCTCCAGTAGATGATTATTTTGAGGCACTGAAGCTTCTCTGTCAACAATCATTAAACTATCACGGGTTCTTATTCTCTTTGGTTTTTCCTAGCTTTAGCAGGAGTAGCAGTTACCAAAGACTTTTAAGGTTTCCGATGAAACAAAATTATTTGCATCGAGAACTCCATCCACATCGTACATATCTCTACTATTACTACTATTTGCATCCTCTCTTCTCAACCTTTGGCTATTGATTAAATTTTATTACATGAATATTTATTAAGTAGAATGTTAAAGCTTGCTTCTAGAACTTACAATTCAAATTCATGGTTTAATTATTCAAAATTAAAAAAAATTCGTGTCAAATAATTCCCGGATGTGTCTAACTTTCAGCTTTATAGTAGCCACCTTTTTGTTAATATTAACATTACTATGGCTTGTATCTACAAACAGTACCAGGCCTTTAAAGCTGAAATGTATTAATATTATATAGTACCATGATCATTAGAGTGAATTTAAGTTCAAATTTACCTTTTCCATTGTTGCAATATCAGATCCCACAAATGTGCATGCAGGTCCCGACCGTACTTCATCGGCTATGCATATGCCACTAGCTACACAGCAGGAAAATAACCTGGAGATAATATCAATATTCCACCCACTCTCTGTGACAAATGGATAATATCAAACAATCATGAAGAAATAAAACTAGCAAATTCAAAACAAACCAGAAATTAGAATTACTTTATCTATATAGCTTCGGCATCTCTATCGGTTATAGTAATAATATAATCCAAACTTTGATGCAGCGTCTCTATCCAGTTATGGCCACTCGAAGTTGTAGGAGAACTCGGAAAGCTCGTCTCAGCATGAATAAATTATTTTCCTCCTCCCCCTTTTTCTGATTTCTTCCCTAAATCACTGGTACCTTTGCTGTGTTTAAAAAATAATGTACATGTTTTGACTTCGATCCAGATCTGAAAAATCAAAACTGCAAATCAAAGTAGAAATAAATTACGTGTTTCTAATCTAAGAGAAAAAATCCAGCTAAACAATGCGAATTGAAGTGATGCCACCTAACTATCTCGAAGAACGCAGATCCGATAGAACGCAGATCCGATAGAACTAGAAATAAACGATGCAGCACCTTATTAGGGCTATTGAGAAAACTTCCAAAGCAAAGCTCAAACAATCATTTACGAGAAGAAGGAAGCTTGAGAACCGAGAAAGAATAATCGGAAGCGAAGGAGATCAAACGGGAAAGATCTAATTGGAATGGGAGAGAAGCGGCCGACTTCTAAAATTGGGAACGGTTTTATTTTATTTTGTGCCATCAGGTCGAGGGATAATTAGTAGCTTGTAGATATTATTTAATTAATTTTTTAAATAATGATGAAACTAATACAGAAACACCTAATTAAGAAACGAAACACTAAACAATGGTTGCAGTCCTAGAAACATCTAACAACTGTTCCATTATAAAAAAAACCATGTGTTTCTAATTCACGCGTTTGGTGTAGTGATTTATAATGTAAGTTGAGCGATACAAGAAAAATATCACAAAAGAAACCTGAAAACCATAAATAGTTTAACTAGCAAAAACAATACAGCTTGCACACAATTTTTAGGTTATGCCAGAGTCAACTTTAATTTCATTTTGGTTGAAAAAAATCCTAACATGTTGCTGCAGAAGATTTGATGCTGTTCTAATATTGATAATACTGTCAGATTTTCAAATTGATTTTCTTTTTCCTAGAGGGGTGCTAGAAATTGATTTGGGAGATCAAATTGAATTTTAGTTATTTTCTTTATCTTCTTTCCCGCTTGTGGATTCCTATGAAAGTTCGATCTGAAATGTGTTGAATATCTAGTCTACGTTTTCAAACAGTGGTAATCCCTTAAGTTGGCCAGGCTAAGTATCAATATCATCTGAAACTATATTTGTTTGTTACCTCATTAACATAAGCATTTCTTATAACCATGTGCTTATCAATGTGCTGTTGGAAATCAGTAAAATAGTCTATCTTATTATGACAATGATTCTACTTTTACTATAAATATCACTGCTTTCATATTCATGCTTTTCCTCAACACAGTTAATATTATGTTACACATACATCACAAGTGCTTCTTTGTACATGTATATTCATATTCTTGCTTGCTAATGTATAGTCTAAAACTAATCCTGAATATATTATTGAATTCTAATACAGTATGAGAAACGGTACAAATTCCGATTTTTCTTAATAAAACCACTTACTACCCAGAACACTAAGATCAAGGTGATATCACATTATTAACCCATACCTTCCAGAAGTCCTGCCCAAGTTTCATAAAGTGTACCGAAGGATTCGGATCGGTGCTTGCAATCGTTCCTTCTGCAAGTAACTATGTTCTTGCCCAAACCCAATAGCTTACACTTCCTTTTAAGCAAACTTTCGGGACTTTTGCTATTTTGACGATCTTCAATTTGCACATTATTACTTTCACGGTGCGACTACAAAAAAAAAATGGGCTGAAACAAAGTTGAAACAGAGCTGAAAAAATTGGCTGGATGCTTGGGTACACTAATTTGCTTTCTCCTGGTTCTGATATTTATGTATAGATTGCATAAATCTACCGGCATATATAAATTTACCGGTTAAGCTCCATAGTTAGCTCATTTTTATCGATAATATGGTAAAACAAACATTCAAGTAGCATTTATACCTAAATCTGTGTTTCCTACAACATTTAACAGCTTCTACAGTAAAACAAAATTGAATCTTAAATTCATTTCATCACAGATTTGAACAGGATGGGGATTAATCGAAATCGAGCAAACATTTACAACGAAGGAAACATAGGGTTTGAATTTTACCTGATACCAGAATGCCGACACGAAGTGGATCGATTTTGAGACTAGAGATTGAACGTTGGCACGAACTGAGAGCTCCTGGACGGATCGATTGACTGAGATGTCGAATGGTGGAGGATCAATTGAAGACGGAGGAAACGTGGGATCGCAAACTAGGGTTACGAAGTGGGAAGCTTTTAGGGTTACGGATAGATTGATAAAAGTTTCACGAAACAGAAGGGTTAAAAACTTAAACGCATTATTACTCAGTGGAGTGCTCCTGGACGGATGACATTTGGAAATTCAATAATACTTTTGAAATTGAGTTGCTTTAGTGCTCCTGGACGGCGTGACTAATGGCATAGGATATTATTAACTCATACTTATACTCATTTTAAAATCAAACAATAATAACTTTTAAAATTATATGGGAACTAAATTATGATTATCAAATATCATACATTAATAAATATTATGCTAATTACTTATTAAAATATAACTCATTATTTACTAATTTTTATTGATTACTTGTTATTTCGGAACTATTATGCTAATCATATAATTTTCAAATAATTTTCAAATATTATAACTCATATAATATAACTTATAAATATAACTCATAAATATTATGTTAATCATATAATTTTCAAATAATTTTCATACAATATAACTCATAAATATTATGTTAATCATATAATTTTCAAATATATACACATATATTATGTTAATCATATAATTTTCAAATATATACATATATATATAGAACTATTATGGTTATACTTCTTATATTACAACCGAATATTACTTGAAGAAAAAATAATTTTCAAAAGTACGTTTTTCGCAACAGGCTTTACCACTTGCAAAAAAATTACAGTTATCGCAACTGGTAAAGACAGTTGCTAAATATATATTTTTTGCAACTAGTTTGAAAGTGTAGATGCAAATAATATTCCTACTACAACAGGAATGGAAGTCCAGTTGCTAAAAGTATGTTTTTGCAACAGGCATGAAATCGCTGTTGCGAAAAATAAGCTTTTCGCAACAGGAAGAATAAGCCTGTTGTTAAATCTTATCTATTGCAACATCAACAAAAGGCCTGTTGCTAAATATCATTTACTGCAACTGTCATTTGAAGCCTGTTGCAAATAGCTAGTTGCAATAGGGTATTTTTCTTGTAGTGTGATACACCTAAATTTATCAATAATGCGCTGCTACAAATTATTTTGCTTCTCATTGTATTAGCAGGAACAAGCCAGTGATATTCACAGAACATTTGAGGTCCACATCCCTTATTCACACACATTAATGTATATCATAACAGACATACAAATATGTGTATGAATATTTATACTTATCTGTGATTTAGAACAATTTCTATCTAACAGGTAAAGTTAATTCAATAGTCAAACTAAGAATACGACATGTAGCTGACATTACCTGTACATAGATTTATTAAGGTACAGATAACATGAAAAACTGATGGTTGCCATATAGTCATATAATATCTTTTAAAACCGTTACAGATATAAGAACACATATATTATATACTCATATATGTGTGTTCAGGCAGGTAAGTCCCTCACATATTGATATATATGTATACAATCAAGCATAGAGTGATATCAAATCATTACAACACCTTTATCTGGAATATCTAAGCAGAACAGAGTTTTTGATATATATACAAGAATGTCAACAGTTTACATTCGGTTTATGTATTATTGATTGTAAATTATGTGCTAAATCATGTAGCCATATATTAACAACTTTCATATGCACTGAATATAAGTTAAACATATCTTATATGATTTAAAACAATATGTATATAGTTCAGATCTATATATCATACCACTCACAGTGACATTATAATCTCTACTAATCAAAATAGTTTTCTGGGCCAAACAATACATGTATATATTTTCATGTTTATATAGTTCACAAACAATATTATTTTCATAGATCCAACATATGCGCTTTTGAATTACTCTGCTACAAAACAATATCATTTATATTTTAAAATGTCAGATCCATTGTTCACTAGTATGGATCAAATAACCGATTTAAGAAAATTGGTTCCTGTATATAATTGTAACAGAGTGACTAGAAATTTTGGATTCATTTTCTTATACAAAATTCAAACATATATTGAATAATGCACATTATATAGATTAACTATATGCATTAGTTTACTGTCACAGGATTCAACAATACGAATGTAATACTGTATAATATCTAATATTAATCAAACAATAGTTTCAAATTTCATTTCATATCAAATATAAAATGATTGTATAGTGAAACAATTTCACATCTGAAATAACAAATATTTATTACATCCTTTTGAATCACATACTAGTGTTCACAACACTGTCAATTGTACACAGATAACTTGTTTTTTATCAAGTTGTTAATGAAATTTGAACATTGATAACAATTTAACCTAACATTTATAGTATAAAGCCAAGTTAAAGATCCAAAATGTTGCAGCTGTTATGTACTAACATCCATCTAATAAGAATGAGTTTTTTCATTACAAATCCAAATTTGTATTATCCATTTAATTAACATATATTAACTAATGTAAATTAAATCAAGCAGCAAATCATATCTGCTGCGACCCCCTTTCAAAAATAAATAAAATATACAGGGTCATGAGAGCTTGCAGATTCAATCTGGTGTAATTATAGAAACAGATTTCAAAAGTGAATTAAAACCCAGACAAATACATATAAAATCTGTTATACTTCATGTTACAAAGGCATCAATATTTTAAGTAATCTTAAAATCGGTTTATGATATCCTGTATCACAAATCAGAATTTGTTTACTGTAAACAATTTCAATTTTGTATCCATCGCAGATTTTAATCTTTATCGAAATAATTTCATCACAATAAATGAATTTACTTTAAATTCTTATATTAGTGCATGCAAAGATTAAAATGAGGATTAAAATATAGATCATAATATTTGCATTATGACCTAAAATTCATCATTTATTCATGATCTATATCATGATGATGCAAAATCAAAATTAGACTTAACTGTGAATCTATCATTCAATCATTTTTGATCAACAATCAACATTGTTCCTTTTGATCACAAATATATCTGGTTTTAATACGATTGTGATTAATCTGATCACACACAAAAAATATGCTTAAGTAATTCTCCGTGACAAATCATATTTGCCAAGTCATAGGTCAAATATTAGTACAACAGATTTGAATATATGTAAAATAGAACAAGTATTGTTTATATGCCGATAACACTAAAATTGTACCCAAATCTATTTAATAAAGCATACAATGTCAGTTATATAATCTAGATATAAATGTATCTCATATCATCTATGTAACGAACCGGGATTTTCGACTCCGAAAATCAACATCAAACTATCATGTTGACCATTCAGACATCGAACATTCCAGATCATTAATAGAAAGAAGTTAGAGGGTGAGATAAGAAAGAAAGAAATATTAGAATAGAAGAAGAAGAAGAAACACGACACCACACAGAGTCTCACATCGCAGCAGAACAAAATATAATACAGAAGTAAATCTTTATTGAAAGCTTTAAAATACTTACAGTATCAGAGTACATCATACCATGGGACAGTTATAATGGCATGTTCCCATATACAACACACAGCGGAATAGTAGCTATATAATATCATACGTCTGGGCTCTTCCAGCTCGTCTCTTCACATCAGTCGATAACCTGAACCTGTACAACCCGGCCTAACCCGAGCATTTACCAAACACCGGGTCAGTCTGGTGAACCAGAGTGAGATAAACTCGCACAGTAATAAGGGTAAATCATCCAATCATGATTTTTAAAGTTCAAAACCTTTTCAAAAGAAAAGGATAATCGTAAGACCAAATCCACACATAAACACGGACGGTTTTTACTTTACGATAACCCAAAACATTTTTGAAACCAATATCTTGTCTGATATTATAATAATGTCTAAACACAAGTAAATAGAAATCTAGTAGAACGCTTGCATCTCACGCTCCACATATATAGTATACAATCAAAACCGCAGGCGCTTATTGGATATTGGATTCCGACCTTGACAAGGTATGGGACCACCTGCCGATCGTGTATCTCTAGAGACGAATACACTGGGTTCAACAAGAACTTCTTGCAACCCGGCCCTCACATGACCGACCACTCATTTCGCTTGAGTGTATCGAATGTATATCACCGACGGTTGGGATCAGCAACCGTCTCCCGACAAGGGACAGCATCGAAACATAGATTTAAGAAACAAATAGGACTTCCTCTAGATAGGTGATTCTACACCCTAATGGGAGTGACCCACATAGCCATGCTGCCTGTCCGATTTTTGTCATTTCCCGGTTGATGAGGCTTGAGGTCAGAATACTTCTGAACATCTGGTCATCATTCACTTTGAATGCCACATCGTCAGATCCGTCAGATATCACTAATTGACGTCCACAAAAATACTCTAGCTGAAAGCTAGAGAACGGCGATTCCCCGCCATCAACTATCGTACGTTTGAAGAAATCAACGTACGTGACCCTTTGGAAATACTCTGTCAGACATTCGTCCATACACGTCACCCAGGAACAGGATGAACCGAAGGCACTCTCCTACCGCATCCATATAGGAATCACCCCCATGGATCAGTAGCGAGAAGTCCTTGCAACCCGTGGATTCCAACCACGACAGAATCACAGCTTATCTCTGCTTGCCAGGCAGAGAACATTAGTGGTCCTTCCGTTTATGAAGATCCACGGTCTTCAATGCTCCATCTCGATCATCTTCTGAGATCTTCACGTATTTGTTGGTCGGAATGGTTTTCGAATAAATTCGATCCCGGTCTTTCCATACCAACAATCGTATTGGGAGGGTTTGATAGTCGGTGTTTTAACTATCAAATATATACAGTGTTTCAATCATGACACTCCAATGAGTTCACTGGTTAAGTATTCAGCATCACCTGGCCTTTAACAAATTGGTTTACTTTTGTTAAATTGAAACTTCTAACCCTTTGAGTATTCAAAAGTACAATATTTGAATAACTCCAATTTGATTTCTCTCTAATCGATTAACTAATATTTGACTTAACTCCATTCGCTTGACCCTAGGTCGCAGCGATCACAATGGTTACGCCTGATTCCCTCAGGAAACATCCGACCGCCGTAGGCTATCTGCAGCCCTGCGAATTACGCTAGCAGTCGTACGAAATGGCAACTTAGCCGAATAATTATGTTTGGCTAATTCTATCTCGAATAACTATATTCAATTTCCCATTTTGAAATCTCATTTAAAATTCTCCTTCTTACTAGATCTCGCTTCCAAATAACGTTAATGTAAAATTAACGTCTTAACACTTTGAATCTCACTCAAAACCTCTGGTTTATAATAAACCCTTTTTACCGTAATCTCCTTTCACTTAATTCATATAATTGAGTACGTTTATTTCCTTTCACCATTCAATTGGCTTGCATCTCACATTCGGTAACCTTTTAAATGAATTCCCATTTAAAAATATTCCTAACCTTATCATTAAATTAAATAATAACTTATTTCAGACATTAACTACTTTAGTAGTTAATCCCTTTATTAACTAAATTAAATATTTAAATCCCTTTTAAATCCTTATTTAAATTCAAACACTATTCGTTTAACTATTTTAGTCAAAACACATTAACTTGATAAACAATTCTAATTCCAAACGGTTGATTTAATTAACTCAAAAACTTGATTACCTCATTAATCGATTTCAACAAATCCTCGCTTTAAATTAATCAAAAATATGATTAATTTAAATAGGTTCTAATTATTTGTTTCCTTTACAAAACAATCTTCCAAGGTTTAACCATTTAATTCATTTCTTATTCTTCAACTGGTAAATCTGATTAACATCAGCATCTGCTTTGCAAAATAAATTCATAACAAATCAAAGTCTTAAACCAATAAAATATTTATTTGTTTCTCTTAAATAACTTTTATTCAAATAATATAATTCAAAATCTAACTCTGGTTATAAAATAAAGTTTATAACCTCAACTCTATCGATTCACCTGACGGTGAATAAATATTTATAACTCGATTGGTTTTAAAGGCCATACTCTGCCAAACACTCAACCAATATCGCTCATTGGTTTAAACCAAACATATGTTGAATATTCAGTCAATAATCAACAATCAAATCAATCACACAAACAGATCAGTTCATATATGATCATATGAAAATAAATAATACATTTGAGGAATCCGGTTGGATCCCTCCAACCTGTTCTTCCCTGTATTCAAATGGTTATCTCAAACTAGGTCAAACAATTCCATTTAACTGATATATCATAGCAAATAGCAACCATTTTATATCAACTAACCAACAAATCATTTTCATCAGTTCATCCAGTTCAAATGAAAACACGTTTATTTTATAAACGTGACCAACCAAGGTGAGTCACCTTTATTGGAATCAATCGTTAAAAATAACGATTTGGTATTTCACTGAAATTAAACACGGTTTAATTTCATCGATTAAATCAACATATAAGCAGATACTAGCAAAACAGTCAACCATTGGCAAGCAGAGCACACAAAATAAAAATACCCAATTTATATAAAATATAAAAAGGGTAACTGAGTGAGTTTAACTCACCTTGATTTCCACCTGATGTTAAAATGGTTCCATTAAACATGCGTTAGAACTTCAGCTGCTTCCATCTGCGATCAAACCAGTTCCCAAAACATTACGCTGGTCCATACGGTCTCATCGTCTCTTCGCATGATATGAGTCTGTGTACGTATGACACAGTAATATATTATTATTTAATTTCCTCGTATGTTAATTTACACGCTTATACAAAATGTGAACCGGTATTTCATTAGGCACATTTAAATATATTTCCCCTTTCAGTGATCATAATGTTAATTCTTATGAAATATTACGATAACTCGACCGAACCAATTCTTAAACAACTACCTCTTTAGTCAAGCCATTAGCATTGGATTTGGCACAAAAATCTATCCCAAGCCTTGTACCGTAAGTAACTTAATAATAAATATAATTATTATAAATTTGCTAATTGACGACTTAAGTAAGTTAAGTATTTACTTCGGAACTATCAGGACATGTTATTTGCAGTTCATGTTTCTTCCAATTGTGCCTTATTTATTATAAAAATTCGAACATATATAATTACTGGAAACAAGATTAAGCTACACGGAAACTAATTAGCATTTAAAGTTAGGATTAAGCAAATATAAGCTAGATTTGCCCGTATAATTTCTTAGTTAGTTACACAAAAGCGATTAGCCCTCACGTGAATGTTAATTGTTAAATACTGTACCTCACCATGCTGTGTTCAGCGCTTCCCCATTTCCGATTTTCTCGCCACTTCTACACCATGCACTTGTTGTTTCCAGGTTTCACATCCATTTTTTTTCTTTATAAGGAAGGACAAACCGCCAAAGCCCATGCACCAGTACAGCCGCATTCACTTTCCACCCCTCATCTTCCTTTCGTTCACCGAAGTCCACCCTTTACAAAACAACATCACTCCTCAGCACTGTACCCATACCGCCTGCCCACACTTCCCACTTCCTCACTTTCATTTGTCTCGTGATCCCTCCAAACGTACAGGCTTCCCCTTTCATTTTCGTTTTTTTTTTTTTTCAGAAGGAAGACCGATTTTATTTTTTTAGGAGGAAGGGAAAACATCAGTGCTTTTATAGGGTAAGTACGTGGGATACAAGAAATGATAGGGTATAGGTTTTGCGGTGCTTCATAGGTAGCTGTATGCGTCGACTTTGGATTTCGAACAGCTTGGTCGGCACGTAGGAGTAATTTGGCAGGCAAGAAACTAAAATATTTGGGGCGCAAGGCAATGGAGAGTTGGGTGCAAGGAAAGAAAGGCTTTCAGACAAGTTTGGTACGAAACGAAAGGTAAACAAATGTTTTGAGACGCAAGAACCCAAAAGGCGTACGTAACCAGAGAAAGCAAAATGGAAGAATTACCTTCAAGTGGATAGATTTAATAATATTTTAATATTATGAAATGTGCATGGAGATTTTCGTAAAAATAACATCCCATTTGACTCCTAATCCAAGAAGTGATACCTAATTCTAGCATAAAAAGATATTCCGGACCCAATGGGACAGGTTTCGTCGAATTCCGACACCGTTTGCGAAAATCTCTTAGAAAATATCGATGAAAAACACCGAGCTTTAATTCCTAAAAATTTCAGAAAAAATCCTAAAAATATGAAGCCTTGACGTTTCACTAGACCTCTTCCTAAGGTTTTGTATAAAACTTGTTTCGTTGAATTCTGAGTCCGTTTGACTAGTTAACCATTCAGTTTAGTTTGTTTTAAGTTAAAAACATAGCGTACCCCACTATGAAATATTCTGTTCACGTAGGGACTGTTATGGACAGAAACAAAAATACCATTTAAATGAGTGATGTGTTCTGGTCCTAAAAATGTAATAATACCGGTAGATGGACTCATATTGTGAAATCCCGAAATGTCGATACAGGGTGCCACATACTCCAAATAAAAAGTTGCTTATTAAATTAATTAAAAATTTCAGTAAAATTCTAAAAATTAAATTATTGCTACTTCCCAAAAGGACCTTGTCTAAATTCAAACCCGATCTCTAGTTATATCGAATAAACCGATACGGTCGATAAACGGTTCTATAACGACTATTCAAAAATTTGATTTCGACATATCTCATAATCTATATGACGAAATCCTGATTTTTCTCTTCCACTAAAAAGATATACTCTCTCAGCTCCACCCGTTTCTTGTTTCACAGAAATCCAATTTGAAACGAACTCTGTACATTCAGTTGAAGTTCAAATCGCCAAATAGCGAACTGCAGCGCCATTTCGAGCTCGTTTATAAATATATAAATAAATTAACGTTCAAACTACGTTTAAGTAACGAATTATATATAAAAAACCATTTATTTTCTAAATAAAATATTTAGAATAAATAAATTAAATTAAATATTTGACGGCCAAAAACGCGGGATATTACAATCTAATATGATAAATAGGATCTGAGCTTTATTTAAAATTAATATCATATATTAATTTATAATTCATCTCAGATTTACAGTAATATGAAATCTAAGTTTATTCTTAAATTATGACATATCAGAATTTCAAACATGGGATGGTTTAAACGTTTTAAACCAGAATAAGACAACTAATTTTAATCCAGAGATTTATGTAATCTTCGTATCATATACAAATTTTTTTTTCTAACGGAACAATTTCCTTCTAAATGAATTTGTGATGAATTATTCAGGCATCTGTGTTCAAAATGGTCGGGTTTGTTACAAATTCGAACAGATCGAAACCCCAAACAAACTCAATATATAAATTATCACGAAAACCATGCTCTGATACCATTGAAGGAAATTAGGGTTCGAATTCATGTCAATAAATGAAATCTAAACCAAATCTCAACTGGATCAACATGATAATTCATAAATCGAGAAGTATACCTGACTATAGCTCCATCCTTTTTCCGCGCAATCGATTAGTGGGTTGGTTGATTCGAATCAGAGCTCCCAAAGCAGCGAGCCTCTATAGAAGTCCACGAACGTCGATCTCGGTATTGTCAAACAAAACGAGAAAGAGGATGATTCGGTACTAGCCGATTTGGGGTTTTAGGGTTTCTCTGAATATCATGGTTGTAATGAATTAAGGAAAGAGGGGATCGGCCCTTTTCTTTTATAACATTATAATGCAAGTTTATCTCAAAAACCTACTAACCCGGTCACCATAAAAATAGAAGAAAAATTCAAACCCTTTTTGATTTCCTTTTATTTTGAATGGCTATCACCCTATACAACGTTCATATGTGTGACCCAATAGGTTATCATAACGTTGGCAACAATTTAAACAATATTTAAATTGTAAACAGTGAGCGGCATCTAGTAATACATCACTGCTACCCAAGTCATGATAAGATCATCGATTCGATACAACCTTTTCTGTGACCCGTGTACTAATGTAATATAATCCTTTTAACCAATATATCCAGGATTAAACTAGAGGCATGGATCGTATCATCCTCGTTATAATTTAATCCGAGTTTCTTGGTCGATGAGTAGACTGTTTAAAACAAATCAATATTTGAGCACGGCCATGCATTTCACAGTCTCACTCAATCAAGAGGCCCATGGATATCACTACGAATATATCGTAGGGTTAAATTCCATCTAGATCATTCATAATTTTCATTCGATTCGAGATATATCCAATAATCACCGTTATCATTACTCTGTTACGAAATAACTTTAGATGTTATCAAAACACAAATATCCTCGAATGAAATTATAATGATTTCAGGTCTGAGGACCATTACATCACTGTCACTATAAGAACAACTTATGATACTGTTGATTATATTCCATGTAGTTATCTCATGGTGGGTCAGCCCAATATGCTATTCTCCAATACGTATTTATATCTTGACTTTAATATCACGTATATTAATGATCAATGAGATGTGATCATCAGTCAATCAATATACTAGTCTCAACGCTTTATTGTTGTCCTATATAAACAATAAAACTCGACTAGGGACATTTAAGAATTATAATACTTATCACATTACATAATCTCAAGTTTAGTCTTACTCGAACTATATAATTCCGTATTATTATTCTAAGGACTACTATTAAATAATTATTTATATTATGTAGTAAATATAACATAACAGTATATTTTTATTCCAAATAAAATAATAACGTTATTAATCACATCAAATGGATTGCCTCTAGGGCATAAGCTCTAACATATACCACTAGGTGTCTTTAATTACATAACCTTATTATATTTTCCCCCGGTTATGTATACCACTAGGTGTCTTTAATTACATAACCTTATTATATTTTCCCCTGGTTATGTATACCACTAGGTATCTTTAATTACATAACCTTATTGGGTTAAGTTTGTGGGCCTATATATACTAATATTACCCATCTACTCAAAATTTACTTAACCCTCCCACTGATCCAAGCATGTTTATTTAATGGTTAAGTTTGTGGGTCTATATACACTAATATTACCCACCTACCCAAGATTTACTTAACCTCTATTCAAGTTAATGTTCACACAATCCCTATGGATTAACTTAGGTTAAGTAGTCCAATTCATTACCATGTCCATTTAAGGTTTGTAATGGGCCAGACCTCCCACAATAGGCCTACAACATGTGGATGCTGGATATGTCGGTCGGGTCCGGGCAGACTTATTCCACAGTTGGGCCTAACCTCGTGTCATAGCCCGATTCGTATTTACGTACTTAGACCTCCCACATTAGGTTCAACATTAGTGGCTGCTGGATATGCCGGTCGGGTCCGGGCATACTTCCACCACAAATGCAACCTAACCTCGTGTCATAAGTACAATTACAATTCCTAATTATAATTACTAAACATTCCATCTTTTATTAATTAATCAATTAATTAAACCTTTCCCCTTTTGGGTGTTAATGCCCATTCCAACAATTTGAATTATATGTCCAAAAATGTTCATATTCAAATTATGCCAACGTTTATCCTCTTTCCCCCGTTCCCTAACTAGCGCACTCATAACTTGGCGGCATGACTAGGCTAGATAATAGCCTAGTCATAAACGATAATAGAGAAAATAATGGGAATATAACCAAAGTGATCATTTTAACATAACATGACATAAACATAAATTAGCATGGTGACAATGTGAATGTACATACTGTCATGGACATGTAACTAACATCATAACATGGTGAACATATATACTGCCATGGACATGAAATTGGTGAACTTGTAGCAGTCGATTGGTTCTAACATAACTATGATATCTTAATAAGCATAGTGAGATCTAAATTAGCTATTTAGATGTCCAATTGGTTTAGATCTAACAAGGTGATAATTTAGATCTGACTGACAGTTTCAATGTCCACATAAATTAGATCTACTGGTTTAGAAATAGATCTACACAAATCCACATCATAACATGATACACATGGTGATAAATTAGATCACATAATTCAGATCTAGAGGTTAAAATAGATCTAACATCATTAGAATGACATAATAGCATGTTTAGATCTAAATATGTCCAACTTACAACATATCTAAGTTGATCGCAATATGAAAGGTGATTTACGTACAGAATTAGATCTAACCAATGTTGCAACTGTTAAAATTAATAGATTTACATTCACCACAACATAGTTACAAATTAAGATCCACAAAGGCAACATAATAGAATAACCACAATTGCATCAGATCTAGAGAATTAGTTCTATCATGACGTAGTATGAGACATAACAATAACATAGATTCAAGGTTTACAACGTATCCAAATCACAGTCTTTCATAGTTTACTTCTATTTATTTAAACCTAAAAATAACTAGAAACTCACTGTGTAAGGATTAGAAATAAAAAGGTAGAAGATAGCGGAGGTTGGATCTACACTCGAATCTCTAAGTTTCATTTGCAAAGTATGTTGTTGTAGAAAACGGTTCCGTCTTAGTTCGTATCCCGCTAGCATATAGCCTCCATGATTTTCAATGAAGAAAAAATAGGAGAAATGGGACCACATTTATAGCCTTGAACCAATGAACTCGGTCCAGAAACAAGTTTACATATGAAAAAAATGTATTCTGCCCATGGGGGTCGACCCCTCCGGGGGGGTCGACCTATAGGTCGACACCCACTTGAGGGGTCGACACCCCCCTTGAGGGGTCGACTCCCCTGGGGTAGGAATTTTCCCTCTAGCGCATTTTCGAAATTTGAACTAAATTTTGTGTTGACATGCCTTTTTGTCAAAGCAGTCACACATCGAGTATTTGGCAAGCGACGCGCTCAAGCGTCAAAAAGCACAAAGCAGCAGGGTCGAAGTCGCATCACAAGGACCGGTGAACTCTTAGTCGATCCATGCCCCGAGCCGAAGGCGATCCGTACTCCGAGCCGAAGACGAGCTGTCAAGCGGGTCCGGGCGCAGCGAAATGGCGGATTCTTTCAGTTCGTGTTGAGGAGCTTCGACACCCTAAAAACGGTAGGGATTCAGCGCTAAGAATTTCAGCTTCCTCCTCATAAATTTCATACCTCCAGGAGAGGTTCGAAATTTTGTACCTCCAGGAGAGGTTCGAAATTTCGTACCTCTAGGTGAGGTTCGAAATTTCGTACCTCTAGGTGAGGTTCGAAATTTCGTACCTCCGGCCAGGAGGTGCGAATTTCTGCTGCTGGGTACGAAAATTACTGTTGTAGGCCCCGTTTCTCGCCTACTCCTACCTAACCTCCTTCCTATAAATACCCCAAGCCTTGGCCTTCAAATGGATCCCTCTCCCTTAGAATTTTGAGACCTAGAGAGCTCAAAACACTCATTAATGGCCTCCAACACCTCCACCATGGCCATGGGAGATGAGATAAGTAATTAAAACATGTCATGCATGTTTTCCTTCAATACTTGAAGACTAGCAAGCCTTGCTACCTCTCCTATAGACCTCTCGGACATTAAAGCTTGCCTTGTCCATAGTTGACCAAGTCAACTCATCTCAAGGAAGAAGAAGGAGGGCAATTTAGTCAAAGTGTAGAACAAGCTTGTATTTTGCTATTCTATTGTAACGCTTTGTACTTAGCTATTGTCCGAACTTGTACAACTTTGTAATCGACAAAAGATATGATGAATGAGAATTATAAAGTGGACGTAGGCGTTGCCGAACCACTATAAAAGCTGTGTCTCCCCGCATTTACTTTATTTACTGCTATTTTGGATAATTGTTCACACACTCACATTGGGTGTTGGCGTGTAGACAATTTTACCCGTCAACATTTTGGCACGCTAGGAAGGGGACGCACAGCTTCGACCTCTGCATCGGATTAACTAATCGGATTTGTCATCAAACCTCGTCCTCGACTTCAACTTTACTCGCTTTACACCATGGTTAAGCGCAAGAAGCTACCATCTATCACTGAAACCCATGAGGCGACAAGAGACGAAGGAAGTCATGAACTTTCTTTGAGTGAAGTTCCATCGAACTATGTCACTCGAGAAGACGTCGATGGAATGATCAAGAACCTCGCCTCTGATTTGGACGCTCGACTCGAGCGATGGGAAGACGCCTTCAATACCTTCCTCGCTCGCATTGAAGACAGAATAAGGAGCGCTTCAAGACCGACTGCCAAGGCTGACATCATTGGAACTAGAACCAATGTTCCGCCACCCGCGGCTCAAGACGCGGGGGCAACCCCGCCTACTAAACAACAGGCTTACGTCACCCCTCAGAACGGCGCCGGTCCCGCTACACGCGGGGGCACCCCGAACCTCGATGCCGTTCCTTCTAAATGTGCCAGTCCCGCCACAAGCGGGGGCACCCCGAACCTCGATTTCGATCCTTCCAAAGGTGCCGGTCCCGCCACACGCGGGGGCACCCCAAACCCCGACATCACTCCTTCCAAAGGTGTCGGTCCCGCCACATGCGGGGGCACCCCTAATCCCGACGTTGATTCAGCCCACGATGCTACCTCTGAGGCTCGGACTACTAGTAGCGACAAAACTCGAGAACATTCTACAAATGAGGAACTCTCGGACTTGGTTACTCGAGAAGACTTAGCGGAATTGGCTAAAGGATTGATTGCATGTCTGGATCAGCAAGCAGAAGTTATGAACACGTTCATCGCTCGAATTGAGTGTGAATTACATGGCTTTGGAAGGTCGAATGACCAAATAGACGTCATTGGAACGAGTGCTTACGTTCCGTAGTTTGTAACTCAGGAGATGGGGGCAACCTTGCACACCCCACAACAGGACAACGCCAATCCCCGGATCAGCGCCACTCCTTCGACACTCGGGGGCACCCCCATTCCCGACAGAAGTGCAGTCCTACAAGTTTTGGATACTCGAGCCATGGTCTCAAGTAAAGGAAAGTCCTGCAACAAGGCTGATCAACAACGTAGGTTCTCGAACTACTCGAAGCTTACTCACACTCTCGAGGAGATCTACCGAGAGGTTCACCCTATCGCTCCTTTCAAAAAGCCTCCCGCTCGGGAGCCCTCTCAACAAGAAAAAGACTCTATCCGACACTGCGTATTTCATGACATCGCTGGTCACGACACAAATGAGTGTCTTCATCTTAAGAATGCTATTGAAAAGTGTGCTAGAGATAGAGAACTGGAACGGTTTGTTCAAACTCGGGCTGAGATGCCAGGACAGGTACAACCACCCATTGCTCTTCAAGATAGGTGTAACAGCCCGCAAATCCACAATATCAGAGTTGACTATATACATCATACGTCCAACCCAAATATCACAGAAAATACGAATCATTTTTTTTTAGAAGAAAAAGGTAGAAGAAGAACAGAAATAACAACATAGAATCTCACATCGCAGCGGAACAAAATATAATATATCATAACTTTTGAAATACAAAATTTCAACTGTATAACATACACTTATCAGAGTACAACACTTACAATACAGCGGAACAAAACTCTATATAACTAACGTTGAAGCCTCCTGCTCCAAGCTCCTTTAGATCGATCTGTAAAATCCTGAACTACTTGACTGCCCGTACAAATTTAGGCACCCAAGAGTTTAGGTAGAACAAAACAAAATAAACTCCGGGTCAGTCATGGGACTGGTATGAGTAAACAGTTTAAAACAGCTTGAACAAGTAAATGATATCTCATAAGACCACGCCGTAAAACAGAACGGGTTTTTCCCTTATGAGAATCCAAAATATCTTTATATCAAAAACCTTTTGATATTATAATAATGCCTATCAACCACAATATAATAACCATCTAGCAGAAACGCTTTCATCTCACGTTCTACATATATAGTATACAATCAAAACCGCAAGCACGTATTGGGTATTGGATTTCCAACTATGACAAGGTATGGAACCACCTTCCGCTGGGGTATCGCTAGAGGAGAATACACCGAGTTCAACAAGAACATCTTGCAACTCAGCCACACATGACCGACCACTCATTTCGCTTGAGTGTATCAAATGTACATCACCAACGGTTGGGATCAGCAACCGTTTCCCGAATGGGACAGTATCGACAATAGATTTTTAGAAGTAAATGAAACTCTAGATCAGGTGATTATACACCCTAATATGTGCGACCTACAAAGCCATGCTGCCTGCCCGATTTTTGTCATTTCCCGGTTGTTAAGGCCAGAGGCTACGCTTTATCATCACATCAGATTCACTTCGAATGCCACATTGTCAGATCCATCGAAAATCACTAATTGACGTCTATAACAGTACATTACGTGTTAGCTAAAGAAGTTTCCTTCTCCACTTCCACTCTTGGTACAGTTAAAGAAATCAATGTACGTGACCTTTTCTGGAAATACTCGGTCAGACATTCATCCATACGAGTCATCCCGGAACAGGATGAACCGAAGGCACTATTCAGTACATCCATCTTAGGCACTGTTATCTAAGACTTATACAATAGCCCTTGCATTTTACTACGTCTTCAATTATCTTTGTCATATATGATTCGCAACGCTTATGCCAATACAGAGTGGTTCTTTGGATAATAATCCAACCGGTCTCTCCATATTAACAACGTTAAAATGGTTAAAACTTCGATAGTCTGTGATTTAACTATCGAATAAAAACAAGTGTTTCGATAGTCGATGATTTAACTATCGAAGAAAACAAGTGTTCATCCAATTATCAAACAATCACTGAGCCCTTAATTAATATTCCATTAATTAAATCACTTTTCCATTTCTTTACCAATATTTGTTAACCAAGTATTTTCAATAACCATATTGGCCTTATACGTTATTTGGAAAACATTTCCATATATCGCCTTCCTTTATTTTATAAACTTTAGAAAATATATGCTATTTATAATTGGAAAATATTCCAATTTCTTATCTCTTTTCCGATCTCGTTTATTTCCATACAAAGGAAATATTTAACATCTTATTTCCAAACTTATACTTATTTGGGTCAAAACAGATGTTGTGTAAAACATCGTTACGACAACCCAAATACTATATTCAACTAACTCTTATTCAACATTGATCTTCGAGCCTGGAATCTTACTATTTATTTGTTAATAATGAAATCAATCAAGTTGGGGTATAACTACCTCTCAGACCTTGACTGAATAACATTTATAACGTCAAAACAGATAAGACTACTTACTCGAATAATCAATACCATACAACTAATTATTCACTTTTAAACACGTATACACTTCTCTTTCTATTCTTACTGGATTTTATTCTTAGACTTCCTTTTTGATTTTACTATTCTATTTTTAAGTTTGTTTCCTTATTTACTTCTATATGTATTGATATATAGAATTCTAGTTATCAGATTTTCTTAAAAATATTCTAACTCCTTAAATTTCCGGAAAAATTCGCCATAACCTCCTTTGTACCGGGAGCATCGGGAAAATCCCCAAACTACCACACATGCCTCTCTATTCAAAAAGAAAAATCAAAAAGCCAAGCGGCTTGCCTATACGGCGCATAAAATCTCATATGTGAATTAAATACATACCTTTTTGTCGGGCATTCTATTTATATATCTTCATTAACTTCATTCTATACCTGTCTCATGTATACCTATACCTGCCCAATTTATTTCCAACTTAATCCAATAGTTTTACTCAATTCGTTAATTTAGTTGCTAATTAACCCCTTTGCCTATTTCACTTTTATATTTGAACATAGCATGTTCAAATATATTTGTACTTGTTTACAACTAATTAAAATTCCAATTTCCATTTAAGTTTCATATTCGAATTCGATTACAAATTCTCAAGTCCAGTTTACTTATCCAAGTTCAAATTCGATTCATAACTCGATTTGTCAGATCACTTGAATAACTTGGTAATCATTGCCAGATCACTTGATTTTTACTGCGTCCGATCACTTGTCGAATCTGGTGATTCGCCAAGTGCCAGATCATTTTAAATAACTCGACAATCATTGCCCGATCACTTGATTTTCTCGTGGCCGATCACTTTTCAAATCTGGCGATTTGCCAAGTGCCGATCACTTTAAATAACTTGGCAATCATTGCTCGATCACTTGATTTGTTATTCAAAATTCCATTTCCTTTTCTATTTGAATTCTATATTCAAATTCCATAGTTTAAATTCCATTTGAATTCTATATTCAAATTCCATAGTTTAAATTCCATTTGAATTCTATAATTTAAATCCTATTTGAATTCTATATTCAAAGTCTATAATTTAAATCCCATTTGAATTCTATATTCAAATTCTATAATTTAAATCTCATTTGAATTCTATATTCAAAGTCTATAATTTAAATCCCATTTTAATTCTATTACAAATTCCCTTATTAAATTCAATTTGAAATTCCCTTATTAAATTCTATTTGAATTCTATATTCAAACTCCTTTTTAATTCTATTCGAATTTCAAATATTCAAACTCCTTTTTAATTCTATTTGAATTCCCTATTTGAATTTCTTTATTCAAATCCATTTGAATTCCTTTGAATTCAAATTCTAATTTAATTCCTTTGAATTCAAATTCTAATTTAATTCCTTTGAATTCAAATCCCATATTTAAATTCCTTTAAATTCAAATTCTAATTTAATTCCTTTGAATTCAAATCTCATATTTAAATTCCTTTGAATTCAAATCCCATATTTAAATTCCTTTGAATTCAAATATTCAAATTATCTCTTGATAATTTATTTATTATATTTATAAACATTATTTTATAAATTTCCTTGTTTTATTTAAACAAGCCTATTTCGAAATCTATTTAAAACCAAAATCTTATTTTGAAAATTCTCTTTGCATTTTCTATATTCAAATTCCATTGAATTTCTCATATTCAAATTCTATTCGAATTTCTCATATTCAAATTCTATTCGAATTTCTCATATTCAAACTCTATTTGAATTCCTCATTTGAAATTTCAAATTCTATTTTAGAAAAAAATAGAATTTCCTTTTAAATCTGCGAAATTCCTTTTCATGATATTTTTAAATATCAACACTTAGGCCTAGTGATATTTAAACACACAACAACCAATTATTTATTTCAGGTTTTCTAACACATCCTATAAGATAACATATATGAAACCAAACAAACAACAGATAATATATTTTTGAGGAATCCTGTTGGATTCCTCCAACCTGTTTTCCTGCATCTACAGACGTTAGCACATAAATAATACCCATTCTACTTCGTGGCAGAATATCGCGGTATAGAAGGTCATCCACTATCATAGCGTGGGGCGCATAGGGTCATCCGCTAATGAGACTGCGGGCATCTGCTAATGATACTGCGGGAACAATCCAGTCATCAACCCAATATATATAATAGTCAACCCCAAATAACTAATATATTTCAAACAATCAGAAAGCATTCAACAAGCAACAAACAATTATTTTCAACGATATAAAAATAATTCTAAATAAACAGGTGAGATTTACTCACTGAGATTTTATTGTGCGATTTATTCTGAATATAAAATCTAGAGCGACTTCAAAACCAACTCTAGTTCGTATCTCTCGTAGCTATGAAATCCCCTCTATTTGTTTCATGATTTTTCTTTGACATCATCTTAATCCATTTTAGTCAGTTTTTCCCATCCTCCTTTCAGCATCCCCGCTCTTCTTCTTCCTGTATTGAAAACAACAACCCCGTTCTTTCTTGTTCAACTCCACAAAACTTCCAATCAATGATAACTCAGTTCTGACCTCTTCCTTGAAATCGCGATGGTTCCCCATACTCAGCTCCTCTTTCTACATCATCGCGTTACCAGCGTCGAGGCCTGCTACATGCGAATCGCGACTTTGTGCCCTAGCTACTGCATTGAAATCGAGCTCAATTCTTATCTCGCATTCACCTTTCGTCTTTGACAAGCGAGCCCCAAATCAACGCTGCCCAAAATCGAGGAGTAGAGAATGTCGTCGCACCTTATCTCTGTAATGTGAGTGGCTAAATCGCGAGGCCTCAACAGCTTCGAACAAACCCCACTTCCTTCTACTGTTGAACTCCACGGATCCTCGTTCCACCCACCGAACTCCAGATCATCGCGAGTTTCCCTTAGCCCCCTTTGAGCTTTAGATCTGAGCTTCAAGAAGTTCGCGATTTTGAATCGCGATTCCTAATTGTACAACGAACGATTGAATCTCCATTTTTGATATTTTATTTAGAAGAGAACGGAAGTGTTATTCGATTGTAAACAACGGAGCGGCGTGGTTTTATAAAGAAGGGTGTGGATTTGCAATGAACTGCGTGGCCAAGGATTTGTGGAGGTAAAAGAAGCAACGTTCTGTGTTATTCAATGGTGAGAAAAGAAGGCACCGTTCCCTTTATTTTGGTCCACACAAAATATTTTTATTTTAATTTAATTTAAATTTAAAACTGTATTCTTAAAACGTTCAATAGCCCTTGATTTCGAACTCCTTTCTGAACCCAACAACTGTCAATTCTAGGGTAATACCCCTATTCCGGACACACTAGAATAGGTCACGAGGTCCAATTCGATCATCTGAAGGAGATATTAATTTAAATCGATATAAACTAAATTTAAAACAATAAATTCTGCGATAATAAATTAATATTATTATTCGAATTCAAACAGAAGTCTGAACTGTATTTAATTCAGTTTTAACTCTCGAACTGAATTATATTTTCGCATTACGATGATTTAATATATTCGATATTAAATCGAAATTGATTATTAAATTAATAACTTAATATAAATATTCATTTAATTTATCAAATTAATATTTAAAACCGTATTAAATATTCAAATTTAACCGATGAAATATCCGGGTCATTACAATATGCTCGAACCCCGCGCTCGGGACCCCGATTCAAACTATACCTTTCATCGAGTCT
Organism: Allium sativum; assembly: GCA_030737875.1. Taxonomy (NCBI): domain Eukaryota; kingdom Viridiplantae; phylum Streptophyta; class Magnoliopsida; order Asparagales; family Amaryllidaceae; genus Allium; species Allium sativum. The sequence continues at coordinate 163,939,471 of CM060926.1, forward strand.
GATGCCTACGGTCCAAGCCTCCTTAGCATCAGTATCTTACGGCTTCTCTATCTTCCAGACTTATTATGGTTCTCCATGGTTCTCAAATAAGGCGCTCCTCACCCGTAACTGTCTCGACTTCTTGTCTTACTTCAATAAGATCGCCCTGACCCTACTTGCCAAGGTTATCTCACCAATGTGAGATCTCCTTGATTGCTACCTGCCAAGGTTATCTCACCAATGTGAGATCTCCTTGATTGCTACCCGCCAAAGTTATCTCGCTTCGGCGTGATCTCCTTGATTGCTACCTGCCAAGGTTATCTCGCTCCGGCGTGATCTTCTTGATTGCTACCTGCCAAGGTTATCTCGCTCCGGTGTGACCTCCTTGATTGCTACCTGCCAAGGTTATCTCGCTCCGGCGTGATCTCCTTGATTGCTACTCACAATATTATCTCACCAATGTGAGATTTCCTTGATTGCTACTCGCTAAGGTTATCTCACCAATGTGAGATCTCCTTGATTGCTACCTGCCAAGGTTATCTCACCGATGTGAGATCTCCTCGATTGCTACCTGCCAAGGTTATCTCACCAATGTGAGATCTCCTTGATTGTTACTTGCCGAGGCCATCTCACCAATGTGAGATTTCCTTGATTGCTACTTGCCGAGGTCATCTCACCAATGTGAGATTTCCTTGGTTGCTACTTGTCGAGGTCATCTCACCAAAGTGAGATTTCCTTGGTTGGTACTTGCCGATGTCATCTCACCAATGTGAGATTTCCTCGAATGATACTTGCCAAGGCTATCTCACCAACGTGAGACCGCCTTGAATGCAGTCTACCAAATGAATAAGATGACCTATTGGAGCCTTGTCGGCAACACGACAAGACCGCTCACATATATTTGTGCATGTACCTTTTTTATGCAGGTTCCTCGGATCCTCTAGTCTCTCGGATACTCTGGTTGTTCTGGATTTTTATTAATGCGATCTTCGGACTACTCTCCTTAATACGATCCCAAGTGATCGTGATCTTCTACTAATATGATCCTACCAGATCATGGGTTTATAGCTCATCAGCTTTGGTTTTCTGGATAATATGACCCGGCATGGTCACGGCTCTTCCGTTTGATGAATATAGAAGCTCACTCTGGACTTATCCTAGCTTTGGTTTCTGGATTTCTCTTCTCCTCGCAAAACACATCCTCCTTAAAAAAACCAAGCAAGATATGTTTTAGGGGCAAATGTTGAAATGCCATTTTGTCAAAGCAGTCACACGTCGAGTATTTGGCAAGCGACGCGCTCAAGCGTCAAAAAGCACAAAGCAGCAGGGTCGAAGTCGCATCGCAAGGACCGGTGAACTCTTAGTCGATCCATGCCCCGAGCCGAAGGCGAGCCATGCTCCGAGCTGAAGACGAGCCATCAAGCGGGTCTGGGCGCAGCGAAATGGCGGATTCTTTCAGTTCGTGTTGAGGAGCTTCGACACCCTAAAAACGGTAGGGATTCACCGCCAAGAAGTTCAGCTTCCTCCTCATAAATTTCATACCTCCAGGAGAGGTTCGAAATTTCGTACCTCTAGGTAAGGTTCGAAATTTCGTACCTCCAGGAGAGGTTCGAGATTTCGTACCTCCAGGTGAGGTTCGAAATTTCGTACCTCCTGGGGAGGTTCGAAATTTCGTACCTTCTGGGGAGGTTCGAAATTTCGTACCTCCAGGGGAGGTACGAAATTTCGTACCTCCGGCCAGGAGGTGCGAATTTCTGCTATTAGGTACGAAAATTACTATTGTGGGCCCCGTTTCTCACCTACTCCCACCTAACCTCCTTCCTATAAATACCCCTATCCTTGGCCTTCAAATGGATCCCTCTCCCTTGGAATTTTGAGACCTAGAGAGCTCAAAACACTCATTAATGGCCTCCAACACCTCCACCATGGCCATGGGAGATGAGATAAGTAATTAAAACATGTCATGCATGTTTTCCTTCAATACTTGAAGACTAGCAAGCCTGGCTACCTCTCCTCTGGACCTCTCGGGCATTAAAGCTTGCCTTGTCCATAGTTGACCAAGTCAACTCATCTCAAGGAAGAAGAAGGAGGGCAATTTAGTCAAAGTGTAGAACAAGCTTGTATTTTGCTATTCTATTGTAACGCTTTGTATTTAGCTATTGTCCGAACTTGTACAACTTTGTAATCGACAAAAGATATGATGAATGAGAATTATAAAGTGGACGTAGGCGTTGCCGAACCACTATAAAAGCTGTGTCTCCCCGCATTTACTTTATTTACTGCTATTTTGGATAATTGTTCACACACTCACATTGGGTGTTGGCGTGTAGACAATTTTACCCGTCAACATTTTGATTTTCTGGAATTATTATTATATATATATAGATAATCCTTCTGCTCGTATATAAACTTTAAACCTTCAAAACCTCTTCATACAGTGTCCGTTTTACATAAACCAAATGTCTATCTTGACCATAATTTCGAGACGGATGCAATGGTGTAGTCCGTTTCCTCTAATTATGAATATTAAATTAATTATTATTTAATTTATCCTCTTTTAGTGTTGTTAAAATTTGGGGTGTTACATTCTCCCCTACTCAAAGGATTTCGTCCTTGAAATCTCTAAGTTGAGAAGAATGCATATCCTACCATCCATCATCCATCTACTCATCCACCAACCACTGGCATCCATTGTCCTTAAAGGTTTCTAATGCTTATATGAATATATGCAAAGGTGTGTGTATATGTCCCAATACTAAAGCGAAGATCAGGCGGTTTGCTGATTCAGTTGACCTCCTTATTGCATTGTATGTTAGTGCCATGAATCCAATATGTATGAAAATAATCCTTTATATCATGTGAGTTCTATATGTGTGCACATTCATTCGTCCAAATACAACACCCATATGCTAGTTCATCCATTTCTATCCATAAGAGAAAAGAAAATGCACATACATCCATATGCAGTATTAAAGTGATTGAGCCGATCTTAGTGCCTAATGTGTGTGTATGCGTCCACAGGCAACCACTAGCAAACACTTGCATCCATTTGCATCCATCAAACCCAACATGTTTCAAACACATGTTTACATCCATAGGATTCCTATCCAAAGGTCGAAAAATACTATGGATAAGATATACTCGATTGACAGAAAATAGCACTGATAAAACTTTGAAAAAGGAGTTAACAACATACCCTCGAAAAGAAAAGGGTACGAACCACGGATTTTGTCTTCGGTCTCCCAAGTCGCATCCTCTGGGCTATCCCCCCATTGAACATTTAGCAACTTGATCTCCTTATTGCGAGCTTCTTAACTTTTGACCCAAGAATACAGATAGGGACTCGTCTGACTGTCGCCTCCAGTTCCACCTCTACTTCTTTCAACATACTCGGCTCAATAATTTATGCGGTGTCATGTAGGCATTTCCGCAGATGGGAGACGTGGAAAACGTCATGAACACCGGATAGATTTTCTGGGAGTTTCACTCTATAGGCCATTTGGCTAAATCTCTCGGTTATGGGAAATGGTCCCACAAACCTAGGCACCAACTTCCCTACTGCTCCGAAATGAACCACATTCCTCAGAGGTGATACTTTGATAAAGGCTAAGTCTCCCACTTCAAATTCGATGTCAGTTCTTCTCTTGTCTGCATAGGACTTCTGCCTATCTTGAGCTGTCTTCATCCGCCGTCGAATGAGATCAATCTTTTCGAATGTTTCTCTAACCATATCTGGTCCAAGAAGTAATCTTTCTGTAGATTCCCACCAACAAGTTAGCGATCTACAGGGTTGCCCATACAATGCCTCGAAGGGTGCCATGTCGATGCTAGCTTGATAACTGTTATTATAGGCAAACTCTACTAAAGGAAGATGCTCTTCCCAAGTCCCTCCGAAGTCTAGGATACAAAGCCTCAAAAGATCTTCAAGAATCCTATTCACCCTCTCCGTCTGTCATCGGTCTGAGGATGGTAAGCGGTGCTCAAACACAACTGTGTACCTAATGCTTCTTGCAAGCTCCTCCAAAATTCGCTGGAAAAGAGGGGGTCACGGTCGCTCACGATGCTGGAAGGTACTCTATGAAGACGAACTATCTCACGAACATAATTTTTTGCCAACCATGATGTTGTCCTCTTACTCTTAACTGGAATAAAGTGAGCGCTCTTAGTAAGTCTATCTACTACCACCCAAATGCTAGTGTTGCCCTTCCTTGATCTAGGCATACAATTGATGAAATCTGTGGACACGCTCTCCTACTTCCACTACGGGACCTCTAAAGGATGAAGTAAACTTCTGGGCTCCTTTTGCTCAATTTTGACTTGCTGGCAAATCAGACATTGAGAAACAACAATGCTACATCTTTCTTCATCCCATCCAAAAGAAAACCCTTTCTCAAGTAGCTCCCCTACTTTCTTATTCAGCTCCCTCCTTTCCCTTGGAGCCATATGGCGCACTGGTAATGCAACTGGCTTTGCATTGTCCATCAAATATATACGAAAGTCGATCTCGCGCCTCGGAGGTAAACCATGAACCTCATCAAAAACATCCGAATAGTCTCGTACTACTGAAACAGATTGCAAGTCATCGATAGATGCATCAAGAGACTCTAGGAAACTAATCATAATCGATCCTTGTGGGTCACAAGAAATCTCGAGGGTCCTCCCATGACAAGTCAGAAGCCTAACAACCCTCTTCTCACAATCCAGAATGGCACCATGCTTGGCTAGCCAACCTATCCCTAGAAACAAACCATAGCCCATGAAACAAGATATGTGTCGCACTCAAACTCGACGCCAAACACAGATATTCTCAAACCCCGACAAATTATAGATAAATGAGCCGAACCACCAATGGGGTTTGAGACAACAACGGGATCCACTACCATACTAGTATTTAAGTGTAGAGATTCAACTACAGAACTAGATATAAACGAATGCAAAGTGCCGGAATCGAAAAGAGTTCTAACAGGTTGATTGAAAAGAGAAATCAAACCTTCCATGAAAACTTTCCTACCTCTGTCTAGTGCACTAGCCACGAGAGCATTCGCTTGCTCTCCAGAGGTTCCTGTCCTTTGACCTTGCCCTTGCTTACTTGGACACTCCCTAGAATAGTGTCCAACCTCTTTACAAACGAAGAAAGCATTCTTCCTTTTCTTGCAGTCCTTGGCCAAGTGACCCTCTCGCCCTCAACTATGGCACTTCCTCTTATCCTTAGCCTTGTCATTCTTTCCGCCCTTCTTCTGTTGTTGTTGCTGTCCTTTCTTGGGACATACCTTCTTATTTTGTGTTTCCTCAACCTTAACTTCTTCCTTTTCGCCTTCATTTGACTTTATCTATGTTCCCTTCTCGGGCCGTCATTTTTCTCATCCTTGGGCTGTGCTCCTTAGCCCTAACTCTCTTATTCTCCTTTTTACCAAATCAAGCTAACAAGCTAACTAGTATCTCGAAAGCTGCTTCCATCGCATGGAAATCCTTACGAAGCTCGAGAAAGTTAGCCGCAGGTGAAACTACTGCAGCTACAGATGGAGGTTAGGCACTTCATTGCCCTTCAGAATGTACTAAACATGCCTATGGCATTATGCCGGAATGGGGACACCTTTCAGGAAGAATCGGTTCCCCAATCAAAAAGGAAAAAGGAATCAATCGGAGAATCGAGTGATATTACATATGGCTTTAGGGAATATGTTTTTCAAAACATACTTTTCTTTTTTGAAAATGCTTTCTTTTAAAACATTTTTGAAAATAAATTTCAAAATCTTTATCCAATCTGGTAACCTTTCGCTATGAATCCAAGTGTGACACCCCACGTCAGTTAATGTCACTCACTAAGGGAATGCATTAAGTTTTGTGAAGCGTTATAGGTAAACAGAACAGAAACATTACAAGAAAGATATAAAATAGTAGCGGCTTTAATTAATCATAAAGCATGGTTACACCATATATCTAAAAATACATAAACTTTATTCATCATTAAAAACTTTTGTCTTGTACTTTAGATATTAGAGTACAATAATAAAGAAAGAAATCCCCAAATCATAAGCCATAGTAGAAAAGATAGAAGCTTGAGCAATGCATCTAGAAGCTCCAAGCAAGACAATAGCAGAATCCTGACTAAGCCTGAGAATTCCCTCCCTTGAGAACCTGGGGGGAAACGGAAGAAAAAAAGGAAACAAAAAGGGTCAGACATAAAGTCTGGCGAGTCTAGTTACTTTTAGCCAGTAAATAAATAAAAGTAACATGATACGCATATAAAGTGGATAAGAAAGATAACACTATAAGAGACAGGTATGACAAGGTATACATGATAGAGTGATATGCTTTTGTAAAGATTCTTCTAAAGATTTCTCTAAAGATTTCTCTGCACAATACTAGTATAACCAGAACGAGAAGATCCCCAACACGTACAAGATGGTAGATTTGGGCGTACTTCTGGTGAGAGGTTTTAACCCCATACAATCCACAGGCAGCCCCAATAACGGACTCCTAAACTTACCAGAGTCTAGATGTACTCTAACTACCCAAATCGATCGGCTCGTGGATACCTTGTGCTGGCCCCACAGTCGGAGGCATCACTTCCTAAATTGGCAACCCCTCGTTAATAATGTGCACAACCATATCTGCGGGTGTCACGGTCGTCTTAGCCCCCTCTGTCAGGCCCATGCACGCACATGTCCCCGGTCGGTTTGCGCCGCCCACACGTTCCTTCTCGGTTGGATCTCTTACAATCAATCGGTAAGCGTGCCACTTCTCCACCTAGTACGGAGTTCTTTATTTGATACCTACTTCGGGTTACTGACTGAAATGGGTCCCATACAATATGATACAAGCTCTCCCCTTTGTCTTGTATCCCCACTAGGTTTTTCACTGACTATGTATACCCTTAGGTGTCTTTAATTACATAGTCCTATGTTAGTTATGCTTACCCTAAAGGGTGTCTTTAATTATAAAACTTTATTATATTTCCCCCGGTTATGTATACTACCAGGTGTCTTTAATTACATAACCTTATTATATTTTCCCCCGGTTATGTATACCAGTAGGTGTCTTTAATTACATAACCTTATTATATGTTCCCCGGTTATGTATACAACTAGGTGTCTATCATTACATAACCTTATTATATTTTCCCCCGGTTATGTATACCACTAGGTATCTTTGATTACATAACCTTATTATATTTTCTCCTGGTTATGTATACCACTAGGTGTCTTTAATTACATAACCTTATTATATTTTCCCCTGGTTATGTTTTCCACTATGTGTCTTTAATTACATAACCCTATTATGTTTTCCCTCGGTTATGTATACCATTAGGTGTCTTTAATTACATAACCTTATTATATTTTCCCCCGGTTATGTATACCACTAGGTGTCTTTAATTACATAACCTTAATATATTTTCCCCCAGTTATGTATACCACTAGGTGTCTTTAATTACATAACCTTATTGGGTTAAGTTTGTGGGCCTATATATACTAATATTACCATCTACCCAAGATTTACTTAACCCTCCCACTGATCCAAGCATGTTTATTTAATGGTAAAGTTTGTGGGCCTATATATACTAATATTACCCACCTACCCAAGATTTACTTAACCTCTATTCATGTTTATGTTCACACAATCCCTATGGGTTAACTTAGGTTTAGTAGTCCAAATCATTACCATGTCCATTTAAGGTTTGTAATGGGCCAGACCTCCCACATTAGGCCTACAACATGTGGATGCTGGATATGTCGGTCGGGTCCGGGAAGACTTATTCCACAGTTGGGCCTAACCTCGTTTCATAGCCCGATTCGTATTTACGGACTTAGACCTCCCACATTAGGTTCAACATTAGTGGCTGCTAGATATGCTGGTTGGGTCCGGGCAAACTTCCACCACTAATGCAACCTAACCTCGTGTCATAAGTACAATTACAATTCCTAATTGTAGTTACTAAACATTCCGTTTTTAATTAATCAATTAATTAAACCTTTCCGCTTTTTGGTTTTAATGCCCATCCCAAAAATTTGAATTATATGTCCAAAAATGTTCATATTCAAATTATGCCAACGTTTACTCTCTTTCCCCCCTTCCCGAACTAGCGGACTCATAACTTGGCGGCATGACTAGGCTAGATAATAGCCTAGTCATAAACGATAATAGGGAAAATAATGGGAATATTACCAAAGTCATCATTCTTAACATAACTTGGCATAAAAATAAATTAGCGTGGTGAGGTGAATGTATGTCATGGACATGTAATTAACATCAGAACAAGGTAAACATATGTACTGCCATGGACATGAAATTGGTGAACTTGTGGCAGTCGATTGGTTCTAACATATCTATGATATCTTAATAAGCATAGTGAGATCTAAATTAGCAATTTAAATGTCCAATTGGTTTAGATCTAACAAGGTGATAATTTAGATCTGACTGACAGTTTCAATGTCCACATAAATTAGATCTACTGGTTTAGAAATAGATCTACACAAATCCACATCATAACATGATAACACACGGTGATAAGTTAGATCACATAATTCACATCTGGAGGTTAAAATAGATCTAACATCATTAGAATGACATAATAGCATGTTTAGATCTAAATATGCCCAACTTACAACATATATAAGTTGATCGCAATATGAAAGGTGATTTACATGTAGAATTAGATCTAACCAATGTTGCAACTGTTAAAATTAATATATTTACGTTCACCACAACATAGTTACAAATCAAGATCCACAAAGGCAACATAATAGAATAACCACAATTGCATCAGATCTAGAGAATTAGTTCTATCATGACATGGTATGAGATATAACAATAGCATAGATTCAAGGTTTACAACGTATCCAAATCACAGTCTTTCATAATTTACTTCTATTCATTTAAACCTAAAAATAACTAGAAACTCACTATGTTAGGATTAGAAAGGAAAAGGTAGAAGATAGCGGAAGTTAGATCTACACTCGAATCTCTAAGTTTCATTTGCAAAGTATGTTGTTGTAGAAAACGGTTCCGTCTCAGCTCGTACCCCGGCAGCATATAGCCTCCATGATTTTCAATGAAGAAAAAATAGGAGAAATGGGACCATATTTATAGCCTTGAACCAATGAACCCGGTCCATAAAAAAAATGTCAAACTCCGATTAAGAAAACATGAAGTGGGTTCTTCGTGGAGATCCTGGCAATTGTGAGGACGCCATAAATTTCGGGTTTTAAGAAAAAGTGGTTTGACCGATTTACCTTGAAGAGGAAGACCAATTTGGGGGAAAATAACTGATTTCGGCCATTAATATTAGAAGAGAACAAATGATTTTTGTTCTAAAGAAATAAAATGAGCGTGGTTGATTTTTGTAGAAGAAATTATTGAAGATAAGAACGGAGTTCCATCATATAGGGTTATAGGGAGTGGCGTGCATCAGAAATGGGTATGCGTGAATCTTACTGGAGAAGGTTCATATTTGGTTTGACTTAATATTTAACTATACCGTGAACTGACGTTGAACGCTCCATATTCGTACCGCAAACACAGTCACCAATACAACAAAGATTATATGTACATCTTCGTCTTCGCGTTCTAGATCCAGTAAAATTAATTTAATCATAATCTGACTCCATGCGTGTACTATGATATTTTATTTTTAAATTATTTATCGGTATTTTGATTTTATCCCGTTTGTCCATCAATAACTCCGTTCGTTTTCAAACTTTGAAATGTTGAATTAAATCTCTTTATATATACCAATACACTCATATCTAAGAAAAATTTTGATACATTCAAACAGAAAAAATCTCTAACTCATTTGACGTTAATAACGTATATTTTAAATTCAACCGTTTATATTTTTCAATTGGATTACAATTGAAATTCAAATATGCGACCAAATTCAATTCAAATATTCAACAACAAATATTTGATTCATAACCAACCATTCTGAATTATACTCAATTCATACTCCAAAACCATATATTCGATTTTTAATCCCAGCATCAATATAAAATTGGTTATAAATAATAAATTCTTCAATTAATTCCATATTTTAGTTGTCGAAATTTCTGGGACGTTACATTCTTCCCCCTTTAAAACTTTTCGCCCTTGAAAAGGAGAGATCATTATAATTATACCAATGTATACCTTTAATTTCCATACTTTTTTAAACTATATTCAATTTCTTAGACCAATTTTTATCTCAGTTTATTTTGAGATATCTCCCCATTCTCGTTTTACCTAATCTTCTAACAAAATTTTAAGTCATGCAATCTCTTTTCAAAACCAGTTTCGTTTTAAATTCCAATTTCTGTAAAAGTTGGATTTATCCATCTCGAACAATTCCAAATTTCATTATAAACATCATCTGTCAACGTTACTTATTCATCGTTGCAACTATAATGAATCTAGGCTTTGCAACCACCAACCCAATTTCCTTACATTCAATCCATTTAATCTTTCCCCACTCATTGAAGTGTGTAGATACCATCTCTTTAAATTGTCAACTTGAAAATTTCCAAAATCTTTTATAGCTTTTATTTGTACACAAAACATTTGAAAATACTGCAAAAACCTCTTTTATTAACTTAATCAAATTATTGATTTGAAAATATTTAATAACTCGAAGTTTAACAAGTCTACTGTCGTTCTCACAAATGTTAGACATACGCTGGCTAGGCGCACGACTAAAATCTCCAAGTACTAAATATCCTTGCTTTGACTCCCAGTGAAAATATTTCAAAAATTCTTTTTAAAAGAAAACAGATACGGAAAGTACTAATATGATATTGATATGTTGATTGTTCATGGATCGCAGATACACAATGGTTTTGTCTACATCCCCCAGAAAACAGCTGTATCCGTAGGAAATCACTTCCCTGCGAATTTCGTCATGGACAATTCAACAAAAGATATTTAAGAATCAATAGACAACCTGAGGTCATTAAGCATTGGTTTCTCAATCTCAGGATCACGGAATCAAATCATCAAATGAAATTAACTCAAGTCATGAGGACCAATCAAGTCATGAAGACAAACTACTGCATTAAACAGGTGGCTCACTATCACTAAGATATCTTAAATATTTGCACGGCTCATCATACTACCTTTAGTAACTCTAGTGGTTACATCTCTTTCGCCAGAAGACAATTTACCGCGTGGACCGCAAGTACACAATGGTTACGTCTGGGTCCCCCAGGAAACATCCATACCCGTAAGCTTTAATAGCTCTGCGGATTACGCCCTTCTAATTCGACTGTAGATCGCAGCAGTCACAATGGTTACGCTTGGTTCCCCCAAGAAACATCTGTCCGCCATAGGCTATCTGCAGCCTTGCGAATTTCGCTACACGGTCGAATTCCAACGACTCTAGATCGCAGCGATCACAATGGTTATGCCTGATTCCCCCAGGAAACATCTATCCGTCGTAGGCTATCTGCAGCGCTGCGAATTAAGCTAGCAGTCGTGCTCAATGGCAACTCATGAGTTTTATGTTCGGACAACCTACTGCCACCACCAGCATATTTCAGCTAAGCTTGAAATTCAGAGGAAGGTACTTCCCTTATCTTGATTTGAAAACATACGATACTATGTACATATAGTACTTTATTTTATACTTTTCATAAATCATACTTATGTCAACATACATAAAATATTCCTTCCAAATCATATTCTCAAACACCCCATTCTTATATATATTCCCCATATAAGTTTTGAAAACCTCTATATCAAATATTTAAAATAGATATCCTCAAACTAAATCAATTCAGATATTTCATATCCTTTCAGACTCAAATTTATAAATCCATTGGTTATAAATCAAATTCCCTTTCAAATCTCTATTTATAAAATTCATCACTTCATTCACATCTTTATTTTCTCAAAATTCCAGATTTTTACTTCCTATCACAAATTTTTCCTTTACGCATTATCACTCCTTCACATTCACATACTTCAACCGTCAATTAGTAAGCGAACAACTCCCTAAGTATCAACCTCGAAGGCCAAAACCAACATCAGATCAACACTCAGGAAATTATTCAACTTAACTAATCTCCAGTCAGTTTATAAATTCCTTAACTCCACTTCTTAATTTCTTATCAATCATTGTTCAAGAAATTCTCGGATTCAATTTACAATTCCACTTTACGTTCTGCCATCCTTCATTTTCGACGTACGGCTCTTTGTTTTTCAGTTTTTGTCATTCTAATTTATGTTAGCCTCTCACTATCCTTTGAAAACATATTCATTTTCTAAATTCTTATAAAATCATTTATTATCACTGGAAAATATTTTTTATATATTCACAAAGCTTTATTTTCTATCAAAAATATACTTTATTCTCTTGCAAACATCTCTAAATTCGTTAGTTTGATTTAAACAGATGTTAAATAAAACATCGTTATTCCCAGCTACTGTTTACACTCATTAGCTCTCTTCACTTAACCAATTTTTCCTATTGAATCTTAATCACTTCTTAGTCAACAATGAAGTCAGTCAAGTTGGGGTATATTTACCTCTCAGGCCATAACTGAACAACATTATTAACTTTGAAATAGATCTAGTTCACAAGTTCAAATAAAAACACTCATTCTCGTAACTTCCGAATTCAAGTTAAGAATTCACTTAAAGCGTTGACAATAATTCATGCCTTTGATATATTTAATTTTAAAAATTATACTTTATTGTTTAATCTTAATACATAAAGAACTAATTAATAAAGTATATTTAGTTCTGAATAAAACGAAAAAATAGTACTTTTTCTGAAATTCAATCTAATTGACTCTCATGAATAACTTTCTTCGAATAATCTCCTTTCCGATAATATATGCTGAACTCCGTAAAAATCTCATTTGATTTATATTCAGAATAATCTCACCATTCTGGTCAACTCCATTTCCTCTATCCTCAATTTTATTTGCAACATTTTTGCTTTAAAACGTCATTTACTTCTAAAAAGTAAATATTATTCTTGTTAACGAAATCTGAACTCGTCACATCAAATAAATTTTAATTCCATTTCAATATAGGTTCAAATCTCTTTAAAATCTTCCTTCATATTTTGCTTCAACTCTCGTCGACAATTCACTCCTTGTTAATTAAATACCAAGTTTATATTTACTATCGAATTCATATATTCGATCATACATCATTGGTTTGAAACTAATTATAATTTATCTTGTCACGTTCTAAATAATTAAATTAAATTTAGCACAATTGTATTCCAATTATATCTCTTTTCCCATTTTATTTTCATTAATTTATAAAATAAAATTCATCGTCCCATTCTTGAAACGATTTCAAGTTTCTCCTCTTCATTCAAATTCCCATCGGATTTCTTATTTTAAATCAATTTCAATTGTCACTGAATTCTAAAATACATGATCAGATAAATTGATTCGTTGATTATATTATGCTTATCCTCCTTTGATACCATTTGACGATGGATGCTACTTTTAAATCTAAGAGGACCTTACCGAAAATTAGCTCTCGTGAGTCGGGATTCGAAGATTGGGGATTCCGAGAAAAATAAAAAAAATTCTATCCGCTGTATTAGTTTCGAAATGCTAGTTTTCAAAATAGTTAATTTTTCAAAATAATTTACCTTTCAAAAATAATTAAAAATATTTATACTTTCAAATTTATATTTCAAAATTTTTCCATTTTCAAGATTCGCTTTTAAACCCAATAAACTAAGCGTTAAATAAATCAAAGCTCTAATACCACTTGTAATGTACCGCCTTTTTGACCGCATCAAATTGGCAATTAAACCAACTTAAAACGTTCAAATCGACGGATCGTTATTTAGCTTACAGAGTTTAAATCCGAATCAACACACAAAAATAAATAAATAACACAGTGTTTGAACAACGAAATAATCTTTTATATATATTAATCAAAAACTTTGATACAAAGAATTTCCTGTACAACGGCATTTTAAAAGAACAGTTTAAAATACAAAAGAAATCTTTACTATATTAAAAATCTTCACAGTGCACGTCTCCTGGAATCCCCAGCCTTGCAAGTCTTCGAATTGTGAGCTGAAATCTGCACTGCTCGGGTCTGACCCGAGCATTTCATGTAAAACACAAAATACTCGAGTCAGGATTAAATCATAGTTCAAGTAAAATAATTTCAATAGAAACTGAAATATAACAATTAATTCCAACATCGTTGTCATTTATATAATAAACAATGGTGGTATCGGTTCATATCAATGCATCTAGACCAAGTGTGGTATCTATTCATACCAGTAAAGCTATTTCCAACGACGAACGGTATCGGGCGTTTTCGAGTGTACGTGTATAAATATACGCGTGTATATCGCCTCAACGTCCCTAACCGAATATAAATAATGACATAGGTGATTTCAAGAGCTTGCATATACACAAATGTTTAAGTACATGTGTGCACTACCTCAGCATCCTAGGAACCAGAATAAAATTAACAAGTGTCAATTGAGATCACTGAAGTAGTGGACGAATACTAATGGACAGCATTGATGCAAAATATCATGCAAACAGTTAACTGGATAACGCAACAGCCAGGTTATCATCATTATGATAATTCAAGGACAAAGGGGACCAAATTTAATGACTAACGAAAAGGGCTAGAGTTTTCGATCTCAAGGGTACTGCAAATAAAATGGAGCAGCAAGTTGAACTTACAGATAAGCTTTATGACAAAATATTCTAAATGTCCACTGTCACTATCATATATGGCAAGATATACTAGATGTTTACTGTCACTAACATAATTGGCACAAAATACTAATGTTCATGTTTACTGTCACTAAACATGGTTGGCACAAACATTTATAGTTCAACAAGTGTCAGCATTAACACGTATAGCTCAGTAAGCATTAACAAATATATTTCAGGGTAGTGTCCACTAACATGTATAGAGAAATTTCAGTTTTCAAACAAGGCAAGGGATAGTGTGCCAAATGTATTTCAGGGATTTCAGAATGCAATATAGTTCAATACTTGGTAAAAGAAAAAGTTCTATTTTCTAGAGAATAATTAGGCTACACACCTACCAAATGACAAGAGGAGTCAACTTTCGGTTTATAAATCGAACATTGTGATACTGAAACCTAACATGGGATGTTACAAGTGATAATAACAGCATCTACAACAGTATGGCACAAAAAGAACATTAAGGGTACTGAAATTTGACAGGGGGTATTACAAGTGATAGTAACATCATCTACAGCAGTATGGCACAAATGGTTCAGGTTTTAAGGTAGTACATCATATATAATCTAAACCATATCATGGTTACAGGTAACTAATTGCAAATGGGATCAAAGTGCCAAACCATGCTGATCGAACTAGATAGATTCAAAGTGTCAATCTATATTGAACAGACCAAATGGGGTGCAACATGCTTTTAGAAAATAATAAAGGTAGTATCAGACCAAACATTAGTGTCAGGAGCCGGAGACAGGGCTGTATAAAGCCCACTTAGGGTCAAAACGTGCAAGGATACAACTGAGCAAACCCATATATATGGTCTCACCATGGATTAGAACTAACGAAAGCAAATCATAATGATACAGGGCTTTTAGTTGAGTGCATTAAATCTATAGATGTTCCAACTACATGCTTCAGTTAGCATTTAGACAATAGTGAGTTAACAACTTACTATTATATTCAATTTAATTGAAATCAAATTACTTGAAAACAAGATTATTCGTGAGTGAGATAACTCAGCAAAAGGTCGTGTTATCCTAATCGTTAAGCGAAGTAGTTGGCTTTTGACGAGACGATGGCAGTTCGACGTCAATAATAAAATCTAGGGCTTCAAATTTGTAATGTTGGAGCCTCGCCCGGTGCGTTGATGCTTGGCTTCGAGAACTAGGGCTTCAATTGAAGCTTCGATCCATGAAAACGTATAAAGGAGGCAACGATCTGATTTAGGAAACGTGAAGTGGGTTCTTCGTGGAGGTCCTGGCGATTGTGAGGACGACATAAATTTCGGGTTTTAAGAAAAAGAGGTTTGACCGATTTACTTTGAAGAGGAAGACCAATTTTGGGGAAAATAACTGATTTCAGCCATTAATATTAGAAGAGAACAGATGATTTTTGTTCTGAAGAAATGAAATGAGCGTGGTTGATTTTTATAGAAGATATTATTGAAGATAAGAACGGAGTTCCATCATATAGGGTTATAGGGAATGGCGTGCATTAGAAATGGGCATGCGTGAATCTTACTGGAGAAGGTTCATTTTTGGTTTGACTTAATATTTAACTGTACCGTGAACTGACGTTGAACGCTCCATATTCGTACCGTAAACACAGTCACCAAATACAACAAAGATTATACGTACCTCTTCGTCTTCGCGTTCTAGATCCAGTAAAATTAATTTAATCATAATCTGACTCAGTTTGTGTACAATGATATTTTATTTTTAAATTATTTATCGGTATTTTGATTTTTATCCCGTTTGTCCATCAATAACTCCGTACGTTTTCAAATTTTGAAATTTAAATTAAATCTCTTTATATATACCAATACACTCATATCTAAGCAAATTTTTTGACACATTCTAACAGATAAAATCTCTAACTCGTTTAACGTTAATAACGTATATTTTAAATTCAACCGTTTATATTTTTCAATTGGATTACAATTCAAATATGCGACCAAATTCAATTCAAATATTCAACAACAAATATTTGATTCATAACCAATCATTCTGAATTAAATACTCAATTCATACTCCAAAACCATATATTCGATTTTTAATCCCAGCAACAATATAAAATTGATTATAAATAATAAATTCTTCAATTAATTCCACATTTTAGTTGTCGAAATTTTTAGGACATTACTTTCTTCTCCCCTTTAAAACTATTCGTTCTAAGGAGAGTTCGTTATAATTATATCAATGTATGCCTTTAATTTCCATACTTTTTTAAACTATATTCAATTTCTTAGACCAATTTCTATATCAATTTATTTTGAGATTCTCCCCATTCTCGTTCTACCTAATCTTCTAACAAAATTTAAAGTCATGTAATTTCTTTTCAAAACCAATTTCGTTTTAAATTCCAATTTCTGCATATTCATCTCGAACTATTCCAAATTTCATTATAAACATCATCTGTCAACGTTACTTATTAATCGTTGCAACTGTAATGAATCTAGGCTTTGCAACCACCAACTTCCTTACGTTCAATCCATCTAATCTTTCCCTACTAATTAAAGAGTGTAGATACCACCTCTTTGAATTGTCGACTTGAAAATTTCCAAAATCTTTTATAACTTTTATTTGTACACAAAACATTTGAAAATACTACAAAAACCTCTTTTATTAACTTAGTCAAATTATTGATTTGAAAATATTTAATAACTCGAAGTTTGACAAGTCTATTGTCGTTCTCACAGATGTTAGGCATACGCTGGCCAGGCGCACGACTAAAATCTCCAAGTACTAAATATCCTTGCTTTGACTCCAGTGAAAATATTTCAAAAATTCTTTTTAAAAGAAAACAGATACGGAAAGTACCAATTGATATGTTGATTGTTCATGAATCGCAGATACACAATGGTTTCGTTTAGATCCTCCAGAAAACATCTGTATCCATAGGAAATCACTTCCCTGCGAATTTCGTCATGGACAGATCAAAAGAAGATATTTAAGAATCAAAAGAATTATACGTTACATTTTATAAATTATACATTTAAATAAAACACATCGCTAAAGCATACTAAATCATATACACTTAGATAAATATATATATTAAATTATATAGCACCAAACCATATATATATTTTAAATTACATACAACGCAAACACACCCAAATAAAACCGTAAAAATGGTATACATATAAATAAATATTTAAAACAAATATATATATATAAACATACTTATTTTTTTCGAAATAATCAAATTTCCAAAGCGACTCAACGCACAAAATCACTTTCACGCACAAACAAGATCACTCACGCCACACAGTAACACAAACACACACTGTCAACACACCACACAAACAAAATAACACACAGACATGTTAAAACTCATACCTCGACGCATGAACATACACGTAAAAACATACCCTATAAACTTACACAACTCACCAAACTCACACACACAACAACTACATACATATTATATAAAAGGAGCAACTATATGAACACAAAATTTTGACACAAATCAGAAGGCATAAAACCTTAACCACATGATTAATTTGTCTTTATGTGAGGGATGCAAATCATGAAGTAATTCTATGGTTTAGATTTTTGTGTCACTCAATTTATGTCAAATCTTTGTGTCTGGACTTTCCCTTATATAAATCACACAAACACACACAGACGAAATAAAATAAAACGCAAGCCCCAAACAAACGTATATATATATATATAATATAAATCAAACATAACTCAATAAAAAAATCTAAAATAAGATAAACTCACACAAACACATAACGCAAATTAAAATTATAACATATACACAATAAAATCAACACGACGCTAAGCACATACAAAACCACATGCACATAATAATATATATTTTTTCAAAACTAATAAATTTTAAAACATCTCACACCAAACAATATATATATATATGTATGTATGTATACGCACACACACCCTTCAAACTAATATATATGTATACATATGTTCTCAAAAAAAAAAAAAAACTCACCCAGATACAACACCATAAATATACACACACACACGCATCCATGCAAAAAAACAACTCATACACACCCGCATAAGAACACGCACACATACTGATTCAAATGGGAAAATATACCCAAACACACGCCATGCAAAACAGAAAGAATCACACTCACACGCAAGCATCACAACAGAACGGATGAGTTGGTCAACTGGGGCATGGACGTGGGTTGGGCTAGCGACGGCGGCAATAGCAGGCGACATTTGGGTGAAGCGCTGGCAAGATAGCACGGTTGGAGTAGGGCAGCTGACGAGGCTATGAGATGAAGGAAAGTTCCAGGTTTTTTTTTTTTTTTGTTGGATGTCTTCACAGAAAGGAAGGTGGTGAGAGACAAAAATGATGAAGGTACATATATGCGGTGGAAAGATGATGGAAGAACACGGTGTTTTTGGGAAGGAATGATTTTTTTCCTAAAGAGAGGACAAAGAAAGTAGAGAAAATGGAAAAGTAGAAGATGGAAAATGCGAATAAGTAGAAGAGAAACGAAGAGAGAGGAAAAGAATAGGTTTGTGGGCAAAGTCACGTACATGCAATAAAAAGGGAATGATTTTGAAATTGGAAAAGTTGTATTTGAAATAACAAAAAGAAAAAAAAAGAAAAAACAACAACGGAAGTATGCTTTAGAAGGCTAGCAGAGGAACTGAATGTTTGGCATTATTAAAGGCACTGGTTTAGTGTATGGTTTAAAAAATTTCCATTGCAATAAACGAACGATTTCAAAAATGGAACGGTGCTTTTAAAATGAACGTGCGAAAGTTTAGGCAATTAAAAATTGGAACGGTTTAAATTTTGAAACAATGAACGTATAAGGAAAAAATTAATACTAAGGAACAGATGTTGAACATTGAAAAGGTAATCAATACTTGCAAATAAAAGGAAACAGTATAAATGTGGTTGTAAAAAAAAGGAAAATAATATAAATTTTTAATTCAAAGGAACAACGGTCTTGGCAACAAACATAAAAAATGAGCGGATGTTTTAGGCAACGAAATAAATAAAATTAGAATAAACCGAAAATAAAAGTAAACAAATATTTATTTTTTGGGAATATATATATTTAACGAAAATCTTCCAATCAAATTACAGACGATATCAAAGGAAAATGAATCTGAGAAATAAAATTTGGCAATGTTTGCATCAACAACAATCAACATGAATGGAACATTGATTTGTATTATTAATTTATATCATATCCAAACAAAATCATTTGCTATACAAAATCCCAATAATTTAGTTTTATGTCATAAACCAAAATAGTTTTTTTCAATAAAACCCAAACAAATTGAGTTTTAAACAAACAAAAATAAAAATAGAAATCAAAATTTAAATTAAATCTATATAACAAAAAACATTGGTCGGTTATCTATATAATAAGATTGCTTGGATTTAACGGAAAGACAAACAAAAGACAAGGAGTGGTTCAGATCTATTAATAAAAAAGACATTCGATGTCTCTCCTTTGCCCACCTAAGCAAAAAGTTAACTTTAACTAACTGTGTGAATTTTTCCGCTATCTCATCTTTAATGTAAAACACGCATTTGATGTATATGGTTAAGCTTATTACAAACATTTTTCTTCTAAACGCTCAATTAATTCTTTAATTGATGTTTATATAAAATTTCCATTTTTGTCTGCTACTATTTATTGCAGGTTTTTATTTCAAATTTAAATGAAAAAGGGCTTCAATTCTTTGTTGGCTGGAAATTAATTTACATTTATTGCACCAACCTTAGTTTTAAATTGTTGATCTGAATGATTTGCATATAAACATTTTTCTTCTAAATGCTCAATTAATTCTTTAATTGATGTTTATACAAAATTTCCGTTTTTGCCTCTATATAATAAGATTGTTTGGGTTTAACGGAAAGACAAACAAAAGACAAAGAGTGGTTCAGATCTATTAATAAAAAAGACATCCGATGTCTCTCTTTGCCCACCTATCATGTATACATTAATAGGGTTAGAGGTAGTAAAACAAAATTTACTTTTTATCATTATCAAAATTTTAATGTGTTGATTGTTTAATAGGTTTATGTATCAGTAAATTTACCACTATCAGTCAATGATTTACCAGTTTATCGGTATCCCAATGAACATTTTACCAGCGGTAACGTAACGGTATCCCAATGAACATTTTATCTACTAAAAAAAACAGTACAAGTTACAACATAAAAACAAAGGCGGAAAAATAGGAAATACAAGTAAATAAAAATTAAAAACGTAAAATTCGGCCCATGATGAGGCCATCATCCCGCTAAAGTGCGACACATTGCACCTTCGCGAGCCAATTGCTCCTCCTAACAAATCTCAACCACTTCCAGTAGCACTGAAACTGGATGGATTCTTGCACAACTACACATCAGCACCCCTATCTGTCGCCATGTCTTCAAAGCATCGAAGACTATACACTTCTTCCATGCAACACACTGTTACTTAAAAAAGCATCTTCCAATGTAATTTGTGAACTGAAGTAATTTGCGAACCGAAGCTATTTGAATGTAAAGCTGCTCTTCTATACACAGTAACTGCTTCTCTTTCATATCCAAACATACAGGTATGTCTCTTTAGAGAACAGTACACTTTAGAGAACAGTACATTAAAACCATACAGGTATGTTTTTTCCATGACATGTTAGTCCTACAATTAAACAGTTTTGAAAATAGGCCGAAAACACATTAAAACCATATCAGCCCATTATATCACTAAAAAGTAAACAGATTCACCGTTATAAAAGACATCCGAGCTCGAGTTTCGGTTGAACGCGCGAACTTAGCCTTAAAGAATCGGATTAGGCGAGGCACGTATCCTTCTCCAGCTTTCATCAAGCTATCAACCTTCGAACTCAAGCCGTTGAGTCTCCCATCTACAGCGTGCATCTTACTTTCCAGCTTTAAAATTCCATCCTTCCTTTCCTCATTTCGGTTTTCACGTCTATTATTTTCGAAGCCATTTTTTCATCATCTAGTTTTGCCCTCCTAGCCAGTATAGCCCATAATGCCCCAGCATTGATGAGTATGCCTGTAAAATTATGAACATTAAGCCCCAGCATTGACAACTATAATTTTCTCAGTCATTTTCTCATCATCAAGAAAATTAACTAACTCTGGTACCTGTAAATTTGGACAAGCTGTCCACAGCTCTAACTGGGTCAACTGGTTTAGCAACTGCTCGGACGCCAAGAGCCACCTTGATACCCACAATAGCACGCCGTTTTAGCTGGTAAATTTTAAAAAGCAAAAGACTCCAGATTAATTATAAATAATTAATCACTACACAGCATAACAAGTATGATGATATATCAGTATAGATCAATATAGATATATCAGCATAACAACCCTTCGACTCCAGGATCCCACAACACCAATATAGATATATCAGTATAGATCAAATCTTAACTTGCATATATGATGATATCACAAGCTTTCTTTTGCTTAAATATGAGTACTAATAAAAAGCAAAAGACTCCAGATTAATTATAAATAATTAATAACTACACAGCATAACAAGTATGAAATTAATCTTGTTTTATTCATTAAATCCCTTATTCTTGAAAATGAGTAACCTATTAATATTCTGATTAATAAGTACTATTGACATTTGGGCATTTTAGTCTTATTTGATATCATCTCAAATCTCAATGGCATCCATTCAAAATTCTTGTGCATATTCAGAATCATAGAGTAGTGCTTATATTACTCAGATGTAGTATATACCAGTTCAATCTCTTTTACAATTTTCTAAACTAGTATACTAACAAAGACACCACATATTAGAATATATAATGGTTTGGATTTCTACTAAAATTTCTATGCATGCAATTTATCACTTTAACTTCTGTGTAGCGAATTGGGTATAGGCACACATTTTCTTGTACACCTTGCTCAATTCAGCAACACAACAACAAAAAGATCTTAGTTTATAAGTTGTCCCTTTTCATATATCCATAAGACATGTATATGCATAAGTTCTTATACAAATATATACACCCCTCTGCATCAAAATGCAGCACATATGTATATTAATTATACACAATACCCCTTCCTTTTATCAATTCATAGGGTAATTACTGTGAGAATATCCATACCAATGAAAAGCAAACATCATAACATGCATTCTGTTCATTTCTAAGTGTATTAATACAAATAGCAATGCAATTCATCAAGACGTGTTCACTTCACTAAGCATTTTGATAAAACTTATTATGAAAGCAACATGACATGACAAACCAGTTTACCACCATAAGTTATAACACTTCCATACAAAAGAAAGTCATTGCGCGAGGAAGATTACACCAGCACATATCAACTATGTGACATGCAATCAGCCTCACACAACACATATTGTAACTATACATCAACTGAATTCTGTCATTATTCACTTTTACAGCATACAAATCATTAATATGTACAATTACTTTCGGTTACAATCAATTCATAATGTAATAAAACCATACACTTTATTATTTACATAACTTAGCAATGTTTAAGTATCAAAACAGTCAAGTTTATATAAAATCTTTTTCGAGCAGACCCTCATACTTCTCATACCTTCTCTACAGCCTGCAAAACATCGGGATCTGCCTCATTATAAAATGAGACACCCCGTTACAAATAGAGTAAAAAGGTCAGACATTGATAGTCTGGTGTGAGAAGCTTACTCAATATGTGACCTTAAGTCTATTGTGTGTGTAAATCATACTGGTAATCTAATTCATGTGTACCCAAGTGTCACTGATATTAACTGTGCATATGCATACAGATATATATTTCAGAGGTTATTAGTTCAATACTTGTAGTAATCTGAATCATTCGAACTTAACAAATCATGATTCACAACATGAATTAACTCTAGTAAACATTTTACATTTATGTTTATATATATATATATATATCCTGCAAGCTTAATTTTGTATATTCCAGGATTCTTTCTTCCAAACTTTTAGCTTATAACATCATTCATACAAGCCTAACAGAAGCAGGAAACAACACATAACAACGAGTTCAACCATCAATCAGGCATGTATATATTTCAGTGATCAATCAATAACCCATTTCATCATATCAAGACCTTCCCTCAGCAACCCCCTTGCTATGTAATGGTCCTATGTCTAATAAACATTTTATTTACGAGCTTAATCTTAACCAGATCATAAAACCCAGGAAACTCAAGTTCCTTTTTAATAATTTATCACCTGGTCTCCTCTGCATATATGAATCACTGGGACACACTGCAATGATCTAATTCACATCATTACACGAAGATCTCAGGGCTTAAGCAAGCCGTGTGTCAAACTTGTAACTCAAGTACAAGTCATTCAGCAGCCTTCTTGACCAATATTCCTTAGTTTAAGTTACTAAGTATTTTTCCTTGCTTATCCTCTTTTATTTAATTCACCCCATACTCCGGAGATACTACAGCCCTCAGTAATGAATCAAATATCTTAAATAAGCTCATTCACTCATATTTTATTAAGGCAAACACCTTACAACAACATAGTAAGCTATATCAAACATAAACAGCCAAGTGTACAATTAAGGGTTAACAACCATTCAGTCAACAGTTAATAAAAACAAATAGATTTTATCACTTGTATATGTGTGTATGAGTCTATGGTAACTATTACTGACATGTGGCATTTTGGAGTATTATATTTTAAGTCGCTATGATTAAACTGGTACTGCAGCTCATAATCAAACAGTTTGGGGTTTTCAAGCATTATAGTGTATTGGTATGTACTGGGTTCATATCAAAGAAAAGGAATGAAACCCATACATCTATATTATTTACAATGGTTCTTAAATAGTCAGTCTTGAGTATTAAAACGTTTACATCTCCTAAATCAGAATGACTGGAGTTTGTATCAAAAACCAATATGGCACAATCAATCAATCCCTATAAAAACCCATAAAAGATGAAACAGAGATTTTTATCCCAATAACTAAGCTATATATATGCTTAATATAAAAACGTTGGCTGCCTTTCTAACAGGACTTAATGCCACGGGTTTGAGTGAGATTGCTCACCTAGTTCTCTTCGATCGATTACTATTCTTGATCCCTAAATTTCCCCATCGAGTTGTCGTTGCTGCCTTTTCCCCCCTCAATCCTTTTGAGTGTGAGAGAACAACCCCGATTTGATTTCCCCAGATCTTCCTCTTCGTCAAAGACTTCTTTCATTTTTGTGTATTTCATCTCGTTTTTCTTAATGAAGGAAAAGAAAATAAAAATGGATTTTTAGGGCCGGCTATATTCAGCTAAATCTTTAGGGTTCCGTTCTTACCCAATTCCTATTTCACCCCTAGGCAATGTTAGCCTATAATATTTCAGGCCAATTTGCATCTATACGCACGTTTTATTTTCCATTCAACCACACACATTTATATTCAATATGTTCAATTACTTCAATAAGCCTAGTTAATGTATGTATGAATTTTAGGGTTATTACTTATTACATATACCCCTCCTTTTAGGAATTGTGTCCCACAATTCGGTCGTTCTTAAGTATTTCGTTAAACGAATCAGCATCTCATCCGATTTGAACCTCCTTCCCAAGCCACTTCCCTGGCTCGTATTTTTTTTTTTCTAAAAAAAATAAAACTTCCAGGTTCCACAATCTTATTTTGTATTCAAATTCATTAGGCTTTATGCCATAAACTCAACATATACACATGTATATCAATGCAAACATTAGTTAAAACATATATATCAATACATTTCAGTTTCAGAGTGATACACATGTGCTTCAATCCACATTTCCATATATCTTAATTAATATAAGGTTCTATACTTATATTAAGTATCAACCCTTCATGTATAACCACATATATGCTTTTCAATATTATTTCTACTTATCCATTTATTTTCTAGCCCATCTTACTTTTAAAATTATAATTTATCAAGGACTTACTGGTTAGACATGGTTTTACTAATAATCCAATATACACAGCAGTTCTTATGCGTATAAATCTACATCATTTCTTTTTTTTCTTCTCCTTTAAAAAAAAATAAACACTGAACAAACTCAATTCAACACATATATATGTACTTAGTTCTTACAGTGGCAACATTCATTTGTGTCCAACAAAACAGACATTCTTAAACAACAAACAATTTGGGGTAAGCTACTCTGGGTTCTACTTATTTTATTTTTATATTGCCTTTACCTTTTTACTGCAACCATAAACATGTGTTCTAAAAACACAATAACCAAGTTATTCATATTCATGCATTTGTATTCAAAAGAAATATTCAGTCATTCAATTCTAAGAAAGCTTTTAAACATAAATTTCTCAAACTATATTTTAACGATTTTGACAATAATATTTCCTTTGTTTATATCCAACCCATGCACATAGTATAACAGCACTCTCTTGTTCAAATACTAGACTCATAAATATGCAGTGAAACATTTGTACGTACCTGCAGAGATATATATACATATATGACTACCTCATCTTAAAATGATTTATAAGCTTATAAAATATTTGTTGCATTTGTTTGTCATTCAAATACTTCCTGATAGTTGTTCCATTATCTCAATATGTAAACACAGCTATCAAAACCTTGGCATTCAGCATCAAATCATAAACCTAATTAACAGTTCATTTTTCTTACTACTAGATCAAACATGCATCATAATAGTTGGCTTTATTCTCTCAGACACACAATTATGAAGTGGTTTCAATACAAATGTTATTCTGTTATAAAGAGGTACAACCTCATTGTGCAAAGGTCTGGTATACATAAATTTCTTCTTACTCAAATACACCTATATATCTTCATTATAGTGTGCCTTACGAGTACTTCTAAATTCATCCTTAGATTATCAAACGTCATTCTTTAGATATGAAGTAACGTTGACTATTTAACATGATTTTCAAATCCTTCTGGTTCCAGGTTTTATTGGGAAAAAAAAAGATCAGTGAACTTATATCTAATATTTTGTTTTGCTTTTCCCTTGTACTAATATGCAAATAATTTTCCCTTCTTAAATATATCTTTCCTTTTTGCAATTTAGCCTGGTTTTATATCAAAAATCAAGGCAAAGCTAATATTCAGGTACATTTTTATATCAATAATAAAAATACTGTGTTCTCTGTTCAATTCAAATCACTTAGAATAATAAGTTATAATCGTATCCAGAATTCCAGGGCATGCTCATTATGTTTTTTTTTTTTTTGTACTCCAGGTAACCTTTAAGATCTCATTTTCATTTAGGCATAGATGTATAAATTGTACACTTTACTTGAAACCTTTTAAGTGTATATAAAACCAGTAGACTTATACTTTCTCCTTTTACAAAACATTAATATTTTGACTCAGGTTATTTAGTTTATAAAAGTATGGACATGTCAGCTTTTAATTGAATATAAATTTGAAGATACTTCCTTATATTCAAGCAAATTCACAACCTTAAAACCATGGCATGTCATTTACTCGTTTTAAGAAACTTTTCTTTATACTTGAATCTTTTTTTTTTCATTCAATTGTATATGGACTGCCAATTTCATTTTATCAAATCTTAAGTTTCCCCTATATACATTATTTATTATGTGTAAATCTGGGTATTTATACCCAAACAATCAAACCTCACAAGTTAACTATTTACCACTTTCCAACTCCATTAAAATTCCCATTCTAACACCCCTTCATATAGAACTATCAAGCAAATTCACAATTGCCTAATCAGTCTTTCTTATTTAAAATGTTATAGCATTTGATTTTACTGAAAGATATTGCTATGGCAATGTCATATGCCAGTCCTTTCAAATCATCCCTTAGCATGTATATAATTTAACATTCTATTAAATATATTTAAATTCCAAAATAAAATAAAAAAATTCTCTTTAAAATGCAATATCACACAAAACAAATCAACTTGCATTCATCAAAACAGAATCCATCTGTTTACAGTATTTCCCCAAAAACATTAAGTCAGCCAATGGTATTTTCCATGGATTTTATATATATTCCTAATATATATAAAGCTTGTAGCCTGTATACTAACATACATAGTCTCATTATCTCAAAAAAATGCTTTTTACATAAAAGGTTTTTTTTTTTTTTTTTTTGCAAGCATCCTACAGTACTTCCAGGAATTTGAAGCAAAAATAAATAAATAAATTCTTAGCAATAACCAAGGTGCTCCACACAAAAATTCAAGCAAACACATATGTAAATAAATCATTCAATGCTTTAGCAATTCTATTTTTCATACCAGAACAATAAAATATAAAAAAATCAGATATTCATATCAGTTAGTTAAGTTATTTCTCACTATCTAAGGAAATGGTTTTGCCATTTTCTTCTCCATATTCAACACTCTATAGCAGGTAATGCGTATATATTCACCATTATATATTTATTCCAAAAGCTAAACACTCTTATATCTCTTTCCATAAATCATGCCTTCCCTTAGTAAATTTTGTATACAACAGATAATTAGTAAGAATTTATCAAGTATTAAATCATGCATTCCATTAATCCAAGGTGTCTAGTACTGAATGCATATACTCCTATATCAAATAACTGTATATTTTAACTTGGATATTACTTCAACCTTCGAGGAGCTAGATAGTTTCATAAGGGATGTTTTTTTCCTTAAATAAACTGAATACAACAAACAAGCTTTAAGAATACAAGTTAACATTTTCAAACAAATTCAAGCATTCAATCTGGTTATCTCAATGACAATATGCACATGCCAGTTATTAACTTAAACAAGAATTTTACAACATATTTCAAAGTGCTACTTCCAACCAAGTAAACACACTCAGTCAAACAATAAAAGAAAAAGTCCATGCAAATTTTAAATCAATCATCTTCCAGTTACTACTTAAATTTAATTATTTTTAGCTGTGTATCTTATCAACACAGCTCTGATACCAAATGAAATGACCCCAAAAAAAATTCAAAAAAAATTCTTTCATTTATTAAATTATAAATCACAATTATTCTGGGTCCTCTTCTCAAGGGTTATCTTCTTCCAACCCTTCCACTCCAGGATCCCACAACACCAATATGGATATATCAGTATAGATCAAATCTTAACTTGCATATATGATGATATACAAGCTTTCTTTTGCTTAAATCAGAGTACTAATAAAAAGCAGAAGGCTCCAGATTAATTATAAATAATTAATCACTACACAGCATAACAAGTATGAAATTAATCTTGTTTTATTCATTAAATCTCTTATTCTTGAAAATGAGTAACCTATTAATATTCTGATTAATAAGTACTATTGACATTTGGGCATTTTAGTCTTATTTGAAATCATCTCAAATCTCAATGGCATCCATTCAAAATTCTTGTGCATATTTAGAATCATAGAGTAGTGCTTATATTACTCAGATGTAGTATATACCAGTTCAATTTCTTTTACAATTTTCTAAACTAGTATACTAACAAAGACACCACATATTAGAATATATAATGGTTTGGATTTCTACTAAAATTTCTATGCATGCAATTTATCACTTTAATTTCTGTGTAGCGAATTGGGCATAGGCACACATTTTCTTGTACACCCTGCTCAATTCAGCAACACAGCAACAAAAGGATCTTAGTTTATAAGTTGTCCCTTTTCATATATCCATAAGACATGTATATGCATAAGTTCTTATACAAATATATACACCCCTCTGCATCAGAAGGCAGCACATATGTATATTAATTATACACAATACCCCTTCCTTTTATCAATTCATGGGGTAATTACTGTGGGAATATCCATACCAGTGAAAAGCAAACATCATAACATGCATTCTGTTCATTTCTAAGTGTATTAATACAAATAGCAATGCAATTCATCAAGACGTGTTCACTTCACTAAGCATTTTGATAAAACTTATTATGAAAGCAACATGACATGAAAAAACAGTTTACCACCATAAGTTATAACACTTCCATACAAAAGAAAGTCATTGCGCGAGGAAGATTACACCAGCACATATCAACTATGTGACATGAAATCAGCCTCACACAACACATATTGTAACTATACATCAACTGAATTCTGTCATTATTCACTTTTATAGCATACAAATCATTAACATGTACAATTACTTTCGGTTACAATCAATTCATAATGTAATAAAACCATACACTTTATTATTTACATAACTTAGCAATGTTTAAGTATCAAAACAATCAAGTTTATATAAAATCTTTTTCGAGCAGACCCTCATACTTCTCATACCTTCTCTACAGCCTGCAAAACATCGGGATCTGCCTCATTATAAAATGAGACACCCCGTTACAAATAGAGTAAAAAGGTCAGACATTGATAGTCTGGTGTGAGAAGCTTACTCAATATGTGACCTTAAGTCTATTGTGTGTGTAAATCATACTGGTAATCTAATTCATGTGTACCCAAGTGTCACTGATATTAACTGTGCATATGCATATAGATATATATTTCAGAGGTTATTAGTTCAATACTTGTAGTAATCTGAATCATTCGAACTTAACAAATCATGATTCACAACATGAATTAACTCTAGTAAACATTTTACATTTATGTTTATATATATATATATATATATATATCCTGCAAGCTTAATTTTGTATATTCCAGGATTCTTTCTTCCAAACTTTTAGCTTATAACATCATTCATACAAGCCTAACAGAAGCAGGAAACAACACATAACAACGAGTTCAACCATCAATCAAGCATGTATATATTTCAGTGATCAATCAATAACCCATTTCATCATATCAAGACCTTCCCTCAGCAACCCCCTTGCTGTGTAATGGTCCTATGTCTAATAAACATTTTATTTACGAGCTTAATCTTAACCGGATCATAAAACCCAGGAAACTCAAGTTCCTTTTTAATAATTTATCACCTGGTCTCCTCTGCATATATGAATCACTGGGACACACTGCAATGATCTAATTCACATCATTACACGAAGATTTCAGGGCTTAAGCAAGCCGTGTGTCAAACTTGTAACTCAAATACAAGCCATTCAGCAGCCTTCTTGACCAATATTCCTTAGTTTAAGTTACTAAGTATTTTTCCTTGCTTATCCTCTTTTATTTAATTCACCCCATACTCCTGAGATACTACAGCCCTCAGTAATGAATCAAATATCTAATATAAGCTCATTCACTCATATTTTATTAAGGAAAACACCTTACAACAACATAGTAAGCTATATCAAACATAAACAGCCAAGTGTACAATTAAGGGTTAACAACCATTCAGTCAACAGTTAATAAAACAAATAGATTTTATCACTTGTATATGTGTATATGAGTCTATGGTAACTATTACTGACATGTGGCATTTTGGAGTATTATATTTTTAGTCACTATGATTAAACTGGTTTTAGAGATTAAATCCAGCTGAAGCATAGTTTCTAATATTGACAAAGAGTTCAGCACATAGGAACCCTATTGCACTCTTCATCACTTTAAACTTTAAGGCCTCAGCACCTATACATATGTATATTGCAGCCCATACTTTTCTTTTCATGAATTTTGGCCACCTATCAGTATTATTTACTGCAGCTCATAATCAAACAGTTTGGGGTTTTCAAGCATTATAGTGTATTGGTATGTACTGGGTTCATATCAAAGAAAAGGAATGAAACCCATACATCTATATTATTTATAATGGTTCTTAAATAGTCAGTCTTGAGTATTAAAACGTTTACATCTCCTAAATCAGAATGACTGGAGTTTATATCAAAAACCAATATGGCACAATCAATCAATCCCTATAAAAACCCATAAAAGATGAAACAGAGATTTTTAACCCAATAACTAAGCTATATATATGCTTAATATAAAAACGTTGGCTGCCTTTCTAACAGGACTTAATGCCACGAGTTTGAGTGAGATTGCTCACCTAGTTCTCTTCGATCGATTACTATTCCGGATCCCTAGATTTCCCCAACGAGTTGTCGTTGCCGCCTTTTCCCCCCTCAATCTTTCTGAGTGTGAGAGAACAACCCCGATTTGATTTCCCCAGATCTTCCTCTTCGTCAAAGACTTCTTTCATTTTTGTGTATTTCATCTCGTTTTTCTTAATGAAGGAAAAGAAAATAAAAATGGATTTTTAGGGCCGGCTATATTCAGCTAAATCTGTAGGGTTCCGTTCTTACCCAATTCCTATTTCACCCCTAGGCAATGTTAGCCTATAATATTTCAGGCCAATTTGCATCTATACGCACATGTGTTATTTTCCATTCAACCACACACATTTATATTCAATATGTTCAATTACTTCAATAAGCCTAGTTAATGTATGTATGAATTTTAGGGTTATTACTTATTACATATACCCCTCCTTTTAGGAATTGTGTCCCACAATTCGGTCGTACTTAAGTGTTTCGTTAAACAAATCAGCATCTCATCCGATTTTAACCTCCTTCCCAAGCCACTAACCTGGCTCGAATATTTTTTTTTTCTAAAAAAAATAAAACTTCCAGGTTCCACAATCTTATTTGGTATTCAAATTCATTAGGCATTATGCCATAAACTCAACATATACACATGTATATCAATGCAAACGTTAGTTAAAACATATATATCAATACATTTCAGTTTCAGAGTGATACACATGTGCTTCAATCCACATTTCCATATATCTTAATTAATATAAGGTTCTATACTTATATTAAGTATCAACCCTTCATGTATAACCACATATATGCTTTTCAATATTATTTCTACTTATCCATTTATTTTCTAGCCCATCTTACTTTTAAAATTATAATTTATCAAGGACTTACTAGTTAGACATGGTTTTACTAATAATCCAATATACATAGCATATTTATTCTTTACTTGATATTTCATGTTAATAAATCAGAATTAAACACAAGAATTAAACTAGGCGATTACCTCGGTAAATGTGGTTGCAGCTTTCACACACGTAGGGCTTCGTTTTGTCGCCTCTTCTATGGTGTTGGAAGCCACCTTTCCACCTACCTCCATAAAAAATGTTAGATCTGGGATTGCTTAAACCTCGAGAAAACCCTCAACACAATCGGTAAAAATGTTTGTTAAAACGAAAATGCTTGGAGACCCGATTCTTAATTTGTCAAAAATTGAGGGAAGAGACTGAATTTTCGGATGTCCCCACCATCAGCTTATATAGAATTACCATAATACCCCCGTGATATCCGCATTTTCCACTAATTCGCTGCTTTTACCCGGTTTTCCATCCGGGCACAATAGCATCGTCCTTGTTAAAATCGTGATTTTACTGCTTTTACGGTACAATTTGCAATAAAACCCTCGATATAATTGATAAAGGGGTATTTAGTTTGAAGGACAAATTTCAAAAAAAAATTAGATCAAAGGATAACTAAGTTTTATAATTAAATTAAGGGCAAAGGCCAAATTTTATTATGTGACATAAAATTCACTTTAACTTTCATTATTAACGAATTAATTTATAAAATAAAAAACAATCCTCAAAAATGAAAAAAAAATGTTTTAAAATTATTTTAGTCAATTTATGTTATTATAAACATATAAAAATAATCAGTTCGGAAAGCTAAATGAATATAGCTTTATAACTTAGAAATATAGCTTTATATTGTATAATTCAAATACAGAATTAAGTCATTTTAAAGCTAATCTCATTTACACCATAAAAAAGCTATATGCATTTAGCTTTCCGTCCAGAATTTTCTGATATTGCTTGTTCTTCCATATTTACAACAAAAAACGTTTCATAATTAATTTTTATTATTTTTTAATCTTACAATCACAGAAAAATGTTTTTATATTAATTTTTATTATTTGTGAAATGCCAACACATGTCCTTAGTTTAAAATATTTGGACTTTTCCAGTTAAAACATGAAAGTAGTCCTTAATTTACATAGCAAAAGTCGATTGTCCTTTGATCTAATTTTTTCCTAAAATGTGTCCTTAAAACAAATATCCACATTGATAAAACCCTCGATATAATTTGCAATAAAACCCTCGATGTAATTGGTAAAAATGTTTGTTAAAAATGGTTTAGGTACAGTTAAATTCACGATTTTACTGCTTCTTCTTCAAAGTAATCATCTTTTCTAGTTTCTATAATCTACTTCATTTTGTCGGAGCTCGGCTTGCTGGCACTGTTTACGGGGTTGGTCCGTTTTATCCTGAAAAACAAATTACTATCACGTTGATTGTTGTTATTGTCTATTTGCTCTATTAAAATTTTAGGTTTTTTTCAAACACTAAAGTGAAGTTTTTAATTACGTGATTTAAAATTTTAGACTAACACTGATGTATAAAAAAAAATTATTCATAGGCAAATTGTTATTTAATCATGGATGGAAAAGAAGAATTTTCGGTGAGTTCAAAATTATTTTTGTTAAAAAATTCCTCATACTTAATTTGTACTAAATTGTAAAACTCTAAATCTAATTTATTCTTCTTAAAAGTAAACCTAGGATCTCATCATGTTTTCATTATTCTTCTTTTTTTTCTAAATTGTAAAACTCTAAATCTAATTTATTTTTACATTTTTTTCCTTCTTTTTTTTTTACTTACATATTTAGTATAGTTTTCTTTAAAATTTCTTTAACATATTTTCATCTGATAAAAGTGAACTTACACTAGGTTTATTAGATATATCCTGTCATCTGGTTTAAGCTATGTTATTCCCAACTTAATTCAATTCCTTAGATTTTTGTATTTATTTTATTATGTGAACTAACGACTAGCTGACTTATCATATTTGTTTTAGCATGTTTACACATAAAATATTTCTTATTTTAAAATTGCAGGATGTATATTTTGGTCTTAGTTCGAGCACATTAGTGAATGTTGGTCATTTATTCCAAACAGATGAGGCATTTCTATAACGACCAGCGAAGTTCCGATCCTGATTATCGATACTGATATATATTCTGTATCACATATCGACTAATTAAACACCGGAAATTAACAGATCGTTAATATAAAGAAGTTATAGGGTGAGAAGTAGAAAGATGGAAAGTTAGAATAGAAGAAAAGCAAAAACACAACATAATCAGAGTATCACGAATCTCACAGCGGAACTGAATAAAATATATCATATAACAATACTTGAAATACAAAACTGGTATTTGTACTTACATACATCATTAGAGTACAACTCATATACAACACAGCGGAAATAAAATCTATGTATCTAATGTTGAAGCCTCCTGCTCCAAGCTCCTTCAAGTGAATCTGTAAAATCCTGAAACCACTTGATTGCCCATACAAATTTGGGCACCCAAGAGTTTAAAGAAAACATAGGAAAATAAACTCTGGGTCAGTCATGAGACTGGTGTGAGTAAACAATTTTAAAATAGCTTGATTTAAAGTTCAAAAATCCTTTTGAAATTAAAGATAATCGTAAGACCGATCCACAAATAAATACGGATGGTTTTTACCTTACGATAACCCAAAACATTTTTGAAATCATATATAATTCTGATATTATAATAGTGTCTAAATACAAGTAAATATCAATCTAGCGGAACGCTTGCATCTCACGCTCCACATATATAGTATACAATCAAAACCGCGGGCGCTTATTGGAGATTGGATTCTGACTATGACAAGGTATGGAACCACCTGCCGATAGTGTATCTCTATAGGGGAATACACTGGGTTCAACAAGAACGTCTTGCACCCCGACCCACACATGACCGACCACTTTGTTTCGGCATGTATATATTATCAATGCTTCAATTATTAACTCATATGATACTTTATTAACACTATAATCATTATTTGCAGGTCCCTTTGATTGATAATTGTCCTATTCTAGAAATTTATGGATTTTGGTTCACATTTCGTGAAGATTCTGTACAAGGATGGGATGCTTCTCTAAAGTCCAAGATTTAGAATTGGAAATTAATACGTGGCTAGCTAAATGATAATATGTAATGCAGTCAAATATATGTAATACATTTGATAATTATTAAAGATTTTATTGTGTGTTTAATATTAAATGTTCTTGTCGTGCGTTTAATATATGCAATTTATTTTATAATTTTAAATTAAGGCATGTTTTTTTATTGTTGATTAATTAATCAGTATCTCGAAATATATAATTTTTTAACTTACTTTTTTAATAACATGATATATATATAGTTTGAATTTTAAAATATAAGTGTGACGGCCGGCCCCGAACCAGCCGACATTTCCCCGAAATGCGCTGTACTAATGCCTGACTAGCACAGGACGGTCGTCAAAAGAAAGGGTTTTAAAACTATGAATCATCAAGAACCTGTAGTATATCTCACAGCGCATGGAATAAAATATAATAATAGCATAACTTGATATAAAACAGACGAGACAGTGCATAAGATGAAAACTAAATCATATCCATCAGAGTAGCAGAATCCAAAATACAGCTTATGATCCAAACCATTATTACAACTTCAAAATATTGTCTCTAAAAAGAAATAAAGAGGTACACTACTAATGCCCAAAGCAGTGACCAGCAACAACACAGGGAGAATATATATATAGTACGTGGAAGCATCCTGCTCGTCTCCGGACAGCTACTCGTGCATAACCACCTAACCTATCTCTAGTCTGCTCGTTTAGGAGCACCCAGAGTAATAAGCGGAAATATAAAACTCTGGGTCAGACGAAAGTCTGGTGTGAGCGATAGCAAATCTATACCACTACGTAAAACAATAACAGGTATAAGTAATCATACCTGACTTGGACCTGCAACCAAAGAGTGAGCACAACAAGATGTACAGTACTCTAGGGTAACACTAGCATATAGTGTAAAATGACGACTTTGCCCTTTGGAGCCTTGACGACCCCACTGCACTAGTTCATAATCAATAACCTTTTCTATGACCACTTTGCCCTCTTTGAGTCATGACGACTCCACCGCACTGGTCCTTAGCCATGCTGCTACGATCACTTTGCCCTTTGGAGTCATGACAACCCCACTGCACTGATCCATAGCCAATAATTCGTCTCTTGGTGGTGAACCAAATTATAGGTATCGATAACCTCTTTGCACACGTCCCGCAACAAAGCCCAACTCATGAAGTCAACTCGTTGGTTCCCATCTGGATCCTGAGTAATAAATTCTCATTTGGATTTTCTTTGCATCTCGGGTTTTGGTCGAATTGGTGTTCGGTCCTCCGGTTCGATTTGGTTCTCCCCTTCCTGCTCGGTTCGGTTCAAATGATCCTCTGCTCGGTTCAGTTCGTATGCTTCGGTTCGGTTGAAATGCTTCGGTCTCAGTTCGTCGCTCTTTGTTCTGCTCGGTGCTCAAACTTTTCATTCGGCTCGGTCCTTCACCTCTTGTTTTCGGTTCGGTTCGCAATCTCCAGCTCCCATTCGATCCGATCCCACCTGTTTCACTCCAATTCGATCCGGGCCTTCCTTGTTGCCCTATTGCATTCATACGCTTCTGCCTTCAGTCCGGTTCGGTGCTTTGGTTCGGTTCTCCATCCGATTTGATCCCCCTTATCCGATCCGAACCAGATCCCTGCAGAATTTCCAACAAGCTATTTTTTGCCAAACGACGGCGTTTTCAACCATTCTAACTTTACTAAACAATCATAAAGCATCCCAAGCAGTAGTAATAACATGTATAATCAATCAAAAATATTAAAACATCAATCACATGTGTTACTTAGGATCAAACATACCCAAATCCATGGTTTTCCCCTTAATCCCCTAAATTTCGGGATTCGAAAACTTAATCCAAATTAACCCAATTTTATATCAGTGACATAAAATAACATTTTAGAATTTATGCATATTTTTCTGAGTTATAATTTCGCTAATTATCACTAATCACCCCTAATAACTGTAATTAGTGTATAAAGTTGCAAACCACTCACCTTAGCCACAAATAAATTATAGATTTGAAAACTCCACTGATTTGGCACGGATTCCTTTGTATTTCAGCAGCTCTATCTCGATTTTGATGCTAATTCGTCTTAATTTGATATAGACTTGCTTAATTAGTGATTAGAAAGTGATTAGAGATGGATTTAGAAGATGGAGGCCATTGCTAGGGTTAGAATACGGTAAGTGGCGGCTGGAAAAATAAAAAGGAATCATTCTTTAACTCTTTTCAGCCCTATTATAACTCTAATCCCGAAATGGGTTGTGGGCCTAGCTGCTAATCACCCTATTAAGCCCGATTAAGCTGTTTTTCCATCTTCAAATCTTATTTCAGACATATCTCCCAAACGGTAAGTCCGTTTGATTAATGTGACCACTCTACGGAATGAGAAACCATCATCTGAATCCAAAGGAAGTGGTTTTAGGTCAAAACTCCTTACCAATCAAAAGTTATAGATAAAACAAGATTCTACAGGGACAAAACGGTCATTTTAAAATCATGCAAAAATCGTGAATATGGGAAATGACCCCAATAGTCGTTTCCTAAAGTTACACGACCATATGACTTCGTACGAAAATAAAATAAATATTCTATGATCCTCTGATACGTAGAATGCAGGTAGTTACAATAAAAATTTATTTTTAAAATACTAAAATAAGTACTGTATCTTATAATGACTCATAATTGTATTAATCAATTTAAAAATAAAAATTATTAATAACATGATATATATAGTTTGAATTTTAAAATATATAAATTTATTTTAAATTATTAAAGCAAGTACAACATCTTATAATTACTCATAAATGAATTTTTTTTGAATAAAAAGTATTAATAACATGATATATATAATTTAAATTTACAATTACTCCAAAATGAATTGTTATTTTTAAAATAAATCGTATTTTTATTTTAAAAAATATGCTATGGTTTTTCATAATGGAAATTTGAAATTTGAAATACATTTAGTGAGATGTAGCAACTGTGAAAAATTCATCGGAAAATTTGAATGTTTGTCGGTCGCGCAATTTTCAATGCAAAGCTGCGCATAATAGTTCAAATTTTAGCGATTTTAAAATCTCTCCGAAACTAGTTTAGACAAACAGGAAAAATATTTTATTCGATGTCATGAATTCAACGGCGAAGTTCGTTTCGCGCGAATCGGACGTTTTGATCTTCGTTTAATTGTTTTTCTATCCAAATTTTACGTTTAAAAGGAGTCTGTAACACGTTTTTGATCGGAGCATCCTGACACTGCAAACTATATACTGTTGTGTCCATCTTTACGCGTTGATTTCCGAAATATATTCATTTGTCAATTTCGATGTTCGGTTTGTGCAGAAATTGTGAAAAGACTTGCACAGTTCATTTTTAAAATAAAGCCATTTGAGTTCGATGTGTCCCTATTTGGGTCTTACATACTTTTCTAGTCATTTTGGGTTTGCAAAATCCGTCATTTTATTTCACTAAACCATCCATATATTTTTTATTTTTCAAAATATTAGCGTGGACACATTGCAACTTTCAGTACCATGCAAATGTTACCTTTTATGTTTCCAGTACGATATTTCTAATTTTTTTTTCAAAGCCTTGTTCCCTTTAGTATGTTATTTCTAATTTTTCCAGTACGCTATTTCTAATTTTTCCAGTACGCTATTTCTAACTTTCAATACCATGCAAATGCTGAGTATTACTTGGAGACAAATGTACTTTCTTTGTATTCGGTGTACACGCGTATTAGTTTACTAGAGGATCAGTGTACCCATGCATATAATCAGACTTACATTTAGCATTTATTAGGTTTCCTTCATTTAATACGTACAAAGAGCAGTACAGTAATCTTTGCAAACTGTATTGAGTAATTTGATTTGCATTTAGCAAGATAGTTTGCTTAATGATTCTATTCATCTTCCATTTCTTATTACATCTTTTATCTGTTCAAATTGACATGGATGGTGGAAGCAGTGAATCAACGACATTCTCTACCGATAACGTACAGTGAGATCAGGTAAGTTCTTTCATGGCTATACTTATACTAGGAATTAGAATAATCATGGTGCTATTGCAACTTGGAATTGCTTAAAACCTAGTTCACTATGTACTAGAAAGTGAGGAAAACATTACTTAGTATTTTTTTTAGATTGCATTGGTGGCCGAGGAAGATGAAGAAATGGTTATGGATTATAGTAATGAGTTCACAACTTATGATGTATGTACTTTGTTTTAGTATTACGTGAATCAACTCATTTTCTAATTTTAATTTTTTTTATCATATGAAGGTGTTTCCAAATAGATACAAAATGAAAGATTAGATTGATTCTACGGCCAAAAGGAACGCAATGGTAGTAGAAATTTTGAAATCCGATATTAATAGTGAATCATATTTGGATGTGAGCAAAGTGGAGCATACCAGGAGTACAAAAGTAAGAAATCAAGCAATATTAGAACTACTGGTACAAAAAAGTGCAGTTATCCATTTCGTTTGAAAGGTGTTAAACTTTCTAGTTCATATGATTGGAGGTTAGAAGTATTATATGGTGTTCATAACCATTCTACACTTTATAATTCTGAAGGCCACTCTTTTCTAGGTAGGCTAACGGAAGACGAAAAAAAATTATCCATTGAAATGTACAAAAATTTGGTGAAGCCAAAGGCCATTTTGCACACCTTGAAACAAAATGATCCATAAAATAGTACAACAATCAAAACCGTTTATAATGTCCTTTTTAGGCATAAAAAGGTGGATAGAGCAGGTCGTTCTCAAATAAAATATCTTTTAAGCAAGCTAAAGGGAAAAAAATTACTTCGAATGGCATCGTAATACCTTAGATGGGAGTGACATAATTACGGATATATTTTGGGCTTATCCTACGATCATTGATTTGTTAAAAACATTTCCACATCTTCTTGTCGTGGATTGTACTTACAAAACAAACAAATATAGAATGCCGTTGTTGGAGATTGTTATGTCACGTCAACTAATCAAACTTTCTGTGTTGCTATTGCATATCTTGTATCTGAACGTGAAAATTACTACCTATGGGCCTTAAATCGTCTTCAGTCGGTAATGATTGATTGTGACATAGAAATGGAAAATGTAATTGTCAAAGATAGAGATTTGCAAATGCTGAGACTTGAAATTTGCACTGAAAGTAGTGGATTAAGCTTCCATTCAAATAGTACATGTTGCCCATGGATTAAGCTTCCATTCAGTGTACTATTTGGTTAGATAAATTATGCCCATGGATTAAGCATAATTTCAAGTCTCAGCATTTGAAAGTTGCATACCGTTTGCTTGAGGCGTGGGTTTGCCCATGGATTTGCAAATCAAAATACACAAATCTGTACCAACAACAAGAATTCGATCTTACCATGACGTCTTTTGGATCTATTTTCCCCCTCTTTTTGTTTTCCTTTTCCCATCTTCTTGCTACTCGCCTTTTTTGTGTCAAAATCGCTTTTTTTTGTTTTGAAATTTATGCATCTGAAATGGGGTGGGTGAGCCGATGATGTATTGGATGTAACGTCCTAGAAATTTCGTCAACTGGAATATGGAATTAATTAAAGATTTAACTATTTATAATCAATTTTATATTGATAATTGAGTTAAAATCGAATATATGGTTTGGGGTATGAATTGAATTCAATATTTAACTCAGACTGGTTGATTGAGAATCAATTATTTGTTGTTGAATATTTGAATTGAATTTGGTTGAATATTTGAATTGGATTTGAAATTCGACTGAAAAATATAACCATTGAATTTAAAAATAAACGTTATTTAACGTTAAACAATTTGGGATTTTATTTGTTGAAATATATGGAATTTGGCTTGAATATGTGTGCTTTTGTATATACATAGAAATTGAAATTTTAACGTTTCAAATTTGGAATCAAACAAAGTCGTTGTGTGAAACAAACAGTGAACCGTGAAATAATTTAAAATTTAAAATAACGTCGTATATAACCAGAGTCAGACTACAACTAAATTAAATTTTATGGATTCAGAACGTGGAGATGAAGAAGTATGTATAATTTTCGTTGCATTTGGAAATGGTATTGATAGTATAAATTTTGAGCGTTAAAATATAATTCGCGCTAAAGTTAAAATTAAACCCCGTTATCACCTACCTTAAAAATCACCTCCCTCGGTTAATTTCTTCGCCGTCCTATGTTCTGAAATCTCGCAGACCTAAAGCCTATTGACATTACTTTATTCTTATCCTCCTTTTATGCCTTTATAAATCATGCTATCCCCTCACTTCGTCAATGTTTTTCCTCAAAATTTCTTCAGCAAAACAAAAAAAAATCATTTCTTCCCTTCTAAATTTCAATGGCCGATGCAAATCGCTCCTCTCCCCAAAATCAATTCTTGTCCCAAAATCTATTTCCACCCAAATCAACGGTTACCACTTCCAATCAAAGCTGCTTCCTTACCCGAAGCCCTAAATTGTCACCGCTCCTCCAAATTAGAAGGTCGCTGCACCGGAAATCTAAAGCACACATCTACTTGCCAGTGCATCATTTTTTTAAAGGTGAGTGTTAATTCACTCACGATTGTCTTGATTTCAAGTGATTTAACTTCAACTCGTACTAAATATGATAGTTGTACTTTGTGGTTGTTGATGCCGTGATATTGGCGGCCTTATGTTGCCGCTGTGAACAAGATACATGCTTGTTTTACTGAAAACCTGCGGCTATTCCTTGCTGAAATACATACTCTTAAACTGTATGAACTGCCATGAATGGTTGGACTAAAAGTTTTTTGCATTAGTATTTGGTCTCGAGAATTTTATCTGGCTGTCTTGTTTTTAATTGTATCATAACCCATGCTGTTGAACTTATAGTTGTACTGGTGAATGAATACATTCTTTATCTGTCATTCTACCAAAGAACCTGCACTAATGAGGCAAATGTCCTCCTTAATATATTTTGTATTGTTAAAATTTAACTGATCCTATGGAAATTAACTTAGTCGATAATGTTTGAAACTTGTGACTTAACGTATAATTACAGTAGGTCTACCCAGGAATAACTTAAGTTCACATAGACATGTTCTTTAAAAATGACGGTTGTGTTAACATAATTGCATATGCAGATTTGTATATATCCACCATGTTGTCTCATTTGGTAAAATTATAAACCTGGGATATATCATGGGCGGGTGGAACTTGAGATATACATGTATGTACACTATGATGTTATGATCTGAATTCTGAAAACAGACTTGAGATATATAAGTATACTTATGTGACCTGGAAAACACTTTAGTGGGAGACCATATTTTGTTTATGGGATACACACACACACACATATGGGACTAGGAACCCTTGCTGAAGTGAGAAATAATTGACCCCCATTTATATGTCAATTGCATGTATGTATTATAGGCATTCACATGTGATAGATTCATTATTTTATGCCAATTAGATACATACATAAATCTTTGAGTATGCACAGGTATACATAATTATCAGTCCCCTTTGAGTGATACTTGGTTCGTGTCATATCATATTTGTTCATCAAATCTATCCCCAGCATAAATAACAGAATGACTTGTTCACTGTTGAGTTTAAAAGTATGAGTAGTATATAATTTTTGGAAGTATTAGTTTCAGTTAGTTACAAACTGTTAATGACAATCACCTTGTTTAGAATAGTAAGTTCATATTTGCACATTAAAAAGAATAGTAAGGCTTTAGAGTTGCTTCTTTAGAGAATATAAATTGTACCCTTAGTGCAGATGACTGGTTTGATCAATTTTACTTTTATTTTTTACAGGCTGTCAACACAGTCTTGTTTTTTTTCTTTACCTTTTAAAGTATGTTAATGGCCTTGATGAATTTAGTTAATACACTTGTTGGACCCTTGGATTGTTATAGCATATGTTATATGTTGTGTGCGCCTTTCTGTTAATCATATGTTTTAGTGAGGGACTGATTGTGGGATGGCTACTGATTCTTAAACTGACCTGTAGCACAACGGAAAGTGTGTCTTTAATGTTGCCTTGCGTAATCTATGAAGCTGCTATTGCACGGCATTATACCGACCATGGATTTTGAAAATTAGCATGTACTTGAAGTTAGATGGCACTTAACTTTTGCTGTGAAATTCAATGTGTGCGTTTAATATGTCTTGACTGAAGTATGTGTGTGTGTGTGTGTGTGTATATATATACATACATACATACATATGTGTATATATATATATATAAATGGCTGTAACCATGCATTGATACTGCCAATTTATGTCAGGGTTCACATTATTTTTGGGTATTCAAATTTTGTATACTAAACCACATAGGCGTTCAAAATCTGAAATTTCGGCATGTGTTCATGTCATAATATTCCCTTTATTTATTTATTAATCTAGGCCCTCACAAATTTGGACATGAACGATTGTCGGGAAAAATTCATTTGTGCATTATATGACCTGTCACTCATATGTATTGCATTGGTGTTATCTATGCATTAACCCCTCCCTGCGCATGTGTTACCTGAATGTCTAGCTTTTACAGATGCCATACTTGCTCTAGTTATTTGTTATAAAATGGGTATGAACATATGCCATACTTGCTCTAGTCATTTGATATGTAATTGATATGAACAGGCACCACACTTAAGCTCGTCATTTAAACTGAGCTGATACGGATAGATACTAAAAAAAATTCATCTTGTGTATACTTCGAAAATTAGGACTTATTATCATATTTCAGTTTATATTGAAATTATTTCACTTGAACTATGATTTAATCATGACTCGAGTGTTTTATGTTTTTGCTTGAAACTCTCGGGTCAGACCCTGAG
This sequence comes from Allium sativum, assembly GCA_030737875.1. Lineage (NCBI taxonomy): Eukaryota > Viridiplantae > Streptophyta > Magnoliopsida > Asparagales > Amaryllidaceae > Allium > Allium sativum. Next base: position 163,983,737 of record CM060926.1, read on the forward strand.
CATTATAGATTTAAAGATTACAGCTTAAGATTCGAAGATTGGCGAAGCTAGGGATTCCAAAGGCAGCGCACTCTGAAGAATCAATTCAGTAAAGATTTTTCCTAGTTTCTAAATTGTATTTTTCTTACATTCGGTTGTATATAAATATGCTGTATTCAAAATTCTGACTAATAAAGAAAAAAATATTTCGTTGTTCAATACTGTGTAATTTATTTATTCTGTATTTTTGTGTTGATTCTATCTTTACACTCTGTAAGCTAAATAACGATTCGTCGATTTGAACATTTTAAATTGGTTTAATTACCAATTTAAAGCAGTCAAAAAAAGACGGGATGTTACAAGTGGTATAAGAGCTTTGGTTTATTCAAAGCTTAGGTTATTGAGTTTAAAAACGGATCTTGAAAATGTTACGAAAAATAAAATTTTAAAGTACAAAAAATTTTAAAATATATTTTAAAGGAAAAATTATTTTGAAATCAGTATTTTGAATTTTGAAACTAATATAGCGGAAAAAAAAGAAAAAAAAATTGAGATCCAATTTTTGTTCGAAATCCCCAGTCTTCGGATCCAGGCTTGTAAGAGCTAATCTTCGATAAGGTCCCCCTTAGATTTGAATCTCGAGTCCCTCGTCGAATGGAATTTAAGGAAGATAAGTATAAGAGAATTGACGAATAATTTTATGTGATTGTGTGTTTTAGTAATCAAGGATAATTGAAATTTATTGAAATTTAGATTGGAGAAGGATATTTAGAATCGTTTCAAAAATGAAACGATGTATTTTGTTTTGATATTTGGAATATAAATTAATGAAAATAAAATAGAAAATGGTAATAATCGGAATTCGTTTGTGTCAAATTGGATTACTAAATTATTTAGATTATACAGGACGTGGCAAGATAAATTATAATTGGTTTTGAACCAGTAATGGATGATCGAATATATGAATTCGATAGTAAGTTATAATCTGTTTGATTAATTAACACGAAGTGAAGTGTTAACGAGAATTTTAAATGAAGCTATATATTTAAGTGAAGATAGTGAAGAGATCTGAATTTATATTTAAATGAAATCAAACTAATTTGATGTGACAAGTTCAGATTTCGATAAAAGGAATAATATTTACTTTTTAGAAGCCAATACCATTTGAATGCGAATATATTGCGAACGAAATTGGAAATAGCAGAAATGGAGTTGACCAGTACAGTGAAATTATTCAGAAGTTCAGAATATATTAAAAAAAAGGAGATTTTCCGAAGTTCGAAATGTATTATCGAATAAGAGATTATTTGGGAAAAGGTTATTTATGGAAGTCAACTAGGTCTAATTTCAGGAAAGTACCGTTTGCTTTCCATTTTAATTTAAAATTTAAATTATTAATTAATTATTCATGTATTCATATAAATGAATAAATTATAATATAAATTTAGTATTTCGAAGGCGTGATTATTGTTATAATCAACGGTTTTGTAAAAGAAATAAATTTTTAGTTTGAATTCGAAAGTTACGATAATGAGTGTTTTTATTTCAAAGATGTGAATTTTATCCGTTTCAAAGTTAATAATGTTGTTCAATTAAGGTATGAGAGGTAAATATAACCCCAACTTGATTGACTTCATTGTTGACTAAGAAATGGTTAAGGTTCGATAGCAAGAGTGGTTAAGTGAAGTAAGTAAATGCGTGTTAGTAGTTAAAGTGAAAATGGCAGTGTTATATTTAATATCTATTTTAATTCAAATAATGAATTTAGAAATGTTTCACTCATGAGAACAAAGTGTATTTTCTATAGAAAGTAAAGATTTGTGAATACTTGAAAATGTTTTCCAATGGTGATAGGAGATTTCTAGATTTATAAAAATTAAAATTAAATATGATAACTAGAAATGTTAAAAAAAAGGAAAAAAATATATTATTAAGAAATGGAGTTAAGGAATTTAGAAACTGATTGGAGATTAGTTAAGTTGAATAATTTCTTGAGTGTTGATCTGATGTTGGTTTCGGCCTTCGAGATTGATACTTAGGGAGTTGTTCACTTGCTAATTTACAGTCGAAGGATGGGAACGTGGAAGAGTAATAATGCGTGGATGAGAAATTCGTTATAAGAATGGAAAATTTTGGAATTTTGAGAATATAAAGATGCGAATTAAGGGATGAACTTAATAATTGGAGATTTGGAAGAAAATTTGGTTTATAATCAATAGATTCATAAATCTGAGTTTGAAGGGTTATCAATATCTGAAGTGATTATGAGATCAAAGTTTAAATTTTGAGATTTGAATGAAAATTTGAGGATATTCGAATTTGGATATCAAATATAGAAGTTTTCAAAACTTATATGGAAAAATATATATGAGAATACAGAGAATTCGAAAAAAAATTGAAGATAATTTGATTTGAGATGTTATGGCTGGAAATATGATTTGGAAATAAAATCATAAGTATGATTTAGAAGGAATATGAAATGAAGTATTTACATGTACAGAGTATTATATGTTTTCAAGTCAAGATAAGGGAAGTACCATCCTTCTCCTTTGAATTTCGAGCTTAGTTGAGATGTGCTGCTGGTGGTAGTAGGTTGTCCGGACGTAAAACTCATGAGTTGTCATCGTTCTTGGAAGAACATGAACGTGTAGCGTAATTCACAGGGCTGTAGATGGCCTACGGCGGACGAGTGTTTCTTGGGAGAACCAAGCGTAACCATTGTGTCTGTTGCGATCTACAGTCGTGATAAGGGCGCAATCCGCAAAGCTGTGAAAGCTTATGGGTATGGATGTTTCTTGAGGGAATCAGGCGCAACCATTGTGTACCTGCGGTCCCCATGGCATATCTGCAAGTGTAAGAGACATAACCACTAGAGTTACTAAGGGTAGAATGAAGCCATGCGATGTATGAGATATATTAGTGATTGTGAGCCACCCGGTTGATGCAGCACTATGTCTTTGTGACTAGATTCGTCTTCATGACATGAATTGTCCTTGTTACTTGATTGATCCTTATGTCTTGAATTATTTTTCATAATTTCACGATTTGTTTTCGTGACCCTGAGATAGAGCAGCGAACGCTCAGTGACCTCAGATTTTCTTTTGATTCTTGAATATCTTTCGTTGATCTGTCCATGAAAAAAATTCACAGGGAAGTGATTTCCTACGGATACGGATGTTTTCTGGGGGATCCAGAAGAAACCATTGTGTACCTGCGATTCATGAGCAATCAACATATCAATATCACATTGGTACTTTCCGTATCTGTTTTTAAAAGAGAATTTTTGAAATATTTTCCACTGGGAGTTGAAGCAAGGATATTTAGTGCTTGGAGGTTTTAGTCGTACGCCTGGCCAGCGTATGCCTAACATATGTGAGAAGGACAATAGACTTGTTAAACTTCGAGTTATAATGTATTTTTAAATAAATAATTTGAAACTAAAATATACCTAACTAGATAAGTTAAATAAGGAAATTTCGGAATAGTTATACAAATATTTTCTGACAAAAATTAAAATGATTTCGGATTTTGAAAATTTTCAAGTCGAAAATTTGTAACTTAAAGAGAAGATGGTAGTTACACTCTTCAATGAATGATGGAAAAGATTAATTGGATTGAATGTAAGGAGATTGGGTCGAGGGTTGCTAAGCCTAAACCTATTACAGTTGTAATGATGGATAAGTAACATTGACAGATGATGTTTATAATGAAATTTGGAATAGTTTGAAATGTATAAATCCAACTTATGCAGAAATTGGAATTTTAAAAATAAGTTGGTTTTAATAAGAAAATATATGATTTTGAATCTCTTAGAAGATTGGATAGAATGAGAAATTCGGGAATATCTCAAAATAATTTTAGATAGAAGTTGGATTGAGAAAATTTGAGTACAACTCAAAGCGCGTGGAAATGAAACCGATTGGGAAAAAAATTGTGTTTGATCAAAATTGATCTCTAACTATAAGAAAGGAAATATGATTTCCCGAGTTATTTGAATATAATGGATAAATAAAGAAGGTCGATAGCTTAAATATCAATATTTAAAATTAGTTGTGGAAAAATTTCACACAAAATGAAAATTAAAGTATATAGTGGTGCACTAATAATCTCTCCTTTTCGAGGACGAAAAGTTTTAAAGGAGGCGAGATTGTAACGTCCCAGAAATTTCGTCAGTTGGAATATGGAATTAATTAAAGATTTAACTATTTATAATCAATTTTGCATTGATACTTGAGTTAAAATCGAATATATGGTTTGGGGTATGAATTGAATTCAATATTTAACTCAGAATGGTTGATTGAGAATTAAATATTTGTTGTTGAATATTTGAATTGAATTTGGTTGAATATTTGAATTGGATTTTAAATTCGACTGAAAAATATAAATGGTTGAATTTAAAAATAAACGTTATTTAACGTTAAACAGATTGGGATTTTATTTGTTGAAATATATTGAATTTGGCTTGAGTATGTTTGCATTTGTATATACATAGAAATTGAAATTTTAACGTTTCAAATTTGTAATCAAACAGAGTCGTCGTGTGAAACAAACAGTGAACCGTTTTAAAATTTAAAATAATGTCGTATATAACCAGAGTCAGACTACAACTTGATTAAATTTTATGGATTCAGAACGTGGAGATGAAGAAGTATGTATAATTTTCGTTGCATTTGGAAATGGTATTGATAGTATAAATTTTGAGCGTTAAAATATAATTCGCTCTAAAGTTAAAATTAAACCCCGTTATCACCTACCTTAAAAATCACCTACCTCGGTTAATTTCTTCGTCGTCCTATGTTCTGAAATCTCGCAGACCTAAAGCCTATTGACATTACTTCGTTCTTATCCCCCTTTTCTGCCTTTATAAATCACGCTATCCCCCTTACTTCATCAATGTTTTTCCTCAAAATTTCTTCAGCAAAACAAAAAAAAACATTTCTTCCCTTTAAATTTCAATGGCCGATGCAAATCGCTCCTCTCCCCAAAATCAATTCTTGTCCAAAAATTTATTTCCCCCCAAATCAACGGTTACCACTTCCAATCGAAGCTGCTTCCTTACCTGAAGCCCTAAATTGTCACTGCTCTTCCAAATTAGAAGGTCGTTGCACCGGAAATCTAAAGCACACATCTACTTGCCAGTGCATCATTTTTTTAAAGGTGAGTGTTAATTCACTCACGATTATTTTGATTTCAAGTGATTTAACTTCAACTCGTACTGAATATGATAGTTATACTTTGTGGTTGTTGATGCCGTGATATTGGCGGCCTTATGTTGCTGCTTTGAACTAGATACATGCTTGTTTTACTGAAAACCTGTGGCTATTCCTTGTTGAACCCCAAAATACATACTCTTAAACTGTATGAACTGCCACGAATGGTTGGACTAAAAGTTTTTGCATTAGTATTTGGTCACAAGAATTTTATCTAACCTTCTTGTCTGTAATTGTATCATAACCCATGCTGTTGAACTTATAGTTGTATTGTTGAATGAATTCATTCTTTATCTGTCATTCTACCAAAGAACCTGTACTAATGCGGCAGATGTCCTCCTTATATTTTGTATTGTTAAAATTTAACTGATCCTATGGAAATTAACTTAGTCGATAATGTTTGAAACTTGTGACTTAACGTATAATAACAGTTGGTGTACTCAGGAATAACTTAAGTTCACATAGACATGTTCTTTAAAAATGACGGTTGTGTTAACATAATTTCATATGCAGATTTGTATATATCCACCATGTTGTCTCATTTGGTAAGATTATAAACCGGGGATATATCATGGCCGGGTGGAACTTGAGATATACATGTATGTACACTATGATGTTATGATCTGAAATCTTAAAACAGATTTGACCCTCCATACATATACTTATGTAACCTGGAAAACACTTTAGTGGGAGACTATGTTTTGTTTATGGGAGATATATATATATATATACATATGGGACTAGGAACCCTTGCTGAAGTGAGAAATTTTAAAATAATTGACCCCTATTTATATGTCAGTTGCATGTATGTATTATAGGCATTCACATGTGATAGCTTCATTATTTTCTACCAACTAAATACATAAATAAATCTTTGAGTATGCACAGGTATACATAATTATCAGTCCCCTTTGAGTGATACTTGGTTCGTGTCATATCATATTTGTTCATCAAATCTATCCCCAGCATAAATAACAGGATTACTTGTTCACTGTTGAGTTTAAAACTGTGAGTAGTATATAATTTTTGGAAGTACTGGGTTCAGTTAGTTACAAATTGGTAATGACAATCACCTTGTTTAGAATAATAAGTTCATATTTGCATATTAAAAAGAATAATAAGGCTTTAGAGTTGCTTCTTTAGAGAATTTAAATTGTACCCTTAGTGCAGATGTCTGGTTTGACCAATTTTACTTTTATTGTTTTACAGACTGTCAACGCAATCTTGTTTTTTTTTCTTTACCTTTTAAAGTATGTTAATGTCCTTGATGAATTTAGTTGATGCACCTGTTGGACCCTTGGATTGTTATACCATATGTTATATGTTGTGTACGCCTTTCTGTTAATCATATGTTTAAGTGAGGGACTGATTGTGGGATGGCTACAGATTCTTAAACTGACCTGTAGCACTACAGAAAGTGTGTCTTTAATGTTGCCTTGCGTAATCTATGAAGCTGCTATTGCACGACATTATACCGACCATGGATTTCGAAAATTAGCATGCATTTGAAGTTAGATGGCAATTAACTTTTGCTGTGAAATTCAGTGCGTGCGTTTAATGTGTCTTGACTGAAGTATGTGTGTGTATATATACATATATATTCATATATATATATATATATATATATATATATATATATATGGTTGTAACCATGCATTGATACTGCCAATTTATGTCAGGGTTCACTTTATTTTTTGTATTCAAATTTTGTATTCTAAACCACATAGGCGTTCAAAATCTGAAATTTCGACATTATTAGCGGCTTTGGCAGTGACCATGTGGTAGGGGGCATCAACTCTTTACAATATGCTGATGACACTATCATTTTTAGCAAACCAAACTGTAAATACCTCGCTGCACTTAAATTTATTCTCTATGCTTTTGAAAGTTTTTCTGGCTTAAAAATTAACTTTCATAAGAGCAGTGTTTACACGTTGGGTTGTAGTGATGATTTACGCAGGTCATGTGCTGAAATGTTTAATTGCAAGGCTGAAGCTTTTCCTTTGAATTATCTGGGTATGTGCATTCGCCCCAAGAAATTAATGAAGAAAGACTGGCAGCATTTGATAGAGAAGGTGGACACAAGACTGGCGAGGTGGAAAGGCAACTCACTATCAAGAGTTGATCGTCTTGTGCTTGTCAATTCTGTCCTTTCATCCATTCCTCTGTACTGGATGTCCTTCTATCACTTTCCAGGGTGGGTGTTGGAGAAGATTGACGCAATTCATCGTAATTTTTTCTGGACTGGTTCTAAAGAGACGAAGAAGCTTAGCTGTTTGATTTCTTGGGATCAAGTTTGCAAGTCTAAAGAGCAAGGGGGACTTGATGTTATTAACTTGAAGACAATGAATTCTGCTTTACTTTGTAAGTGGTTGTGGTTAATGATCTCTGACAAGCACGCTTTATGGAAAAAAAGGATTATTAGTACATGTTACAATGGCAATTTTGGTTGGAATACTGATTTCTCAATGTGCTCCGTGTTTTGGTGCAATGTTATGGCTCATGCGCAGTGGATGAAGGTGGGTACTAAGATTGTGGTGAAGAATGGACACAACACATCATTTTGGTTTGATAGCTGGCTAACTAATGTCCCTTTGCGTGTGGAGTTTCCAGAGCTTTTTGGTATTGCTTGCAACAAAAACTTCACTGTTAAAGAGATGTATGATAATGAAGCAGTGATGGAGATTGACTTTTTCGAGGATGGTGGCTGGTAATGCATTGGTTCAGTTATGTAGTTTGTTTGATTTGCTTGAACTGGTGAGTTTGACTAATGAGAGGGATGAGTTTATTTGGATGTTGGAGGGAGAGAGGAAGTTTTTTAGCGTTCGTAGCATTTACAAGTTGTTCAATTTTGCTGGGATCAGGAGGTTGGGGTTCGAGCATATGTGGCGGTTCAAAGTCCCTGATAAAGTTAAAATTCACATGTGGATTGTGATACATGGTAGATTAAACACGGTTAGCAGAATTCGTCAGAGAGGGGTGTACGTTATGGATGGCTGTGTATTTTGTGGTCACGACGACGAGGACTATCATCATCTATTTTTGGCTTGTGACTTCGCTTTTTACATTTGGACGAAATGTTTGGTTGCTCTTTACCTTGATTTGCACTGGAGCGACTTCATTGCTGACCAATTTGATTTTTGGCATAACATTTACCCGACCTTGCATGCTTCTCATGATAGTTTTCTTTCCGCTTTGTTGAACTTTTCTTACACTTGGTTGCTTTGGCACGAACGCAATTCCAGACAATTTAACCGCAAATTGAAAGCTCCTAACAGTATCATTTACTCTATCCTTAATTTTGTCTATGACTTGGCAGGCATGGAGCGCAAGAGACAGGTTGAAAGCATTGCCGACCGAGTGCGCAAGCGGGTGCGGAGCATCACTGGTCCACACGCTTGATATGGATGTTCACTGGCCTTGGCTTTTGTTGTTTTAATGTTATGTTTAATGCTATGTAATGTTAATTAAGATGTATGGTTCCTTTTTGTCAGGCTGTATGTAATCGCTGGGTTGTAGCGATGGCCTGTTTTGGTTGTATATATGTTGTACATACACGCACTGCTACTCTATGCTACTTTATGGATGTTATATATTTTAGGCGTGAATCATGTTGATTCACTACCTTTTCCTTCAAAAAAAAAATCTGAAATTTCGACATGTGTTCATGTCATAATATTCCCTTTCTTTATTTATTAACCTGGGCCCTCACAAATTTGGACATGAACGATTGTCTGGATAAATTCATTTGTGCATTATATGACCTATCACTCATATGTATTGCATTGGTGTTATCTATGCATTAACCCCTCCATGCGCATGTGTTACCTGAATGTCTAGCTTTTACAGATGCCATACTTGCTCTAGTTATTTGTTATAAAATGGGTATGAACAGATGCCATACTTGCTCTATTTATTTGATATGTAATTGATATGAACAGGCACCACACTTAAGCTCGTCATTTAAACTGAACTGATACGGATAGATACTACAAAATTTTCATCTTGTGTATACTTCGAAAATTAGGACTTACTATAATATTTCAGTTTATATTGAAATTATTTCGCTTGAACTATGATTTAATCCTGACTCGAGTGTTTTATGTTTTTGCATGAAACACTCGGGTCAAACCCTGAGCTTTACAGATTTAAAGATTATAGCTTAAGATTCGAAGATTGGCAAAGCTGGGGATTCCAAAGGCAGCGCACTCTGAAGAATTAATTCAGTAAAGATTTTTCCTAGTTTCAAAATTGTATTTTTCTTACATTCCGCCGTATATAAATATATTGTATTCAAAATTCTGACTAATAAATAAAAAGTTATTTCGCTGTTCAATACTGTGTTATTTATTTATTCTATATTTCTGTGTTGATTCTATCTTTAGACTCTGTAAGCTAAGTAACGATCTGTCGATTTGAACGTTTTAAATTGGTTTAATTACCAATTTAAAGCAGCCAAAAAGACGGGACGTTACAAAAGAAAGGGGTAGTTTGGGTATAAACGGGGTGGATGAGTAAATAGAGGAGGGAGTCTTATTTTTCTAAATTACCGGGGTAGGAAGAGTAAACATAGGGGGGTTAATAAACGACCCTTTGTTTTTTTCTAAGAGGGTTACTTTCAAAAGTTGTCACCCCTTAACACATAATTATGTTTTGACCAAATTACCCCTTCTGCATTTTTAATCCTAAATTTAATTACCGCTGTAACAAATGCTTATCTCTCTAATTAGCATTTTTGTAACATCCCACTTTTCCGTATAATTTAAGTTGACATTAAACTGCCACAGTCAACCCAAGTTATACAGGAAAGTAGAATATTAAGAGAGAGAAGTTAGAAGGTGAGAGAAGATAAGATAGAACTATTAGAATAGATGAAGAAGAAGAACCGACTAATACACAACGTCTCACATCGTAGTGGAACAAAATATAATATAGAAATAATCTTTATAAAGAACTTGAATAAATATACTTACATACATCAAAGTATAGTAGACAACTCTGGACAGTTACAATATCCTTTCCTCATATACACAACGAAATAAATATTAATACGTCTAAACTCCTCCAGCTCGTCTCTGAACTTCACAACATCCGATAACCTGAGCCTATAACTCGGGTTGACCCGAGACATTACAAACATCATGGATCAGTCTGGAGAACCAGCGTGAGAAAAACTCACTAAGTTTGAATAACATTCATATTACTTAACTTTGAAAAATCCTCGAAAGAAAGGGTAATAGTAAGACCAATCCACACATAAACACGGACGGCTTTTACCTTACTATAACCAAAACGTTTTTGAAATCAATACTAGTCTGATATTATAATAGTGATGTAGATCAAGTAAATAACCAAGTAGTAGAACGCTTGCATCTCACGCTCTACATATGTAGTATAAAATCAAAAACCGCGAGCTCTTCTTGAAGATTGGATTCCTACTAGACAAGTTATGGGACCACCTTTCGATCAGTGTACTCTAAAGGGATTACACTAGGGTTCAACAAGAACGTCTTGCAACCCGACCACACATGACCGCCCACTCGTTTAGCTTGAGTGCAGCGAATGTATTATCACTCCTGTGGTTTTAAGGTCCCACCACACATCCGCTGAGAAACAGAATCGAAAGAAGAACAAATAAGGAATTTCTCTAGAATGGTTATAACACACCCTGCTTGGGAATGACCAACCTAGCCATGTTGTCTGCCCGATTTTTGTCATTTCCTGGTTGTGAGGCTTGAGGCTATGTTTATCTTCTAGCACACCTGTTCACCATTCACTTTGAATGCCACATCATCAAACCCGTCGAATCACTAATCGACTTCTTAAAAATATTACGGGTATAAAAGCTAAGAGAAACGAATTCCTCCGCCACCAAACATAACACCCTTAAGAGATCAAGCGTACATGATTGGTTAGGTATACTCTGTCAGACATTCGTCCATACAAGTTGTCCTGGGACTGGACAAACCGAAGGCACTCTCCTACCGCATCCAAAGGATCAGTAGCGAGTAGTCCTTGCAAACCTGAAAAATCTCACTTACGACTGAATCACGTCAGAATACCTCTGGTTGCAATCCAGAGAATATTCGACAAGTAATCCTTCTGCTCATGGAGATCCACGGTCTTCAATTGCTCCATCTTCTATCTTTAACATTACGTATTTGCTGGTCGGAATGGTTTTCGAATATAAATTCGATTGCGGTGTTTCCATGCCAACAATCGTTAGCCATATTTTAATAGTCGGTTATTTAACTATCAAAATAAATAACCATTCATTCATAAAAAGAATATGAATTCACTGATTCAATATTCAACATCATTTGGCCTCTTAAATTAACCATCGGTTAATTAACTTCTAAAATCTTAAATCTTTCAATATTCGGAAAAACATTTCCATTTCCATTTTTAACTCATTGAGACTCTTAGACCATTTACAACATTAATTCATTTAATGGATTAAATCTTTGGATTATTACTTTAAATAATAACCCATTTCAACATTTTCTTGAACTCGAATTTGGTTCCTTTATATTAATTAATAAATTCACCCAGGTCATTACTTAAATTTATAAATCACATTGTAACCTATTTTCATTAGTTGGAATAATTAACAATATTTTCCATAAGGATATGGTTTCCAAAACCCACTTTATAAATACATTCTGATTTATAACTATTTTTATTGATGGTACTAAAGAGGCAAATGTATACTGAGTACCAAACCGTGAAACATCAGTCCATTTCACATTCAATAACAATATATAAAACATTATAAATAATAGTGAGGAATCCGTTTTGATTCCTCCAACCTGTCCTTCCTTACATCATAATGGGTTATTTTAATACAGTAATATATGTATCACAATAAACGAAAACAAACAGTTCAACTAATAACAGTCAAAAATCAGTTAACAACATCCATTCAAGCATCTAATTATTTATTGAATACGTTTATATTATTATAAACGTAACCAACAAGGTAAGTCACCTTGTTTGGAATATAATCATTAAAAATAACAATTTATTAAATTAGACAAACGTTTAATTTAATCAGTGAATATTAAAATATTCAGCATCCATTCAAACAGTCACCAAATCATCAATCACTAGAAAACATTACACACAAATTAAGAACCCGGTTTATATAAAGTATAAACGGGATAAACTGAGTGAGTAGAACTCACCTTGGTTCCATTCGTTGTCAAAATGGTTTGGTTTACAAGCTTCCAGCTGCATTCAATCCGTCTGTTCCCATTCGAAAACCTTACGTCCGTTGATAGGGGTTCAATGCTCCTTGTTTGTCTGATTCTGTGTACATGTGACACAGTTATAAATTTAATACGTAATTCTCTTATAATATTTTATTTTCAAACTCTAATTAACGTTTAATAACCTTTAACTGACATGCGAAACCATGCTTAGTCGAATTTGAATTTTCCGAGGCATGTTATATTACCTAAAATAAATGAAACAAACGTCTGTAGAACCATTCTTCTTATTATAACTTTTGCTAAATTTTTACGGTAATTAAATATAATAAGGCACGTGTATGCATACAAGGGTATATAAATCTGGTATGGGTATATGATTTGGCCACGTGACAGGATGATATAAATTGGGCCATAATAAAATGAACTATACACTTTAAATCTTTTCTCTCGTGGACTAACTTAATGATTTAGGTATGTTAAAATTTATGATTAGGCACACTGAGTAATTGTATAAGGTTTACTAGTTATTAATGGCATCATAACGTGTTCAATTGGGCATATTGAAATGATCTTCCCAGGCAACATTATATGGTTCAATGTAATATAAATAACTTATTATATATAGGAGTAGGCATCTTCACTAACTAAAGGGCCACGTCATCAGTTATTTCTGTATATACTAAAAATTAAATCTAAACTAATATATAATTGGGTTTGGCCTTACTGTCTTTCCACAAATTCTTCTTTATCTGCTAACTGCTAGCCGCTTCTTCTCCCCGTGATTAAACCCTCCGCATCCAATCACCAGCCCACGGTACCAACATGTGCTCCCCCATTGATTAACTGCGTATCGTCCCTTTCAATCTCTCTGCGCTTGTTTTTCTTTTCCTCCGTGATGCTTCTTTCCATTTACTGCTATATTACACTTCAATCCATGCATAGCTCCAACATGCCATCTCTCTCTTTCTTGTTCTCGCAACACCCTGAATTAACGTTTCCAGTTTGTCTTCTTTGTTTGCCATTACCTTTTTTTTCTTCTGTAAGTTTCGAAAATCCCAAATGCATGCACAACATCCACGTTCCCTCTCTTCTGTTCGCCACTCACGTTCACGCATGTCTCTCTACTTCTACTACACTTCAAACCGTAAACAACCTCCTTCATTGCTTCTATCTAAGCTTCTTCACGCCACCTACATGCTGCATGCGAAATCCATCCAAACGCCAGTACCCTCCCCGGCTTACCTCCTGTAATCTCGAAACTGACTCCCTCTTCTTACATCTTATTTTCCCTCCTATTTTATGCCGTATATCTTTCCCTCTCGTTTACTTGCATGCTCAACAGCCTTTCCCCTTCCACCCACGAGATTATCCTTCCACGCAGAAACTTCAATGTCACACCATGTTCAACGTCCTGCACCGCTCTTCTCACGTATCCACCACACACGCTTCTTTCGAAAACCTCTCCATTGTTCATGCATACTCACGTTTTCATCCCATCACATACTCATATTTTCAACGGTGAAGGGATAGTACTGGATGGTCGGTTAACCAGTTTTTTGTTTTAAATGTTTTACTTACGCGAGCCTTTGTTCAGAATACAAATGGAGAGCCTTGTTTTAGTTTGGAAACACTGAGAGTTGCATTATTATCAAGTGAAGAGGGAAATGTTTTGTAGCAGGTGGAGTAATTTGTGAGTGTATATATATAGAGAGGCAGAGCGAATAGTCAGAATCAATGTCTTGTTTATCTCGCTCCGGCGTGATCTCCTTGATTGCTACTCGCCAAGGTTATCTCACCAATGTGAGATTTCCTTGATTGCTACTCACCAAGGTTATCTCACCAATGTGAGATCTCCTCGATTACTACCTGCCAAGGTTATCTCACCAATGTGAGATCTCCTTGATTGCTACCTGCCAAGGTTATCTCACCAATGTGAGATCTCCTTGATTGCTACTTGCCGAGGCCATCTCACCAATGTGAGACTTCCTTGATTGCTACTTGCCGAGGTCATCTCACCAATGTGAGATTTCCTTGGTTGTTACTTGCCGAGGTCATCTCACCAAAGTGAGATTTCCTTGGTTGATACTTGCCGATGTCATCTCACCAATGTGAGATTTCCTCGAATGATACTTGCCAAGGCTATCTCACCAACGTGAGACCGCCTTGAATGCAGTCTACCAAATGAATAAGATGACCTATGGGAGCCTTGTCGGCAACACGACAAGATCGCTCACATATATTTGTGCATGTACCTTTTTTATGCAGGTTCCTAGGATCCTCCAGTCTCTCAGATACTCTGGTTGTTCTGGCTTTTTATTAATGCGATCTTCGGACTACTCTCCTTAATACGATCCCAAGCGATCGTGATCTTCCACTAATATGATCCTACCAGATCATGGGTTTCTGGCTCATCAGCTTTGGTTTCCTGGATAATATGACCCGGCGTGGTCACGGCTCTTCCGTTTGATGAATATAGAAGCTCGCTTTGGACTTCTCCTAGCTTTGGTTTCTGGATTTCTCTTCTCCTCGCAAAATACATCCTCCTTTAAAAACCCAAGCAAGATATGTTTTGGGGGCAAATGTTGAGATGCCTTTTTGTCAAAGCAGTCACACGTCGAGTATTTGGCAAGCGACGCGCTCAAGCGTCAAAAAGCACAAAGCAGCAGGGTCGAAGTCGCATCGCAAGGACCGGTGAACTCTTAGTCGATCCATGCCCCGAGGGGTCCGGGCATAGCGAAATGGCGGATTCTTTCAGTTCGTGTTGAGGAGCTTCGACACCCTAAAAACGGTAGGGATTCAGCACCAAGAAGTTCAGCTTCCTCCTCATAAATTTCATACCTCCATGAGAGGTTCGAAATTTCATACCTCCAGGTAAGGTTCGAAATTTCGTACCTCCAGGAGAGGTTCGAAATTTCGTACCTCCAGGTGAGGTTCGAAATTTCGTACCTCCTGGGGAGGTTCGAAATTTCGTACCTCCGGCCAGGAGGTGCGAATTACTGCTACTGGGTACAAAAATTACTGCTATGGGCTTCGTTTCTCACCTACTCCCACCTAACCTTCTTCCTATAAATACCCCAAGCCATCACCTTCAAATGGATCCCTCTCCCTCGGAATTTTGAGACCTAGAGAGCTCAAAACACTCATTAATGGCCTCCAACTCCTCCACCATGGCCATGGGAGATGAGATAAGTAATTAAAACATGTCATGCATGTTTTCCTTCAATACTTGAAGACTAGCAAGCCTTGCTACCTCTCCTCTAGACCTCTCGGACATTAAAGCTTGCCTTGTCCATAGTTGACCAAGTCAACTCATCTCTAGGAAGAAGAAGGAGGGCAATTTAGTCAAAGTGTAGAACAAGCTTGTATTTTGCTATTCTATTGTAACGCATTGTACTTAGCTATTGTCCGAACTTGTACAACTTTGTAATCGACAAAAGATATGATGAATGAGAATTATAAAGTGGACGTAGGCGTTGCCGAACCACTATAAAAGCTGTGTCTCCCCGCATTTACTTTATTTACTGCTATTTTGGATAATTGTTCACACACTCACATTGGGTGTTGGAGTGTAGACAATTTTACCCGTCAACATTTTGATTTTCTGGAATTATTATTATATATATATATATAATCCTTCTGCATGTATATAAACTTTAAACTTTCATAACTTCTTCATACAGTGTCCGTTTTACATAAACCAAATGTCTATCTTGACCAGAATTTCGAGACGGACGCAATGGTGTAGGCCGTTTCCTCTAATTATGAATATTAAATTAATTACTATTTAATTTATCCTTTTTAGTGTTGTTAAAATTCGGGGTGTTACATTCTCCCCTACACAAAGGATTTCGTCCTTGAAATCTCTAAGTTGAGAAGAATGCATATCCTACCATCCATCATCCATCTACTCATCCACCAACCACTGGCATCCATTGTCCTTAAAGGTTTCTAATGCTTATATGAATATATGCAAAGGTGTGTGTATATGTCCCAATACTAAAGCGAAGATCAGGCGGTCTGCTGATTTAGTTGACCTCCTTAATGCAATGTATGTTAGTGTCATGAATCCAATATGTATGAAAATAATCCTTTATATCATGTGAGTTCTATATGTGTGCACATTCATTCGTCTAAATGCAACACCCATATGCTAGTTCATCCATTTCCATCCATAAAAGAAAAGAAAATGCACATACATCCATATGCAGTATTAAAGTGATTGAGCCGATCTTAGTGCCTAATGTGTGTGTATGCATCCACAGGCATCCACTAGCAAACACTTGCATCCATTTGCATCCATATCTGCGGGTGTCACGGTCGTCTTAGCCCCCTCTGCCAGGCCCTTGCACGCACATGTCCCCAGTCGGTTTGCGCCGCCCACACCTTCCTTCTCGGTTGGATCTCTTACAATCAATCAGTAAGCGCGCCCTTCCTCCGCCTAGTACGGAGTTCTTTATTTGATACCTACTACGGGTTACTGACTGAAATGGGTCCCATACAATATGATACAAGCTCTCCCCTTTGTCTTATATCCCCACTAGGCTTTTCACTGACTATGTATACCCTTAGGTGTCTTTAATTACATAGTCCTATGTCAGTTATGCTTACCCTAAAGGGTGTCTTTAATTACAAAACTTTATTATATTTCCCCCGGTTATGTATACCACCAGGTGTCTTTAATTACATAACCTTATTATATTTTCCCCCAGATATGTATACCAGTAGGTGTCTTTAATTACATAACCTTATTATATTTTCCCCCGGTTATGTATACCACTAGGTGTCTATCATTACATAACCTTATTATATTTTCCCCCGGTTATGTATACCACTAGGTATCTTTGATTACATAACCTTATTATATTTTCTCCCGGTTATGTATACCACTAGGTGTCTTTAATTACATAACCTTATTATATTTTCCCCCGGTTATGTATACCACTATGTGTCTTTAATTACATAACCTTATTATGTTTTCCCCCGGTTATGTATACCATTAGATGTCTTTAATTACAAAACCTTATTATATTTTCCCCCGGTTATGTATACCACTAGGTGTCTTTAATTACATAACCTTAATGGGTTAAGTTTGTGGGCCTATATATACTAATATTACCATCTACCCAAGATTTACTTAACCCTCCCACTGATCCAAGCATGTTTATTTAATGGTAAAGTTTGTGGCCCTATATATACTAATATTACCCACCTACCCAAGATTTACTTAACCTCTATTCATGTTTATGTTCACACAATCCCTATGGATTAACTTAGGTTAAGTAGTCCAAATCATTACCATGTCCATTTAAGGTTTGTAATGGGCCAGACCTCCCACATTAGGCCTACAACATGTGGATGCTGGATATGCCGGTCGGGTCCGGGCAGACTTATTCCACAGTTGGGTCTAACCTCGTGTCATAGCCCGATTCGTATTTACGTACTTAGACCTCCCACATTGGTTCAACATTAGTGGCTGCTAGATATGCTGGTTGGGTCCGGGAAGACTTCCACCACTAATGCAACCTAACCTCGTGTCATAAGTACAATTACAATTCCTAATTGTAATTTCTAAACATTCTGTTTTTAATTAATTAATCAATTAATTAAACCTTTCCGCTTTTGGCTTTTAGTGCCCATTCCAAAAATTTGAATTATATGTCCAAAAATGTTCATATTCAAATTTTGCCAATGTTTACTCTCTTTCCCCCTTTCCCGAACTAGCGCACTCATAACTTGGCGGCATGACTAGGCTAGATAATAGCCTAGTCATAAACGATAATAGGGAAAATAATGGGAATATAACCAAAGTGATCATTTTTAACATAACTTGGCATAAAAATAAATTAGCATGGTGAGGTGAATGTACATACTGTCATGGACATGTAATTAACATCATAACAAGGTGAACATATATACTGCCATGCACATGAAATTGGTGAACTTGTGGCAATCGATTGGTTCTAACATATCTATGATATCTTAATAAGCATAGTGAGATCTAAATTAGCAATTTAGATGTCCAATTGGTTTAGATCTAACAAGGTGATAATCTTGATCTGACTGACAGTTTCAATGTCCACATAAATTAGATCTACTGGTTTAGAAATAGATCTACACAAATCCACATCATAACATGATAACACACGGTGATAAATTAGATCACATAATTCAGATCTAGAGGTTAAAATAGATCTAACATCATTAGAATGACATAGTAGCATGTTTAGATCTAAATATGCCCAACTTACAACATATATAAGTTGATCGCAATATGAAAGGTGATTTACATGCAGAATTAGATCTAACCAATGTTGCAACTGTTAAAATTAATAGATTTACGTTCACCACAACATAGTTACAAATCAAGATCCACAAAGGCAACATAATAGAATAATCACAATTGCATCAGATCTAGAGAATTAGTTCTATCATGACATGGTATGAGATATAACAATAGCATAGATTCAAGGTTTACAACGTATCCAAATCACAGTCTTTCATAATTTACTTCTATTCATTTAAACCTAAAAATAACTAGAAACTCACTATGTTAGGATTAGAAAGGAAAAGGTAGAAGATAGCGGAGGTTGGATCTACACTCGAATATCTAAGTTTCATTTGCAAAGTATGTTGTTGTAGAAAACGGTTCCGTCTCAGCTCGTACCCAGGCAGCATTTAGCCTCCATGATTTTCAATGAAGAAAAAATAGGAGAAATGGGACCATATTTATAGCCTTGAACCAATGAAACCGGTCCAGAAACAAGTCTACATACGAAAAAAATGTATTCTGCCCAAATTTGCCTAGGGGGGTCGACCCCCTTGGGGGTTCGACCTATGGGTCGACAGCCCCCTTGAGGGGTCGACTCCCCTGGGGCGGGAATTTTCCCTCCAACGCATTTTCGAATTTTGAACTCAATTTTGATTTTCTGGAATTATGATATATAAATATATATAATCCTTCTACGCGTATATAAACTTTAAACCTTCATAACTTCTTCATACAGTGTCCGTTTTACATAAACCAAATGTCTATCTTGACCAGAATTTCGGGACGGATGCAATGGCGCAGTCCGTTTCCTCTAGTTCTGAATATTAAATTAATTACGTTTTAATTTATCCTCTTTTAGTGTTGTTAAAATTCGGGGTGTTACACACACACACACACAAACACACACACCCACACCCACATATATATATATATATATATATATATGGCCTCACCATAGATTAGAACTAACGAAAGAAAATCATAATGATACAGGGCTTTTAGTTTCGTGCATGAAATCTATAGATGTACCAACTACATGCTTCAGTTAGCATTTAGACAGTAGGCTATATGTCACCAAAATTTGTAAACTAAATAGGTCTTTCGGTTTTCAGCATTTACCAAATAAATCAGGACCACCTTATGTATGGAAATGTTTTTTAAGTTAAATTCAGAGTCATGTCAGGGATACAGGACAACAAATATTTTCCATTCAGGTTTTGAATATCAAATGAAGCTAGATCAAATGATTATTTATAGTAGGGGACTTATGCAGGTGCTACACAAAGGAAACCAAGTTATAGGTGCCTAACTCATAACAGTTTATATAAATACAAAACAGGCCCAAATAGGTCTAGACCAAATGCAGCAGGTATTTGTTCCAGCATATAAATAGTGTTAGTTTAAATCAAAACCAAAGTCATCTAATTTGTTTATATTCATAGATGTATGTAGTTCCAGAAGTCAGAGTACTGGTTTACGCAAACAAATTTGGCATGAAACAAACGAATTGTTTCCAAAAACAATCAAAGAAATCATGGCGTCGGGTGTTTCTAGATATCACAGTATACTCGTGGTCATTACTCACTTCAACAGAGCTGTCACACAATCCCAGTCATAGCAACAAATCACGTGAATCAAGGAATTTAAGGCAATCTCCAACCAAATCGATTATTGCATTTCAGCTTATATTGAATTAAAAAAAACTTGAAACTAAAATGAATCGTAAGTTAACAACTTACTATTATATTCAATTTAATTGAAATCAATTTACTTGAAAACAAGATTAATCGTGAGTGAGATAACTCACAAAAAGGTCATGTTATCCTAATCGTTAAGCGAAGTAGTTGGCTTTTGACGAGACGATGGCAGTTCGGCGTTGTTACTAAAAGCAAGGGCTTCAAATTTGCAATGTTATCCTAATCTCTTTATATATACCAATACACTCGTATCTAAGAAATTTTTTGATACATTCCAACAGAAAAAATCTCTAACTCATTTGATGTTAATAACGTATATTTTAAATTCAACCGTCTATATTTTTCAATCGGATTACAATTGAAATTCAAATATGCGACCAAATTCAATTCAAATATTCAACAACAAATATTTGATTCATAACCAACCATTCTGAATTATACTCAATTCATACTCTAAAACCATATATTCGATTTTTAATCCCAGCATCAATATAAAATTGATGATAAATAATAAATTCTTCAATTAATTCCATATTTTAGTTGTCGAAATTTCTGGGACGTTACATTCTTCCCCCTTTAAAACTTTTCGTCCTTGAAAAGGAGAGATCGTTATAATTATACCAATGTATACCTTTAATTTCCATACTTTTTTAAACTATATTCAATTTCTTAGACCAATTTCTATCTCAATTTATTTTGAGATATCTCCCCATTCTCGTTTTACCTAATCTTCTAACAAAATTTTAAGTCATGCAATCTCTTTTCAAAACCAGTTTCGTTTTAAATTCCAATTTCTGCAGAAGTTGGATTTATCCAACTCGAACAATTCCAAATTTCATTATAAACATCATCTGTCAACGTTACTTATTCATCGTTGCAACTATAATGAATCTAGGCTTTGCAACCACCAACCCAATTTCGTTACATTCAATTAAATCTTTCCCCACTCATTGAAGAGTGTAGATACCATCTCTTTAAATTGTCAACTTGAAAATTTCCAAAATCTTTTATAGCCTTTATTTGTACACAAAACTTTTGAAAATACTGCAAAAACCTCTTTTATTAACTTAATCAAATTATTGATTTGAAAATATTTAATAACTCGAAGTTTGACAAGTCTATTGTCGTTCTCACAAATGTTAGACATACGCTGGCCAGGCGCACGACTAAAATCTCCAAGTACTAAATATCCTTGCTTTGACTCCCAGTGAAAATATTTCAAAAATTCTTTTTAAAAGAAAACAGATACGGAAAGTACTAATATGATATTGATATGTTGATTGTTCATGGATCGCAGATACACAATGGTTTTGTCTACATCCCCCAGAAAACAGCTGTATCCGTAGGAAATCACTTCCCTACGAATTTCGTCATGGACAATTCAACAAAAGATATTTAAGAATCAATAGACAACATGAGGTCATTAAGCATTGGTTTCTCAATCTCAGGATCACGGAATCAAATCATCAAATGAAATTAACTCAAGTTATGAGGACCAATCAAGTCATGAAGACAAACTATTGCATTAAACAGGTGGCTCACTATCACTAAGATATCTTAAATATTTGCACGGCTCATCATACTACCTTTAGTAACTCTAGTGGTTACATCTCTTTCGCCAATAGACAATTTACCGCGTGGACCGCAAGTACACAATGGTTACGCCTGGGTCCCCCAGGAAACATCCATACCTGTAAGCTTTAACAGCTCTGCGGATTACGCCCTTCTAATTCGACTGTAGATCGCAGCAGTCACAATGGTTACGCTTGGTTCCCCCAAGAAACATCTGTCCGCTGTAGGCTATCTGCAGCCTTGCGAATTTCGCTACACGGTCGAATTCCAATGACTCTAGATCGCAGCGATCACAATGGTTATGCCTGATTCCCCCAGGAAACATCTATCCGTCGTAGGCTATCTGCAGCCCTGCGAATTAAGCTAGCAGTCGTGCTCAATGGCAACTCATGAGTTTTATGTTCGGACAACCTACTGCCACCACCAGCATATTTCAGCTAAGCTCGAAATTCAGAAGAAGGTACTTCCCTTATCTTGATTTGAAAACATACGATACTATGTACATATAGTACTTTATTTTATACTTTTCATAAATCATACTTATGTCAACATACATAAAATATTCCTTCCAAATCATATTCTCAAGCACCCCATTCTTATATATATTCCCCATATAAGTTTCGAAAACCTCTATATCAAATATTTAAAATCGATATCCTCAAACTAAATCATTTCAGATATTTCATATCCTTTCAGACTCAAATTTATAAATCCATTGGTTATAAACCAAATTCCCTTTCAAATCTCTATTTATAAAATTCACCACTTCATTCACATCTT